>OZ035963.1:14173220-15484659 GCA_964034945.1 Chrysopilus asiliformis | reverse complement strand
AGTAAAAATCAGTTAGAAAAGTAAGACCTCGTCCCGATTAAACATAAATTTCGCGTATTTTCTTATGATACCAAAAAAAAGTTCCATGGAGGCAGCACTTCTCTGGACATTTCTGATGTATTCGACAATTTTTTTTTTGAAAAATCTGTCTTTAAGTGTCTTTTTTAAAGTTAGGGTCACGGAAAAACAAACTTTAAAAAAATATTTGATTTTTTTTTTTGATTTTTGGCAGAAAACTTGTTTCTATACTTTTTTAACCACTCCGGGCAAAATGAGAGTGGGAAGGGGTGCACTTTGTTATTTATTTTTAAACAAAATGTGGCGCAAAGATTTAAGTCGAGAGCTACACAGTCCCAAACAATAATTAACTTAATTTTTCGAGCTCTTTGCATTTCATAAATAATGGCGACGCAAATTGTAAAACCAGTAATAAAGACAAAAGCGCCGCGGGCGAAATTTTTTAAAATACATACACCACTTGTAGAAAATAGTGGGTTAAGTTTTTTCAAATTTTTATATTTTTTTTATGGCCTTTGTTGGAGCTAAAGTTCAGACCAATCGGCTCGGTTTTGAGATTTCGAGAAGTTTCGAGATCACTTTACCCCCTCCCCTTGCTCCCCCACCTCTCGGGCTACTTTTTAATGGGTCTATGTTGGAGCTGGACCCTCGACGAACATCTATACCAAATTTCAGGCCAATCGGTTCAGTAGTTTCCCCTCGAAAGAGTAACATAGCGCAAAAACTAAGTTTCGAAATCACTTTACCCCCTCCCCTTACTCCCCCCACCCATCGCGCTACTTTTCCGTATGCCTATGTTGGAACCAGAACTACCACAGACACTCATGACAAATTTCAAGTCAATCGGTTCAGCCATTTTTGCGTGAAAGAGGAACAGACAGACAGACAGACACCAACTCATTTTTATATATTAGTATCATATATTAGTATGATTATACAGTAAATTGAAAAATAACACTATTATGACAGTGAATTGAAAAAATCCGACATAAAAACTTTGTTCCCGGGATAACATGCCAAATTTCGGGACTGTCCCGGCTTAACCGATACATATGGTATCCCTGGTCTTGCATAAATTCAAACATTTGTCTGTGGCGTTTTAGCCAAATCCTGGAAATTAAAGAAAAAATGGCCATTAAACCAGGTTAAAAAATTTAGTACGATACAAAATCCAGCAATTTATTCCTGAAAGACGCCCGAACTCGAATTTTTTCATATAAAACCGTCTGAATAAATTCAAATTTTGACAAATTTTGATAAGTGGATTTATTCTTCGATAGATGAATAAAATTCGTAGAATAAATTTTGAATCATTTTCATGGAGAAATTCAAGTAAAAATCGCCGGTCAAAATGGAGTCTAAACGTCAAAAACGTATTTAAACAATACTTTATTATACTCCGTAGAAGAAAGTAAAAATCAAATTCTTAAAATTTTGGTTTCCGCTGCTGTACCAGTATTTTTACATGGACTACAAACCATGGATGGAAAAAAAATAGGTAAGGTGTTGCAACCCATTAATAGGGAGAATGTGACAGTTAGGTACCCAATAATCTAGAGAATAGACAATCAAGTGTATTAAAATGGCCACCAAGCTGAAAAACGAATTTTTGATTCATTGTTACCAATAATTGCCAAAACAACTGAAATTGGTTAATAAAAGTACAAAACTCAGGTCTAAAATATTTGTTTCACTCGCAATCCCCTTAGGCACTTGGCACACCGAATGCGAATTCGCAACGCATTGCGAAAAAGTTCAAGTTTACCACGCGATCTTATATCATATGTCATCTACATGAGCTCTGATTTTGTATTACATAACAATGCGGTCTCCCCAAAATTGCAGTCTCTGCAAAATTAGAACTAATGTAGATTACATGCAATATAAGATCGCTTGGTAAGTTTGAACTTTTTCGCTATGCGGTGCGAATTCGTATTCGGTGTGCCAATTGCCTTATTCCAAAATTTTAAATTCTAAAAGATATCAGGTAAAAAATTAACCGCAAGTAAAACATTTCAGCATCCAATGTATCAACAAAATATTAGTTAAATGTTGTTGAAAAACCATTGAAGTAACGTTTCTTCCTTAAAAATCCCAACGCTTCAAACGTTTTTCAGTAGGTCCGTCACTTTTTTGTAATTTCCTAAAAATAATTATTTAAAAAAATATCTAGCACACATCGAACCCCCTCCCCCTCCCATCAAAATTATTTGACGATCCACCGCTTGGAAAACCGTAGTCTAGCTAGATTAACGACCCTAAAAACGGGTTGTGGTTTTAAGCTACAAAAGAATTACAACTACAGGACAACTACAGTTTTGTTTGATTTTATTGGTACACAAATATAAGACGTAGCACTCAATAAAGAAATATTCAAGAAGAACTCTAGCTCCAAAATTAAAATTAGAGTAAAAATGCGGATTTTCAGACAGTTATTGTTGGCACTCTTCCTAATATGAAAAATACTATGAATTTTTTTTGTCACTTCAAAATACTTATTTCTGCAAACCCCCCGAGCAACCCACAACGATTTTGCAAATAAGACTGAATAAAATTAAATTTTCCCAATTAAATCATTGATATTTTTAGACACAGTATAATATAATAACAGACCCGTTATTAACACGTCTACCATTGAACTTAACCGAAAATTTTTAATTGAAAATCACTGCCAACCCAACTGACTACCAGGCATTAGCATCCACCACCGAGATATACGTCTGCCTGGACGTGAAAAAAAGCAATTAAGATTTAAACGTACGCGTATGTGCAATTAGATATACAAGCGCAAAAAAATCAGTCAAGCCCGAAAGAGATTAATGGTATTTTTGACATTGGTTACTATTTGCCGGAAAAGGGAAATGAACTCTGCCACTTTTACAAAAGAAAGAAAGAAAAAAATAAAACATTTTGGTAACCTGCGCGAAAATTTCATTTCTTGCAGTGCGTCAAATCGCAGATGGGTCTTTTTTGATTATCTTAGCGTGGGTACAGAGGGTAATTTTTCTTTGATCACAAAATACCCATCCAGGCTTACACGACTATTTCCTTTATTCTGTGATCCTTTTGTTGAAATTTTTCTCAATTCGAAACCATCCACTTGTGAATTCTTTCGATATTCTTCAATTTTCTTTAGATCGTTAGGTACTCCATTCAATAACAGGTAATTTCGCTGATTTCTTTCAATCGTTTTCCGCGTTCCTTTGCGCATGAAAGCGAATTTATTCGAATCCCATCCTGCACCCTCTTCAAAATCATAATGGATGGGATCTTTATAAAATTTATACAAAGAGAAAATTTAATTCCAACATATGGACATAAAGATCACATGACTATCAAAAAATCGTTTGTGTTTGTGCAAAAATCCAAAAACCTTTTACCATTTCAAATTTTCTATTCCTTTCGCTCTGCACTTTTTCAGTGTTCCACTTAATAGCTGTGTTCCATTTCTTAAATCGAGTATCCGTCATTTATGGGGAAGGAATCCTCGTTTTTTGTCCTCAAAACGTGATACCATAAAGTGGTGAACAACTGTTCAAACATCTGAGAACAGGTCAACATTCATCAGTTAATGGAAAAATTAAGCTGAACAGTTGATTAAGTGAAAATGATCAGATATAAAAAAAATTTTTTTTTTTTTTATTAAATATCACCGTATTGTTTTTTCATCTATCTATTATTGTTTTAAGTAAAATATAATTTTTACCTGTATGTATACCCGTTGTCACTGCTTTAAATACGCAAACAGTCATTCAGACAATATTACAAGTCAACCCTGACCCAAAAGCTTCAAGACTTAACGATGCCGCGAATTAAAGTCAAGTCGCGAAGCTTACTTTAGCGATCGTTTACTTATTGCCATGTGTTTTTAAAAAAAAATGTTTACTTTTTTCATTTTCTTAATATCATTCATATGATCGTTGATTGTCATTATATACTACTAAAAACGGTTCTCGATCCCAAATACCGATGTCATTTATAAATTTATTCAGGTGTTTGTGAAAATGTAAGCATTTACCACTCGGTGAAAAAATTCCGTATACAATGACAGTTGGATATCATCATTGCACCTAAGGGGAATTAAATAATTAGTAAAGGAATTGTACTTAACGGTTGTTTAATTGAAGTTGAATCATTATAAAGTCATTATTTGACTAAATTTTACCGAAATTTTGAAAATATGTCCTTGAAAAGACTTTTTATCAGGTGAAAATCAATATTTCTACGGTACAGCGAATGCATTGACGATTTTTAAATCCGTTCAAGGGAACTTAGACTTTATTGGCTGCACCAACAGCATTTATTCATGGCATAAAATTTGACGACACTTTCGACAATAGTACAGAATTAATCAAAAATCTTTACTAGGAAATTTTTAGGGCTTATTGGTCATCTTAAGTATCGAGAGAAACAAAAATAATCCTAAGAATTTTATAGTAAAAACTTTCTGGGGTCAAATACAAAAATCACAAAAATAATAGAATTAAAAATATTTTGTCGCGACAGTAAACTTCAGGTCCTCCACAATGTATAATATTTCACATCCCTAAAAAAGTAGCTTTTATGATGAGTAGACAGAGCTTTTGTGCTAAATAAAGCTGTTGTGCCGAAGAGACCTTGCGTTAAGTCTAGCAAGCTTTCAAAAGTGTCGTTTTTTAGTTCAATTCATTAAAGGATTGGTTTTAAATTTAAAAAAATCATAATAAAATATGTCTTTTTAGTCATTTTTATAAAATTTTATATAATTTTTGACCCTGAATATTTATTTGTCCTTCAGCTATTTTTAGCCTAAAGCATTGATTTTTTTTTGTGAAAATAAGCTGAAAAATTGCAATTTATCAAATATTTAAAATGAATATCGTTTTAACGATATACAAAACAAGACCCTGTCACGCATGCTGTGAACCATTAAAAACAGTAAAATCAAAATTGGAATGAATCTTCCATAAAATCATAAAAGTTTAATTTTATAATACCTACGTGCTAATAAAATTTTTTAAAAACTTGAGGCCTTTCAAATCCTAATGGCTGTTCCAATGGCACTTCAACTTTTACAGCAAAAATAACCAATAAGAAAATATTTCTACTCAAGATATAAATTTTATTGCTTCATCGTCATTAAATTTATTGAATCATTGAACAAAAAACCAAACTGAAACAGAATATTTTAATTTGCAAAACAGTGCAGTTAAACTGCATCAATGATCATCCAGAAATGGCGATTATTGATTGTAACCAATTCACGATAGTTTCTATAAACGATCAGTGATCGTGCAATCTTGGCACTTTCACCCTTTCCATATCGAAAACAAAAAAATTCTAATATTTACGTACATAATAGTGCCCGCATCTGCACAAACGATGACTTAAGATGTTATGCAAGCGATCACAATAAATGTCACCGTCAATATCAACACCAGCGCCATCTCTATTGCCGGTTATGCTGCGATCGCTGAAACATGTGCGGCCACATGCAATTGAAACGGTAGTGGTTGCCATAGAGCTGTAGTACCGCGTCCAAAACCAGCACCATTCTTTTTTTATCGATTGAGGTAAAAATTTGTGCCAAGACCAAGGCCAAAATGCTATCGAGTGTTTGGTGGTTCACGCTCAACGATCGTTCATGTCGGTCAAATCAGTTATATTAACCAACTGTCAGGCCCACGATCAATGGCGGCTTCGACTTTCTGGGTGTCCATACTCATTGGGTGTCTCTAGTTTGAGTTGGACTATAGAGGCCCAACACTTTCCGTTGAGATCTATTGATATTTGATTTTTTTTCATAACAGATGATCGTTAGGATTATGCAACAACATTTGAAATTTAATCTTCCAGCGCAGATCTACCAATTGATGCCAGTTATGCGGATCCAGCAATTTTCATCGTGCATGATGACCCACCGACCAAACAAAGTTGACCTACCGGATGTATGACAAGATACGGGAATTAACATTTTTATATTATTCGCAGATGGTTTTCCGAGACTCTTCGGAAACTTTTGGCACTGTGTTTGTAGAGAAAGGTTGAACTAGCTTTGATTTGACCTTTTCCGCACCGCTCAAAGCAATCTTGTTCACCATACATCGATCACTAATGGTGGTGATGCGTATGGTGATCAGTTTTGACGATCACTTGTCACATTATTGTTGTTGATGTTTATTTCTCGGTTGGTGTTTTGAGCTTTTTTTCGGCGATTTTTTTTATGAGGAACCGATAAAATCATGCTGGCCATGATGCACAAAAGATGCTGTTCCACATATTCGTCGTTTTACAAGGACAAGATTTTATATTCGATTAGGGTTATGACCTCACATCGATACCGAATTCATATAAAACTTTAGGCGATTGCCTTAATTTATTGGGTCGTAAAGGTTTTTTAGGGTTCGTTGTAACCATTTTAATCCAATTAACTCGATTGACGGTTTTTCTTTCTGTTTACTTCTATGTCTGCTATGGTAAATCACTGGGGTCTTCAAACTAAGGCCCGCAATCCGGATGTTATTTTCATGACCTGACCGTAAAAAAAACATTTTTTCGATGGTGTTTTTAACAACTGATATTCGAATGATCCGTTCAATTTTGATACGGCTTAGGGCAAAGCTATGTTTATCGTTTTTTATTGGTTTCATTCGTTTTTAATATTTTTCCGGGGATTTTTTATGATTATCAACACGAAAAATGTTTGGTTTATTCATAATTACTGTAAATTGCCATGAAATCATGATAAACAGAGCGACCGCGTAGTTTGTGTTGGTGTGAAACAGTGATGGGCAAAAAATATGGCGAATTAACTGTGATTCTGGTTCAATGTTGCCAGGTGCGGTGATAGGCAGTCTTTGGTGGCTTTTTAGTAGAGTTCAGGGCTGCGGATATAATGAGGAAGAGAATTTTTGGCTAGTAACATGCAATTTTATTAGGATTTTTTAAATCTTACAATTAAATACACAAAAGTATTAAAGAAAAATAATGCTTTAATTGAAACAATGCACTTGCAAGTACAACACAAAAACGTCAGTTATTCTTGTTAATTTTTCATTTTAGTTGCCAATTTAAATTAAAAATGTTATGCTAATCTTTTGATCTTGATCTGTTTGATTGAACGGCAACAAAAGTTGATCCCACGCATAGTCATGTCAATTTATTAAGCTGCATTAAATACTTAGCTACGACTTTGTCTAATGTTTGATTTTAATAGATAATCGATCTAATGTAGGTAATAAGATATTGTTATTTCAACAAGTTGGATTATATTTAATTTATTTGAATTCTGAATGTATGCCAAAAAAAACTTTGGGGTTTTAAGTTTTTAATTAAGAAAATATACATTTTACAGTAATCTATAATGTTGCACATTTTTTTCTATATTTTTTAAACGCTAAAATCGTTAGAAATATGAAAAAATAACCATTTTAGGCACTAGTCCTTTTTAAAACCACTTTTTGGACAAACTTTAGTACGAAAAATTTGTAAGCCAATGAAAAATAAATCTAATACTAAAAATGCTAGGCTCATTTCTCCTTGATTCAAACTTTTATACTGAATGACATATTTTTAAATCGGACAATATAACAGGATCCGAAAATGGACTTGGAAGAAAATGTTGCTGAATTTTTTAAATGACCCCATTTATAAAACGCAGAGAAAGTTTTGCCATGCTGCTTGCAGGTGGGTTTAGATCAAAAAATAAGGAAATCGCCCTTCTGTTTTTAAAATTAATAGTTTTTGAAATATCGTAAAGCAGTATTTATTTATTTGCATTGCATTTCATACGCAGATAGTTATTTTTCAAATAAGACTTTCCTATTAAAAATGGAGGCTCGTCATAGCAAGTCCGCTTTGGACCTTTTTTTAAAATCTATCATTAATTGGCATAACAGGGCAGTGAAAATTGCTATATTGGGCTGTAAAATCAAATTATTCTGTGCCAATCTTGAATATGAAATGCCCGGCAATTTTCCCTGTGTATGAAATAGACGCCATTTATACAGTTTTTTTTTTATTAAATGCTGCTTCTTTGAAGCTACCTAACCTAAACTAACGTATTGTTGTACTTACCCTTATAAACATGTCTTTTCACTTATTTTTCTTGATAAACACATCAAAACATCACAAATTTATTTTTAAATCTTCTCAATTTTTAAAATTATGTTACACTCTCGAAAAAATGGAGTCGATTACGCACCGAAAGGGAGTTTGAGGGAGTCCATCACCTATTGGAGAAAATCGAGCACCGGGCTAGGAGTTCACAACAATTCCTTATGGGTGTTAATTTTTAACAATTTTTCGGTGTTAAACCAATTTATTACCAAGAAAAAAAACCTCACAAATTCTCTTTTTTTTTGCAAGCATTTGAGATGTTTTGAGTCTTTTTTCGTGTTTCCAAAGTTAATATTACTTGTTAAAAACTTTTCTTACATGTCTCTGCCGGGACTCGAACACGGGACCTCTCGAATTGTAAACCATTTGCCTTCCCAATAGGCTGTTGAAGCCAATTGGCAAGCCTCTTCTAAACGTGAACACCCTTTACAATTAAATAACTCCTAAAACGAGTTGTAGTGAATTTTTGACTCCTTTTCGGAGTTCATTTAAAATTTAGGTCAAAACGGTGTTAAATTGAATATTTAGCTCCGTAAAATACAAATGTAAAAATAACTCCGCGCTACGGTGTTAAACTTTTAGCTATGTTTTCAGGCGGAGTTAATTCGTCCCCGGATTTTTTCGAGAGTGTACTATCGTTATAAACCATAATTAAATTTCATCACATACCTACTTTGGCCACAAAAAAAATACTGAAACTCACTTCTATATGTCGCATAAATCGTCAGTAAATAACCTTTCTCCGACTAAAATAATAATTTCCTACCTTGAATTCGCTTTTTATAAAGTGAAATGAAGCTAGTGATTTATATGCATTTAAAATAAGACTTTGATATTAAGCGCGGTCATAATCAAAGTCATATAAAGTATGTAGAGAAAAAACTTAACTTAGTTGCTTACGAATAGCAATCTTCCGTGTAGCTGCCAAGAAAAGCCGCCATTTTGGGCGAGCAACGATGTCAGCTTCCGCAATGCAATGCCCGTATTGCAAGTATCGCATAGGTCCTTCGTAAAATTAATCCCGTTCATCACAATATGTCAACCAAAATCTCCATAATTTAAGTCACTTTTCGCAGTATTTTTTTTTTGCATTAAATTGAAGTCATCCACCTAAAAATGCATCGAAATCCGTTGCAAAAAAAAATTTATAGTCATCTCGTGATATGAAATCATCTTTCTTCCTCATTGTGTCAAAAACCCTTTCGACATTTAGTTGCATAATCAAGATTCAAAGCCGTTTACCGTCCCGTTCGTCTGTCACCACATTCATTCATATCTATTTTAATAGTAGTATTTACAACCAGTCACGATGAAAATCAAACCTGTCAACGTGAAATGATAAAGCAGAAGAGAATTTTCATTTTCAGTTTTAATTTCAAGGTTAAACACGTGAATAATTTATCAAACAGCGAAAATATCTTTCCATGTCAAAGACAACCTGCTACTTTATCTATCGGATACCTAGCCTACCTGCGACTATGACGATCGACATCCAAAAGACGTTACAACTCTTGCTGGTGTTGTGATATTGCCGTTTGTTGCCAATGTTGTCAGAGTTGGTGGCTGTTATGTAGGCCTTCAAAAAACGAAGCATTTCATACTTTTTGCCGCTTTGCGACCCATACTCGAACAATTTGAACTAAAAGTAATGTTAATAGCAGTAGAAAAACGTTGGGCATAATATTTTATGTAGTGCCAACTGAATCAACCAAACATATGCTCGTTCGCATTGACTTTAATGCCTTAATTTTTTTGTTTTCTTCAAACCTAGCTAGTGTGTATCTGTATTGATTTTCTTGTTCATCTTGGAGAGATTATCTGGGTCTTTTTACCTTTACGATGCACTGGACCAGTTTCTATTACACAATTAAATGCATTTGATCGCAGGAAAATTACACTGTAATCATTGAAGCTGGCATTCTGATTGCATTTGGCTTACGGCTCACCATCTGCAAGACTAAAACGCACCACCCAACTTCGCTTTTTTCCAGCATTTGTTGCTTCTTGTTTGCATCCGGCCCGAGAATAACTCAAATAACGAAAATAACACACAAAAAGAACACCAAACATGAATAACGACTGCCACATAACCTAAAAAAAAAGCAAAATAAACAAAAATCTGATGCAGTGTTTGTTACTTGTTGCTGCATTAAAAAACCACTAGTCGAGTGCAAGGGTATTTTTTTTTTTACCAACTCTCCGTTCTAACCCTTTTTCATTGTTCAAGGTGAAGGATTTCGATTTTTTTTTCGTTCAAATATGCAACTTGTTGGCTGGACAGGTGCAAAGTGTTTACTTTTTTGTGGTCACCGTTTTTTGTTTAGTCTGCTATAAGAGGATTTTTGGGAAAATTCCAGGTAAAGTCGAAAGTGATAAAAAGGGTAATTTTTGACTGCAGATTTTGCAGGAAAACATGTGGTTTATAATCAGTGTTGGGGTTATCTAGATAATAATTATCTAGATAATCATCTAGATAAAAAAAAATGTTATCTTTATCTTATCTAGATAACACCCCAAAAAAGTTATCTTTATCTTATCTAGATAAAGGAAAATCCCATTTATCTAGAGATAATCGTTACCACCGAAAATCAAAAAATTAAATCTGAAAAAATGCTGAAACGAAATTGTTTTCTGCATACTTTTGAAAACCTAAAAACTTTTTTTAGGAACAGTTTTATACTTGGCAACAATTTTTGTTTACGGACAAGGAAGCGAAGTGTCACTCTTTCCCTCGCCTCTCTTCTCTTGTCCATAAAAAAAAAGTTCTGCCAGTAACTGTTGCCAAGTGTAAACCGGGCTATGAACGAAATAAAAAATCATAACGTTATAAATTTCCTTACGTAGCAAAATTAAACTTATATTTCGTGACGTTATTTCGTTTTGTATCGATAAAAAACTTAATTTCGTTACGTTATAATGTTATTATTCCGTTACACATTGTATTGAAACTGAAAACAAAAAAACGCACTGTAATAATAGTTTATCACAAAGTAATTCAGTTCAGTTTCCATAAAAATAAATTGTATAACAAATAATAAAACTCAGCAAAAAGAAAATACAAATAAAAACGGAAAAAAATGTGATTATTAAGTTAAAAAATCAATAAAAAATACAAAAGACAAAAAATCACACAAAAGTTTTGTTCATTAAAAAAACTGTCTCCACAAAAGCGTGATTTTGATATCAAAGATATAGAATTTTTTTATAGAATTTCGCTCTACTTCTGGAGTTACTAAAAAGAAAATCTTTTCGCTACCAAAAAACTTGCTTAGAAGATTTCCATTTTTGTATCTCCAGAAATAGAGTGAATCTGGCCAAAACAAAATCCGATTTAGAATCAAAATACGATTAAAAACTACTCCAATATTTTTGATTATATTTTATGTCTGTGGGGTTATACTTGATGAACTTTTGTGGGAAATTTCACAAAAAATAATACTGAACAAAACAAGGAAATACTAATAAACAACGAAAAAACGTAATATTTTTTTCGTTTTTCGTTATGGTAACGGAATTGAATTTCTATAACGTTCATTATAACGTAATTTTGGAGAAAAAGCCCGAAAATCATTTCGTTATCCGTTTTCTTTTATTTTCTTTTATTATTGTTTCTTATCCGTTTTCTTTTATTATTATTTCGTTTCTTATTATATTTAAATTGGAAATCAAGAAAAGCAAAAAATTTTGTGCTATTTTTTTTTAGTACGTAATTTTGAATTTTGTGCAATGTCAAAATAAATATTTATCTAAAAATTATCTAGATAATTTGGCTTTTTATCTTATCTTATCTATTATCTTTCATATTTTCATTATCTATTATCTTATCTAGATAAACATTACGAGCATTTATCTTTATCTTTATCTAGATAAAAAAATAATTATCTGGCCCCAACACTGTTTATAATAAGTAGTTTCTTATCTGTTTGAAAGGTTTTTGGCAAGTAGTTTTTTATTATAAAATACTACTTATGCTTTCTCGTTATAAATTATTGAAATACGATATTTACTAACTTAAGTTTTTTTTGAATACACAATTTTTTGTTGGGATAATATTTTGCTGGTATTTCTTTTAAATCATGTGATCAGAAAAATTTAAAAAAAAATATTTTACTAGTGTTTTAGATACACAAAAAAATGTTAACTGTAGTTTACGTAAATTTACCCTAATCAAAAGAAATAATGCTAAAATTTATAATCGCTGAAAAATATTAGGGTAATTTTCAATTTATTTACACTAATGGAGGACTTATTTTGAAATTTTCTACCAAAAAAAGTAAACCACGTGTTGACCCCAAAATTTATAATCACCAGAACAGATTTTTTTTACGATACAACCACTGATAAAGTCAAGACATTTTGTGCTTATTTAAACGATCACGAAATAAAATGATTGCGTAACGCAAAAAAGGTTGGTAAAATTCATGTGGAAAACAATTGAATTTCAAACCTTGAATTCTGCCAATAAAATGTTTCATATTTTAAAAAAATCCTCGACTGTTATTTCTGAAGTATTTTTGTTTTTTTTTTAATTTTTTAAAATGAATATAAAACTGTCACACTTATATAATATTCAGTTAGCGTTTCGAAGTAAAAATAATAGTGACAATGGCACATGTACACAGTGGAAACGGAATTGCTCATGTACATCACGTTTTGTATGTTTCCTGAGACATTCATAGATGGTAACCACACCAATCTAAAAAGCACTTTTAAGATACAAATCTATAGATATATTTAGTAGATAGGCAAGTATGCCTATGTCCACTTTAGAGGTAATCAGCACCGATTCAAGATTGTTAAAAGAAACCAAATTACCTCTGCAAATAAAACAAAACAGAGCATTTCATTCGTTAATTTATTACGAAAAGTCATAAATGTTGATGCTGTACACAACTGTCCGGTGTTTGTCAATGAGAGGTTTTATGTTTAAAAAATGTTTCCAAATGAGATGTTCGTAAAATTCAGTCATCAGCATTAGCTTTTCGTAACTAATATTTGTTTGTTTTCAATCACAAAACATAAAAGTTAACTTTGTTCTCGAACGCTTTTCCAATAAGAGGTATTTCAAATATCATAATATTGTTTTACTGATGGGAAACCTCGAGAAAAAATTGAACGCCGCAACTCATAGAAATACTCGAAGGCATGAAATTCTTTGACCTAAATTTTAAACAAACGCACTTTAAACGGCGCGCATAAATTAACTATTAGCGACATAATTTTCACAGAACAGCTCTTATGGTATTCTGCTATTTTTTTTTAAACACAAATGTGGCCTATTGGTCGGTGTTGTTTTTAAAGTCTGTTTCGTTATATTCAGTAAACATAAACAACGTGAAAAAACCGAATTACTGATTCGCTATTGCCGCTATTTGACCATGTACTCTGCACTTTTGCATCAAATTTTGCGATAATTAAGCACAGTCGATGAGTGCGAATGACATCGTATTTGTAGAACGTTGAAATTAGATTTTCACCTGTGTTTTTAAGTCGGTGATAGTTAAATAATATAAAATTCTCTTCCAAAAATATATCTTATATTCAGATTTCAGTAATTCGATAATTTGACCCTTTTTTTTACTTCCAAGTTAATCGAAATTTGCACACCGCTGCCCTCACTTTTCTCGCCTATACTTAAGAAAAGTCGCCGCTTAAAGTTGCCGTGTGTAACAGAGGCCTAACAAGGCTTGTGGCGGACAATGGAATTCGCCTCCCCTCTCCTTATTATAACTTTAAATTGAATCATTCAGGACAAAAATCCTTGCCTCATTAATTTTCACAAGGACGGTCTCCCAGGATGCAATCAGCCCACGTCGGGAACTCCAATCAACACACTTTTCATCAATTTTGAACTTTGACTTTCCCACCAAAAGGACGACGTATTATCACAGAACAACTATTACACGGTAAAAACTGGAGTCTAATTTTAAGACTTTTTCCTTCTATTTTTTAAACTTTTGAAAGTTTAGTGGAATTTTAAACTATTTTCTCTATTTTTAAAACCTTTTGAAAGTTTAGAGTATATTTTAGTCGAAAAGTTTAATATTTAGTGAGTTTCGGTTTATTTTTAAGACTATAGTTTAAAAAGTAAACTTTTACTTTCTTAAAAATTTGTTTTAAACCTCTCCGCCTTATTTCTAGACTTTTAATCGAAATATTAGACCTATAAGTTTGAGAACTAAACCTTGTAAGTTTTACTTCAATTCGGATAAAATTGAATTAAACTTTTTGTCTAATATTTAGTCTTTTCAGTTTATTTTTCTTTTTCAAATTCATCAGTCGGTCGGTCAATTTTTAGAAAAGTCGCGATGCTCGAATTCGACTTTTCGGTCTAAAAACAAAACTTCAAAGTCTACAATTTATTCAGTTTTAGAAAATTGTGACTACTTTTTAATCATTTCAGCCTATAATTAAAACTCATTATTCTAAAATTTAGA
This sequence comes from Chrysopilus asiliformis, assembly GCA_964034945.1. Lineage (NCBI taxonomy): Eukaryota > Metazoa > Arthropoda > Insecta > Diptera > Rhagionidae > Chrysopilus > Chrysopilus asiliformis. Next base: position 15,470,107 of record OZ035963.1, on the reverse strand, counting down.
AAGTAAAGTCTGGAATTGGTTTATTTTAGAAGTCTGAGTATATTTTCTATACATATTAATCTAAAATTAAGAATTTAATTTGCGGGCGTGGATGGCTCAGTCAGCTAAGTGCTTGCCTTGTGATCCAAAGAGCAGTGGTTCAAATCCCACTCAGGGCAAAAATAATTCGGCTGGAATTTGAATTTGGAACTTTTCTGCTTCTGCTCATGGACTAAACACGGACCAATTTGCCTAAGCTCCTGGCATAAACATAAAAAAAAGGTTTGAAATTTAAACTTCGAAGTCTAAATTTGAGTCAGTTTTAGAAAATTGTAACTACTTTTTAGTAATTTCAGTTTGAAATTAAAACTTTTAAGTCTTAAATTTAGACCGGATAGTCTTATTTACCCGGATAATTCACGAATTTTAGAAGTTTATGACTATTTTTTAACCATTCCAGTCTTAATTTAAGACTCAGACATCTTAAACTTAAACCATAAGGTTTTAATTTGAGAATTTTTAGAAATTTGGAACTAATTTTTAGATTTTTTAGACTAAAATTTAAATTTTAATACCTTAAATTTAGACCGGATAATACTATTTAAAAGGAAAATAATTTCAAACTTTTAAAGTTTGATTTTTAGGCTCAAAAAGGTGTTGACCTATATGTAGGAAAAAAAGTCTTAAAATTAGACTCCAGTTTTTACCGTGTATATAGAATGGAAAGTAAGGCCTTTCCTCATTAACTTCCACTAGAGTAAGCACTACACTATAGAAATCGGTTTTTTTATCTCACTTCCCCTTTTTGCTGTCATACACTCGACCAAAAAAAAATCAAATAAAACACCCTTTTACAATACATACAGAAAAGTGCTGGCACTTTTGTTTACATTTTGCATGACATTTCATTGCAGCATTGATTCATTTCATTGCAACGATTGATTTTGATGGATAATCACATTTTAGCGTGTTAACATTGCATAATTTCACATGAAAATGAATAAATCACAAATTCACCACTATTTAGTGAAGGAATTTTCCGCTAATTCCATTAAAAACCCAAACAGAAAGTTTTTGCGAGTCCCATCAACAACAGAAAGGTAAAGTATAACGAAAGATCGACAGAATTGCACATGAATGGGCCTTAAAACCATTGAAAACTAAAACTAAATTAAATTTAACACCTTTCAACACATTAGAACATCGCTAATATTTAATGGAAATATCAAATTCTCCATAAAACATTTCCATTATCCGATTTTGTTTTGATTTGTTTTCATTTCAAGTGACACATGGGAATCCATATTGCCACACACCACCAAATCGCTCAGTGTTCATGTACACTGTCATGTAACATCTATAGAAATCCTCGGATGTACGCTCTCAACACAAAAAATCTTGTTAGAGCTTTCCATTCTATAATAGTAATTGTTCTGTGGTATTATATTAACTCCTCATTATTTTGTTTATTACTTTTTTTTGTAAGGTTTTAAAAATTTTCATTGTTTTCACACATGGTTTTACGCATAAAGTACCGTTATCAAAGATTATTCAGTTTACTTTGGTATCTAGGGAAAAGAAGCTTTAGTTTCTGCACAATTTGGTTTATGAACACTTCTGAGGGACACATTACGCTCTTAAACCAACATTACACTATGTATTCCAATTAAAATATAATATAAAATTCATAAAGCATCCACAATTGTTGACATTTACAAAAAGATTCAGTTAAGTACTAAAATCAAATTTAAAACTTATGCTAATCGATCAAATCATCATCAAAAATACATGAACATTCCTCCAATAAATTCAAATGTCACGAACATGACAGCTGCAAATAAAAAAAAATCAAAATGAAACAAATTAGCATAGATAAAAAACAATAACTTTGACTGACAAAGTAAAGAAGTTTTTAAAAGTTATTGTACAATATGACCGCAATAATTCATTCGATTTGAATTCCGTTGCTTCAGAAGATAAACCGCCACAATGATGTCCACTCGACATGACGAATTGGAACTATCTTCAACTGAAATAAAAAAAATCATCTGAACGAAAACAGATTAAATAAACTACTACAATAATATTCAAGAAAAAAAGAGCATCAAATGTTTCCAAAGGTTAGAACTTGATCAGAATGCAAACGAACAAGAAGTTGAATATTTGCATTTAAAATGAGTTCAGTAACATAAACGAATAACTGGTTGTGAAAAAATTATATTAAAATATGACAACGGTCTTCCCACACATTTAATATTTGAAAAAAAAACCTGTAGTCATGCGAAAAATACGACGAAAAACTGTTGAATAAAAAAAACTTTATGACAAAAATTGATTACTGGAGGTAAAAATTGAATAACTAATGATTCAAATTTAGAACATTTTTCTCGCCAATAACCGAGGTGAATTAGGAAAATTAAACCAGTTAAAAAAAAAACTTATAGGTAAAAAACTCGAAAAATTACCCCAAAAAGCAATTTGGCGGGACCAAAAAACTTTTGCTACATTTTAAAACTTTTTTTTAGTGATTCTACGATATTGGATGAAAACAGCCATATATTAAAAAAAGATGTTCGCGTCCAGTTTGCCATAAATCCGGTTCGGAGGTCCATCACCGCACAATAATTTTAGTCACCAGCCATTTTTTTTTTTTGGTTTTATCAATTTGAATCGAGCACATTGCCATGTTTCCGTGAGCCACACACACACACACTTTGCGATTTGATGGTTAAAATTTTCCAAACATCGTCAACAATAACCGTAATAATATGATTTACGTACTAGAAGCTATGAGAAGAAAAATAAATAAACAACAAAGCAAATAAAAATAACTAAAATGTGTATAAATATACATAAAAATGACCGAGTACAAGAGTATATTCGAGTTTCTGTGGTTTAATTTTTAAGCGTTTGAGACTAAAAAAGCGCCTGACAGAAAATTTAAAATGTATTCAAAAAAGAGCGCGTCGCAGTTCTAAAATTTGCATAGGTTAACGATTTTTCGGGACTCCTTCCGATGAATATTGAGTGGCCTGACTTTGTACAACCATATAACCATAGCTTTTTCGTATCTATAGAAAAATAGCTTCAACCATATTGGAATTCGATTTTACATGCAGCCATCTATGAAGAAAAAAAACCAATACTCGAGACCATTTTATGCTAGAGGGGTCTATTTTACATCCCTCTCGTCATGAAATTACCCCCTTTTTGGGTTCACTTCTTCTGTACTATGGCGGTAATAAATTTTGTTGTGGATATTTATGGTTTGGTTTTTGTCGTTTCATACCGGAGAGCTTTAATGGATTTTCGTTACCTATGACGATGGACTTACGCAACACAACATTTTTTTTTTCACCGAATGATTGACACATTTCAATATGTTCGAATACCGTTTAGATTTACTTTAGAATAATCAATTTTCACTCAAACGTTGACTTGAATATTTATTTTTAGCCGCATTAAGGACTAAAGAAAATTTGCATTTAAATGATTTATGTTGTTATTTTGACAGTGGAATTCTTAGTATTTTTGTATTAAACGGTGGTTTTTGACCGCAGAAGTATTGCTTCAGTATAAGAAAAGATAAACCAAAAAGATAACTTGTTTACTACTTTAACATATACTATTTTTGTTTACTACTTCTACAACGCACAAAAACGGAGTCGCTGCATTAAACGGTATCAAAACTTACATGCTATAACATGTATCAAAACTTAAACCCAAGCTTAAAAAACTTTCTAATTTTAGTCAAACTTAAACAGGATTTTAGATAAACAACGTCTCTTTTATGTTTTCGGTTAAATTCTAGTACAAAAATGCAATTTTAGTATTTACAAAACGCCATACGTCAAATGGACCTCATAAAGCATTTTTTTTGTAAACTAGCTTGCATACCCGTCGTTCACGGGTTAAGTTTTTTCAACTTTTTTTTTTGATGGTCTATGTTGGAGCTAAAGTTCAGGCCAATCGGCTCGGTAGTTTCCCCGCTCGGTAGTAACATAGAGGAAGAGCTAAGTTTCGAGATCACTTTACCCCCTCCCCTTACTCCCCCACCTCTCGAGCTCCTTTTTAATGGGTATATGTTGGGGCTGGACCTCGACGAACATCTATGCCAAATTTCAGGCCAATCGGTTCAGTAGTTTCCCCGCGAAAAAGTAACATAGAGGGAAAACTAAGTTTCGAGATGAGTTTACCCCCTCCCCTTACTCCCCCACCCCTCGCGCTACTTTTCCGTATACTTATGTTGGAACCAGAACTACCACAGACACCCATGCCAAATTTCAAGTCAATCGGTTCAGCCGTTTTTGCGTGAAAGCGGAACAGACAGAAAGACAGACACTAACTCATTTTTATATATTAGTATGATAAGTGCAAATAAAACCTGTTAGGATGCATGAAAATCTACGGATTCGATGAAATTATATTTTTACGTCTACTTGTGAATAAAATTTAACAAAAATTTGTAGTGGAAAAGCCAAATTTTATGCAATTATCCTGTTTAGTTAAAAACAGTTGATCATTTGGAAATTCAAATTTCCCGCGGTACCTTCTTTTTGTTACACCGCAATACCAGCATTTCTTCACTGTTAGAAAATAACCCAAAAAATCAGAATTTACAATTTTTTGAGAATCCCCATTTACTAAAAATATTTACAGTTCGTATAGCAGAGTTATGAATTTCCTAAAAAGCTGCTGACGGCGCAAACCTTTTCAATTATTCGTATAGAAACCAATATATAAAAATCTTTTTGTGTTACACGAGAAACTTTTGGATATCTCGTAACCGAAGTCTAATAAGGAACTTTCCAATGAATTAAACGTAGCGTTGTCAACTGTTTATGCTGTAAGAGCGATTTGTTTGGCCAGGGGATAAGTTAGGCCGCAATCTAGAAGCGGTAGACTCATTTCAGTAAGAACTCCAGTGTGGATTGAGGCAATCAAAGGAAGGATCAGAAGGAATCCGGTAAGGACATCTTTGAGAGTCATGTAAAACCATCGATAGAGTCAACCTACGGTAATGATGTGTTTTACGTGTTTCAACAAGACGGGGCGCCGTGCCATACTGCCAGAAGTACCCAAATTTGGATAATTTAAAAAATCAAAAATTTAAAACACTTCTGGTCTAAGGACATGTGGTCACCGAGCTCTCCAGACCTTAATCCCCTGAATTTTTTAATATGGGCATATGTTCAGGCTAAGACTGCAGCTAAGGCTTACAGTAATCTGCAAGCCCTGAAGTCCACCATTACCATCGCATGGAACGACAAGCCGGAGTCTTATTTAATATTGACATGCAAAAAGTACAGGTTTGGAGAAGTTCGTAAATGCTGGAGGTGGGCATTTTGAAAAAAAAAAATTTTACTAGTATGTAAGATTTAGTTTAGAGCAAACATATTTTTTTTCGTTCAACTTCTGTGTTTTGTTAAACGGTTTACAATTTAATATGAATTTTCCAGATTTTTATGACGCATGCGGTATATATAGGTCGTTAATTAGACGTCCACTGTACATATATTATAAGTTATTTTCCCTCGACATAACACTATAAAAATATTACATTTTGAAGATCTTTCAATAAAATTTTCCAGATAACTCCAGTCCCTTGCACATTAAATTTTATCTTCTTAAGTAATTTAAAACAAAAGTTTACTCACATTCCATACCAATCTAAACCGCCGCCACCGTATATTTATGACTTTTCTAATTATGGTAACTGTATAATTTCTCAGACATCATCTCTTGACCAAAAATGACAAAGAATTCTGCGAAAATTAAACATTTGCTCTTAACTTCCATCAAGAATTATTTCATCGGTGCCGCGTCTCTAATCTAAAAAGACTGTTGTTCATTTTGTAGTGGCAGTCCAAGCGTTGAATTAAACATGAATTTTGAGCGTAACACTCGGCTCTATGACCATTTTCGAGTTTTTGGCATTTCTTAAGAACAGAACAGAAAAATCGCTTCTATCTTATCATTCTTATGTTAGTAACACCGCAATTTCGTTAGCTACGGATCGAGTTAAGCACAAGAATCTAAAGATAATAATAATACTGCGTATACCTACAATTTGTATCTTTCATTCTGATATAGTTATGTAGGTACCGACATGACAAATTTAACATAGAATGATGTTTAGATTGACCCGTCTTATTGTTATTTGTGGCCATGACTTTGCCGCTTTTCTGCGCTGCGCACATTCCTCGGCACGCTGGAAACAATGGTACCTGATGGGATTTTCTTCCATGATTCTTTAATATCTTCTGCGATTTTTAATAGGCATGGGCATGGAGCGAGCGGCCAGCCAAAATGGCAGCGTTGGTCGATGGACCGTTTTTTTTATGTCCAGGAATTGTTTCTGTCTGTCTGTCTGTTGGTCCGGCAATCCACTTTAGTTTATGGGGCTATCTTGACTCTTGGCTTCGCGGGCACACAGCATAAATAACTAACGAGTAGTTTGTACCTGATCCAAATCGTAATTGCGTTCTGAGTTGAGTTTCGTGTGCTTTTGCTCATTGTTTCGATTTTTTGCTACTCCATATCAAATGTTTATAATGAGATTACGAATTAAAGGTTTTGGATCTTTTGGACAAACTCCATTCAATTCTTCGCAATTCACTACTTTATTAAGGCACGAGATATACTGTCAGAGATAAAAGTATGTATAGTAGTATTATTATCATTAGTTGAGTCTAAGTAGTTTACCAAAATAGTATAATTGAAAGACAAACCGACAAGCATTTTAAAAGACATTTTTTCGTAATTTGCAATTAATGCTGAATGCATACAAGACCAGTTCCTCCGCTGACGTAATTAGAGATTAAAAATTTTGATTAAGAAAATTTATTTCAGAATTTTGGTTTTTAAACATTGAGAATTGCGCGATTTAAAAAAAAACTAAATAAATTTACTCGTTGTTCTCTCCTTTTTTTATATAATCATTATTTGTTCCTATTTTATCAATTCGTATGAGCAAATAAAAGCCATTAGTAAAAGGAAACATAAGAAAAGCTCCAATTGCCAGGGGCCAATCGTCAAATATTCTTTATGATGACAGACAAAAAAATTTTTTTAGATAAATCCATTTGTATAGGAGAAGGGGAAAGGAGTGGTCTGATTGGATTTTGATGTATGGATAAGTTTATATAAAATCATATTCCAAACACATTTCGTCTTTATAAATTTTTCGATACGATGCACAGTTTTCGAGGAAACAGGAAAAAAGTATTTCATTTGTATGGAAGAAAGGAGAAACGGTGGTCCGATTGGATTTTGGTGTATTGATGAGTTATGTAAAATCCTATGCTAGACACATTTTACCTCTATAAACTTTTCAATATGACTCACCGTTTTCGATTGCAAAAAACTGTTTGGTTTGTATGGGTGAGGGGGGAATAAATGGTCCAATTTTGCCCGTTCAAGATCTTAGCCTAGCCTTTTACGAGAAACGTTACTATACAAAATTTCAAGTGTTTAGCTCAATCTTTTCGAAAGTGGTGTTTATGGTGTTTACGGACGGACGGACAGACGGACAGTCATGCGGAAATCAAAATCTTTTGTCATCCCTAAAGTCCAAATCAGACTAACGATTGCGATAACGATAAAGCTTCCTCGACCAATGAGATCAAAGCTTTCATGTCCCTATCGTTGAAAGCTTTGATTTCATTGGTTGAGAAGCTTCAATCGTAATCGCAATCGTTAGTCTGAATTGGGCTTAACACCCTGGTTTAGTTCATTTCTGTGTCCGATGATTGGTTCGAACTGTATATTACACACAGTATATTAAATCTTAAAAAAATAAATAAAAGCTATTTTACGACATTTCAAAAACTATTAATTCAGGGCAACGAGTTTCTTATTTTCTCATCAAAACCCACTGTTTTTGCTTGACCTGCAAGCAGCATGGCAAAACTTGCCCTGCGTATGAAATAGACGTTATTAAATCTAATATACTTCTGTATGATATATAATTTTTGCCTGCGCCACATTTCGTTTCGTGTTATTTTCCTACATGCAAAGTAACCGAATCTACCATTTCACTATTTTAAGAGGTTTCGTAGTTATTTTTACTAGTTTTGCACTCCTTCCAGCTCGTTTTGCTCCGCATTTTTCAGACATATGTGTCAATGCAGCACTTTTCTGCTTTTTATTTTGCGGTGCAAATGTGGCGACCCATACTTTGGACTCTAGTTTTTACCTTAAAGTTCGGTTCTCCATAAAATACGTCACATTCGGGGGGAAGGTCTGCGGTAGTGTGACGACATAACGGTAAAATATCCCTTTAAAAAAATCCCGAAAAGCGGTAAATTAGGTTACTTCCCAAAAACATTAGGAATCCCAATAAAAATGAATACACTTTATTGGATTGGACCACCTGCGAAATCTGTTAATGCGAAATTAATTGGTCGAAAACTAAACGAACCGATTACGAACCATTTTAATTAACTCAAATTTAATTAAGTTTTTTGCATAACCAAACTGGTCAATGAATCGCTATGAAAAAATCTCCACTCTCAGCTATGTTCAAAAAGCTTGTCTTCATTAGCACAAAAACGTGACTTCTATAAATCATGGTGATTACATCTAAGAATTTATTAGCTAGAAACTCAACGAAAAAAAAATCATTTAATGAATACGGGTAAAAAAAATGTGGCTAGTCATGAAAAATCTAAAAAAGTACATAAATAAATCAATCCACACACGATCCAAGAATTGTAACAGCCTTCATAATAATTGAATATAAAAAATAATAAAAACTATAGGCAAAATACTGTGAATATTCCAAGAGATCAATTTTCCTTTTTATTTAACTTTATTGCGTACATATGACGGATACCGCACCAGTAACCGCATATTCCAGGTTCGCTTCCTTTTAACTATGCCTATTCCATATCCATATGGCCCGTATCTATAATGTGATGTGATGACTGAGTGCATTCTGAATCTTCGGTATCTGACAACTATATCAATCTGTAAAATATAGATATGGATAGAAAGTGTCGGTAACGTCATCACAATTGGATTCAGATTCATATTGGATTTCAGGCAGAACTTACCTGATCGATCTAACTACTTACCTGATCACGTTCAATATTTACTTGGCAATCACACTAACACACCGATGATCGTCAATTCACGGTCAGACGTACTATCTGTACAGCTATGCGAATTTTTAAGCCGTTGATCGCGATCGTGCAACTGAAGATCACATATGGCAACTACGACTAGCTATATTTGTATATGTAGTATGTAGCTGATAAATAGTGCAGTGTATCTGATAGATATTCCTGTATAACCGCCTAACTTCGCCGGTTGTACTCCTATACGAAAAAAAACAAACACTCACAGCTAAATGTGTATACGATATGGATGCACATATGACCGCGACCGCTTAATTTATCACTGCCTCTACTTACCTGTATTAGCTATCTATCAATCTGTACAGGTAAACCGATAATATGTGTACGCATATAGTAGATACTCGGGTAACAGCTATCAGCCAATGTCCATCGGTATTCCGTTGGATGGAAAAATCCGTAAGCCGAGACCATCCTCCTTCCGTCTATCCCCGTCCACTTGGTCACTTTCAACGGTCGCCGCTATATAAAATGCTCTTCCGAATTAAGTGTTCTTCTTATACGAGTGCACACACACTTGTAGTTCATGCAGTCAATCTGATACTAAAAATTCTATCTATAGACGACGACGGCCTACAGAAAGATGGATTAACACCGATGTTGCCCGTGGCACATTCCTACCTTGCTGCTCTTTCACCTATGATGTGTGGTTTTTTTTTTGTAAATTTTTGAATAATTCTTGAGTCGTCCACTCGGTGATAGCATAGCTTCGTGAGTTTAACAAAAAACACTTCAGACTTAACGACTGAATGAAAGAGGAAACTGAAGATAGGCACAACCGGCATAGGTGACTGCATTGCGATGAGATTTTGTCATGTTTTGAACCAAACATTTTCAAAATCGAACTACTAAAGTTTAAAATCCCCTTCATTTATCTCTTCTTTTGGCGACCGAAAATTTAAGGATATTTTTTTTAAGAGTTAATGGTCGACGATCAACGCTTTTTTGGTTGATTATGTAGCATAACCATATATAGTTTCAAGTTGAATACGAACCATAGACGAATTGCTACACGATTTCTCTTAAGGACTGTCCATGAGAAGGATCTGGTCAGAGTTTTTGCATTGGGGTTTAGCAGGGATGTGAAGTCGGAGTTGGTCTTTAAAAATTTGCACTGTCAAAGTCGATGTTGGGACTTTTTTAGGACGCCTCCACGCCCCTGGTGTTTAGTATCGCCATGATACCAGATTCTTCACCCCCTCCCCTATCACCAAAACAAAAAGATTTTGATTTCCGCCTGTCTGTCCGTATGTCCATCGTGTCTGTCTGTCCATTGTCTGTCTGTCTGTCTGTCCGTATGTTCATCGTCTACCTGTCTGTCTGTCCCTGAGCATCATAACTTTCGAAAATATTAAGCTTGAAATTTTGTATAGTTGCGTTTCTCGGAAATGGCAAAGTTAAGTTCTTGAACGGGCAAAATCGGACAATTCCTTTTCCCAGACAATTCCTTACAACCGAACCAGTTCTTTACGATTTTCTCGAAAACAATGATTGAACAATTTATAAAGATAAAATGTGTTTAGAATCGGATTTTATATAATTTATTTATACATAAAAATCCATTTGGACCACTCCTCCCCTCTCCCCCCTACAAACTGAATACATGTTTACTATTTTCTCGAGAACGGTGGATAATATCGAAAAATTTATAAAGACGAAATGTGTTTAAAATATGATTTTACATAACCGTTCCAAGTTTCATAATCCGATCGGACCAATCCTTTCCCCCTCTCCACACAAATGGATTTTTTTCATTCAAATTTTGTCTGCCCTCGTAGAGTATTTAACGATTGGTCCTTGGCAATTGAAGCTTTTCTTATGTTTAAACATCAATATAGGTTGTAATACTCAATCTTCCGAGGCTCGAGGAGGTATTAATGGATCTTTCACTGATTTATATGGGAAAATTTGTTTCGGTTCGTGAACATCTCGGTTTATGAAGGATCTTCAGGAACGGATTTAGGATCTTCAGGAACGGATTTAGGATCTTCAGGAACGGATTTAGGATCTTCAGGAACGGATTTAGGATCTTCAGGAACGGATCCACTTTGCAGTATTCTCGATCGGTTTTAATTCTCAACAATTCTTACATTTTTAAAATTATTGGTGTTTTAAAAAAAAATCCTTAAATATTTCAAAAATTCCTTACTATTTTCAACAGTCCAAGTGCTCCGAAGACGGTTAAAAGACATCGAATACAAAAAAAAAAGAAATACAAAATGACTAACAAAAGGCATTCAGTTATAGCTAGAGAAGAATAAAATAAAAGAATTTGTGTGAGTTTCTTCCAAATGCCCATACAACGTCTATAGTTATCATATTTTATCCGACTATATAAAGCTGCAGACATGTTTCTTAACTGAACTCGGAAACCGGTTTACCATGTTTCTTTCAAGTTCGCCTCAAACAAACGTTAATAATAGTAGTCTGATGATTTTTTTTGTTCTTCTGCTTGAGCTTCCACTTGTCTTTTTTTCATATCACTTTTAGAAAAAAAAATATCGTTAGCTGCTGGTGGATATAAAACACTATAAGAAATGTTTCTTGATTTTATTCTAATACTCGATATAAGATAAAAGTCAAATCATCACGATCACTTGTATGTCATTTCATCCATATTAGAAATACCATTTTTTTAACTTCTATAAGTCATACATCAACTGATCGTGTTTATGTGGGAAGCCTTTTGATTTCTGTAATTCGAGTCTATGATCATTAGATTTTAGTTGGGAAACGAGAAAATTAACTTATATCGATCACCATTAGCTGGCTGGATCACGTTCTATAGTCTAATGACAGTTGATTAGATAATTGGCCGTTAGTATGCGTGAACCTGTCAGAACTTATGTTTGAAAATGAAATGATCTTCAACTTCAGCGATCAAAAAAAAAAAAAAAAGAAAAGAAACGATCGTTAATATTTTATTTTCAAGCACGAAAAAAATCACACTTCCATAAAAAAAATATTATTTATTATTTATTCATTCAAGTTCATATAAATGTCAAACGATTGGTATTCGGCATTTGAAGAAAAACTGAAGAAAAAATGGCCGCCCATGCGATTTAACATTTCTGTGTGACCATCATCAAAAAATATAATTTGGAACTCGCCATAAGGCGAACCAAACACAAGAATCACAGTCGGTTTTCACCTCAAACAAAAACATATAATTATAAAAAAAAAAAGAATTCGCAGTGATGCTATCGTATAGCGATTAATTTTTAACTGTATTTCCCATATGTTGTATAAATTATAGCGACAAGTTTTTCACGCGCGATCGTAAAGATCAGCAACAAAGTCATTGTCAAAATTCACAAAAAATTCGACCTTTTATAATCGATTCAGTTATGGCAAACGAATTGTCGGGTATTTCGAAATTTTTTCGATTTTTCAAATATCGATATAAAACGGTTTCGGAAATTTGTGGGGTGTGTCCGAAACAGTATTAGGTCTAGGTTGAAATCGGCATATTTTTTTTCGATATTTTCCGGTTGCATTGAAAATTATTAACATGAATTGGGCGGTTAATTATTATTCTTATATTTGCTCCATTTGCCGAATAGTTTTTTTTATATTATTTATTATTAAACGTTTTAGTGGGTAAGTGTATCAAGACCATTGATACAAAAATGGAATTCTATTTATTAATGATCACTGAACGATCAAAATGACCAAATCAGATAGTTTGAAAAACATTTAATGATAGTCGATCATTTTAACCACATTTTATATATACTTTTGGACAGTATCTTTTTTCGTATTAGCAGCACATTAATTTGTCTCCTGACGATGCTTTGATTGATTTCACACTTCAAGTTCTTTGATATGAGTTGCCGATTAAAAAAGGCAACATGTTTTACTTTTTACCATTTTGTATTATAAGTTTCTTGTAGTATGTTTCTCGAGAAGTTGCACAGTTTTTTTTATGACATCATCAATGGCATAGTGAGGGCTGGTAACACTGGAGACGGCTATTAGACTTATTCATAAACTGAAGCGTTCGTAAACCAAAAATTTCGTTGTATTTTAATCCGTATTTCGGTTTCAATTTTTTCTCTGTTTTTTTTTTAAAGTATTTTTTAGAAACTGCTTGGGAAAACTCCCTTTCAAAGTTTTAAAACACCTTTGAAATAAAGTATTGTTACTCAATTTGAGGATGTGAAGCGCTTATATTTATCAATTTCTTATATTTATTAAAAAAATATCAAAAAATTGAAAAAAAATCAATAGGCGTTTTTCATTCGAAACTACGGAGCGTCTAGGGGTAGATTGCCAAAGGAATACGATTCGGCGGTATTAGGGCATGAATCAAACAGTATTTGATTGATGGCATTAGGGGTATTTGATAACCTGACATAGACAAAAATATCTAGTAGTTTTACAATTTTCCGAGTTTATAAGGTTTACCGATCCTAAAAATAACGAACGGACAGTAACGGAAAATAACGGACACCATGGTCACACTCTAGTATTATATAGTCACTCTATTTTTACAGACCCGATTGTTTTCTCTCTAGATTATAGGCTCTCTAGTTACTTTTTGAAAGGGCAAATCCTCGACCCACGTACGATCACAGCCTATTCGTCATGGAATCGCGCTTAATGAATTATTGTCAGTGCCAAAGATCCACAAGGAAGGAATTTATTTACTCTAATCCTCTCGGCCATGGGTTGTGACTTCAACCTTTTCAGTTAGAATGATTGCCTCTCCTCTCACCCTTAATTTATTCAATTCATGCCTGGTTCTTATCACCTCTTCTTGCAAAAAGCATTTCTTCACTTTTACGATCAGTCGTCACACTTAATTTGCATTCGACACGAAAATTAGAATCTTTGGACTTGCACAGACATCTCATTAGAAGTAATGTTCCGGATTCGTGTCCAGGAATTTAATAACGTGATGAAATCGGCCATAAGTCCTCCACACCAATTCAAAGTTGCGCTTGATCTGCTGCCAAATAGCTAAGATGCTTGTTAAGTTATACCTGTAGTTATTCTCGGTTCAGGCATAGCATATTTGTTTAGTGCGCATCTAAATAAACAATTTGTGAAAAGGTGGAGGTGGTGATAATAACTAGCATACCTAGTGGTCAACTTTGCATCATGGTTCATTCAATTCGCATAAATTCATTAAAATAAATTAGGAAAATTGTTATAACGATTGAAATTGATTACCTGGCAGATGAACATCAATGACATACCTTTGCTTACAGAAAACTAACTAATAGTCAAACGTTGTTTTCTGTTACTTTGAATTTTCATGTACTTTAGGTACTCTAGCTGCCCCCAACTAGCACGTTGGACTTACGTGCCTGTAACCATCTCCACATGTATGTAAATCTATAGATACTGCCGCAGCCATCACAAATATCTCGATAAGCCAAGAAAAATGAGTGCTATATTATAGTATATTATGTGATTATATGTTAGCCACAGGTAAACCTACTCGGTATCTTAAGGTGACTGATTTTAATAATGGACGTCTTGGCATTTGTGAATAATTGTGTTATGCAAAGAAAGGCGTTGGCTTGGACTTGGAATAGTTTTGTTTAGCTCATCATTGACATTGTATCTGAAGGTTTCCATACATCGGTTTTCATAGTATTTGATAGACCTTTGTCAAAAATAAAATGAAATGACCGATTAATAAAAAAGAATTATGGTCTCTACCTTTTATCAAAAAAAAATTAATATCGTTATTTATTTGAAAAATTTATCTCATTAGAGTGTAATCAAAATGATGTGAGATTAATTTCATATATAAAATGATCTTTTGACCTACTTTGAAATGAAATTAATTCAATTCTTTTGTTGCGTAGCGATACTCCTAACAAGACGTAAGAATTTTTGTAACGAACGAATTTATAACGAGTTTTTTATTAGAAAATGACAATTAATTTTATCAAATTAAATTGGTTGCTTTCATAATAATATCAAAAAAACAACTTATTTTATCATGTCATGATAACATAATGCTTTCATTACAATTTAAAAAAATTAAATTTGATCTAATTGAGGTTAGAAAAATATCGAGAAATTCAAATCATGTCCTTGTTAATATAGCGGTATTGGTAATTAGATTACAAACTTGAATTTTTGTCACAATTTATGAAAATCATTTTGCTATATTGTAGGTATTGACAGCTGAATGTAAAATTATTGACAGTGGTCTGTATTATAGATTACTCTTTTTCCTAAAATCAATGACTGCATTTCAACCTCATGTGTAACTATTTATAAAATTAGGTGACCGTCTTTTTTTATCAACCCGGAACAAGATGGATTTGTGATAGGATAGCTGAAGGAGAACAAAAAAATTATTTACAAAAATTTAAAATTTTCAAGGTTACACTTTTGTTTTATCCGTCATATACTCAGAGATATTGCCAAATTTTGTATTTTTGTAGAAAATAAAACATTACTTAAGGTGTGAAAAACCCAGACAAAAACAAATAATATACGCCGCAGGCGGAAATATTTAACCGAATTTGGTGCAATTATTCAAATAAATAGCAGTCCCTAGCTAAAGAGCCTAGAATCTAGAGAATGGACCATGGGACGTGTAAAAATGGCCGCCGAGCTGAAGAACGAACGCAAAAAACTTTGAAAATTTGATTCATTATCAGAAACAATGACCAAAATAACTGAAATCGGTTAATATAAGTAAAAAACGCATATCTGAGATATAAAAAAAATTGGCAAGTCGTATAGATATTTTAATAAATTGAAAAAATGTTTACACAATGTTCTAATCTGGTGAAAAAACTGTTCTATCTGGTGAGAATTCTCCAATTTTAGCGAACAACAGTGAGCAAAAGTTGTAGTTCGGAAACAAGTGTTAAATGCCAAACCATAAACAAGCGTATTTGTCCACTTTTATTCAAAATAACTTGAAAATTTGGTCCAAAAAAGTGGAGTATTTTTATGCTTACGGCCCATTAGGTCAGAAACTCGAAAAATTCTTTTAAAACAATACACTAGATTTTTTGGTTTTCAGGACATATAAATAGTTAATCACTGGTTTTGGGAAAATATTTTGGTTTTCGGGTCATATAAATGATAAAAACAGTAATTATTGTTTTTATCAAAAACTTCCTCAATAATAACTGATTTTATTTTTAAAAAAATCAAAACCACCTCGTTATTTGCTCCATGAAAAATCATTTTATTTTCTTGTCACTAAATTTTTAACATATTTATCACACTTAACTTAACCACAAAATTCTTTTGTCCGGCACCAGTCATCTATCGTCAAAAACAATGAACTCCTCAAATTGATCATTCAAAAATGATGTTAACGATCGACTTGTTACCAAATTATCGAAATTATTTCCCCATTTACCACCAGCCCCCGCTACTAACACGCACAATGCGTTCAATTTGTTTGAAAATTTTAACCGAGACCTTGAACGTTAAGACGACAGTTATCTTTTGTTCAGAACTTAAACAATTTTCGAAATAAAAATCTCAAGGCTATGAGCTGGCTTAAATCTACGCATAATGAGACACCGACATTTAAATGTTGGGAGTCAAGATATGAGTGCAAAAAACTCTAATTTTAGCACCGCCATATCACACAAGTATTCTTAAGACCCCAGAAACCACCATTATCCAAAAACCATGGATCGTTAGGCTAGAATTTCGTTGCTGCTGGTCATGCTATTTAATAAAAATTGCAAAAAAATAACAAGTCTAGGAAGGAAGATCGGTATTTTTTGTTCGTCTATCAGTTTCGATTGTATAATAGTTGTCTATACATTTTTTCATATTGCTGTTTGTGTTGTGCCCAACCCGCATTGTATTTTTTTCTCTTCGATCCGTTACTGTTTTTCGGTATTCGTTAGGTTTACCAACAGATCAGAGAAGTGGTAATTAGCATGCAAATTAGTATCGCCTTCTAATTAGTGGCTTCATGCTCGCAGGTTAATCATTTTCCAATAACATGCTCATGAGAAAGACGAATAGTTTTTTTTTTCCTTTTTTTAAATGTGAACCACCTGATCCGTTGTTAATTACATTTTATCACCTAGTGTACCTGACTATCCGTTAAATTTTTTCAACGAAATTTTTATCGATTTAAGTCACGTATCGCATGTTTCTCTATAGTTAAAAAGGAATCAGGAAATAAAAATTCAATATTTTGCAAATTTCCTTTTCTTTCTAAGAATTAATTTTTTCCCGCCCGAAACATTCAAAATTGATTTTAATAATAATTCCACATTTACAAAAACGGCAACACTTCTAGAAAATCTGATCAGTTGTGAGATTCTAGTATCATTGCGTCTTCAATTTAAAATTTAAATAAAAATTATTCCACATTTCTATGTTAATTATTTTATTACTAAAACGATTATCGATCAAAAAAAATTCCGTTGACAGAGCATTAATCACAGCTAAATGTGTAGATTTTCCTCATTGACCTTAGGCTGGCATTCTCGATTTCATTTGTTGCGGTTGTCATCTGAAATTATTACAGAAAATTGCTAAATTGATTTGACAGATGCTTTTGAAGGCTGTGGTCTAGAAGCCGGCCGTATTGTTTTCTTCATTATGCGAATTCAGGAAGCACATTTTGTTTACTTGTGTAGCAGGGGATGAGAATCTTAGTTTAAAATGATAACTTTGGCGGTTTTAAGAAGAATTCTTTTGTATCACGTGTTTCATGTCATTTAACGAATTTTTTAAAACTTGGAAAGTTCTGTTATAAAAAACATATTCGATTTTCAGAAGCAACATTAAAAAATGCGCCTAATTACTTCATTAAATTTGATTATTATGGATCTAGTGGAGGAGATTAATTCGCATTCTAAGAAAATTGAAATCTTAAAATGTTTCCATAAAACTGTAATATTCCGATTTCGGCTCAGTTTGAAAGTGCCAAATTTTGTCAAAATAATTTACTTAATAAATTATTCAATGGCGCTAATCGAAAAAAATCCCATTGCTGAACAAAATGAAATGAAAATCAAATAAAAAAAAATCAAATTAAAACATTTTTTCATCTTTATTTGTTCATGAACCGCTAATTGATTGATTGGTAAATACATAGATTGGTTTACGCGGAATCCTAAATGTTTTAAAACGTTGACATCGATTTCTTAAAAAAAAAAAAATTTTAAGGGCTTTTTCGCATAAGAATTCAGGCTGAGTTATGGGCTTTCTCCATTGCCAGGATATTTTAGTTGCGATAAAATGTAGAGACACACTTATATAACAAAGGCTTGGTAAGAAAGAGAGAGAACAAAAAAAAGCGTACGTCGCCAGATGTCGCTTTTGTGGTTTATTTTATAGGAAGCGTTCGTCGCCAGGTGTCGCTTTGGTAGATGTATTTGAACTGACGTGTGCTTCCTATAAAATAAACTACAAAAGTAGTCAAAATATGTCTGATTTTGACAAATGCAGTTTCAAAACTTACAATACAATGAATAACAACGAATGTATTTATATTTATTACATGTTTTGGTATACAGACTATAATAATAATAATAACCATATTTACAGGTAGGAAATTTGAGATATTAGAGGACATACAGATATGTGATTCCGAGATGCAAATAGAATGTTTTGGACATGGAATACGGTTTAAATTCCTATGATTTTATCCTATAAAACTTTCTATAAAGACTCGTGCCCGTATTCGGTCTTTCCCATTGACAATTACAGCTATCTGTCTCTTTCCATTTGTAACACATTTTTATCGCAACTAAAATATCCTGGCAATGGAGAGAGCCCATTACCATTTGAAAATTTTACGTCTTTTCAAAAAAAAATCGTAGACTTAATTTGAGCAGCACTAGAATCATACTACCAATAATCTACCGAACTCAACTAGCATCAGTGAACCCCTGCAGCCTAAACGAGTTAAAAGTGCTGTTTTGATAGTTTTTTTAAGTGCTTTGAAATTACAGTGGATCTATTTAGATGTTCAATACAAATGATTTTTTTGAAACTATTATGCAAAGTACATTGACAAAACATTTTCAAAGTAGTTTCTTAAAACACTTTTATTTCACTGTTTTTATTGAGTTTGAGGGTCTGATTCGCACAAAACGCTTATATTTATTTGGAATAAAAGAATATAAAAATATTAAAAAATGAAAAAATCGAGTAGCGACCGGGATTCAAACCCCTGCAGTCCATTGTATTACCATTTGCATATTCTTTGCCACTGATTTATACGGTATTCTAGTAAATATTAGTCGATATTAGTTTACTAAGCCAAAGTTCAAAGCTGATCGTCAAATTACCAATTTAATTAATTTTTAGCTAATTTAGCAAAAAAAATCGACTGATTTACAATTTAAAATTTTTTTATTGAAAATAAATGTCATCCGAAAAAGATGACATCCGAAAAATCGAAGAAAAAAATGTATTCGAATCGACTTTCATGGAAACTTATTTTCACGAGATTCTTTTAAAGTAGGTACTTTAAAAGTAGTTTTTGTAAACTATAGCAAAACCTCGATTTGCGTCGTTAATTGGGACCAAAGGAAGACGCCGGAAATCGAATTGTTACCGACGCAACTTTGAAACCACGAACATTTTTGTGCGCCGCAACTTCGAAACGATGTAACTTCGAAACGACGCAAATCGAGGTTTTGATGTAATTTGAATAAAATGAGAAAAAAGTACTTTTGAATTTCAATTTTTCAAAGGGGTTCACTGAAAGATCAGTTAAAAGTTTATTTGAAATCAGTTTTAAAATGCTTTCGTTTAAAGTACTTTGAAATCGACAGGGATCATGACATTCGCTGAATAACGGTACTCAGTATCAAAAAAGAGAAAAAGCGATCAGATGAGAATTATCTTCGAACAAAAGACGATTTTTCAAGGCAGGTTTTTTTTTGTTATCCCGTAAAACAATCGGCAACCAATAAAAACGCAAAAATCGCACTCAATTCAAATAGCAAACAATTAGAATCGGGGAATTTAGTGCAAATAATCGCAACATTCAGCTGGACGATTTCAGGCAAGCACTTTTTAACCGCGCAAATATTCTGACAAGCGCAGCGGGGGCAATGTCCTCACCGAGTTACTACTTTTTAGAAATATCGGCCGAACAAAGTGAAGTAAACTCTTGTGCGATACTCCATTTTTTTTTTAAGAACAATTGGTTGCAGTTAGTTGATTGGTGTCGTTTTACGCGGCAATAAATCACACGAAAAATCAAAAATTTCAAACGGGATCACATTAAAATTAATTTTTGTTGAATTTGAGACTCCATTTTGGTGGAAAGCACCTGTAATTACGTGTGGAATTCATGTGAAAAATTGAATTTGACACTAATTGATTGTTATTTGAGGTAAGATGGATTTCATTAAAAGTTTTCTTTTTTTTACAGTTCGCGATATTTTCTCAGACGATAATCGCTTGTCGCCGCCTTCACCCCCATCAGGCACACCTTCCAGTTCAACGCAACAGCCAAACAGCAACAGTAGTAATAGTAAACGGGAAATCAGCAACAGCAGTCCATTGTCCTTGACGACCACCACCACACCCCAGGCCCACAGTCAAGTCGTTGGAGATCGAAATCATCCGCCAGCGCGACGCTTTATTTCGTCGATATTGGGTGGCGATATTCCATACGGAAGCCGAGGGCACGTTTTAACGCAGGCCGAACGAAAGGAATACCCTCAGCCGCTTCTCGATAAGCCGTGCTTGGAGAGGAGCAAAAAGCCAGAGACGTCCAAAGACAAGGATCTGCTGGTGGAGGATAAACGCGTCTTGCCGGACGAGAAGCCCCTCAGCCTGACGACGACATCCCCACCACCGCCCGAAGAACAAAGACCCAGTCCGCCGCCCCCACCCGAACCGGCTGTTCGCTGTTCGGTGATCCAGAGAACCCCAAAACCGCAGAATCCATCCTCGTTACTGTCATCTGCGGCGGCAGCAGCAGCGGCGGCCGCCGAGCGTTTAAAGAAGGACAAGGATTTGACGAACATAAAGCTACCCGTTTCGCTTCTGGTGCATCATTTGGAACCGGAACAGGAGCAACCAATCGACTATCACGTCCCGAAGCGGAAGGGTGAATTTAATGAGGAGGAGGCTGCAGAAAAGGAGCGCAAATACCGCGAAGCCAGACGGAACAGTGCAATATTAGCGGCGCGTCGAGTAATCGCGATGAGAACGTTGCCCCGATCGAGTCTGGATAAACTAAACGGTATTTTATCGGCGGCGGCCGGCCACGGACGCTCATCAAACAGTGGATCTCAGGGGGGTTCGGCGGGTCAGGCGGGAGCTGGTGGCAATTGCGGATCGGGAATTAATTTCAACGGGTCCGGACAGGTGGGCAGCGGAGGTAACGGCGGAACGGGAAGTGGTGGCAGTAGTATGGGTGGTTCTGGAGCTGGTGGAGGTATGGGGGGACGAGATGGACGATCCAATTATGGACCGAACAGTCCCCCAACCGGTTCACTGCCGCCGTTTTACGAGAGTCTGAAAAGCGGCAACGGAATGAATTCCTTCAATGCGAATGGCAATTTTATGGCGCAGAATGGCTACCATCATATGATGGGGACGAATCTCAACGGACTCGACTGTGGCGGAGGCGGCGGTGGCGGCGGCGGGACGAATCAGGAGGTGACGAGCATCGGTAGCTACGGTGCGGACGGCCAGGGTAACAACAGCAATAATAATCATAAGCATAATTTCTCAATGTTAAACAATGCAGCGTACGGCATTGTGTTGAAGGACGAACAGGATCTGGAGTACGATAGCAAAATCGACATGTCAGCGCTGAGTCAGAATCTCCTGCCGAACTCGTATTCCGGGTATGATGTCAACGACTCAATGATGGTGGATATTGCGGGCGGTGGAGTTGTGGATCCGCTGCAATTCACCGCAACGCTGACCTTTTCGACGCCCGCCGAGCATGCGCTGCTCGACAGTCTAACCGATGCTGTAGATTTAAGTTCATTCCTCCAACGACTGCCAAACGATGATCATCCTAGTCCCGGCAACGATCTGGAATTGTCGTCGACACCGTCCTTAACGCCAGACTCCGTATCTATAACGCCGGTCGAATCGAATTACGATGGATTTGGCGATAATCTAATGGCGAATCGCAATAATTGTTACGATAGTCGATATGCGAATATCGCCAGTAGCAAAATGTACCACCATCAGGAGTCGCCGCCGAGCTATCAGCAGACAAGAGAAATGCATTTAATGCAGCAGCAGCAGCATCAGCAGCAACATCACCATCAGCAGCAGCAGCAGCAGCAACAACAACAACAACATCACGGGCACCATCCGGGACCGCATCCGGGACATCATCCTCATCATCCCGGCGGACACGAACATATGACGGCGTTGGGACATGCGATGAATAACTTCCACCATAGCAGCGACAGTAATTTGTCTCTGCCATCGCCTAGTGGTTCCTCATCGCACAACGGTGGCCACTTGTCTTCGTCAGGATCGTCTGGCGGTGCTCTCGCTCTGGATGCTCCCGATGCGAAGCCTATCATCCAAAGTGTAAGTTCCCGAAGGAATACGATTTCGGCGACGCCGCCCATTCAAGAAACTAAATTGCATATGTTGCAACAAAGGGTAAGCATTTAAAATTTTCTTGTTTGATTTGTCGAGGCTGTTACAATAACTACATGTTTGTGGATTGGTAGAGGGGCAAAGGGGTGTAGAGAAATTTTTGAACCAAACATACTTGAATTTTTCCTCAAATTTGTTTTGGGATCAAATTTAAGAGAAATTCAAGTATGTTCAATTCAAAAATTTGAAATTCCTGATGGTAGGTAGACACGAAAGAGTCTCGTTGATTGGTAAATGGAATTTAAATTGATTGAATTAATTGTTTTGTCCTCTTTTGGAATTTCTCAGCTAATAGGTCATTAAAAAAATATAACAAAATGTTATATTATTTTTGTGGATGTTTTCACATTCGAAAAATTCCCTCCAACATGTTTGCTCTGAAATCCTATTAGGAGCTTGTTTCTGGCATGGAAGCTGGCCCACCTGGAGAAATTCCAATAGAATTCAATGTCAGAAAGGTTGCGTAAAAACCATGAATCAGAAATGATTCAATGGTTAAACACAAAATACTAAATTTTTTGGCTAATTTTTGATTTAACCCTTTCGATTCGGAAAGCCGTTGAAATAAATACAAATATTTTTTAACTGGGACAAAAAAGCGAATATACTTCCGATAAAAATCGTCACATGCACCAAGTAATACCGTTACAAATCGTATAAACTACGTACAGTAATCCCTCCAACTGCACGGTAGATACGTTCCACAAAAAGAGCGCGCAAACCGAAACCGCGCACTGTGAACCCTACTTTGTATGAAATTTTCGGATTAGGAACATGTTTTTTTAAACAAAAATTATAAAAAAAACCGCGCAGCTGCGAAATTTTTACCGCGCAGTTCGAAATTTTGGTATTAAAAATTTAACCGCACAGTTGGCGGGATTACTGTATTGGGACTCTTTCGTCCCATTTCTGTTGCTTATATTGAAAGTCATGATTGTTTAAACATATGTCCCATTATGTCCCGTTCCGGATCGAAAGGGTTAAACAGGGTTTAAAAAAAATTGTTATTAAATATTATCTGGATCGTTTTTCATTAGTTGTGAACGTTATTTGGTAGTTTTGTTATTTCGTGTTTTTTTTTGTCATTTTTATTTTTACTTTTGTCATTTTTATATTTTATTTTTCCTGTGCTTTTTTTTGTCATTTTTATATTTACTCTTCTGTGCTGTAGAAGGAAAGAGTTGTATTCATGACGGAGACCGACTTGAGAATGGGAGAAGTTAAAAAATCTCTGACCAGGACGAAATCCGTTTCAGGCGAAATTATGAAGATGTACGGGCATCTGTCTGTCGGTCTGTCTATTCGTTTGTTGGTCTTTCGGTCTGTCTGTCAATCTGTCCGTTTTACGTATCTTAAAAAACTCGAGAACGCGTTGAGCTAGCGACTTGAATTTTTAAAACTCAAGTTTGTATCCTCATGGTGCGTCGTGTATCCTCGTAGTGTGTGGGCCGCATTAGCTGTAACGGGTGCCCTCTATTCAATTTTTTGAAGTGAAAACTTCTTTAGCGGCGTTGTGAGTGATTTCAAACTCGATGAAACGAAAAAGCGACAGTAAAAAGAGATAGGATATTTTAGCCTGCGAGAAAATGAGATAGAATACAGATGGGTGCCGGTCAATTTATCGTAAACAAGAGTGTTGGGAAGGGGGAAGGGGAAGGGGGGAAGGGAGAAGTGTTAGGAGGGAGGAAGTGGAGAGAGGAGGCGATAAATTACTGATGTTTCGTCATACATTGCAATATATACATATCTATATATATAAAAATGGATGTTTTATTGTTTGTCTGTTTGTCTGTCTGCCTGAGATTACAAAACTCAAAAACTACTGGACCGATTTTTATGCGGTTTTTTGCAAAATGATCTATGTTGCCAGGAGCAGGTTTTTAGCTATGTACATTTTCAAAATTCGAAACGAAAGGTCCTGTAAGGATAAATATCCTTTTTCCCGTTTTTCCTCGGAAAAATCGGCATAAGGGGGGTTTTGGGGTCGCTGATCATGAATCCGGTATTAGATTTGCAATAAAAATATAATATGAATTTTGAACTTGGTACCAATATTATAATAAATAAGCGCTATAACTATCCCAACCTGATACCGCATTCGTCTCATTCTCCCGCTGTTTAGTTTTCCTAAGGTTTCACTTCTACCGCGTGTGCACTGCACACACATGTTTTTTTTTGTTTACCGTTCTTTAATTTGTTGACAAAAACAAAATTTCAGACATTGAAAAGTTAATATAGTTTATATGAAATAATCATGTCTAATTAGATTCAAAGTGCCCGCTCTTAGCGCTGATACAGAGTCTCAAACGTTTCGTGAAATTTTCGGCTACGCGCCGCAGCTCCTCCACTGATATTCAGTCCCACTCCCGACGCAAGGATCGCTTCAGCGAGTCTAAACTTTTGTGAGGCTTAGCGCAGGCCCCTGCCTCCAAAATTGACCATACACTGTAGTCCATTGGATTAATATCCGGTGAGTACGATGGCCATTCTGTGGACGTTATAAAGTCCGGAAAATGAGTTTGGCACCATTCTTGTGTATTTTTCGCTCTGTGGGCCGGCGCCGAGTCTTATTGGAATGTCCAGTTCTATTGGGAAAGTGTTGCCGGGCCCATGGAAGTACAACTGCTTGAAAAATGTTACTTCGGTACACTTCCGTATTCATTTTAACCTCTTAACCCTCATACTGTCCTCGGGTCATTTCTGACCCAAATTCGATTTTAATTAAAAGTATCTTCTCAACTACATGAACAATGTTTGTATGGTGTAGGCTCTGTGAACAAATTTCTTTTGAATACCGAAAACAATAATCTATTTGTTCATATTTTAATCCATTGAAGAGCACTGTAGTCTTCATGGGTCATAATGGGTCATTCTTGACCCACGAAGACATCATACGTTATTTTTCTTAAGGACAGTATGAGGGTTAATACACGAAAATGAAGGGTGTTTTTCCACTAGCACAAATTCCGCCCCATACCATGACAGATATCGGATTTTGGAGGTGAATGATTACAGCTGACTACAGCTGATATAATGATTACAGCAGATATAATGTAGTCAATGCAGTATTTTCGGGCTAGAGTAAAAAATATTTTGTCAACGTAATTTTGGGACACCCTGTAATAAAGTATGGAAAATTTCGAGCTCATATTTTTGCCTGAGGCATATTTCCCCAGCACTCCGTGGTCGATTGGAACATTATTACACAAATGTCTTTCTGTTTACAAAAATTTTACACAAAAATACAATCTGTATACAAAATTTTTCAAAAATTACTAAAGCGAGAATCATGAAATTTAACAGAAGTGTTTGTTCCTAGGATGACACGATTCTATCAATTTTTGGTGAAAATCTGTTAATCGGAAATGACTAGGGTGGCCGTCAAATTCGTTTCCCGAGACAAAACTTGGTGAAAATCAAATTGTCTTTTACTAGATGCAAAAGGTGGTTCAATGTATGAGATGAATTGATAAGAATAACATTTCCTACAATTTTATTATCCGTTATCTTAATTATTTTTCGGAATATTCTTATTAAAAAAAATTATCAAATTTCTTGCAAACTAACAGCTTGCAACTAATTTATTCGCCAAATCCAAAACTTTTGCAAGTTCTAGTCGGGTCAATTTGAATTTCTAATAATGGTTCTTAATCCTCTATTTTATACCCACTTTTTACATCCTCTCCTTGACAACCGAGATCTACCCTAAAAATTTGGGCATAGAATCTTTTGGTTGGTTGGTTTGATAGGAGTGGGGCCTACAAGGGAACCCCACGCACGTAGGCCTCAAGTTGGGCCCATTGTACACCTCCGATGTCCCTCGCTGGAGCAGATTGAGCTCAAGTACGGTTGTTTAGCCATCCTGAAAATATATACCGAATCGGCTCCCAGCCCTGAGTTCCGGCACCATGGAGTTCCTCTAGAAAGAGATGGCCGAAGCATTTGACGCGAGTACGGGTTAAGGCTGGACAGTGACACAAGAAATGCTCCACCGTTTCCTGCTCTTCTCCGCAGCCCCTGCATTGTGGATTATCCACCTGTATAATCTTTTGGTTAGGAAAAATTAGATTTCATCATGACGGAAAACTGGAATTTAGATAGATTTTGTGTTAATTTTATTAAGGGAGAGTGAAAAACTCCACAAGATTTTAGAGTTTGCTTGATTGTGTTTCAAAATGGGATGATTTTAAATTTGCAAATTAAAAATTTAGATAACGAATAGTTGTACTGAAATTTTGTACGAAGATACTGACGACAATAGGTCCTTATTCAGCTCACGAATTGTAAAAAAAACGACTATTGAATGATGTTGGGATATGTTGGTTTTTGTCCTCAGTCAAATCAAATATAAAAATTTATATGCCTACTGCCTGTAAACAACATTGTGCTGTTTTCTCACAGCCAGAATTTAATTAATGAAAATCTTTCGCGATTTACAGCTGGGACTACCCGCAGAAGTGCAATTAGAGTTTGTCAACGGTGGCCATGGTATCAAGAACCCGCTGGCGATCGAGAACACGCATGGCCATCGAATTCGTGAAGATGACAAGAAGAGCGTTTACGCCATATCGGAGGAGGATCCCAACAAATTCACGTGTCGAGTGTGCTCTAAGTCGTTCACCTTACAGCGGCTGCTCAATCGTCACATGAAATGCCACTCGGACATTAAGCGGTATTTATGCACATTCTGTGGCAAGGGCTTCAACGACACCTTCGATCTGAAGCGACACACACGAACGCATACCGGCGTCCGACCATACAAGTGCAATTTGTGTGAGAAATCGTTTACGCAGCGATGCTCTTTGGAATCACACTGCCTTAAGGTGCACGGCGTCCAGCATCAATATGCGTACAAGGAGAGGCGAACAAAGGTAACTAAAATTTGATTTTTTTCAGAATAGATTTTAAGGAGTTTCTGAGGGTGTTAAGTCCATTTTCAGGACAAGTCAAATTGTGCTGTCTAGTGAAGCACATACTACAGTAGAATCCCGATAATTCGTATTTCAAGGGACCGACGTAAAAATACGAAGTATCGGGATATTCGAATTAGCGGGATTACGATGTATCGGGATTTTTTCAAGGGACCAGCAAATTCATACGAATTATCGTGATTCTACTGTAGTATTTTTGGCTTGATCGGAAAACTAACTTAGGAACTTATGATTTGTTGCCAAAGAAGTGACGATGGGCCCTAGGCGTTGTACACAATTGAGCACAATTTATTTCAACGCAAAAATCAGCTCACTCGGTCAAGTGGTTTTCGAGTTGGAGAAGATTTAGGAAATATTTTGTGTTGTGGCGATGGAATGAAACGATCCAATTAAGTTTTTGTAAAATAACGTTAACCAGAAATGACAAATATGGCTGGGGCCCTATCGCCGAATACGATACGAGTGGTTCGAATCGTAAATTTAATGTTGTTGGTCTGAAACACTAATGAAACACTAACAATAACATATTAGGTGCTTGCATGTATTTTGATCAGCGATATCTATTGGTAAAAATTGTGAAGTATCAATGTTAAAAAACCTAACCTAACTGTTAAAAATAACAGTTTTCCATTTAGTATTATTGAGTTATTCAATAAATACAGAGGCTAATCATGGAACGCTCAAAATTGCATTTTCGACATTCATTACTTTTGTTGTTTGATTTGAAGAAATCTGCTGCCGAAGCCCATCAAACACTTTCAGAAACTTATGGTGATGCTGCTCCGTCATATCCCAATTGTCGGTTTTGGTTTCAACGATTTAAAAATGGTAATTTTGATATCAAAATTTTCAAAAAAATTTTGATTTTGATTTTGTGGCTCGGCCACACATTGCTAGAGTTGTGAAGGATGCACTGTTGCAGCTCGAATGGGAAGTTCGGCCGCACCCAGCGTACTCACCCGACATCGCGCCTTCTGATTACCACTTGTTCAGACCGATGCAGCATGGCTTGGCTGGCACACGGTTTCGAAATACTGAAGAAGTGCGAAATGGGTCGATATTTGGATCGCTGCCAAACCAACATCGTTCTTTCGACACGGTATCGCCATGTTGCCAGAAAGATGGGAAAAAGTTGTAGAAAATGATGGAAAATATTTTGATTAATATATGTTGTACCAATTTTTCTCAATAAATGCCTTTTTAAAGTGAAAAAATAATCAGAATACATGCAAGCACCTAATAATACAGTATTAGGTAATTCGAATCAATAGAAACCAGACCTAATTCGAACCACGGAGATTTTCGAATTACTGGATACTTTTTTATGATGGACATTTTGTTTAATAAACCAGTCTTAATGGCAAAAAAATATACTTTCAAGTTAAAATTAAGTAACAATGTTCCTGCATTCAAAAAGTATATATACTTACTAGCTTGCATACCCGTCGTTGCCGGGTTAAGTTTTTTCAAATTTTTCAATGTTGGAGCTAAACTTCAGGCCAATCGGCTCGGTAGTTTCTCCGCGAAAGGGTAACATAGAGGAAGAGCTAAGTTTCGAGATCACTTTACCCCCTCCTCTTACTCCCCCCACCCCTCGCGCTACTTTTGCGTATGCCTATGTTGGAACCAGCACTACCACAGATACTCATGCCAAATTTCAAGTCAATCGGTTCAGCCGTTTTTGCGTGAAAGAGGAACAGACAGACAGACACCAACTCATTTTCATATATTAGTATGATGTGACGACATTCAATTCTTTTTAAAGAAACTTGAAATTTTGGCTTCAAAATTAATACCTGTACAGTTACGACAGTACATACCACCACGCAAATTTTGCTGGTAAATGCCTTAGTTATTGTTTTCAAGCCATTTCCATGCTCGACAAGAAAAGTTCGAATTACAGAGCCCAATATATCAACCACAATTCGAATTACAAGATACCCAATATAAAACATAACAAAAGCTATAATTGCCTATCTGGCAATCATTGGAGACCCGTATGGTGATATTCGTATCAAAATTCGAACAGTTATACCAAAATTTCACTTTGAAGTCAAACTTTCCAATAAGATTTTTTAAAATTTATTCCAATCGGATTTTGATGTATGGGAGTTTTATGTAGAATCATATCCTAAATAACTTTTGTTCTTGGACTTTTTTGATAAGATGTACCGTTTTTGAGATATTCGCAAAAAATGTTTTCGTTCGTATGGGGGGTACCCCCCCTAATGGTCCATTTTTGCCCATTAACGAACTTAGCCTTGCATTTTACGAAAAACGCATCTGCGTAAAATTTCAAGTCTCTAGCTCAATCCGTGCGCCCGCAATCCGCGCCATAGACAAATGGACGGACGGACAGACGGACGGAAGGACGAACGAACGGACGGACATGCTAAATTCAACTTTTTTTTATCATTCTAAGCACACTGGTGTAATTCATTTTTTGTGTGATGACGGGATCTTGGCGTTACAAACGGTAAGGCAAATCTAATATACCCATTGGTTTCACCATACGGGTATAAAAAATGGATGTTCGAATTAGCATGGTATTCGAATTACCGAGTGTTGGAATTACCGGGTCTTAACTGTATATCTATAAGGCATACATTCGACCGAGACTTGAGTAGAATTCGCACATTTGGGGTGGATCACGAAAAAATGTCCTGCAACTGCTGGGCCGAATTCAAAAACGTGCGATCCGACTGATTGGAGACAAGTCTTTGACAGATTCATTACCGTCTCTCGAGCATCGTCGCTCTGTTGGGGTACTCAGCATATTCTATAGATATTTCCATGGGATATGTTCCACTGAAATTTACGAACTTATACCTCCACGGTATATTTTCCCTAGACCCTGCTGCACCCGCGCACGACTTTTTCCTTGAGCCTCCCCGTTTTCGTACATTAAAGTTTAGGAGTTCCTTCATTCCGCGAACAATAAGACTTTGGAACGATTTACCATCCGATGTGTTCCCCCGGATGTGTTCCCCCGGACCCCCGGTTTAACACGTTGACTGCCAGACCAATTTTGCAAAAATGTAAGGGAGATGCCAATACATGTAGACGTATGTAGAATGTACGTATGTATGCATGTAGATTGTAGACCCAGCTATCGAAAATGATAGCCTTGGCCGCTCATGAATCATAGTGCCAATTTTCACTGGCTATCAAAAATGATAGCCATGGCAATCAATGTGTTAACCCTCTAGCCGAAATGCCCGCCTAAAGGCGTGCTTCAGGGAATTCGCTTGTTTATAACGGGTAACCATTTTAATCGCCGGAAATCGCCGGAACGTGTCTTTTGTCTTTACACTGACTTTTGTAAGCTATCGCTTTACATGCTGGAAAAAAATTTAGCCCTGTACGTTGTCTTGGTTACGGTCTGTCGCAAGTTGAAAGTCATATTTTGGTGAAATATTCCGGTTAGAGGGTTAAGGAGAACATAAACCCCAATCTCCTTTCGTTCTTCCGACCATCCTGAACTGTGCTTCGGCATTAAAGGGTCTTCCCCTAAGCTCTGGCTGAAACTATAAAAAAAATTAAATTTACGATTCGAACCACTCGTATATATTCGGTGATATAGCCCCTGCCCACGTATCATGCTTTTGAGGAATCCGATCACAAAAAAACCGACTTTCCTTTATAAGTATAATACGATTTGTACTTGTTTTTGGAAATCGTGTGAACAGGCGGTTTATTGAGAGGATGTCAGCCAGCATAACCACGAAATTGACGTGATAAGTTCAAAAGACCGGTTTTTTAATAAATAAAAGTCATGTGCTGTACATCGGATATTTTCTTATTGTTTTTTTCGTATTTTTTTTCTAAATAATTTCTTATTTTCCTTTTTCAGATGTACGTTTGCGAGGAATGCGGTCACACGACAAGCGAACCAGAAGTTCACTACCTCCATTTAAAGGAAAACCATCCGTATTCCCCTGCCCTCCTGAAATTCTACGATAAGCGTCATTTCAAATTCACAAATTCACAATTCGCCAATAATTTACTTGGACAACTTCCAATGCCCGTCCATAATTAAAAAGAACGGAGGATAAAATCTCAGCAACATCAACATTATGCAGAGCTCTCAAACAAATCACACACATATTCATACAAAACATTCACGCCGCATTATTATTAGAAAAGAAAAAGTTATCGTAATTATTATGAAATCTAAAACTATGTCTTTAAATGAATTTCCTTAATTTCTATCTAAAATTTAGAGTGCTTACGAGTTAGAAGAATTTTCTTATCACTTTTTTTTAAGCATATTGTGTATGAAAACAATCTTTAGAAGATTTCATTCAAAAAAAGTACATTTTTAAAAGTGAAGTAATTTTCATGAAGTTATTGTTTTTTATATATATATATATATAAAATTCGCTAATATTAAGCGAAAATTTTTCCAGTTGGTAGAATCTACATTTTATGAAGGTTGTGTTTTTTAATACAGAAATTAGTAGAACTACCAACAGTTTTCTTGTTATTCTATTATCACTGATGAAGAAATGAATTAATAATCATGTAATAAAGTGCGATTTTATTTAATAATCATGTAAAAAGTTGGACAGAATATTATCATGAAATTTATTGATTTGAATAAAGATTTTTGTTTTTATAAACCTTTAAAAACCGTAAAGAAGATTTATTTATTGTGAAAATATTGTTTCCGAGTGACAATTTTTCGTTAGCTAGCATTTGAACATTAATTTTATTAATATTATTTTTATTTTAATTATTTTCTTTTTTATTTGTTATTCGCTGGACGAAAAACTGATGTTTAAACACTCGCTCTGGGACAATATTTTTCTATTTTTATTCGAACAACAGTAAAACTTGGCGAATTATTATAGCTATGGGGAAGAATTGAAAAAAAGAAAATTAATGCCGCATTCTGAATTTTCTCCCGCTTCGGGCAAAGAAAATGTAATGAAATGAAATCAAGGCAAAAACAAAGAATACAAAAATGATCAAGTGAAAAATATTGATAAAATGAAACTAAAAACAAAGTATCGGGTTTTTTGTGCAATCTCGGTGATGGATATTATTATTAATTTTACATTATTATAAATTACGATAATTTTAATTATTTTTAGTGAAGATGAAAGTTTTTTTTTTATATAAATAAAGAAATAGAAAAGAGAAAAATTTATACGACAGATAAAATAGAATGAATGGAACATTTTTTATGTTTTTATTCGCTGTTAGTTTTTAAGGACATCAGCAGTAATGAATTATAAACGATGCTGAGATGAATTTTTCAGTTTTTTTTTCCCCCACACATCAATAGAAACAAATACGAGATATTGACAGAATTTTTGAATTAATTTATTTTGCGAATATTCTTTTTTTTAATTTAAAAGAAAGTACTTTTAGAAAGAATCTTTTTTTTGTTAAATTATTTTATTTTTTTGTAATAAATAAAATGAAGTTTTTGTTGCAAATTCTCGAATTTAATGCAAATCCTCGTCTGTTACTGAAAACCACCAAAATTTAAAACAATATTCATTTATAGACAAAGGCCCCGTTTACACTTGCGATTTTTTCTTGAATTTCTCTGCGAATTTTATTCGGAATTTATTTCGCAAATTTTATTCACCTATCGCAGAATACGTTCAGTGAAAGTTCACAAAATTTGTGGCAGTTTTCTATAAAAAAATTTGAATTGCACCTGAATAAAGTTTACGGGATTAAAAAAATCTTATATTCCAGAATAAAATTGCGGAATAAATTCGTGATGTTGTCAAAATTTGTATAATGACGTATTCGAATGGCTGCGTTCAGACGAGGTTGAAACTGGTTGAAGTCAACCAAGTTACTCTGGGTGAAAAAACCTGCTTGCGTTTTCACGTAGTTTTTGCACTGCAGTATATTTACACATGCTATGTCAATGTGTGCATGTAGCAAGAAAGATTTTGTGAACCCCCACCATTGAACTCTATGTGTGTATGTGTTTTCAACCAAGTTCACCCGGCCTAGCCAGCAGGTGAATTCCCCGCATACACCCGATAGCCTCTGGCCCGTAAAATCGAGTGGAAACAGTTTCAACCTCGTCTGAACACAGCCAATGGTTTGCTCTTTTTGATCGAAAATTGCTCGCCCCAAAAACTCATATTCGATTGGCCGATTTTAGAACACTCCACAAAGAATTTACCTATTGGAATGGCAGAGCGATTTCCCTTTTTCGAGCAGAAAGAGCAATTTTTAGACCAGTTTTCTGCTCTGTGGAAACAGACGGATTTCCATTGCTCCGATTTTTTTTTTAAATTTTCACTACACATTATTTACATGTTGAAGTCACTGATAATTATTTAAACACCATGTAATCACTTTTAAATATTTTCATGGCGCACATGTAGAATTGTTTTTTTAAAACCCACACACTACACAACTTCAAGTGTAGTGCTATGGAAGAATAATTTCTAGACATGGCCATATAGTAAAGGGTGGTTAAATTTTAAGGGCCGATGTTGAATGTGAACCACACCTAAACGTCAAGTTTTTTTCTGCATTTCATTTGACATTTCTCAATTTCAGACTAACTCAATTTGAACCATGGAAAGATACACAATCGAGCAACGCGTTAAAGTTATTCAGGCTTATTATGAAAATGGGCGTTCAAATCAAAATGCATATCGTGCACTTCGTGATTTTTTCGGTCAATTTAATCGTCCAAATGTGCGTACAATCGGAAAAATCGTGCAAAAATTTGAGCAAACCGTGTCTGTAGGAGATGTGAAAACACCAGTGCATGCTCGTACAGCTCGTACTGCAGAAAATATTGCTGCTATTCGCGATAGTGTGGCTGAAGAGCCGTCCACCTCAACTCGTCATCGTGCCCAACAATTGCACCTCCCACGCTCGTCGTTGATGAACATTATGCATAAAGACTTGCATTTACACGCTTACAAGGTGCAATTGACTCAAGATCTAAAGCCTCTTGACCATTTCAAGCGTCGTCAATGGTCAGAATGGTGGCAAGAAATGGCAACAGTGGATGATCAATTTTCGAAGAAAATCATCTTCAGTGATGAGGCACATTTTCACCTCAGTGGATTCGTCAATAAGCAGAACAGCCGCATTTGGGCGAATGATAATCCAAGAGTGATTGTCGAAAAACCAATGCACCCACAAAGAGTGACTGTTTGGTGCGGTTTATGGGCTGGCGGCATCATCGGCACGATATGCATTTTGATTTGAACGCTCATTTTCATAATAAGCCTGAATAACTTTAACGCGTTGCTCGATTGTGTATCTTTCCATGGTTCAAATTGAGTTAGTCTGAAATTGAGAAATGTCAAATGAAATGCAGAAAAAAACTTGACGTTTAGGTGTGGTTCACATTCAACATCGGCCCTTAAAATTTAACCACCCTTTATAACTAGGCCAACCTAACACAAACACCAAAAAAAAACAAAGAAATTGGAAATTTTGAAAAAGCAAAGTTAAAGTAACTCAAAAATCTGCGATTTGAATTCGCCATTAGATCGATAGATTGAGTGTCCAAGCTGATATTTGGTCCGTCCGGAAACAACATATTATTTTACACAGGCCGACACTCATTCTGGTGCACACGAAATAAGAGTCTTTTCTGGATAATTTGGTCTCACTGAATCCGAATCTGGTAGTGCTTTGGATGTACCAGCTCTACTTTTTCCAATATGGCGGGTAATTCGTAAATTGATTTAAATATTTATAATTTCGAAATCAACAATTCTTTTTCCTTCATATTTCAAAAAGTAGACCTGACCCAGCCAAACCACGGCCAGACTCGAACACAGCGAACCCAAATTATACAAAAGTGACTCTTAAATCGTGTGCACCATAGTGAGTGTTAGAATGTTGTCGCAATTCTATCAAGCTAAAACCTGAATCTTACGTCGATGCGTCCGTCATGCGTCCGTCAGGTAGACAGTTTTATGCGGTGACAGTTGGGTACGGCAACGAATCACTTCTTCTTCACTTTTTTGCACTTCTTCTATTAGTTTATCGTCGAAACAATTACTTCCAATTTGTTCCATACTTAAATTGCTTAAATCGTAACCAAACTTTTTTGCGAAATGACATTTCCGTACGTTGCCGCATGTAAAAGTAAAATTCGACCTACTCTATGCGGTGACGGTGCGTTGTCCCATCGGACAAACGCATTATTAGGGGAGTACTGATAGAAGCCCGTTGATTTTACTTTGACCGCATCGAACGTCACGGACGCATGGCGGACGCACGGACGTATGTTTCTGGTTCTACCTTCAGGATCAGTGCTACCGCCACCGAATTTGCCTTTCTTTTTCAAATCGAAGCGGCGCATTGGACTATCATAAAACGCGAAGATGGTAAACATTTTTTATTCCGATATTTCCAGTCAAACTTCCAAGATTTAAAGAAAATTTGATTTTTTTCTCAATAACGGTAATACAATCACACTTGGATAGGTCGAACCTTGAAAGCCTGGAATTCTTTGATAACTCGATGTCTCTCTCTCAGTTCCGACATCTTTCATTCTTCGGACCATCCTGAGCTGTGCTTCGGCGTTAAAGGGTCTCCCCTTTCTCTGGCTAAAACTATAAAAAAAAATATATTAAAAAATATCGAGATTCGACTGTCTTTCCTTTCTTTCTCTTTCATTTTCTGTTTTCTCAGAAATCCGCCACCTAAATACCATTTGTATTTGACAGATCCAACTCCGCATACAATCCGTTTTCGCTTTTCATAATAACCTAGAATCCAAATCAGGCGAAAGCGGATTCCATAGTACCAAAAAGAAAATCCGCCAACGAATGCAAAAAAAACTTTTCAAGGTTTTTTTAACCCATTTCTTGTCACTGCCCTATTGGTCTTTTTCACCAGCATATCCTAAAAATTCGAGCATTAAAAATACATTTTTTTGAAAAAAAATCAAAATTTTTTTAAGTCCCGAAAACATGCCCTGAATCGGAGGTAGAAAATACATCGATTTCGAAAGTGGCAAGAATTGGAGTAATAAGGTGTTATAGTAGTTACGCCAATTTTCGGCTTTTCGTACACACACACACCCCCCCCCCCCCCCCCCCCCCCATCCTTTCAACTGCTTTTTCACGTTTTTTTTTGTACCGAATGTGAAAAAGTGTGTAGTCCCGTCATCATCACACTATCGCAGATCCTCCCCCGCTTCAAATGTGACGTATTTAACGGACACCACCATATATTGGCCCGTAGGTATTAAAGGGACATTGAACGGAAAGGATTTAGCCTCAGAATTTCAATGAATTGTCATTAAAAAAACGATTTCTTTAAAACAAGTTCCATTTTAGTGGTCGCATGAAATCGAGAATAGGCGAATGAAAAACACCAACTAGACTTTAAATTTCACACCAGTTTAATTTTTATTTTCAATTTTGACGAAGCATTCTTCAAATTTGCAAATTTTTCGCTGTCATATCTTGATTTGTTAAAAAAGCAAAGCATGTAAATAAATTAACACGAAAAATAACGAAAAATCATCTTGGTGTATAACGAAAAAGACGCATTTAAGTACCTTTAAAAATGTATAGTTTTAAGTCA
The DNA here is from genome assembly GCA_964034945.1 of Chrysopilus asiliformis. Lineage (NCBI taxonomy): Eukaryota > Metazoa > Arthropoda > Insecta > Diptera > Rhagionidae > Chrysopilus > Chrysopilus asiliformis. Next base: position 15,432,972 of record OZ035963.1, on the reverse strand, counting down.
CATTTTTCTTTTTTCAATTTTCTACTGTAATTTAAAACAACACAAAACATCATTAGAGCAACGAAAAAAATTGCTTAATTTTTTAGTAACAAAAAAAACGAAATCATTACATTCCAAGTGAATTATCTTTAATTTAATTTCATGCTGCGATAAATTTTTAGTGTTCTATTTTATAAATTTTCTAGAAAATTATTTATTTTCCTCATTATTAATCTTGAATCTCTCATATGTTTTTCTACCACCTTTTTGATATTTAAAAGAAAAAAAAGACAAAAAACAATAAAAATACATAATAGAAAAAAATAAAACTAAACAAAAATAAAGAATCAATCATTTTTATATGAACTGCAATATTGCAATAATTTAATTTAGATACACATTTAAAACAAACAAATGAAATAATAAATTATGTTAAGTAAATTATTGTTTGATTCAGATATATTTGTAATCTGAATTTATATATTGATGATTATTAAGCATTTAGTCAAATTCTAAATGTTAAAAATAAATGAAAAATATAAACAGAAATATAAAATATTATTAAAATTTGTTGTTTTATTATAATTTACGTCATTGTGCTTCGATAGTTATAAGAAATTGCACAATTTTGTTGACCTTTAAATAACTTCTCACAGAAATTACGCGACGTATCGGTTTATCATTTTTTAACCGTTTACTTCGAACTCCTTATTTTGCCTCAAAAACATTTCCCGACCACTCCTGAGGCGATTAGAGCATTCACCCCGATTGCGAGTGTCGTGTCGTTTTAGACAAGAGTCGTTTCACGTGTTGTTGTTAGTGTTTTTCTACCATCAACAACACGTAAAACGACTCTTGTCCATAACGACACGACACTCGCAATCGGGGTGATTATTACAAAAATGTTTTTCTGTCTATCAGTCTGTGTACAAAGTTTCTCCAAAAGTAATAGAGCTAGAGCCAAGAGATGTTTTTTACAGGCATGTTTGCCCTAAAAATTCGAGAAAAAGTTTCCCGGATAAAAAAGGTTTCGGAAATATTTTTCCTTCTCAGAACAAGCCTCTAAAAATTTGAGAAAAACATTTCCTGGATAGAAAAGGTCTCGGAAATATTTTTCCTAGTAGGAACAAGCCTCTAAAAATTCGAGAAAAATGACAAAAGTTGAAGATAGTAAAAATTCCTAAACTTTTGTCTTTTACTAGAACTCGATATTCCAAACCAGTATCGATATATCCGTCATTTAAAAAAAATAGTTTTTTGCAATTCTCTTCGAAACTAACAGGTTTTCGTAAAAGATGAATTTAAGAGAATATTTGCCACTCACTATTGTGCGCCATCTCTTACCGTTATCGAGATATTTTCATCAAAAATTAAAAAAAAAGGTTTTTGGGAATTGCTTGCAAACTAACGGCACATTGAAAAACAGGTAAGGAAGAAATAAAGATTTTAAAATTGTTTACATTTTTGCTTTTTATCGTAAGTCGATATATTTTACCGTTATCGAGATATTCCAGATTTAGTAAGAAAAAATTATATTTTTTGTCCTTTTAGTTGACAATAAATATTTCAGACGTTTCCTCGGTACTAATGTAACGCTTTTTTCACTACATAGTTAAAATTCAAAAATTGGACGTCTTTGTTTCACCACAAAATATGGCGTTTTTAGACAATTTCATAGCAAAAATTTGAAAAGCATAAAAAATTGTGCACAAATATGTCAAAATAAGTGGAAATTACAATAGCTCAGCAACAACACTGTCAGCGGCGATAGAATGATTTCATTGGCTGAAAGCCATTCGTGACGTCATAGTCGCAGCGCAGTTGCCAATTTATTTTTAATTCTAATTTTTCTGATTTCGCTGCGCAGCCTTTTTGGAGAGCGGGAATTGTGTGGCTTTATATGCACGAAAATTATTAGTTTTAGGTTTTCTAATTCTTAAGCTAGAACCTAAATCGTACGTCGATGCGTCCGTCTGGTAGACAGTTTTATGCGGTGACAGTTGGGTACGGCAACGAATCACTTCTTCTTCACTTTTTTTGTACTTCTTCTATTAGTTTATCGTCGAAACAATTACTTTCAATTTGTTCCATACTTAAATTGCTTAAATCGTAACCAAACTTTTTTGCGAAATGACATTTCCGTGCGTTGCCGCATGTAAAAGTAGAAAGTCGACCTACTCTATGCGGTTGCCGCATCGGACAAACGCATTATTAGGGGAGTACTCATAGCAGCCCGTTGACCGCATCGAACTGTCAACGTGACGGACGCATGGCGGACGCACGGACGTATGTTTCTGGTTCTACCTTTAAACTCTTTAGGTTCTAATGCTATTTTGACGCCTATCGGATACCCCTCCACCGCCTAATAACAGCATAGTATCGTCATAAGGCTACTTCAGACTCTTTTCCCCCTAAAAGTGTGACATATTTTATAGACAGCCCCCCTAGATTTTTTTGGCGTACATTTGTTTCGCCATCAACTAATTTAAAAAACACCGTTATATATATATTTTTTTAAATTTTTATTCAAGTTTTTTAGTACAAAAAATGAAATCATTTAAATTTAACAAAAGTCTTTCTACAATAATTTAACTTTTTATGTCTTCATTAATTAATGAGCACCAAATTAATAAAAACAAAGATGTCATTATTTTGTTACCTCAATATATTCTTATGATTTTCTATTAAAATTAGAATTTTCTTATTTCTAAAGTATGATTTATTTACTATAAAAAGATTTTTTAATGCCCGGTCACATGAGGATCTTTAGTTGTCTAACTTTTTAGTTGATGAATAAATTTTGTTTTCATTTTGTGGGTAAGTTTTTCAGAACTGATAACCTGAAAACAAATGAAAATAGTATAGAAAGGAGGAATCTGGGCGAATTTCTTCACACAAATCATTAGAATCTCAAGCGCGAAGCTTGAAAACAAATATTGTTGTGCGAAAATTAATCAAAATGGCAAAACATTAACCCATTTATTTCTAATTATTTCTAATAGCAAAAAAAATGTGTTGTTGCTTTTTTCAATAATAATATATAAAAATATATATTATTATTGAAAAAAAAACAACATTTTTTTTTTGCTTTTTTCAATAATAATATGTAGCAACACAATATATTTCAAAATTTAAAAAATTTAAATATCTTTTTAGAAGTCTCTTTTAGATAATGTACTCATTTGTATACATAACATGTCAATCATTGTCCCTCTCCCTTCTAATTCTCTTAGAAATGCGAGTTAAATATGATGTACACAATTGTGTACGCGCCGAGTGAAAGGGTTAATTCGCAGAATTTAAATAGGCAGTTGTTAATTATTTTACAGTGCAAGGTTTTCTAATCTAAAATACTAAATTCTTATTATCTGATTTTTTTTCTAATACAAGACTATGAGGCCACAAAATGTTATACAATTTCAACAAAGAAAGCTAAATAGTTTTTAAAGTACGGTGAAATCTTTTTAAGCCGGACCCTGGATAAGCCGTAAACCTGCCTAAAGCCCAATTCAGACTAACGATTGCGATTGAAGCTTCTCGACTAATGAGATCAAAGCCTTTAACGATAGAGACATGAAATCTTTGATCTGATTGGTCGAGGAAGCTCAATCGTAATCGCAATCGTTAAGGCCCAACTACGATCGACATAGGAGCGCATATGTTCATGTCAAATTCCCAACGAATGTTGACATACATAGCTGTTAACATAAAAGCTAATCTTCATTTTACCACAAGTGGAAATTAATATGGCCACAATATTATTAAATTCACACTAAAATTTTAGGTTAGGTTCACAATTTTCATATGCCAGTTCCATTTGTATCGAATCATTCATGCTTAACGAAAGTTTAACGAAGGTTTGAAAGTGGCAACACTTTGACACATGTCTATGTATTGTGGGTAATAACATTGACTTTCTTATTCTGGATATGACCTATGCAGTTGCATATGCGCTCCTATGTCGATCGTAGTTGGGCCTTTAGTCTGCCTGCATTCGGTAGGATACCGCCTCATACGGGTTTTGTTGAACTTTTATAATAAAAAATATTTCAAAGCGCTTTAAACGAATATTCTAATAGTGAGAATTTCAACTTTTAAGAGTTCGTTTCGATTAGACAAACATTTTTCGGGTGTCCATATTCTGCCACAGTTTTTTGAAATGTTTTTTTTAAATATGATTCGGTTTTGTTTCAAGGGGGAATTAAATTTTCATTTTTTTATTGGGAATTTGGTTGATTTCAATGATCCAGTTGTTTTGATTCGGTTTTTCAGACCATTTTGCGTGGGTCATTTTAATGTCAGGACATGAATATAGCCGAAATTTATATCTGGTCGAGACCTTCTAAACGTTAAAAGCAATTTAACAAAAAAAAAAACGGAATCAAATGAAACTACAGTTGCGATCCAGTTCTCTTGTTCTCTATTTAAACGGCGCCCGAGGGTATTTTTTTTAATGCCCACAGGGCAGCAAAATTCTACCCTAAGAAGCAGTACCCCCGGACACATTCCAAAAGTGCCCTGGACGTCTTAAAAACAGGTCAGAGTCTGAAGCAAAAGAGGATGGGATGGCAACGCTGAATGAAATATAAAATTTCTGGACAAAAACATTGAGCCGTAACAAAAGTAAAACAGATGAGCTCTAAATGCAACACTAGTTAAGATAAAACTTTGTCAGTACTGTGGCAATTTTTAGAAAATTTTAGATTCTTTATAAAACAAAAATATAGCGTCTACTATTCGACCTTACAGAATTAGTACCAGTTTTACGGTGGTTTTATATCTGCGTCTTAAAAGCTCTACTTTATTTTTTTGAAAAAAAAAAATCGAAAGAATATTAAAACATTTTACCTACAATTGGTTTATCAACTACCACCTGATTAGAGTTCTTACTGGGAGTATTGATTTTAGTGCTAATTTTATTTAACAAAAAAAAAGAATCTATTAGCAGTTAAGAATTATTCGTTGAGTTTTCTAATTTAATTGATTTCCTACATTTTATTTTTGAAATATTCTAAGGCCATTTTAAAGATATATCGTGCTATGCTCTATTTATAAATTTTTATTAGTTTTTATATTTTTTTTGTTCATCTATCACACTACGTTGGAGGATAATAAAAATTACTTGCTGATTTTTGTCTGTGCTTTAAGCGTATCTTACACGCATACAAGTTTTGATGTGTTTAGGAAATTTTAGGGGTATTCACGGTTTGTTGTATTTTGCCTGCTGTTGCATGGCGGATGTGTAAAGCAAATTTGGTATCCGCATATTTTGAATTTGTTAAGTTATTTTTTTATGTGACAGCAGGTCTGATTCCACAAAGCGTGAATACGCCTAACGTTTATTTGATAGAACCGGCGGACATTTGCAATAAATGTTGTGCATTCCACTTGAAGAAAATCAATGGTTACTCGGTTTTGGGCGATTTTACACAATACATTGTTCCAATCTTATGTGCCAACTACTTATAAGTACTCCCTGATTAACCATATTTATTTACTTTCTTATACAAAGTATTTTAAGTGTTATTAAGTTTCCCAACATTTTTTTCCCTTTTACGGTAAATCGATATCTTTCACAGCTATCGCGATATTTCAGGGCACCAATCATGTATTCCGACGCGTCTCTGTCTTTCGACTTCGACGCAGCTTTTAACTCTTGACTTCGCCATATCAGCATCTTCAAATTTCCTGGAGTGACAGTCAGAATCACGTTTCGATTCATAGTGACGATTCCGAGAAATTTCAAACTGCAGATATGGCGAAGTCAAGAGTTAAAAGCTGCGTCGAAGTCGAAAGACACAGACGCGTCGGAATACATGATTGGTGCCCTGATTGAGAAAAAAAATCATATTTTTATAAAAACTAAGACTAATTTTTATAAAAACTAAGATTAATTTTTATGAAAATTAAGATTATAATGTAAATTGCTCAAAAAAGTATATTTTGTATAAGAAAGTCCTGTGCTGTTCATTTTGATTAAATTCTGAAACAGATTAACGTGGGAATGGTAGGAAGAGTGAGAAAATGTTTAATGCATTGAAATTAATCAAAAAGTGTTCAACAAAATGAAAATTCGATCTACTCGCAGGGCCTGGCGTTCGAGATAAAAATTGAGTTTCCAAGAGACCAAGACAACATACTTAAATCCGGGACTGTCCGGGAAACCCAGTAGCTATGGTCAACCTAGTTAGGAGTCCTTGAAAGCTCTTATTAATTTTCTTATAAGTTTGGAACGCAGCTATTGGACGAGAGAAGAAAAAATCTAGCAATGTTTTTATTAGGAATTTATCAGGTATCAAAATATGCCAATCTACTAGTAAAAGCATTTGCTAGATTTTATTCACTAGGCCCATTCTGCAAACAAATCGCATAATTTTTATACGTCTATTTCATGCGCAGGGCAAGTTTTGCCGTGCTCTTGGACTGAGATCTCCCTTCGGGGTGGCAACCAATTTACAAGACATACTGAATGGACCACAAAACGCTTGTTTTCACAAATGGGCCGAATTCACTCAATTCCGCATATGTACGCAGGGCAAGATTTGCCATGCTGCTTGCAGTTCAATCAAAAACAGTAGGTTTTGATGAAAAAATAAGAAACTCGTTGGCCAACTGTTTATAAAATTAATAGTTTTTGAAATACCGTAAAACAGCATTTATTTATTTTCCCTGCATTTCATACGCGGCTAGTTGCTTTTTCAAATGAAATTTTCCATTTAAAAATTGAGGCTAGTCATAGTAAGCTATATTGTGCTGTAGAATCAATTTATTCTGTGCCATGCATATAATAATGTGGAATATGAAGTGTTCAACAATTTGCCCTGCGTATGAAATAGACGCGAGTTTTATTGCCAACATCCACCGATTTTTTTTTAGAATTGTGTTTTATTTTATAAAATTTATATTTTATGCTTTATTTTTTACAATTCTTACCTAGTAATTTTCTTACAATTAATATTTCAAATGTTTTGTTCTGTTTTTCCCTACTAATGTTAATGGAAAAAAGTAATTTATTCGTTGAAAATGAGACCACTCTAAATTTTTGCAAGATCTCTCTCAATGATTTTCTCGTATGATTTTATTTTATTTATGGACTAAATTTATTATTAAAGCTATCGAGGAGGAATTTCTATTATCATTCGAAGGACGACTTTGTTATGACTTCAACTTTGTTGTGCTGTGGGAAAGAAGTTTTTAAACTGGAATACCAGTTCGATCCTTAATTTTTCCCATCACATTGACATGAACTTTGCTGTAGGGCGGCTTTTTGCCCTCGGCTGATGAACACGAGAGTGGAGAGGAGTTTTTGGAGTCTCGTTGTGATGATCGGCGACTTACGCCGCTATCCGGCCCTTGGGTTGACGGATCGGAAGCGGTAGGATGAGTTTTCTCTGAGCCGGGAGTACAGCTTGGTGTTAGTTTTTCAACCTGTAATAAAAAGTTGATCATACTTATGTTAAAAAGAGAGTTTAAAAAAGTTTGTTCCAAAATTTTGTTAAAAAAAATTTTGTTGAAAAAAATTTTGGAAAATATTTTTTTTTACAATTTTTTTAACATCTGTAAACATTACCTCATCATCGATTGCCTTGAACTGCCAGGTCCAATTTGCCCGATACAAAAAAGGTCTATGATCGAAACGATTGTCGTCTGGACTGTACGATTCCGCATGAACTGCTGGCGTAATTATAGTCATTTTATGCCGATTAATTGCATAGCAACGGAAGAAATGCTTTACTTTGTCGGCAACCTAAACGATCGAGAAAAAAGTTCTAATTTAATAACAAATTACCAACGAATCACTGAAAATTAAAATTTTATATCACCTCTCTTGGACTAAGATCTCCCTTCCAAGTGGCAACCAATTTACAAAACATACTGAATGGACCACAAAACGCCTGTTTCCGCAAACGGCCGAATTCACTCAATTCCGCATATGTCATTCCCATATCCTGTTCGTCGGTTTGCGCTAATTGACCCTCCTGTAGTGGCTCTAACTCAGCTGTGGGTGGTGCACTCATGATTTCCGCTAGGATTGGAACATTGAATCTGGAAATATTTTGCAACAAGACGTTTTTTTAATCAATTGAGATTGAATTTAGGGGGCAGTTTTTTAAGTACGTCACGTATTTGGGAAGGGGACGTCATTTTGGAATTTTATACAAAAAGCTCGAAAAAAACTACGATAAAATTGGTGGGCAGGAGTAGAAGTAGGGTGACCATATTTTTTTTGTCAATTTGGGAGAGTGATTGAAGGAAGGAGGGGGGGGGGGGGGGGGGGGCGGTGGATGGCTGAAACGGAATGCCAACGAAACAACAAAATTTTATAGAAAATAAATCTTTTTTATAACGAAAACCAAAGAAAAATAATTAATAAACATGCGCCGCAGGCCAAATTTTTTAAACTTAATGCGGCTCAAATATTTAAATCAAGAGCGGCACAACTTAATTTTCGGGCTCTGGTAAAAAAAAATTGTGAAAACGCCAATAAAGACAAAAGCTTTTAAAATAGATGCGCCATTTCGTCCCTTGATTATTATCGTGTACCAAACGCCAAAACGTAATTTTGAGCTAATCGATTTTTAAACTTTGAGGGGAAATTGCGGAAAAACTGTTCGAAAATGGGGCAACTTTTTTTTATTTTCTTGTAAAACTATTAATCTTGAAATTGATTTTCGTCGCAGCAATATTTTGAGAGTAACGGGATTTACAAAAATTTCGTTTGCAAAACGTTGTACCACGAAAAACGAAAATTGAATTTGCGAAAAGACTAGATCTGGTTTTTACGGTTTACTCCAAAACTAAGCATTTTTCGATATTGGTTCATATGATAGAAATTGAAGATATTAATATTTGCCAAATTTTTGCTATTCACAAGAACTCCATATCTCGAACCGTTATCGAGATTTACCGTTATTTCTCAACATAAGGTTTTTGACATTTTTATCGAAAACTAACGAGGTTTTATGGTGCTATGTAAAAAAAAAAGACTAGAAATCGTTCCCACAGTGTGGGAAAATTTTAGCAATTTTCTGGCAAGCTAACGTTTCTATCATAGTGCTTTTCTCGGCGACCGAAAGCGCTAGAAGTCTGGAATCTGGCACGTTTGAAAGAGGGTAGTCCAAAACCCAGCCCCCTATAATTAGTTGAAAAAATCAAAAATGTCGTTACACGATAAGAATCAAGGGGCGATTTGTCGAAAATCGCTGAAAAAACGCATCACAGGGGGAAAAATTAGATTTACAGAAACAATTTAATGTAATTTGAAGTAATTTATAGTCGACGTAGAGTATTATTTGCACATTTAGTGATCGTTTTTTCCTAGCGTTTTTCTCTAAATTAAAAACTCCGGGACAAAAGTTTAGTTTCCGGGACGCTGGGACAACATGCCTAAATTCGGGACTATCCCAGCCATTCCGAGCGCATGGTTACAATAGGTAGCTGGGGGTTTCGAAATCATAAAAATTGCTGTGACGCGTTTTTTGAACAATCTTTAAAAATATTTCAACAAAAGAACATGAATTTCCCACCTGTCTTTAGCATAAATCAAAAACTTCTTAAGATCAGTTTTTGAAATCCCTCCAATCGGATTAATATCCGCACTGGAGCAATCGTATTTCGTCATATACCCCCGCAGAGCTTCGTCCACATTCGCTGATCCCAAAACTAACAGCCCACCAGGTCGATTCCGAACCCACAACATCAATTGAGCGAATAAATAAGCGAGCACCATTCGAATTCTCGCCTGGATGTTTTGTAATGCCAAATTCTGTCGCGGACAGCCACCTTGAGTTCGGAATTTCGGAGTCAAACCAGTGACTGTGTTGAAAATTGCCAACAGTGCACTCACAGCTGTGTCGATGTGGATTTCGAGATGGTAGCTGCAAGCATAGCTCATGAGAAATTGAAATTTTTTGAATAAAATGCCAATAAAATATACCATCCCAATTGATCCGCCAAAATCGAAGCACGATGTCTGGTTTCCTTGCTGGAATTCACGCTTCCCATAAAGCAAGTGACTAGCAATCGATTGCAAAGTGCCGCTGGATTATCTGGAGTGAAATCTGGATCTCCTAGAATTTTTCTTACGTCATGCAGCACCTGTGCATCTCCCAATTGCACGGCATCGACAACAAGTCTGCACATTGAATGGACGATTGTGGCTGAACTGCTCGAATCGACGCCTCCGCTGAGAGGCAAAAAGAATCCCCCTTGGCCGGAACGTCGTAAATAATCCCAAAGCCAACAAGCGGGACCCAAAGCGATTTCCTCTTCTGGCGAATGGTAGATCCATTGAAGCGGAGGGTTGCTAATCTTAAAGATATCGTTGTGCGTCGACATCTCAAAGTCGCATGTGATCCTCGGATAGGTTGGCGCTGATGCAGCCAGCGTTGATCGCGATCGTAGAGCGACTCTGTAGGATCGAATATCTTCCAAGTCGATGGTAGCTAGTGTTACTTCCTAAAATCGATACCAAGTTTTTAAAAATATGAATTTAGAAGATTTTGTAACCAAATTTACCACATCCTGCAGTGAGAATTGTTTGCTTCTAGCGATAATTTCGCCATTTAAAGCAACCGCTGAGCATCCGTTAAAGTAGACTCGCTGTCCATCGCATCCTCTCAGATTATTGAAGAGGTAAGCACCGCCCGCCTTGAAGGTGGCATTTCGTATTAAATCCGTTGTGATGTAGGCTTTTCGTAGTTCCATGTAGCTACCAGAAGCGTTCACCATTATCTCAACGCCAGATAGCGACATGTCGATGTGAGTACTGAATTGAAAAAGAAAGTTTTTAGGATTTTAAATTTTAAAAATGTGATCCAGAAACTGGCCATAAAATACGTTACGCTAATTTGTGGTTTTTGGACCCCTTCTCAACCCCCAGATTTTTTTTTCTCGATTTTTTATAAGAATTTTCATAACCGATTTTTTTCCAATTTTTTATAAGAACGTCAAACGTTTTTCTCCGAAACTCGTAACGTATTTTATGGACAGTCACTCTTTGGAAATTTTCAAATCGTTTTCTGACCTTTTCACATTCCAGAGTTCTTCACAGATTTCGAAGCCGATGCAAGTGTCTTTCGTCGCGATCACTGCATCGCCAATAGGAACTAAATTTTGGCCGGTTTGACTAGAAATCATGCGCGGGAGGTAGAATTCTTCTGTTGTGCGGGACTGGGGAGAAATAAATTTTTTTTTAAGTGTGGCCAAAGACAGATGTTATTTTGGTTTTTCAGTCTTACTAATCAAATACAAAATGACTAAAAAGAATACATTTGAAAAGCTTGTTTTTAAAAAAAAAACAATATTATTTGCTTATTGTTTTTTATGTTTGATAAAGACACAAAAAATCACCTTCGTCCAAGCGGAAAACCATCTCGTTTCCCGATAGCACCCGTCATCGCAATTCGCCATCTTCGGTCTAATGAGCAAAATTTGTTTATTCAAAAACGCCACCCGGCAATTGTAGGCGACATTACGATGCATAACCGGCATTCCAACATCAATCAGCATATTTTGACTGAAATGGAAATGTTTTAAAGTCCAGTTCTAACCATTCATAACTGATGAACCTACAAGCATTTTTTTGTGTATGGCACGTATTTCTTACTATGAGTGTATCTACAGTGATACCGGTTCAAGTCCGATTCTGAATAACCCGGAAACCTGCCTAAGTCGGATAAAGTTTCTGGTCCCATGCGATTCCGAATTATGCAAATTGCACTCTATTGTAGTGGCAGATACGTGCCATACACCACAAATGCTAGTAGGGAAATTTCAAATGGAAATGAAATACAAACCTAATTGGAGACATCATGATCTCGAGCAGAACTTCCCAACAATGCAAATAAGTGTCTGGCTCTCGGAAATGATCCTCACAACTGTAACCACTGGAAGAACATAAACGGGAAACCGCATCAATTAAATGTCATTAGGAATTGTAAATAAGGATTCAAGGAGATTCCAGGATGTTATTGTTCAGACTTAAACTAACAAGTAGTGCGTATGGAAGGATTATGCAAATCATTGAAAGATTAAATTCAATCTCAATTTGTGCAGCATCCGAAATCATCATCATTTCAAAAATATTACCGAATCGCATTCAATATTTGGCAGAGCGGATAAGGGGAAAACAAATTCACTTACCATATTTCCAATTCGGGTCCAGTTCGATACGTTGCTCCCATTTCCTTCGCCTCCAGAATCGATTGCATTATCCTGGCCATGTTACCTTCGAAATCCAACGCCCATTGGTTCAATGTGGTCACGGCTACGGTCACCTTTCGGCCCATTTCGGTTGAATAGTTTTAAAATCGCCCCCACACCAACAAAATGACACTCACAGCAACTGGAAAATCAAATTGAATTTTATTATTATTTTTTTTAGGAATCAAAAGCTTATTTTCTACGATTGAAAATATATCGAAAGCATCGACATTTGCGTGCTTTGAAAAAAACGTCCCTTGATGGTTTTCTTGTAAACAAAATGCTTCTAAATCGATTCATCGAACAATCAAAGGGAAATATGTTTTCGTTGCCACGGTGGTGAATAAAGGAATAAAACAAAATTCTCTAACAAAAAGCGGGGGCGATGGCGGAATGCACCGGAAGGATGAAATCGATCCTATCATTAGTCAAAATACAACAATGAACCTCATTTCAAGTTTGTGTCCAAATTGTGTGTGGAGTGGGGATTCACAAAAGGAAAATCATGAAGAAAATTGCTTGCGGGAAAAATTTCGGGGCGCTGTAATGCTCAATTATTGGTAAAATGAACTAAAGGAAAACAAAGGTTTAATGACTATTAATCGGGAATTAGAAATCGGTAAAATGAAGTAAAACAACCCCAAGGATGTGTGCAAGCACCAGAGGCTCCTACTAACTTTTGGGGAGGAAAAAAGTGCCACCAAAAATAAGGGAAAATATCAGCATTCATTAATGAATGATTTGATCCACTTTTCTCTATGAATTGATTTCAGATTTCAGCACTAATCAATATATGATAAAAAAAAATAAAACATGGCACAGTTTAACATCAGCTGAACGAACGAAATAAAATCAATTCCTTCAAGTTTGAGGGTTGATTTCAGTGGATCATCCCCAATTTCATGGTATTTCATTGATGTCACTTGACTAATATACGTGATACTTATTTGGTGAGGGTGAAACTGATATCAATTTACTGATATTTCGGCTATCAATTCGAGAAAGTTGAGTATTTCTTTCTTTTATTATTTCATTTTTTTTGTATTTGCGAGAAAGTGTGAGGGGTGTGTGGAAGGAAATACGTATTACAGGACGACAAGGTGTAAGGAATTTTGTAGGGTTGAATGGAAATTAGATTGGATCACGTTTCCAATACGTATTAAAGTGAATCGAAGAATTTATTATTTTTCGTTAAACCGAAAGGTAAAATTCTTGTGACTATTTTTTCAAAAAAGAAAAAAAATGCTTCCTGGTGGAAGGAATTTAGAAAAATTGATAGAAAATATTAGGGAAGAAAATTAGGGAATATAAATTTGACTATATTAGGTCATCAATAGGGGATAAAAAGTCGGAAATAGGTCAATGGGTCGATTTGAATTGATTAGATTCGACTCTAATAAGGTTAATGCATTCATTCTAAAGACGAATTACTTTTAGAATATTTTATAGGGAATACATTTCAATTTTGTACATAAAAGCAATATTTTAGCAAAAAAGAACCAATTTCTAAGAAAATTCAGGTTAAAAATTTCGTTGATCGAAATCTTAATAGATATAAAATTCATTCATGCTTTTAAAATGTCGCGTGAAGTCGTTTTTCTCATGATATTTTGTTCCAAGACATAAGAAATATCATCAAACATGTTACTCTCACGTAACCACAGAACATAACATATAACATAACATAGAACAACTGTCACCATAAAAAGCTCTGCTGAAAAATGGTCCCAAAAGTATTTCCCTCTTTATCATACTTTAACGCATCCACTGAACTGTATCAGGTCGCGAAATTCAAATTTAGTTTGCCGCGAAATTCAAATTTCACAAGTTTGAGACTAACTTTAGGTGCATACAAATAACTTTAGGCGCCAACACCATTCCGAAAGTCTATTTTCCTTTGACAGCTCACGGTTTAAACGAGAGGACTATATTTATTTTCATACGGTTATCTCGCTCTTGACTCGTTTTAATTCACTGAACTGTATTGAAATAGGACCATTTGAGACAGCAAATCGAGCGATCTAGTATATCTATGCACGTAACATTCTATTCCCAAATAACATAAGAACTATTAAAGTGGGCGTTGCACTTTAGATTGGCACCATTTCCTCGACTTCGTGGTCGCCGCGTCTATTTTGCGCCGTATTTTGCTGCTAAGGCCCCGTTTGCGCCTGCGATTTTTTCTTGAATTTCTTCGCAAATTTACTCTGATTATAATTTTTAAAACAAACTTTTGCAATTCTATTGTTATTGAAAAACTTTAGAAATTCAGAAATCATGAATTTAACCAAAGGTCAAATTCAGACAGAAAACTCGATAGAAAATTCAATTCAGTCCCTCAATAAGATATCTAGTAGTTTTTTTTCGATTGTCTCAAGAATTACAGACTCAATTTTTAAGAAGTTATATTAAGTTTATAAAACCATAAAAAATGTTATAAGTAATGTTGTGACTCATGATTTACCTTCCTTCCTAATATAACTTGAATATTTGTAGAGATTTTGATCTGCTTTTTATTAGACAATTCGTTCCTTCAGTGCAAATCAATGCGAATTATACAGGGAAAAAAATCCACATAGGAAACGTTCCTATAAAATATGGGAAAACAATTATAGGACACCATTTTGTAGCAAAAGCTTCCATAAATATTGGAACTAGTACTAGTTTTCGTGGAATCATTACTATGAAAATAGGGCTGAGAGAAGAATGGACATATTCCAACAAAAGTAGCACCCGTTCCTAGTTTATACTGGATACATTCCTATACTAAGGCGGAAACAATGCTATATATGAAATGGCATCATTCCCATTGCTTTTAGAAGTGACTCCAATATTATGTAGGACTCAGTCCTACAAAAAAATTGAACAGAATCCTAAGTGTTGGCGGATTCATTCCTATGCAAACAGGAATCAGCGAATATGGTAATTCTTCGATTATAATTCGCATGTGGTCTGCAGCTCGTGGTTAATATAAAGGGTCTTTCAACAAGGACATAACAATTTTGTATTTTAATAAAAACGCACCCTAAAACTTTTTTTATGATCTGGCAATGCTAAAACGTCAGTCAAGGTTTACATTTTTATCATGGTGAAGTTCACGAACGAGCAACGTTTGGAAATTATTAAAACTTACTACCGAAATTCTGAGTCCGATGAAATGATAATGGAAATGATGAAATGAAATGATGAATGAAATGATGGTCCGGTCGAATGGCCACCTCGCTCATGCGATTTAACGCCGTTGGATTTCTTTTTATGGGGTTATGTTAAGTCGTTGGTTTATGCTAACAAGCCAACAACGTTAGAGGAGCTCAGGAACAATTACGAACGCGAAATTGCCAACGTTCCGGCCGATATGTGTGGAAGAGTGGTGGAAAATTGCCTCCAAAGAATCAATCAGTGCAAACGTGCTGGTGTTGGCCATATGAACGACATTGAACTTCATACTTAAATGTAACATGTCCACTACACCTGGAATAAATTTCAGCCCGATATCTCAATTATTCTGTGTTTTATTTAAATACAAAATTGTTATGTCCTTGTTGAAAGACCCGTTTGGAGCTGCCTGGTACCACACTCTAACACTTGTGTCGGAGAAATTTTTTAATTACATGGTATTTATTACTCGAGCTGTTTGATATCTCGAATATTCCAGTTTAAGAAATTGGTTAAGCTACACGACGTATTTTGGGTGTTTTTATCTATAAATATTTTTATCTGTAAACGTTTTGTCCCAAGCGCCGCACCATTTTAACACTCGCATTGTGAGGGCTGTAAAGAGACGAAAATCGTTTTCAGATATTTCATTTTTCCCAATGCAGAAATCGCATCAGAAAAAAATTCCCTTTTTCCGGATCCTTAAAATTATTGAATTATTTTTTTCACCGCCGAAATGTGAGAAAGAACAAAAGAATTTTCACGTTGTTAGGAATTTAAAAAACAAATCTACAATGAAATGATCGTCTCCCCATTATTCCAATTATTTACACCACTTGGATTGCAGAAACTCCCCAAAAACTACACGTCTTTTGTGTGAAATAATCCATTGTCCCGAAACGGATTTCAACCGGTTTTACCTGAATTTCCCAAGATAATAAAAAGAAAATCGCCCTTGGATTTGAATTGAAACCCGGTGGAAATTAAAATGATTTGTGTTTGCTTTTAGAAATGCACCATGTCTGACTAGAATTGCACTTAGAGCAACGATTTCCAGCAGTCATTTATATATGCTTGTGGGTATCGGAAATGGAAAGCACAAGGAAAAGTTTCTGGGGATTTTCCAAAGATAAAACATAATTGCTTGGTGAATTCTCGTCACGTAAACCGGAAAGACTTGCATGTGGCAGCTGAGCCAACCGAATTCACTACTCAAGAATGTAATCGAAGGAAACTCGATGTGCCAAACTGCAACGACGACTGGTGGTGTGTTTTTTCTCGATTTGAAATGTGTTACCACCCACTGTATTTACCTGGAAAGATTTTTTCGCCAATGAAAAATGGAACGATGCCAACAAATATTGTTTAAAATAAACAGCTGGGATGGATTTTTTCCCAAAAGAAAATCCGGAAAGTTCGTGGTTATTGCAGAAAAATCCCTTTATTCGGTTTGTGTCATTCATTACTGGAATGTCCTTCGAATAGAGATTTTTTTTTTAGTTTCCTTTTTAATTCACTCGTCTTTGTTATTTTTTCTCACTTTTCTTCGTCAAGGGAAAACAGTTTTTTTTTTGTAAGTACTGCCGGAATATCTATTCTATATTTGAATCTATAAGGAGTGGCAAAAAAGCGCAATTCAAAATGCCACCCAAGCTATAGCATGCAGGAGCTATAGAAATGAATTAATTTTAAAATTAACAGCACAAGACCAAGCAAGGTCGGATACGGCGAACAGCAATTTGCTAAAAACCTGCAGCAATTTATTTTTATGGAAAAATTGCGGAAATTTATATGCAAATTGGCCTTTAATGTCAAGTTTAAGGTTTTAACTGGGGATATTTTTGCAATGTAAATATTATGATAGAACCGTAGTTTGCTTTTATGTAAAAGTCACAAATTTTCAGTTTTGAAGAAGAAAAAATTAATTTTATTCATGAAAAGAAAAAATTATTTCGGTAAGGTGGAACATTTTTTTTTCATAAATCAATTTTGGATATTTGACACGGAGTTATTTAACAACAGTGAAAAAAAAATTCTTTCAGATTACGTTTTAAAAAATAAAAAAAAAATCTTATACATAGTTCTAAAACGCTCCTTCTCCGCGCAACACTTTTTTTTTAATTGAAAGTAACATTATAGACAAACTATGAGTCGTGGCGGCAAGCGGTTTTCGACTATATTTGAGGCGTTGAGAGCAAAAGTGGCCCAAGCCACATTATCGAGTTTTTGAAGCTTTTCCACTTTTGGGTGATGTGAATAAAAAGATAGCTTTTGGTAAAACTGATGTTTTTTAGCTAATGCAGACTGCATTAAGACTGCATTAGCTAAAAAACATCAGTTTTAGCAAAAGTTATCTTTTTAGTCACATCACCCATTATTGACTGTAAATTTTTAGGAAAAAACTTTGTGTGGACTTTATTACTGAATGTTGAAATGTTCTTTTGTGCATTCAAACATTTCTATCTAAAAACTCACTCTGAATAGTGATTCAAACTCAAAAAAATTCACGATTTCGACGTGGATTGGGCCACTCTTGCTCTGATAGCCTCATATATTCTTAAAAATGAGGGGTATTTGCGTCAACTCAATGTTCCCTCTACTTCTTAACCCCTCGCCCGCTAACTTTTTAACCGTTAGAGCAATTCTAATGCGGTTTACGCCATTTGGTTGGTCTTCCCCTCAGGAAATTTTTTACCTGCTAATATCAACCCCTTCCCTTGACTGTGAACTACGCGTGCTATTTCATGAACCGTTAGTGCAATTTCCACGTGGATTTGGCCATTGGAGAGAAAAAATGCAGAAAACTAGAACAAGATAGACTTATGTAGATCTAAAAAGGAATGACTGAATACAAGTTAAACGCTATCCCTTCCAGTTTTACAATTTTATAGCAATCATATCAAACCTTATGCTATGAATATAATGTTCAAATTGGCATGATAACAAAGCTTTTGACTATGCATGCGAAGGAGAAAAATGAGATCACGCTATAATAACAGTTTGAATGTGTCCGTGCTTACTATTCACTTACAGGGACAATGTGTGATTGTAGTAGAAATCGCCATAAAAAACAGGGGAAATTATTCTTGCAGTTGCCGACAAATTTTTGCAGTTGATTCTTATCTCCCTTTCTAGCCAAGGTATCTTCACATAAATGTGTCTCTATTTTTTTGCAGTTGCCGAAGTCATGGTAATGGAGGGCGGCCTTTAAAACGATTTAACAAGGTTTTCACTGCTCTTCTGGAACATTATACCAAATGGACTTAGCACAATTCCACTTTTAGCCGACGATATTAATTCTAAATTCGCGCTTAATGGAGTACTGCCATCACATCACCAAAATATTTTGGCCTCCACTTTTGCTGCCTTACAAAATGTATTTTATCAAATTGACAAAAGGTTTTTTAGATCGTGTGGGAATTTTTTCCTTCATAAAATATATATCAATTTGATAAAGACATTTTTGTGTTAATCTGAACCCGATTTCGTAATTCGCGAATTAAGTTTTCTCTACGAATTAAGTCATTTTCCACTGAAGTGATTCTATCACCACCGTGGAGTTTCTCGAGTTTACTGTCTGTAAGGAATCAAAAACTCTATCAGTTGAGTAAACATTCCTTCTACGATATATGGAAGAAAAAAAAACAGTCTATTAACCTAAAAATGTATTTTTTTTTAACACGATTCACTTTTTTAACCGGCGAAAATCATTTGAATTTTTATTATGTGATTATTTCACTCTTCATTATTTGTTAAAATCTCACAAAAATCACTAAACCAGCAATTAATATTGTTATATTAATTTCACCTTTTAATAATTTTTATTAAAAATGCCAAATATTTTTAATTTAACTTTGTTTGCAAATTTCTTTCAATATTTTTCCACGATTTTGAAAACTCACCACGGTTTATTCGATTAGTGCTTATAGAAACACCTTCACAGGGCTGTGGAGTCGGTCAACCTTCGACTGCAATTCCAACTCCGAATCCTGAAAGTCTAGACCCCGATCCTTTCGGCTAAAAAAATCATCAACTCACCTCAAACCTCCAATCAAAAAACATTGTGTTTGGTAGTAAAACGTTGAGGTTCGCCGATTATTTTATTTAGGTAAAATAATCGGCTCGGAGTTGGAGTCCATAAATGTTCTCCTACTACAACTAAATTTTCTCCGACTTAAACTGTCTTGTGAAAATTGACCGACTCCGCCTCCTAGAGCAATAATTTTGTCCTGACTCCATATTCACAGCCCTGAAAGTTGAGTCTAACAATCGAGTTCACGTGACGTCAGCAAATCGAGTATTTTACTATATTAACTTACAAAAACGAGCTTCTGATACAGAAATTGTTTATTTTTATAATTATCAATCTGGGTGTGAGTATCTTATGTGTTCCCCTCAATAGGCTGGAATTTTTGTTTACCTTCCACCCAGTGGGTTCCCTGCCGGCTTTATGGTCCGCTTCTCTCAAAGTTCAAGGCTTTAGGCAAAATGTTTTTAAAACCATATATTAGAAAATGTCTGCCATGCAAAACAAATGACAAAATTTCTGGTTTCTATTGTACCTCGAAAAAACGATACTTCACCCCAATATTTTAGCATATTAACATATTTTCCGAGCATTTCCAGAGTTACTTCATAATAAATTCGATTAATTAACCCCAAACTAAACAATTTTCATAATTTTTCTTTGCCAACAAAACGAAGCAATTAACATAATCACCTTGGCACGTTTAATTAAAGGTGTCAAGTTGGCTGTTGTATTATATTTTCTATTCCCCAGTTAAACGTTCTCATTTTACACTTTTTAATAAAATTTGGACAATTTCCTGGTGAGCCGGAAAACCAACGCCCCCACCATCATTGCCAATCGCTTTCCATCGTCTTTTCTGACAATCTTCATACTGCTGTGTGGATTTTCGCCACCTCCTCAGGTGACTAGCGTCTGAACGTTTGTCATATTTTTCCACTTTACGATAAAAAATTGGTGGGAAATTGCCATCCAGACGGTAATTATGTGCGTGTAGAATATATTTTTATATGAAGTACGTGCGTGTCCTCAGTCTGACGAACTTGTTTTTATCATTCCCATGTGAAAAGACTTTTTAACTTTTTGCCTCCTTTATTCCTAATTTAAGCTGATTTGTGATGGCATTTTCCATGGAAAACATGGAAAATTGTCTGATTAAAAATTCCTAACAGCCGATTTCCAATTAGAAGAGTAAATTCTCTTCTTCGCAGGAAAAGTTTAATAATTTTCCAAACTTTCTAAAATCGATAAGAATTTATTTCAAAAAATTTTCCAAAAGGGTTAGAGGCCTTGTTTGTTTTGGTCAGTTTATGCTACAGAACTGCCTCGCAAACAAACAAATGCCAGCGAATGAATAAATAATTAAATAAACCAAAGGGTTCGTATCGATGCCCCCATAATAATCCTTTGGGGCCGATTGTAAAATATTCAAAAGATGAAAACTCACACGGCATCGACGGCAAAAGTCTTCGTTAGAAGTAATGGAGGCTTCGATTCTTTTTGCGTATATAAAGTATAAATTCAAAGAAGTAACGTTCGGGTCAGACACCATTTTAAAAATTTATCAGTTTCTGGTTTGTTAAACATATTAAAAGCGAGATTTTATGCTCTCATATCGTAAAATACGAATTTGCATAATTTTTTAAGCTACCAGAACGTAAAAAGCTGAGAAGATTTTACAGCAAATAAAACCGGTTGTGAAAATCCGTAATATTTGAATTTTTAATGATTTACAAATACTGAACGCAAAAAAAAACGAGTCAATACCTTCGGGATAATTTTCTTGTTCTTCTGCTTTAAAATAAGTTTAAATTAATTCCAATATTCAAGAGAAATTTTTGATACTTTAAGAAAAAGCTCTATACTTCGCATTTTTTTCTTTAAATATGGTTGTAGTTCCCATTTCGTTTCAACTCCGCAAAAAATATAAGCTTTGCTCCTATATATTATTGTGCCAACGACCATATCATATACACTCAGGCCAAAATTTCCGAAATCTAGATAGACAAAAATCTATTTAGTGACTTTTACAAATTTTAGTTGTCATTTTTGTGAAAAATTACAAAATTTTGCCAAAAAAATTTAATTTTGCGTATTTATGTTGATTTCGTCTGTTTGGTTGCAGTTGATATCTACTGTGATTTACTAAGATTTTATGAACCTGTAATGGATGATACCGACGATGAAACACCATACAATCTTCAGTAAATATTTGGCATCGGAAAGTTTTTTGGCACTTAATCTTTATAAAAACTCTTTTTTATCACACGTAACAATTTGAAGTAGAAATCACTCCAAATCAGTTAACAGTGATCTTCGGAACTCATCTCTCCGACTTCTTTTCCTTGCCAATTTTTTTCAAATTAACATACAATAGAGTGGCCTCAAACCATGCTGCTAACTGTATAGTTTGAGATGTCGAATGTGTTTAATCCATTTTAGCCCAACATTGAATTTCCATAATAGCAACTTTGACTTCTATGTGGTAACAATAATAGTCAAAGATCCTCAACCGACGGTAAACCGTCAACTTCGGCCAGATGGATTTAAATATTTCGCCTGCGGCGCATTTTCATTTATTTACTTCACCCGGGTGAAATTAGGTTTCGTGATTTTGGATCAAGACATGTTTTGTTTGTTAGACATAATTTTTTAATATCTCTAATTTTTTTCTGAAGTAAATTTTTTCTTATGCCTGGAGCCCAATGAACCCAACGCGAACGCAGAAACTGTCACTTACAAGTTTGTTCCATAGAAATCATTTGAAGTGAGCACAGTGAACGCAACTACAACGCAAAAGTTTGCAAACTTCTAACTTTGCCGCAGAATTCTGCGTTCAGAGTTCATAAAGTGAGGTTGGGGAAATGTCGTTCGAGGAAAAATTGATAGCCTTAGTGCAATAACATACAAATAACAAAGATAAAGGCCAACAAAGCAAATTATTTCTTCAAAATTATCCATTTTTGTAATTTTGCCAACTTTATACCACTTTATATTATGTCACTTGTACTACTTCACGAGTAGAGAGCCTATAACCTAGAGAGTGGCCATGGGGACATCTAAAAATGGCCGCGGAGCTGAAAAACGAGCGCGAAAAACTTTAAAAATTTGATTCATTGTTATAAATAATTGCCAAAATAACTGAAGGTGGTTAATATATGTAAAAAAAAAGTAAAAAAAAACCGACTTAAAAATGCACTAAAAAGGAAAAAATAATTTTTTTGGAAGTTGGTGCCAAAATAGAAACAAACAATTTGCTCTCTTTTATTGTACAATCTATAAAATTAAAAAATTTGTAATAAATAAAATTATTATTTATTGAATTGTACCAAAAGTTTTTGTTTTCTAATAAGTCACAGAGATGAGATTCAAACCATTATTTTTTTACAGCCTACTTACATAATATAAACATAACAAAAGCTATAATTGCCAATTTGGCAATTATTGAAAACCCTTATGGTGATTTAAGTGAACAGTTGTATCAAAATTCCAGTTTGAAGTCAAAGTTTCCAATGAGATTTTTTAAAATCTGTTCCAATCGGATTTTGATGTATGGGAGTTTTATGTAGAATTATATCCTAAACATCTTTTGTTCTTGCACTTTTTCGATAAGATGTACCGTTTTTGAGGTATTCGCAAAATACGTTTTCGTTCGTATGGGGGGTACAATAAAATTATTTGTAACACTCAAGAAATATGAATAGAAGTCCTCTTTGAGTTTCTATTTTGGCACCAACTTCCAAAAAAATTATTTTTTCCTTTTTAGTGCATTTTTAAGTCGGTTTTTTTTTACTTTTTTTTAAAAAGTTTTTTATTTTATAATTTTTAGTGACTTTTGGTATATACATATTATAGGATATATTTAATGTTAGGAAATGGGTAGAGCAAAACTTTGGTCGTTCCAAACAGCGAATTTTTAGGGATGGCAACAGTAAGTTGTAAACTAAATTTTAGAGGTCGACAGCAAAAATTTTGGGGGTCGTCACCAACATTTTTTAGATCGACAGAAACCTTTCGTTAACCTTACAGACTTCTAAACATTAGAATTGGATTAGGCGACCCTAAAAACCCCCATATGTGTTTGTTTTTTATCTGGAAAATTTGAGGGTTGAAGGATTCGCTGCCCCCCAAAATATACGCATAAAAATTTTCAGACCGATCGGACCATCCAATTGGGAGTTGACTGGGGAGGGGTTAAGAAGCGAAAGGGGTAGGGGAAAATAGATAAGGGGAAAACACTAGCCGTCCCCCAAAAAGGTACGCATACAAATTTTCAGACCGATCGGATCATCCGATTGGGAGTTGACAGGGAAGGGGTTAAGAAGCGAAAGGGGTAGGGGAAAATAGATAAGGGAAAACACTAGCCGTCCCCCAAAATGTACGCATACAAATTTTCAGATCGATCGGACCATCCGATTGGGAGTTGATAGGGGAGGGGTTAAGAAGCGAAAGGGGTAGGGGAAAATAGATAAGGGGAAAACACTAGCCGTCCCCCAAAATGTATGCATACAAATTTTCAGATCGATCGGACCATCCGATTTGGAGTTGACAGGGGAGGGGAAGGCCGGGAAACGTCGGAGAGAGGGGAAATTAAAATGGGACCAACTAGGGAGTGAACTCTGTCATCCACCAACGTTTCAACAAAATCCATGCAACGGCACCCAAGTACTGCGTGAACATACAGATATAAAATAAATAAATAAAGTTGGACCAAAACGAATTGATAACCTCCTTGTTAAAAATAGCATGTATCAAAAAAATTTGGAAACTCATAGTTGTTTTGATAAATTGAAAAATTGTTTACAGACTGTTCTAATCTGGAGAAAAAGCTGTTCTAACTGACCTAATAGACTGTTCTAATTGGAGTTAATAGACTGTCCTACTCAGTAGCACAGTCTATTAAGGTAGCATGGTCACTCTCTAGGTTAAAGGCTCTCTATTCACGAGATGCCATCGGGCTCTGCCGCTGAAATGTTGCGCTGCGTGACAGTTCACAGCGTTGGAGTTGCGTTCGCGTTGCGTTCATTGGGCTCCAGAGGTTAGACCTCATCTCGAATGGACATAAATTGCGATTTCTTTTCATTTCCTGCCCTGGAAATGTCCCATGGACACAGTATTTGTAAGAATTTTTTTGGTATTTGGGGAAAAAATGCTCGGAAAACCGATGCAAGTATCATTTTAATGGCAGGCTATGAAAAAAATCGCAATTTATGTCTAATCGAGACCTATACAATTATAATTTCCTATCCTTTCTCAGCCTCCTCCTCCTCCTCCCGCTCTCCGCCCATTCAGCATGACCTGACATTCTTAGTGGATCTATAACTTTTTGTATTCTAAATAAACCCCAAATTTAATTATAAATAAAATCTTTTCATACTCCCAAAGCAAATACCATGACTTTCAAATTTTGTGGTACTTAAATAAAATCAAATTTCATGAATGTAAAAAGTGAAAAACTCACAAAGAATACGAAAAAAAATCATCTTTTGAATTTGATTAGCTTTCATTTTCTTTTATCCAGTACACGTTCGAGGACTCCATAAAAACTGTCACAGTTTTCATATTTCGGTACTCAATGGGGGCGCATGCACGATAATAAATAGACCCGAAATGACTCGCATAACGCTTTGAATAAATCCTACAAAAGCTTTTAATTAACAGAAGCAAATATCAATTATGATAAAGCCTTCAGATTTCATCCTCCCACACAGCATAGGGGTGTAATAACTATGATACACAAAATGTTAATGCGATCATCTTCAACTGTTTGTCCTTTTAATGTGGATACATTTACGCCCACTGTTCCTTCAGGACATTCCTTGAATTCTACTTGTTGGTTTGGGTTCACATATAACCGACTAAACGACGATAGACGAAAATGACGCGACCGAACGCAATGTCGTATTACGAAAGTTTATTGACGCCAAATCGCTGAGATTATGTTTGGTTTATTTGAAAGTCTGCTGGGAAAGTCCTTCTTTCAAACATAATCCTTGAGTGATGGGCAGACGAGTGTTGGAATGGGGTTAAACTGGCTTTCAGGACAAAACAATATCAAACTAAAAATAATCATATTTTCTGTGGTATTTGTAAACGCTGTCGTAATGCCCCCGTAAGCTGCTTCGTCACATGCGAAAATAGAAAATCAGAAAATTGTCTTTCGGTATTTTTGTTGAGAGGGTCGTGAATATTTTTGTACCCAGCACTTTTATGAAAGCAGCGAGGAAAGGAGAACTGGGGGATAATCTAGGAGTTGTCGTAGGTGCCTAGCAAACGAGGTGAAAAGCTTGATTGAGGCAAACAAATATTGGCAGCTTTTGATGAGCAATTCAAGAAAAAGAGGTCGATGAGTGAGCGAAAAATTTCTAAAAATTGACAAAAAAAAAAATAAACATAGACGATGGATAAACATCAGTCGCTATCGCACACCCTCAGGCTCCCTTCGGAAAACTCACACAGCTGGGAAATGGGCAATCGAGCAAAGAGAATTTTCACAAAGAAAGAAGACAACAAGGACTACGTACCAGTAACGGAAAGTAAAATTTTCTACATGTGATGGAATTTTCGGAATTTTTCAGCATTTCGGGGGTAATTTGAATGGAGGCTCTTAACTAGCGGGGGTAGGAGAGGGGGGCAAAAACCCGACAAGTATAACTTGTGTGCAACGTTTGATGGAAAAGCATAAAAGTGAACTAAAAGTAAGTCGTTTGAAGTCGTAGACTGACATTCGGTGCCATTAGTTGTCTGAAGAGCTTTTCAAGGCAAGGATTTCATGGATTTCTGTTCCACCAAGGATTGCCGAGGAATCCTGAATTTTCAAATACGGCGCAATTCGCACCCCCATTAGAAATTCATTTTAATCGCAAAAGGGGGGTTTCCGCATTTATTGTGTTTTTCCGAAAGAAAGAACGGTGGAACAGGAAACCCGAGAAATCGAATAGTAACGGGACGTGTATATAACGGGCAACCGAATGCCAAGCACGGTAACAGACAGGGAAGAAACTTCCATAAAAGTTTTAATTGTTTCCATCGGGATTCCACAGACCCTATCCCACTTCTGAAAGTTTCATCGGTACTATTGCTATCCAGGTGTTTTTGATTCCCTCTTTTTCGTGAATCATGGTGTTATAACGGGACGTGGGTAACACCCCTTAACGGCTGATTATGTGGAAGAACTTTTGTGCTGTGTTATCATAACTGCCAACCAATGGAGAACCGGTAACATTCCCGTTATGTTATTATGATTGATCAAACATACTCGAAGGTGTCATGTTGGCGACTATCTGGAGCACCTTTCATCTGATCACAACACGTCAAAGTTTACACGATTTCGTTCGTTCTTTCTAAGTGCTATAATTTAACAAAAGTCAATCATGTTCGATAGATAGTATACTTTGTGATTGCCGTAAAAGAAAAAGAGGAAAGTTTTCCACGTTGGATTAATTTGCGAAAAATTCGGGAAAAATTGCCGCCGCTTTCGTGGTGATTAATTTTTTTTTCTTTTGCTTTTTCCCATTTTATGGGATTTTCTTTGAGAGTCGAGACGTTTGTTCCAGAAACAGATTCTGAGGCGATTCGGGATTTCTGAGGGACGGCAAAAGTAGTGATTCGTATAGGAGAAAATGGATGCTCCATTGGATGAGTTTTATGGTGGTAAGTGTCTTTTAATAGCTTTCCGTTACAAAATTTATCGCCACAATTTAGGGGCAGTTAGGCCTTAAGGGTGGGTACAGATAAAATTCGCTTTCCGGATTGCCCATCTGTGAGAGCCAGTCAAATGTTTGACTATAGTGTCCATTTTTTGTAAATAATTGTTATTGAGATAAATTGCTGAACATGGGAAAATGTGCGGTGATCAAGTAGATTTTATGTCAGTTAAAGATTCAAAATAAACCAATCAATACTGTTCCATAAATCCGGTATTTTTACGTAATTTATTTAGCGTTCAGTTCAATTCTATAATAGATTTTTTTGTTGAAAAAATAGAGAGGGGGGAAGTACGCCATTACTGTTTTTCCAGTAAATCCTCAGTAAAATCTGCCAATCTGGCAATTATTGAAAACCCGTATGGTGATTTAAGTGAACAGCGAACAGTTGTATAAAAATTTGAAGTCAAATTTTCCAATAAGATTTTTTAAAATTTATTCCAATCGGATTTTGATGTATGGGAGTTTTATGTAGAATCATATCCTAAATAACTTTTGTTCTTGGACTTTTTTGATAAAATTCACCGTTTTTGAGATATTCAGGAAAAAAGTTTTCGTTCGTATGGGGGGTACCCCCCCTAATGGTCCATTTTTGCCCATTAACGAACTTAGCTTCACATTTTACGAAAAACGGATCTGTGCAAAATTTCAAGTCTCTAGCTCAATCCGTGCGCCCGCAATCCGCGCCACAGACAGACAGACAGACAGACGGACGGACGGACGGACGGACATGCTAAATTCAACTTTTTTTATCATTCTAAACACAATGGTGTAATTCATTTTTTTGTGTGATGACGGGATCTTGGCGTTACAAACGGTAAGGCAAATCTAATATACCCTTTGGTTTCACCATACGGGTATAAAAAGGTGTCTGATTTACAGTGTAGTAATACAAAGATTCGTAAGGTACACGTTGCAATAGCGAAATCAAGGTATTAATGTGAATTTAAAGCGCGGCGACTACTCCACGACCAAGAGGTCGTTACTAGGGCTCGCTCTAAGACTAACTAAGACTTTGGAACGATTTACCATCCGATGTGTTCCCCCCGCACTATAACCCGCAGAAGTTCAAGGAGCACATAAACCGGCATCTTCTTTTGTCCTTCCGATCATCCTGAGCTGTGCTTCAGCATTAAATGGTCTTGGCCTAAGCTCCCCTTTGGCATTAAAGGGTATCGTCCTAAGAAATTGCTGCAACCGCAACGATTTTTTGTCGTTGCACACATTTTATGGTAATAAAATAACATTTAGGTATAATTTTGTTTCAATTTTTTTTCTCTTAGTGCCTTTTTGACTGACAACTAAATATTCGAAAAAGGCTTAAAACTGTCGGGGCAGTTAGAGTGTTAATATTCCATCAGAGGTTCTGAATGGAGAGGGCGGTCACAAGGAAGGGGGTTTGTGGGGAATAAAGTGTGGCATGGGAAATAAAGTCTTGTTTTGTAGCGAAAATCGGATCAAAATTACTTTAGAGTTTTAGAGGTAGGAGAAAAGAATGTAAGGAGAATTTAGAGTTTGCACAGAAAGAAATAATTTTGTATTATTTACAAAATGGGTTTAACAAAAAAAAATTCGTAAATATTACTGAAGTTTTGTATATACTACGAAAAAATTAACCAATATTTTTTCGTATAGTTACTAAAAGTTAATATTACGAAGTACATTTTGTTAAATCTGATTTGACAAAATGTACTTCGTAATATTAACAAATTTTAGTAACTATACGAAAAAATATTGGTTAATTTTTTCGTAGTATATACAAAACTTCAGTAATATTTACGAGTTTTTTTTTGTTAAACCCATTTTGTAAATAATACAAAATTATTTCTTTCTGTGTGTATATAGGTCAAACCCTTCTCCACCCTCTAATAATAACTAGCTCTCCCCAAAGTATTGTCCAAATCCAATCAGTCGTTCTCAAATTGTAAGTAAACAGAAAAACATTTAAAAAATTAAAAAAAAAAATCCTTTGCTTTTAAGTAGAATGGAGTTACGCAGATTTGCAAAAAAAATGCCAATTCTTCATCGACTTTTCTTTAATTTTTACTACCTAGTTTCAAGCAAAAATTTTGTTTAAATTTTTAGTTTCTATGCTCGGATTTTCTCAATTTATTAGATTCCCCATAATTTAACATTAGTTCAGTTCATTTGACCTACATCAAAGCCGAATTTAGTCTCAGAACCAAAATATGTGAATAAATTCAAAAGTTGTACGTCTAAAAATAACTTTCTGTCGATGTAATAAAGTGAAACCAGAATAATGAAATAAAGGAGTAAAATATAAATCAAACGCTTGATTCTGACTGCCTCCCAGGTTGAATGCCGAGAATCTCTGCAGCACAAAACTGCCCCCTCCTTCCCAATCTATAAAATTTTATGGTAATAATATCAATAAAACAAATTTTTATGGGTTCCGTGGCACATAAAATCCTTTTCAAACATTAATTTGTCTAAAGGCATACCCAAGCCAAAATTGCAGACAAAACACTATTATTAATTTCGATAAAATGCGCTCTGTTTTCGGTTGGAATATTATAACAATATTTACGATTTGTATTCCATTCGAATTCGAGCCTTTTAGTCAAATTTATTTTTGGATAACATTTTCCAACCCTCAATTATTATAACTTATAACAATCCGTAATAACAATAATATGTATGGGTACACACAGTTCAATGTTCAATTTTCTATGATTTTCTTTGCACGTGAAAATTGTGTGAACAGAGCGAAGTCGTTTTCCAGATTTTATGCACGATATAGAAGTTCAACAAACATCACAATTCACCATTAATCTTCCAAGAATCATATTTTGCACGATTATTTCAATATTAATGTCTAAGATTCATGCTGAATTCATACCGCAGACTGATTTAGTGGCTGTCTTGAAGTTTAACGGGACATATTTTACATTTTGGTTATGGTTGAATTGAATATTTTCCAGTTACACCTTTTGAACGTTCATAAATTTTCATTAAAAAAGGAATTTTCACACAGATATGATGATTCGTAGGTTATATTTAAAATTGGGATTTATAGTTTTTGGAGAATTTTGGGATAAAAACTACTTCCGCCCCCTCCCACTAAATTGCCGGTTTTATCAAGTTGGGTGATACACAAAAAATCGCGTATACTTTTCTAACGTATTTTTTTAAGGTGTAGTAAAAAAAATTATGCGCCTCAGGTGAATTTTATTTTTTCGGCTATGCGGTCATGTATATAATTGTGGTCAGGGTTTGAATTGCTTTGCTTAATTCTCGTACTGATGCTGATGCTTTCCTGTGTTGAATAAAACGTAAATTTCTTTGTTTAACCCTTTCAGACCTGAATTATTTCTGGCGGTGAAATAATTTTTTTGATGTGAGATTCTTTGTTAGAGATCAAAAACAGCTTAAATTTCAATTTTTTTTTTAACATTGCTTCCGACAAAATATGAAATATTTCTGACAAAAAAGTCAGATAATTGTTTTTTACGGAGTTGCGTAATTAACAAAAGGCTTATTCAAGGATTTAAACAGTAATTTCAACGTCGGATAGCTGTAAAAACTAGTTTCAGGAATTGTCCCACTGGTGGCACATCAGGTCTGAAAGGGTTAAAGCAAAGCACTCAAGCACCAGCAAAGCAAAAAAAAATGCTTTGTCGAAGAAATCAAATGGAATAATTTCCTTAAGCAAAACTTGAGCAATGCTGGTTTGCTTTAGTTTTAATAATATTAGATTTAGTATACCATTTGTAACGCATCGAACCAATCATCGGACACAAAAATGAACTACACCGGGGTGTTAGCGATGACAAAATATTTTGATTTCAGCATGTCCGTCCGTCTATCCGTCCTTCTGTCCATCCGTCTGTCTGTCTGTCCGTGAACACCATAACTTTTGAAAGGATTGAGCTAGAGACTTCAAATTTTGTATAGTTACGTTTCTCGTAAATGGCTAGGTTAAGTTCTTGAACGGCCACAATTGGTCCATTCCTTCCTCACTCCCCCATACAAACGAAACAGTTATTTGCAATTTTCTCGAAAACGGTAAATCATATTGAAAAATTTATAAAGGTAAAATGTGTTTAGAATAGGATTTTACATAACTTATCTATACATCAAAATCCAATTGAACCACTCCTTCTCCCTCCGCCATACAAATTGAATACATTTTTCTATTTTCTCGAAAACGGTGAGTCGTATTGAAAAATTTATAAAGGTAAAATCTGTAAAAAATGCCAAAAAGTTTTAGACACAAGAAATTAGGAATAGGAAAAATGTGTCAACCTATGGCCGGAGAAATTCAAAACTTTGAAAGCATGTTTACAAAAAAAATTATCAAGTTTTTTCAAAAATTCAATTGCGTTTGCGAAAACTACGAAAATTTCTTGAATTTTTTTCGAAATGCAAATAAATGGCCATCAACCCGATAAAATTTTTGCTGTTTACAATTTTTCGTATTTTTCTGGATGTTTAATCGTGTAAATAAATCACCTATTTATAAATGGCTTTCAATTTAATCTCCACTTAAACATGATTTTATTTAAATTTTGACTTTTGGCACCTGTTGATGACCCACATAACAAAGAAAAATCGCACAAAATTTGACGCAAACCTCCCCCAAAAAAAATTCAATAAAATCACAAACAAAATAAAAGTCTTAAAAAAACAAAGAAATTTTTTTTTTCATGAAAAAAATTAATTCCTGAACATTCTGTCGCCGTCGAAAAAAAAAATAAGAAAGAATTGAAATTAAGAAATAAAACCAACTCGTCTTGCACACACCACAAATTCTGATTGCGACAAATTTTCTAAAAGTCCACCAACTTGTTACCATTAAATATCTTGACAACTTTTCCGCGCTTAATTTATTAAAATCCACCGCGGGAAAAATAGCAACATTTTCACAATATCCGCAAATTCGACGTAAAATTTATTATTCGTTTTTTATTTCTTTTTTTTTACCTTTTCACAGTTCTCCCACAAACATTTATATTTCTTAATTTTCCGAATTGAAAATCGAAGGAAAACTGAGACTGTTGAAAAATTGAAACTAAAACGTCCGGACAGATACCTATTTTTACGTATCTAAACACGGTGGGAAATGTGTAATCGCTAGATAGAAAATAGAAACTAATTTTTCATGTTTCATTTTCGGATTTTCCTCACTAATAAATATCAGCCCCTAAAATAAAAATCAAGATTCGGATCAAATGAAAAAAAAAAACTATTTTTCTACGTTCTTTTTTCACATGCGATATTGGATTTTTCGTCTGGATTTTCTCACTTTCTGTAAATAAAATTGCCGCTGGGAAAAGTGTAAGAAACACGGCATTTATTTATTTTATTTTTTTTGCAATGATATTGAAACTAATCCAATTTCAACTAACTGACAATTTTCCACCTTCTTTTTTTTTTTGTTCTGCTCAACTTTCATTCTCTTCTCATAATCAAAACAAATAGAAAGGAGTTAATCAAAACTCAACTCAAGGATAAAAGGTGCCATCGAAATAGACTCGTCTCGGACCCTGGATCATCAATAAAATACAAGGAAAAACGGGAAAAAACACAGAAAAAAAAAACTTGAATTGTAAATAAAAATCAAGGGAAAACCGATTTACGCAATTCATTCTGTTCGAAATCCAGTCGAATCGGAAAAACATCGTCAATCCTTAAAGCAAGGACGAAAAAAAACTTGGCATTTAAATGGAATCGAATGTAGTGAAGGAGGAAAATTGTGGGAATATCTGAACCAGTCCTTTTCAATTTGTTATTGGCTGCTCAACAGAATCGTGGACTTTGTCGATACGAATTGGGAAAAACAAGAGGAAAATGACGATTTAGAATGATTTTCCGACGGATTTTCTTTTCAAACATGAAAAAAATATACAGAAAGGTGTGAGCATGAGAAACGTGAAGATTTCAGTGTAGATTTCCTCGGTTGGATGGACTTCATTTTATTGGCAGCAGATATAGGAAAACAATAAAATTCACAGGAAGTTTCCAAGAAAAAATATATTGAGGTGGTTGAAAAATAAAGTCAAATTTTAAAATGAAATTGTTTTTTAAATGAAACAGTTTTTTTAACGTTTTAAAATGAGATCGTTTTAAAAAAAACCACCAAAAACCATTAAAAAACGGATTTTCCTTTTTTTTTTGTAGTTTTTACTACCCGAAATTATTTGAGTGTTAAAACTTTAAAATTTTCAAAGTTTTTACGCTCGAATAAACTCGGGTGGTGAAAAATAGAGTTTCAAAATTTTACTGTTCGACAAGTTAACTCGTGGCTCGAGAAATTTTCAAAAAACCGATAGACAGATCCACGGACATCATAATTTTGCCGGAAACGGATTTTGTACTGATCAGAAAGTTTCTATCTGCTCCCGTTTTCGAATCGGTCTCCGTCATGTAGACAATACTTTCCCTCTATGGCAGAGAAAAGTAAAAACGGATGCAAAACGGGATACAGAAAAAAAACGTGAAATCCGAGTTAATTTCGTCCAACACCCCGAAAAACGAGCTGTCACTCACCGAAGGAAAATGGACTTGGACTCGGACTCAGTGAAAAATCTCACACGCGCTTGAATTTTTCTTTTTCTGACCTCGTCACGATGAAGAGGATTATTTTTCGAACGAGTTTCCAAAGTCTTTTTATCGAGTTTTTCCCCCATACGAACTCCCCCACAATTCCCCCCTTTTTCGTATTTCGGATTTTCTGTGCTACGCTCGTCTGAGATGGAAAATACCATTTTCCGTCGAAATGATTACGGAGGCGTCTTACTGCTACATTCTGGGGAGGCAACACGACACAGAGAGGTCAGGAAAATTCATCCAACAATAATAGAAGATTTTCTTTCACCTGTCCCAGGGGGGCGTTTTGTTGTTCGTTGCTGAAAGATTGTTGTAGCTTGTCTTTCCATGTGCCAATATAAACAATCCACTGAATAGTTTTAAGAGGAAAAGGTGACATTTTGATCCATCTCAGAGCTAACCTCTACCCAAAGCCTCGTCACCGACAAAAAATAAAAGAAAAACATGAGGAAAATATTGGCAAGTGGCACAATTTCGTATAGTACTTCCATTGGATTACGCTTTAATTTAGTGCTTCGAAGACATTTCTATTTGTTAGATTCGAATAAAAACAAAGTTTCGATTCAGAATCCGTAATTTCTGTCGATGATGTGATCCCATAAAATGGAATTATTTCGAGGGAAATAAAAATAAAATAATAATAAAAAAATATTTTATAGTAAAGGAATAGGTAGTTTCAAATGGAAACCTGTCAATGATTCATTTTATGCTCAAAAATCATAAAAAATTAACACCGGGTTAAAAAAAAGCAAATGTTTATCTTGTAAACGAAACTATAAAATAATGTTGTTTTGAAATGTTTACCCTTTGACTAAACTGAAACCATTCTGAGAATAAGATCTCAAAGAATTTATTTTTTTGTTCTGTTGAGATCTCTTGACCGTTGAAACGAAAATGTTAATGACCGATATGAAAATATTTTCACATCATAAATTTTAAATTTGTCATAATGGCTTCATTTGTTGATTCAAAGTTTTTTAAATATTTTCCTTTCGGTGTCATCGTAAATATGAGAGCTGCAACATTTTCATCACAAATGAATAGATTTTATGTGTCAATAGATTGATGATATCAATAAAAATAATCATAAAATTATAAAATACCGTAAAAATGGAAATATTTATGGTAGGTATTCATTTTCAGTGTAGAAAAATCCATTTCCTCGCATTTTTTCCTATTTCCCGTGAAATAAACTTTAGTAATGGATTATTGGGCTATAGAAATTAGTAAAAAAGATTTAATTACTCTTTAAGAAAAATTCGGTCTAGAAATATTCATACAAATATATTTGAATAAAAATGAGTTGGTATCTGTCTGACTCTTCCTCTTTCACGAGAAAACGGCTGAACCAATTGACCTAAAATTTGGCATGGGTGTTCGCTGCAGGCCTGGTTCCAACATAGGCCTATTGGAAAGTGGCCCGAGGGGTGGGGGGAGTGAGAGGTAAAGTGAATCCGAAGCTTACTTTTTCTTCTATGTTACTCTTTCGCGGGAAAACTAACGAGCCGATTGACCTGAAATTCGGCATTGATGCTCGCCGGGGATTTAGCTCTAATGCAGACCCATTTAAAATAACCTGAGAAATAGGCCGAGTTAGGGGAGGGGATTAAGCAAGTCCGAAGCTTAGTTTTTCCCGAAAATTTGGCACAGATGTTCATTAAGGGTCCACGTGGGGGAGTAAGGGTAGGAAGTGCAGTGAATCCGAAGCTTAAATGCATAACACAATTGGCCCAACACAACATTTACGGCAACATTTCAGATTTTAAACTCATAGTACCCTATGCTTCTGTATACAATCAATCCGACCATCTTTTTCGTCGTAAAAAGTTGAATCGAATTTCGCTTTGGTCGATCAGCTCGCCGACAAAATTTCATGGTTGATTCAAAATAAAACCTTATGGGGACGTCATAAAATGTAAATTTCGTCACTCAAGGAAAAATTAAAGAAAGTACTAGGAAATATAGTTCATATGCTGTGTTACTTACATTCACATTACTATTATGTATGATAATGGGTAACAGAGTAATGTTATATGTGGCTCACTGTCCCATTGTCAACATCAAAATGACATTTAGAACAACAAACTGTGCGGAATTGTATGTGTTGGACAATTTTGTCGCCGTAATCTACCGTGTAATATAATTGTCTTTGAAAATACAGACAAAAAAATAAATTAGTTAAAAATAGTCACTAAATGTTCGTTTTGCCTTTAAATCCTGGGGCCTATTTCACCGTGTTACAATATATTTAAACAAAACTTGTAAATTGTTGGCTTATTTTCCTTTAGTACAAATTGGTAATTGTAATTTGAAGTTACTAGGCCACTAGTCTCGATTAGACATAAATTCCGATTCTTTTCAGGGCCTGCCATTGACATGTCTCACGGAGGCAGCATTTGTCTTTCTAATCGAAATCTAAAAGAAAAATCAGATTTTTTTCACGGCTTTCGAGAAAATTTTCATGCTTTTCAAACGACTTTGCAAATAAATTTCTTCCATTTTTTGCACGGGCAATAAAATTGATTTAGACATTATTAATTTCTCAGGAAATCTTTTACTTTTCCGCCAACGCTGAAATTTATTGGCACTTCCCCGAACAGTAGGTAGAGTTCACGTGGACCCGGTGCCAGTGGCATGTCATCACCATCCAACGATTTATCTGATCTAAAAACTTCGCCGATTTATCAGAACTTGGCAACCTTAAAAAATCAATTAACATGAATAAAAAGTTTTCTTTTGGCTAAATGAATTCGAAAATATCATAGCAAGACGGAAAATTCCTATATTTTCTCGTAAACTTTCCAACAACTCCCGATCAAAGATAAGTTTTCCGTTTACGAAAGTTTTTCCAATGCTTAATGAGGCTTTACTTCATTATTGTTTTTCATTATAAAGTGGCAGGTAATAAATACATAAAAATGATTAAATGTTAACTTTTTTCTTATAAAAAGCATAATGAAAAGTTTATAATTAAACTTTTTTTTTTGTTATTTCAGTCCAGGAAAATGAAAAAAAGGATATTTAAATGAAAAAGTTTTAAATGTTACCTCGTAAGTCATCTTTATAATTTTCGCATGAAGGGAGAGTGAAGTTAATCAATTACGAGCGCAATATTCCTCTAACCTATGCCCTTAATCTTCATCACAGTTGAATCCCTTTTTCCTCACTTGTTCCCTCATTCAACCCTTTTCGAATATAGAATTCAATTTTCTTGATTGTGAATCTCCACGCTCGAAGGATTTTGTGTTATCCTTCCGGTGTAAATTCCCTTGGAGCTTAATCAAAGGATTCTCATCCCTTGCAAAATTTCAATTCTTTGGGTAATCTGTGGCTGTGTGAGGAACTTTGGAGCCCATTTTGAATGCTGGGGGTCCCGAATCCCAGTGTTGTGATGAAGCAGTCTTATCCTTGCTACAAATCCTTTAGCTTAACTTGTATTTAACGTTTCGTTAAAGATATATTAAATCGAGTGGAAAACATCGCTACATACCAGAAGCATTAATTTACCTGGTAACTGGGTTTTTCGGGAATGTAAAACACATAAGAATTTATGGCCTGATTAAGAAACGTTTTTTGGTCTGTCGAAAATAAGTTATCCAGGGAGAGTAAAAACTCTGAGGGGTTCAATGGATTCGTTTTTTTTTTGTATTTTAAGGAGAAAGTTGAGGATATTTTGTAAATGTATTAAGAAATTTAAAAGTTTTGCTTTGAGACATTTCTTTAAACTTCCGAATATGTTGTTTTCGAAAAAAAATCACTTTAAACCCTTTTAGTTTCATGAATATTGGAAGAAGAAAAGGTCGTCTATATTTTCCCATTTAAAATCGAAGTGCCCTTTCGTGACAATTTTTTTTTATAAAAAGTTATAACAAGTTCTGAGTGATACTCCAATATTCGATTGAAACATTTTTTTCGATAGGTTATCAAAAATTAACAATCCGGCTTGAAGGAAAACTCTCAATCTTCCCCGTTTTGAAAAATGTGTCCGTTTCTATGGAGAGGGTCCGTTTGTATGGAGAGGGTCCGTTTGTATGGAATTAGCGAATTTTAATTGGCGTTGATATGCCTATGAATGAAAAACAAGTTTGTATCAAATTTCAAGTCTCTAGCTCCATCCGTTCGCCGTAAATAACCTCGAATATATTATGGTGGTCATATTTTCGATGCTATTTTATAACATTAAATACGTCACGCTAATTTTTAGCTTCTTGGTCACCGCCTTCGTCACACTTGTTCACTATTTTTTGTACGGAGATTATTTTATAATGGAGAATTGTGACTAGTAACCCCCAAAGACAGTTTTCGCCCACTCAAATAATACCCTCTCCCTTGCCAGTAAACCCCTCTTCTGCTCCTGAACGCTTGGAGCAATTTTTAAGCGATTTTCCTCATTGGGTATGTCTTAACCTAAGGACCGTTTTCGTCCAGTATGAAATGAAAATAATTTCGATCAAATCTGACATTGCGTCTGAATTTTCTGTACAAACTAGAATTGGTAGAAATTCCGTAAGGTCACAGTCGACTTTCGATTTTCCACATTTCAAATTGATCGATTTACGTAAGGTGATAACATCGAAAAGTTGTCGCTTGTGACCTTACGGAATTTCTACCAAGATTGAGGTTTTCCCATAGATATACTAGATCGCTCGATTTGCTGTCTCAAATGGTCCCATTTCAATACAGTTCAGTGAATCAAAACGAGTCAAGTAAGACCAAGATAACCGTATGAAAATTAATATAGTCCTCTCGTTTAAACCATGAGTTGTCAAAGGAAAATAGACTTTCGGAATGGTGTTGGCGCCTAAAGTTCGTTTTTGACGCCTAAAGTTAGTCTAAAACTTGTGAAATTTGAATTTCGCGACCTTATACAGTTCAGTGAATGCGTTCAAGTACGATAAAGAGGGAAATACTTTTGGGACCATTTTTCAGCAGAGCTGTGTATGGTGACAGTTGTTCTATGTTATATAGTTCTGTGGGTTTTCCTTAATTCTTGTAACTCGAATTGTTAATTTCAATTACAAAAATAGTCAATTTAACCACAAAATTGTAAGTTTTACTACTAAGTACTTAAATTTATTATAAAAAATATTTTCACTATTTTTGTAATTGAAATTAACTATTTTAGTAATGGTCACGACTAAGCATAGTTAGATTATATATTTTTTCTATGTGTGCGTCATGCTGTCGCATATCCCTTTCTCCTTTTAACGCAACTTTACCGGTAGTGTCTTAGGGTATCACTGTGATGCCAGTGACAAAGGTTAGATGAAAATTTGCCCTTGTTTTTACCCCCCATCCAGATTTCTTTTGTGCCGCTCAATGGGGTTAGATCTGGATTTCAAAATTGGATTGGCTGTGGATATTCTAAATCATTTTGTTTTGTAGTTTTCAGACTTAAAGGTGTATGAAAAATAAAAAAAAACATTTTCTATTCGAAAAACACCTTTAATTATTAAATAAAAGCAGATGACAATTTCTTCGGTAACCTTTTTCGGCGATGAAGCGTCTAAAAAAATTAGGGAATAACCTCCTAGTTTTTTACATTTTTATGGCATCTAAACGGAGTTCCTAAAAAACCCAATTATGCTAAAAATAGAAATTGACAAAAAATCCTTTACATGCAAGCTTCCATTTTTACCTTACAACCCTCCAAAATAGCCAAAAAAAATTTAAAAATTCGTTACATGTCATCGCGATGAATCATAATTTGAAAATATCAAAGTAAATATGGTTTAGTTATGCAGATAAAAATATAACCTCACAACACAAAGCAAATAAAAATATAACCTCCTAACATAATGCAGATAAATTTTTATTTCACGAAAAACTATAAATATTGATGGGCATTTCTGATGAGTTTCCTTCGGAATGTCGATTCTAATGACTAAATTTCTCAGCAGTAACAGACGAAATGTTGCTGTAATAGTCGCCAGTAATAAATCAAAAAAATACAAAGTTTCCCAAGAAAATTTATCAAAGCCGAAAGTTTTGCACATTTCTCAATAATAAAGCTGTCAGTGAAAGTTATTAATGCCATCAAATTTATAAAAGTCTTAAGGTAATGGCCCAATAGAAGCTTTGCTTGCTTCGCTTGCTTTGCTTTGATGAAGCATTTGAGGCGATAAAAGCAAGTAAAGCGTCTCTAGGCCCAATGTACGCTTTGCTATGAGCGCTTTTACATCTGGCAATTGTGTTGTATTTATATTTTCTGAATGAAAAAAAAGTTTGTGCAAACATTTTAACAATAAAAATTAACTTATAAAGCAATTACAATGCATTTTGTGTTTTATTCCATCAAGTAGGTACAAAAATAAGTTGTCAGAACTGTCAAAGCGCATAAAGCAAAGCGTCTAATTGTGAATTGTTCAAATCGAAGCTTTGCTTGCTACGCTTTACTTTAAGCGCTTTTGTATTGGGCCAGCTCCCATAAGGAAACATGGAGTTCAATTCAGCTGTCAAAGCGAGTAAAGCAAGCGAAGCAAGCAAAGCTTCTATTGGGCCATCACCTTTAGAATTTATATAAATGAGGGCTTAGTTGTAAATAGCATCCCTCACCATTCAACTCTATTGAAACAACCACCAAAAAAATGATGAGATTTTTGGCATTTATCAACGCGTCATCAAAATGTCAAAAAAAAAAAAAGCCGAAAAAGGGACGAAAAATATTAAATGATGAGAAAAACTCCTTCATCTGTCCCGATTGGATCAAAGAAAATAATAAAAAAAATGTTCAGCCACCTGAAAATAAAAGTCGGTGAATGGCTGTGTCTATTTGGAAGTGAACGACCTTCAAAAAATCAATCAAATGACAAAAGTTCCTTCGAATCAGTGACTTACAAGGTTATTTCTATTATTTTAATTTTTCGGGTATGAACAACAGGAAAAAGGAAATAAATCTTAAGAGCAAAAAAGAATAACTTCCAGTGATTCTTCGTAGCACTTGAGCTACCCTGGTATACGTTCTGCGCAATCCCTTCAAATTTTTTACCATTTCAACACCGTTTCCACCCCACATTGTGGTGTAAAATCACCCCTTTTGGAATTGATAGGATGAAGCCAATTTGAAATGAAAAAAAAAATCGAAGTGAATCTTTGGAAATGACAAGAAGACATTGAAAGGATTCCATCCATTTCCGAACAATAATTTTTCATCAGGTGGGTTCTCACGGGAAGGATTCAAGGAGGTGTAATGGGAAATTATTCATGCCCTTCACTCCGCCCCCACTCTAATATTTATAAATATCATAAATGGTAACTATAGTTATCCACTTTGGAAATACTTTTCGAAAACTTGGCGATGGCTTTTATTGCTTGTCTATGAAGCTGGGGAATTACCATGCGGTGGTTATGTCCTTTGGTTATGCTTCTATTGTTGTTTCTATGCTGTTATTATGTATAATAAATTCATTGAAAAGATTTAACTGAAATGTCATGTAGTGGATAGGGTCGTTGCTCCAGGAATTGAATATTCATTTTTCATAACTGCGATAGAATAATTGTTTTACGCAGAGAAAAAGATAACTTTGGATAAAATTCGAAAAAATACGAGTAAGAAAAATACGTCACGTAAATTTTAGGCTTTTCGGACCTCCCATTGTCATATTTTTTCATGATTTATGTGTATGGAGTTCAGTACCGCCGCACAGTGGCGCACTCTAGCTTTTGAGTGCCCAAAAGTACCACTTTTGAATTTGGCATTTGAGGTAGTTGGGTAACTTAATTACGAGGGTATCCCTTTGGAATCTAAAAAGTCACAAGGATATAATTTCGAATAGATATGGGGAAAAAGTTGGTAAAAATTCAGATTTTTTTTATTTTTAAAATCTTTACAAAATTTTGTTAAGTCACTTTCGAATCTTAAAATTCCAAAGCATTGATTTAATTCCAAATCTACATGATTCCAAGCGCAAGTGAAAAAAGATCCAATTTTTCAAGTTTTATATAGAAAAAAGCGCCGCAGGCGAAATTGTATTGGGATATAAATACTCTAGGTGAAAATTTTGATTAT
Organism: Chrysopilus asiliformis; assembly: GCA_964034945.1. Taxonomy (NCBI): domain Eukaryota; kingdom Metazoa; phylum Arthropoda; class Insecta; order Diptera; family Rhagionidae; genus Chrysopilus; species Chrysopilus asiliformis. The sequence goes on along the minus strand of OZ035963.1, from coordinate 15,391,322 downwards.
GTTTTGCATATTTAGTAATGGTTTTTTTAGCTATAATAAATTTATACCACAAAATTGAATAATTCGAGACTAAAAATTTAGTTTCCCGGACGCCGGGACAACATGCCCAAAATCCGAGACTGACTCGACTAATCCAAGACGTATAGCCACTCTAACTTTTATTACTGGCAACGATAACAGCCCAGTGACCAAAAATCAGTGATCAACCCCATTTATTAAAAGTATTTTTTATTCATAAATTTTTTTTTTTTAAATAAGTAGCGTTGGCTATCGATTTTTAAATTTCTCGAAACTTTTGGTTTATTGGTCAGCTTCTCCTGAAACCCATTTTTTTTATTTGTACCAGACTTCTTAGGCCGAAGTATTGAATATTTTGAAAACCATTCAATTGAAACAGAGGAAGGAAAAAACTTGTTTAGGAACAGAGGAAGGAAGAATCTTGTCAGTCAAGTTTCGGTGCCAAAGCCTAGAATCGACCATCCTCAGAACTATTAGACTTCCATATGTCATTCAAAATTACCGACCAAAAAATTTTAAATTTCGAGAAATTTTATAGATAATTTGTGGAAATGGTCCTTGGTAATTTGTTGGCTTTGATGCATTTTAAACTGAAATTTTTCCTAAATCCCCCATAACTAAGGTTCTTACCCTATACTTATGAAACACTTACAGTATTATGAAATAACAATTTTTTTATGTACAGCCAAAAAGTTCATATACAAACACATTTATTTATACTGGAAAATATTTTGTTCAAAGCATTAGAAAATGGATAAACATACAAATCATTGAAATAACTTCCCCCTTTATCCCAATCAACCAACCCTGTCGCATCTACAATACCTCATATTAAAGGTAGAGCGGTATTTGTTCAGTGAATCCCTCCCTATTTCCAATTCAGTTGTTTTGTTTACTTGTTCCTAGGATTCCATACTACATAAAAACGGAAAAATCGGCGAAAATTTCTTCACTCCACATAACTTATACCAACAACCCTATAAAATAGAAAAAAAAATGTATATATCAGTCGGAAAATCAGAAAAATATTTTTGGGGAGGTTTACCTGAATGTGTGGAATATCTTTAATCAGTCAATAGGAAAACTCATCGACGTCATATGTGAAATCATTTTCACCGTTTTCACTCAAGTTTCCTCGTCGTCGCTCGCTAAGTGTGCTGACAAGTATTTGAAATTTTCGTGGAAAATTCATCCCGAAATTTCAAGTCTCATAAGTGAGTGTTGAGAATTTGTAAAATGAAACTGTCTGCCTTAATTGAAACTGATCGGATGGTGGCGGTAGTGGTGGTGAATACACGGTGGCAGTGATTATGCTGATAGTTTCGGTAAATTAAAATCATGGCTGAAACAAAGTTTTACATCATGGATCGGGTTTCCTAATCAATTTACAAACTTAAGTTTTCGCATAGTTTCCGGTGAAGACAGAGATTGTTTCCTGCAGTTTGCAGTGTCGCGGTGCAATTTCCGCCGCCCCCAGAGAGTATCCGTTGCACATGCAGGAATAATGGACTGGGGATTAGGAATTGGTGGAGGAATCTCAGCTGGCGAAAGGGTGCAATACTTGCAAGCTCAGTTGTTTCCGGTGTGCACACTTACAGCTGAAGGTAATTTGATTATTTTGTGGCAGAGGTATAAAAGGATTAACTAATATTGGGTTTGTGTGTGTTTCGAATTTATAATGTCGATCGATGAGACATACTTTAAAGTTTGTTTTGTCATAACTTATTCGAATATTGTACAGGATTTAGGATTAAGGCGAATATCGTCAATATTTGGAATCACTTTCATGTACATTGGAACTTCAGTTTTTTGACCGTCTCAAGTTCCAATGTACATGAAAGTGATTCCAAATATTTACGATAAATCCCCTTAATCCTAAATGCCAAAATTTAGCGTAACTACAAATTTCGCAAAATTTAGCGTAACTAAAAATTTAAGAGCATTTCTTCAAACGCAACAACCAAAACTAGACTAGTGACCTGTAGAGTTTTTTTTAGACCCATTAGGGGTCGCTGAGCGCGACTTCGAAACAAAGTTTTGCTCTATCATCTCTAATTTGTGAGATAACGGTACAAAAAGTCAAAAAAAAAAATTAAAAACGAACAAGACGATAATGTCGCCTTTCATATACAATTCCACCCACTTTGTTGTTCTAAACGTCATTTGTTTTTCATTTGATTTTGACAGTCGGACAGTGAGCTACATATAACATTATTCTCTTACCGCAACACAGCATACGACCTATATTTCCTAATACTTTCTTTAATTTCCCCTTGAGTGATGAAATTTAGATTTTATGACGTCCTAATAAGATTTCATTTTGAAACAACCATGAAATTTTGTCGGCGAGCTGACTGACAAAAGTTAAATTCAACCAAGTTGGTCGGATTGAGTGTATACAGAAGCATAAGGTGCTATGAGTTTAAAATCTTAAATGTCGCCGTAAATGTTGTATCGGGCCAATTATATTCCGGCATTGAGAAAGCACATTTCTGCGTGGAATCATACAAAATTCGGTGTGACATTATTTTGGTTTATGAACAATATTTAAGTTCTTGAACAGGCGATTGGCAATCAAAATGGACGGACGTCTAGTGAGTTTCACCCAGAGTCAAGTGACGCCAAAAGTGAAAAACCCGAATAAAATAATCACATTTTTTTTTTTAAATTTACTTTATTTTTATACGTGATATAATGCAAAAAAACTTTAGGTATGTTGTATTTTTTTTAAATAAAAAAAGTATATTTAAAAATCTTTGGTAAGATTTTTTTTTTCACTATTTTAACATCAAATTGTCCAATAATGTTTGGATATCCATTTCCTTTTTTTCTTCTTCCTCTTTAATTGATGACGTTGCTGTTTCTTTGGATGCCTGTGTCGTTTCTACATTACCTCTTTTTGCAACATTATTATTTGTTAAAAACTTTGCTTTTGCTTTGTATGTTTTAGTTCTTGCATCCTCAAACTTTGCTTTTGCTTTGTATGTTTTAGTTCTTGCATACTCATACTTTGCTTTTGCTTCCATGTATGCTGCTTTTGCCATTGCCTGCTTTAATTTTGCAGCTGATAGTTTTTCTAATGCTTTTAATTCTTCTGTTCTTGCTTTTGTTATCTTCGCTTTTAAGACTGACGTCACTTTTCTTCCTTTTTCAATCAACATCTTTGCTTTAACCTTTTTAACTTTAGGTCCCGTTGGTTTTCCTTTATTGTTTTTTGCCATATCCGTTAAAGTTGCTCGTATAGAAGCACTTAAACCAATAAATTTAAACCATATTTAAAAAAGTAAATAAAAATACAAGTTATTAAATTAAAAGCGCATTTATTTTTATAAGCACAGGAATTCGTATTGTTTATATACATAGCAGTGTCGTAAGTGCAAATTTTGGGTCCGCTCCGCGAAAATATTTTTGTTGGCCACCTTTTGACGATTAAGAATTTCAGAAACCTATTTTAGGAGGCTCAAAAACCTCGAACAAAATTGTCACTTAAAACGGGACCCAAAATTTACAGATTACATCAATGATTTCAAAACCTTATAAACAGGACCTCCAAATCATCAGAAATATCACAACTTTTCACAATTTCATAAAAGTTTTCACAATTTATCACATTTCCAGAAAACGATCTCGCAAAAATTGAAATTATGTTGTAGGTACAATAAAATATCCAATAAATATATTTTTACGCTTTTATACAAACGTAGTAGCTTTTTTCACAATAATTTTTATGCCATGTTTTCTTCATAATTTCACAATTTTTTCGTTTTTTGTTCACAATTTAACAACAATTTTTGGAGGCCCTACTTATAAATATTGAAATTTTGCAATCACGCAAAATGCATTCCCAACATTTCTACGATGGTCTTTTGAAGTAAACAACCGATTTCGAGAAAAAAAAACACCGAAAAGGTTTGTTTAGAAAAGGAGAGGTGGCCAAAATCCAAACTACTTATAATTTCTAGTAATTTTCTTAGGGTACGAGGCCGAGTAATTGACAGTATAAGGAACAACTGCAAATAAAGGTGGCCAACAAAAATATTTCCGAAAAATTTGTGGAAAAGGATAATCATATTACCCTTACAGGACCTACCGTTATCCTTACAAACTTCTTAATGTCAGAATTGGATTCAGCGACCCCAAGAACCTCAGAGGAGTTTTTTTCCGGTACAAGACCTTCCGTGGGTCAAAATTAGACTGCAAGATTTGACCCAGACAAATAAACCCACTAACAGACAGATACGAAGGCAAGCTAAATAAAAGCTTTTAAAAAATACACGTGTCTCCCGGTTTTTTTCTATATCAATTCGTTTACGTTTTTTAAACGCAAATCAATATAGTATGTAAAATCAATCCTACGCTCCATTGACCATACAAATAAATTTCTTCTTCTAAGTATAAAAATTCATGTATTCTTAAGTGGAATTGCCTCCTGAATCCGATTCTGACGTTAACCCTTTCGCGGACACCACTTTTTAGAGTGCGCTATCCAGAATGTCATCATCGTGGTGTTCCGGGAATCATAAAAAAAAACATTACCAGGAATAATTTCACTTTCTGTACTCTGTAGGGACACTCAACACACATGACCCATACAAACTCATTCATTATATGGGCGCGTTTAGACCGGTGCTAAGTTGGTAGTTTTTTCAATGTGGCGCAGATAAAAATGCATTCTACTTCAGCAATGCCTGCCAGCTTAGCAACAATATTTTGGCACTGGTACTTTTCATGCTGTAGATTGGAAAAATTGGACTTACATACAAAAAATCCACAATCCACGCAATATCACTTCCAGAAGTTTAGCATTGCCAGGCTGGCAGTGCCAAGTTAGCTCGATCTAGACGCGCCCTATGATGACTATACTCGTCATATTTTTTTGATAACACAAATTTTGACGTGTATACTCGTCATGTCCGCTCCGAAAACCGTAATATGACGTGCATACAAGTCAGTGTCCGCGAAAGGGTTAAAAAGTCTGTAAGCATAACGGAAGATCCTATAAGGATAACACGAATATAATTTCCTTCACATTTTCCGGAACATTTAGCGTCGATACCAAAAATTAAATTTAATATTGTAGTTTTAGATGTACTTTAACCTTTCATTCATATCGAAGTTTTCGTATCAAATACTTCCACAAAATCGATACAACTACGGATTTATCCGTGATTTATTTTGGGAAAAAGTCCTGACAAATAAACATCAATTCCCAAATTAACTAAGAGTTCACAATTTCAAATGTTTCTGTTTCAAATTCCCAGAATGATCGATGCGAAGATTATGATTTTTTTCTGACCATTTATTTGATTGATGATATTTATGTATCCATCTCTTACATCGTCATAATAGTTAATAAGCTTTTTAACTTATGTTAGTGTATTTATTTTATGCTTTTCTTCTTACCTTTATTGCCTTGTCTTAGCCTGCTGTACGTGCTTAACTTGGATAAAAGGTCCTTATGGAAAATTTTCGATTTTCTGAAAATAGACAAGAGAAATAGATAAAAAAAAATGTTAACGTCATGTCTTTTACTATGTTATTATTGTAAGAATAAGAAGCAAAAATAAAACAAGAATAAAACTAATATTGGATCTGTTCACGTAAGCAGACGTGGCAGGTTCTTGTATCTTTATTTAACTGGGTTAAAGTGTAGATGGCACAAAATTTTTTGATTGCTCGTGTTAACACTGTCAGGCTTCATACCATAAAAAATGTTTTCCATGCTTTCAATTGCATATAAAGATTTTTTTTGTCCCAAATGGCAATTGATTACTATGAGTACGATAAATACTAGCATACATTCATCAGGGATGTCTGTGAATTTAGCTGAGCGAGTTTTTAAGGCGGAGATAAAATAATTGTTAGAAAAAAAATTTTATTTTGCGGTTGAAAGATAATTGGCAAAAGTGTTAATCGTTAAAATTTCTTTGTGTAAAGCGGCCCCTACACGTTCAATCTTGCAGTCAATCATCGCATGCTGTGACAGCATTTTGAACGTCTATAGTGATGCTGTCATGCAAAATTCCCAGCATGCTGGCCAATATCAAAATCATTTTGATATTTTTCAAGAGAGCTTTGTGAATGACAGTATGCTTGAACGTGTATGGCGAAGCTGTCAATCAGTTCGTCATTTCAGCGAAAGTTTTAGTAGTGGAAAGATGTCGCATATAAAAGACAAAGTTTTTTGGGAATCCTTTTTCGAGTTATACAGACAAAGAAGTGAGTTGTGGATTACGAAAAGCGAAAAATATAAGGACAAAAATTGTTTAAATTCATATTTGTGCAGTGTGCTGCCGGTTCGGTTGTTTCGAATTAACTGATGCTTGCGTGCATGATTGAGCGTCTAGTGCAAAAAAGCTTTTTGCTGTGACAGCATGATTGACTACAAGATTGAACGTGTAGGGGCCGCTTTATGTGCTTCCGAATTTGACGCAGGCAGCTCAAAAATATTTACTTAAACTGGAAATTAGGCTTCCGCTAAGGTGCAGTCTAGCCTTTCTTTGTCAAAACGAAATTTTGCAATTGTTTATATGTGTGAAGTTTTTGGAAAAAAATTGACAAAAGCTCTCAACTCTATTTGTCATTTTTTCTTCATTCTTTCAGAAAAAGCGATGAAAACAAAAAAGAAAGGTCAAAAACGTTCTTCAGCAATATTTAATTTCGGAAAAATGTAAATTAAAATGTAAGTTAAATTCAAAAATAAATACAAAACGTTAATGAGCTCAATTTACTGATATGGCAGACATTTCACAGGCACCACCAAAGGAAATGAGTTTTCAAGAATTTACATTTTCTATAGAATTAAATTTCCTACGCAATTTTAATCTTCTTTAAGCTAAAGACTTCCAAGACTTGATGACTATTTGTCTTTTCAAAAAACTACGCCAAGTAAAAACATTCAAAACATTATTGAAACTCCTTTAATTCAACTTTATTCAATTTCAGCATAATGTATTCGGGGTAATTAACCATCGAATAATTAAATGAAAATCAAAATTAAATTTCCCGTTCAAATCCCTTAAATATACCGAGTTTTCCTCTCCACGACCCGCTTTTAGCCGATTATCGTTCATTAGGTTAGTTAGAGAGCAAAAATTTATTTAAATGTTTATCTAAAACTGCTCGACACAAGTACAGGACTTAATTTATTGGTGAAATTTCTATTTAAATAGGACTTAAAATGAACTTAATTGAGATTTCGCAGTAATCCCGAGACAAAATTGTGTACTGAGAGACGACAAACTTCAAAGGAACGTAATTATAATTGAAATCAAGGAAAATTTACTAGGACTTAAAATTTAATTCAAACTTACAAATCCGTTTTCAGAAATTGAAATGAAAATTTTTAATCCCCAACCTTTACAGAAAACTCGTTTGTACGTCAATAAAGAGGATTTGTAGTATGATCAAAAAAAAATATTCAAAAACTTTTCCATATCAGCAAAATTTTAATTGGAAAATGTTCTACAATGGAAATAAAATATAGAATTTTTATATTTCCGCTTTTCACAATTTCTTGTATGGATTTAAACCCGCCGTCACTCGGCCCTATACCCCCCCCCCCCCTCTTCGATTTCCTGATTGTCTGTCATATTCAATGGACAACCCTCCTGAGTCAGTCCAAAAAAAATTGCATCATGATTCATATCTTCGTCCTTTTTATCTTCGCAAAACTAAAAAACTGTTCGACCGATTGTTATGAAACTTTGAACACCTGTTTGACCAATTGTTATGAAATTTTGTGAAAACAATTGAAACATAATTTACAAGTGATTTTGTTTGGACATTATCCATTATACCACCTTATATCAAACTAAAAAAAATATTTTTTGTAGTTTTTTTTTTAAATTCTTTTTGTAGTTTTTTTTTAAATATTTTTTGTAGTCTATATTTCATAAAAAAATATTTTTTGTAAAACTTGATTTTTCATAATTCTCCATACAGTCAAATCTAATTGGACCACTTTCTCACTTCTGCCCACACAGAATTTGGCCTTTTTCTTGGGAAATCGTTGCAAGTCTCACAAATATTTAGGGTTAATGATCGTTAATATCCCCCCCCCACCCATTTTTTTGTGTTTTTCTTAATGTAAGCTTTAAAAAAGTCCACTTTCATCACGAAATTTTGTGAAATACTCAAAACTGGATATCAAGGTGTTATTATTAGTCCTCAAAAATCATGTGATTTTCTTAAATTCAAAATAGTCTGAAATTGCAACATTTTAATTTTATGTTTCACAGTTAGAAACTCTTAAAAATTCAAATAAATGAATAATTAAATAATTTATAGGCAAGTGCGGAATTTGTGAACATATAGAAATTAAATTTTCAAGAAATTTCCATGTGATATTTTCTCATGCATTACACAAATTTAATTGCTTCAATTAATTCTTGCAATTACCCTCTAAAATGATGCTTAATTACCCTTGAAGTGGGTAGTAACAGCATTGCCTCTACCCTTCATTCAATTACGTATCCCACAGTCCTGGCCATGTCAGTATGAATCATTCCGTATTCCATTCCTTTTTCATCTGCTCTAAATTTGCATAAAATTCTTATAACATAGTAGAGAAAATTCGTCATGGCCAGAAATGAAGAGCAGTTGGTTTTGCTAGGAAATCTTCACTAAAACTTAAGAATATATTTGAAATCTGGCGACGAATGTCGAAAAACAACATACTATACATATTTCAAAAAGTCATCATCATCGGGAATCATCTGTTCAAATGTAGAAATGTTGGGAATCGTTAACGTACAGTACGATATTTTCCATATCCATAAAGATTTGAATAGATTCATAGGTTATAGTTCTGAGACTAATGCAGCTATGCGGAAATCGTGGCGGCAATATCTGTGAATAAACATCTGTTGCATATTGTAAATAAAGGAGACCACCTAATTACTCTTATGCAAAATGCAGTGGAAATGTCGCTTCAGTAGCGTAAAAAGTGCCAACCGAAACCGAACCGAACCGACCCAAAACCAAACACGGATCTATTTCACATACAATTTCAGATCATTTCAATTATGTTTGTTTGAGCCTGACTATTGGGTGGTGGGTTGTGTTTAGAAGGGCGAATGGGAGGGAAAAAATCTCCACATCCCGGAAAATTCAAGTGTACAGAAGTGAAACGGACTTGGACTCTGGTCGTCAAAACATCGTTAAAAATTTATGAAAATCCACAATTTATGGGTTCGCATTTGTCGTGCATGTGGCAAATTTGATTCATTTTAAAGAAATTGTGAATAGTGAAGTGAATAGGGTAATGCGGGTTTAAAGAAGAATTGGGAAATGTTACAAATATTCTATTTAGCTTGCTTTCGCATCTGTTTGCCTGTCTACTGTTTGTCTGTCTGTTTGTCTGTCTGTTTGTCTGTCTGTTTGTCTGTCTGTTTGTCTGTCTGTTTGTCTGTCTGTTTGTCTGTCTGTTTGTCTGTTTGTCTGTTTGTCTGTCTGTTTGTCTGTATGTTTGTCTGTCTGTTTGTCTGTCTGTTTGTCTGTCTGTTTGTCTGTCTGTTTGTCTGTCTGTTTGTCTGTCTGTTTGTCTGTCTTTTTGTCTGTCTGTTTGTCTGTCTGTTTGTCTCTCTGTTTGCCTGTCTGTTTGTCTGTCTGTTTGTCTATCTGTTTGTCTGTCTGTTTGTCTGGCTGTTTGTCTGTCTGTTTGTCTCTCTGTTTGCTTGTCTGTTTGTCTGTCTGTTTGTCTGCCTGTTTGTCTGTCTGTTTGTCTGTCTGTTTGTCTGTCTGTTTGTCTGTTTGTCTGTTTGTCTGTCTATTTGTTTGTCTGTCTCTTTGCTTGTCTGTTTGTCTGTCTGTTTGTCTGTCTGTTTGTCTATCTGTTTGTCTGTCTGTTTGGCTGTCTGTTTGTCTGTCTGTTTGTCTGTCTTTTTGTCTGTCTGTTTGTATGTCTGTTTGTTTGTCTGTCTGTTTGTTTGTCTGTCGATTTGTCTGTCTGTTTGTCTGTCTGTTTGTCTGTCTGTTTAGCTGTCTGTCTGTCTGTCTGTCTGTCTGTCAAGGGTAATGACACACACAGCATTTTTGGACGAGGTGTTTTACGAGTCGGCTTTTGGCTGACAGACAGATACACCGACAGACAGATGCACGGACATTCGCATAATTTTGCCTGAAACGGATTTCCTACTGATCAGAAAGTTTAAATCTGCTCGCGTTCTCAAGTTGGTTTCTTCGTGATCAAAAGCGCCGTTGAGCTTCAAAAAATTCTTGTGGCTCTATATCTCACATAATTTCTTAATGTATAAATTTTCGGTTAAATTACATCACCGATGAAAATATTAGCCTTAACAAAATTATTTTTTTAAAAAATTTCTAATTTTCACGAAATGTTTTTCAATTTTGGAGAAAAAAGAAAATCTTTAGCAACAAAACTAACCGAGAGTTTGCTATATAAAAAAAAAAACACTTTCAAATCCCTTCAAAAATCTCACCCAAAAATCCAAGTCACAAAATCACACAAAGTTCATCATCCCTGAAACTTTTTGATCAGAATCGAAAGCACGTCACAGCTGAGTTTGGACGAGTTTGCGCATCGTCAGCGTGCAACGCGACGCCTGAAACAAATATTTTGGTGTTGTATAAGAAAATCGTCGCATCACACGATAGTCGACCAATGGCCAAACGGAGCTTTTCACATTTCCCTGTTTCCCTGGCAATCGACAACCGACGCACGACGGCAAGCTTGTAAAGCTTTTCCGCACCGAATTCGATGAGTGAAAATTTTTAGCGTCTTGAATCACGAAATTCCGACACACGATGCAATTTAGTCAACAAGAGCCAAAGCTGGGGCTAAGGCGATCCGAGGAAAATTCTCCCTTGCTGTGAAAATTCACGGGAAAAACTCTCGGACAATATAAATTCGGTGTCGTGATTTTTGTTTATAGTCGCGCGGCGTCGTTTTCGTTTGTTTAGTGGTTTTTTTCAGTTATTCGAGCGACGGTTTTTTAAAATCGAAAGAAAATTGGGAAATTTGAAAATCGGGAAAATTCTTTAGTGCATTAATCTGTTTCTAAAAGTTTTGCAACAAAATCGAAACAGGTGTCTTGAATTTATATTTGAATCCTACTTTGATGCCTTTTTAGCGCGTTTTTTAACGGGTTTTTTGCCACTTTGCCAAGTTTTTTAAATTGAAAATTGTAAGTTTCAATCAATTAAAGATAGTTATATTCGAATTATAAAAGAAAATTTATGAAATACTAGAAAAAAAAACTAAAATATTTCCATTTTAACGCACAAAAAACGAAATCGTTTTAAAAAATAATTGGAAAAGTGTAGTTCTTGTTTATCAGTTTGTTGGCATCTCTTTGATTTTCAGGTTTCCTTGGAAGTTTTCTGTCCAAGAGCCTGAAAACAAACCAATTGGAAGTGAATACCGATGAAAGGACATTAAGACCGATTGCTCGCCTTAAAGAACCAAGAGACTTATTCGCGCTGCCTAAGGACAGGGACCATGACTGTCCACAGCAGGCCGCCAGATGGCCAACTGAATGCCAGGTAAGTCGAGAAAAAAACAACCTATAATAACAAAATAATCCCTTTTAAGTACAACCTACGCAGTGGATTTTTTTTAATTTCGATTTTCCAGAAAAACAAAGAAAACTCTTGTTTGCATTGCAAACAGTACGCTTTTCCGTTGATTACAGAATTTTTCTGCGAAACCAAGTAAAAATTTAATCGTTTTCATAAAGTTTTACTAAAAATGTGAGATTTTAATTTGTTTTTTTTTTCTGTTTATTTTCCCGGACTTTTATTTCCCACGCAATGAAAGGTTTTGTATGTTTTCCATCCTCCGTTAACATGAAATTGTTTACAAGCAGCCACACTTTTATTACTCAAGCGATTAAACATTTTCATTATTGTTATTGACGTAGAAAAATTCGAGAGCGAAATTTAAAATTTTTCCAATCAAACGTATTGGAATTCAATCGAATGAAGGGAAAATTTCTCCAAAGTCCATTCAATTGAAAAGTTTCGAAATTTTGTTGAACTTTTCCTCGAGATCATTTGATTATAGGGAGAAAAAGTTTTTCGTGTAAACATTGGAACTAACGATTCTCAAATGGGTTGAATAAACAAGAACCTCAAAATAAGGAATCCCAAGTTGTGTTTGGAAATCAAAAGTTTCTGCATGAAACATCACGTAATTAGATTCTTTTGTAAGGTCGTTTTTTTAGCCGTTGTTAACAACAATTTTCTGTATTGGAACTTTAAAAAAAATCTCCAACTGATCCTTGCACAATTTTTTGAAATTCCGAACCGTTTTCGAGAAAATAAAATAATAACCAAGTGGAATAAAATAATAACCAAGTGGAAAAACTTAACTAGCGATAAAGCCTGGCGACCTTTTATGGGATACGATCGTGAACTTAACGATCGTGTGTGTTATTGTCAGTGTTTTCTACTAACTACAACAGGCAAATCCCAATCGTTACGATTACGATCGTATTCCATTATACAACCCCCTGATCTTAGGACATTTTAAAAGCGCTAACTCGCAAACCATTCGACCGATTGAGCTGAAAATTTGACTCAGTTTACTAAGCGAGGTAGTTTAAAAGAACGACGAAGAGTTTTTGCAAAAATCATGCATTTGAGCTGGCCCAAAACTTTTCACAAACACAAAACACTTAAACAGGAATTTTTTTCCCGGCTTTTAAAACGTTATTTTCCCTATTTTTTTAGCCTCTGAATAACATCGTGTCATTAGTTTGCAAGCAATTGACAAAAAATTATGTTTTTAATTGAAAATATTTCAATAACGGTAAAATATAACGGTGAAAGACAAAATTGTGGAAAATTTATATTATTCTTGTCAATTTTTCTCATACATTGGATCACCTAAAATCCATTCGTTTTTGAGACAATCGTAAAAATCCCATTCCAGGACCAAACATTCCCGTAAAATTTCATGGCTCTAGCTCTAGTAGTGTATGAAAAATCGGGTACACGGGCTGACAGAAGAAATTTTTTTTTGTAATAATGCTCCAATCGACTTAGAATTGCTCGGGAAATGTTTTTTCAACAAGAATAAGAGGTCGAAATTTTTTTGAGATTTTATCGAAAACGGTGAGTCGTATTGAAATATTTCTAAGCAAAAAAGATTTGAGAGTATGATGTTACATAACTTTTCTCTATACATCAAAATCTGGTTAGACAACTTCTTGTCTCCTTCCCATTAATCAAATTGTTTTTTTTTTCGATTTTCTCGAAAACGACGCATCGTATCGAAAAATTTACAAAGACGAAATGTGTTTAGAATATGATTTTAAATAACCGTTCTATACATCAAAATCCATTCGAACCAATCCTCTCCCATACAAAAGGATTCCTCTCCCATACAAAAAAAATTAAAATTTTGTGTGACCTCATATAGAGTATCTGACGCTTGCCCCTTGGCAATTGTAGCTTTTCTTACGTTTTATATAGATTTTTTGACGAACGCCACTGATTTTCAGAATTTTTGGGCATGTTGTTTTTATTGCCACACGAATTGGGCCTAAAATTTCGCATACCTTTGATTAAAAAAAAATAATTTAAAAAATTCTAGTGTGCAAGTTTTCAAAAAAAAAAAACTGTTAATTAATTTTCCAATTTTCCCATAACTTACTTTTCTCAAAAAATTATATCCTGAGGACGTTTGTCATAGATGCACGATGTAAAATCAAAAAATAATTTCATGAACAACTTTCCCAGAATATTTTCGAAGCTAAAAGTAAAATACGAATATTTAAAAAAAAAAAATTAAACAAAAATATTATACGTTATATTTAAACCACATGAAAACAAAGAAAATTCCTCGAAAAACTAACAATTTTTCGGTCAAATCCACAAACTGCACACCATAATTCTTACCCGGCGTCCTCAAATTGAATTTCCATGTCTTATAATAATAATTATTTTCCAAAAATAAAATAATTACACTCTTGTGATCGTAAGAAAACAAGCACACAAGTCAAATAACGTCGCCAAGATGAAAATCATTTAAGATTTTCCCTAGCAGAGATAATTTCTGTCCCTGTCCAGACATTTGTACGCATCGCTCAACATTAAATTAAAAAATGCGGACCATAAAATAAACAGTCATTTTCCCCCCACTTGCCACCACCTCCTCCTCCTCTCCCACCCTCGATCCCTCCTCAAGTTGAATAAACTTTTCTTGGATCGCAAAAAACACTACACTTGAAAATTTTCATTTGATTTCTCTCTCAAAACAAATTTTCTCACTTTTAAAGACGATGCCGGCAAAAAAAAAATAAAAAAAAATAAAGAAAATAAAAATAAACAAAAAATCGAAAATTACCTGAAGCGAACTGGTCTAAAAAGTGTAAACTTAATCATTCATTGACGTAGAATCCCCATCATAAAATGTGCTTCATTTTTTCCTTTTTCTAAGAGTAGATTTTCTTTTTCAATTTTCCATGGACACGTGCCAAGTCAAAGATTTTTTTTACTCTCTTAGTTTTCTACTTTGTTTTTGTGAAAAAAAATTAAAGATTTTTGACAGATTGACACTTAGAAATGACAAAATTCTGAATTTTCAACCCTAATGAATTTTCGAGGAAAAAAAATCAAAAGATACGTTAAAAGTGTCACAGAATTGCGAAAGAATTGATGAATGTTATTTTTGAAGGTAATATTAATTTTAATTCATTTTATGTAATAAATATAAAAATAAATAAATTCATCAGTTTCGAAGAAATCCTTCTTTTATCTTCTTTGAAGTCCAGAATTAATCGAACGAAAGACTTTTAGTATACTACATCCCTTTCACAGTAACAGAAAGATATAAGACAGAGGGTGGAAAAACTTTTCACATGACGGAGTTTTTCTTATTCGCCTTTCGTTCTAGATAAGAAAGTCCATAAACGTTACACATGTCAGACTTTTCTTATCCTACCCATCGCCATCGTAAGTCTTCGGCTGTCCGGTCCGGCAATAACCCTTACGCCAAAAGATGGGGAGGGGGGTTGTTTAACCCGCTGGATTAGGGATGGTTGCTCACCTCAAAAGGCAAGTGACCAATGTGTTGTCAAGGAATCACTAGTAAAGTCAGTGGAATTTGCGAGGATTAAAGAAAATATTCTTCAGTCATTATTTCAAACTTTTGCCACTTTTTCCATTTTTTTAAAATAAATTTGTCTTAAAACTTTTATATTAAATTTTGACAAAAATAGATTTTATTAAAATATGATTTTTTTTACAAAATCTGAAATATCTCGATAACGGTAAAAGATATCGATTTAGGGTATAAGGGAAAAAATGTAGAGAATTTTAATATCTTTAATTCTGCCTTCAACTGAATTTTTTTTGCGAAACCGTTAGTTTGAAAGCAATTCGCAAAAAAACTATTTTTTTACTTTTTAATGAAAATATCTCAATAACGGTAAAAGGTAACGGATAATGGTAAAAGAGAAAATTTTGGAGGTTCCCATTCTCATTATTTCATTTCATACATACTACTAGCAAAAACCGTTTTTTTTTAGATAATCGCAAAGAACTAACTTTTTTGAAAATAAAAATATTTTTATACACAGGCAAAAATGTAGGCAATTTTATTGTCTCCGACTTTTGCGATAGTAAATCGGGAAAAATGAAATTGCGATTTTAAATAAAACTTCCGGTTACAAATTTCCAGGATCGTTCCAGAAAATAGAAAAAAAGTATTAAATTTGTATGGGAGAGAGTGAAGCAATGATTCAATTGGATTTTGATGTATGGATGAGTTATGTAAAATCATATTACCGTTTTCGAGAAAATAGCATAAAACTGTTGTTTGTATGGAAAGGGACAAGGAGGGGGGGGGGGGGGGACAGAACGGTCCGATTTTACCCGTTCAAGAACAAGCTATTTACGAGAAACGTAACTATACAAAATTTCAAGTCTCTAGCTGAATCCTTTCGAGAGTTACGGTGTTCGCGGACAGACAGATGGACAGATAGACGGACGAACATGCTGAAACCAAAATCTGCTGTCATCCCAAACGTCCTGGTGCAGTTCATTTTTGTGTCCGATGATTGGTTCGATGGGTTACAAACGGTATACTAAATCTAATATACTTTTATATGATATATCATAAAAAACTTTCGAGAAATCAAGAAAAAAATTTCGTTTTCACAAAACTTTAATTTTTCCTAAATAAAAATACTCATTTTTTTTTTTGCATTTAACGGCGTTTGTTTTACATGAAATAAAAAGTCCCGTAGCTAATAGGGTGGATGCAATTCAACATAAAACGAACTCTTCAAATAAACCCCACAACTTCCATTACTCAACCGACTTCATCTTAGAACCAAAAAAAAAATACGAAAAGGGAAAACTAAACCGACGAAAAAACAAAAACTTATTTTCTTTCGGTTTTCATTATTTCCCTCAATTAACATAGGCTGTGGGATGGGATTAGTAAAGAAAAATTCCCTGATGAAAGCTTTATTGCCCTTGGGACTCAAGCTCCCCTAATTACCCGAACTCCTCATCATTTTTGAACTGTCTTCTCATTTGGACACAATTTATGCCTGAAGTTTTTTTTTCCCATAATTTTTCCGTTTTTTTTCGAACATTTTCCGGTCCATGTTCAATCTTCATCATCATCATCGTCATTTGGTATTTTTTCCGTACCTCAAAAGATATACAATAATTTGACGTACAAGAAACAAAACGTCCTCGAAGTCTAGAAACGGAGTTTCACCCGGGAAATTGTCCTTCAAACCGAAATAATGAGACCCGAAAGGCGGTGGTAAGATGTGGAGGGGCAAATGTGGATGAGTACCTTTTGATGTTTAAGGATAATGTTAGGTCGTGTGCAATTTTGTGCTTCAGCAACGTAAGCGGTCCTCTCAGGATATTTTCCTTCTCGTTCCTCGCATTTTAATTTTCCCAATGAGTTCCACTCATGTTGGATTTGGGTTTTCATGGGAAAATGCTTTTAAAACAGCAACAAATAAAAGCGAGAGAAAAAAAATCACTTTTATAAGGTTTTGTTTTCTTCTTTTTTTTTATCCTCAATGAAATTTATAAAAGCTTTTCCATCAGCGTTTAAGAAGTTCCACCTCTTAAAATTGAGAAAAATTTCTAACAATCTGCCTTGGGGGTTTCCGAAGTACTTATCCTCTAACCATAGGCAATATGGTGGCGTTTAAGTGGTGAGAAAACAATCGCGTAGAAGCTACTTTCGAGGAAAAAAGTATTATGAAAATGGATAAAAATGGGGAAAAAATTGTAAGAAAAGGAAGATAAATTTGAGTTTAAGGTTGGAAGTGTTCAGAGGATAGGCGAAAAATAAAAATATTGAAAACTGGAAGAAATAAATTTTATGCTAAACTTTTGAAAGCCTTTAAATCTTTCTGCTGTTGTTTCTATAGCACGAGCAACCATGGAAAATCCTCTCCCCCAATTTTTTGATCGAGAAAATGGAAAATGACTCAAATGACATTGTAACGGGGTTGCTGAAGCATTTTTTCCCAGTTAAGTTGAAAAATCGCGGCCTTGACAGAGAAAACATTTTCTCGGAAAAGGCAAAACCTAACATTTCAGCTCAATTGGCCGAGTGGTTTTTGAGTTAATAATTTTTTTTTTGATATTTATTAACGCCGGTAAAAAATGCGAAAAAGGACCAATGGTGGTAGGGGGAGAAGGGGAGGGGGGGTGGTTCGGATCAATTTTGCATGAATAAAATCCGGTTCCTGCGTCTTTCTGAAAAAAAAATCAGAATTTTATATCATAATGTAAACGACTGTGAAACGTGAATTTAGTGTCGCAGAGTAAAATTCGCAGAATAAAGTGTCAGGGCTAAACTGTGCCTTAGATTTTTTTTTTCTGAACTGGCCGTAAGTTGAATATTAGCAAGCGAAATCGATTATAATTGTATTATTAAAATTATATTAAAAGTACGGTGACCATACGTTTTTTTATTTTTAAAAAACAGCCCTTTTTACAAGCTTTTGTTTAGTTTCACTTGGTAATTCGTCTGTTAGGGTCAAATCTTGAAATTTAATCTTGACCCATTTCCGTAACTCCGATGAAATTGCAATATGTGTTTACAAAGTTACGAGAAAAACAAATGGCGGCCGGCAGACGTCATTTCGTCCAAAACGAACTAACGAAATACCAATCGAGAGGGGTGTTAAATGAAAGAGATTTGAAAAACAACTGAGGAGAAAACAAAATGGCGATTAAAAAGTTTAAATAATCATTTTACGTAGGGATTTGACCTCAACATTAAAATAAAGAAAAAAGTTAATACGCAAAACCTCTCAACGCTTTTATCCAGCCTTTATTTTTGGGTCCAAAACTATACATAATTTTTTTTTTTTTGACTTTTTAGTCGCCATTTTGATTTTTCCTCATAAATTTGTAAACACGGAAACTGTTTTGTAAACACGGAAAAATTTGACTCTAAAGGTGCCGCTCCACATGAGAGTAAATGCCGGCGAGAAGCTCTCGATAGCAGCTACTCGCAAATGGACACGTCTCTGAGAGTCGCTCGCAGAAACTCGCAAAAACTCGCGAGCTGTCAAAAGTGATCCTACTCTTTAGTCGACACGCACCCACTGAACACTCGGGGAGTTGCTCGTCAGATACGAATGGCGTTTGAATTTCGCTAGTAGCTCTCGAGAACTCGCTAAAGCAAGATGTCAAGAAAATCAATATATTGGTCTTGAAAAGAGAAAAATCTCCGAAATTAACTCTCAAATGGACAACCTCCTGCGAGTAACTCTCGAGAGTTTTTGAGAGTTACTCGCGTATTTACTCTTATGTGGAGCGGCACCTTAACAAACAAGTGAAACTAAATAAAAGCTTTTTTATTTCCAGTACACTTTAACAAAACTTGTTGTAAACATAATCGTTAAATCACTTATTTATCTAAAAAAAAAGTATTTAATTAAAATACCTGACTCCAATTGGAAAACTGTTTTCAAAGTTTTAAAACCACATCATAAACAATTACTACTTGTTAGTAATAGCTTTTTTTGTTTCTGTTAATAAACAATTTGTCCTTTTTTGTCCTTTATTTTCCTAAAAGAGTTACCATAGTAATTACCATAGTAATACCAAAATGGGTCAAGTTCGATTTCTCTCTGTTTGTCTATTTTTTGCAACATTATATGAAAACTTCAAATTATCTTATACCTAGTTAGAGATAAATTTTGCATATGCCAAAATTTTGGCATTTAAATATCTTATGGAGATAAGATTTTCCAGGACAAAAATTATGTAAATTATTTCAGCCATTATTTCATAAACGGTTTATTTCAAGAAAAACTAGAATTCATGTTTTCCAAAACCAATTATAAGAATTCCTCTTCAAAACTTAATCTTCTGGAAAACTTTAAAACCTTGAAACACGATTTCAGCAAATCACTCTTGGTCGTCGTCTTCATTAATTATTCCAAAGGCTTTTGTTGCAAATGAAAGCCTCAATTTGGGGAAGATAAACTAAAATGATAATTTTCAATGTGCTTTTCTGTTGCTCACAAAAATCACTTCAATGGCGTCAAAGAGAACGAAGTCATTTTCCTTAGCTGGTGCCGAGTGTTATGGAAAACTGGAAATCACAAGACAAGACGTCAAGGATAAAACGACTTCGTCTCATGATTAAGATGAATCTCTAACTCTGTGACAACACATCGACTAAGACATTATTTGTCAACGATGAACGACATTTCGACAATTTCGGCAAGACGCCGTTGACAATGAGGTAATTTAGCGAAGAGGCAAATGATGGCTTTATGTGGCGGCTTTATATGATTTTAAGAAGACATCCTTGGAATATGAAATTTATGCGATAGAGACGTGTAGCACAAAGGATTCTTATAGTTACTCTACAAATTTCCTCCCGAGAAGGGTGGATTTTGCACCCCTTCGCTTTCATATCTATAACCATGTGGGAATTTCCAAAAGCATCCTTCGACAATTCCGTTCACTGTAGGGAACATTAATTTTCTATCATAAATTCCGATCTGGTTTGCTTCGTTCGCACAATAAATCTTTGACTTTTCCCCTTTCAGCAAAGATCCCAACAAAAAAAATTGTTGATAAAATTACATTTTGTTATCTTTATTCTTACAAAATTACATTTTAGTGAAAGATACCGCCGCCACAAAGCTAGAAAAGCTACGAAAAAAACTTAAAAAAAAATGTGACAAAAAAAATGTTAAGATGCGCTGTTAAAATTTTCGACAGTCTCTTGTGGGAAAACTTTAAAAAACTTTGCCTTCTTTCAGTAATTTCCTTGTAGACTTTAAATAAGGGGAACACCACGCGTTAACACAAAAAAGTTTTCCCATTTTGGTTTAGGCTCCTTGGAGAAAAAACCTCTTTAACCAAATTCAATTCCTAGCGGGACCGAATAAAACTGTTCAAAAACAGATTCCATTTTCCACAAACAAAAAAAAAAATCTTGTATACACGCTTGAATGTGGGAAACTCGAATGGGGTTGGTCCTTGCATGTCGAAGGCTTTACTCCTTTATCACATTTTCTAGTCACATAATGGCATCGTAGTGTAGTTAAAAATTTTATTTTATGCTTTGTTTAATGTTTTGGTATGCGACTAGCATGAAATTAGGGAGTACAGATTCACAAATTTTCGAAAGAATTTTTCAAAGCGATGTTTTCGAGACATTTCTTTGAAAAGAGTTGAAAGTTTTTGTTTATGTATCGAAATTATTTATCATTGACAAACCGACAAAAGTCTTACTGAAAATTTCACCAATTGCAGTTTTTTCAGTCTCTCCAGGTTTTTTTTTTCACAAAAAAGGTTAATTCATATTAACCTGGCAATACTTGCTTTCTGACATTTGAGAATAACGGGCGAGAATATATTTTTCTTGGTTAGTCCAGTTTAAATAGTTTCTACTGTGAACTAAGATCATACCAGATAAATGTTATCTGATATGATCTTGTCAAGAAAATAAATTACCCACTGACATATCCGCCTCTAGCGTTGAGCACATAAAGTTTATCGAGTCGTGTGAAAATATCATCAGTAAACTTTTAGGTTTCTCTGAGCTAGAAAATGTAAGAGACTATTGTATTATTTTAAAACTTTGAATACGAATTTGGAAAAAAGAATTCAAGGAAAATGTTTTTTCAGTTAGCATTTTTCTTTTTAAAAAACCCCCCCTGAAATCGCCTTTTGATAGATTTTTTAGTAAACACTTATTCCTTAAAAACGTAGGTACACCTCTTAATTTAAATTTTACTCCAAAACGTTGCACAACAGACAACAGGAATCGCCAAAAATACTGTAGCGGATTTTTGTTCTTTTTTTTCCTTATTCTTCCATGCTAACAAAGCAATTTCTTATGGCCGCCCAACACTCTTGGCAAATGCACTCGAATCACGACGAACACAAGAGTGGAGATGGTTCGTTCGTGCGTTCGCCTTGATCTGCTATGATTCGCCTATGTTTGGCGACGTTCATCTTAACCGCAAAACACAATTGGCCCGTCATAATATTTACGGCGCCATTAAAGATGTTAAACTCATAGCTCCCTATGCTTCTGTGTGCAATCAATCCGACCAACTTTGTCGTCGTAAAAAGTTGAATCGAGTTGAACTTTTAAAAAAATTCAGTAAATTGTCACAATTTCAAACACCAAAATCGATCTAATTTTTTTAAAGTGTACTCTACACTTTTTCAAATGTTTTCCTCCCATACGCACATCGTCAGACACATAAAAACCGGGAAACGAAAAATTTTACGAGACCAAAAAGCAATTTGAAATTTAATTTCTCACATGGGATCGAAATAAATTAGGAAATTGTTGAGATGGCATATGTTACTGGCATGTCTAACTTTCTCACTTTATGGCTACGAAACGAAACTCCTCAAGGCGAGTTTACAGGCGACAAAATATTTCCGTACTTTTTATACTCCTAAGAAGCAAGAAAAAGGGACTTTTAAGACTTTAACTTAACGTTCGTCCTTTCATTCTTTTCGTTTCGTGTATTTTATGGGCTGTAAAATGTCGTTACGTCAATTGATGACAAATTTTTTATTAAATGACAAAACAAGAGTTCCCAGGGAAAAAGAAAAATGGAACGGAAAAAAGGACGATCTATCAACAATTTACAATGGAATTTCACGTGTCCTTTTTTTTTTGTTCATCGCATCATCAGTTGAATATCATAGAAAAGTTCACTCGTCCGGGGAAAGTGTTCCATGGTCGAATGAATTCATTTTACGGCTCGATATATTGAGTATTTTCTGTTTGGAATTTCCATTCCCGCAGATTTTCAAATTTTCAACATTCCAAAGCAGGAATTTTAATGTGTAGACGATGAAAATCAAGTGTTTGTGGAATTTGGATAATTCAAATTGAATGAAATTTTGTTAGAATTTAAAGAGAATTCAAGGTCGGTTTTGTGTGACGAATGTTGTTTGATATTAACGAAAAATTTAAAGGCCATAGCCGAATAAGGTACTGAAAAGTGCCCTGGGACCGATTGATCTGAAATTTTTACCAGACGTTGGTATTGATGCAAGTACCGTTTCACGAAATTTTTAACCCTGCAAACCCCTTATAACGGCCGGAAGGGGCGGGGGAAGCAAAATCTTAAAAGTTAATTTTCTTGAGAACCGCTTGTCCGATTTTTTTGAAAAAAATATATGTTGTAGTGACGCATCCGACAATGTTGCGAAAAAAGTATAAAATCATTTTGAGAATTTTAAATAGAAAAAAAAAATTTCTTAAAAATTCAAAATTTTTTTTCTCAGAAATTGGGCCGAACACGTCCTTCATATTTTCACAAAATAATCTTTGTTTAGCCTACTAAAATATATATTTTTCTCAAAAAAATCGAAGTAGCAGAACATAGTTAAATATTTGATTTTAATATATCAGCACCAGTATCCTACATATATCCATATATTGATATACAGAATATAAACTGTTATTTTTTTTTCAGATTAATTGCAATACTATGAAAAGTTAATGGACTCTAATTAACAATTTTTTTTTGTTAAAATACTTTTTTCATATCACATACAAAATAGAGGAAAACATCGAAAGTGTCATACTTGTGGGGGTTATTTAAAAAGACGATAAAATGCGATAACAAAAAGTATTAACGAATTTTAACAATTTATTATCACATTCACAACTAATTTTTTTTATGTCCCCCTCAATTATGCCTCCTTTTTCACGATTTCCCACAGTTAATCACTTCATGCACTGCATTTTTTGAAATAATTAGCACGAAAAATGATGTGTTTTTGTCGTCTAAAATGCTTTATTTGACTTTATTAAATACAAATCCTTTCAATTTTAAGGACGAAAAATTAAAAAATAATATAAATATTATTGTCTGTATATCTAACGATGGTATCTATACTGTTTTTCGAAGTATTATACTGTTTTTCAGACTCCATAACTGCATACTGCTTTTTTCCCAAAAAACAGTATATTTCACCTAAAAATTTAAAAAAGCGGTAAATCGATTTGAAAAAAAAAACAGTATTTTTTTTCAAATAAAGCATTTTAGACGACAAAAACACATCATTTTTTCGTGCTAATTATTTCAAAAAATGCAGTGCATGAAGTGATTAACTGTGGGAAATCGTGAAAAAGGAGGCATAATTGAGGGGGACATAAAAAAAATTAGTTGTGAATGTGATAATAAATTGTTAAAATTCGTTAATACTTTTTGTTATCGCATTTTATCGTCTTTTTAAATAACCCCCACAAGTATGACACTTTCGATGTTTTCCTCTATTTTGTATGTGATATGAAAAAAGTATTTTAACAAAAAAAAATTGTTAATTAGAGTCCATTAACTTTTCATAGTATTGCAATTAATCTGAAAAAAAAATAACAGTTTATATTCTGTATATCAATATATGGATATATGTAGGATACTGGTGCTGATATATTAAAATCAAATATTTAACTATGTTCTGCTACTTCGATTTTTTTGAGAAAAATATATATTTTAGTAGGCTAAACAAAGATTATTTTGTGAAAATATGAAGGACGTGTTCGGCCCAATTTCTGAGAAAAAAAATTTTGAATTTTTAAGAAATTTTTTTTTTCTATTTAAAATTCTCAAAATGATTTTATACTTTTTTCACAACATTGTCGGATGCGTCACTACAACATATATTTTTTTCAAAAAAATCGGACAAGCGGTTCTCAAGAAAATTAACTTTTAAGATTTTGCTTCCCCCGCCCCTTCCGGCCGTTATAAGGGGTTTGCAGGGTTAAAAATTTCGTGAAACGGTACTTGCATCAATACCAACGTCTGGTAAAAATTTCAGATCAATCGGTCCCAGGGCACTTTTCAGTACCTTATTCGGCTATGGCCTTTGAACACACAAAAACCACTAAAAAATGTCGAGAAAATTGTGGACGAAATATTCAAAATACCCTTGTCAAGTTTGTAACTAATGGAAATTCATTGAAAACTATGTCGGTTTTCAAGAGAAATTTGGGATATTGTAATATTTTGATAATAAAATACACTGTAAAAAATTGAAATTGAAGATTTGCTAACAAAATTGTGAATTAATTAGCAAAATTACGTTGAAGTTTACACCCCGATTCTGATAGACTTGTCGTTTTCGACAAGACGCTACTTCGGAGGAAGACTGTCACAACTCAAAAAATGTCGAATTTGTACTAAAGGTGCGGAAGAGTGGTAATTATGGTATACTTTGTTGTAGAAGAGTGTCACAATTGTAACTTATAATTCTGGCCACCAGAGAGCAGATGTGTCGGTCTTGCATTGTGCGAAAAAGTTGCGAAAGTTTTTTCAACAGAAAAACTGTCATAAATCAAATTTTTTTGGGCTGTAAAAGGTGTTGGGATGGTGAAACCTAAGTAAAATTTGCTTAAAAGTTAGTACTATTAACCATGCAAAAGCTTGTTACTGTAGATATTTTCTAAATACTAACACAAAATATCAGAATAACTTTAAAACGTCATTTCCCAAAATTTACAATTTTTGAGTTGTGACAGTCTTCCTCCGAAGTAGCGAAGAGTCCTTTTACAACAACACGTAAAGTGCTTTTCTACCAATTCACATGAAAACTGCGCGAAAAAATTGAAAAAAAAATCAAAGCAAAAGCTGAAAAGCAGGGATCATAATTATAATTTAAATAAAAATATATATATTGTAAGCAAAGAGAATACAACACATTTTTCTGTGCCTCAGTTTTGGTCAAATAAAGATTTCCTTGACTAGTTAGTCGATCGAAAATATGTTACATGAAGCCACCCCACAATCACATTTTTGAGATTTAAGAAACCAAAACCAGTACGAAATCTTTTTGATTTGTGAAACTAAAATAATAACACAATTTTCATATTTTAGGAACCAAAATCAAAACCAGGAGTGGTATTCCGTAACTTGTTTCAAGCGTTTGCTTCGAGTTAGAAGAAAAAGTGGTATTTGCTATCTCGGTTTCTCTCTGTAATTTATTTCGGTCAAAACAGAGATAGCGAATACTTCTTGTTCTTCTAACTCGAAACAAACGCTTGAAACAAGTTACGGAACATCACTCCTGATATCCAATTCACCCTTGAACCAAAATCGAAACATACTCAAAAAACTTTTGGTTAGAATCTCTGATTCCCACACATCTATTGAGCTCTCTTTTACAAATGAAAAATTCCTATTTACTATTTTAAGTTCAATTTTCAGACCATTTGAACTTATGTAGGATAATACCTTAAGGCCCGTTTGCTGATACAAGCCATAACTATTTAAGTTATGCTTAGGCGTCTTAAACCATAGAAATTCTGGTACTTAACAAATTTAAGTTCGACATACTCGTAAGTTGCTAAGTTTCGTTGGTGCAAACCGCTCTAAGAGACACAAAACCATTTTTTTGAAGGGGTTCCAAAATTTCTCGTAAAATGCTAATAGAACTTTAAAAATTGTCTCAGAATTTTCCAGCTATTCATAAAATTCTTTATTACTTCATATTTTCAAATTTAATGTTATGGAATCATAAAACATCCTCAACAACGTAGCTATGATACATTTTAAATTTTTCCATGAAAAAAAAAAACGAAAATTCTCTCAAACACCTGTGGTGATTCCAGAAACCATTCTCTGTCAGAATCTTAGAAAAATATTGAGCTGCAGAATATCGAGTTAACTTACATGGATGCAAAGTACAGCATGTTACGACATCATTTTCGAAACGAAATTGCTTCAATAAAGAAGAATCAGGGCAGAATATTTTCCCCATATTAACCGAAGAATTTTCTCTATCCCTGAAATTTTCATGTTCTAGCATTCATTCATTCACGGCGGGCATATGAGGAGATGATATTCAAAAAGCAACGTGCATTATCCAGCAGGAAGCGAATATTTCTTAGTAACTTCCCTCGAGAAAAAAAAAAACGGGATAGACCTTGAAAAAAGTTTTAAACAAGTGGGGAAAAATTTAAGAATGTACCGAGGATGCTTAACCTTTTTTCCAAGCATGGGCACAAAAAAAAACTCAATAAGAAACTGCACACTTTTGAATTTTCTAGGAAAAGCGGATGTGGAAAGAGTGTCAGATAGAAATTCAGTTGGAAATAAGAGTAGAATGGATAGAATTTAGTTGCTAGCGGGTGGTACAGATCCTTTGATGTTTCCGTTTTTATGCCGGCATCTCAATTTTTGAATATTTTAACCGAAACTCCAGCGTCATGTTACCATTTTAGCATTTTCTTTTCATTTTTGGTCTTATGATGTTGTAAATTTGAAAGGAGTTCACCTTAAGGATCTCTCGAATATCCTTCATTGGCCATAAAAAGGAATTTATTCACAACATATATCATATGATTAATGTACATCCTAAGAAATCCAACTTTCAGGGGAAGAAAGATCGCTTCGCACACATGTCACACTTATGGCTGTTTTTGATCGCATCTGGAAAGGTAATACAGTGTAAAAGACATGAAATGAAAGTCATTTTAGTCCTTAACATCTTGAGATACTTTCATGCGGTTTTCCGACATCTGATGTTCTTCGATTAACACACAGTTTTACTACAACAGCCCGCAAGTGTTTTGTTGTTTCTGAGAAAGTGCTTTTCGTTATAAAATCAATACGCCGAGAAGGAAAGTCACCTTCGTTTCTTACTCCCCGTTTGATCCTTGGAAGAGAATTATACCTCCTGAAAATGAGGCAAGGTCCCATCAATCATTTTCCTCAAGAAAAACTGACATTGCCTTCCTGAAGACATAATTGGAAAATTTCCAACAGCGAATCAGACTGAATGAATCCTTGCTGGGGGAAAGAGGGTGGGAAATTCAAACAGTTAGAGATTTAGGGATCATGCTGAGAACCTCTGCCCCTCTCTGGCTAAGTTTATAGGGATTTGTTGGCTTTGTTAAATGTAGACAAAATCATTCGAAGTAAGTCACAAATTGATTAAATATTTGTTGCTTGACATTATTCAACTATTCAGCTTTTCTCTTGCCCCTGCTCTGATTTTCTTGAATTTCGGATACCATCTGTAGAACCTAAAAAGGACGAAAATGGCTCCAGGGGTGATTGAAAAAAGGTACAGTGGAATGACAGACAAGGTTGATATGTTGATACACTTGGACCTTCTTTAATATGTTTTGATTTTGAGTCTATATTATCTGATCTGCCACAGACCACAGACAGTTTTGATTGACGGGGAGTAATTAAACGCATCTCAGAAAGATTTTTCCAATGAGGGGTTTTCTCCGGATATAGAAAAGCGGATGAATGACATGCGAAGATGCTTTACGTCTAAATGCGGATATTGGAAAAGTAAATTAATTTTAGATTATTGATATTAAAATATGAAATTCATTTGGGAATATATTAGATAGGACAGATCTTTTAGTCCAAATTTAACCTTTAAAAAACTTGAATTAACCTTTTTAGTCCAAATTTAATCAAATTCAGTCCGAATTTAACCATTCTGCAAATCAAATTCATGTAAAAAAAAATTTAGCATTTTTTTCTGTGTCATGAATTGAATTTTCTAATATAAATTAAGAACATTTTTAACGTTTTCTTCACAGACAATCCAATTTCTGACAAAAAAACGTGCTAAAACTCTTTATAAGAAGTTGAATTTAGCCTGAAATCCTGTAACACTAATCGCCGGACAAAAAAATTAGCTTCACAAATGAAGGTTTTTATAAAATTTTTATATCCGCCTGTCTGTCTGCCCGTTAACACAATAACTCTCGAACGAATTAAGCTAGAGACTTGAAATTTTGTCCATTTCCCGTAAAAAGGCGAAGTGGACAGATTTTAAAAAAAAAATTGAAAGACCAAAATCTCAAAAAAATGTCTTGAAAATGTATTTCAATTTTACATTGAGAGATATTTTAATTTTAAATATTTAATACCCCAAAAAATGTGCGGAAATATTTTTGTGAATTTTCCCAAAACAAATACGCACAAAAATTTACAATAGGGGGTTTCATGGAATCGCAACAATAAAGCGCGAGAACTGTGTAAATTTACCACCTCGTAAATGAAAGGTCAAAATTTGTACGGAAAATCTTTTACGCGATTTTCGTAAGTTTACGCGACGATATTTGGTGTGTAAACATGTAAACCACCTCGTTAAATTACGCAAACGTCAAATACGAAGATTTCGAGAAATTCTGAAACTCAGCTGCAACAATAAGTATTTTTTTCTGCTATTTGTTAGCACATGTTAATTAATTTTAATTTTCCACTGATTCTCGACTTCTTCAACTCCTTATGTTGTGGCTGCTAAGAGAAGACTACCAAACAGCTTTTTTCGTACAATAAGGTTTAGGAGATCCTTCATTCCGCAAAGAACAAAACAAAAAGACTTTGGAACGATTTACCACCCGATGTGTTCCCCCCGAATTATAAAAAAACTCATAGATTTACACAAATTATTTGAAGGGTGCGTTTATGAAACACTCCGCGTATAAAAATGCAGATATATAATCGGTAAACTTATCTCGTTCCATGAATACCCTTATTGAAACGTTTTTAGTCCCTCAACCCAAAAAAGAAACCTTTCAGCCCATTTTAAGGTCCAAGAGATAAATTTTTATAAGGCCCGTTTAACGATGATAATATAAGCAATAAAATTTCCTTTAATTTTTCTTTCTCGTTGTTGACATTTTCCCATTTGTGTCCCCTTTTGGATAAACAAAAAACTCTCTAATTACCAGACAACTTTCTCTTTCACCACCACCTCCCAAACTCGAAAATGGCTTTTCATTTGCTTTTCCAATTTACTGAGGGAAAACATTTACCACGTAGAGTGCCTAAAATTTAATTGAATTGAGATAACAGTAAACAGATAGAGAAAACATGCCGAAATGAAAATTTCTAATCACAAAGTCGTTTTCCATCGTTTTCTCACCCTTATTGCGGGTGCGTGAAAATTTTTTCACAACGACTTGAATTTTAATCACTGGCAGTGATCGGTGCCATGACCTCCTTGGTCCTTAAACCAAATGCCAGCCCTCGCTATTTTACGGTTCCGATTTATTCATTTTTTTTTCACTCCTGTCCCATTTCGTTCCAGATCCTCCCGTAAACTTTTTATTCCCAGGTTTGTTGTTCCCTATTTATTGCTTTTAATCCTCACGACGCAGTAAATTAACTTGCAAAGTAATTTGTCCATTCAGGATTTCCATTCATGCAGTCGTTTTGGGATTGGGGATGAAATCGATTATACATTTTCCAACATAGTTTTTTTTTTCTTCTTTATTCCAGAGGGTGGTGGCTGTCAACGATATTTTTCTATCATCAGAGCGTGAAGAAGCGTTGACAAAAAAAAATCAGAAGCCCCAAAACTTTTTTTTTCATTTCGTACGTATTTTCCCTAGAATTCTTTTCATACACTTTTTATCCTTTAACCTTCATCCCTTTTGGGAGCCATGAGAAATGAGTCGTGGTGGTGAAATTCTTGGAAATTCTAGCTAGGTACTTACATGTTTTGGGAACCGCCCCCATAATTATGTGCGTGTAGCAATGCAAAAGGCCATAAATGTCGATGGGAAAAGCTCATCACACAATGAGTGAAGGATTGCTTTCATTTGTTATAAAGAAATGCTGTTCGTTACAGGAGAGCTTGGTCCCGATCCCAACTCACAAATGACTTTTCCACATTATTTTCTGTATTGTGGACAGATGGAAAAACTTTTGTGAAAAACTTGTTTCAGCACAAAGCAAGAGAAATGAGGTAAAAGGAATTGCAAGGGAAAAATAGATCGGGTTGATTTCAAAAGCTGAAATGGTTAGGGACAACATTCAGAGTTAAGAAGAAAAAAACGGTAACAGGAGGGTTAAAGGATATGGAACGGAAATAATATTTTTTTTCAATTTTATTTTCCTTTTTTTATTATATTCCCATATTGTTGAGAAAACAGAGAAATCTTGTTCGAAATGTAAAACCCTTAACTCTGCAATTTATGGCGTTTGCTCCTAAAAATATAGTGAAATATTGGAACTTTAACCATACTTATACGAATTTATTAAATTTACCAAGTGTGATGCTGAATATGGTGGCGTGATGCTAATAGATTTCTAATCAATATCGCTGACACACAAAAAAGTGTGAATTCCATTTTTATATTATACTAGCTTGCACGGATATTGCTGGGTAAAATCTTTTGTATAAGTTTAAACAGAGGCCTTATTACCGAACACGATACGATTAGTTCGTATCGTACATTCAATGTTGTTGTTAGTGTTTAACACTAACAACAACATAGAAGTTACGATTCGAATCAATCGTATCGTGTTCGGTAATAAGGCCTCAGTACTCTTATGTTTGACGTGAACAGTAGGGGAACCCGGGGCTAGAATTAACAGGGGTAAGTATTAACAAGCCTATTCCCGCCGAAATATACGAGCCAGAATCTCGAAATTTGGTTTTTGTCCATCATTCGATAAGGTCAATCATATCGTGACTCATTAGTCATAAACAGTTAATTGCCAGTGAAGGTTAAGCACAAAGACCGAAATTTAGCTGGTAAACGAACTTTTTATGGTTTGGAATATTTTGATTTCTGTCTTAATTTTTTATATTATTGAATATAACTTTGCCGATAATGTAAGTTAATGAAGCTATAATTAATAATATCCTTTGGTTTTATTACAATCCTTAACTATATTTTTGTGTGTGGTTAATAATTCAAAAAAAGTAGTGTCGGGGCTAAAATTAACAAACCCATGGGGCAAGTATTAACAATATAATGTCATAGACATAGAGTAAGAATTCTCATACTATGTTTTTATAGATACAAATTATGTACAAAAAAGCTTCCCTGAGACCTTTTTTTACATAATAATAATTGTTTTTGTTTTTTAAAACGACTTAATTTTTTTTCTCAATTTATGTTCCTTGAAAAGGATATTTATTTGGTTAATTTTATTAATTTTGGTGATAATTAATATATTTGAATTTAAAAGGATATATCGCACATGGTCCCGTAGACTGTAGTATCTCAAAAAAATGTGTTTTTGAGTAATTATTCCATTATGTAAAGGAAAATTGACTGAATCAAATGAAAAACAAATTTAAATGTAAACGTAGTCCTAAAATTTATTTATTTTTGGTTTTTTAAATTCCCATTTTTTAAAATTTAAATTGATTTTGTGGAAAACAAACCTAACTCTATCTTTTATTATTGCAAAAAAAAAAACTTAAGCAAATGATCTGTAAATTATTATCAAAAGAGTAATAAATTGAAATATTACTGTACAGACAACAGAAAAAAACAATTATTTATAAACAATTATTTTGAAATGAAAACTTTGAATGCGTTTTTCTTGAAATGGCCGATTTTGAGATACTACAGTCTACGGGACCATGTGCGACATATTTTGTTTATTTTATAATTTTTGTGAAAAAAAAATCTTTTCTTTTAATTATTTCCATGTTAAAACTTATGTTAATACTTACCCCATAGTTGTTAAAACTAGCCCCGTGACCGGGGTTAGTTTTAACAGTTGACATTTTTTCATAAAAATGATTTTTTTCATATAGTGACTACCTGGTCGAAACTTTTTTTTATTTCTTATGATACCTAAAGACCTACAGTATGGCTAGATATAAACACAATATCAAAAATATTACTTGTTAAAAAACTATGACCCAATTTCCAAATTTTGTTAATACTAGGCCCGGCTTCCCCTACATGACTTTCTTATACAAAATCTACATCCATGGGCAATTTACACTATAACCCGACCCGACGAATAAAATAAATCAAAACACATATTTTTTTATAAAATCTGAAACATCTCTATTACGGAATAAGAGATCAATTTTCACGTTTCACTCTTTTTTTAAAAAGATAATTGTTCGTTTGCAATGAATTCTTGAAACTCTAATTTTTCATTTTTTTTAATGAAAATATATCGATAACGGTAAAAGATAGCGGCTAACAGTAAAAGGAACAATTATGGGAAATGCTATTCTCTGTAATTCATCTTTTACATTCACTTACCGAAAAGCCGTTAGTTTTCGAGATAATGGCAAAAACCGATTTTTTTGATGACGGTGTATCTCGGTAATGATTTGAGATATCAAGTTTTAGTAAAAGACAAAAATGTAGAAAATTTTATTGTTTCTAACTTTTATCATATAGCTGAGACATGCGTAGTTTCGGAGTAAATAACGAAAAACGACATTGCGATTTTTAAAAATCCGCCATATTGATCACTTCCGGTTAACGGATTTCCAGGATCGTCCCATTCAAGCATCCCTGTAAAATTTCATGACTCTAGCTCATGTAGTTTTTGAAAAATCCTTTACACAGACTGACAGATTTTGGGCTAGTCGTTGATGAGGTCAAGCATTATTTTGAAAGCTTTTATTGAGCTTGCCTTTTGGCCTGTCAGTTTCAAATCTGGTAAAGTAGTTTTGGCCCACTTCCACTCATCCGATTGACTTGAATTTTTATACATATACGGCAATACGATATTTTTACTACTTGGTCTTTGCAAGGATAACCGAAGGTCCTGTTAGGATAACAAGATTATCCTTTGTTTCAAAAAAAGAAAAAGTTTTCATCTGGGAGTTTTTGGGGTCGATTCTGATGTTAAAAAGTCTGTAAGGATAACGGAACGGCCTGTAAGGATAACGGAAAAGCCTGTAAGGATAACATGATTATCATTTTCCTCGAACTTTTCGGCATGAAAAATAAAATATAATAAATATTTATCTTAAAAGAAAAACATGAAAAATATAATATAATAAATATTTATCTTTTTTATTTCTGATACACAGCGTCCAAAATTTTTTTTTAGTATATTTTTTAATAAAAAAAGCCTTTTTAAAAAAAGTATTTTAATTTCTTTTATATAAGACTATATGGGTATTCACTCTTTTGAGTATCGGTGTAAATGTAGCATGGATACAAGTGCATTTTACAAGAAAGCGTGAACACCATGTAAAGCATTTGAAAAAGCTCCAGTGAACTATGACACTGAACTGCAAGTTTGACAGCTCTAATTGCAGAAAATTGAACAATGCCGAAAAAATGTGTGAAAACAGAAATTTTGGATTACCTCATCGAATCCTGTGTTATGGAACTCTTCCAAAAAATCTAAAATACTCGCGATTTCAGCTTCACTCCACTTCTTGTTGGGTTTCTCTCTTTTCCGCTTTCGCGGCTGAATAACATTTTGCGCCATATTATATATATTTATATATATTTATTGATTTATCGCCACCAAACACTTTTTACCGGAGAAAAATATGAAGATCACAAAACATGAAAACAAACGTTTCAGCTGTCATAATTTACACTTCTCACTATACAAGACCTAAAAACAAGGTTTCGAGTGAAGCAAATAAAAAGCTAAAGTGTAACCGATTTTGTATGAAAAATTTTGCTAGGTCGAGTAAATATACATCCAATACACTGATACACAACCAAATGCATCAATGAGTGAATACCCTTTATATGAATTTCTGATATATGAATTTCAAACTATATTTTATAGTCCTGTGTCCCATAATAATTCGGAGTAAAAATTTTAATTACTTGGAAAATTAACCCTTGAAAGTATTAATTTTTGGAATATAATTCGCATGTCAAAAAAGTAAAGTTAAGCAGATATCATTGTATTTAAAAATGTTTTACTTTTTTTCTATGTTTTGAATACGCTACCTGCCTTTTGAGTATTCCTGCAGTAGATCCCTCCTAAACTGTGTAAACTGTACCTCAAACTGTTTCTTGCCTGAAGGGATAGCAAAACCATTTATTTACATCGCAGAAACACTCTCTTAGCACTTTATCAAGAAAATCTCTTTTCTTTGGTGGGAAGAATTCTGAAATGCTTTCAAGAGTATGATTTCTTTGGTACCGATTACATTTTTTTTACTTGTACAAAACTTCTTACATTGTCGGCAGCCGTTCAATCTTAACCAGAAATCAAAAAGGCAGAAACTGAAATTCTCAACACGAATGCTTTGAATGGCAATTTCCCATTAACACGTGTCGCCAGATCATTCTTATTCTATTTTCCATGATTCTGTGGCCAAACATTTTTATTTTATTCAAGAAGCGTACGCAAAAATAATATTCATTGATCTTTGAAGGCAATTTTGAATTTCCTCACTGGCCCGATGCCTTTTTTGAGTAAATTTTCAAGATTTTTAGATATTTTATTATCATGTTTACAAGCAATAAAACTAATACTTATTATACCTTTTTTGGTAAATAGAGCATGTGTTGATGTAGTCTAACGATTATCACTATGCGTTACAAATTGTAGACCAAATAACCTTCTATAACCTACTCGGGCTACACCAGTAATAATCGATTACACCAGTATATTTATGTAGAATGATGAATAGATTTGATTTTTGCCGTCTGTCTGCCTGTCTCTCCGTGGACACGTTAACTTGAGAACAAAATCAGCTAGAGGCTTGAAATTTTGCACAGCTATTTTTTTTTTGTAAAAATTAATGTCGAGCTCAATAAAATCGGAATACTCCTTTCAGAGCTGATCTAGCCAAACCACTCTCAAATTCAGGAGTGGTATTCCGTAATTTGTTTCAGGCGTTTGTTTCGAGTTAGAAGAAAAAGTAATATTCGCTGTCTTTGTTCCAATCAAGATCAATGACAGGGCGAAACAGAGATCGCGAATACTACTTTTTCTTCCAACTCGAAACAAACGCTTGAAACAAGTTACGGAATGCCACTCCAGAGCTAGCGTTGCGAAATAATAATTCAGAAACAAAATTAGTGTAATCTTAACCAAAAATGCAGGCTGAAATTCCTCGGATTTAAATTTTCCATCTTCAAAACCGATTTACGAATTAAACTAAAATTTATTCGCGTATCTTCTGAAAGAATGTACAAAAGAAGAAAAGGTACGTGTTTTTTTTTGTCTGATACGGAACTTTTCATCGTACGACGTATGGAATTAAAGTTAAATCTTACGAAACAAAAAATTTAAATTTCAGAAATCTACACTTTGTAAATAAAAACCTCTTTTACAGAGATTGTGTTTTTCACCTTCAAGCAACAACACAAAATATAAAAGATTAAATCTGTTCTATCTTTCCTCGCCAACACAATTTGTCATCCTTGTACACCGCCCTTTAGGTCAAAAGGCTTCATATTAGGGAACACAAAACAGAACTTTAAGAACAAAACATCGGAAGAACATTCTTTACCTGGCCTATCGCCTCCAAGCTAAAAGTCAAAGAAAACAATACCTTGAAAGGGGATAACATTCATCCTTAGATTACCTCAAGTCCTATTCAAAGTTCTTACTTTAGCGAAAATGGAAAATGGAGATACTTCTTACTTGTATCTTTTTTTAATATACTCAACACCAAATACTTACAAAACGGACTGAAATGACGGAGAACAAAAGTTGAATGTATTTGAAAAAAAAAAAAAACATTAAGTGAAAAGTCATCTTCTGTTGTTTGGCACACTTTTCGGTTTTATTTCAAGTGAATAAACTTAAGTAAAAGTCTTACTGAAATCCTAAAGCACTGCCATTGGGAGAAAAAAGGAATATCTTAACCCGTTATGGCATCCTCGAGTAAAAGCATTGCCACTTGGCATTCATTCCGAAGTCTTTAAAAGCAAGTGACTTTTGAAGGATACTTGACAGAGTTGCCAGACTGTCTCTTTGTGTGTCGTTTGTAAGCCATCCCTTTACAAAAACAGATCATCTCCACCGACACTTTTTCCATATCTCCATAATTCATAAAACTAGAATAAGAATAAAGCTTATTGCAGAAACACACCACTTTCCACCCCCCTTTAGTGCCCCTTAATCTTCATAAGCCCCTAACGGCTCTGAACTCTCTCAGCCTCCATCGATGCGATGCTGCTGTTGAAATATTTTCTAAGCCTTTTTGATTTGAATTTATTTCTTATTATCTATGGAGCTTTATCTTGAACCGCACAACAGCTATAAATGGCATTTTTTATTGTGTATGTGTGTCTAAGGAGTCGTATAAAAGTATATCAAATCGGATTCATCGTATAATCGTATTCAAATGTAGGGCGACGCAAAAAGTGTGTGGGAAAACGGGCGCTGAATGGGGATTGGGAAAAGTTATGACTTTTGGGTAGTAAAGTTATCAGAAGGGATTTGCCATCTTTTGCAAAAGTTGATGCTTACATTATATCTGACAGATACGAATATAATCCAATTCATACGCAAGTTTACTCCTCTTCATCTACAGCAGGTTTCCTTTCACTTTTGCGCTTCCATCCTGTTCAGTTCGCAATAAAACTGGGAAACTGGGATAATGGGAATGGAATTATTTCCCTTTACGTGAACACAAAAAAAGTTACGCGTATTTTTACTATGATGATTCACTGCTATTCGCTTTTCATTTATTTTCATACTTTTCACTGTGTCTTCCCAGGTTCTCCTATATAGATTTTCCTTGGTTTTTCCCATATGGGTGATAAAATCTCCTCGAAATAGATTCTAATTCAGAAAACTTTCTTATCTTATAATTTTTATTCAAGTTCGCACTAACCGAGAAAAAAGTTATTGGCGGAATAACAAAAAAAAAGCAGTAAAGAAATGGGAGGAAACTCTTTTTTTTCGAAAAACTTTCCCGTGAAAATCCGAACGGAAGTTACTTCCAACCAACAAGGATAGTTGCTAATTAGCTTTCAGAGAACTTAAGTTAAGGACTTGAATTTGAAAAGTTCTTTTCGCATAATAAATCAATGGCTTTTTTTTACCCATTACCAGTTTTTATTTTGCAATTAGAAGGAATGTTTCAGTAAAATGTTGGATAATTACGTTTAAATTAAGACTAAAAACATAAGTTTGCCAACAGTTTGAAAGTTCGTAAAAGGTTTTATAGATCAACTTTAACGTAAATTGTCAATTTATTATCGTAAAATTTGTTTAAAAGTTGGAATAATAAAATCCTTAGCGCAATGTAACTTTTAAATATCTTATGTGAACAGTGCATCACTTTCTTATAATAAATGTACGTTCTTGCGCAATTTACACTATAAGTCGACGAATAAAATTTTCTGAAATATCTCGATAACGGTAAGAGATCTGAAATATGAAAAGTCATTCTCTGTTGTCTCGCACACTTTTCGGTAAAATTTTTGTTAATATAAAATTTGTTTCACGAAATCTGAAATATCTCGATAACGGTAAGAGATATCGATTTGCCGTACAGAGGAAAATATATGGAGAATTCTAATATCTTAACCCGTTCGGTACATGTTTTTTCTATGGGGGTTAAAGATTATCTCTATACTTAAAGGTGCACTGAATGAGAATTAAGTGTTTAAAATAAATAAATAAGAAGCCAATTCAAATTGAAACGTTGCCATATGGCATCAAAATACCGAATGGGTTAATTTCCTCCCTAAAAAAATTTTTTTTGAAAAACCGTTGGTTTGCAAGCAATTCGCAAAAATCCGGTTTTTCAATTCTTAATAAAAATATCTCAATAACGGTAAAATATCGCGGATAACAGAAAACGATAAATTATATGGCAAATATTATTCTCTTCAATTCATCTCATAAATTCAACCACCGAAAACCCGTTACTTTTCGAGAGAATTGCAAAAAAATAATTTTCTTGAAATAACTGTATATTTCGGTAACGGCTTGAGATATGCAGGTCTAATAAAATAGTGCCACGTTGGAAATTTTTTGTCATAAATAAGACCACCGAAAAACGTGTAGTTTTCGAGTTAACCTCAAAAAACGGAACTGCGATTCTGAGAAAGTCGCCATTTTGGTTACGGTTAACGGATTTCCACCAAAAATTGGCAGGATCGTCCAATTCCAGTACAAGGCACGCCTGTCAAATTAATTGTTTTAGCTCTATTAGTTCTTGAGAAGTCTTGTACATAGACTGACAAAAATACTAACAGACCCAAAGTTTCATGCAAAAAAAATTTTTTTTTGGCAATTACTCGAAAACTAAAGATCCGATTTGGATGAAACGTAAATGAATAAAGGATTACAAAAATGTATTCTATGTTATTTATAACAACAATGTTTTCTTTCTCCAGTAGTGTATATGTTAGATCTCGGATATCGAGATAAAACTTTTCACAATCAGCAATTAGATTTTCCAACAACGCGTTTTTATAAATTTTTAACACATTGACTGCCATGGCTATCATTTTTGATTGTCAGTGAAAAATTGCACTAGGTTTCATGAGTGTCTTCGGCTTTCATTTTCGATTGCCACGTCTACATCCTACATGTATTCATTCTATATACACTGCCGGTCAAAAAAACTTGACCGATGATAAAAAAAACCAATTTTTCGATTTTTCACTCCCATTGTATGTGCAAGTTAAGGTTTTTTATATACATTCAAGGTGAATGATAAGAGAATAGACATTTTCAATTTTGAATTGATCGATATTCGACTATTATTGACTTTTCTCGGCTGCAATCGCCTCGGCTCGAGGAAACGCGGCCAAGTCGGCCGAGCGCACCCGATCACGTATCATTGTTTATGTACTGTCAACAATCGCCAACGACAATTTTTCATCATTTGATTCCTTGTTATTATCATGAGTATGACCGTTCATGTGTAATAAGCGTTTAATAACTAAAAATACGGAAATAAAGGTAAATTTGTCACTCTTAAGAATATAATAAAATTACAAAAAAAATGTTGAATAAGCTTCAGTTATGTACATTCTTTCAGAAATTGTCGAATTAAAACATTTACAATACATGAAACATGAGTGAAAAGTCGAAAAATTGGTTTTTTTTTATCATCGGTCAAGTTTTTTTGACCGGCAGTGTACATACATTTTACAGGTCTACATGAATTAGCATTTCCTTTAAGGAATTTGCAAAATTGGTTCGGCAGTCAACGTGTTAAAAGAAAAAAATTGCAAAAACTCATTAGGAAAATAAATTTCCTCAAATTTTCTGCGAAAATTTTGTCTGTTTTCATGTCCCGCCAAAAAAAATTCTCTCGCATTTTTCAAGATATTTCTAATTTCTTGGACAAAAACATTCGAAAAAAATCTGTCTGCAGTGCCGCAGTTTACTAAATACAAATTTTTAGAAAACTTGAGTTTCAAAAAAAGTTGATTTTGATTTTTTTTTTATTTTCATTGCGTTGACATTTGACAGTTCGCTTCGGCTTCGACCAAACCTTCGACTTAATTTTGGCTAAAGCCGAAGTTTGGCCGAAGGTGTAATTTTTGGCCGAAGCCGATTAATCGGTAGGTAAAAGGAACAGGATTACGATGAAGGTCAAGTGTATTTTTTTTGTGTCTGAAGATAATTTGGATTTTTGCAAAGGATCTTGGCTAAAACGGTCAATTTCTTGGTTTTTGTTATTTCCTTTTTACTTGCTACTTGATGGTGGTCTTACAGCAGTATTAACTTAACACAAAAAAATCGCGAAGAAGCCTGACAGGGAGGGGGTAGGGGTAGTTCGAAACGGCAAAAATTCGCGTGACTAATTCTATGGACAGCTGCTTGGCCATGATTAAAATTCAACCAGAAGACTTCTAATTTGTGTCACTTGGCCTGTGAAACCAGGAATTAAAAACCTAATTAGGTCTTATATTAAATCATTTAATTAACACAAAACAATAATTGAATCACTCACCGAATAAAAGAACAAATTTTCTGTGAGAAAATTTCTTTTAAACGAAAGGAAATCAAAAAAAATCTTACGTTGCGCATCCAACAGGAAAGACAAATAGTCCATCATTTCATTTCCTGTGAACACAACCTACAAGAAAAGAATCTCCGAAAAGGAAAAAACACGACGGAAATAAAGGAAAATTAAAATTTTACAAATTAACGTAAAGTGGAAATTGAGTTCCCTTTCGTTTAATTTTTTTTTTCTTTCTTTTCAAACGGATCTTTTAATTTTTTACAGGGGAAAAATTTCTTTGTTTCTATATCCAACGGTAGGAAGTAAAAACCCGGCAATGGTTTTTTCTCGCCCCCTTTTTACATTCAAATATGGGCTCTGGACACCACAGGGCTCCGGTTCAAATGAATAATGGTGACCAGAATTGGGTACACATGGCCCAAGGCTGATGACGTTGGAAGGAAATGAAATTAAAACTTGTTATCATGGAAAAATCCTTTTTTGAGCAGCTGGAAATTCGTTTTTATTTCTCTCCGAATACAGTTTGAAGGGGAAAAGTTTCAGGAGGAAAAATCCAAAGTCTTTGATGAGTGGAAAAAGCAAAAACTTGCCAAGAGCAAAAAAAAAATTAAATTAAGTTCTTTTAAAACCTGAAATTAATATTCATCAGAAACGTTTAATGAGAAATTTCCAGTAAAACAATTCGCGAAATTGACCACGATCCATTCAGCCACCTTTTCCAGTCAATTTTTATTGAAAATTTCATCGTTGAATCGAACTTAATTTAATTTCGATGAATAAATTTAAAATACCAAAATATCAGTCCGCAGAGTTGACTCAATTTTATACAAATTCAATTAAAAAAATGACAGAAATTTATTATTTCCCAATATAGAAAAAAAAACAAAAAATATCATTAATAAAAAACCATTTTTGTTTTGGAGTGAATTTCCATATCGTTTACTTCAAATAATTAAAATTCAATTTTGTTTGTGATTCATTTGAATTCTGTTTAACTTTAACAAAAAAGGGAAAAGTTAATTAAAATTTTTGTTTTATTTGTTCAATAAAATTGCCTGAAGCCGTTTTGAATTAAATGTGAAACAAAAATTGTTTACTTTTCATTCATCCTGGGATGTAACAAAAATATTTGCTTGAGTTTTATCAAAAAAGGGGATGAAAAAGGGGAGTTTAAAGAAAATCAGGCAAAAAAATTAAGGACACATTTTTTTTAAATTTTGATTTAAACCATGTTAGGGACCTCTAACCTAAACATGGAAATTCAGGTAACAAAATGTGTCGCTCCTAAAGGTTTTTCCCGGTAGAAATTCAACCGAATTTTTTCTTTGGATTTTCGAAAATACTTTTGCGAATTATGCTGTTACGAATCGAACTATACTCACCGTAAAAACGTAGCGCAAATCATGGAACACCACCAATCTGTCTTTTTGTAGAGGTTAGACACAAACAAAAGCATAACCAGCTTTGTGGGTCTAGTTGTTTGTTTATAACTCCAGAACCACTAAACCGATTTAGATCAAATTTTGAGGTGTGCTTCTTCATATCAAGGAACAGGTTTTAAGTTATGGATAGATTTCTTTTTACTTCCTTATACAAACTACGTAGTATAATAAAGTCTTACGATACTGACAATTTTCGGCCTCTTAATTTTACATTAAAAAAACATTTAAACATTTTTCGAGCACTCTCGTGTCTATTGGAATCATATTAGAAAAATGTTTTTCTGTCTGTCAATCTGTGTACAAGATTTAAAAAAAAAACTACTTGAGCTAGAGTTGTGAAATTTTATTTGCGTATTTTGTCCTGCAATGGGACGGTCTTACCAATTGTTGTGAAAATCCACGAAAAGGAAAATCAGGAGTAACGAAAATGGCGGCTTTTTAAAAATCGCGATTCACTCTGAAACGCGTTTTTCAATAGTCTTATATATGACAGAAGTTGAAGGTAATATCCAAAGGTCTTTGGGAACTACTTTATCTTATCTCGATAACTCGTGTTCTCTCGATATCTCGTGTTCGATATCTCACACCGTTATCGAAATAAGGTAAAGTAGTTCCCAAAACTCCTCCTCCGCCCTAACTTGAATGGACAGATGAATGGACTGGACAGAATGGACAGATATGCAATTTTGTAACAGCGCGGTGAAACACCTTAAAATGATCATAGATTAAGCACGAAGATATCGCAAGTCTAACAAAGAAGAGAGGTAATTTCGAATTAGTAAACAATCAAGTTTTCGAAAAAGCTCTCAGCGGTAACCAAGAAAGCCTTGAAGAACGTTGCTTTCAGTGTACTTCAACTGAGAATTTTCAAAATTCAAGAGTTTTTTTTTTCAAAATTCAAGAGGGGATCTATTTTGGGGAACTTTTCTTTATATTTTTATGACCAAAAAAATCAATTTTTGCGACTATCTAGAAAACTACGATTTTGTTTTTCACAGTTATCCGCTATCTTGTACCGTTATCGAGATATTTTCATTAAAAAATAAAAAATTCGAATTTTTTCGAATTTCTTGAAAACTAAGGGTTTTTCGAAAAAAAAAATTGTTTAGGGAAGATTTAAAGATATTAAATTTTTTTGCCGTAAATCGATACTTTTTACTGTTATCGAGATATTTTAGATTTCAATAAAAATGAAAGTTTTTATGAATTATCGTTTTATTTGTCCGGTTATAGAGTAAATTGGGTAGGAATGTAGATTTGGTATAAGAAAGTCAAATGCAGATATTTTTAAAATTGGGTCTCGCGAAAGGTTTGTCGTAGACAATCCAACTGGAATAAAATTTCATCAGCAATCTGAAAAAAAATGTTGAAAGAAAATTATCTAAAAATTTTTTTCGATTTTTTTACGGCTTTCCATTAAAAAAAGACATTTTCGTCAAGCCGAATAAACCAAAGTGGCGTCTCAAACACTTTTCCCACGAAAATGTCTTGAATTTTTGACGACTCTAGTTTCGGGAAATATAGGGACACTTTGTTATAGTTTTCTGTTTATAACTCCGACTTGAATCGTAAGAAATTCCAATTTTGTATGTCCGTAAAAGTGATAGGCAATTGTAAATGAAAGAAAAAGGAAAGGTTTTAGCAAAATAGATCAATAGGAAATAATTATTTCTCAAATTTCCCTTCAAAATAAAAACTAGATACAAATTTTAAATCAGCCTTAAATAACCCGGAAAACTGCGACGAAAATCCAATTTTTTAACCAATTAAAAACTCATTTTTATTAAAACGCTCATCGCACAACCAAAGTTTCATCAGACCAAAATATAGTTGTTAAACGAATAAATGCCACATAATTCCGACATAAAGACTAATCCTTAGCGCGATATTACACACGGCAACTTTCGGGCTTATTTAAGCCGGCAACTTTTGGGCTTAATAAGCCAATGTGCTTACATTTGTGGCTTAAATAAGCCAATCCTGTTTGCATATGCTACACAAGTTTACATTTGTGTGTGTGTGGACTCAAACCATTGAAATTGCTGCTGCTCATATACTTCCCAAGATCTTTACCTGCTGACGGTCAGAACGAAAATGATTTCTGCCTACAACTTTTCCCAAACCGGTTCACACGCTTTGCATATATGCAGATTGTCGATAAGCCATGATTTCGAGTGGCAACTTTTCCCTCCGCAGTCGT
The DNA here is from genome assembly GCA_964034945.1 of Chrysopilus asiliformis. Classification (NCBI taxonomy): domain Eukaryota; kingdom Metazoa; phylum Arthropoda; class Insecta; order Diptera; family Rhagionidae; genus Chrysopilus; species Chrysopilus asiliformis. The sequence goes on along the minus strand of OZ035963.1, from coordinate 15,347,615 downwards.
TTCTCCCGAAAATAGGCTTAAGTAAGCCCGAAAGTTGCCGTGTGTAATATCGCGCTTATTGTGAAAAATCTCCGCAAAAAACATGGGCAAATAAAATCCGCTTGACAAACAACAACCTCCATCCAAGTTTAATTCATTTTTAAATATATTAAAGGCAATTTTGTCCACGAAACTGGATTAAGTGATAATAAACCGTCGAAATTATCATAAAATGCATTTCCCTACCCCAAAATAAATGTAAATCCCTTCCCAGTGATCCCCAGAACAAAAGACTGCTCAATATTTCGTTTATTTTATTATCATTTTGGCATTTTATTCACTCTGAAATCATGATCTAACAGCCATCCATGAGGGCCACAGAATAGAGAAGAATCCTCTGGCGTAATTCATTGTTCTTCCGGAGCATAAAAACTAAACATAAATTTACATTTACATCTCATTTCGAGGGCAAACGACTGTTCTTTTCCCCTGTGGAGATTTCATGCCGTTAGAAAATCACCAGCATGTTTTCTAGGATTTCCAAATACAGCAGCATTATAGGAGCATACAAAAAAATACTTATATAACAGTAAGCAATGTCAAACAGCATAGAAATTCATGATATCAGCAGAGACGAAATCATCATAAACTAGGCATTACAGGAGGAAGATGTAAAATACCAAAAAAAAATAACGAAATAGCTGAAATCGTTATCAAGGTCATAATACAATTTCCCATGGAAAATCTCTAATTTCCCAGCCATCAGCCACAATTCAATTGCATCCCCAGCAACGTAGTATTTTCGTAGGGAAAATCAAGTGAATTCCTAAAGGGAAAAAAAGAAAAATCATTCAAAGGAAAATTTGAACAAGAAAAAAATCCTGAATCGTTTGGGAAGTGTGCCATAAATTCGTGCCAAATGCCTTTTCACAATTTTTAACTTTCTTGTTAAATTGTCGTCGCTTTTCGCTTTGACAATCGTACATTTACTCCAATGATGCCCTTTTCTCGAAGACGAAAAAAAACCCCCCATAGAAAAAATGAGGGAAATACGAAAAATACCCCATAATGAAGGCAAAAGGATCACTTTTCAGTTTCCCTCCAAAGGAATTTCCATCACAACTTGCTTACTTCCTGCCTTCCTCGCGCGCTGTTCAAAATCCCAAACTCATTTGAAATTCTGTTCTGATTGTAAGCATTTCATTAAAGCAATAAAATTTCTCTATAAAAGACCGCTTTAATTCCGCACAAGGAACGCAACCGAAGCGCCAGGAAGGAAGGAGCGGAAGCATGAACTATACTTGAGTCAACCGGGATATCTTCTTTACAACCCACCCCAAAATTCCTCATACAAGAATCTCATCCTCCCTTCTTGTTGCCTCTGAATTTAGTTGCTTCACATATACTACAAACCGCTGTGCAAAAAAAAGGGTTTTTTTTACGATCAATTCATGTGTTGCGAGGTCTTTGGCAACATTTGAGTTAAATCTCGTAAGCTTTGCTTTTTCACAAAACACACGTGAGCCCTTCTTCGCTTCCATCCACTGTAAGTATCGAATTTTAGCCCTTTGGCACTACGGCCACCCATTTTTGCCCCGTTTTTTTGCCAGTATGAACTCGTATTTTGTCGTGTGACTGTTAATCGCGACAAGATGAAAATGTTCACATCAGTTTCGCAACATATCACCCGAAATTGTCATGTACGCGAATTTTAGTTCATGCTCCTCGATCCCTTCTTGTATTTTGAAGGATTTCTTCAAGATAGGGTTATGGTGCCAGTAATGTACCAAAAACTTGTCATTTTTAAATTGATTTTCAAGCATTTCCAAAACGGCATTTCGTGTTAACTAAAAGTTTTCTCCATCACACCAAGAGATCAAACAGAACAAAATAAGTTTTTCTTTTCTTGCAACGAATTAAAGGGTTAATTTTGACCAACATTTTCGTATTTTTGAAGAACGTATGTCTGCAGGCCATTTTTTTTATTATCTGCCTGCGGCGCAGTTTTTTCGGATGTCTGACTGCGGCACATTTGTTTTACAGAATTTTCTCCTGCGACTCATTCTGTCTGTAATTTTTACTTGCAGAATATGCTTTGATGATTTGCAGTTTTCGTTGCCTAAACCAGTCCGTTTGGAGCAATATGGAGGCTTTTTTAATGTTATTTCGGTCCTTAGGGAAAAGTCTGTCGCGCCTATACGAATAGCTAGCTTTGGTGTTGATTTCAGTCACAATTTTCGCACCTAGAGTTTTCGAGGCAAATCAACTCTAAGCACAATGGACCGAACTGACGGCCTAAGTTCTTATGGGCGGATTTCAACTCTACAATATTTAACGTTTCTGTAAATCCTTGAGAATTTTCAATCTTTACCAAACTTTTTTGAGTGTCTCAAACGTTCTGATGTGCAAATCTCATGGAGAACACAAAACCGCCACCGGGATGACACGTTAAAAGTGGAAGGTAGTGAAAAAGCTCGTTGAAAATAAACTTATTTCTGCTTTCATAAAAATTACGTTTAGGAATTGAAATTTTTCAATTATTGTCAACTAAATTTCGCTACATTTGCTATTGGCATAACCTAAAACCTTAGCTGCCGACACTAAATACAGTACTTAAAAAGAATTTAAATTTCCACTATTTATAAAAAGTTGTAACTATTTTTGCAATCACAATCGAAAATAATAACTTTATCGATCAACGAAACGAGTTGTGACCCTATGAGATTTTCCGGCGGGAAATCGACTGAGTCTGACATATTTTCCACCCCCAATAATTTTACGCCCATCGGACACGCAAGATTTCAAATACTGACAGCCGTGGCAACAACACACCACCATGCATTGGGCAACTATTTCACTTTACCGCTTTTTTTAATGTTTTCCACATTTGTTTTTGTTCAACAGCTTTTTGATGCCTTTTTAGTGCTTTTCAACGCTCATGTCCCAGTTTTATATTCGAATAGTGATTGCCAGTTTTTATATCGAACAAAACCGAAAATACTGGGTTTTATGCATTTGATTGGGATTTTATTTACCCGGAAATAGCCCTCTAATCCTCTTTCTTCGATGTTCATTCCCGACTTCCTCTCCGGATATCCGCTACCTTTTATGCCATTCACAAAAGCGCGAGAATATTTTTCGCGTGTGTTTTTCGTTACACGCGGTGGTGAGCATAGATAAGAAAGCTTTAAGACAATCCGCCTACTTCTCTCCGCCCGCCCCCATCATCACCTCATCTAATCACATTTGTGAAAAGCGATCGATATGGAAAACTCTTTGATGAGTGAAACTGGAAATTCCACAGCAAACACCGAGTTGAGTGCTTTGAAACGGTTCAGGTGGAAAGGATATAAATATCCATCAGTGTCGATATTTATATTTACGATCGAAAAATAACCACGAAAAAAGTACGAAAAAAAGTACATTCAGTTATCAAACCTGATGGTGCAAAATCTGGCGTACAGTTTGGTAAATTTCTACGTTATTTTATACGTGTTTGTGTGTGTATTTCCCTTGTTTTTTTTATGCAACCCACTTTTTTTTGTCAGTACAAAAACGAGGCATTATCTGTCAGAGAACATGAAGTTATTTTGTTGTCAGTTTATTTGTTTGTTTGTCGTTCGTTTCTTTATTTGTTTGCATCAACTCTCGGGAAATTCACGGAAAAAGTGAAATATAGCCGCACGAGATTCATGCAAAAAAACATAAAAAAAACTCTCGTAGGTATGTTCAATATGTTGCTTCACATATAAAAAAAAGTCGAGATAATATATAGTATAAAAATGACTGTGGAAAACAGGATCATAACGAATTTATGACATAGTGAATCCGCACATAACCAATAAGTCGTTCTATCAACTGATATCAATGAAAATTCACCATTTTCGATATGCCAGAAGGTTCCCTACTTCACTCACATTCACCCCGTTTCAACCCTTTCTATGGTCGCCTAACAAATACTCATCTATTTTCATATTCCCAACCTTTTGACTACTTCTCAATCTCCGCTGTAGGCTCTAAAAATATTTTTCGCTTTCCTAAAATAAAAGCCCGGTGTTTATTTAGTCATCGGGTAGTGATAGAAGTTTCTACCGATTTTTTGTGAAAATTATTCTAAGGTTTTCCAACAAATTTGCAAGAGTAGAACACCGTCCGTCGATTTCTGGCATTTTTTTTCCTTTTTACATCTTGTACGTAGTATAATATTGTATTCATGAAAAATCTCGACCTCCTAATTTTGCCTAAAAAACATTTCCCGAGCACTCCTGAGTCGATTGAAGCATTGTTACAAAAATGTCTTTCTGTCCGTCAGTCTGTGTACCAGATTTCTCAAAAACTAATAGAGCTCTATCTCTCTCTTTCTCTCGGCACTACAACCGGTTTCCGGTCTTGGCCTGCCGTAATGTCTCTCGACAGAGGTCCCGGTCACGCGCCGATGTCCTCCATAGTTTTGCATCCCGATTCTCTTCGCGTCCTGGTCAACGCCGTCTTGCCATCTGAGGTTGGGTCTTCCTTGTCGCCTTGTTGTTAATAACCTAACGCAGAAGACATTCCGAGCTGGGTCACTGTCACTCATTCGAGGGATATGACCAGCCCACCGGAGTCTGTTGAGTCTTATGAGCTTAACTACGGGTATATCTCTCATAGACCTCGCATTGTAGAGTCTCGGGAATCGTAATAGAGCCATGAAATTTTAAAGACATGTTTGGTCCCGGTATGGGACAACCCTATCAACTTTTGGTAGAAATTCGTTAACCGGAAGTAACCAAAATGACAGTTTTTGGAAATCGCAATTCCGTTTTTCAATTTGTAAACCCATATATTTTGCAACCCAAATTGCGCGACCGTCGCGTAACCAATAAGTAACAATTTTCATTTACTTGATTTAATTCTACGGAAAGTTACGATTTTTGAAAGCGTGTGTGACAAAAATAAAATAAAAATCAATTCTGAAAGGGTTAATAATTCCAAAACCGATCTGAAGAAAATGTAAAAGGCATAAAGAAACCCGCCTACCCTCTATCATACCCCTTCTCTGCTATCTTCTGAAGGTTTGAAGGAATTTTGATTTGGTGTATTGTAAGTTTCCCTCGCACTAAAAAGCTGTGTACCGCCCTCCCCCTCGGCAGTTTTTGACGCTAAATGCTAAATATTATTTATAGCAAATTTTAGTGTTTTCGGACCTCCCTCACGATTTTTGTCCGAACTGTGGTATTGCCGCCAAACTATCGCAGACTCTCATTTCCATCATTCCCATAAAAATATGGTGTATTTTATGGTAAGCCCCTGATATAAAAAAATAAAATTATTGACGCTTAAAATTGAAAATCCGAACGAATTTTTGACGTTACCTGATATTTTCAATTGTAGAAAGTGGTAAACTATCATCGCTGTGCCACAAAAAAAAAGAACTCATATGAAATATCCGTTACAGGATCATCCACATCAAACATATGTTGCCCAAAATCTCATATATTCTACAATGTGTATCTTACAGATATAAATAAATAAAATTCCCTCCCTACAGTCACATTTAAAGACATCCACCGCGCTGCGCTCATCCCTTATCGTCTGTGTCTTTCTTTCTGCTTAATATTCACGGCGAAAAAAAAATTCAATAAACAGATTGACTACTCATTTATGAATTGGGTACGTCATCGTTATAGCAAACATGCGGTGACCTGACCCGGAATTATTTCCACCCACAAAAAGGGTGGCACACTCACCAAAAAGGGTTCATCTTATGGCATACAAAACTTCTGAAATGGATGTAAATTTATGGAAAGAATAACTCTTAGTACGCCGGATTTCATTTCGGTTTTCCGGGTTTTTTTGGTTTTTGAATTTTTCCAGGGCTTCACCTCCTTCACAGGTTTTCGTTTACTTTACCATTTTTTCTCACCCCTTTGAATCCTTTTCCAGTATCTCGGTCGGTGGTTGGGTAGATTTTCGCAAAATTCGTATATATTTTGGGAATGTGTTTAACCCGTTTATGTCCTAAACCGTACTGATATTTGTTGAATTTCGCCATTTCAGCGTTAAATCTTACCCACCATTGATAAATGATATGTAAATCTAAGAAAATTGAATGGCTGTTGCTCCAATTCTTGCGTTTTGTCGGATTCATTAGAATGTCGTCACGTTGTTGTTTTATTTTCAGGGAAATTCGCAAGACGCCCTAAAATTCGCAAGACGACCTATAATTCTTTTGCAGACAAAAAGATTTTCGTGATTTGTTACAATTTCGGAGAAAGTATTTCGTCAGGTGCGTACACCTTTTATCAGAAAGAGTTTTCATTTATGCGAGCGTGGTTCTAACTGAAACAAGAAAAACAATAGATTTTCTTCGGAAAAGTGTTGTATGAAACAATGGTGAAAAAGGCGGTCCCATAGTGTCAGTAACTTGAAGGAACACTCGGAAAATACTTTTATTAAAATTTAAAAAAAATGAAAATATATCCTATGAAATTGTTTTGTGAAGATTTCAATGAAAAACAAACAACAATTTAAGGATTGAAAAATTAAATTTTTAGTGTAAATTTCATAATTTCTGAGAAACCAGAAGAAAAATAGCAATTGCCACCGAATAGTATAAAAAAGAGTGTATTTAAAAGTTTTTACTGCCAAATCCCTAAAATCGCCAGATATTTATTAAAAGGACTTAGTGTTGATTGCCCAGATGTGTTCTTAATATTTTGTGATATTTTATGTATTCTTAATATTTTGTGTGTGATATTTTTTCCCGAAAGTATGGAAAAAGTGCGAATAAATATGGTAATGACCTTTAAAAAATATCGGGTCTTTCAACAACGACATAACAATTTTGTATTTAAATAAAACACAGAATAATTGAGATATCGGGCTGAAATTTATTCCAGGTGTAGTGGACATGTTACATTTAAGTATGAAATTCAATGTTGTTCATATGGCCACCGCGAGCATTGCACTGATTGATTCTTTGAAGCCAATTTTCCATCACTCTTCCACACATATCGGCCAGAACGTTGGCAATTTCGCGTTCGATATTGTTCCTGAGCTCATCCAACGTTGTTGGCTTGTTGGCATAAACCAACAACTTAACATAACCCTATAAAAATAAATCAAACGGCGTTAAATCGCATGAGCGAGGTGGCCATTCGACCGGACCATCATTTCATTTATCATTTCATTTCATCATTTTCATTATCATTTCATCGGACTCAGAATTTCGGTAGTAAGTTTTAATAATTTCCAAACGTTGCTCGTTCGTGAACTTCACCATGATAAAAATGAAAACCTTGACTGACGTTTTAGCATTGCCAGATCATAAAAAAAGTTTTTGGGTGCGTTTTTATTAAAATACAAAATTGTTGAAAGACCCTTTACTTAGTCCTCGTTTACTCTTTTTTTCTTGAATTTCTCCGCGAATTTTATTCAGAATTTTTCCGCGAAATTTGTGTTACAAAATTCTATTCTTTGAACAAATTCATTACACAAATTACTTATCTTTTCCAAAGCAGTGACAACAAAACACTGTTAGTGAATTAAAAACCACTAAATTAGACATATTTTATTTTCCAAACAACCTTTTTTATTTCGAAATATTTTTTTACACTGCACAACCAACAAAAAACGGTCTCAAATTAAACCGTCAAAAAAATTTCACCGCAATCACACCAAAAAGATGGCCAACAGTAACCACAAAACTTTTTACAAATTTAAAACTTTTAAAACAAAAACACACAAACAAACGAGAAAAACTCTGAGAGTTAAAATGAAATCGTTTTTATCTTGAATGAAATATTCAACTTGTCTTAATTTCAAGCAATCATAAGTTTACGTTTCGGTCCAGATTGAGGATTTTCTCAGGCACTCAAAGAAAGCACTTATTCAGCAAACTACTTGAAAAGAAGAAAAGATTCGCTTAGCATGCGAATAAAAGTACGCTTCAACATTCAAGTACTAAAATAGCTAACAAGGATAATTTTGTCTTTACCCTCTTATAGAATGAGTGCAAAGTTTCTGATGATGTTTCACTAAAGGAGAAATTTTAATTAGGCAACCAAAATTGTTGGTCTTATCGACCATAAGTTTACTGCCCTTGCCCTGTGTTGTCTTCTCTCTGTGACTGTTCGTCTCTTTTAAAATGACATAAAAGCAAGACGAGATAAATAAAATATGAGAAATGGAACTTAAACCATGCAAATGTAAACATAGCTTTATGTTCACTAAAATCTCATGAATAGCAATTTTGATGAAAAGAGGACACCTTCAGGTTGTCCACATGAGAATTATTAATATGCAATGGTTGGAGCCCAGAAAACAAACTGAAATTAGAATCTGATACGCAAGCAAAAATTAATTAAAATTTTCTGAATACAGACAATTATTTTCCAAATAGCATTCATGTGAATCGTGACGTTAGCGGTTGACATACCGTCGGCTGAATAGTGATTTGTTGAATAAACATAAGAATTTCCATAAACATAGGCAAGCCAATATTCACCGAACGACAATGTCGCGGTTGACATAAATCCTGTATGGGTTCACTCACGTAATTTTAATTCTGAAAAAATCATTACAAAACTATAAAATATACAATGACACTTTTTCCTAAAATCAGCCGTTTTCGAGAAAAACTAAAAAAATTTGTGTTTTAACCAGGGATGGGAGACGTTATCGGAAATGATTTTCCGGCTTTTTCTTCAAAATTTTGTTTTAACATTATAGAAACTTAACTCGGTTAGAATAACAAAAACCTTAACGAAAGCCTTAACGAAAACTTAACGATTTTTTTTACCTTTTGTTATTTTGTGTTATTTTTTGTGAAATTTTCCACAAAAATTCATCAAGTATAACCCCACAGAGCTGCCACCTAATAAAGCACTATTGGGGTAATGTTTTTCATCATATTTGGATTCTAAACCGAACCTTGTTTTGGCCGGATTCACTCTACATCTCGAAATGCGAAAAAAAAACATTTTACGCAACTTTTTTGACAACGAAAATATTTTTTTTATAGTAACTTATCTCGAGCGTTTGTTTCGAGTTAGAAGAAAAGGTGGTATTCGTTATCTCTGTTTCACCGTCATTTATTTTGGTCGAAACAGGGACAACGAATACTACTTTTTCTTCTACCTCGAAACAAACGCTTAAATAAGTTATGGAATACAACTCCTGATTTTCAACATTCGCTGCCGAGACTGTGATTCACTTACAATTGGAAACAGTGTGGAGCTAGCATTAGGGTTTTTGGACCCCTCCCCTTTTTCGTCTCCGTCTTTTACGATTATTTATACGAAGTTTTTAGTACCACTGACACACTATGTTTTCCGCCCTTCTCCCTAAAAGTGTGACGCATTTACTAGAGAGCCCCTAACCCTTGGAGCACAATGAACACAACCAAGCCGCAACCATCACGCATCCAAACGTCACTTATGCGGCAGTCACACGACGCTGTTTTGCCAGCGCTGCTAGATATTGGGTTAGTAGCGCTGACAAATAGCAACAGCGTACTGAGAGGGTTCACACGATTTATAACTTAGTAGCGCTGGCAAACAGCAAAACCGACGTTTGACATTTGAATTTGGGCGATTTTTTAAATAATAAACGTAACACACAAATTTAAATGAATAAACGTAAAATAACAACTTAAAAAACAAACTTTTCCACTTATCAGACTTTTGACAGCTCAGTAACCATGCAACAGGGTCACGTGATCCCTAGTAGCGCTGGCAAAGTAGAACGGTCTCTACTTCAATAGCGCTGCTAAAATCATCGCGCTGCTGCTGTTAGTAGCAGCCTACTAAGATTCACACGGTGCTGCTGAAACGGCTGCTAACAGCCAAACAGTCACTAGCGCTGGCAAAACAGCGTCATGTGACTGCCGCATTACGAGTTTATTTCAGAGAAATGCTTTTGAGTGAGCACAGTGAACGCATTGAACGCAACCATCGACGCAAAAGTTGCCAAACTTTGAACTTTAACGCAACAACTCTGCGTTGACAGTTCATAAAGTGAAGTTGGGGAAATGTCGTTCAAGAAAAAATTGATAGCTTTATTGCAATAACATACAAATAACAAAGATAAAGACCAACAAAGCAAATTATCGCTTCGCAACAGACGACGCTTCTATTGTGCTCAAAGTGCACACTTTGATGTTTTAAACGTCATTTGCTATTTATTACCCTTGGAGCACAATGAACGCAACCAAGCCGCAACTAAGGACAACGCAACAGACGACGCTTCTATTGAGCTCAACCACTCCTGAACTGCGTTGCGTGACAGTTCGAAGCGTCCTTAGTTGCGGCTTGGTTGCGTTCATTGTGCTCCAAGGGTAAAGCTTCTACAAATCGGATATTTTTTCGAAAAAAAACCTCAAAAAATCTTCATCAAATGACTTTTTTCTCCACTTTATTGATTTTCGAAAGACGGTTTTTAAGTACAGAATTTTTTTTTTGTAATTTAAAGCCACTAAACTCTGGACAAACTGCCATAACACTAAACCTTTAAGGATAGTAAATTTTGTTGGAGACAGTATGTATCTCGAACTCCTACAATTACTTTAAAGAGATCATAAGACTCGCAAAATTTACATGCATTTCTGCCTCGACTATCCCTTTCATTAAATCAACAACAATTTCAAACATAGCGCGAAAACAACCCAATATTTCGCGTAATTCAAATGCCAATCGTCATCTCTATCAATAAATGAGAAGAAATGGATGAAAGCTCATCTAATGTGACATCGGAAATTCGAAATTTTCATTCTGAAAAGAGTAAAAGCGAAAAATTAATTAAAATCGACTTGAAAATTTCCCCGAGAAAATGGCGTTTGCCACAAAGAGCTGAAAATAATGATAGTTGAATAACGACAGAAGCAAGTCTTTGAGTGAATCGCACCCTAGGAATTAATTAAAATTATTCATTTCACTTGAGATTGTTTGCAATTAACGTTCTATTAGGGGAAGATCGGGGTGCATCAGCCGCGAATCGAGCATTTAAAGTGTTTAGCGTTCTATAAACTCACACACGACACAAAATACGTCAATGTTTCAATTTCATGCAGCAAGGAGTGCTCATAGACAAAAGTCTCACATAAATTATGAATTTGCTACACATGTCTTATGTTGAATTTATGTACATAGGTATCTATGCGATACTTTTTTTCTATATGCCAGCTGCTGAACAAGTTATTCGTTAATGCTACAATTGTGAAAGCAACAATATTGTGTTATTGCCAGCACACGTACGCCTAAAATGTGCGACGAGTACATTTGATGTGATTTATTGCTCAAGTACTTTTGGCAATTTTCACGAACAAATAATCGACATTAATAATAATTATTTTAATATATTTACTATTGCTGCGGATTGTAATTTTCTATAAACATATTTTGCATCTCGCTTGTTTTCCTAATTCCTTTTTTCTTTCTTTTAATCAACAGGTGCTCGAGGAACGCGTTTCTCACATAGAATATGTTCCAGAGCAACCCGAGCCGTACTATCAGCCAACGGGCAATGAATTGCGACCACGTCCCGTTGGCGAGGAAAATGGCGTCGTTGTCTTTAATTATAATCCTGTCAGTGCTGTCAATTATGTAAGTATCATTCAACTTTGTTAAAGACATAAAATCAATTAAATTTTTTCATTACAATGCATTTATGTCTGCGGCACTTTGTTCAGAAAAAACGCTTTGCATGACAATGTAGGGTAGATAGGGCAACATTTCATCACTTCGAATATTAACTGAAATAAAAAAATATAAAGACACTTTTAGGGATTTAAAAAAAACCTTCGTTTTATAGCACGATTTTAATTGTATTCATCACAAAATATCACAAGCTTTTTATCTCAAAAATCATATTAATTCAATAAATATAATATTTTTCCCTTTTTTCTCAACTTTTTGTATTTTTTAAAAAGGTTTTTTAAGCAAAGAATCTTTTTTTGAAATTTTCTGCATTTAAAAAAAAAGTTTTTTTAATCGTTTTTTTTTTCTTGTGGCGGATTTTTTTGTAAATTTTAATGTCGGAAATTGTCAGAACCAATCGTGAAATACTTTTTTTTAAATCCATTTGTGTGAAATAGGGAGGAAGGAGTGGTCGAACTGTACTTTGATGTATGGACGAGTTATGTAAAATCATATTCTAAATACATCTTATATTTATAAATTCTTCAATACGACTCACCGTTTTCGAGAAAATTCCAAAAAACTGTTTCGTTTGTATGGGGGAGGGGGCAAGGAATAATCCAATTTTGCCTATTCAAGAACTTATTCTTGCGATTTACGAGAAACGCGTGCTGCAGCGTTGTGCGTTCACGCAATGGAATGCATGCAGCAGCGTTAGGTTAGGTTAGGTTGGAGTGGCTGCCAAAAAGGCACACTTAGGCCAGAAATGACCCATTTGTGATACCACGCGAATCTTAACGATCCATTTCCCTATAAGTCGAACCATTTGGAGCTTCTGATGAAGCGGAGTAGATCTGCGACGCTTGTGGCGCTTAAGTTTTCCAGATCGTTTAGGAAGAAACTACCCAAATGAGTTCTTCTGCGTTGAGCTAGTGCTGGGCAATGACAGAGAAGATGAGTTGTCGACTCCTCTTCGTCCACATATCATTATGTCCGGGCACCCAAACGATGTTGATGTTGAAGTATTCAGACATCTCATTAAGAGATGCCTTACACTCTCGTGCCACCTTTGTGGTTGATGACACAATTGATGCAGCGCTGCAGTGGAGTGTCAAATGTCATTTGAAAACAAAACTTCAATCTTCAAAGAAAACACGCATATGTGAGTAAAGCTGGAAACACAATTGATGCAGTAATGTCGATGCACGCATCAAACGTGTATATTCTTATCGCTGCAGACACAATTGATACTGCAGCAGCAATGCATGCGTGTGCATCGACGCAACGTTTTGAAAAATTAAAACGTTGCTGCATGCTGCAATAATGGTTATCCACATATGCGCATTTTCTTTGAAGATGAAATGTGCGCAATCCTAAATTTGTTTTTGACAGCTTCTTTGAGGTTTTAATTATCGGTTGTATTTGTGAAGGCAGAAGTGAATTTTAGTTTCATCATTCTTAGGCAAAATGGAGGAGAAACTAATAATGTTCGTATAAAACAATAAATGCCTGTACGACAAATCTTCAAACGATTATAAAAATACATATTTAAAGGAAAGAAAACATCTGACACTTCACTGCAGCGCTGCATCAATTGTGTCATCAACCAATGCTGCTGCATGCATTGCGATGCGTGAACGCACAACGCTGCAGCGTGCTGCATCAATTGTGTTTCTCGCCTAAGCATTATTGCAGCATGTAGCAAAGTTTTAATTTTTCAAAACCCTGTGTCCATGCAGACGCATGCGTTGCTGCTGCAGTATCAATTGTGTCTGCAGCGATAAGAATACACGCGTTTGTTACAAGCGTCGTCGTTACTGCGTCAATTGTGTTTCTCGCCTGAGTCTCTAGTTCAATTCTTTCCAAAGTTATGGTGTCTGTGCACGCACAGACAAACGAACAGACATGGCAAAATCAACATCTATTGTGATCCCAAACGATTGGTTCGAATCGTTGCAAACGGCCGGCATACTAAATCTGATATATTTCTATACAATTCTCATACAGAGTATAAAAATTCATAAAAAATTATTAAAACGAAAACACAGACGAAAATCAAAATATGATTTTACATAGCCGTTTCATACATCAAAATCCAGTCGGATTTGCCAAATTAGGACTTTTCCAAAAACATTAAATTTCATTCCAATTAAATTTTTATGCATGATTTTTCAATTATCTAACAAAATATTTTTTTTTCTCATAATATTGATCAAAACTAAACAAATGAAGAAAAATCTACCTTCCAATATCTTTTTTTTATATTTTATACTACGCAATTCAATTAAAGACAATTAATTTAGTAGAATTTCATTTTGTTTACATTTTAAAAATAATCTGGCAATGAATTTAATTCTGGCAATGAAAATTTTCAGTTTATTAAATCGCTTTTTAAATATGTTTGCTAGAAATTATATACCGATAATTAGTGAAAAAATGCTTGAGCTAACATACCTGAATGTCACAGTGAATTTATAAAGTTCGCCTGAAGCAAATGAAGAAGTAAACATTTTGATTAATTAAACAAAATAAACAACTGCGGGCGATCAATTAAAATTTTCATGTACAGAATTTTCGATTAGAAGATGAATTTTTTACAGACTATAATTTTCCGAATTCATTTTCGAAATTGTAAAACAGCAATCAACCGGAAAATCTCAACCAATGACAATGAAAATCCAAAATTTCCAATTAGGAGGTTTTCCCGAACCACAAAGATTTCACCACAAATTTTTCCTCCTACAAGCTATAAAATTGCAGTAAAATAATTTCCCTGTGGACGCAAAAAACAGTTGTGAATATTTGAATTTCGTTGATAGCAATTTTCAAATGAAAATCAAATTAAAATCGATGCCAACCGCCAACAGAAAATTATGTTCATGAAAGTTTCAAACAAACCCATTTTGTACCCCTTTTAGCTTTCCAGACGTCATCGAAAGCATAACAGATTTTGTGTGAAATTTTAGAAAACGCCGACAAGGAAAATTATGTTGGCTGCAGAATTTTCTGTCAGAGAAATGAAGAAATCTATGCGGTCGATCGCCGTAAGGAAAAGCGAGAAAAATCATATTTTACGGTCCGAAAGAAAACTGCTTGGGGGAGATTTTCTCGCCATCCGTGAAAACTTGGGAAAATTTATGTCATTGCCAGTGCCAGGGTATTAAGCAAAGACATTGACTGTGATAGAGAAGAGTGCGGAAAATGGGGCATTTTTCTTTACTCTGCGGCCAAACATGATTTACAGAAATTGTGTCGGTTGTATGGCTTCACAAATCGCCTGTTTGTGATCACAAAAATAGAAAAACTATTTCATCCTATCATAGATTATGCTATTATTTCTCATGATAGATACTTAATCCAGTTGTATGGATGCACAGTGAAATAATATTCAATGGGTTTTTGATTATATGATAAAAAGTTTTGTCAATTTTTGTACCTACAAAAAATGTTGTTGAATCTAAAATAATTTTTAAATTTTTGCCTAGAAGTATGGAAAATCATTTTTCCTGCAGGGTGGCGTTAAAAGCGCCAGGGGTTCCAAGGTTGTTGTTGTTGATTTTGAAAAATAAGGTTTTTAGTACAAGCAAAAAGTGGAGTCAAAAGTATCATCATTAAAAATTCGATTTTTCATACGAAAAATGATTTTTTTAATGTTCTCATAAGTTTGGTTTTTATATACAACTTAAATTATTCAAGTCCCAGAATTTCTACGGTTTAAGTAGACTAACCTCAACTTAATTTTTTAAAAATAAATTAAAAAACTTAAGTTTTACCCCAAAAAAGTCAAGTTTTATATTATTAACACGTTGGCTACCATGTGAGTCACCGGTGATCGCAGCGTGTCACCCACAGGGACAATGTGAGTCACCGGTGTACACACACTATTGTCATTACCGTCAGTTTCTCAAGTTCCATGGTTGAGTGCAGTCGCTCGTGCGGTACAAAGGGGGTTTTTTTGTGGAGCATATTTCATGTGAAAAATTTCTTGTGTGCAAAAGTGAAATAATAGTTTGAGTCACCGGTGACTCACAAAGTACAGAAATGATTTTTGCGTTTTTTCCCAGTGTATACTAGCGGAGTAAGCGTTTTTTTGGCTGGTAGCCAACGTATTAAAAATCGCACCCATATTTTTATATGGAGTTAGTGTTTCCTATAACGCGATTTCCTACAACGCATTTTCCAGGACCCTAACTGCCGCGTTGTAGGAGATTTACCTGTACTTTAGTAACTTCTTTTCTTGTATTAGTACCTGAATGTAGATATAAGCTATATGATTGCAAAATTTGGTAGCGTTTGGCTCAGTAGTTTCAGAGATTTTTTGGATAACCTTAAAAAAGTGACACTTTATTCTCCACCCAGTGGAGTATAGGGTCTCCACTGTGGGGCTCGGCTTCCTGAACCCAATAAGCTCTTCTTCTCTGCTACTTGCTCCTTCAGTTTTAAATGGAAATTGGTGACATACAACAATTGTAAGGTTTTTTGGCAGGTCTTCAAATTTTAATTGGGAAATCCTTACGGACAGTATACATTTTTTTTGTAAATGTTTTAAAAAAGAGTTAATTTTTTCTACAGAAAAATTACAAACTCAATTAAATGATTTTTAACCAAAAATCGACATTTATTTGCAATTTTTTTTTTCACAAATTTTTTCCCACCGTGAGTCACGTTTTTCCATCGATTGCACTAATTTCCATGATTTTTTTATTCGCATCGTGAAATTTATCACCTCATAAATTTTAATTCTAGTCTCTTAATACGAAAATAACAATTATATATGACGAAATTGAGCGGAAAATGTGTCGAAAGCGACAAAACTGTCGCGAGCATTTTGAATATTTTAGTTGTGTTTTCTTTCAATCTATTATAAGGGCGTTGCCCACCTAAAATAGCGTTTTTTAAACAATTAACACACATCATATCAAAAATTCAAAAGTGTGGAAAAAAACAATCAAAAATGTGAAAAATCAGACATGTTTGAAATCGCTAAATTTTCTACTTCCGGATTTGCACACATTGCGATGAAATTTTTGGAATTTACCGAAAGAAAATTAGTTTTCCATTAAAAATATCTAATCTGTTATGTTTATGTATTTAACTGCTTGTCTTGATGTTGGTTTTAATTTCGTCAGTGAATTTCGACAGTTTTGAAATTTAAAAAAAAAGTCTAACCTCCCCAATTAAATCATTGAAATATTATTAGTTTTCACAGAAAATGAAGAAGAAATCTGAAATTGATTCGGATGGTGGAAGCGATTCTGAATCATCAGAAAGTCGTGGATCCTCACCTGATTGCGATAAATCAACATCAAAAAGAAGATTCATAAGAATTTTCAATAATCATCGCCGATCGTCGAGCAATTCATTCGATGAAGAATTCGACGATGAATTCTTTGGTGGCGATTTTCGCCATAGGTGTAATGGTATTGGTAATCGATGTAATGGAAATGGTAATGGCAATTTAACTGATGAGGGCTGTTCTGCTTGCGGTAGCACTAGAAATATTAATGGTAGCACTAGTAGCATGGAGAATTTAGTAAAAATGAAGCAAGTCAAACAGACCTTCCCCCAGCAAGTCATGACTTCAATAATTACCGCCGCACCGACACCTTTTGTACTAATAGATAATCAACAATGTAGAATTAACAACAGTAATAGCAATGGTAATACTGCACATTTATCAGAATCACCACCGAGCACATGTAGTTTTGATGAAGATGAAATTAAAAATGTATCAATCACTGATGATTTACACAATAATAATGATTATTGTAATAATGTTGATGATGTTGAAAATTTCGATATTGATCATAATTGTAATAATACGAATATTCAACAGTTTAGTAGATCGAGTGTTGGTGGATCGAAATTCCTGATGAATGTCCATTCAACGGAAGTTGAAGACTATCAGGATCTGGAATTTGAATCACGTTTCGAATCTGGTAATTTAGCAAAGGCTGTGAAAATAACTTCAACATATTATGAGCTTTATCTGAGGCCTGATTTATACACAAATCGTCATAAGCAATGGTTCTATTTTAGAGTAACAAATACCAAACGTAATGCCATTTACAGGTGAGTCAAATTTTTATTATAATTTTATGATTTTGAAAAAAATATGAATTTCAATTAACACGTTGACTGCCACGCCGTACGTTTTCGAGCGACACCCAAATGTTACTCTGATGCTACATTGCACATTTTCAAACAACACCTAATAACTTTACCTGGAGCCACGGAGCCACAGTTTATCATATAATACTACACGCGCAATAATTGCATGTTTTTATGCAATTTTTTCCTCGGAAACGGCTCTATAGATTTTGATGAAATTTGGCTAGTTATTGCTTTCGGGGACAAAAATGCTATTGCGCTAGGTCCCATCGTCAGAAAAGTTTGTTAAGGTCACGTGAATATCATTTTTCCCATATCTTCCCGGAAAAAAAATCGCATTAGGGGTTTTTTGGGGTCGCTGATCCCGAAGTTGGAATTTCAAAATTCGAAACGAAAGGTCCTGTGGTGATAACAAAAATATCTTTCTATCATTTTATCTCGGGGAAATTAGCAAAGAAGGTTTTTGGGACGAAAGTTAATCTACCTTTTTCCCCAAAAGATCAGCAAACGGAGGATTTTAAAGTCGCCGAGCATGGCTCGGTCTTCCGAGGTTATAAGTATTTAGATTCTCCGGCCTGTGGTGAACATTTGCGTGTTAATCCCGGGGACCTTTTATGTTTCCTCAGGTCATGCCGTTACGAAACGTTGCAAACTCTTTAAGCATTTTGTCGGTCGACTACAATTTTTAAGCGGATAGTTTTTATACAGCCAGTGCCTTTTTCGAAGAATTTTCATCTACACAAACGAAAGTTTTTAGAAAATTTCGCGTGCGCAGAATTTCTTCTCTTTTTTGTACTGATACAACAAAATCAAATCTTTACTTTCTTATACGAAATATAGTAAAGTATTGTATTCATGAAACATTTTGACCTCTTAATTTTACCCAAAAAACATTTCCCGGGAACTCCTGAGTCGATTGGAGTATTAACCCTTTCAGACCTGATTTTTTTCTGGCGGTGAAATATTTTTTTTGATGTGAGATTCTTATGTTAGAGATCAAAAACAGCTTAAATTTCATTTTTTCTAACATTACTTGTTTGCTTTCGACAAAATATGAAATATTTCTGACAAAAAAGTCAGATAATTGGTTTTTACGGAGTTGCGTAATTAACAAAAGGCTCATTCAAGGATTTAAACAGTAATTTCAACGTCGGATAGCTGTAAAAACTAGTTTGAGGAATTGTCCCACTGGTGGGACATCAGGTCTGAAAGGGTTAAGGCTATTAAATCTGTCAAGTCTGTCAAGTCTGTCAAGTCTGTCAAGTCTGTCAAGTCTGTACAGTCTGTCAAGTCTGTCAAGTCTGTCAAGTCTGTCAAGTCTGTCAAGTCTGTCAAGTCTGTCAAGTCTGTCAAGTCTGTCAAGTCTGTCAAGTCTGTCAAGTCTGTCAAGTCTGTCAAGTATGTCAAGTCTGTCAGGTCTGTCAAGTCTGTCAAGTCTGCCAAGTCTGTCAAGTCTGCAAGTTTTTCCGTCTGTCAGTCGCTCAATCTGTCAGGTCTGTCAAGTTTGTCAAGGCTGTCAAGTCTGGCAAGTCTGTCAGTCTGTCAGTAAAATCGAGTGAAAGCTCCCATAAGCGGAAACGCATGGGGCCAAAATTTCGGTCCGGTTATGGAAGGTATTTGTTTATCAGAACACTTAATATTTGGACTACGAATTTAGTAATCCGAAATGTATCCGTTTAAAGGAATTTCCGCATATGGGAGGTATCCGCAGACGGAGCTTAACCTGTATTTTTAAAAAAAATTCTCCAGGTTATTTGATGTGACAAACCGTTTCCGAGGAAATCGGGTACGTGATTCCCGCCAGGAAAGTGTTAAAAAGGACTTTGTAGAAATTTTATACGAAAAAAACAAACGTAAATCCGCACAATTTTTTATTTTGTATATGGCTACATGCAATGCTGCTCGAGTTAACTCGGGTATCGACATAAACTGAAAATTTCTCCTTTTTTTCAGATTCTCAATTGTAAATTTAGTAAAATCTGATAGTTTATACAACGAGGGGATGCGACCACTGATGTATTCAACATTAAATGCCTCGTCATTGGGGGAAGGATGGCGTCGATGTGGTGAAAATATATCCTACTATAAAAACGAAGACGAGTAAGTATCGAAACCTATTGAAAACAATACACATCAATAGACAAATAGTACCGAAAACAGAAACGGAAGTACAAACAAACACACTCGAACGAAACGACAAAAAAAACATGACAATAACGAGGATATCCTTATTCGGTAATAAAATGTAAAATTTAGGAAAATTTTCAACATTAAGTTTTGATAGAAATCTCTGAATGTGGTACGAAACGCTGTTAACTCTGTGTTTATTTGCAGCAATTCAAGTGACGAGGATGATGATAATGGTTCATATACGCTTACGTTTAATATACAATTCCCAAATGACTCGGATACCGTTTATTTCGCCCATAGCTATCCATATACGTACACCGATTTACAGGTAAATCACTCCCAAATGTCTCTTACAATCCTGACAATTTTACAATTCAACCGAAAGCTGTGGGCTGGTAACAATGGCGAAACAAAACCATAAGCAAGCAATAATGGCAAACAAAAGCTTCGGGTTGTTGTTAGAATTGTCAGAATTTCTGTTGAAAAGTAAATTTGATATAGGATCATCATGAGATTTTCTTATATGCAGTTAATAGGTGGACAATTGCGGAAAAGGCAGACGCACTTTTTTGATCTCAATTAAATCTAAATTAGTAGCAAACGAAAACGTGGTAGGTCTGCACGTGGTAGGTCTGTGTGATTATACTTGATGAACTTTTCACAAAAAAAAATTAAAAATAAAATAAAGCAAAAACAAATAATATCGAAAAAAACGAAATCATTTATTTGGGATTTCGTTACGTTTTTGTTATTGCAACGGAATTAAATTTCTATAACGTTGTAACGCAATTTTGAGGAAAAATCTAGAAAATCGGTATTTCGTTTCGGTATTCCGTTACGTTACGATAATTTCCCATCCCTGCTTTTGGCAAATAAAATGTAGTTGTTAAAATAAATAGACGCCTCTGTGCAAAACCGGATTTTCCGGAATTTCTCGTTATTAAGGGAAATTTAATTGAAAACATTCTCACTGATTATTCTGTTCAATTGAGAAATTCGTTTCACATTTTTTATAATTTTATTTGGATATTATCTTTTCTGATTACTTTTTGGGAAATATTCAGTGTGTTCTCTGCACCTTCTGCACATTAAACCACACCCCACTGAATCTAATCTTACACGCCATCCAGACCTGCCGGAAACGTTGACAGGACTGTTAACAGAAATGTCATTAGAAAATTCTGTTGTGACGTAGGTGGGCTGCTGATTCTGGCATGACATTTCAGTTCCAGAAATGCGTTGAGCAGTAAACAACTTAGTAGTAAATATCTGTGATTTCACTTTTTCTTTAAAATCTCCGCACTAAAATTTAATTCGGCCTCCAGGTGCTCTCACGATGCCTTTTTCAAATCATTTCTTTGTAGAAATTACTTTCAAACAGCATTCGTTTATAGAACGGAGCGTCTCTGCACGTGAAAAATTAGAATCCGCCATCTTAAATTCCATTTCTGTTAGCAAAGATGTCAGCAAAAACTGTCAGACTTTTCTGTCGTAACAGCTGACATTTCAATCTTCACTAGACATAACATCAGACGTAACAGCGACACTGACGGCACTCATGGCAGGTGTGGATTACTAGTTATACCTGGTTCTTACTGATTACACTGACCAACACTATTTTTGTGCACAAGCAAAACTATCGCTGGTTCTGGATCTGACATTGGTTTATTTCAGCGAGTTCTAGTTTTCGAGATATGCTTGTACACCAACGGCAGGTTCAGAATCAGTGATCCCAAAATTACCCAAAAATGACCCTAATATCAAATGGACCAACAAAAAGTCTGTTTTTCGGTTATATTTTTAATTTTTTTTCTCTAAATTTTAAAATCTCAATACTCCCACTTTACTACACTGCATATAAGGAAATCAATTGAATAAGAAATGAATATAGAATACCAACTAACGATGCCTTTATGTTGGATATTAATTTGATGTCTAAACAATTGCGCGTGTGTGTGTTCTATTTACAGGATTATCTTATGGAAATTCAACGGCATCCGGTCAAATCGAAATATTGCAAATTAAGACTGCTTTGTAGATCTTTAGCTGGTAACAATATTTACTATTTAACTGTAACTGCACCAACGGCAGACGATGAAGGAAATAAGGTAAAAATAAAAAATCTACAGAAAACTAACACAAACTTTCATTTATTAATACTCAATGTTTTATTTTCTTTTTTTTTTTTAAACTATGTCTGTATTTGTTTGCCAAAGCATAAGCTCTTCTGTGTTGAAAACATAAATATAAACATTAAAAGTTTATTTGCGGTAAAATAGAATCCTCAAGTTTAAATGAGTGCATATAGAATTTCATGGAGAAGACAGTTCTAAATTTAGAATCATTTATAAGCAACAGAAACATTGACTTTAGCCACAAACCTCTAATTATTGTTTCATTATTCTATTTGAAAGCAAAGTTTTCCATAGTTTGTAAATTTTATGATCTAATTCGGAAACTTCGAACATTTTAAATGTATAGCAGTGGCATTTATTAGAGTGGAAATTCACATTTTGAGGAAAATTTATTAAAATGGAATTTGTTTATTAGAAGTGGTAAAAAAAATTGTATCTGGGGGCTGCCATTTAAAAAAAACTTAAAAAAATTAAAGAAAAAAATCTTTGATCATTGCATATTAGAAATAAAAGCTTTTTTAATTTATTTTTAATGCTTTTATCTCGCATTTATATCTGAAACGTAAAATTTTTTTAAACTTTTTTTCCGATGTTCGAAAAACGAATTTATGAATATTCTTCCAAACCCTTTCATTTAACCTTTAGACTGCCGGGGTAGTCTCGAAGGAGGCCTGTTTTTTCTCGTACATGTATACACACATATTGCATTGTCATACGATTTACGTATGTGTGACAAATTTCAAGTCAATCGGATCTCACACATATCCGATTGACTCGAAACAAACAAGCAGATAAAAAAGCAAGCTAAATAAAAGCTTTTAAAAAGTATATCAGATGAATTGGTTAGGCTTTAAAAAATATATTAACAATTTATTGAAGTTTGAACAGCTATTATAATAAAAATATTCTACAATATTTTTCTTAATTGGGTTAAATTTCCTTTTTCCTCAAATTTTTCTGCCAAACAGAATTATCCTCACTAGGCCTTCTCCCTGAGAACCCCCGAGTGAGATTTCTCAGCCTCTCAGGGCAGGCTTCAAGCAAAAATCAATGCTTTAACACGTTGGCTGCCAAAGCCTTTTCAGGATTTTGATCGTGCAGTGCCAACGTCTTTTCACGATTTTGGTCACCTGAGGCCAACTTTTTTTTGTTATTTTTTGTTTCTTTGTGCCTAAAAATCATTTTTGACTACTCGCGACTTTATTATTGGTCCTAATTTTGCAGTTATAACGGTTTTTTTGTGTCGCACGTTTTCGTGCGACATGGCCTGGGAGAACATAAAACATCCTGTGGGGCCACGTCGCACGAAAATGTGCGGCGCGGCCTCAGGGGAACATTTGGGTGTCGCACGAAAACGTGCGACATGGCAGCCAACGTGTTAAAACACCTACCCCCGTTTACCCCCTTAGGGGTAGAATCCCCCCTCCCACAATTCTAAATGAGCAATATTGGCCCAAAATTTGTATGATACTTTTTCTAACGGTCTAAAAGACATAGCGCTTTGACAATTTAAGACTCAGAGGTATTCAACCTTTTTCCCCCTAAAACCCCAAATCAAGACTGTGAAAATGCCTTCTTTCTAATACAATCATTAAACTATATTCGTAATAAACAAGTGAAGAATGCGCCACAGGCGAAAGTATCTTGTCCAATGGCTAGTTTTAAAAAAATGTAATGATAATTTTGTGACTATGTTGTCATGAATCCCCCAATTCTAGAGATGTTCTTCTTAAAAGCGATTTTTTTTTCATTTTTGTTTAAACAAATACTTTCAAAAATAAAGTTTTTCACCAAAGTTTTAGTTTTGCTGAAGAAATCTATCATATAATGTAGATCTTACTTAAAAGCCCTAAAAATTATTTGCATACACAAACTATTCAAGTCTCTAAAGTTCAAATCTGTCACTATCTAAATTTTAACTTCAAAAAGTACACAAAGAAACTTTCCGAGCACAATTTGGCATGAAAACTTTTCAACAATTTTATTTTATCTTTCAAATCACGGCAATTCAAATCAGATAAGGATAAACTTTTCAGTTCCAAAAACCCAACAGATCCAACTGAAATTGAATCAACTTTTAACATTTCAAATTGTTATAATATTTAATTTGTGCCACCAGAACTACAAATTTCCCGAGCAAATCTCTACCATGCATAAGCAATCCCAAAGCAAAAATCCGATTCCAGAAAGTTTTCCAAGGAAAGACTTTTAAAATTGCGCCCTCGAAATTAACATTATGATGATCTGATGTACATTCGGTCTAGATTTTCAACTGAATTTGTTTTAAGAAACTTTCATTCAACAGAAAAGTTATTCTTTGGCTCTGTTTCGGCTAACTCCATGTGAAAAGTGTAAAAACAAAGAAGACAAATGTTCCACTTAAGTTGACTTTCAGCACATAGAAATTCCATCTCGGACGATGATAACAAAAAAAAAGAATCCCCAAACTGACACAAAATTCCACTAACAGCACTTAACACTAACCCCTTCTATAGTCCCAACTATTCCAGTTTCTTCGTTTATTTATTCCCATCTGCTGGACAAGTGCCAAAATCTGGCTTCATATTATCCCTCTGGAGGCAATCTGCTTTCTAGATGAGTCCCTTGTCCAGGAATTCACAGAATTTCCAGAGAATTAAAGAAGAGAATTGCCACAAACATAGGGAATATTTTAAGAAGAGAAAGAAATTTGCAAAATCACAAACCTTCACCCGCCACCCGCATTTTATAACATTTAAAAGCAGAAATTCCTTTTTTCTTTTCATTTGAAATTTAAATATCAACTTGTAAGTTGTTTGTTTTAAACTTTTGTTCTAACGAATTTTCATTTCTAAAAAAAATTTACCTTTTGTCTACTTTCATTCCTGGCGATAACAATAGAAGAAGAAGGCAATTGTGGTATCAGCCCGGGTTCATCCAGGTGAAACGCCAGCATCGTGGATGATGAAGGGACTAATGGACTTTATAACGGGTGATTCATACGTTGCTAAACGACTTCGGCACAAATTTATCTTTAAGCTAATACCGATGCTGAATCCGGATGGTGTAATTGTTGGAAATACGAGAAGCTCCCTGACCGGAAAAGATTTGAATCGCCAGTACAGGACTGTTATCAGGGAAACGTATCCTTCAATATGGTATACCAAAGCGATGATTAAAAGGTGAGTGGATAAAAAGGAGATTGTAGGGTAATTCCATCTAAAGTGTGATTTAATGTCTATTTTAACACAGAAAATACCCTAAAAACATTTTAAAAAAAACTTTTACTTAAGAAAAATGCGGTAAAACGGGGAAAAATAATTTTTTGGGCGCTGTAGGTCAGAAATAAAAGCGAGATAAATATTTATTTTACTTTTTATGCTTTTATCTCGCTTTTATTTCTGACACACACCGCCCAACAAAAAAAAACCTTTTTTTTCCTTTTTTGTGCATTTTTTTAAATAAAAGGTTTTTTAAATTTTTTTTTTAATTTAATCTTTTTTAGTCATTTCGTATTTGATTAGTATGACTAAAAAAAATCCAAAATTACGTCTGTCTTTCACCACGCCTGTTAATACTTTTTAGTCTTCAAATATATATCCATTCCCCGGGTAAGATGTTCTCCCGAAACTTTGCGAAAAAAGATAATCACGTTATCCTTACAGGATCTTCCATTATCCTTATCGACTTTTTAATCGCAGAATCGAATTCAGCGACCCCAAAAACCCCCAGATGAGATCTATTTCCGGATCATTTTAAGAAAAAGATAAGCACGTTGTCCTAACAGGACCTTCCATTATTCTTACAGACTTTTTAATGCCAGAATCGCATTCAGCGACCCCAAAAATCGCCAGATGAGATCTATTTCCGGATAATTTTAAGAAAAGGAGAATCACATTATCCTTACAGAACCTTCCCAATCGGAGTAGTGGAAGTTGGCCAAAATTGGATTTCAAGATTTGACCCCGACAGACAGACACGATAGCAAGCTAAATAAAAGCTTTTAAAAAATACAATTAATATTATTTAATATACAAATGACCTCTTTTCCCCAAACATCAGGAAGGCCACCCTAATTTAAGGGTACATTTGACCTTGGCATTTCCGACTTTTTGCCTGCGGCGCAATAATGTCTCCCTGTATGGAGTTTTTAAACAAAACCCGTGCCGAAAGCGGGATTTTTTGTTATATAAAAATATCTCAATAACGGTAAAAAGATTGCGAATAATAGCACATAGCAAAATTATAGGAAATGCTATTCTCATTCATTCATCTCATACATTGAACTATCGAAAAACTTATTAATTTTTTAAACAAAAACTTTAATGATACCTTGGTTTACATACCTAAAAATAAAGACTTTTTTTTAAAAAAAATACTATTTGTTTTTCCGTCCTATTTATAATTTTCACTTTTTTCCACATTTTTATGGTTTAGACTGATTGAGGATTGCGGCGTTGCATTGTATCTAGACATGCACGCCCATTCAAGAAAGCACAATGTGTTCATCTACGGTTGCGAGAATAAACGTTCGCCGGATAAGAAGCTCCTGGAGCAGGTCTACCCTCTCATGCTGCATAAAAATGTCGCTGACAAGGTTCGTATCTAGTTCAAATTTTCCTTTTTTTTTTTTGCTGGATTTTCACTCTCATATCAACATTTCACAAAAAAAAATAAATACAGGGAAAAGTTCACATAAAAAATACCAAAGTCGTATGAAATACACGATTTTACTCTCATTTGCCACCGGCTAAAAACAAGGAAAATTCTATACTTTTCATACATATGTCGTTGCTTGTGCTTTCATGTGGCGTTTTTCGTGATTTTTCAACTTTTTATCCTTTTTTTTTGCATACTTTCTTTTAGTTTTCCTTTGAAAGCTGCAAATTTAAAGTGCAACGAAGCAAGGAAGGCACTGGCAGAGTCGTCATTTGGATGCTGGGCGTTATGAATAGCTACACTATGGAGGCATCATTCGGTGGCTCTACAATGGGATCCAGGAATAATACACATTTTTCAACTGCGGTATGTTAGAAATTAATACTACACTAGCAACCAGGGTTAATTTAATGACGAAAATAAAGTGAGATTTTCTTTTGGGGGATTAAAGTAACAAACATGAAGTGTTCTGTGAATTAATCAAGTCGTACAAGTCCTTGGACAAAGTAATGGAATTCACTTACATTTCAAAAGTTGGCCACGCAATATATACCTGTAGTCTAGCATTGCCAGGTTGACAGTGCCAAGTTAGTTATCGAGCTAACTTGGCACTGTCAATCTGGCAATGCTAGAGTACAGGTATATATTGCGTGGACTGCAAATTTTAGAATATTGAGTGTCGAGTATAAAATATTTATCGAATAAATAAACGTAACGCCGAATAAATAAACGTAATATCTCAGAAAAGGGGTGTATTAAAACTACCTCTGATTCTGTTGAATTTTTCTGACGAATTTACAACAGTTTCTGATATTATATCCAATGTCTAAAAGAAAAATACCGTTAGTATTTCCCATTAATTGCAATGAATATAAAAAATCTGATTTCAAGTCTCACGTTTTACTTTTTCTTCTGGGCATTCATTACACTCCAAGGCGGAATCGATCTCTTCAAATTAAGGCGTTGTAACCATTTTCTTTTTTGCTGCTGCACCTACACTTTTATGGGAATTGGAGAAAAAGTAAGGCATTTTTGCGTCGTTTTATAAAAAACATAACAAAAGCTATAATTGCCAATCTGGCAATTATTGAAAACCCGTATGGTGATTTAAGTGAACAGCGAACAGTTGTACCAAAATTCCACTTTGAAGTCAAACTTTCCAATAAGATTTTTAAAAATTTATTCCAATCGGATTTTGATGTATGGGAGTTTTATGTAGAATCATATCCTAAATAACTTTTGTTCTTGGACTTTTTTGATAAGATGCACCGTTTTTGAGATATTCGCAAAAAACGATTTCGTTCGTATGGGGGGTACCCCCCTAATGGTCCATTTTTGCCCATTAACGAACTTAGCCTCACATTTTACGAAAAACGGATCTGTGCAAAATTTCAAGTCTCTAGCTCAATCCGTGCGCCCGTAATCCGCGCCACAGACGGACAGACGGACGGACGGACGGACGGACGGACAGACAGACAGACAGACGGACGGACAGACAGACGGACGGACGGACATGCTAAATTAAACTTTTTTTATCATTCTAAACACACTGGTGTAATTCATTTTTTTGTGTGATGACGGGATCTTGGCGTTACAAACCAAATCTAATATACCCTTTGGTTTCACCATACGGGTATAAAAATTATACACACATGTTGCAGATAGAATCTAGAACCGTCATTGCAGGGGTAAAGTATGTTTTATAAGTTTTATAAATACCGGAAAAATAAAAATCACGTAATTAACCACTTTTATTTGTTTTAGAAGTACCCAAAAAGCAAAAATCACTTTCTTAACAATTTTTGAGAAAATTGCGTTATCCTTTGGGTTAAAATTTCCAAATCTTGTATTTGGATCGAAAGCTTTTCCCAGCAAAAGAGGAAAAAAGGATATTTTCGTTATCTTAACAAGATCTGCCGTTTCGAATTTTGAAATCCCAACATCGGATGCGTGATCAGCAATCATAATTTCCCGAAGAATTTAAAAAAAAGGATAATTGCAGTATCCAAACGGATCTTAACGAATTTTCCTGAAGATAAAACCTAGCGAAATCGCTTTTTCGTCCTTAAAAGCATTTTGGAAATAATTTGTTCGCGCTCATTTTTTTATTATCGATTAAATTCTCTGGTATACAGGTTCTCTACTCATTATTAGCTGTGGACATTTATTATTGTTGATAATCCACTTCGTTTGATTCGAAAAATCCAAATAAAAGAAAACAGTATTAAAAATCGTAAAAGCTCACATTTTTATAAAAATATTTATCCATTTTTAGTCCAAACTATCTGGAATCGCTATAAAATTATGGACCTTTGCAATCAAAAGATTCAATTCATATTTGGACTCATCTGGGAAACCTTATGCTTCAAAAGAACAATAAAGACCCATTGTGTAGCCTCTCCCATAATCAACCGAAATGAGGAAGAAATTCAATGCAATCTCCGGAATATGAAGGTCATTTAATCCACCGGTCGGAAAGGCTTTGGGATCCCAAACAAAATTCTGTAGAGAAATCCTGTCTACGGCATATCCCAAATAATATTGAGGATTTCAAAATTTAATAATACAAAACTACTTTCCATATCATTTCCAATCTCAACTCTCCTTTCCATGTGGTTTTCTCTGTTTGATCTGAACCTACAGAATACCGTACGTTTATGAGCCTCTGAAATTTGAGTCCCGAATCAATAAAACTCATCCCCATGGACCACGAATGATGATGATGGGACCAATTTCCATCAAGGACAACAGGATGAGTACCTTTTCTCAATAAATTGATCCAATTTTCTTTAGCATATTTTATAACGAAATTCCAATTCGAATATTTCAACAATTTGCCAAGAAAATAAATTTTGAATTTGTCGAGTTTTACGAGGATTATGGCGACGGTTTTCATAGGGCAGATGTGCTAATATACGATCATGATTTCAAATTCAGGGATGGGTTTAAATTCTAATTTTAAAAAATAAGTCTGTGTCTTAATTGTTATTTTTAAGGTCCCAAGCGACATTTTACAACCTTTCTTCCAAAAACGCGATTGAATCTTGATTTCTTTACACCAAAATTTAATAACAATTTTTACTCTGCTGTCGCTCTTATAGCCGTAGCCAGCTGTGCTCTCATTGGTCGAAAAGGCCAATCGTAGCCTCAATCGCAAAAGTAATCGTTAGTGTGATACGGCTATTACAGTTTTGCATGAATTATTAATCATGGATGGGGTTGCACATTTGTAAAGCGTTAAAGGCCCGTTTAAAAAAATGAAATCGTAAAAATACTGAGACTTAAATAATTCAAGTTGTACA
The DNA here is from genome assembly GCA_964034945.1 of Chrysopilus asiliformis. NCBI lineage: Eukaryota > Metazoa > Arthropoda > Insecta > Diptera > Rhagionidae > Chrysopilus > Chrysopilus asiliformis. The sequence continues at coordinate 15,317,708 of OZ035963.1, read as the reverse complement.
TAGGTTGCCAAATTTCGTTAGTGAAAACAGAACTAAACCTCTCAACAGCAAAAACCACGAGTTAAGGCCCGGGATGGCGCAAAAATAAAAGAGCTGTTCATAGGATAAATCAGGCTAATTTTTACTTTCTTATACGAAATATAATAAAGTATTGTATTCATGGAAAATTTCAAACTCCTAATTTTGTCTAAAAAACATTTTCCGAATACTCCTGTTTTTTTAATTAGAACTAGATTCTTCGAGTTGGTGTCGAGGTATACCGTTATTTCAAGAAAAATCTTTTTTTTTGGGATTCTCTCGAAAAGTGACTTTCGGTGGTTTAATGTATGAGATCAATTGAAGAGCATGTTTGCCACAATGCTGTCGTTCACCAATATCCGTTATATTTCCGTTATATTTTACCATTATTGTATTGCAAAAGTCGTTTTTTACGAATTGCTTGCAAGCGAAGAGTTTTTCGAAAAAACAGTTAAAGGAAGAATTAAAGATATTAAAATTCCACACTATTTTCTTTTACCGTAAATTGATATATTTTACCGTTATCGAAATATATATAATTTCGTAAAAAAAATCTTTTTGTTTGTGTGCACTAATATTTTATTCGTCGGGCTATAAAGTGCGAACGAACGTAGATTTTGTATAAGAAAGTCAGGTGCTATTCACATCAGATATCTATTTTTTTTCAATTACGAAAAATGTTTTCTTCTATATAGCATAAAAGTAATCCCAAATTAGGATTTTCCTGCATGAAGACCACCAGGAAATTTATTTTATTAACTATAATACTCCAATATTCGAAACCATGTTTTGTTGTGGAGAAGAAAAAATCATATTTCCACTTTATGTTTAGCGAAAACATTTACACAGTGGAATAATAACTTCAGGTTTTCCAAACAAGAACGTAAACTGGAAAACAATCAACATGCGTCTAACTTTGTTATCTTGAAAGCAATTCACAATCAAAACAAACGGAAAATGGACTGAAGTAGGAGCGGGAAATGTTGGGAAAAGTGAAAAAAAATGATATAACACATGGATCAATAAGTCCCGAGACTAACAATGAAAACAACATTTTTTTTGCCAAATTTTTTTTTATTCATCAATATAATCACCTTTTAGGGTGATACAATCGTTCCAACGCTTTTCCAATTTTTCAATACCATGTTTATAAAAAAAATTATCTTTCGCTTCAAAATAAGCTTCAGTTTCAGCGATGACCTCCTCATTTGAGCCAAATCTTTTTCCCTGGAGCATTTTTTTAAGATCAGCAAAGAGCCAGTAGTCACTGGGGGCTAAATCTGGCGAGTATGGGGGGTGGGGAAGCAGATGAAAGCCCAATTCGTTCAATTTTGCCATTGTTTTCATCGACTTGTGGCAGGGTGCATTGTCTTGGTGAAAAAGGATTTTTTTTCTCTGCATGTGCGGTCGTTTTTTTGCGATTTCCTCCTTCAAACGCACCAGCAAGTCAATATAATAATCACTGTTGATCGATTTACCTTTTTCGAGGTAGTCAATGAAAATCACGCCATGCGTATCCCAAAAAACTGACGCCATGACTTTGCCAGCTGACTGCTGCGTTTTCGGACGCTTCGGACGGCTTTCGCCAGCTGTGCGCCACTCAGATGACTGCCGCTTCGACTCTGGAGTGTAGTGATGTATCCATGTTTCGTCCATGGACACGTAACGACGCAAGAAATCTTTTTTATTGCGAGTAAATAGCGATAAACAGCTTTCTGAATCATCGACTCGTTGCTGTTTTTGTTCCATCGAAAGCAATCGCGGCACCCACTTGGAAAAAACCTTTTTCATGCTCAATTTTTCATGAAGGATAGTAAATGCACTTCCATATGATATCTGTGTTATCTCAGCAATCTCACGGAGCTTCACTTTACGATCTTTCATTATAATTTTTGTCACTTCACTCACATTTTCCGGTGTAACGGCTTCCACAGGTCTACCCGAGCGTTCCGCGTCATTTGTGTCGGTACGACCACGTTTAAACTCGGCAAACCACCGACAAATCGTTGCTTTTGATGGACAAGAGTCCGGGTAACATTTTTCAATCCATTGTTTCGCTTGCACGGTGTTTTTACCCATTAAAAAACAATGTTTTATCAGAACACGAAACTCGGTTTTTTCCATTTTTTAAACAAACTACAAAACGACTTTACTCCAACCTCGATAACTCAGCTGTTTCTGGTCCGATCGACTTAAAATTTTGACACGTTTCAAGCAAAGGTTAGTACTCTAGAAAGACGTGGTTACTGGTTTACTACGAGCGTCATCTCTGGGTTAGTCTCGGGACTTATTGATCCATGTGTTAAAGATAAAGGGAAATGTTGTTGTACTACGGAGGTTATGAAAAATCAATAGATAAGATAAACATAATGGAAAAGCGAACAATGAACGCTTCAGGGTTCTGAGGGTGGATGAGTGGAAGGGTGAATGGTAGGCAGACATAAAATATTCGAAGGGAAAGCCCAACTTTCATATGCTCGACAGTATCACAAATTCAATCAGAATCATCAAAGTAAATATGTTTCTCACATTGAAACAATAAATCATAATTTTTTTCTGATATGAAACCGAACCGAAAGTTAAACGGAAGACGCTTGTTTATTTGCCGGAACTTCGCAGTATTTCCCTTCATTTTTCCACTCTGGGTTAATATAAATCTTTCTATGCGGTCACACAAATGTCTTTTCTATCGATTGCTCGAATGTTTCTGTCGCAACTTAATGTTAACCACAAAAATTTAAAAAAAATATCTTTAACTTACATGAAATGTAGAAAAATTTTGATCGGTTTTTGTGGTTTAGAAATTCGGAAAACTGATTAAAGACATTTTTCAGAAAAGTTATCACAAAATTTTTCACAAAATTTTTCACAAAATTTTCATCTCGTATACATGAAAGTGTGCTTAAATAAACCAGATATAGTGGTTAAAATCAAATCCAGATAAAAAAATACACTAATCTGTTCAGAATGGTTTCAGTACGGCTCTGAGCTAATTTGCCAAAGGTCGCTAAGGGACGTTCCTTAAAATACGTCTCATTATTTTAGCATTTTAAACATGGAGAAAAAAAATATGATTCCACCAATCATAAAATGCAGCCAGTATAATTATGTTTAGGGGATTTTTATTACAATTATAGTTGCGTTTTTTTAATGTTCTGAAACAGTTCAGAACAAGCTTTCCATACAAAATCCTGCACCACTTTTTCATCTCGGACAGCGTTTGGAACAAAGGGAAATTTTATACGGTAATGTACGGTAATGAAATGCTGCTAACTTCAACGCAATAACTCTGACATTTTTTTTCTGTTAGAAGATTTTCTGTAAGTGGTTAGTTGGTTCGGTTCGACAGTTCAATAATTTTAAACATGAAAGGTAGTAAAATCGCGATTACAGCAAGAAAATATAACAGTAACGGCCTACTGATGCAACCAACGTGAAGTTAGTTGCGATTGAACTCGATGAAATTTCCCACTTTATATCGTTTTTTTAATGTTTATTGTTCTAGAACATTAAGACAACGCAACTTATGTTCGATTGATATTTCCCCTCGGGGATATTTTTGCCATTATAATTATAATTGCCGACACTGTGATTCCAACCATATTATGCTTAAAGCTGAAAGGAGAAATCTTGATATTTTGATTACATTATGTTTAGATGTACAAGAATATTTTCCAATTCACCAACCATATTATGTTTGGAGCAACTAAAATATGTTTGGATTCCCAAAATTTTTTGTCGTTGATCATATGTTTGGGGCGAACATAATATGGTTGGTTCGTAATTATAATTATGATTATTCTAAACAAATATTGCTAATATGAATCACAACTATAATCCCTGTAATAAAAAAATAATAATATTAAATTTTTATATAATGAATGGTGAACTCCACCTCAACTCATACTCACGTTTACAGTCATGTTCGATTTCTTAACTTTTTTCATTTGGATGTTGTTAGGGACTTAAAAAAAAGTTACCCGTATTTTTTTGTTTGGCGGAATAACGTCCGGTAGGCGGAGGGGAGGGGGTCAAAGTCGGCGAAAACTGGAAATCACAAAAACTTTAAAAATTTGTAACTTCTGAACGGCTTTACCGATTGTGATGATATTAAACATTTTGGAAAGGTAATTAAATTACCTTGTGACACAAAAATACTTTTTGACTCCCTCCCCCTCACTTTTATATTTTAAAATTCAATTTAGTGACAAAATTTAAAATATCTCGAGAAAGACATTTTTTTTCTTTTGAAATTTTTTCTGTAAATACCTACCATTATACCATACAAATTCGCTAAATAAAATTTGGGGGTAAATGCGTTGTTGATTTTTAAAAAAATTTCAAAAAAATCGAATACAAGAAAATTTTACATATTCTACTGTTTTCGATTGGTTTTTATGTTCTATGTACATAAATATTAATGCAAAAGTTTTAGGAGATTGAAATTAATTAAAAATTTATTTAAAAGAAAAAGTTTTAAATATATGGGGGGTATCCCCCTAATTGTCCGTTTTTTGCCAATTACTCAAAAACGGTGCATCTTACCAAAAAAGTCCAAGAACAAAAGTGATTTAGGATATGATTCTACATAAAACTCCCATACATCAAAATCCGATTGGAATAAATTTTAAAAAATCTTATTGGAAAGTTTGACTTCAAAGTGGAATTTTGGTACAGCTGTTCGCCGTTCACTTAAATCACCATACGGGTTTTCAAAAATTGCCAGATTGGCAATTATAGCTTTTGTTATGTTTAATTTGTAACACAGAGAGAATATGAGGTAAAACAACTTCAAAGAAGGTTTGAAAGTGTCAAAACACTTCCAGGATCTCAAAATTTTCACGGATTTATTCAAAACGGAAATTTTCTCAAAGTAAAAAAATTTTCTGATGGTGATATGTATATTTAAAACTTTTCTTTTAAATGAATTTCTAATTAATTTTAATCTCCTAAAACTTTTGCAATAATATTTTGTACATAAAACATAAAAACCAATCGAAAATCAATAAAATATATGAAAAATTTTGCATTCGATTTTTTTTTGAAATTTTTTTAAAAATCAACAACGCATTTACCCCCAAATTTTATTTAGCGAATTTGTATGGTATAATGGTAGGTATTTACAGAAAAAATTTCAAAAGAAAAAAAAATGTCTTTCTCGAGATATTTTAAATTTTGTCACTAAATTGAATTTTACAATATAAAAGTGAGGGGGAGGGAGTCAAAAAGTATTTTTGTGTGACAAGGTAATTTAATTACCTTTCCAAAATGTTCAATATCATCACAATCGGTAAAGCCGTTCAGAAGTTACAAATTTTTAAAGTTTTTGTGATTTCCAGTTTTCGCCGACTTTGACCCCCTCCCCTCCGCCTACGGGACGTTATTCCGCGAAACAAAAAAATACGGGTAACTTTTTTTTAAGTCCCTAAAAACATCCAAATGAAAAAAGTTAAAAAAACAGAGGTGACTTCCAAGCTCCATACAAGTCGAGTATGAGTTGGTGTGGAATTCACTGAATGCTTTTCACATCCGAAAAATTCCTTTTAATTTTCCGATTGTAAAAAACGTAAAACAATTAATATAAATAACTTTCGAAGCTCTTGGGAACGTTTGTCAGTGGTAGTGAATGCCCAAGAACTTTCGAAGTTTTGCCAACCCTGATCTAAACAAACCGGTAAAGTTTCATTAATGCTGGGATCTGACTGGGCTACTTTTGCTGCGCAGCACGAAGAAAAACTGCCAATTAGTGCAGAGCCAATACACAGTGTTTCTTCGTGCTGCGCAGCAAAAGTAGCCATGTCTGATGCAGCCATGAAATACAAGTAGATTAGAAGTTTTCAAGAAATTTTACCACAAAAAACCTGCTTTCTTTTATATTACTATTTTGACATATCTTTAATAAGAATTTTTCTTTATATTTTACAGGATTACGAGCACATGGGTCGAGCATTTTGTGAAACTCTACTAGATTACTACGACGATAATCCAGTTAAAGTAAAGAAACGTGATAAGTTATTTAAACGTATTAAACGAATTAGAAAACGTGAACGTCGCGACAGAAAAGCTCTTAGATTGAAGAAATTGGCAGAGGAAGGGTGTATCATAGATGAGGGAAATGTAATCAATTGTGAAAAGATTCTTTAACAACAAAAAAAATGAAAAAGAAAAACACTGAATTATTGAGATAATCTATGTCTCATTTTTGCTCTTCTGTAAATAAAATCTTTCGTTTCTTTCTATATTTCTTCTGGAGAAATAAGAAAAAATCCTTGGGTTTCCATTTATTTCTGTTTCAATATTCTTAACTGCGATGATACTTTTATCGTTATGCGCTGTACTTCGATTTTCCATTTGCCTCTTCATCTCACGAAAATGTTCGAATTGAATTCGTAATTTCTTTTTCTCCATGAAATTTTTTGAGCTTTATGTTTTGCTCCTGAATTTACCTTTCATCTCATTTGAAATTCTTAGAATTGAAAACATTTAATTATTTATCAAAGGAAATCAATTTCGCATAAAGATGTATTGCTAAGAAAGTTGTAGAAGTGCTCTCCGAAATTGAAGTGATTTTAATGATGTTTCAAAGAAAATTGCAGGGGAAAAGAAATCGAGGACAAAAGAAAATATGAAAAAAATGTTTTCATTTTCTTAACGATAGTAAATCGTGTACACTGAGAAAAGCAAAAGCAAAGGTGAAACCCTTAGCCAAAAAACAAGATTTGCTTTATTCGTTTTTAAAAGCTCTAACTCACAAACCTTTCAACCGATTTAGCTGAAATTTTGGCTTGAATCTTCTCTAACTCGGAAACCACTCGGCCGGACGAGCTGAAATTTTCACCTAAGTTTTCTAAGAAAATATGTGTTATCTTTGAAATATTTATTTTGAATTTTTTGCAATAAAATTTTCATGGTTTTGTTTGACTTTTTTTAACAGACTTTAAAGGTTATATTTTCGGAGGTCATGTATGCAATATGTATATATGTGCACGATTTTCTCATAAACGGTATATTTATTTTTCATATGATGTAATTCCAATTCGAACACTTGTACCTGACTGCCTGCTTCAACTTTTCCTTAACTCTCAACAGAAATATTTCCAAATTTTTCTCAACTGACTTGTAAATGTTATTCGAATTATTAACAAATAAACATAAGATAAAGTTTTTAAATTATTCCTACACAAACTAAACCTGCAAAATCCAAATTTCGTGTGATGCCTTCAGGACGTTTTTCAAAAATAACTGAAAACAAAAAGCCAAAACCTTATAGTAACCTCACATTTATTCGCAATAAACAGGAAAAGTTTTCGTGAATAATAAGCAGATGGCATGGTAAACCTGAAATTCTTTTTTCTGAAAACTTCCTCTTACTGTTCTCCCTTCACTCTGCAACTTTCTTCAAAATCTTTTACACCTAATTCTTTTGTTTCGAGGCTTTTAAATATTTAAATTTCTGTTGTACATACATAAAACGTAAATACATGAAAAATTAATATTTTTTCTGGTTTTTACGTGTATAAATCAATGAATTTACGGTAGAAATATTTGGAAGCGACATTTTAATAGATTTTGTTGCTAATTTATTTTTAAACAGCACAAAAGTATTTTTTAGTTGCTTGAAAAATTAAGAAAAAGCCCAATTTTTAGTGAAAAATATTGCCGTTTTTAAAAAATATTTATGTAAAAAAAATAATATTCGAGATGAAATAATAATAATAAAAATAATTAATTCTTTGTATCTCGTCTGTAAAAAAATATGTCTTTTTGGCAACATTGTCTATAACAGCATTGCCAGCTATAAAAGACAAAAAAAGCATCCGCTTACGAAGGACTTAAGTGGCATCTTGTAGTTTGTTATAAATGTGCTAAAAAAATTATGTAAAGTTTTAAAAAAACGTTATTTTATATAGAACAGAAAACAATTAAAGCTTTTAATGTTTAACCAATTTATTTAATATAAAAATTTACTACCACTACAATTAATTGTACATTTAACCTGCTATACTGTTTAGTTATTCAATAAACAAAAAATTTACCAAATCGGCTGTAATGACGCGTTAGATAGAAATAAAAGAATATGCCAGTTAAAATTAACTCAAAACAGAAATACAGTGAAATCTCTCAAAACCGGATTCTGGATATATCCGAAACTTGGATAAGCTTGATATTTCATTAAGAAATATACAGCATATAGTGCGAAACTTTCAATCTAAGTGTATATTTGACCTAAAAATGCAAAAAAAAAAACGCCTGTAGCATTTTTCTTTTAAGAATTCTAACTATGGCGTGTGTTTTTCACAAAAACGGTTTCCCTGCGGCGCATTTTTCTTTTGAAAAACATCTTTTGCTTTAAAAAAAATGTTTCATAGTCAACTCACACATCGAGAAAGAGGAATGGCAAGTGTTGTCTCTCTCTTGCGGTTATGACAACAAAATAAATGCGTTTAACTTACCTCTACATGATTGATCTTAAGTCATTGTTTTTAAAAAAAAAATGTCAATCGTGTCCGTGGTTTTGACCACTATGTCAAGGGTTTTTCGCTCAAAAGTTCTTGTTTTCTCAAATTTGTTATGGCAACCCTCCTTACGCCGAACAGATTTCACGGAACTGTGCGAGTCAAATCTAAATACTTGTATGGCACAACGACAAAATGTTTGCACAACGACAAATGTTTGAAATGTTCGATTTCTACTGTATGTTTTAGGAAACTTCGAAGTTTCCCATTTTCGGTTTCCGAAAATCAACTACGCAGAACGAATGGCAAATTTTTAGCCGTTGAAAAAACTAAACAGAACAAACTAAAAAAAAAAGCCAGAAAAAAACCAAACAAACTAAAAACTGCTTTGTTATGTAAAATTCTTATTTTTTAAGCTCGCCTTGAATAATTTTTCTTTAAACAAATTTAATTTATTAATTGATAATTTTTTTATTATTTTGCACAATTGTACCTGACACATTTTGAATGATGGAATTTTTTAATTTAATTCTGTTGATTTGTTGTCCTGTTCAAAAAAATACATTTACACTGGAAACACAGAAAAACAATTCGCTTGTTTTATTTCTTATTAAAAAAAAATATTATCCTTTTATTTATTTAGAGAAATTCGCACGCCTTTTCAATTACTTTTGTATAAAAAAACCGTAAGATAAAGAATAGAATTTAAAACAAAACAAAAAAGCATTGAGAAGAATTTCGTAAGTTTTTTTTTTAAATCTAAATTGATTTTCATTCGTTAATTTAGGATCGACTTCGTACGAAAATTCTTGAACGACTCGTTAAGGAGGGTTCCAGTGCCGATGAGCCACTTAATATTCCACTCTCGGATTATTCCAGGTGAGTTGATTTTTAATCTCTTGGTTTTCTTAACTGTTTTTAAAGACGGTAGATGGAGCAATTAATTATTTGGAATAAAAAGAAATGCAATAAAAACGAAAGAAGTTTTTAAAGTCTAATACTGAAGAAAGGTCTTACAGACTCCTACAAACTATAGCTGCTTTTTTAATGATCTGATTATATGGATCATTAAGAAACGAGAGTTTATTGTGGTTTTAAATTGTTTTAGGTTATGTTAAGAACCCGTATGTTGTAGCAATAACGTTTAAGATCGCAAAACTCTATGCTATTACCAGCTAGAATAGTAAGCTTCTGTTTTTCGCCGCTAGATTTTTTCAGTTTTCGGAAAAAAAAACTTTGATGTTATGGAAATAGTAGTTGCGTTTTTTCCAGAGTAACGATCCAGAGTAAGTGGGAAATTTCATCGAGTTCGAATGGCAACTAACTTCACGTTGGTTACATCAGTAGGCCGTTACTGCTACATTTTCTTGATATTATCACGATTCGCTATCTCCCATGGTTAAAACTATTTCGCTATCGAACAGAACCAACGAACCACGAACCACAATTGAGAATAAAATGTCAGAGTTATTGCGTTGAAGTTAGCAGCATTTCATTACCGTACATTACCGTATAAAATTTCCCTTTGTTCCAAGCGCTGTTCGAGATGAAAAGGTGGTGCAGGATTTTGTATGGAAAGCTTGTTCTGAACTGCTTCAGAACATTAAAAAAACGCAACTAGTATTTCAATATCCACACACCTATGAAAGCAGACAAACTGCGACTCGCATCGAGGGAATTTTTTTCCTCAATAACTCAGAAGCCAAATCAGTAGTGTGACCGATTAATCGGCTCCGTACAAAAATCACACCTTCGGCCAAATTTTCAGCTTAATTTTGGCCGAAGGGCCTTCGGTGTGTCCACAATGGAGCACGCAAAGTCTTCTTAATCTAATCTGACCTAACCTACCCTAAATCAAAATTCAAGGAAAATTAAGCTTTTTTTAAAAGTGCAAATTAGGGGAATATGATTCACATATACCAAAATTTCGTATAGTTAAGCGAAATTTGTTGGAATATAATTCGCATATCCAAAAATGTCACACAACCGCAAAGCTAATGGTAATTGATAGGTTGTAACACACATCACTGCGCTGAATTCAATAAAATTAGTGTCTAAAGTACAGCTGTAGGTCAAACCCAAAATCAACATTTTTTTAAGCGAGTCTTACAACTGCAAAAACAGGAGTGGTATTCCGTAACTTGTTTCAAGCGTTTGTTTCGAGTTAGAAGAAAAAGTGGTATTCGCTATCTCGGTTTCTCTCAGAGACAGCGAATACTTCTTGTTCTTCTAACTCGAAACAAACGTTTGAAACAAGTTGCGGAATATCACTCCAGTTGGTTATCTATTAGAGATACGCCAAATGAGCATTTCTGAGTAGTCATACTCATCAAGATAATTTCTGCTTGGTACCTAGTTATTGGGACTAGGTACGAAATATTAAAAGTTCAAATTTCATTAAAAATAATATAAAAACAACCAATTATATCTTTTCATGAATTTAGGTTTTTGACGGTCACCATGTTTTTCCCCCTTAACTAAAAAATAAAACTAAAAGATACTTTTAAAATTTATATCTTGTTTCAATTTGAAATTTTATTCAAATTTTAATTGCAAAACTTATTTTAAACAGTACAAAATCCAATTTAATTAATCCATGAATTTCAAAATAATGAAACAGCATCAATCAATATCAATTAGAATGTGATTTGCCAAAATCATTAAATCCTGTTGTATTTTAATAAATTACTCACAGTCGGCCGAACTAAAACCATCTTCTTAACTAAACAAATCGATAATTTATGTGAAAACAAAATTAAACGGACATCGTAATTATTTCGGTTGGTTAAAAGCTCATTATTAAAGTTATTTATTTATAGAATTAGTCTCGCTTTTTAAAAATCTTCCCCACAAACACACTCCAATAAAACTCTTCACGCAGTTGGAGATTGAAAAAAAAAATCATCTTTTGAACACATAAAGGCTTAGTTTTTATATCATACAATTTTCCATATTTGCTCCATTAAAGAAAATCAATAAAATGTTATTAAGTAGGACAGTTAAAGGACTTACCCTGATATCGAAATTAAAAATGTTGATAATGATTTATGATCGAAATATTTAAGCTAACGATATTTTGTTCCGCTTATGGTTTTGAGTGTGGAAGGAAACAGGTCGACACTTAATTTTAATATCCCTAACAGAATCCGGTACTGTGAAAGTAATTACCAATTTTTTCTTGTATTTTTTTAGTGATGAAGGCGACACATCATCAAGCAGTTCGGATAATGAGGGGAAATCTGCAAAGTTTTCAGATCTTGAAGGACCATGCTGCCAACCACTTAAGGTACCACCGTGTTCACCAGTTTTAAACGCAAATCAACGTAAGGATGAGAAAAAGGTGAATAACAATTATGGAGAAGTTTAGGAATTTGGAAAAAATTTAAAAAAAAATTGGCTGGTAAAAACAGTAAACAAAATTGTGGTAGAGGGAAAGGTGGGTCCGAAAACGCAAATCTAGCGTGACGTATTACATGTGGAGCTTCTCATTGATTAAAAACTTTTAAATCGGAGAATTTTTAAAAAGATTTGTAAACCGGACCCAAGCAAAATATGAGAAAATTACTTTCGCACCAATTCTGTGACTTTGTGGGCACAGCGTTCACTTTGTGCCCTCTGTTGTTACTTGATAAGAAAAAAATTTGTTCTATGTTGAGTATGGGTCAATTTGGTTTTGGTTCCTAAAATTAGAAAATTTTGTTCTGGTTTTTGGTTTCTAAAATCATCATCATACTAATATATAAAAATGAGTTGGTGTCTGTCTGTCTGTCTGTCTGTCTGTCTGTCTGTCTGTCTGTCTGTTCCTCTTTCACGCAAAAACGGCTGAACCGATTGACTTGAAATTTGGCATGAGTGTCTGTGGTAGTTCTGGTTCCAACATAGGCATACGGAAAAGTAGTGCGAAGGGTGGGGGAGTAAGGGGAGGGGGTAAAGTGATTTCGAAACTTAGTTTTTGCGCTATGTTACTCTTTCGCGGGGAAACTACTGAACCGATTGGCCTGAAATTTGGCATAGATGTTCGCCGGGGGTCCAGCCCCAACATAGACCCATTAAAAAGGAGCCCGAGAGATGGGGGGAGTAAGGGGAGGGGTAAAGTAATATACCAACCCGATTGGCCTAAAGTTTAGCTCCAACATAGACCATAAAAAAAATTGAAAAAACCTAACCCGGCAACGACGAGTATGCAAGCTAGTTTCAAATATATGATTGCTTTTCGTTCTCCAAAAGTGGTCTTTCTGTTCAATGGTTTTTGCGTTTCCTGATCATATTTCTTGAGCTACATTCCAAGAAAAAGATTTTTTGGCTACTACAACATATTACAGGGCTGTGAAAAACCTGGGGTTTTTTTTTTAAAAGACCAACCCATTGGGTTTTATTGGATTTTTAAAGGTGTTTTAGTGCATTTTTCGGGTTCTTTGGGTGGGCTTTTAAAAAAAACCCAGTGGGGGAAAATAATAACAACTCTGCTATATTAACATAAAAAAGTCTTAGACTTTAAACCTGGTTGATAATAGAAACGAATAAAAAACATTTCAATCCTAAAAATTTACACATGAACAATACGGAACCACTAAATAATTTCACGTTTTTGGTTTAGTTACAGCATTTGTTTTAAAAACTGCATTGGTTTTGGTTCGGTTCGTTCATCTTTTTTTCAGAGTGGTTTAATTGGTTTTGGTTTGGTTTCTGTTCACTAAAATTTCAATGGTTTTTGGTTCGGTTAAAAAAACCGGTAAAAAGTCCGTCAGTTTCTTTTGTGGGCTCCCTAAAAATCAAATATTTGACATTTTTTTGGACAATGAAAATTTTCTCCTTTTTAGACGACCAATCTTTGCCCCCAGTAGTAGAAATAACCCAAATATATATTCTTGTCTTCTTTCTCTCACTGATTGAAGACAAATCTTTGACAGATTCACTACCGTCTCTCGAGCATCGTCGCTCTGTTGGGGTACTCAGCATATTCTATAGATATTTCCATGGGAAATGTTCCACTGAAATTTCCCACCTTATTCCTCCACGGTATATTTTCCCTAGACCCTCTCGTGCAGCCGCATGCGCGCACAACTTCTTCGTTTTCGAACAGTAAAGTTTAGGAGTTCCTTCATTCCGCAAACAACAATACTTGGGAATGATTTACCATCCGATGTGTTCCCCCGGATTATAACCGGTAGAAGTTCAAGGAGAACATAAAAGGACATCTCCTTTCGTTCTTCCGACCATCCTGAGCTGTGCTTCGGCATTAAAGGGTCTTTCCTTAAGCTCTGGCTTGGATTATATACAGTAATCCCTCCAACTGCGCGGTTTCTAATTGCACGGTTTCGCAACTGCGCGGTTAAGTTTTTGATACCAAAATTTCGAACTGCGCGGTAAACATTTCGCAGCTGCGCGGTTTTTTTCAAATTTTTCGTTTAAAAAAAACATATTCCTCACCCCAAAATTTCATACAAAGTAGGGTTCACAGTGCGCGGTTTCGGTTTGCGCGCTCTTTTGTGGAAGCGCTCTTTTTGTGGCACAGTTGGAGGGATTACTGTATATAAAAAAATATATATTGAACAATAAAAAAACAAAGAAAATACTTCCCCCAAAATTACTTTCCTATTTCACAGCGATTGTAAATTATTTTACCAGAAGAATTTACAACCTTAATGACAAATAAACTGTAAATTCAAGCAAGTACATAAAAGTGACGTTCGTTACACATCGTCTATTAGCCAAAAGATTTATAATAGTGGCGCTTCCCATTATTTCCCACTTCCCACTGTGAATGTAAAATTTATAAGCGAATGGGCGATTATTTAATTTCCCGCCAAAAACTCGCCGTCGTTCCCTCAAACGACAACATTTTTGACAGAATCCCTTCGCGCTATAATTAACTCAATTTACAAATGTGGACAATTCCCATTAATTAACTCAAAGACACGCTACAACCAATCGCGTAACCCCACACAGAAAAAAAAACTATAGGGGGATAAGGGCGCAAAAAATGCTATTTTAATCGATTTACGAGCAATTCACTTGACCATGGCAATGGACGAGTGAGAATATCGCCGAATGATTCAAATCCGGTCAAAACAATTTCGGTTGAATTTACATTGAAACGATAAAAAGTGTGTCAAAATCACTGCCAATGTGAAATTGGAACGAATGACCGAGAGAATTGATGCGACTTAATAAATTTTCACTGTTTAAATATTTGTTAAACATCGGTCCGAGTATTCCTGCTATTTGAGGTATTTTGCATGTCAACTTTGATGTTCAACTCACAGAGGAAATTGCAGAAAACAGCACGGCACGTACGGCAGGGGAAAAGTTGGGAAGAGGAAAGCTTTTTGATCAATCAAAGAATTCAATTGAAAACCTTTGGTACACGAAACGAAGTCAATTTTTGTAAAACATGAAAAACTTCGATCTCAATAAAGAAATATATTTGGAAAAAACAGTCAATGCAGTATTTTTAGCGTTTTAAAATTAATAGGTCTATTGGTACAACATGAAAATATTCGGAAACATAAAAAAAGCTACAATTGCCAAAGGCCAATCGTCAAATACGAAATGTTTATTTTAAAAAATTCACTTGTATGGAGGAGAAAGGAAGGAGTGGTCCGATTGGATTTTAATGTATGGATAAGTTATGTAAAATCCGATTCTAAACATATTTAACCTTTATAAATTTTTCAATATGGCTCACCGTTTTCGAGAAAATTGCAAAGAACAGTTTCATTTCTATGGGAGAGAGGGGAATGAGTGGTCAAACTGGATTTTGATGTATAGATAAGTTATGTAGAATTATATTCTAAATACATTTTAGAAATCAGCCTAAGTTGTTTTTTTTTGTGAATTTTGCATCGCAAGCTTATATGCTCTAATGGCCTTGGGAAAAACCATTCAAAAATGTCTCCTCTCCTTCGGAAACTTTTTGTGGACCCATAAAAATTAATTTCTCTCAAAATTTTAAGATATTTTATTGGGGACAGATTTTTAGGGTCTCTCATAGACAAGACGTGCCGCATTTGGTCCTCGGCAGCGTTCCGCAAAAGTGCGAAGGGAGTGCAAACGAAAATCCCATTTAATTTCATTGCTCCTTACACCCCCTGGTTTTTTGCCAATGCATCCAGCAAATAACCAAATTTTGGCCACTTTTTTTTACTTTCCCGCAGAGATGCAAATCAAATGTTTTTTTTTAATATAGTTCAGTTTTGGTTCAAGGTGAATTGGGTTTCTAAACTTTGGGTTTGCTTTCTAAAATTTTAAAAATATGGTTCTCGTTTGGGTTTTGATTCCTAAAATTTTAAAATTTGGTTCTGGTTTCTTCAATTTCAAAAATGTGGTTCTGGTTTTAGTTTCTGAAATAACGAAAATTTTGGTTCTGGTTTTAGTTTGTAACATTTCAAAAATTTGGTTTTGGATCTGATTTTGGTTCTTACACAAATCTGGCAGAGGTCAGATGGAATGTTTTTTGGTACTAAATTAACATAAAGTGCTGGACTCTAAATCTGGTTAGAAATTAAAAATAATACGAATTTTCCGATCCTAAAAATTCCAATTTGAATCGAACGGAACCACTGAAAAAATTGCTGATCTTTTATTTGGTTACAGCATTTGTTTTCAAAACTGGTTTGGTTTTTGTTCGGCTCGATCACCTTTTATTAAAAAATGGTTTGGACTTAATTCCATTCGTCCATTTTTTTGAAGAAAGGTCGGTTTATGGTTTGGTTTTGGTTTACAAAAAATTTCAATGGTTCAATGGTTTTTGGTTCGGTTCAAAAAACCGATCTCTGCTTTCAATCTGAAATTTTTTACTTGAAAACTCACAAATACTTTTTATGGTTTTAGCTAAAAAAGAGTAAACCGAAGGCAAAATCATCAAATATCCACAAACGAAGTAAAAAATCTGAGCGCACACCACTTGATCTGCCAACAACAGATCCAGGATCGGATTTGCAATTTTCAACAGACGACGAGGCCTACGTAGAAACTGACGGCTACGGAACGATTCCCAGGGCACATCGAGCCTTCCAGCGAAAATATCAAGTGGAAATTTCCAGGAGAATGCCTCCCGAACTGATTGTGACGCCAGCCAAGCATAAATCGAGTGAATCAATTATGGGGAAATTAGATGAAAAGAATAAAAAAATCGCATCGCCTTTCATTACGGAATTCCCACCAATCGCTGGAAGTGCGCGAAGGACCAGATCTTGGCACAATCTGAACAAATGCGCTCCGAAGATCAGGTGGGTGTTTTTAAATTAAATTACAATGAATTTTACTGAAAAAAATTGTTTTCCAGAATAAATAATGCCCACGATGTTTACAACATTGAAACAACTGAAAGTTTACAGTTTAAATTGTCTCTGAAGAAGCAGATTTGGACCGGGGTTCCCGCTGATGCGAGTGTGAGTGATAAAAACAGGCCCCTATCCTGGGGAATACCACCGATTGTTAGAAAGAAGGGCCTAATGACGAAAGACGACAACGAAGCGCTTTTAGCGTAAGCAAAAATTATTTTTCGAAATTGAAATTTGGCGCCATAGGGTGAATGTTTCCCAAAAGAGCCCCACTGAAGTGCCGAAAATCGATTGATTTTTCTAATTCTTTTGAACGAACCTTGCGAAACATTAATACGAAATCCTTGTAAATTCCAGGGCATGTTCCCAGAAGCTCGTCGAATGGCAAGAGAACGAGAAATTAGTTAGCGCAAGTGCGAAAGGGAAGGTTACCATCAATTTAATGGTTCCGGAGATTCCTGAAAAGAAAACTCAGATCGTCAGGACAAACGCACCGAAGCCTGAGCCCAAAGCTCCGGAGCCCAAGGCCAAGAAGAAGAAGTAAACCTGAAAATTTTCGATTTTCCTGCTAATTTCGAATGATTTCTAATAAATTCTTGTTTGCAGTAGAAGTCCGCTAACAAAAATCGCAGAAACAACTCAACTGTTGACCCGATTGGCCAAATCAAAGACGAGGTCGTCTGGACATTACCGGAAGGTATCTCAAACATTGTCTACAAGCATAGTTACTTCAACTGCAACAGTGGCTATCATTCCCCCAGTGAAAAGTAAATTCAAAACTGGCGGAATTGTGGCCACTGCTGTACAACCCATCAAAAAGAAGAAGCCCAGGCCGACACTATCGACGAAGGAGAATACAACCGAGTCCGATTCGGAGAAGCCCTTCGTCAAGAAAATCAAATCGAAGCTAAAAAAGAAGACCAAATCGAAAAGTTGAGAAATTCATCCATGCTTGAAAGCTGGCGACTCGTTCGGAATTGAGGCCTTGTTACTATTATTAATTATTGATGATATTCATTTGTTTCCTGTTCTGTTTGTCTACGAAATTTACAATATTTAAGAAATTTGTTCTCTGATTAACTTGATATATTAAAAAAACATTTTAACAAAATAAACAAATCGTTTTCACAGTAAGAGATTTTACTCAATTGCCACTTAACCCCCAATTTATCGAGGTTTTGTCACTAGGAAACAGGTTGACCTAAATAAACGTTACTTAAATGGAATTTTTACAAATTACAATATTATCACCTAGTAGGTAAATAATCGTTTAAATCGATTTTCTTCCAAGAAAAAAATCAATTTCACAAGATTTTCGTAAACAAATGTCTTGGTTGCCTGGAATAAATGATTTTATGGGGTGTAAAACCGTAGCTAGGTAAACAAAATAAGGAACTTTATTGCTGTTACTTACCTAGATTCCTTCACTGTAAATTTATTCACTAGAAAAACAAAACTTTCGTTTTTTAAACAGAAAACTCGTACCCTTTGCGCAAATGTCTATTCCGGCACAAACAACATCTGTGAAACGGGAAAAACACCGGCAGCGCCACTGGTTTATTCTAGGAAGTTGTGGACTAACACAGCGAAACTTTCGGTATTGTGTTTTCAGCTGGAATAGAGAGCCTAGAATTTGAAGAATGGAAAATCGACGGGATCAAAAAAACACTTGTTTCGAAAATAGTGTTGACAGCAGCCAAGCTTTTTGGTCGTGTTTTTGATCAAAATTCTTACATTTTTAAAGAAAATGCACGCTTTTTAGAAGATTTTTTTTTAGCTTGCCTTCGTATCTGTTTGTTTGTTTGTTTGTCGGGGTCAAATTTTATAATCTAATTTTGACCCACTTCCACTAGTCCAATAGACTTAAAATTTATTGACAATACAATATTTTCTCTATTTGTTGGAAAGACTTGTAAGGATATCGTGATTATTTTTTTCCTCAAATTTTTCGAGATAAATCTATTGTGGGGATTTTTAGCGTCGCTGAATCCGATTCTGGCATTTAGAAGCCTGTAAGTATAACTAAAGGTCCTCAATGACTAACGCTAAATTGCATCCTGACGTAAAGAGTCTGTAAAGATAACGATAGATTCTGTTAAGATGACGTGATTATCCTTCTCAAATTTTCCGGCAAAATTTCAACTGGTTATTTTTGGGTAGCTGAAAACGATTCTGGATTACCATCAGCGCCATCTATTGTATTGAAGACATTTCGAACATGTGTTCATTATTTTTAACTTTGTAAACGCTGGCATAGCTTGCCTCCGTTAAATTAGATGTATCAAATTATGAAATGGCCATAAAAAAATCTTTAAACAATCTTATATTTTATGATTAAGTCTTTTATTTGTTAATAATAATATTTGTTATATTTTATGATAAAGTCTTTTAACAGTTTCGGTGAGTGGTTTAAAATTCACTAAAAATTAGTTCCTAAATTGACCATTTGTCGCTATAAAAAATTTGTGAGTCATACACAAACTTATTAAAAACCAAATTGCAGAATAAAAAATATAGGATAAAAAATTTTAAAAATATATATTGTGAAGTAAAATTACAAAAGTTTTGAAAAAAAACTCTAATTTTGTGGAGAATAGATCAGTTGTTTTGAAATTATTCGATGTAATTCTTCCAAATATTCCGTTTTTCATATTGCACATTTTTTTTCTTACAATAAAATCACATCAATTGCAAATAAAATAGCAAATATTTTAAAAATCTGTTTTTCGTAATAAAATTACAGCTATTGCAATAAAAAAACAAAAAAACTAAACTCAAAAAACGAAAAAACTCTAACAACAAAAAAGAGAATCCTTAATCAGGCAACACTTTAATGGCGGCCACATTTTTTGTTTGGACCGAAAGTAATTTTTCGTGGAGAATAGCGATGGAGTAAGTAAAAACTCGCTAAAAAACGCCAAATTACGAAAAGTTAAGTTATCCATAGTGAATTGTTTGATCGTATTGGTATAAATAAAGGAACTAATAGGTAAATAACCGTTTAAATGCATCGAACGACAAGAGAAATTACTTTCGCAAAGTGAAATTTCCAAGCAACGTTTTCCGTGAGATTTTTGCTATCTAATTATGCGCGTCCCGATAATTTCATTGTGATTGTTTAATAATGCAATTGTGTCCTTGACAAATCAGTTAAATGGTTTTTGTGGCGATTTTGCAAGAGAAATCCTTTGAAACAGCGTCAAGTGTAGATGAAAGGGTGGCACAGTTCCAGACGGCATTTCTTCGCTTTCTTGTGCGGCGTCGCTAAAGAATGTGGCACATTTAGTTTTTTATTGTGAAACAAGCTCATTAGTGCCGCCTGCCTTGCGTTTTTCGGAGATTTTGGTCAGGAGTTCGTAGTGCGAATTCAATAGTGGCTTCCGCAAGGTTCAATGCGCTCTAGTGGTTGTGGGGCGCTCTGCTTTTAGGACACTTTCACTCTATTCGAAAGGGCTAGTGGATGCAATGAGTGGCCTCCAACTACCCTTCGAATATTGGACAAAGTGAAATTTCTTGCTTCCGCTTTTTTTTGGGTCGCCCGACTCAGCCGTTGCGTGAATGAACAAAAAAAGGGTGACACTCGAATGCCGCTCGCTTTCGCCTCGATCTGCTTCACTCAGTCCTAAAAAACCACTTCAACACTCGACGACGTTGTCATGTTAGACTCCGCTAGTGTGGATGAGGGGTTGGAGGAAGTACAGATACGACTGACTCAAATCTAAACGGTGGCCAATGGCGGTAGGTTAAATACGAAGCACTACTGATTGTACAAAACAAATCGAAAAATTTTTTCGTTCATTTCTCATCAATTTGCATTTTTCAGTGAAATCATCGCATTCTGCGCAACAAGCGAAGTGCCGCCGAGAATTCAAGAAGCAGAAATTGCACAAATTTAAATGCAATGGGAAAGCCACCCTCAAAGAGCCACAATTTTCATCTTTCGTCTTCATAAGGCACTACAAAAGGATTACAAACAAGTTCAGCTCTCAATGGGTCCCTTTTGTATTCAACATCAATGGAAAAGAACGGGGGAAAGGTCACCTTCGAAGCAGTGGGAAAAAATAGGGGTTCAGAAGCTACTGTGAAGTTTCGTGTTCTTTTCCTCATCAACAACTCGACTTGACTCTCTCCCTTTTGTTCGAATGTCTGTCAAATCCAGAGCACAAGCATTTCTACTTCTCTGTTTGTTTTTCTTTCCCATAAATTGTAGTCCATGCAATAGAGATTATCTCTAATGACAAACAGACACTGACCAGAGATAAGAAAATATTCCATAGATTGATAACAAGTGGCATGGAGGTGAAGGGAGCGTCTGAAAAATACTGATAATGAGGAAAATGAATGAAAAAAGCTTAAAATCGACCCGCATTCATTTGTGCAACAGTCCAAAAGTTATCACAAAGTATCTGCCACTTCAAAATTTACTAATCGTTGCTTTTCCATGATTTAATTTTATTCCATTTTTAGAAAGTGGTGTAACTTTGTTGATACAACGATACCTTTGGCATCTACAGTGTCTGATAATAGAAGAGGCCACCTCAAAGGTGAAATTTTGAGGCCAAATCGCCTTATTTGCGATTAAAAAAAAAAAGATTTTTAAAATTTATTTTGAAAAACTCCAATTTTCACAGTTTCATTTTTATTACTTCTTCCTCATTGGTTCTAATCTTTATTAAGTCGTAAAATGCAAATTACATTGCATTAATCTAAATGTTATTCAAGGAAAAATGTTCTTCGATTACAGAAAATCACTCCATCTTTGTTTAGATCTCATCCGTAATTTAACACTTTCAGTGATAATTCGTGAAATCTTTGGAAAATGCTTCTAATACGCTTCATATGAATTTTCACATGTCTATTTTTAGCAATTTCCAGATGAATCCATGATGAGAGCGAATGGGCGCCATTTGGACGCTTCGCTTCTGATGAGTCATGCGCTGACAAACACGTGATCAGCCGATGAGGCTGTTTTGATTGTTTCCTTGTGACATTTTCGTCATTGAAAGTCACGTGGATCAGGGTTTTGTTGTATTTTCAATGAGAATGAAAATTTAATAACATTTTCATGTCGAAAATCGAAGGAAATTGATTAAGAGCGGGTACTGGTTACACATTTAGGGGAGGGGATATGCGTTTAGTAAATACAGCGAACAAAATGTGTCGAAAGCCCATTTCGTATGGTGAAACCAAAGGGTATATTAACTTTGCGTTACTGTTTGTAACACCAAGGCCCCGTCATTACACATAAAAATAAATTACACCAGTGTCTCTAGAATGATAAAAAAAAATTGAATTTTGCATGTCCGTCCGTCTGTCCGTTCGTCTGTCCGTCCGTCAGTCTGTCTGTTCGTCCGTTTGTTGGGCGGATTGCGGCCGCACGGATTGAGCTAGAGACTTGTAGATTCGTTTTTCGTAAAATGCAAGGCTAAGTTCGTTAATGGGCCAAAATGGATCATAAGAGGGTGGGGGGTACCCTTTTGCTGTTTGTAAATTCGAGTTTTGTTTTTCTCGATTTACTTCGAAACTACTCATTTTTCAAGAGCGACTTAATAATTAGATTTTTGGCAATCGTCACTCTTCGAATATTAACTATTCGAAGCGTCCATCTTCGAAAATGGACCCCGTCCGAATTTGTGTGTATCGTCAAGAATTTTCCATTTTCTCAATTTTTCAAGCAATTTACGTAATTTAAAGTTTTGTGAACCCTCCAGTAATAAGCAGTTTTTCCATATTAAAATTTAACAGTGGTTATTTTGTAGATTTGTGATTATTAGACAATATTTTTTTAAAAAATAGCGCCATTTCTGGTAGACCACACTATGGTTATTAACTCTGCGGTCCAAATTGCTATATCATGCTCACAGCAGTAAGCGTGCTAACGATTCGGAGCGCAGTGAGCGCGATCACAGATATTTTAGGCGCGACTGAATTTAAAATGGTAACATTAAGGACTTTCCATTGTCCTTGGAGTAGCATTCCCGGCGTAGCAACTGCTGTCTAGAACCACCCCTGCCCAGTCATAGGGCTAGATCAGGCGTAACTAAATTTAACAGTCTCCGCGAGGTGGCACTTGCCTTGTGCAGAATCCCTAAGTACTAATTCACATATCTATCCTCTTGAATTGTTACATTTTTTATTTAGATTTAAATTTTAGCAAAAAAAATGATTTGTTCCCCATCTTTTACCATTATTGAGATATTTTCATTTAAAAGTAACAAAAATTGATTTTTGTGAATTACTTGCAAACTAACGGAGTTTAGAATAGTTATATGATGAATACAAGTGGGTATAATGTTGAAAGGTTTTATACAAAAACATTTGAAAACTTGAGAGCTAATTCGTATTTTCCCAAGATCGCTTTCCATGATGGGCGATGGACGATAACACTAAATTCATGTATCACAACCGTTTACATTACGATACAAAATTCTGAAAATTTTTTCCAGAAAATCGCAGGAACCGAAATTTTTTTATACGATATCGCCGAAATAAAGTAAAATTTTGACAACTTTTCGAAGTGAATTTATTCTGCTGTAGATGAACAAAATTCACCGAATTACTTCTGAATAAAATTCGCGGATAAATTCAAGAAAAAATCGCACGGGGCCTTAAAGTGCCGCTCCACATGGACATGTCTCTGAGAGTCGCTCGCAGAAACTCGCAAAAACTCGCGAACTAGTTTCTGCGAGCTGTCAAAAGTGATTCTACTCTAGTCGACACGCACCCACTGAACTCTCAGGGAGTTACTCGCCAGATACGAACGGCGTTTGAATTTCGCTAGTAGCTCTTGAGAACTCGCCAAAGCAAGATGTCAAAAAAATCAAGATATTGGTCTTGAAAAGAGAAAAATCGCCAAAATTAATTCTCAAATGGACAACCTGCTGCGAGTAACTCTCGAGAGTTTTTGAGAGTTACTCGCGTATTTACTCTCATGTGGAGCGGCACCTTAAAAGTGCCGCTCCACATGAGAGTAAATACGCGAGTAACTCTCAAAAACTCTGGAGAGTTACTCGAAGGAGGTTGTTAATTTGAGAGTTAATTTCGGCGATTTTTCTATCGCTACTAGCGAAATCGAGCTTCTATCGCCTGTCGACTAGAGAGTAGAATCACTTTTGACAGCTCGCAGAAACTAGCTTGCGAGTTTCTGCGAGCGACTCTCAGAGACGTGTCCATTTGCGAGTAGCTGCTATCGAGAGGTTCTCGCCGGCATTTACTTTTATGTGGAGCGGCACTTTTAGATTTTTGCACAAGGCCAAAAAATTGCCCTGAAAAGCAGTTTCCACTAGACATTTCAATGGCAGAGCATTGACGAAAGCATAATTTAGTTCCAATCGAGATCGCGTTTTAGAGCAGTTTTACAAGGAACAAAATGTTCTGTAGGTGAAAGCAGTATAAATTACTAAAATATCAATCAGCTAGAGTTAAATATCAAAGGGTTGCCGTATATTTTTTTTTTGTTTTTTCCTATTTTTTCGGTCGTAATTTGGGTTTTTCAGTGGGGTTTTTCTTGGGTGGGCTTTAAAAAAAAAAAAACGATGGTTTTTTTGGGGTGGGGAAAATATTAACATCACTGATTTGTCGTAACTCGGCGACGACTGATCCTTAGTGAATGTGAAGCGAAAATTTGAATTAGATTTTTGTATAACTTAATTTTCTAGCAATTAAAAAGAAAAACACTAATAAATATTAATTATTTTTAGATAATCTGCTATAATCAAAAAATAAAACAACTGGTGTTTCAGCCATGAAGGCTAAAAATAAGAACCGTGACTCCTTTCCAAAGGTGAAACTCGAGAAAAAGACGAAAGAGAAAATCGAGCAAATGACAACCTCCTCACTAACAATGGATTTCGTACTTAAGAATAAGAAATTGATCTGCGGCGTGAAGAAATGTTGCGTTCGACTTCCCAAAATTAGAAACGGCCGAATTTCAAAAACCGTACAAAAGGCCAGAAACAAAAGGAATAACAATAACAACACTAGTAGTAAAAATACACATGACACGAAACGTGGCGGCAGCAAGAGCACCTCAAACGATCAAAAGAACAAAAAGAAAGACACATCGCCCTCGACCACCCTAAATGACAGTTCGAAGAAACAATCGCCAAGGATGGGCAGAATTTTCATCAAATTGCCGCGGCTCAATAATAAAATCGGTAAAATAAACGAAACCCAGAATACGTCGAAGAACACCCGGAGAAGTGACAAAAAATCACCAGCGAAATCGTCACCAGCATCGACAAAACAACTGAACCAGCGAAAGAATACCAGCAGCAGTCCAGAGAAATCACCCGGCAAGGTGGTGAATCGGCTGTCGAACACCCGGGATGACCTGCCCAATAAAAAGAATCCAACGGTTCAAAAGTTTGGCATAAAATATTTAAGGAAGAAACTTGGTTCGAAGTATGTGTATTGTCACGTTCGAATCAAGCGTACTCCAACGGCCGATGATGTGCCGAAGAAGGCCAAAACGAATGGAAAGAAGGTCTCATTTTACGAAACTGTGGAGGTGTTTGGCGAATCGGATCACGAGTACCCGGATGACAGTGCCGGGGAGATGTCAGAGGAGGATGATGAGAAAGTAATGGATATTAGCATGGAATCGTTTAGCCGATTGGATGGGGAGAACGTTGAAAGTTCTACAACAGAACCAATGGACACAACGGACCACGATGAGGATGAAAGTAACGGCAAGGTAGATAACAACGACACATTGATTAAGAATGACCTTGAACCGCCGCTAGTTACATCGACACCAAATGAAAAGACGGACACGTCGAGAATTGGACAATTGATAAAGCGGAGACAGAGTACTTTCTTGGGAAATGGTTAACGATTTTTAATGAAATTCTTGTTTTTCTGTTATTAAAATGATTTAAAATATTTTAGGTGACTTAAACACAGCAAAATTAAACAAAGAGAAGTCAACGGACGACACAGAAACGGCGGAAAATAAATCTGAGAGTGAAGATACATCCGATGAGATTAGATATAAGACTCCAAAAGTAACAAAACGAGATTCACCCACTGAAGTCGTAGATATTCGCTACCGTAGCTTAGAGATATCGTCACCTGTTGATGAGATACCGAAAAAGTTCACCCTCGAGAAGAATAAAAGCCTTCGATCGGACGCTATCGATGATAACACAGTGGATAATGATGTTTCAAAGGACGCGGCCAATGCGAACGGCGATGGAAAGGCTAAAGTGAGTGGATTTCTAACCGATGACGATTCACTGAGCGGCGATGAGCCAGTAGTGCGAAATGCAACGGACTACGAAGCGGCCTTTGAAAGTTTGAAATCTGACCCGCCTCCTTCGGTGAGTTCAAGTGTACGAAGTTATTCACTCACCACCGGAACGACAACAGTCAAGACGACGATGACGGTGTCGGGGAGGGGTACGACGCCGACGGCGGCAGAGAGGAAGGCAATGATCAACACTAATGATATATCAAGCGATGACGATATGCATTCGGCAAAAAATGTTACCCCCGAGGACATTGACAGGAAACAAGGCCAAATCGATGATGATAATGAAGAAGATGATAATAGCGGCAGCAATGGTAAGCGAACGCCCGAACAAACAAGTTTCTCCCTCAATACATTTTTTAAAACCATAAAGAGTAAAATTATTTCTGATTCATCATCATCAGCACAGAAAATGCCCGATAAGGGGAAATTACTACAGCCCGATATCGATCCAAATATCGATCTAATGAGTATTCCTGACAGTGAGCTATTGGCCAGCAATCCAATCGATACATCAATAAATTTCAATTTAAATGATGAGGAGGATGCGCTTCTTAGAGAGGATGTGCTCGGCGGTAAAGAGTTAGCCATCAATTGAAAAGAATTTCGCATAAACATGCCTTCATTTTTTTTTTCTAAACATTATTATTATTATATAATTATTAATTAATTAAAATAATTAACTATTTTATTATTTCTCCAAATTCGTTGACACATTTATTTGTAATTCTTTTGGACGTGTAAAAAAAAACTCCAAAAAAATATATAAAACTAAAATTAAACTTAAATAAAAGTAATAAACAAAAAAAAACAGCAACCTCAAGAAACAAAAAAAAAAATTAAACAATTTCCTTTGAATTAAAGATAGATTAGAAAAACAAAATTTTACTTTGTTATATTTACTATTAGATGGAATAAGTTAAAATCATATTTTTTTGTTTTTTTTTCTTTGAATATTCTTTGTTAATAGTGATTAATAAAAGAAAATTCTCGAGGATGATGAAAATAAAAACAAATCTGTACAAATTTCTGAAATTTTCACCAATTTTAGTTTATTTTCTAAAAAAAAAAACTATAAATATAAAACCTTTGTATAAATTAATTTTTTTCCATTAATTCACTGGATTTAAATTTTGAGTCTAAGAAAAATATGTTCTTATTTCTCATTCTCTTGCAATTTTAATGGAATTTGTCTTTTTTCATTCATAATTCACATTTGATATTGTGTCGAAAAACATTGTTGGGAACTGTCAATAAAATCAGTCACACATCTAGGGATGGGGAGGCCAGCAATAGTGTGACGGCGGGTGATAAATTCCATATAAAAAGTCTGGCGGGGGGAAGACGAACATTTTACGTGACGTATTTTATGGGCAGTTTTTAAATTTATAATTTATCATATATTATTATTTTTTATGGAGTTTGATTTATTGCTTACACGAGATAACCTCATTAAGTTTGCCTGAATCTACTTTCCTTTTTTTTTATGGATTATTAGTTTTTTTTTGTGTTTTTTCATTTGTTTTTTGTGAGAAATCTTATATTCTCTGAGTACAAAATAAAAAAATAATTGAAAAACCATTTGTAAAACAATTTTTTTTGTTATTTCGCTTTTAATTCAGTGCGTTGCCAACAAAAAAAAATGTCATCAATAGGAAAATAAACGATTTTTAAAAAAAATATTTCTGGTGTTATCATTTGTAGATTAGTTGATATTTTTTTTCAGGATTTATCGAAAATTTCAAAGTACTTTAAGCGAAAATACTTTGAAACTGCTTCGAAATGTACTTTGAACGGACTTTTCAGTGTACATTGCAACCGCTTTGGAAAAAGCACGAAAGTTGAGTTGGAGTCAGAATTACTGCTTTTTCCCAGAGTCGTTATAGAAACCACGCCTCCGACAAAACAGTATGAGTTGTGATCAACACAAATTTTCCTTTGAAATACTTAGCTTCGGAAAAAATATGTAAAAATTAATCACCCTCGTTCTAAAAGGCGATTGGCACGGCCAATGACGCGTCGCGAAGCTTTTGGTATTCTTATTAGTGAGTGAAGCAATAATCGGCGAATTATTATTACGACATTTCTGTCACCGCCAAATTTATAGTGAGAGTACTCGTGCCGTCCAGTCAAGTAGAATGGATAAAGAGAAGAAATAAGAAGACATTTGCAAATTTCCACTACTCGGTATTTATGTATGGATTTGAATTGCCCATTTTCGCGACTATGATAATAACTGCGCGTGAAGTAACGTGACAATCTTCGCGTCGAACGAAGTGACGCGCCAATAAAAATATGAGTGAATATTTTTTTCAAATATTTTGATAACCGTTAATCATAAGTAAAAACCGCCAAGGAACAAAATTCAGAAAAGTTTAAAATTTTGATTCATTGTTACAAATTGCTAAAATACACTGAAATTACGGTCCTATTCCACAATAGGCCACCTGTATTGATCGCTACGGCCGGCGCACAGTGTTTTGAAAACACCATTTTCTGTGACATCGGTCGAAAACCGAAAATAGCTCAAAAACCGTGGCAAACATGGTGTTATGGTAAATTGAAAAGTTATTGGGAAAAGTAAGGAGAATTTCTTTCTGATGTCAAAATTTTGAAATTCGGTACGGAAGGTCCTGTAAGGATAACGAAAATATCCTTTTTTTCAATTGTTTCTCGGGAAAACTCGCCAGAGACAACAAACATTTTTGATTCCATGATTGTTTTCCGAATAATTCCTTCCTGCAACAATTTTTTCTCAAGGGTAGTCAAACGAATTTTGAAATTCAGGACGAAAGGTCCTGTAATGATAACGCAAATATCCCTTTTTTCAATTGTTTCTCGGGAAAACTTGCATTAGGGGGTTTTCGGGATCGCTAATTACGAATCTGGTGTTGGAATTTCGAAACCGAAGGTCCTGCAAGGCAAGGATAAAAAAACATTAAAAGGTTTAAAGTTATTTTTGGATTTTTGGTATTCTAAAACTCATATAAAAACTTTAACTCGGTTTTAATCAAAAATAGGTTCGTCTGTATAGAAAAGAAAAGCATCCCCTCTTGCTTTCCTTGTTTATACATACTGACCTATTTTTGGCAAATCGAGAGTAGAAAAGAAATCTGTTTATTTAAAAAATAAAAAAGACACCTCAATATAAAACTTCTTCGTCAGATATTTTACCTTCATATTGACCGATGTTTGTCTGAGCAACAATTCCAACGCTTTCCAACAATTGAACCAAACGATACTCCTAAAAATTAGCTAAAGATTGAGAAAACATTCTTTGACTAATTTTAATTTGATTTCATCAGTGCTTTTAGTGCGGTTTGGCTGACTGAGAAGATGAAGATTTCTTCCGTTTTTAGCCTGCGGCGGAGTCCTCTTTGTTGATATCTTCACAATTCCAATTGCGAAAAATTGAACAATTTTCGCCTGGGGCTATGTAGTTTTTGATTTAAACTATTACACCGCAATATTTTTGGAGAACTTCGCCTGCGGGGCACCAGATGAAAGGAAGGCTAAAACGAAAGAACACAACCACAAATTTTTCAAAGAAAATAAATATCACTTGAACGAAAATCAAGAAATTAAATTCGGGGGAAACATTTAACTAATATAGTCATGTTTTTCTTTCTTTGAAAAAATTGTTGTTGCGTTCTTTCGTTTTAGTCATCCTTTCACCACATGGATTGACCCGAAATTATTTATTATTTTAGTTAAAATTTCAGTTGAAAAATTTCTACTTTTTTAAAATTATAAAAAAGATTCATACAAACATATAAATCTAACAAAAACAATATATAAATACAAGTATGTATAACATAGATAAATTACAAATAAACAGCTAACGACTCCCTCAATTTTTCTTCTGAAGATTTTGTGTTCATATCACGTAAAGTTTCTTCTACTTTTTCAGTGAAAATATCTTTTTCCTCATTTTCATCATCTTGGACATTTTCAACTGCCCCAAAAGAATGCCACGAT
This sequence comes from Chrysopilus asiliformis, assembly GCA_964034945.1. Classification (NCBI taxonomy): domain Eukaryota; kingdom Metazoa; phylum Arthropoda; class Insecta; order Diptera; family Rhagionidae; genus Chrysopilus; species Chrysopilus asiliformis. Next base: position 15,287,721 of record OZ035963.1, on the reverse strand, counting down.
TGCGATTCATACTTTTCAACCCAATTCGTATTTATAAGCACTTGATCCTGAAAAACACTTTCGTTAGATAAAAAAAACTTAGTAAAGGATTGAAACCAACTTTATCATATAACATTGAAATCTGTCGAATTTTCCCGAAAATGTTCTCCTGTGATTGAAATGGAAATCTGAATTGATTTACGAAATTTTCCTGCCAATTGGAATAACGTTGCTCCCTCCATTTTCCGAAAGATGACTGGAATTTCTCACTGAAATCTTCAGATTTTTCTGCATTGTTTAAGACGTCTACCAGATGAGGCAAAATTCGATTGGCTTTAGAAATTGCATAAAAATATTTCGCTTCATTTATTAAATCCACATCCAGACACGCATTGGAGACTAAAATAGCATCCTTGAAATATTCTTGAGCCTTCATTGAATTGTTGTAGTGATTGAGATAAATTTTTCCCAGTAATAAATGGCATTTAGTTTCGCATTTTAAAAGGGAATTTTTCCTCGTCCACTCTAGAGCTTCGTTTAGCAGATTTTCACTGCTTTCGGAATGCTTCAATCTAGAAAAAAAAATTCAATGTTAATAAATAGTTTAATTAAATATTTCAAATACGATTTAAAATATCACTTATGATCAACACAAAACTTTCTTCTGCAAAAAAAAAATATTTTTACAAATATCTCGAGAACCGTTCGAGGAAAAACAATTTTATTTCCTTTGAATTTTGTTATATTCATTTTTTCCCAAAAGAGCATAGGTTTAGAAAACTCCGATCAACAGACAAAAAGCAAGCTAAATAAAATCTTTAAAAAAAAAGTTTTTTTTTCTTTTGCAAAAAATATCTGCAAAGGGGAGCTTTTGGGAAAAAGTGCAAAATTAACGTGACCTCTTTTATGAACAGCCCCGAAACAAAGATTTTCTTTTCTAACTCACTTGTAGTGACATAGAGCTGTTTTTAAATAAATTTCACAGTCCAAATCAACGTCTTGTAAAGTCAAAGCGTAAACTCTTGATTTTTTCATTAAACTCAGGGCCAAATTAAAACTTTTCAATTGAATTAATAAGTCGCATCTTTTCAAAATTGTCCAACAGAGATTTCCTTTAGTTTCACCTGTAAAATATGAAGATTTAAAAAGGAAAATTAATAATTTTAAAAAAAACCTACAATACGATGCGATATCGACAGCAATTTTTAGGAAATGTTCAGCCAGCTTTAAATTTTCCTTAGACAAACTCAAACTTAATTTTTGGGCGCCATTTAAAAGCGCTGTGTGGTAATCTGTACAAATGGCAGTAAATAGATTTGCATCGTTATATTTTTCGCTAATTCTCCAATTTTTCGACTCACAAAGTTCGCTGGCTTTTGCAAATTCGTTAATAGCATCTTCATAGAGTTTCACTGAAAAAATGGGGTGAAATTTGAATTTTTTGTTCTGCAAAAGCAGTAATATTAGAAAAAAATTATCTAGAAAACCCCGATATTTGAAATAGTATCTGTTTTTGGGTCCCTGAGAGAATTTTTTGTGAGTTTCCTGAAAATTTAAGGACGTTTTTTGGGAAACCAAGAAAAGTTGAAGACCTTATTTTGTATCTCCAACACAAAGAACGCCTGAGATTTTCTTCTCGAATTTAATCATTCTTTTTTTTAATTTTAATACTCTCAAAAAAGTATTGGTAAAAAATTTACCATCTTCCGATAGAAACTTTGCATAATAATATCTAATTCTGCACTCCATTTCCAAACTTGAATCGGAATATTTTTTTGAAAAATCCAACGCAATGTGGAAAAGTTGCTCAGTCAACCAGGAAAATTCTCTACCCTGTTCTTTAGCAGATAATGCCATGGTGAGGATAATTTCATGAGCTTCCCGCGATTTCCCATGAAGAACTTTCAAGGATTCCGCTAATTTTGAATATTTCGCCAGAGACAGAACAAACATTTTTGATTCCATGACTGTTTTCCGAATTATTCCTTCCTGCAACAATTTTTTCTCAAGGGTAGTCAAACGAATTAGGTGGTCTGCTGTTAAAACATATCCTTCTTCAAGTAATTCCTTCAATAGGGCTTCGTATAGTGGAACACGTGCTCGACGAACATCGATGTATGTCAGAAGTGGGATCTTACTCCGTAATTGTTGCTTAATATCTGGTAATTGCTTCCTTTTGGTCCATAATCCGGGATGTATTAAACTGTTTCGTGAAGACATTTTCTTATGATTTTAGAAATGGGGAAATTACAAATGTTTTCAAATTAGCAACTCAGTATGAGAAAAAAATTGAAAAAAAATCTTTATTTTTATAATGGCTCCTTTGTTTTAATGCAATTTATTTAAACGTAAAGGCTGAATTATAATGGTCGAATACGATAGCACCAGCAAAAACAAGAACCCTGCAGCACTGCAACAATAAAATCATTTTGCTGTCACTGTTGTTGCCGGCCAATATAATTCCCACTTAATAGAAATTCCCACTTAATAGAAAAAGATGGAGACCTTCATGAGAAGCACCTTTCATACTGCGCGGAGGTCTTTTGTGAATGAAAACTTAGTGCTTGACTTAAGATATTATATCGGGTCTTTCAACAAGGACATAACAATTTTGTATTTAAATAAAACACAGAATAATTGAGATATCGGGCTGAAATTTATTCCAGGTGTAGTGGACATGTTACATTTAAGTATGAAATTCGATGTCGTTCATATGGCCACCGCGAGCACGTTTGCACTGATTGATTCTTTGGAGCCAATTTTCCACCACTCTTCGACACATATCGGCCGGAACGTTGGCAATTTCGCGTTCCTGAGCTCCTCCAACGTTGTTGGCTTGTGGGCATAAACCAACAACTTAACATAACCCCATAAAAAGAAATCCAACGGCGTTAAATCGCATGAGCGAGGTGGCCATTCAACCGGTCCATTTCTCGAGATTACACGATTGCGACCACCGACTCAGAATTTCGGTAGTAAGTTTTAATAATTTCCAAACGTTGCTCGTTCGTGAACTTCACCATGATAAAAATATAAACCTTGACTGACGTTTTAGCATTGCTAGATCATAAAAAAAGTTTTAGGGTGCGTTTTTATTAAAATACAAAATTGTTATGTCCTTGTTGAAAGACCCTTTACGTAAGTTTTCATTGACAGTTATTGAGATTTTTTTAAATAACAGTTGATTTAAAAAGGTGCGGAATTTGCCATAAAAAACTTATGTTAAAATAGAAAAAATAAAAAACGTATAATACAATGACGAGCAAAAAAAATCTCACAATTATCAGTCATTCATTTTGATTTATCTCCAATTCCTTTTACATTTACCGCAGCCAATCAATTTTTCACGATAATTTTTACGGCATAACAGTTTCTATTCCTACTGAACTCAACTAAATTTGCATATACCTAATCGAAATCAAGAAGTTTACTACTTACCTATTATAATACGCGAAAAATCGTGAAAAAGTTCTACCTAATTCCAGTGGAAAAGTTTTCACCGCAAAATTTGGAGTCGTGATTAATTGGCAACTAAAAGTGGGTTATTATGCCATATAAATACCACTATTTCAACTCTCTTCATGGTAAATATTTTTGGGAGAATCCTTTCCACCTTCATTTAGGGGCTACTTTTGTGTGATTTAAGTAATCAAACTATGTTTTGAAGGCGGAAACCTCGTGCTGTGGGCATAATTTCCCTGTAGTCGTTTTTCCTTATAGCAATGGTAAAACTCGTCGGAAATATTAAAAGTTAGAATAGTTTTGGTGCTTTTAGGAGCCAAGGATTCTGATGATATTTTCACTTATAAAAAATTTTAGTGTTTGTAAATTTTGTTTATTTGTGGGCGATTTTGAGATATTTCAAACCAAAATGTTAGCAAAAGTCATGCAAAACTATATTTTAAATCTTTGAACCCATATTCTAAAACAGAAAGTATTCGCCGATTTTTTCAGCAAATTAGGGCATGCAAGACTCTGGCGGATTCGTTTCCTAAACAAGAACTATCTGATCTCCTAAAAAAACGATTTTAAAATTTCGGGTCGCCAAGAGAAGATTCCAATTTATTATGGTTTAAAAAATTGAGCCACTGGCTCTTAATTAAAAGCCGTTAACATTTTGCTGTACTGGTACAAAATATCAGAAAAAACGGTTATGGAAAAATTTAAGATTTTCCTATTTAAAGTTCAAACTAGCAAAAAAAACACTCCCATTAATCTGGTAACCCCAAATTAAACCACGTGGTCAGAGAGCCACCAGGAAACCAAAACTCATCCTTCCTCCTCCAATCCAACTCAGCTGATTCCCCAAAAAAAAGAAAGAAAAAAAAGCGGGAGACAGAATGCGGAAAATTCATTTTCCATTCTTTGTTATTTTTCTCGTCTTCGTCGTGGCCATGCTGCGAAAATGCGTGCGGCTTTTCTTCTTCGAGTTTTATTTATGCCAGCAGGAAAGAAGAATGGAAAATCGGAAAATTGCCTGATATTGCTTCTTGAAGTCGAGAAGGGAAAAATCCGACCTGAAGCGCAGGGAAAAGTCACGAGGACCAACAAGTTGTGTGTGGAATCGAATCTTTGGTAGTCCGTTAGTTGATGGAAGTCTTGGCTTTCAGTCATCCGCTGACTTCGAAGTTAGACGTTGGTTCGTCAAAAAATATAGAAAGTTGTCGACCGGAAAACTTCGACAAAATCTTATCTAGAAAATTGACATCGTTGGCTAGGAATTTATTTTCCGGCAACAGGACGTTTATTCAAAGATCGTCTATATTTCGGTCACGTACGATTCGCGCCTTTTATTTATTAACATCTTTGGATCCATCCAGTTTAGTCTTCCTTGGTCCTGGTTTGATGCGACGGCGATTATCCTGGACTGTGTGTTACTTTCTTGTGATCTGTGTTATAAAGACGTTCCATGCTATCCATCAAATGATGGCATCTTCGTAATTTCACTCATGCTGAAGAAGTTCATGTCGATTCTTACGGTTATAACAAAAAAAAATCCTTGGAAAATCATCGACCACTTCCATTAAAATAGAGTGAAAAATGCCTACTTAGTATTTAGCCTTAACCATATTTTGACTGTCACAAAATTAGCACAAAATTGAAGTGTTTACCCGCCGGTCTTCAAAATTTCAATCAAAATTTCACACCCAAAATGTCGACTCGTTTCGGCATTCCGTTAAAAAAAATTGGACTTTTCACGTAAATAGAAAACCGCAAAAAAATAGTTTCATAGTGAATATAAAAAAATCCTTTCGGTGGTGATGTGTAATAGATTCAATAACCTCAATTTTCAAAGTGACTTTTTTTACCATCGGTTTATATGAAACTCAATTAGATTCAAAAAATCCTGCAGAATTCGGTGGTAATTTTTGTAGGGCAAAGTAATTTTTCGCGATGAACCACCACAGCATTGTAACTGGAGAGGAAACCGGTGATGAGGCGAATACGGAACTCTTGAAGAAATTGAAGACAATTGATGCCCACATCGAGGCTTCACATGAGCCACCCTGTTCAAGGACATGGAAGTCCTTAAAGTGGAAATCCGCAATGGGGCATGTTGGATTGCTGTTGTCCTTATCCATTTACTGTGCTGTCGGAGGAGTCGTAAGTTGATTCTCTAGCATTTTTTTTATATATAAAACAAGTTCGCTTTTTTTATTTTTACGTGGAGTTTGTTTATTTGATTCTTCAAAAAGTTCAAGTGAAATTCTTCAGATTTATATTACTTTTCTTAAAAATTCTTGATCTCCTGAAAAGTTTAGCAATTATTTCCACCTAGTCAAAATATCTTTTTTCAGTGGAGTAAAAAATTATTTTGTAAAATTCCAACTGAAATATGGATCGATTTTTCGGTTAAATTCCAATTTTATATTCATTATCCTCAGTTGAAATTTTTTTATGAAAGTAAAATGGATATTAAATTTGATTAAAACGATTTCACGTAATTTTCTTAACAACTTCAAACGAACTTTTGAATTCCTCCCCCAACAGCCCAAAAGGTCGTAAATTGGTCGTCGCGACTTTATTTTGTGAATTTTTAATCGCATCGCCTACTTTATGACCTCTTGTGCTTGGGTGTCGCACTTGTAGTTACCGGATAAATTTTTTGAAGCGTTTTAAAGCGTCGGATTTAATGTTTAAAGCATCCGCTATTCTAAAAAAAATTGTATTTTTGTAACTACAAATTCACGGAATTGGCGCGAATTTAAAGCGCAACGTCCAGGTTACGGTATATTGTGTTACTTTCGATAATGAATATACAAATTAAAATTTTTTCCAATTCCTCATTGTTTCCATTTAAATCAGGCTTGTCCAACCTGCGGCCCACGGGCCGCATGCGGCCGAAGACCTGTTTGCATGTGGCCCAACAAAAACTGATATACTTACAAAATTTATGAATTAATGAAGTAAAAATTACTTAAAATGGTTAACTAAGTATGTATATATTCTACGTTTTTTACTAATCAGCTATCTTTAGGGTTAGTATATTTTATTTGTGGCCCAATACAACTCGTCTTCTCCCAATGTGGCCCGCGAAAGCTGAAAGGTTGGACACCCCTGATTTAAATCATTGTATTATTTAATGGTGGCCATGAGAAAACTGGTACTGGAATAGAAATGGTTTCGCTAGAAGCAAAAATATTCCAATAAATTACCAATATGAATATATGAATGCCCAAGTAATAATTTTTGGTCGCTTATGAGTTATATAGAGCATGTGTCTACTTGGAGTCGTAACTATCAACCTCAACCGTCATTACAACTCAATTTGTGGTAATGACGCGTCGTGTAGTTTCTTGTACAACGTTGCGGGAAATTGTCGCGACGTCCTTACGTCGTATAATCGTCTGTACGACTACTAGAATTAGTCGGACAAACGTCGTAAAGCGGCTGTAAAGACTCCTCACAACCGAGAGAGAGAAAAATGCAAATAGATGCCTTGGGAAACCCTTTTGATATTTGCATATAAATTTTGTATATAGCGGTATATCTCGGAAATTTATAAAAATAATATCATTTAAAGGTAATTAATAAAAAAAAGTTTCTGGCCTCTGGAACCCGATTTTTTCGCTTCCATGCTGGCAGTCAACATGCTAAATTATTGGATGGATTGTCTATATTGTCTACGCATAGAGAATAAATTATTGGCTACAGTGAATCTACGCGTTCACTGATATGAACCTCCATCCATTTTTTTTTTGATTTTTTTGATTTTTTTGATTTTATTCTTTTTAGTCATTTCGTGATTGATTAGTACGACTAAACATCCAAAATGAAAAGGATAATCAGATTATCCTAACAAGACCTTCTCTTATCCTTTCTTCCTCTTCTTAATTGTGGAATCGGATTCAGCGACCCCAAAAACCCCAAGAGGAGATTTTTCTCGAAAAATTTGAAGAAAAGAATAATCACGTCATCCTTACAGGACCTTCCGTTATTGTCACGAACTTTTTGACTCCAGAATTAGACTCAGTGACCCCAAATACCCCCGAATGAGATTTTTTCCGGGAAATTGGAGGAAAAAGATAATCACGTTATCCTTGCAGAACCTTCCGTTATCCTTACGGACTTTTTAATACCAAAATCGAAGTCAGCGATCCCAAATATCCCCAAAATTTAATCACCTAATCCTTACAGGACCTTCCCTTATCCTTACAAAGCGAAGTAGAGAAAATATGGTACATCAATCGGATGAGTAGAAGTGGGTCAAAATTCGATTGCAAAATTTGACCCTGACAGATAAACTAACAGACAAACAGATACGAAGGTAAGCTAAAAAAGACTTGTGAAGAAGGAAAATTGCCATTTTTAAACTCTTAAGAAACCAGTAGTATTTTATCATTTTTTAATTCAATTTTTCAAATTATCAAATTTTTTAAGACTTCAAATGCTTCTTTTCCATTTAAACCGGAGACAGACAAGGTTTCCAAAGCACTCAATTATGGCCTGAATCTCAAACAATCTGTTTAATTCAAGATTTGTCTAAAATGGAAAATATCTTTTTATATAAAAAAAACCTTTTAGGATTTCAACAAACCTTTTTATAAATTTATTTACGAATTGAGAAACAAAAACAATTCAGAAATAAACTCAACATTTCCTCTTACAACAAATTACAAAATATTGTCTTAAGCAATCACAGAGATTTCCCTTGGAGTTTTAAATATAAAAAAATATTTCAATTAACTTAATTTCATGTTAATGTAGACCTTTTCTTAATAAATTCGGACAACAAAAGCCCGAGGGCTCCGACAAACGGAAACATTTGAGTGATTTTCCCATTAAATTTCGTTTGTGAAGATTTATGATTTTTTTTTCTTTATGACATAAATAGAAATAATTTGATTTGGGTTAATTACATTTTTTGTGGACGAAAATTTTGTTATGAAAAGTGAGGTTCATTTCATGAAAGAATAAATCGTCCTTTAATTTTTGATATTTAACAAAAAGTCATATTAATATTTAGAAATAAATGAATTTAACTCGTTTTAAAACGCAGTCAACTTCTCTACAGTTTTGGATAATTTTCCTTAGCAAAATATAATATTTTCGGGAAAAAATGAAATTGTCGAAAAGCATTATTAATGATTCTTCCTAAATCGTCACGTGAATGAAAAGAAACGATTTACTTAAAAAAAAATGCTGACATATAAATCAGTGCTCCGCAACCAGTGTGCCGCGGCACACTGGTGTGCCGGGAAATGATATTAAGTGTGCCGCGGTAAACATTTCAAAAAGTTATTTAATAATTCTTTCAGGATTTTTTTTAAATTTTTTCATTATAAATATTTTACACACAAATTTTTTTATATTTTCTTTTGTGGTGTGCCCCGGATTTCCAGAAAAAAAAAATTGGTGTGCCGTATGCAAATAAAGGTTGCGGAGCACTGATATAAATTACAGCTGACTAGTGAAAAACCTTCTTGCCGTTTTGTTGATTTTCCGGGCTTTTCACGCATACCCATAGTTCTCCTGGTACCAGTAACCGTGCGATTATTTCAATATATCTAAAGAAAATTTCTGATGTGTACAGCACATGACATTCTTATACAAAATCTCGTTTCTTTTTAATATCTTTATTTAATAAAAAATTTTAATATCTTTAATTCTTCCATTGACTGTTCTTTTTTCGAAAAACCGTTAGTTTGTGAGCAATTTGCAATTTTTTATGTCAATAAGAGCCATATCTCAATAAGAGTAAAATATAGCGGATAACAATCAAAGACAAAATTTGAGACAATCACAAAGAATATGAATTTGAGATTTTTAAAAATCCGCCATTTTGGTTACTTTCGGTTAACGAATGTTCACCAAAAGTTGGTGGGATCGTCCCATTCCAGGGCCAAACATCCCTGCAAAATTTCATGGCTCTAGCTCCACTAATTTCTGAGAAATCTTATACATAGACAGGCAGAAAGACTTTTTTTTGTAATAATGCTCGGGAAATGATTTTGAGGCAAAATTAAGAGGTCGAAATTTTTCATGAATACAATAGTGTTTTGTATTTCGTATAAGAAAGTGAAAAAGTTAAATAATTAATATCTAAACTATGCCAACGTCAACATACCTGCAGAATTTTATGGAAATCGATTAAATACGGGAAAAATCGACTTTTCTTTGTTAATAATGTGAAGGCCGAAACATGTTCAAAAGTATTTTTTGTTTATATTAATTAGCTGTCAGATGTGTATATCCTGGCAGTTTTAAGTTTTGCGTGTCATAATCCGCATATTTATCTAATATTTATATCTAAATATTCATCGTTATGCGACATGAAAAACGTTTTATTTTGATCAAGAAACCGACATTCGTTGAATAACATTTGTTTAACAATTTTTTCATTGACATAAAATCTGATAAAATCCAATTTATTCAAGAAGAAAAAATATTTTATGCTACGTCCACACTCTTGGCGAATATGGGGAATCACGAGAATGTACCGTGAATTTACATTCGGTGAATATTGGCAAAAATATGCGCTGGCCAAGGTCTGCTGTGTCGCTCACTAAACTTTAATTTGTACACATTCGTCAAGAGTGTAGACGTAGCATTATAGACCTTCTATGAAATACATCACGCTAATTTTCGCTTTTTACAACTCCCCTGATCGTCATGTAATTTTTTGTATATGATTTCTTACTGGAGTCAAAATACAGCCGATCTCTGCCCCAAACTTTGTTAAATCTGTGACGTATTTAATGGACAGCCCCTTGCGAGAATTTAGAGAAAGTTTCTAGACATGGCAAAGCCAAAGAGCCTGTTCACATTGGTTGAAATAGTCCGACTAATTTTGACAGAAACTGGCAACATTAAGGCAAGGTGAGGAAGAGGGACTGCCCTATCAGCAATCCCACTTCCTCACCTTGCCTTTATGTTGCCAGTTTCTGTCAAAACTAGCCGGACTATTTCAACCAATGTGAACAGGCTCAAACACATTGTTTGGGATAAATGTTCCCTTGTTCCTGTAGCGCATTTCCACAGAAGATATGAGTGAATATGAGCGAACATTTAAGCCCAATCGATTCAAGTTTTTATACTCTATATACTCTATATGATATATCATATAGGAGTATATTAGATTTAGTATATCGTTTGTAACGCATCGAACCAATCATCGGACACAGCAATGAACTACACTAGGGTGTTAGGGATGACAAAAGATTTTGATTTCCGCATGTCCGTCCGTCTGTCTGTCCGTTTGTCCGTCCGTGAACACCTGTTTTCTCGCAAACTGTGCATCGTATCGAAAAATTTATAAAGATAAAATGCATTTAGAATATAATTTTGCATAACTTATCTGTACATCAAAATCCAGTTGCACCACTTCTTCCCCCTCCCCCGTAAAAATTGAATACTTTTTTCTATTTTCTCGAAAACGGTGAGTCGAATTGAAAAATTTATTAAGGTAAAATCTGTTTAGAATATGATTTTACATAACCGTTCCATACATCAAAATCCAATTGGACCACTCCTTTCCCCTCTCCGATACAAATGGATTTTTTTAAACAAACATTTCCTCTATCCTCATATAGAGTATTTGCCAATTGGCGCCTCCCTGGCAATTGTAGCCTTTCTTATGTTTTTTAAATCGGTTAATGAAGTCAGACTTTTTTTAGGTCAAGTTTTTCTGTTTGGTTTTTCTTTCTCTTGCGTACGTTATGGGCAGTGGAGGAACCCGGAAGGGGAGGGAGGGGGGAGGGTGGTGGTTTAAAAACTAACATGCTCAAAAATTTCACTACCTTGATCACACACCTCCTACGCCAATGGTTAAAAGCTGTCCATATAATCCGTCATACATATAGGACGGAGATGGGATATGCGGTAGTGTGACCGCGGTATTATATCCCATACACAAAAAACCCACAAAAAGTTGAACTAGGGAGGGGATTTTTCGAAAATTCTAAAATTTTTCACACCGACCGACAGAAAGATAGATGCACGGACATCCTCATAATTTTGCCTGAAACGGATTTCGTATTGATTAGAAATTTTCTTTCTGTCCCCGTTCTCGCGTTGGTCTCTATAATGAATACAATACTTTCCCTCTATAGAAGAGGAAAGCAAAAATTTGAATTTTTAAGTATTAAAAATAAATATTCAAAAAGATGGATCTTTCCTGAAATAAATTAACAAAGTTAAACATCGAATTTGTCAAAAAAAAACATCAAATGGTCCGCCTTTTATGTATTTATCAGTCAATATTGGTACCCCTATTAAAACTTCTAAAAATTACGAAACATAATGAAAACAAATGAAAAAAATATGAAAGATAAAGAAAAATTGCACTCAATTCCTATCTAGAATGTTAAGTTTTACAGAAACTTTTATCCTTATGGTCCTTTTTGTGGCTTTATCGTGTCAAAACTTATCCGTTTTTCTAATCTGTAGTAATCTGTAAGTCGGGAACCCAACATCCTTCAACATTAATCATCTTGGGCTATCGCCAGCTACCTTTGTTACAGTTTCACTAATGTGTTATTCATGATGCCATTAAGGACCTTGGGAATTTCACTTTTTGGTCCTTTCGTTTTTGTTAGAAAAGCCAAAATGTGTAGCTAACAAAATATTTAGGCATAATTTACGTTGTTTTACTTTACTTCATCACGTAAATGAAAAGAGTTATTGTCACGACCGGAGAAGATGGAAAAAGGACTCTTGCCAGGAAAACATTTGCCAGGAAAATATCTAAAACTAAAATTTTTCTTGCCTTAATTCAAAGGACTTTTAAGAATCTTTCAAAAAAAACCAAATTTTTTTAGTGTTACTTAATTTTCGTGATTTTATAATTCAAAAAAAAAACTTGAAAAACAACATCACTGACTAAGCGTGAATATTTTTCTAAAGGATCTCCTAAATAAAAGAGTTCCTTGATTCCCATGTACCTACCAGGTTAAGAGAATGTTTTGCAAGACGTTGTCACATTTTCTTGATAGAAATTACTACCGGAAAATGGAGTGCCAGGCATAAAACTAGATGAAAATGTCGGGTCTATAAAACAAATTTCATTTTGTCACTGGAATTAGAAGATGGTTTCAAGGTATTCTTCTTTTACGAAAAACTTTACCTTTTATGAGCATTTCACCTTTGGGATTCATGTAACGAAATGTTTATTGCTGGAGGAACTAAATTTCTGTACAGTTTCTTTTCCAGTTGCTTTTCATTTTGATCATTTGTGTGTAAACAAGGAGGCGAAATTTTCATTTCTTTTGTTTTGGAAAAATTTCTAGCGATAAATTGAGAAGATTGCAAGCATTTTTGTTCATCAAGGTTGGCTAAGGTTGGGATTTTTTCTGAAATTGTTGAAAATTCTATTAAACTGGAGGAAAAATGTTATCGAAATATTTTTTCTAGCATTTTTGCATTCAGTACCGCCTGGTAACACGCTGCAAACCTCCCTCTCCTAAAAGCGTGACGTATCTTATGGACAGCCGTATGTAATAATTTTTTTTAACAAAAAATATCAAAAAAAAATTCTTGTGTTTTTGGGGAGTCTCTAAAGACTCCCTTAAAAAACGTCTTGAAATTTTTTGCTTTCAAATTTCGAAAAATCGAGAAGGTTTTAGTTTTTAGAGGTCCACAAATATTTTTTATGGGGGTACAAAAGTTTATAGTTACCCCACTCGGATTCACTTCTTTGTGGAACAACCGGCAGTTATTCCATTTAGGTTTTTAACTATTTTTTAAAGTTTTTGCTAGTTTTTAAAAATTTTTACGTAAAAAAACTGGGCACCAATCATGTATTCCGACGCGTATCTGTCTTTCGACTTCGACGCAGCTTTTAACTCTTGACTTCGCCATATCAGCAGCTTCAAATTTCCTAGAATAACAGTCAGAATCACGTTTCGATTCATAGTGACGATTCCGCGAAATTTCAAGCTGCAGATATGGCCAAGTCAAGAGTTAAAAGCTGCATCGAAGTCGAAAGTCAGAGACGCGTCGGAATACATGATTGGTGCCCAGTACTTTACGTCGTTTTACCACAGAACAATTACTATTATAGAATGGAAAGCTCTAACAAATTTTTTTGTGTTGGGAGCGTACATCCGAGGATTTCTATAGCTGTTACATGACAGTGTACATGAACACTGAGCGATTTGGTGGTGTGTGGCAATATGGATTCCCATGTGTCACTTGAAATGAAAACAAATCAAAACAAAATCGGATAATGGAAATGTTTTATGGAGAATTTGATATTTCCATTAAATTAGTAATGTTCTTATGTGTTGAAAGTTGTTAAATTTAATTTAGTTTTAGTTTTTAATTGTTTTAAGGCCCGTTCATGTGCAATTCTGTCGATCTTTCGTTATACTTTACCTTTCTGTTGTTGATGGGACTCGCAAAAACTTTCTGTTTGGGTTTTTAATGGAATTAGCGGAACATTCCTTCACTAAATAGTGGCGAATTTGTGATTTATTCATTTTCATGTGACATTATGCAATGTTAACACGCTAAAATGTGATTATCCATTAAAATCAATCGTTGCAATGAAATGAATCAATGTTGCAATGAAATGTCATGCAAAATGTAAACAAAAGTGCCAGCACTTTTTTGTAGGTATGTATTGTGAAAGGGTGTTTTACTTGATTTTTTTTGGTCGAGTTTATGACAGCAGAAAGGGGAAGTGAGATAAAAAAAAACCGATTTCTATAGTGTAGTGCTTACTCTAGAGTGGAAGTTAATGAGGAAAGGCCTTACTTTCCATTCTATATAATAGTTGTTCTGTGATTTTACATACCAACAGGTCTGCTATTTTCCGATAAAAACTACTTTAAGTTCTGTAATTTCACTAGATAAAACATAGCTAAACAATCCCTACCACTATTCGTTTAAAATTTTAAACGATCTCTTCTTTTTTTTGAAATTGTTCAATGGATGAATAAAAGTACCGAATAATAAGTAACGATTACTTCCCCAAAAGTAACGAATGAGTTTCGGATCATAAAAGTAACAAACTCAGCCTCTCACAGTTGATTTTTTTTTTGTGAAGTTCAATTAAAAAATCAATCGCCAAAAAACAAAATCACAAAAAATGACATTTGTTTCAGATATTTTTTTAGTTAATAAGCTTTAAGGCGCCGGTTTCACCTGACACTTTATTCCGCGAATTTTATTTTTCGACTAAATTCGTGTTGCACACCCATTTAGACTACAACCCGAAATCCAGATATTTATTCCTGAAAGACGCTCGAACTCGATTTTTTTGGGGCCGTCCGAATAAAATCAAAGTTTGACAAATTTTGTTAAGTGTTTTTTTTCCTCGACAGATGAATAGAATTCGCGAAACATATTTTGAATAAAATTCGCGGAGAAATTCAAGAAAAAATCGTAAGTATAAACGAGGCCTAACTCGTTTGACAGGATTCTCTGAATTTCGAAGTATTTTTACCCTTAACCAGCAAAAATAAAGAGATAAGCAAATTTATATTCAACATGTGTAAACTATAGCAAAAAGGTTACTTTGCAAAGATTTAAATACCTTAACGGTAACGCCTTGTTATCTGTAAAGGTACCCGTATATCGTATTTTGTTGAATTTACTGATTTTCCTAAGTTTTCCTCAGCAAGATAAAAATATCTGCGAAAAGGAAAAATAAAATTTCCCAACAATCCTATACACATTGGCCTACTTAAACATCTGCCAGTAAAGTGTAGATCCATTTCTGCTTTATTTTGGCATTTCCAGGACTAAAAGATAAAGAGATCCTTGCCTTGATAGGCACCGAAATGGAAAGTTTCTTCCAAGTGCAATTTGTTTCACTCGTTTTCTTGATGATAGTAAGGGCAGTTATTGCGATTCTACGTATTGGAAATATCACAAAAGTAGTCCAAGCGGGTCTCGTCCACCCACACTCGTATAGTTAAGCGATTTTATTTCTTGCTTGCCGCCCTTAGTTTCTTAATTCACGATTCCTCGCAAGAATTGCCCAAAGTCATATAAGAAACAAATTGCGAGAGGTTGGTTTTTCTGTTAGTCTGCCAGGTCTATTAGTTTTTCGTATGTATGTCACGGTCGTCGATCTATCAGGAAGTTGAACGGTCGTGCTTTGATGGCTAAACAATTTCCTGCACGACGTTCTACGTTATTCTACAGGAAGCAACTTCAATTCCGATTCTTGCGTTATGACTTGTGGGAAATTTCGAATGATTGTGCGTCTCTGTGTCCATAATGAACATCGCATTAATCTTTTAAGGTGATTCGATCAAAATTAATTCCAAGTAGTATGGGATTGTCTTTAAATAGCCTTTAAATAAAGTCTTTTCTTTGGTGGAAATTCCCTGTTTTAGGAGTGAAACGTAAAAGGTTTACAAACAATAGGGCCATAAGTTAAATTTGTAACTCATTAATTTTAGTTTTTCGCTTTGGAGTTTCTTTCATCAGGGAAATCTTAGCATTTTATAGTGTGAACAGGTAATTTTCTAACCCTCTATCCGTTTTTCATCGTTTATCAAAACCAACATATGAATTCCTGGTAATTAATGATGGTTATTTAGATTGATTACGGGGGAGTGCTTTTAATAATCAGAAAATTAATGTTTTACAAGCTCGAAATTTATAACACAATAAAACGGAAATTTAAGGTAATTTGAAATAAATTAAGGATTTCCCACCGGCTAGCCTTTTGGTCGTGACTTTTCGGTATTAATTTTTTTTTTGGTTTCTTTTATTTATTAGAATTTCAGGAAAAAAATAATATTTTATTTCAACATTAATTTGAAAGTTGTCATCGAGAAAATGGCATTGATTAATGGACTGTTATGGCGAAAAAAAAACAATTTCATATTTTATTTTGAATGGTAAACATTTTGGCCCGCGGCGCATTTTTTTTGAAAGTTTTTCCGTACAGCGTATTATTTTTCGTGATTCTTGGGTAAATTAGTTTTCTGGCAGTACTACTAGTGTGACGGCGCGGCGGTACTATACTCTATATACACAAAATCCCAAAAAAGTGTGTCGCAATAGGGAGAGGGGGAGCGTCCGAAAAACCTGGAATTAGCCTATAATACATATTTTGTGTTCGAGAAAAAATACCATAAGTTTATGAGTTTTTTCTGCAAAGCTTTTGTTTTAATTAGCTTTACAAGAAAGCTGGCTTTTGATTAGCTTTACAAGAAAGCTGGCTTTTGCAAATCTTACGCTGTTAAAAGAAAATATATACGGCCCTGCCGCCAAGAAAAAACAGAAATGTTTTTTAAACTCTATATGAGAATCATTTAGTAGTAAAACTAGATTTAGTATAGCGGATCTAAGGCACACAATCAATCATCGGACACAAAAATTAATTACACCAGGGTATTTGGGATAACAAAATATTTTGATTTCCGCATGTCCGTCCGTCTGTCTGTCTGTCCGTAAACTTTCGAAAGGATTGAGCTAGAGACTTAAAATTTAGTATAGTTGCGTTTCTCGTAAATGGAAAGGCTAAGTTCTTAAATGGACATTCCTCTCCCTTCCTCCATACAACCGAATCAGTTTTTTATAATTATCTCGAAAACGGTGCGTCGGTCGTATTGAAAAATTCATAAAGGTGTTTAGACTATTATTTTTCGTAACTTATCTAAAAATTTGCGACAAAGATACTCACAAGGATCTTTGGCCCCATACATGACGGGGGACGATTCCGAAGACTACAATGACGATGTCTATGAGAGCCCGTAGTTAAGCTCATAAGATTCAACAGACTCCTGTGGGTTGGTCATGTCACTCGAATGAGTGAAAGTGATCCGGCTAGGAAACTTCAGATGGCAAGATTGCGTTGACCAGGACGCGAAGAGAATTGGGATGCAACACTGGAGGACATCGGCGCGTGACCGGGATCTCTGGCGAGAGACATTGCGGCAGGCCAAGACCGGAAACCGGTTGTAGTGCCTAGAGAGAGAGAGAGAGAGAGAGATCTAAAAATCAAAATCCAGTTGGCTTACTCCTTGTCCCCTCCCCCTCCATTTTGCATGCATATCTTTTTTCTATTTTCTCGAAAACGCTGCATAGTATCGAAAAATTTATGAAAACGAAATATGTTAAAAATACGATTTTACATAACCGTTCCATACATAAAAATTCAATGGGACTAATCCTTCCCCCCTCTCCTTTACAAATGGATATTTTTCATAAAAATTTTATCTGCCCTGATATTTAACGTATTGTAGCTTTTCTTATGCTTTTAAATTGAAATTCGGTCGGTCCTCATGCAGAGTATGTAACGATTTTCCCTTGGCAAATGCAGGTTTTCTTTTCTTTATAATATAAAATTTGTAGTTCCGTATCAGCCAACCTTCCTCCCCTCTCTCTTTATCCTGGATTGACACAAAACGGATATGAATCTGTAGCCGAATTTTCAAATACAATTTGATGCGTGAATGGATTGCAAAAATAGTATTTTGAGGTATTTTTCTTTGGGCCTTACCAATGACCCGTGACTAACTTAGTAACAGCTTTTGGTGTGTGCGAAACGGGCTATTTGCTTGCTAATTTCGGTTCAAATCCTAGTTTTTATTGAAAAGCTTTAAATTCGCTGTGATAAATGTGTGAAAACTTACTAGAATTAGCAAGCAAATAGCCCGTTTCGCACACACCAAAAGCTGTTACTAAGTTAGTCACGGGTCATTGGTAAGGCCCTTTGACAATAGAGCCAGTCAGTCACACATTAGATTTCAATTAAGTTCTAGACTATAAAACTGCCATTTTTTTATTACTGCAATAAAATCCTGACAAATCTTTTGCATCAAAATAGTTTTAATTATGATGATTATCGGAAAAAAAATTCCTTGTTGACATCTCAGCAAGATCCGCATTTGTATAACAAAGAAAAATATTTACCCACAGGAAACAATTTCTCACAATATGAGTTCCCAGGATTTACGAAACCAACATTAGTTATCGATTCATTGGTCCAGCATTTCACATAAAAGTAATTCTGATCAATAAATGGTTATTTTGATGGTTTCCTAATCGCCCGTTTGTATATTGGCCAAGAGTCCCGCAGAAGGAAATCAATTACAGAAGCAGCTTGAATCTGCTTAATTAGTGTAATACCGAATATACGATGACTATAGGGCACCCGGGCGATATAAGAGGCTTTATTATCCTTGTCGTCCTTGGCCCTGCTTTTCACCTTCTCCTAATACACATAATCAACGTTCACTCGGTTTGTATGGTCCACAATATTTATATGCGCATATTTTTAGTATTTATTTTTGTTTTGTGGTGTTTTTCGGAAAAAAGATTTACTTGTTGGCCAATTGGAATTTATTTACGATAAATATAATTAATATACGAAAAGAGACAAAAAGGACCGGTCGGTGGTCAATGGCCAGTTGAACTATTCCCTCGGTTAACATCAATATTAATGCTATTCTTGTTAAACAAACAGATTATCCCTTTTCAGCTTCAATTACGAGGATGGTTAGTGTTTACATGGTGATGGGTGTGTGTGTTTGAAATATAAACGTGTGACACCATTTGTAATTGGACAAAACATTTAAAATAAATTATTTTTTTTAATTTTTAAGCACGTCCCTGATGTTTTAAGGTATCCAAAATTGAAGTTCTAGGCTTCAAATTAAAATACGACGGTAGAGTGAACATTTCCCATAACAAAGCGCAAGCAAAGTGGACCCGGCGACCACAAAGTCAACAAACTGGTCTGAATTTAAGGCGCAACGTGTACTTTGCGCCCTATTGTGTTAATTTGATTACTAGCCTAGCAAGAGAAATAAATGATTTGTGATCAAGAGCCTTTCTCTGGATTATCCTCTCTATAGCAGGTATAAACCCAAGTTCCTTTATAATCGGTCGAGTCGTTTGCAAGTCAGAGCTTTTAGTCCAATAGTGCTATCCATAAAATACGTCACCCTAATTCCCTAAAAATACAAAACTTTTCTGTGCAATATTTAGGTTCGGACAAAATGTGTAAAAAAATATTTTTTCAAGCATCTACGTAAAAACCGTCAAAAATACGTAAAAACCGTCAAAGGAAAAACACGGGAAATTTCATTTCCTTTAAATTTGGTTATAAGCACTTTTTCTCAAAAGCTTATAGTTTCTGAGAAATTTTCAAAACATTTAATTTTTTTGAGAACCGTTAGAGATACATAAAAGCCGTTAAATCAAAAAAATGTAGAAAATTTTGTCTTTTAAATTTTTTTTAAATATATATTTTCCCAAAAGCGCATAATTTTCGAAAAAATTTCAAAAAACGGTATTGGATAAAAAAACTACGATTTTCATAAAGTCTATTTTCAAAAAAATGCAAGTCACTAGCTTAACATGTTCTTAAGTTATTTAACACGATGAGCGCCACGTGCCCACCGATGGTCATTCTTTGAATTACACAATAAACCGCGTGCTCACGAGCGGGTATTCCTTGGGTTACATTTTGGGACCAACATTTTTTTATTTTTTTTTTATTGATTTATTGCAAGTACTACCAATTCCAAGTAAAATAGGTTTACATTCTGGGACCAAACTTAATATTTCTCAAAGCTAAATATATGTAAAAGGTTCCCACTGGTGTGACCACGGATGGTCACGTTGTCCCACCATCTACATCCAGTAATGACCACCAATGGTCACTTGGTCCTCTGTTGGAAATTGGTTGGAAAATTAAAATGTTCACCGGTGGGCACGTGGCGCTCAACGTGTTAAGATACGTACAACGCACAGACCGACAGATCGACAAACAGATGCACGGACATTCTCATAATTTTACCTGAAACGGATTTCGTACTGATCAGAAAGTTTCTACCTTCGTAGAATAGAATTTCAAGCAAAGCCTACCAACTTTTACCATTTAGTAGCCACTAAAAATTTCATGAAACCCTAGAAAATTTTTCAAATTTTTATGAATAAGCAAATCAACTTCTAGAAGAAAAATCATTTATTAAAATTTTTAACACATTGACTGCCATGGCTATCATTGTTGATAGTCAGTGAGCCATAGCTATCATTTTTGATAGCCAGTGAAAATTGGCACTATGATTCATGAGCGGCCAAGGGTATCATTTTCGATAGCTGGGTCTACAATCTACATGCATACATACATACATTCATACATACGTCTACACACAGAGAAAAGATAGTAAATTTTACTATGTATTTTATAATGGGAAATCGCGACTATTACTAAAATAGTTCATTTCAATCATTAAAATAGTCAAAACTGACAATTTTGATATGAAATTTAACTACTTAGTAGTAAAATTTTCTATTTTATAGTTAAATTGACTATTTTTCCAATTGAAATTAACTATTTTGTAATTGGAATTAATTATTTTAGTGATAGTCCCGATTTCCCATTACTAAGTAGTTAGATTTACTATTTTTTTTCTCTGCGTGTACATGTATTGGCATCTCCCTTACATTTTTGCAAAATTGGTCTGGCAGTCAACGTGTTAATTGATAATTTTTTTACCAGAACATACTCTCATACGAGTATATTCGATGTTCATAAACCACAAACTTAATTATAACATTTTATACCACTTAATCTTTAAAACACATCATGGCCATACATATATACGTTCATCTACCATATCTACACGTAAAATCTCCATAAAATCGGTCTCTTTATTGTCCATTTAAGATAATATACTATACATTTACGGGTATTTTCCATCCTTACGAAAAGCTAGCTCTCTACGCCCTAAAATTATTCCCCCCGCAAATTAAATATTATTGCGCGTACCTAACATGATTATAACAAAAATTTCACATACTAGACTAAATCATTCATTCATTGAAACTAGCAATTTTGATAAATTATTCAATTTGATTTTATGTAGTCTGTAGAACATGATCTCCAACAATATTTAACACCATGTAATTCTAATTTATTTAAAGCCCACACGAGATTTACTTCGCTATTTGCCGCAGTTCTATAGAATTAATGAACTTCGTCTTCATCTTTTTGAAAAGAGGATTTTCTTCCTTCCTTCCCTGGTGCAGTCAAAAAACTTTCACATCTTCGTAATCTTGTAGTCTAATTACTGACATTGCCTTTGAGGACATTCTGCTGCTCATTCCATGAACTTCATTTCTATAGAAGACACAATTTTTCGAGTTTGGGTGTTGATGGGCGAAAATTAATTTGCAACAAAAATTTATCCTTTGGAAGTTGACGATTTTCGCCTTTTAAACGTCTTTAGACTGGAGTTCATTTGGCTTATGGCAATTTCGGTAATCGTTTTGATTTCTTTGGATACCATTTAATTTATTATATCCTATATAGATAAATTTTGAAAATCTTTTCGACGAGAAGTTTATTAAATGGAATAAATGAATTGCTCTGTGACAATTTGGTTGATTACTTCAGTTAAAGATTTATCAAAATATTTCCATTTCAATTCATAAATTTAGCCTTTCCTTCAATTTTACCCTTATTATAGGTTTAACAATTTTTCTCTCTTTGCCAAGAAATATACTTTCAGTATAGAAATGTAAGTGTCCTTTATTAACCAAAAAAAATATCCACAAAAGTTAATCCATTAGAAAAGTTGATGGCACTCCATTCGTCGTTTATCCGATAAGAGATTTTTTCTACTTCAAAGCTTATGATGAAGATTTATGGCGTGAATAAATTGTGTTAGTTTAGTACTTTTGAATTGATGGTGATCATCTTTATTGACTTTATTGATACAAAATGTGAAAAGATTGAGTAGTCGGTCAGGATAGATATATCTACGGATTATCATAAAAATAACGAATCACTTTAAAAGTCGCCAGTAAAAAAATAAAATCCCAGATATAGAAGTTGTATGAATTTTTAAAGATTACTAAACATTATATTGATTAAGGATAGAATTAGACAATATTTACTCTTTTTTCTTGGATGCAATATAATACAAAAAAATCTTTTTAATTAAGGGCACTGTTTTCCAACCGATGGGTCGCGATTGAAAAAAATAACGACTCTACTAAAATACTAATGAAGCATGGATTGTTTACACGAAGACAAAAAATTGGAGACCTTATCGAATTTTCTGGTGAAGCTCTCCCAATTAGAATGGCAATATATGAAAAAAAATATTTTTTTTAAATGATTTAATTTAAAAAAATGTGCTAAAAAGGAAAGAAAAATTTTTGGGCGCTGTGTATATTTATTTTATTTTATTTTTATACTTTTATCTCGCTTTTATTTCTGATACACAGTACCCAAAAAAAAATTTCCCTTTTAGTACATTTTTTTAAATAAAAGCTTTTTCATTTCATCTTTTTTAGTCCTTTTATATTTGATTAGTATGACTAAAAAGTCAAAATACTGTCTGTCTTTTGTTACACTTATATATATCCTTATACACCCATACCTCGATATACGGCCCCTCGTTTTACGGTCTTCCGCTTTTTGAATTGCGTCTCAGTTTTGAAATACGTTGCAGATTGATTCGATAAACGGTCAAAAATCGGACAATATTACATTGACATGCACTGCGATCAATAAATGCAATACTTTCTTAAAAGAATGTTCCGGTGTTTCGATATACGGCCTTACAGGACCTTTCGTTATCCTTACAGACTTCTTAACATCAGAATCGGATTAAGAGACCCCAAAAATTCCCAGATGAGATTTTTTCCTGGAAACCTTGAATAATATCCTGGCGGTACCTTTCGTTATCCGTACCAGGACAAAATAGTGAAAATATTCCGTTGTCACGCAAAGTGACAAAATTCAACAACTTCTAAGGTTGTAAAAATTTTTAGACTTGCTAGTGTTAATTTCCGATCGCCGAATGAAAATTAAAAATGGGTTTTATTTGTTTCGATAGTCAACAAGTTTTTTTTTCGCAGGGGCGAAATGGGAAGGGAATTTTTTTTTTGAATATGGGGAGGGAAATTTTTTTTGCGCGTGGAGGGGGGGGGGGTTGTAGCAACGTTTGTATTTACGCATCTCGTTGCAGGGAAAGTGTTTCAGGGAGGCGATAGGTTTAACTTTAACGGAGCGCAAGTTTGCTCTGTGCAACACTCAGAAAAATGTCCAGGTCAACTTTTTGTCAGGTTAACTCTGACCTTACAGAGGTGTCTGTAAGCCAGCTAGCGGTCAGAGTTAACCTATCCAAGGTCAACTCGTGCAGCTCCCAATGCCCTACTTCACCTGCTGGTGGCTTAATTTCAGAATTTCTCCGACTACAGGTCAACTCAGTTTTACTTGCCCACATGCAGGCGAGCGCGCGCCTGCCCGAGGCCAATTACGCCGTATGTAGGTTGTCGAGTTAGCCTCCATTTTTCTGAGTGAATTTCACCACCCGTTTTCTGCTTATCATACTTTTCCACGAATTCTTGCATGAAGTTTAGAGCTGCCGTTACACTATCGCAGATCCGCTTCCCCAGAATGTGTGACGTATTTTATCGACATCCCTTAAAAATAAGAAAAAACCGGGAAATCAGCCTTATTCTAAAATTTCAAAGAATATTTGGTCTCAATAGATTACTGGCATCTCGCATATAAGTGAAAAGCCTGGGCACCAATCATGTATTCCGACGCATCTCTGCCTTTCGACTTCGACGCAGCTTTTAACTCTTGACTTCGCCATATCTGCAGCTTGAAATTTCGCGGAATTGTCACTATGAATCGAAACGTGAATCTGACTGTCAATCCAGGAAATTTGAAGCTGCTGATATGGCGAACTCAAGAGTTAAAAGGTGCGTCGAAGTCGAAAGACAGAGACGCGTCGGAATACATGATTGGTGGCCAGGTAAATATGGGGCGTTTTCATAATAAAGAATTCCTGGATTTATAATTTCCGGATAATATAGAAATTGACATTAAAATATTGTTAAATTTTCATTTTCTGACTTTGACTTCAAAGTAATTTATATGGAAATTCTGAGTGACACATATCAAGAATTCCAACCAAAAAGTAACGCCTCTAAAATAAGGTAAGAAATACATTTCTGATGATGGGATCTATGGGAAATATCAAAGAAGGAAATAAATATTTAATGCTTGAAATCGACTTCTCAGCGATGTTTTTCGTCGATTAAACAAGAAAAAAGTCTCATGAGACCCACATTTCAAATATAAGGAAGATATTTTCCATCCCTCTTAAAATATTCCACGTAATTTTCCTCAAACAAGTATCGGTAAAATTGTGTTAAATTGAGAATTCCCTTTATATCATTTGTGTTCTCAGTTCGCTTGCTTTCGAAAGATGCCAACGGCTATATCGAATGATTGTAATCAGACGTTTGTTAAAAATGCATCAAATTCAAAAAAAAACATCCCTTACTTGATGGCAGGCGACGAGAGTCCAGCCCTTCCATTTACTGTCGGTCTCAGTGGTAATATTTCAGACGCCAGGAGTTTTCTGGCTCGCATCCAACCCGGATCTACATCCCCATTCAGTTCCTTGACGATCTCTTGTGTATCACAGACTGAAGGATGATAATAAGGGCAGGAGTACATATCGATCGCCATTTTACGCAGGGAAGTGGGCCAAAGCTATTTTCGTAAAACCCATCAGACCCCAAAGTCTATCCACAATTCCAGGGTGGTCGGTATCCGACTTTCGAATCATCAATGGAGCTTCGAGGATATTCCTTCCATTTCCGTTTCCTTAATATTACTTATTTGTACTACAACTACAGAATCGTTTGCATATATAGCTTTGAGTGAATGGGGACCAAGGACTCAATAGTCTGCGAGGATTATTTTCAGCTCTCGAGTTCGGCATTGTTTTGGCTTGGCTTAGGGAAATTTTTCTCTTGAATTTCACCTCACGAAATTTTGTCTTAAACTTTTTCTTTATATTTCTTCAGCTAACTTCAGTTTACATGCAAGAAAATTTGTACCTTGACTAAACTTTTATTACTTCGCCATTTTAAGTCTTTCATTTTCACTCACAATTTTTTTCAGGCGCTTTTACCATAATGTCTTGGCTTTATGTTGTATTATCGCTAACAAAAATAAATTATTCTACTTTAGCACCTTGAAAATATATGAACCATTTTTAAAGTGATTACTTTGTAAAAAAAAAAAAAAAAAAGTTTAGGCATTTTACGAAAATTGGTAAATTTAGTTTTGTACCGATATTCAAAAGTTTTCAAGACAAAGGAACATTTCTTGATGGTAAATAAAATTTAAATCTTAAAGACTTTTCATTTTTGTTATAGAAGTTTGACGAGATAAATTCTTAGCTTGGAAAACCAAATTCCTTTTTGAGGTGGTGAGAGTTTTATGAAATATTTTATCGCTTTTAATTGATCAACATCTAATGGCAGCTGCCATTAATCGTTCTCGAAAATGATTGATTTCTTTGAAAATGTCTATTAAAATTATAATTGCTGCTAAATTTAAAATGCTTTTCACTTGTCATTCATCTTAAATTAGATATGGGTTTGTTTGTATGGAAAAATTTTCGGTTAAGTGAACTTTTGTAAAATTTTTCGTGTTATGAGGTGTAAATATTGATTTGAATAGAATTTGTACTTCAAGAAATTAATCCAACTCAAGACAAAAAACATTATTAGTAGTAACTTTCTTTACTTTATGCTACTAAAATATACAGTAGACCAGTGTTTCCCAACCTGGAGTTCGTGTACCAACAGAAGTACATTGGCTGGTTCCATGGGGTAGGTACTCGAAATATAAAAAACAAAATGGCGACAACTAAATTTTGGTAAACAATTTTTTTTAAAAAGTATTTATTAAAAAAACGTGCACTAAAACTATTTTTTGAGCGATATGTATCAGAAATAAAAGCGGAACAAATATTTATTTTATTTTATTTTTTATGCCTTATCTCGGACCTTACCTTATCCTTGCAAAATTCTTAATGTCAGACTCGGATTTAGCGACCCCAAAAACCCCCAAATCAGATTTTTTTCCGGAAAATTTAAGAAAAAGCATAAACAAGTTATCCTTTCAAGACTTTCCGTTATCCTTACGGATTTTTTAATGTCAAAATCGGATTCAGCGACCCCAAAAACCCTCATATGAGAATTTTTCCGGAAAATTTGAAGAAAAGGATAAATAAGTTTTGCTTGCAGGCCCTTTCCGTTATCCTTACGGACTTTTGAATGCAAGAATCGAAATCAGTGACCCCAAAAACCCCCAGAATATACTTTTATCCGTACAGATTTCTTAATGCCAGAATCGGTTTCAACAACCCCAAAAACCCCCAAAACCGGAAAATTTTTCGATTTTTCCCGGAAAATTTGAGGAAAAGGGCAATCATGTTTTCATTACAGGACCTTACCTTATCCTTACAAGAACGAAGTATTGTCATCACACTTACGTATGTGTGGAAAATTTCAAGCCAATCGGATGAGTGAAAGTGAGTCAAAATTGTATTGTGACTCCGATCTGCTGTAGTATTTCAAGTTTTTTTTGATGGTAAAATTTACAAGGGTGTTTTAGGGAGAGCAAAGAGGCGGGTAGGCACGCTTGAGATGTTCTTTCCGGCTAGCTCGACGGAAATGGGGGTGGTTCTTTGCCCTTGCTCTCTACCTATAGAAGATCACAATAAAAAAATATCGTGCCTGATTGAAGGATCTATGCCATTCACCAACCTATGACGGACCAAGGGAAATAAGGGGAAATAGAAAACTTTGTCAAGCATTTACCTTACCATGTTCGCCGTCTCTTCACACTGCACGCCCCCTGTAAAACGCTTAGCACGACATACTAATGAACTATCGAATTAAAAAATCAATATTCAATTCGCAAAACATCCGTTAAAATTAAGTATTTATTAACAAAAAAAAATCATGGAAATATAAAATTAACCAGTAATTATTAAGATCTATTTTTACATAACTTAGCATAAATATACATTAAGGTTCGCATGCACAAAAATAAATATAAAAAAAAAACAATTTAAATAATAAAAGAATAAGGTTCCACCACGTAATATTGGAATAAATTTTCCTCGAAGATTGAAAAACAAAGCCTGAAACCTATTTTGTTTGGCGCCAAATAAAATAAGGGAGAAAAGAATGACGGTTGTTTTCTTTCTTTTAAAATATAAAAACCGTATTATAGTTGGGCAATGAAACACTTGCGGTACCGTGGGGGTCACCGTACATCACTCACACAATTTTGTGAAACAAAGCAATTTAAATTTAACGGAATGTACTAATTTCTAATATAATAATGTTGAAAAATCTAATTCGTTGAAATCCACATGGATTATGTTGAGGGTCCACGCATCAAATTTTATATCAGGAATCAATGAAAGATGTTAATTCGATTGAAATCGGATGCCAGGACATTCTTCAATAATTCTCACAAAGAACGAATTACCATATACGTAAAAAAATTATGTATGATAATTTAATTTAGTTCCTTAATTTCTTGTATTAGTTTTAATTTAATTTATGGTGGGATTTCTCCTTTGGAATTTAAGAACAAAAATTTATCGTTAGATTTATCGCCCGAAACTAAAGAAAGGTTCTACCTTTGGTTAAGTCGTGCAATACTTAAGCTTTCCTTCCTGTTTATTTTCCCGCTCAAAGTGCTGCTTCGCAATGACTCTGCAAATACCTTTGCCGCCAAAATTCGTCTATTGCGCCAACTAAAGACATTCGTGTTTAGTGATATTTTTTTAAAAAAATTAAAAACTTTTGCCACAACTCACTTTTAGCATTTCACACTACGAGAAAAATTTTCCGGGACTCACTTAAAAAAAGGAAGCTAAACTTTACCAAAAAAAATTCTATTGCCTCAATGGCAAGTTGGGAGAAACCCCACAAATTTCGTCCTTTGACTTGGACGTCTTTCAGCTCAATGCTAAAACCAAAAACCCGCCAAGGTCTTTCCCGCCCACTGGAGCATAAAAAAAACTGGTAAATTGCCAGTGGAAATATCCCATTTTAAATTCAAACCTTACAACCGATCGTACAGCGAGCGCCATCTGTTGTGATCTGGTTATGAGCCGCGCATACATATAATTAATATTATATTTTATGTGTTCAATCGGTCTTGCACTTAATATTATTAACTATATGTCTCGTTCTGTCGCAAATACTTAATTTAGTTCTGACCTAGAGTGTAAGAGAGAAGCCTATAAAAAAAAACTACCATTGTGAATGGGCACTAACACTCTAGGACACCTAACAGATCCAATTCGATCTGTCAAAGTTTGTTTACGATCGGAACGATTAACATAAGTTTTCCTGTTTGTCGGTTTTCCGTGTTTTTCCAGAGTTTCTGGCCGCGAATGTAAAAAAAAGGTGTTTGCGGGTTTCGCGTGTTGTATGCTGAAATATCGAGATGCAGCCTAGTTGGATAGTTCAGCGGAACTTTTGCTGCAGGAGAGCCAACAGGAGATGCCCGATTTTTACCTCCTGCTAAAATAGATAGGAACTCGGGAACACACCACTATCGCACTGTACCAGGTGAGTAACCTTTTATTTGTTGATTTCCTTACCTTAAAAAATGATCTTTTTCCTTTTTTTCATATTCTAACCTCAACCTCGAAGCCAGCAACTCTTATACTGTGAGGATCTTATACTGTGAGGAACTCAGAGACATTAAAGTGACCGGATAACAGAGGAAAATCATTACAGCTAAGTATACGTTCCGCCTTTTCTCATTTTAATTTCCCCACACTAATGCCATTTGCATTACCTATTTTCAGGTTTTGACTATTCGTTCATGAAGAAAAGGGAACCTGCATCTTGAAATTCGACCATCATCCACGGGATATGTCCCACCTTTGTAGAAACGAATGTTTCTGCAGAGGGATTTGGACGGCAAACGGACTGTGATCTCGTTGGAGATCAGAAATTCGACGGACGGATCCACAATGGACAACTGGACGGACTCTAAGATAAGTAGTATTTTCTCTTCTTTTTTCTTAGCTAACTACTTTTGTGTTTCTAGGTGGCTGCAACAGGGTCGGAAACTTTACCGGGGCTCTGCATCGGAAAAGGATTCGAAGAACGGCCACCGATCTGTGATGGGAAAGCATCCACCAAACTACATCCAACTGAACTTTAAAAAAAAATTGTGGAAAAAAAAACTTGACTAACGTGGTGCTGAACCCACTTAACTTAGCCGGGCAAAATGAATATTCAGCTGTACGTTACAGGTGATAGGTATCGAATTTGAAATAAATTATATTGAATTAAAATGTAGTTGCGTTTTTCTTGAAATTTAATTCTATTTCAGATGAAAATAAGAACTTTAATACGTGACCTTTAATTTAAAACAAAAAAACTATTGCTGTTGGATTCTACAATATTGAAATGAGGATCTATTGAAAATGGAAATCTATGAAGAAAAAAAAAACTCGGGGAAAAAAACCTAGGAGAGATGGGAGGTGAGAGGGGGAAAGCCTCGCAACTGCCCCATTTGTCCTCTACCATACCTATAGTGAAGGTTCGAGAATAAAATTCTAAATTTTGTAAGAAAATTCCATTGGGACGAAAGCAAGGGTCGTGATAAAATTTAGAGTCTTTCCCGTGGACCCTAAATTGAAAAAAATTTTTCCGTCGCCAATCGGGCCAAGTTGGCCGATATTTGCTGCGAAAGTACCTCCAAAACCAGGCACTTCCATTCATCAACAGATGATTGCTATTGAGTTTCTTCGTCCAATATACATTAAACACTTTTTTAACATGCTCATATTGGGACGAATGATGGTGCGGTTTATGATCATGGTTTTGTTGAGAGTTTTCTTTGCTTTTAGGACCTCGGACCTTATTAATTGGCTTTAGACGATGACGAAGGTTGTGACTTGTTTCGGAATCCGATAGAGTTTCAGTATTTCTCCCCTCGGTAAATTTAGCTATTACAAGACTTTGAACTTGAGTAGGATCAAACTCTATCCTGACCGTTCGAAAATTCGATCTATCTCGTCTAGGAAAGCTACCAATATTATTATTGAAACAAGATTGTGTGACATTTATTGGTCTTTTCTCTCTGCAATGCTTTTCAAAATCATTAAAATGATTGAACGGAGCTGGCTTTGGATAGCAAGAATTTTCGAAGCTACGTTGCATATCTGATCTACCGGAATTACTAACGTACCGATTAACTTTCAGTTGATTGGCTTCTACGATCCTTTCATCTTTAATTTTCGGCAATTTGATGGTTTTGCTGCCTTCATTCGTAGGATCAATTTGACTGCTTTTGGAAGAATCGTTTGACTTAGCTGGTTTACACATAGTCTCAACGTTGTTTTTGATGCTGTCTATATAGCATGACGTGAGACTTTGCATCAATGTCTGGTAAAAATTGTCGACAGCTAGAGACAAACATTCACGAATCATTTCATGAGGCATGCTCATTTCTTCCCAAGATTTACATTGAGTTATCAATTGTGAGAATAATATTTGTAGGGGTTTTTGTATTGCTTCGGCCAGACTACAGTCTAGCATAGTGGACAAAAAGCCAAAAATCTTGGAAGATAAAGCAGAATACCTATCATCAAAATCATCGAGATGGCACAAAGATTTTGTCAGCACAGCTTCAACTCCAGCCTGCAAATTTTCCAAGTATCTGTTAAGGAAAGCATACATTTTTGACAACAGATCGTCCCCAATTATGGGTAGCAAGGAATTGTTACCGTGAATCTGGATATTCTGTGATATGGCGGTTCTCAGATTTTCCACGATAGAAATATATAATGGATTGTTTAAATCTATCTGAACTGGAAAAGTTGCAGCTTCATTCGGAGATTTGATATTGGAAACTAAATTGTTAAATTTATTTGTAGCGACTGACAAGCTAGTGTTAGGAGATTCGGTATGGGCTATGCTGTTCGCAGTAATAACGCCGGTACTCAAACATCCCGAAGTACCCTTATTTTTCGAAGTCCGGTTTCCCGATCTTTGTTTGGTTAGTTTTTTTCCTCTCGTGTCCATTGTTAAACAGACAAGAGTGAAACAAAAATAATTTATCGTAAAAACCCAAAATTCCGTAAAATGTACTTAAATATCATAAAGCTACGGCGGGTGCAGTGTGAAGATAAAACTACTCATGGCTTGGAAATATCCTGACAAGGTGAAGAAAGATTGGAAATTTTTAGATTTAAACTCTACTAGATAACCGTTTATTAACCGGCAACGCGATCATCCAACTATTGGTGTCGGGACACAGTTAACAAACTTTATCCTAAAAAAAAAAACCTTTTTGCACTTAGAATCGGCCAAACTGCTGCAAACGCGGATGCATTATGCTACAGCTTTATGCACCGGGACAAGCATTTTGGAAAGATAACAAGCTGCAGAAAGATACCTAAAAGATTCATGAATTTAGCGGAATCCAAAGCGGCAGACGCGATATTTAAATGTTTTAATATCGGGACACACTAAGGATCCGCTAAATTCGTTGGCGGTTGGATTTGTTTTTGCTTCGTTTTATCGTCTCATTCCCCCATCGTACGGCAAACGCGATCACATTATGTTGCTAGAACTTTATGTCCCGGGACACATACGAGGAATAGAATAAGATGTCAAATTCGAAGCAAAAGAATCTTTTGTGTGGTTAAATGGCATAAAGTGAAGAAATGAAAATAGAAAATAAGAAAAATTGACAGAAAAGTAAAATTTTTGAAAATGTAATATGAAAATTTAAAATAAAAGAAAAAAATTAAGAAATAAATTTTTTCTGAAGAAAGTAGAAAAAGAAAATAGAAAACAAGAAAGTTAGGGAGGAGAAGAAAGGGTGGGAGGAAAAGCCTTAGCGTTTTCTGAAGAGAGGGGATAGCACTTTCCGTGAAGGACTTGGCTGCGTATCTAAGTTTTCCGTGGAGGACTTACTGTGCAATACGTTGGGCGCCATTTTATTGTGACTCCGATCTGCTGTAGTATTTCAAGTTTTTTTTGATGGTAAAATTTACAAGGGTGTTTTAGGGAGAGCAAAGAGGCGGGTAGGCACGCTTGAGATGTTCTTTCCGGCTAGCTCGACGGAAATGGGGGTGGTTCTTTGCCCTTGCTCTCTACCTATAGAAGATCACAATAAAAAAATATCGTGCCTGATTGAAGGATCTATGCCATTCACCAACCTATGACGGACCAAGGGAAATAAGGGGAAATAGAAAACTTTGTCAAGCATTTACCTTACCATGTTCGCCGTCTCTTCACACTGCACGCCCCCTGTAAAACGCTTAGCACGACATACTAATGAACTATCGAATTAAAAAATCAATATTCAATTCGCAAAACATCCGTTAAAATTAAGTATTTATTAACAAAAAAAAATCATGGAAATATAAAATTAACCAGTAATTATTAAGATCTATTTTTACATAACTTAGCATAAATATACATTAAGGTTCGCATGCACAAAAATAAATATAAAAAAAAAAACAATTTAAATAATAAAAGAATAAGGTTCCACCACGTAATATTGGAATAAATTTTCCTCGAAGATTGAAAAACAAAGCCTGAAACCTATTTTGTTTGGCGCCAAATAAAATAAGGGAGAAAAGAATGACGGTTGTTTTCTTTCTTTTAAAATATAAAAACCGTATTATAGTTGGGCAATGAAACACTTGCGGTACCGTGGGGGTCACCGTACATCACTCACACAATTTTGTGAAACAAAGCAATTTAAATTTAACGGAATGTACTAATTTCTAATATAATAATGTTGAAAAATCTAATTCGTTGAAATCCACATGGATTATGTTGAGGGTCCACGCATCAAATTTTATATCAGGAATCAATGAAAGATGTTAATTCGATTGAAATCGGATGCCAGGACATTCTTCAATAATTCTCACAAAGAACGAATTACCATATACGTAAAAAAATTATGTATGATAATTTAATTTAGTTCCTTAATTTCTTGTATTAGTTTTAATTTAATTTATGGTGGGATTTCTCCTTTGGAATTTAAGAACAAAAATTTATCGTTAGATTTATCGCCCGAAACTAAAGAAAGGTTCTACCTTTGGTTAAGTCGTGCAATACTTAAGCTTTCCTTCCTGTTTATTTTCCCGCTCAAAGTGCTGCTTCGCAATGACTCTGCAAATACCTTTGCCGCCAAAATTCGTCTATTGCGCCAACTAAAGACATTCGTGTTTAGTGATATTTTTTTAAAAAAATTAAAAACTTTTGCCACAACTCACTTTTAGCATTTCACACTACGAGAAAAATTTTCCGGGACTCACTTAAAAAAAGGAAGCTAAACTTTACCAAAAAAAATTCTATTGCCTCAATGGCAAGTTGGGAGAAACCCCACAAATTTCGTCCTTTGACTTGGACGTCTTTCAGCTCAATGCTAAAACCAAAAACCCGCCAAGGTCTTTCCCGCCCACTGGAGCATAAAAAAAACTGGTAAATTGCCAGTGGAAATATCCCATTTTAAATTCAAACCTTACAACCGATCGTACAGCGAGCGCCATCTGTTGTGATCTGGTTATGAGCCGCGCATACATATAATTAATATTATATTTTATGTGTTCAATCGGTCTTGCACTTAATATTATTAACTATATGTCTCGTTCTGTCGCAAATACTTAATTTAGTTCTGACCTAGAGTGTAAGAGAGAAGCCTATAAAAAAAAACTACCATTGTGAATGGGCACTAACACTCTAGGACACCTAACAGATCCAATTCGATCTGTCAAAGTTTGTTTACGATCGGAACGATTAACATAAGTTTTCCTGTTTGTCGGTTTTCCGTGTTTTTCCAGAGTTTCTGGCCGCGAATGTAAAAAAAAGGTGTTTGCGGGTTTCGCGTGTTGTATGCTGAAATATCGAGATGCAGCCTAGTTGGATAGTTCAGCGGAACTTTTGCTGCAGGAGAGCCAACAGGAGATGCCCGATTTTTACCTCCTGCTAAAATAGATAGGAACTCGGGAACACACCACTATCGCACTGTACCAGGTGAGTAACCTTTTATTTGTTGATTTCCTTACCTTAAAAAATGATCTTTTTCCTTTTTTTCATATTCTAACCTCAACCTCGAAGCCAGCAACTCTTATACTGTGAGGATCTTATACTGTGAGGAACTCAGAGACATTAAAGTGACCGGATAACAGAGGAAAATCATTACAGCTAAGTATACGTTCCGCCTTTTCTCATTTTAATTTCCCCACACTAATGCCATTTGCATTACCTATTTTCAGGTTTTGACTATTCGTTCATGAAGAAAAGGGAACCTGCATCTTGAAATTCGACCATCATCCACGGGATATGTCCCACCTTTGTAGAAACGAATGTTTCTGCAGAGGGATTTGGACGGCAAACGGACTGTGATCTCGTTGGAGATCAGAAATTCGACGGACGGATCCACAATGGACAACTGGACGGACTCTAAGATAAGTAGTATTTTCTCTTCTTTTTTCTTAGCTAACTACTTTTGTGTTTCTAGGTGGCTGCAACAATTGGACTGCAGAATTTGAATCTGGCAAACAGGCAAACAAACACGAAAGCAAGCTAGATAAATGCTTTTAAAGAAATACAAGGTGTCGTAAACAAAAAAATATCTTGATTTTGTTATAATCGTTTTTTTCCAAAAACTCAAAGGTTTCGAGAAATTTTCAAAAAATTGTATTTTTTTCAAAAAATTTGTATGGGAGGTACTCGTTATAGCGAGCGTTACCAAAAGTTGATAGAAAACCACCATTTTTGGAAAACTTATTTACAAAAAAATTTCAAGACTTTAGGTCAACGCGATCTCGAGTTATTGAAGATACGTACGGCGGATAGATGCACAGATAAATGCACGGACATCCTCATAAATTTGTCTGACACAGATTTCGTAATGATCAGAAATTTTCTACCTGCCCCCTTTCTCGAGTCGGTCTCAGTCATAAATACAATAATTTTCCTTGATAGCAGAATATAGTAAAAATGTTACCCAAACCATTCAAATGTTTATACCCGTATGGTGAAACCAAAGGGTATATTAAATTTGCCTTACCGTTTGTAACGCCAAGATCACGTTGTCACACACAAAAATGAATTACACCAGTGTGTTTAAAGTGATAAAAAAAATTGAATTTCGCATGTCCGTCGGTCCGTCCGTCCGTCCGTCCGTCCGTCCGTCTGTCCGTCTGTGGCGCGGATTGCGGGTGTACGGATTGAGCTACAAACTTAAAATTTTGCGCAGATTCGTTTTTCGTAAAATGCGAGGCTAAGTTCGTTAATGGGCAAAAATGGACCATTAGGGGGGGTACCCCCCATACGAACGAAATCGTTTTTTTTGCAAATATCTCAAAAACGGTACATCTTATCAAAAAAGTCTAAGAACAAAAGTTATTTAGGATATGATTCTACATAAAGCTCCCATACATCAAAATCCAATTGGAATAACTTTAAAAAATTTTATTGGAAAGTTTGACTTCAAAGTGAAATTTTGGTACAACTGTTCGAATTTTGATACGAATATCACCATACGGGTCTCCAATGATTGCCAGATTGGCAATTATAGCTTTTGATGTTTTTTAAAGCCTTAAAACGCTTGCAAGAGGCTTTCAAAATTTTACAGTGATCCCAGTAAATTTTACTTGGATTCTCAGTGAAAATTACTGTTATTCCAGTTCGTTACAGTTTTCCAGCATGAGAATTACACTGGGGATACGATCCAATATTTACTGAGATAAACAGGAAATTTAATTTACTGGGAGAGAACAGTAAAATTTACTTTACTTCATCGTAGTTGACTTTTTACAATAAAATCTGTTTAAAAAGTGTATTATTTTACATAAATTCAAAAAAAAAAATGTAATTAAAAAAAAATCCATCTTATTTTCATTGATAATCGATATTTCTCATTAAAAATACAAGAGTAGCCTTCAACTAAGTGTAATTAGATTTTTATAGTTTCAATCATTGGGCGCCAGTTCGGAGTGATTTAGTTTTATGTCGATTAGCATAAAATCTTCTTCAGAACTCTCCACTATTTCTTGCAAAATCGATAAAAACTTTCCGCTTTAAATTTTCGCAAATAGTAACACTTTGAGATTTCCCTAACAATTAACCATCCGCCAATGTCCGTTTAATGTCGTTCCTACTTCATATCTATTAAGGAAACTCTGAAATTATCTACCCTGCAGCTAAAAGTATCTTTATTTGATATCATTAAGATGTTTTTGCGTATGAACCAAATTAAGAAACAAAAAAAAAGTTCGTGTATATTTGATAACTAAAACTTCTGGCAAAATCTATTTTTAAACGAAATACTCGCAAAATGAAACGTAGATGAAGTTTACGCCGTGGAGACCACCAAGAGATTATCCGAAGGCCAATTCAAGAATCAAAGGTTTCCATTGTCAACACTCGACCCAGTTTTCCCAATTTTCACTTGCCATGCAGGGCGATGAAAACATGTTTTTCCGCAAGACGCAACAACAAACAAGATATTTTCACGTGTCCATGGTGAAACGGAGGAAAGTACCTTTGGAAATGATTTTGTGTACAAGTTTTTTGTTTCTTCTGTTAATGAAAGACAAATCTTTGACCACACCTGCAGACGGGTTGGCATCCCACAGGTGAAAACAAAATAATTGCAAGTAAATTTTTCCAGTTTTACTATTAAATAGTTCCAAATTTCCGTACAAGAGATCTTACAATGTTTCCTATTGTCGTTTTTTTCATACATTGTTCCACTCATCTTCCCTCTGGAAGGGCGAATGAAGAGAGGGAGGTCATCGACAGTGTACTACTTTTTTTTAATGAAAAACTAAAAATAAATATCGACATTCAATTTTTTACAACTATCGACACTTTACTGTTCGCCATTGGAAGTCTTGACTTTTCCGGGAGACGATAGTCCACCACCCCCTCAACCCCTCACCCAAGGAAACTAGCAATATTCCACTGGGATTCATGTGTGATCGACATATTCACACCCTGTCGAAAATCCAATAAATCGCTTGACAAAATGTTTGGATAACCGGGAGTAGAACAACAGCAAATCGACACAATTTCATATAGATTTTCAATGTCTTATCGACTTGGTTGGTTCTTAAAGATATTTTTGTTTTCGATATCGAACATTTATTTATGGGATACTGATTCGCTACCAGACATCGAAGCGGAGTATATTTTTGGAATTTATCGGGTCGAGTATTTCATAGTCGACTTGAAGTCAGTTCGAATTTTGACTACGAGTTCCAGTTCGAATTTCCACAGGTGAATTGCAATATTTGTTTTTCTTATCATTTTTCGGTTTACTTAATTTTTTTTTTTGCGGTGAGGTGACGTGGAAAATATGAGATAATTTTCAGAAATTGCATCAATATTTATGTGTGGAAATTTACAAATAGCACCTGATGAAGAGTTCATCCAATGAAAATAATCACAAGAGAAATTCAAATTAATAAATTTTTTGGTTAATTCTCATGTAAATCGTTCATTAATTGTTTAATGCGAAATTATGAGAGTTTTTGATTATTTTTCCGATTTTTTGTTTGACTAGGTTATGTTTGAAAATAGCGAAAATGGAAAAAGTAGCTCAACGATTTTTTTCTGTGCAATATTTTTTTTTTAAATTACACTGAAATTTCGAGCAATGAATTTAAAAAAATCTCCACTGAAATTTAGTTCACCTTTTCATAGAAGATCTTAGCAAATAAGACTTACAGGTGGACCGGAGTAGATTAAAGTAGTGAACAATTTTTTTTATGGAATAACCTATATAACAGTAAAAACCGGATTAAAATCCCTTCATTGGGTTAGAAAATAGCAGAAGAGGTGAAGAATTTCGAGTCACCGCACAGTTAAGTCGGACAAGATCTATCCAAACAAAACAAATTAAACCTGCAGCAAGTAAACTAGGGCGTAAGGAGCTGCACCGGTTGACCTGAGACAGATATTTCGAGTATGTTATGTCATGTAATGCACTCAGAAAAATGTCCAGGTCAACTTTTTGTCAGGTTAACTCTGACCTTACAGAGGTGTCTGTAAGCCAGCTAGCGGTCAGAGTTAACCTATCTAAGGTCAACTCGTGCAGCTCTCAATGCCCTACTTCACCTGCTGGTGGCTTAATTTCAGAATTTCTCCGACCACAGGTCAACTCAGTTTTACTTGCCCACATGCAGGCGAACGCGCGCCTGCCCGAGGCCAATTACGCCGTATGTAGGTCGTCGAGTTAGCCTCAATTTTTCTGAGTGTGGATAACTTCGTCTACCTGGTACAGGCCAGAGTTGAGTTGTCAAAAAGCTGACTTGGAACAGCTTTATTATTTTTCTAAGTGTAGGTTTTCTAAGTGTACGGAAAGATTCTATTTTAATTCTACACTAATATTATCAAGCACACTCAGAAAAATGTCCAGGTCAACTTTTTGTCACTCTGACCGCTAGCTGGCTTACAGAGGTTTCCATTACATGACATTACATCCGCAAAATGCCTATCTAAGGTCAACTCGTGCAGCTCCCAATGCCCTACTTCACCTGCTGGTGGCTTAATTTCAGAATTTCTCCGACCACAGGTCAACACAGTTTTACTTTCCCTCATGCAGGCGAACGCGCGCCTGCCCGAGGCCAATTACGCCGTATGTAGGTCGTCGAGTTAGCCTCCATTTTTCTGAGTGAAACGTCACTAAATAACAACCAAACCCCATACTGAAACATAGAAATTTTAGAAACAAAAATCAAAACCAGAACCAAATTTTTAAAACCAAAGGAACACTAAAAACCAGAAATCCAATTCACTCTTGAACAGAACCACACTTAGAAAACTTTTGGTTTGCGTCTCTGATTAAAATAATATTGAAATTACTAAATTATATCGAATAATTGATTCACAAAGCTAATGTTAGACTAATAACATTTTCCTAACAACCTCGCATTTCCAGCCAACAATTTAAAAAAAATCAAATCCTTTTAACAGTACAGAAAACGAAGAAAATCCGATTTTCTCAGGGATAAAACTTCAAGTGGATATAAAATTCAATTTTCATTTATTCGAAAAGTTCTTTTGAGAAAGTTTGATTTTCCCTTTTTCCATACTACGTGTCAAAGTTAGGAAATTTTCCAGCAATATGCAAGTCAAACGAACCGCCTCTAAATCGAATTTTCCATCTCGTGTTGATTACAAAAGTTGAAAATTTTCATATGGAAAATATGAAATTATTATTAACAAAGTTGTTTGTTCCGGCGAATAGTAAAATTTTTACCCAAACAATAATTTTATTTTCCTCTTCCTGTTCTTTTATAACTTCCAGTCCTTTAACTCTGAATTCTTTTGAAACTTTTCCCGATAAATTTGTCTTGATTTCAAATAATTATCCGAAATTTTTTATACAATGTTGTAACAATAAGAATTCTTTTAGTTTTTCCGTTTTTAATCAAAGTAAAACAAATTGCTTAACTTTTACCGGATGGATTACGAAATTTTGACATTTACATTTCCCCTGGGATGCCCTTTTGAAATTGAAATGTAGTTGACACGGACCTTTGGGCACTAAGTCAAATCAACCCTTTTAATAAATGACTATTTTTGTGCTTCATGTAGTCGATATCAATGTATAACTTGGTGGCGAGAAGAGATCCTTTCACTTCCTTCGTCCTTTATCTGATTTTTTAGGCGTTTTGACCCTTTTTTGAGTGGTAAGATATTTCTGTACAAATCGAAAGTCAATCTGATAATTGAGGAGTCGGCACTCCCTTCAATAATACTAAAAGGGAAATGAATTTCTTCCTTTATTTTGGCACACATGTCAAAAAGCTGTCGCCGGAAATAAAGTTGTCCCATTCGGATAAGATAAGAAAATGATACTTTTAACCCCTAATTGTTTGCCATTAGGATTTTGTTGTTAGAGGGTTTTTGGATTTGGTT
Organism: Chrysopilus asiliformis; assembly: GCA_964034945.1. NCBI lineage: Eukaryota > Metazoa > Arthropoda > Insecta > Diptera > Rhagionidae > Chrysopilus > Chrysopilus asiliformis. The sequence continues at coordinate 15,247,575 of OZ035963.1, read as the reverse complement.
GGAATTGTAAAAAAAAACTGTAGGTTAAACATTGAAAATTTTGAGAAAACACACTAGAATTTAAAAAACAAAAAAAAAATTTTTATTAAAAAAAAACTAAATGCTTTCAGCAATAATCTGTTTGGCAGCGAGAATCGAATCCAAGTTCCTGAAAAATTAAAGCCAGCGGTTGAGAAGGACTTGAAAGGTTACAAAGGCGGAAAAGTAGATTTAAGTGGGCAAATTTTTTTTTCTTCTCCTATGTGATACCGAAAATTTGGTCCAAATACGCTAAGAATTCCACGAGGTAGCTGAAGACGAGCTGACAGACCAGTGAGAGGTAGAGGTAGATTACAGTAGACGAGGAATGATCTCTCTTTTAGTGAAAATCGCATCTAAATATTTTCATCGGTTCAAGATATATCAGGTGAGGGGGTAAGAACAAAGACGAACTTTTAAAAACACTTAATTTTGCCTAAAAAACATTTCCCGAACACTCCTGAGTCGATTGGAGCATTGTTACCAAAATGTCTTTCTGTCTGTCAGTCTGTTAGTCTGTCAGTCTGTATACAAGATTTCTCAAAAACTAATAGAGCTAGAGCCATGAAATTTTGCAGCCTTGTTTGGTCCTGGAATATCCGTTAGCTGGAAGTAACCAAAATGGCGGCTTTTTAAAAATCGCAATATCGTTTTTTGCTATTTATTCCGAAACTTCGCATTTTTCAGTAGTCTTCTGTATGACAAAAGTTGGAGACAATAAAATTTTCTACATCTTTGTCTCTTAATAGAACTCCGTATCTCAAGCCGTTATTGAAATATACCGTTATTTAAAAAAAATCAGTTTTTGCGATTATCTAAATAAAAAAAAGGGGTTTTTGAAAGGCCAATGTATGAGATGAATTGAAGAGAATTTTGTCTTTTACCGCTGTCTTTTACCGTTATCGAGATATTATCCCTCAGGTATTATCCCTCAGGTATTATCCCTCAGGTATTATCCCTCATCACTCAGGTATTATCCCCCAGGAATTATCTCTCAGGTATTATCCCTCAGGTATTAGGTATTATCCCTCAGGTATTATCCCTCAGGTATTATCCCTCAGGTATTATCCCTCAGGTATTATCCCTCAGGTATTATCCCTCAGGTATTATCCATCGGGTATTATCCCTCAGGTATTATCCCTCAGGTCCTGAGGGATAATACCTGGGGGATAATACCTGAGGGATAATACCTGAGGGATAATACCTGAGGGATAATACCTGAGGGATAATACCTGAGGGATAATACCTGAGGGATAATACCTGAGGAATAATACCTGAGGGATAATACCTGGGGGATAATACCTGAGGGATAATACCTGAGGTATAATACCTGAGGGATAATACCTGTGGGATAATACTTGGGGGATAATACCTGAGGGATAATAGCTGAGGGATAATACCTGGGGGATAATACCTGAGGGATAATACCTGAGGGATAAATATCATGAAAAATTAAAAAATAGCCTTTCGCGAATTGCTTGCAAAGTAACAGTTTTTCGAAAAAAAAAACTTTAGAAGCAGAATTAAAGGTATTAAAACTCTCGACATTTTTGCCTGTCATAATAAATCGATACCTTTTACCGTTATCGAGATATCTCAAATTTTGTAAAATCAATATTCATATTTTTATAGATAAAAGTTAATATTTTATTTGTCGTGTTATAGTGTAAATTGTGCAGATACGTAGATATTGTATAAGAAAGTCATGTGCTCTTCACATCAGATATTTTCCAGTAAGATCCCTTAAGCTAATATCTCCTTAGCCGGTTTCCACAATATTAAAAAACAAACCTTTTATAAGTCATTACAACTTAGGATTAACAAACGAATCCTTTTCTGCACAGTGTAACACATGTTACTAGACTATCTGCCTCTTCTAAAACACTAAAATCAAAAAAAAAATTGCTTAATATTGAAATAATAATAATCTCTGATAATCCCCAATCTTTGAAGATATTTAAGTGTCCATTATATCGTCGGCTTCTTTCTGTTTTTTTTTTTCAAATTTTCCATGGAAAATTATTACTTTTAGAATACCATAACATTGTGGATCCCATAATAACAAATTAAACCCGCTTCAGCTGAAAGAAAATGCAATAAAAATTTTATGGTTTTCTATCGGGAAACGATCATCACTTTTCTTGACGTTTATTGCCTACTGTTGATGCCATAAGACAAGATTTTTTGCTCATTTGTTCATTAATTCGTCCAGTACTAATTTTTTCTGACGATGGTGGTCTGTAAATGAAAGATTATTATTAAGTAATGGAAGTTTCTTAAAGACAACATCATAGATTAATTGCCCAACAGAGCGAATGTTGACTGTTGTACTGTAATTTCTAGAAACACGAATAATATGTGATCTATTTCAAATATTCCCGTTTCTGTATTGATCGATGACCGATTTTCTGCAAATATTTACCTTGAAAAATATTTGATGAAAAAAAAAATCCAATAAAAAAATCCTTTGTGAATTTTTTGCGAGTTTTGTCCCACAAAAAATCACTTTTGTCAATTTCCGCCTTAGAAAAATCATTTTTCCGAATTAATCGAGAAATTGTAATGAATTCTGTTAGTTTTAGTGTTGAATAGACACAAAAATAAACAAAAATACCGAAATGTGTAATCAATCTTTTTTGTGTATAAACGACTTGATAAATCGAAAGATTCTGTCGATGGATAGTTTTTATTTATGTTCAAGTTCTTGCGATTTAAAAATGTCTATCGGACGGGATTCAAAAAAATCATTGATTGTGAGTTATTTTTAATCTATCAAAAAATAATGAAAATTGAGAGTTATTGGATAAAAAATTTCTTGTTTGATTTCTCTTTACATTCAAAAGTAACTAAAAATACATCAATTTGGCGAAATTTTAAACAAATGGTTTTGGTTGATGAATTGAAAGTAGGTGGGAGTCGATAGATTACTTGCGGAATTTAAATTGAAAAGTGGTTGATATTATTTAATTTAAAAACATAACAAAAGCTATAATTGCCACTCTGGCAATTATTGGAGACCCGTATGGTGATATTCGTATCAAAATTTCACTTTGAAGTCAAACTTTCCAATAAGATTTTTTAAAATTTATTCCAATCGGATTTTGATGTATGGAAGTTTTATGTAGAATCATATCCTAAATAACTTTTGTTCTTGGACTTTTTTGATAAGATGCACCGTTTTTGAGATATTTACAAAAAACGATTTCGTTCGTATGGGGGGTACCCCCCCTAATGGTCCATTTTTGCCCATTAACGAACTTAGCTTCGCATTTTACGAAAAACGGATCTGTGCAAACTTTCAAGTCTCTAGCTCAATCCGTGCGCCCGCAATCCGCGCCACAGACAGACAGACAGACAGACAGACAGACGGACGGACGGACAGACGGACGGACGGACAGACGGACGGACGGACGGACGGACAGACGGACGGACGGACAGACGGACGGACATGCAAAAATTAAATATTTTTATCATTCTAAACATACTGGTGTAATTCATTTTTTTGTGCGATGACGGGATCTTGGCGTTACAAACGGTAAGGCAAAGTTAATATACCCTTTGGTTTCACCATACGGGTATAAAAAGAAAATAGAGAAAAGTATTCAGGGCGGGGAGTAGCCTAATTGGACTTTTATTGAGTTATGTAAAATCCTATTCTAAATACATTTTACCTTTATAAATTTTTCAATATGATTCACCGTTTTCGAGAAAATTGCGAAAAACTTTTTCGTTTCTATTAGAGAGGGGGAAAGGAATAGCCCGATTTTGCCCATCTTGCGAGAAACGCCTCTAGCACAAAATTTCAAGCCTCTAGCTCAATTCTTTCGAAAGTTATAGTAGTCATGGACAGACAGACACACGGGCGGACATGCGGAAATCAAATTTTTTATCATCCCCAACTCCCAGGTGCCGTTCATTTTTGTGTCCGCCGCACAGCGTCGATTTTCGATGTAGAAGTGGTCAAACATTTAAAACTCAAGTTCTGGTAAAGATAAATTCTTCAAATTTGGAGGAAATATAGAAAAAATATTAGGCTTGCAGATAAAGACAAAAAAAATTTTTTTTTTGATTTAAGACATTTTTGCAAAAAAATAGAAATTGGGCTTTACACTGACCATCGTAGAATCGAAAGCTCATTGAAATAATTGCTCAAAATTCAACATGACAACAGTGTCGAAACTAATAGATTCATTTTCGTTGCCAAGTTGTTGCCCATTTAATTACTAAACTGTCTAAACAATTTTGAAATAGGATACTTAATTAGCGTGTTAAAAGTTAAGACAAACGATCCAATTATTCACTGGCATATCAATTATCGCCTTTAAACCACATCTTAACACGATATCCACCTTCTTTCACGCCTTCGAAAGATTAGATACTTTTTGACTTAAGATTTCTTTCGTTTTTCTCTCTAAAATTTGCTTCAAGTGAAAATGAAACATTTTCATCATTGTTAAGATTATTTAAGACCCTGTGTTCAATGGATCAATCAATTGACTTAGAAATCACTTTAAACAGGCAACAAATCATTTGGGAAAACACTCGATTGAATGCAGAAATCTCATTTATAATGTACGCCTCCTGCTTCATAAATAAATCTTCGGTAGGGCAATCAAAAAGAAAATATTTTGAGCAGAAATCGAGGAAAATGAACTTTCGGAAAAAATAAAGGAATCTAGAAGTGGAGAAAATAATGATCCATATATGAGCAGAGCAGGGAAAATCCCGAATCCATATTGATTTATGTATGTTGAGGACACGCTTTTGATATTCTTTAACCCCAACTCCGAAATTAGGGGTTGAAATTCAATCACTAACAAGGAGGAGACTTTGCCATTTAACGGGCGAGTGATTTTCGCGGGAACAGCAATTCGTCCTAGCAGTATATGACAGTAATGGGGACACATAACTCCATTAGAACGTGTTGTCCCACCCCCTCGCCAAACATATGTTTTATGTGTCGTTATGCTATCATCAATCTGGCTGGCTGAAATGGTTTTTGTCGTTTCGCATTCGCGGTGACATTCGAAACGTTTGGTAAATTGTTTCACATCATGGGATATTACCATCCATTTGGCAATTTCTGTAGCTACGATTCATCATGGCAGTCGCGAAAACAAAAAAGAAATCAACTCCACACGATTCGGGTTATTCAGGGTTCAGAGCCGTGTGTCAACCCATTGCCACCCTCAAGGGTTAATAGAGTTAGGTATACTATGAGCTGCAAGAATGGCAAAATTCAGGGGTGTCTTGGAATGCCTGCCAGCGGTCATAATTTCTCTCGTAGGCACACTAAGAAAAATGTTGTGAATCCTTGACGGGTTTTTCTTGAGGTTTTTCGCTTTAGTCACCACCACGCCAAGAAAATGATACGATTTCCTTTCGTTTTGAGCGGCTCTCGTTGTTTAGAAAACGATATGTTCGTCCTTCGGAAGAGGGATATAAAGGCGTCTGTATTGACGATGTAATTGTTGATGTTATTGCCACGCGAGACAAGTCAATTTATGCGATCGAACAAGGTGCGGAAATTTCTTTATAGAGTTTAAGGTATGAAACTTTGTTACATTTATTAAAGCTTAAACGATTTATTGGGGAGATTTATGGCAAGGTGGCAACAAAAGAAATTAAACCGACTATTATTGTAATTGTTTTGATCGTTTGAAAATGACTTTTAATTAAATGTTGCCGTTGAAAAATGCGGCTATTATTCTGGATAAATTTTCACTTGAAAATAAGGGTTACTCTAAAGCAGACGTACTTTTCCGGGGGAAAAAAATTCCCGCGAAAATTTACTGAGATATTTCTGGGGGAAACAAATTTCTTTTTTTTTTACTATTTTCCCAATAAAATTTACTGGACGGTGGTAAAATTTTATCAAACATAGTAAATTTGACTGAAAATACAGTAAATCTTTGCTGGTGAATCACTGATTTCGTACCAGTATTTGATATTTTCCCCGTTTTCCAAAAACCTTTACCTCTTTCTGACACTTATCTATTTGACCCCAGCAATTTTGTCATTGTTTCACTCCAGTAAAGACCATTCACTTTTAGAATCCATTTTTCTGTTGACTTCTATGGCTTAGCGGTAAGTGAAGTGGTCTACAAACTCAAGAAATCTTGCAACACAACATTTTAAATAATGTAAAATAAAATATTAACAACAAAAAATATTTAATAAGAAATAAAATTTAATGAGGAATGAGAATAAAAACAACCGTTACCAAAACGATGCAACCTCCTCAAAAAGCATTTGAGAGGCTTTTAAAATTTTACTGTGATCCCAGTAAATTTTACTCTGATTCATAGTCAAAATTACTGTTCTTCCATTTCGTTCCAGTTTTCCAGTATGAGAATTTTATTGGGGATACAATCCAATATTTACTGGGAGGAACAGTAAATTATATTTACTAGGAGAGAACAGTAAAATTTACTGTACTTCATCGTGGTTGATTTTTTACTGGGCTCCCAGTAAAATCTGCTTTAGAGTGTAGATTCACATTGAAAAACTTCAAAAACATTGAAAAACTCGAGAACTAATTGAAATTTAGAGAAAAAGAAGCTATTCGTATTCTAGCTGGTAATTACATGGATTTTGCAATTTTAAAAGTTGTTACCACCGCATACGAGTTATTATGACGCCACGATTCGCTTCAACATAGCCTAAAAAACATAACAAAAGCTATAATTGCCAATCTGGCAATTATTGAAAACCCGTATGGTGATATTCGTATCAAAATTCGAACCGTTGTACCAAAATTCCACTTTGAGTCAAACTTTCCAATAAGATTTTTTAAAACTTATTCCAATTGGATTTTGATGTATGGGAGTTTTATGTAGAATCATATCCTAAATAACTTTTGTTCTTGCACTTTTTTGATAAAATTCACCGTTTTTGAGATATTCAGAAAAAAAGTTTTCGTTCGTATGGGGGGTACCCCCCTAATGGTCCATTTTTGCCCATTCAAGAACTTAGCCTCGCATTTTACGAAAAACGAATCTGCCCAAGTCTCTAGCTCAATCAAGTCTCTAGCTCAATCCGTGCGCCCGCAATCCGCGCCACAGACAGACAGACCGACGGACGGACGGACGGACAGACAGACAGACGGACGGACGGACATGCAAAATTTAATTATTTTTATCATTCTAAACACACTGGTGTAATTCATTTTTGTGTGTGATGACGGAATCTTGGCGTTACAAACGGTAAGGCAAATCTAATATACCCTTTGGTTTCACCATACGGGTATAACAAATTTAAACCCACAATAAACTCGCTTACGTTTTTTAGTGATCAATATAAATCTCTTAATTGGATCATTAAAAAAATACATGTTTTGGTTTTTGAAGAAAGTTTCGGTTCTTGGATCGACATGTGGTACAAAACATGGAACAGATTTCTAGTGGATTTCAACCAGAATCGAGTTGTGTTAAAGAGATGTAAAAGAATGACAAGAAGTTTCCTATAAAATAACCGATTTTTTTACAGGGAGCTCCCTTTCCCCCGTCCCGTCCTCACCACATACTACTTAGGACTTCAACTCTTCTTAGAACAGCTGAAACTACTTTTTATTTTTGTCAATCCTTTTCCTATTTATTAGATTTGCTTAAGATCCAATAAATTTTCACAGTTTTATTTTATGATTTTATCATAAATTATAGGCTGGACACTGAGTTTTCCGAGGCTCGGGAACGGATTGAATCATTTTACATTGATTTATATGGGAAAAATGGTTTCGGTTCGTGAACGCCTCGGTTTGTGAACGCTCTTCACGAACGAATCAAGTTTACGTTCGTGAAGAGCGGGTTTCACCGTATATAATATTTTCCTTAAATTTTTCTCTTTCCTTTCCGAAATCCTTTTCAAATCCAATATGAAATTAAAATTCTTGGTGTATTTTAATTACCAAATATTGCCCTAATTCGTTTTTACCAAATTTTATAAGGTTTATTAAAACCAAATCCCATCTATGGAAAACCTGTAGCGTAACAAGATTTATGGATGTCGAATGAATATCGTCCTTAGGCATTTATTTATAAAACCCCCCTTCCGGTACATAAAATTCCTCGTTACATTCTGATAATGAAAACATTTTCCTGCTTCAACCGCTCAAACAAATTCGCATTTCCTTAAAATTTGTTTTATACGAAAAATACACGAAAAATATTTCCCATGGGAGCCTAAATTACCATAACTCATTGCCCCCGAAATTTATACACAAACACACACACACGCGCAGTTGTAGAAATTTACGCCAGAATAGAACATCACATACTCATATATCGGTAAAAAAAGCGTTCAATGGGAAAGCATACGTTTTCCTCTTTAAGTAAAGAAACTGAAGTTCGTGTCTCTTAGCTTGAATAAAAAGAAAAGAAGAGAACGTAATTTTCCTATTTTCACTTTGTTTTCACAGCGATGATTTGTGTTGCAATTATCCCTTAACAAGGATGAACCCCGAACTCGATAAAAATATCTGATGGTTTGTCTGTCTGTCTGTCTGTCGATGTGATAGAATTGTTGAAAAAGGAGCCGAGGTCACCATCAGAAAAGTATCTTTCTTATAGCGAAGATTTACTTCCAATGAAGAAAAGTCCTTCTTCCGGTTTCCATCTCCTTGGCATCATTATCAGAAATCAACGGGAAGCCTGTGATGTTTATGGCGAATTTTATGATGACTGGCATTTCTTTGAGCTTTTATTGCTTTGTTAGCGTTTGTCGAAAATCCTTGCTGGTATTTCAGATCCTTAAATACGATATTCCTATGGGATATCTTTAAGGATCCATAGATTCTACATATATTTCCCCGTCAATATATGATTCTTGCCTAGAAATTCAGACATCATACACGATCTGTGATTTTATTAGCAAGTCGTCATGGTTAGGCTAAACGCGCTATAAAACGTGCAGACGCAGATGATGTTTGATGTTTTCTGGATTTCCTTGTCATTATGCGGCTTCATACAAATTATGGGAACATGAACTTAATTTTTTTCTCGATAAACATTTTTGCCTTTCGTATGAAAAACAAACAGTGGATGGAAAAAAAATAAAGGGAATTTTTAGGATGAGGAATTTAAAGGCGACGAAGATGTGAACTCAAAATTTAATTAGGACCAAATTGGCCTGCCAATGTCCAATTAGATAAAAAAAAAATTTTGAAGATTTTATTTTAAAGAAATACACTAAAAAAGAAAAAAAAAATTTTTTGGCACGGTGCCAAATTACGGCACGGTGCCAAATTACGGCACGGTGCCACATTACGGTACGAGGCCAAATAATGGCACGGTGCCAAATTACGGCACGGTGCCAAATTACGGCACGGTGCCAAATTACGGCACGGTGCCAAATAACGGCACGGTGCCAAATTACGGCACGGTGCCAAATAACGGCACGGTGCCAAATTACGGCACGATGCCAAATAACGGCATGGTGCCAAATAACGGCACGGTGCCAAATTACGGCACGGTGCCACATTACGGTACGAGGCCAAATAACGGCACGGTACCAAATAACGGCACGGTGCCAAATTACGGCACGGTGCCAAATTACGGCACGGTGCCAAATAACGGCACGGTGCCAAATTACGGCACGGTGCCACATTACGGTACGAGGCCAAATTACGGCACGATGCCACATTACGGTACGAGGCCAAATTACGGCACGGTGCCAAATTACGGCACGGTGCCAAATAACGGCACCACGGTGTCAAATTACGGCACGGTGCCAAATTACGGCACGGTGCCAAATAACGGCACGGTGCCAAATTACGGCACGGCGCCAAATTACGGCACGGTGCCAAATAACGGCACGGTACCAAATAAAGGCACGGTGCCAAATAACGGCACTGTGCCAAATTACGGCACGGTGCCAAATAACGGCACGGTGCCAAATAACGGCACGGTGCCAAATTACGGCACGGTGCCAAATTACGGCACGGTGCCAAATAACGGCACTGTGCCAAATTACGGCACGGTGCCAAATAACGGCACGGTGCCAAATTACGGCACGGTGCCAAATTACGGCACGGTGCCAAATTACGGCACGGTGCCAAATAACGGCACGGTGCCAAATAACGGCACTGTGCCAAATTACGGCACGGTGCCAAATAACGGCACGGTGCCAAATTACGGCACGGTGCCAAATTACGGCACGGTGCCAAATTACGGCACGGTGCCAAATAACGGCACGGTGCCAAATAACGGCACTGTGCCAAATTACGGCACGGTGCCAAATAACGGCACGGTGCCAAATTACGGCACGGTGCCAAATTACGGCACGGTGCCAAATTACGGCACGGTGCCAAATAACGGCACGGTGCCAAATAACGGCACAGTGCCAAATAACGGCACGGTGCCAAATAACGGCACGGTGCCAAATAACGGCATGGTGCCAAATTACGGCACGGTGCCAAATTACGGCACGGTGCCAAATAACGGCACGGTGCCAAATTACGGCACGGTGCCAAATTACGGCACGGTGCCAAATTACGGCACGGTGCCAAATTACGGCACGGTGCCAAATAACGGCACGGTGCCAAATAACGGCACGGTGCCAAATTACGGCACGTTGCCAAATTACGGCACGGTGCCAAATTACGGCACGGTGCCAAATAACGGTACGGTGCCAAATAACGGCACGGTGCCACATTACGGCACGGTGCCAAATTACGGCACGGTGCCAAATTACGGCACGGTGCCAAATTACGGCACGGTGCCAAATAACGGCACGGTGCCAAATAACGGCACCACGGTGCCAAATTACGGCACGGTGCCAAATTACGGCACGGTGCCAAATAACGGCACGGTGCCAAATAACGGCACGGTGCCAAATTACGGCACGGTGCCAAACGGCACGGTGCCAAATTACGGCACGGTGCCAAATTACGGCACGGTGCCAAATTACGGCACGGTGCCAAATTACGGCACGGTGCCAAATTACGGCACGGTGCCAAATTACGGCACGGTGCCAAATTACGGCACGGTGCCAAATAACGGCACGGTGCCAAATAACGGCACGGTGCCAAATAACGGCACCACGGTGCCAAATTACGGCACGGTGCCAAATTACGGCACGGTGCCAAATTACGGCACGGTGCCAAATAACGGCACGGTGCCAAATAACGGCGTGCCAAATAACTGCACAAATTACGGCACGGTGCCAAATAACGGCACGGTGCCAAATAACGGCACGGTGCCAAATTACGGCACGGTGCCAAATTACGGTGCCAAATTACGGCACGGTGCCAAATTACGGCACGGTGCCAAATTACGGCACGGTGCCAAATTACGGCACGGTGCCAAATTACGGCACGGTGGCAAATAACGGCATGGTGCCAAATAACGGCACGGTGCCAAATTACGGCACGGTGCCAAATTACGGCACGGTGCCAAACGGCACGGTGCCGAATAACGGCACGGTGCCAAATTACGGCACGGTGCCAAATTACGGCACGGTGCCAAATAACGGCACGGTGCCAAATAACGGCACGGTGCCAAATCACGGCGTGCCAAATAACTGCACAAATTACGGCACGGTGCCAAATTACGGCACGGTGCCAAATAACGGCACGGTGCCAAATAACGGCACGGTGCCAAATTACGGCACGGTGCCAAATTACGGCACGGTGCCAAATAACGGCACGGTGCCAAATAACGGCACGGTGCCAAATAACGGCACGGTGCCAAATAACGGCACGGTGCCAAATTACGGCACGGTGCCAAATTACGGCACGGTGCCACATTACGGTACGAGGCCAAATTACGGCACGGTGCCAAATTACGGCACGGTGCCACATTACGGTACGAGGCCAAATTACGGCACGGTGCCAAATTACGGCACGGTGCCAAATAACGGCACGGTGCCAAATAACGGCACGGTGCCAAATTACGGCACGGTGCCAAATTACGGCACGGTGCCAAATAACGGCACGGTGCCAAATAACGGCACGGTGCCACATTACGGTACGAGGCCAAATTACGGCACGGTGCCAAATTACGGCACGGTGCCAAATAACGGCACCACGGTGTCAAATTACGGCACGGTGCCAAACTACGGCACGGTGCCAAATTACGGCACGGTGCCAAATTACGGCACGGTGCCAAATAACGGCACGGTGCCAAATTACGGCACGGTGCCAAATTACGGCACGGTGCCAAATTACGGCACGGTGCCAAATTACGGCACGGTGCCAAATTACGGCACGGTGCCAAATAAGGGCACGGTGCCAAATTACGGCACGGTGCCAAATTACGGCACGGTGCCAAATTACGGCACGGTGCCAAATTACGGCACGGTGCCAAATAACGGCACGGCACGGTGCCAAATAACGGCACCACGGTGCCAAATTACGGCACGGTGCCAAATAACGGCACCACGGTGCCAAATTACGGCACGGTGCCAAATTACGGCACGTTGCCAAATTACGTCACGGTGCCAAATTACGGCACGGTGCCACATTACGGTACGAGGCCAAATTACGGCACGGTGCCAAATTACGGCACGGTGCCAAATTACGGCACGGTGCCAAATTACGGCACGGTGCCAAATTACGGCACGGTACCACATTACGGTACGAGGCCAAATTACGGCACGGTGCCAAATTACGGCACGGTGCCAAATAACGGCACGGTGCCAAATAACGGCACCACGGTGTCAAATTACGGCACGGTGCCAAATTACGGCACGGTGCCAAATTACGGCACGGTGCCAAATTACGGCACGGTGCCAAATAACGGCACGGTGCCAAATTACGGCACGGTGCGAAATTACGGCACGGTGCCAAATTACGGCACGGTGCCAAATTACGGCACGGTGCCAAATTACGGCACGGTGCCAAATTACGGCACGGTGCCAAATTACGGCACGGTGCCAAATTACGGCACGGTGCCAAATAACGGCACGGTGCCAAATAACGGCAATGTGCCAAATTACGGCACGGTGCCAAATAACGGCACGGTGCCAAATAACGGCACGGTGCCAAATTACGGCACGGTGCCAAATTACGGCACGGTGCCAAATTACGGCACGGTGCCAAATAACGGCACGGTGCCAAATTACGGCACGGTGCCAAATAACGGCACGGTGCCAAATAACGGCACGGTGCCAAATTACGGCACGGTGCCAAATTACGGCACGGTGCCAAATAACGGCACGGTGCCAAATAACGGCACGGTGCCAAATAACGGCACCACGGTGCCAAATTACGGCACGGTGCCAAATTACGGGACGGTGCCAAATTACGGCACGGTGCCAAATAACGGCACGGTGCCAAATAACGGCACGGTGCCAAATTACGGCACGGTGCCAAATTACGGCACGGTGCCAAATTACGGCACGGTGCCAAATTACGGCACGGTGCCAAATTACGGCACGGTGCCAAATTACGGCACGGTGCCAAATTACGGCACGGTGCCAAATAACGGCACGGTGCCAAATAACGGCACGGTGCCACATTACGGTACGAGGCCAAATTACGGCACGGTGCCAAATTACGGCACGGTGCCAAATAACGGCACCACGGTGTCAAATTACGGCACGGTGCCAAACTACGGCACGGTGCCAAATTACGGCACGGTGCCAAATTACGGCACGGTGCCAAATAACGGCACGGTGCCAAATTACGGCACGGTGCCAAATTACGGCACGGTGCCAAATTACGGCACGGTGCCAAATTACGGCACGGTGCCAAATTACGGCACGGTGCCAAATAAGGGCACGGTGCCAAATTACGGCACGGTGCCAAATTACGGCACGGTGCCAAATTACGGCACGGTGCCAAATTACGGCACGGTGCCAAATTACGGCACGGTGCCAAATAACGGCACGGCACGGTGCCAAATAACGGCACCACGGTGCCAAATTACGGCACGGTGCCAAATAACGGCACCACGGTGCCAAATTACGGCACGGTGCCAAATTACGGCACGTTGCCAAATTACGTCACGGTGCCAAATTACGGCACGGTGCCACATTACGGTACGAGGCCAAATTACGGCACGGTGCCAAATTACGGCACGGTGCCAAATTACGGCACGGTGCCAAATTACGGCACGGTGCCAAATTACGGCACGGTACCACATTACGGTACGAGGCCAAATTACGGCACGGTGCCAAATTACGGCACGGTGCCAAATAACGGCACGGTGCCAAATAACGGCACCACGGTGTCAAATTACGGCACGGTGCCAAATTACGGCACGGTGCCAAATTACGGCACGGTGCCAAATTACGGCACGGTGCCAAATAACGGCACGGTGCCAAATTACGGCACGGTGCGAAATTACGGCACGGTGCCAAATTACGGCACGGTGCCAAATTACGGCACGGTGCCAAATTACGGCACGGTGCCAAATTACGGCACGGTGCCAAATTACGGCACGGTGCCAAATTACGGCACGGTGCCAAATAACGGCACGGTGCCAAATAACGGCAATGTGCCAAATTACGGCACGGTGCCAAATAACGGCACGGTGCCAAATAACGGCACGGTGCCAAATTACGGCACGGTGCCAAATTACGGCACGGTGCCAAATAACGGCACGGTGCCAAATAACGGCACGGTGCCAAATAACGGCACCACGGTGCCAAATTACGGCACGGTGCCAAATTACGGGACGGTGCCAAATTACGGCACGGTGCCAAATAACGGCACGGTGCCAAATAACGGCACGGTGCCAAATTACGGCACGGTGCCAAATTACGGCACGGTGCCAAATTACGGCACGGTGCCAAATTACGGCACGGTGCCAAATGACGGCACGGTGCCAAATTACGGCACGGTGCCAAATAACGGCACGGCACGGTGCCAAATAACGGCACGGTGCCAAATTATGGCACAGTGCCAAATTACGGCACGGTGCCACATTACGGTACGAGGCCAAATTACGGCACGGTGCCAAATTACGGCACGGTGCCAAATAACGGCACGGTGCCAAATTACGGCACGGTGCCAAATTACGGCACGGTGCCAAATTACGGCACGGTGCCAAATTACGGCACGGTGCCAAATTACGGCACGGTGCCAAATTACGGCACGGTGCCAAATTACGGCACGGTGCCAAATTACGGCACGGTGCCAAATAACGGCACGGCACGGTGCCAAATAACGGCACGGTGCCAAATTATGGCACGGTGCCAAATTACGGCACGGTGCCACATTACGGTACGAGGCCAAATTACGGCACGGTGCCAAATTACGGCACGGTGCCAAATAACGGCACGGTGCCAAATTACGGCACGGTGCCAAATAACGGCACGGTGCCAAATTACGGTACGGTGCCAAATTACGGCACGGTGCCAAATTACGGCACGGTGCCAAATTACGGCACTCTGCCAAATGACGGCACGGTGCCAAATTACGGCACGGTGCCAAATAACGGCACGGTGCCAAATTACGGCACGGTGCCAAATAAGGGCACGGTGCCAAATTACGGCACGGTGCCAAATTACGGCACGGTGCCGAATAACGGCACGGTGGCAAATAACGGCACGGTGCCAAATAACGGCACGGTGCCAAATTACGGCACGGTGCCAAATAACGGCACGGTGCCAAATAACGGCACTGTGCCAAATTACGGCACGGTGCCAAATTACGGCACGGTGCCAAATAACGGCACGGTGCCAAATTACGGCACGGTGCCAAATTACGGCACGGTGCCAAATAACGGCACGGTGCCAAATAACGGCACGGTGCCAAATAACGGCACCACGGTGCCAAATTACGGCACGGTGCCAAATTACGGCACGGTGCCAAATAACGGCACGGTGCCAAATAACGGCACGGTGCCAAATTACGGCACGGTGCCAAATTACGGCACGGTGCCAAATAACGGCATGGTGCCAAATAACGGCACGGTGCCAAATAACGGCACCACGGTGCCAAATTACGGCACGGTGCCAAATTACGGGACGGTGCCAAATTACGGCACGGTGCCAAATTACGGCACGGTGCCAAATTACGGCACGGTGCCAAATTACGGCACGGTGCCAAATGACGGCACGGTGCCAAATTACGGCACGGTGCCAAATAACGGCACGGCACGGTGCCAAATAACGGCACGGTGCCAAATTATGGCACGGTGCCAAATTACGGCACGGTGCCACATTACGGTACGAGGCCAAATTACGGCACGGTGCCAAATTACGGCACGGTGCCAAATAACGGCACCACGGTGTCAAATTACGGCACGGTGCCAAATTACGGCACGGTGCCAAATTACGGCACGGTGCCAAATAACGGCACCGTGCCAAATTACGGCACGGTGCCAAATAACGGCACGGTGCCAAATTACGGCACGGTGCCAAATTACGGCACGGTGCCAAATTACGGCACGGTGCCAAATTACGGCACTCTGCCAAATGACGGCACGGTGCCAAATTACGGCACGGTGCCAAATAACGGCACGGCACGGTGCCAAATAACGGCACGGTGCCAAATTACGGCACGGTGCCAAATAACGGCACGGTGCCAAATTACGGCACGGTGCCAAATAACGGCACGGTGCCAAATTACGGCACGGTACCAAATTACGGCACGGTGCCAAATTACGGCACGGTGCCAAATAAGGGCACGGTGCCAAATTACGGCACGGTGCCAAATTACGGCACGGTGGCAAATAACGGCACGGTGCCAAATAACGGCACGGTGCCAAATTACGGCACGGTGCCAAATTACGGCACGGTGCCAAATAACGGCACGGTGCCAAATTACGGCACGGTGCCAAATAACGGCACGGCACGGTGCCAAATAACGGCACGGTGCCAAATTACGGCACGGTGCCAAATAACGGCACGGTGCCAAATTATGGCACGGTGCCAAATTACGGCACGGTGCCAAATGACGGCACGGTGCCAAATTACGGCACGGTGCCAAATAACGGCACGGTGCCAAATTATGGCACGGTGCCAAATTACGGCACGGTGCCAAATTACGGCACGGTGCCACATTACGGTACGAGGCCAAATTACGGCACGGTGCCAAATTACGGCACGGTACCAAATAACGGCACCACGGTGTCAAATTACGGCACGGTGCCAAATTACGGCACGGTGCCAAATTACGGCACGGTGCCAAATAACGGCACGGTGCCAAATAACGGCACGGTGCCAAATAACGGCACGGTGCCAAATAACGGCACGGTGCCAAATTACGGCACGGTGCCAAATTACGGCACGGTGCCAAATGACGGCACGGTGCCAAATAACGGCACGGTGCCAAATAACGGCACGGTGCCAAATAACGGCACCACGGTGCCAAATTACGGCACGGTGCCAAATTACGGCACGGTGCCAAATTACGGCACGGTGCCAAATTACGGCACGGTGCCAAATGACGGCACGGTGCCAAATTACGGCACGGTGCCAAATAACGGCACGGCACGGTGCCAAATAACGGCACGGTGCCAAATTATGGCACGGTGCCAAATTACGGCACGGTGCCACATTAGGGTACGAGGCCAAATTACGGCACGGTGCCAAATTACGGCACGGTGCCAAATAACGGCACCACGGTGTCAAATTACGGCACGGTGCCAAATTACGGCACGGTGCCAAATTACGGCACGGTGCCAAATTACGGCACGGTGCCAAATAACGGCACGGTGCCAAATTACGGCACGGTGCCAAATAACGGCACGGTGCCAAATTACGGCACGGTGCCAAATTACGGCACGGTGCCAAATTACGGCACGGTGCCAAATTACGGCACTCTGCCAAATGACGGCACGGTGCCAAATTACGGCACGGTGCCAAATAACGGCACGGCACGGTGCCAAATAACGGCACGGTGCCAAATTACGACACGGTGCCAAATAACGGCACGGTGCCAAATTACGGCACGGTGCCAAATAACGGCACGGTGCCAAATTACGGCACGGTACCAAATTACGGCACGGTGCCAAATTACGGCACGGTGCCAAATAAGGGCACGGTGCCAAATTACGGCACGGTGCCAAATTACGGCACGGTGCCGAATAACGGCACGGTGGCAAATAACGGCACGGTGCCAAATAACGGCACGGTGCCAAATAACGGCACGGTGCCAAATTACGGCACGGTGCCAAATTACGGCACGGCACGGTGCCAAATAACGGCACGGTGCCAAATAACGGCACGGTGCCAAATTATGGCACGGTGCCAAATTACGGCACGGTGCCAAATGACGGCACGGTGCCAAATTACGGCACGGTGCCAAATGACGGCACGGTGCCAAATTACGGCACGGTGCCAAATAACGGCACGGTGCCAAATTACGGCACGGTGCCAAATTACGGCACGGTGCCAAATTACGGCACGGTGCCAAATAACGGCACGGTGCCAAATTACGGCACGGTGCCAAATAACGGCACGGTGCCAAATTACGGCACGGTGCCAAATTACGGCACGGTGCCGAATAACGGCACGGTGGCAAATAACGGCACGGTGCCAAATAACGGCACGGTGCCAAATTACGGCACGGTGCCAAATTACGGCACGGTGCCAAATAACGGCACGGTGCCAAATTACGGCACGGTGCCAAATAACGGCACGGCACGGTGCCAAATAACGGCACGGTGCCAAATTACGGCACGGTGCCAAATAACGGCACGGTGCCAAATTATGGCACGGTGCCAAATTACGGCACGGTGCCAAATGACGGCACGGTGCCAAATGACGGCACGGTGCCAAATTACGGCACGGTGCCAAATAACGGCACGGCACGGTGCCAAATAACGGCACGGTGCCAAATTACGGCACGGTGCCAAATTACGGCACGGTGCCAAATTATGGCACGGTGCCAAATTACGGCACGGTGCCACATTACGGTACGAGGCCAAATTACGGCACGGTGCCAAATTACGGCACGGTGCCAAATTACGGCACGGTGCCAAATTACGGCACGGTGCCAAATAACGGCACGGTGCCAAATTACGGCACGGTGCCAAATTACGGCACGGTGCCAAATAACGGCACGGTGCCAAATTACGGCACGGTACCAAATTACGGCACGGTGCCAAATTACGGCACGGTGCCAAATAAGGGCACGGTGCCAAATTACGGCACGGTGCAAATTACGGCACGGTGCCGAATAACGGCACGGTGGCAAATAACGGCACGGTGCCAAATAACGGCACGGTGCCAAATTACGGCACGGTGCCAAATTACGGCACGGTGCCAAATAACGGCACGGTGCCAAATTACGGCACGGTGCCAAATAACGGCACGGCACGGTGCCAAATAACGGCACGGTGCCAAATTACGGCACGGTGCCAAATAACGGCACGGTGCCAAATTATGGCACGGTGCCAAATAACGGCATGGTGCCAAATAACGGCACGGTGCCAAATAACGGCTCGGTGCCAAATAACGGCACGGTGCCAAATTACGGCACGGTGCCAAATTACGGCACGGTGCCAAATGACGGCACGGTGCCAAATTACGGCACGGTGCCAAAATAACGGCACGGCACGGTGCCAAATAACGGCACGGTGCCAAATTATGGCACGGTGCCAAATTACGGCACGGTGCCACATTACGGTACGAGGCCAAATTACGGCACGGTGCCAAATTACGGCACCACGGTGTCAAATTACGGCACGGTGCCAAATTACGGCACGGTGCCAAATTACGGCACGGTGCCAAATTACGGCACGGTGCCAAATAACGGCACGGTGCCAAATTACGGCACGGTGCCAAATAACGGCACGGTGCCAAATTACGGCACGGTACCAAATTACGGCACGGTGCCAAATTACGGCACGGTGCCAAATAAGGGCACGGTGCCAAATTACGGCACGGTGCCAAATTACGGCACGGTGCCGAATAACGGCACGGTGGCAAATAACGGCACGGTGCCAAATAACGGCACGGTGCCAAATTACGGCACGGTGCCAAATAACGGCACGGCACGGTGCCAAATAACGGCACGGTGCCAAATTACGGCACGGTGCCAAATAACGGCACGGTGCCAAATTATGGCACGGTGCCAAATTACGGCACGGTGCCAAATGACGGCACGGTGCCAAATTACGGCACGGTGCCAAATGACGGCACGGTGCCAAATTACGGCACGGTGCCAAATTACGGCACGGTGCCAAATTACGGCACGGTGCCACATTACGGTACGAGGCCAAATAAGGGCACGGTGCCAAATTACGGCACGGTGCCAAATTACGGCACGGTGCCGAATAACGGCACGGTGGCAAATAACGGCACGGTGCCAAATAACGGCACGGTGCCAAATTACGGCACGGTGCCAAATAACGGCACGGTGCCAAATTACGGCACGGTGCCAAATTACGGCACGGTGCCAAATAACGGCACGGTGCCAAATAACGGCACGGTGCCAAATAACGGCACGGTGCCAAATAAGGCACGGTGCCAAATAACGGCACGGTGCCAAATAACGGCACGGTGCCAAATTACGGCACGGTGCCAAATAACGGCACGGTGCCAAATAACGGCACGGTGCCAAATAACGGCACGGTGCCAAATAACGGCACGGTGCCAAATAACGGCACGGTGCCAAACTACGGCACGGTGCCAAATAACGGCACGGTGCCAAATTACGGCACGTTATTTGGCACCGTGCCGTTATTTGGCACCGTGCCGTAATTTGGCACAGTGCCGTAATTTGGCACCGTGCCGTTATTTGGCACCGTGCCGTAATTTGGCACCATGCCATTGGCACCGTGCCGTAATTTGGCACCGTGTCGTAATTTTGCACCGTGCCGTTATTTGGCACCGTGCCGTTATTTGGCATCGTGCCTTATTTGGCACCGTGCCGTTATTTGGCACCGTGCCGTTATTTGGCACCGTGCCGTAATTTGGCACCGTGCCGTAATTTGGCACCGTGCCGTTATTTGGCACCGTGCCGTAATTTGGCACCGTGCCGTAATTTGGCACCGTGCCGTTATTTGGCACCGTGCCGTAATTTGGCACCGTGCCGTTATTTGGCACCGTGCCGTAATTTGGCACCGTGCCGTAATTTGGCACCGTGCCGTAATTTGGCACCGTGCCGTTATTTGGCACCGTGCCGTAATTTGGCACCGTGCCGTAATTTGGCACCGTGCCGTAATTTGGCACCGTGCCGTAATTTGTGCAGTTATTTGGCACCGTGCCGTAATTTGGCACCGTGCCGTTATTTGGTACCGTGCCGCAATTTGGCACCGTGCCGTAATTTGGCACCGTGGTGCCGTTATTTGTCACCGTGCCGTTATTTGGCACCGTGCCGTAATTTGGCACCGTGCCGTAATTTGGCACCGTGCCGTTATTTGGCACCGTGCCGTAATTTGGCACCGTGCCGTAATTTGGCACCGTGCCGTAATTTGGCACCGTGCCGTTATTTGGCACCGTGCCGTAATTTGGCACCGTGGTGCCGTTATTTGGCACCGTGCCGTAATTTGGCACCGTGGTGCCGTTATTTGGCACCGTGCCGTTATTTGGCACCGTGCCGTGCCGTTATTTGGCACCGTGCCGTAATTTGGCACCGTGCCGTAATTTGGCACCGTGCCGTTATTTGGCACCGTGCCGTTATTTGGCACCGTGCCGTTATTTGCCACCGTGCCGTTATTCGGCACCGTGCCGTAATTTGGCACCGTGCCGTAATTTGGCACCGTGCCCTTATTTGGCACCGTGCCGTAATTTGGCACCGTGCCGTAATTTGGTACCGTGCCGTAATTTGGCACCGTGCCGTTATTTGGCACCGTGCCGTAATTTGGCACCGTGCCGTAATTTGGCACCGTGCCGTTATTTGGCACCGTGCCGTAATTTGGCACCGTGCCGTAATTTGGCACCGTGCCGTAATTTGGCACCGTGCCGTTATTTGGCACCGTGCCTTATTTGGCACCGTGCCGTTATTTGGCACCGTGCCGTTATTTGGCACCGTGCCGTTATTTGGCACCGTGCCGTAATTTGGCACCGTGCCGTTATTTGGCACCGTGCCGTGCCGTTATTTGGCACCGTGCCGTAATTTGGCACCGTGCCGTCATTTGGCACCGTGCCGTTATTTGGCACCGTGCCGTTATTTGGCACCGTTCCGTAATTTGGCACCGTGCCGTTATGGTGCCAAATAACGGCACCACGGTGCCAAATTACGGCACGGTGCCAAATTACGGTACGGTGCCAAATTACGGCATGGTGCCAAATTACGGTACGGTGCCAAATTACGGCACGGTGCCAAATTTCGGCACGGTGCCAAATTACGGCACGGTGCCAAATTACGGCACGGTGCCAAATTACGGCACGGTGCCAAATTACGGCACGGTGCCAAATTACGGCACGGTGCCAAATTACGGCACGGTGCCAAATAACGGCACGGTGCCAAATTACGGCACGGTGCCAAATTACGGCACGGTGCCAAATTACGGCACGGTGCCAAATTACGGCACGGTGCCAAATTACGGTACGGTGCCAAATAACGGCACGCTGCCAAATTACGGCACGGTGCCAAATTACGGCACGGTGCCAAATTACGGCACGGTGCCAAATTACGGCACGGTGCCAAATAACGGCACGGTGCCAAATTACGGCACGGTGCCAAATTACGGCACGGTGCCAAATAACGGCACGGTGCCAAATTACGGCACGGTGCCAAATTACGGCACTGTGCCAAATTACGGCACGGTACCAAATTACGGCACGGTGCCAAATTACGGCACGGTGCCAAATTACGGTACGGTGCCAAATAACGGCACGCTGCCAAATTACGGCACGGTGCCAAATTACGGCACGGTGCCAAATTACGGCACGGTGCCAAATAACGGCACGGTGCCAAATAACGGCACGGTGCCAAATAACGGCACGGTGCCAAATAGCGGCTGTGTATCAGAAATAAAAGCGAAATAAATATTTAGTTCATTTTATTTTTTATTCTTTTATCCCGCTTTTATTTCTGATACACAGTACCAAAAACAAAATTTCCTTTTTAATGCATTTAAAAAAAAGGCATTTTAAAAATGACGTCTGTCTTTTGCCACCCTTGTTTATAGTTTTTAGTGTTCGAATTTAAATCCTTGATGCCTCTGAGATATTTTTACAGACTTTTTAACTCCAGAACCGGATTCAGCGACCCTAAAAATCAGAAGAGATTTTTTTTCCGGAAAATTTGAGGCAAAATATAATCACGTCATCCTAACAGGACCTTCCGTTATCCTTACAGACTTGTTATCATCAAAATCGAACTCGGGGACCCTCAAAAAACCCCAAATGAGATTTTTTCCGGGAAATTAGACGAAAAGGATAATCACGTTATCCTTACTGGCCCTTCCCTTGTTGTACAAGGACGAAGTAGTGAAAATACTGATATATTTGTGCAAAACTTCAAGTCAATCGGATGAGTGGAAGTGGGTCAACATTAGATTGCAAAATTTGAACCCGGCAGACAAACAGACAGACAAACAGACAGACAAACAGGTTTCTGCTATTTTCGTCAGAATTCAAATTTCATTGTGGGACAGAAAGCATATTCTGCTTCTGCTGCTGCTACTGCTTCTGCTGCTGCTACTGCTTCTGCCTCTGCTGCTGCCTCTGCTCAATTGGAGTTCTCGCTTAAAGCCAATTGTTGGACCAAAAAAATACATCAGCGTCTTTAAATTGTCATAAGCTTATCTCTAAGTACATTGCCAGAAAAACTCACGAGCAAGTTAAGTTTAGAGTCTTAAAATTCGGCAGCGTCCTTCTTTCATAAAAGGGTTGGTTAATGTGCAAAATTGGACTATTAAAATCAACACATGTTGCAAAATAAATACGAAAACCTTAAGTGTCTGGCGCTAGGGGAATACAACCTATTCCCTTACTCCAAACAGATGGAAAAATTGTTTGCAATTTCCTTGAAAACAGTGCGTCAAATCGCATTTTGTTTTCGAAAAACGCAATAGAATATTTTTCTGGTATAATTTTCTATAATTAAAAATATTAAAATTCTCTACATTTTGGCCTTTAACAGTAAATCGATCTCTTTTACCGTTATCAAGATATTTCTTCTCCAAAGGAAACAATTGAAAATAATTGTTGAAAAATAATTAAATTCGGTGATGAAGTGCAAAATTTTATACACGCAGGACTTTTTTCTGTGCCAACTTAAAATATATTTGTAATCTATAAAAATATATTTCAAATCTATATAAAGCTTTTAAATCTATAAACCAATCATAAGAAAGTTTTCTTTATATCTAAGTTTAACTTTAAGAAGAATCCATGTTTTCTTAAACGAAAACCCTTTGCGTTCTTTTCGTATTGTTTCATGACAAAAGACTCATCTCTGGAGTACCATAAACATAAATGTTGCTCTCAAATGACATCCATGTTGCCAAACCACTAAAAATAAAAACTCAAATCTTCCGAGAATATGTTGCTCTTTTATTGTAAAATTTACCAGTAGCTTCAAAAGGTTTGAAAGGAATCTTTAAAAGGACCCACACCCGCAACCAAGGACGAAATAAAAGAGAAGCAGTGAATACTGAAAACCAAAATGGATATGATTCCATTAAATTTTGAGATATGGCAGTATGTAAATATAAATCGTTATTCCCTTTTATAGTTCCATCTGTTCGAGAAACATTACGTGAAGATATCTTTAAGAGTTTTGTGAAGAAAATTATTTTCACTCTTTAAACAGTTTACCAACTGTGAAGAAAATTATTTTCACTCTTTAAACAGTTTACCAACATAACCCATTCATATATTTCATATATTCATATATTTCATATAACCCATTCATATATTTCGGTACTGTCCAAACAAAGCATTTAAAAAAAGAGACATTTTCCAATGGTTTTTGCTTTAATTTCAATTTCTGATGCTGTTTCTATTTGTGTTGTGATTAAATTCGCCGGAATGGCATTCAACAAGTGGTTTTCCAGCCCAGATCCCTTCCAAAGGTTTTCTCTAAACTTCGAGCGTGAATACAGGGAAAATGATGAAAATTCTGGGATTATTCAAGGGTGCATAGAAATGAAAATACGTTGCAAACGAAAATATAAATACATACAAGGTGCGGTTAGAAGTTTTCTCGATGATAAGATATTAAACGAGCCGATGTCTGTATGTTTCAAAATGAACTCAAATGTGAGAAGGAAAAGGGAATGCAGAACAAGAAAATGTTTTCTTACAGGAGAATGTGGGAAGGAACGAAGTAAGTACTCCCATAGTGTCTATTGTTTATTTTTACAAATTACCGAAGAGAGTCTCAAAACGATGTCTTACTTAATGGCAGTACGAGTCAAGCATTTACTTTGCAAATAAATGCGTCCATCCGCCTCCACCCCATAAAATCCCTTCACCTTTTACCCTAGATGGGATTTTTCTGGGAGATTTTTATTCAGTTCTGTGAAAGTTTTCCTATAGCTTAAATGGTATTCGTGTTCGTAATGATCTCAAAATGATTGTTTTATGGGCTGTTATTTGGTGTGAATTCGGGAAATTTATGATCCCCGTAATGATGATTAAATTACACTGGAACTCTTTCTAAAAAAATGATGAAAATATTTTAAAAGCATTCAAATTGATTGCTCCGCGTGTGATGACAGAATCTTTTGCTAGGATTTTCTTATTTTCGTTATTCCAAGAAATTTGATCCGACAGACTTTGGTTTTGTTGTAATGGTAGCAAATGAAAATGTGTTTTTAATATCATTTATCAAATTTCCACATTGATTTTGTATACTAGAAAATATTTTGTTTGTTGGGAAACTTATAAATAATGAAAATTAAGTGCCCAAAGCCATTGAAATGTGATACAATTTTCGTTTTCCTATTTTATTATGTTTACTTTTGGTTACCATATCAGATGCTCACTGAATTGTATTTACTCTTTAATAATTTACAGAAAAGATAACAAAGATTGTCTGTTCCCGGAATTCATTGTTTATTATTTAGGAATATTTTCAATCGGGAGGAAATTTGTGCTGGAAAAACCTTGATGAATAGATGTGAAAAATTCATGTCGTATTTATTATGAAAAAACAATATTCTATAAAAAAAACTTCCCGACACCCACAACCAAGGACGAAATAAAAGAGAAGCAGTGAATACTGAACACCAAAATGGATATGAATCCATTAAATTTTGAGATATGGCAGTAAATATCAATCGTTATTCCCTTTTATAGTTCCATGTGTTCGAGAAACATTACGTGAAGATATCTTTAAGAGTTTTGTGAAGAAAATTATTTTCGCTCTTTAAATAGTTTACCAACTGCCACATAGAACAATTACGTAAAATCATATTTTAAACACATTTCGTCTTAATAAATTTTTCGATACGATACACCGTTTTCGAGAAAATAGAACAATAAGTATTCAATGTGTATGGAGGGGGGCGGGTAAAGAGTTGTCCAACGAGAATATGTTGTATGTATGAGTTATGTAAAATCATATTCTAAACAGATTTTAACTTTATAAATTTTTCAATATGACTCACCTTTTTCGAAAAAAAATTGTGAAAAACTGATTCGTTTGTATGGGAAGGGGAGAAGGAATGATCAAATTTTGATGTTCAAGAACTTAGCCTAGCCATTTACGAGAAACGTAACTATACAAAATTTCAAGCGTCCAGCTCAATCGTTTCTAAAGTTATGGTGTTCACGGACAGCCGGACGGACATGCGGAAATCAAAATCTTTTGTCATACCTAACACCCTAGTGTAGTCCATTTTTGTGTCCGATGAGTGTTTCAATACGTTACAAACAGTATACTAAATCTAGTATACTTCTATATGATATATCATACTAATATATAAAAATGAGTTGGTGTCTATCTGTCTGTCTGTCTGTTCCTCTTTCACGCAAAAATGGCTGAACCGATTGACTTGAAATTTGGCATGAGTGTATGTGGTAGTTCTGGTTCCAACATAGGCATACGGAAAAGTAGCGCGATGGGTGGGGGGAGTAAGGGGAGGGGGTAAAGTGATTTCGAAACTTAGTTTTTGCGCTATGTTACTCTTTCGCGGGGAAACTACTGAACCGATTGGCCTGAAATTTGGCATAGATGTTCGTCGGGGGTCCAGCCACAACACAGACTCATTAAAAGGTAGTCCGAGAGGTGGGGGAGTAAGGGGAGGGGGTCAAGTGATCTCGAAACTTAGCTCTTCCTCTATGTTACCCTTTCGCGGAGAAACTACCGAGCCGATTGGCCTGAAGTTTAGCTCCAACATAGGCCATAAAAAAAAAAAAAAAAAAAACTTTACCCGGCAACGACGGGTATGCAAGCTAGTAGAATATAAAAACGAGTTCAAAAATTTCCTGAATTCTTACAAATTATTGCCAAAATGTGTTCAGGGACGAAAAAGCGATTGTGATAGTTTCCATTTTCAGGGAAATTCTTTAAGATCTTCTAAGGATATCGTGAATATCTTTTTTTCAATTTTTTCTAGTGTGATATAGAGGGTTTTTGAGAACGCTAATCTCGAATCTACTTTTCAAAATGTTAAAACTTTTTCATCAGGTCCTGTAAGGATAACAATTTTTTCTCAAAACTTGTTGACAATATAATTTCCGGAATATTTTCCGTATTTCTTAAATGTGTACCAAATACGTGCAAAGACAAATCACAATAAAGATGTTATTCTAGTCACAATAAAGCCTAAACCACAATTACGCGTGAGTGCGTGCGGCATTATTTAGTTCTGGCATCTAGTAGTTGTCACCGCGTCTAAAAGTAGAGACTGAGGCACTTGGCACACCGAATGCGAATTCGCACCGCATTGCGAAAAAGTTCAATTTTACCACGCGATCTTATGTCATATGTCATCTACATGAGCTCTAATTTTGTATTACATAACAATGCGGTCTCTCCAAAATTACAGTCTCTGCAAAGTTAGAACTCATGTAGATTACATACAATATAAGATCGTTTTTTTTTTAGATTGAACTTTTTCGCTATGCGGTGCGAATTCGCATTCGGTGTGCCAAGTGCCTGAGCTACTCTACGCGGCACGGACGCGGCAACGCGTCTGAGCAACGCGCAATTATACATTTACCCATATAAATGCGTAGTTTTCACCGCGTGGGTGCCGCACGCACGTACGCGTAATTGTGGTTTAGACTTAAAGATTTTAGATCATTTCACGTCTCTCACTGAATATTTTTCTCTAATTTAACATTTGGCATATTTATAGCCCACAACAAAATTCTTTCAGCAAAAGCTGCTTAAAAAGCCCCATTTATTTCATCCTATTTGATAAGGGAAAATCTTCAATGTGAGGCAACCATTTTTCTCGACTTGTGTTCGTTTGTTTTCAATAGATAAGGAAACAATAAAAAACAAAGTTCAACAGCAATTCCCAATGAAAAACTAAATAAATTCTTTTAAAAATGAGCCAAAATAGAATCTCATTTCGATATAAAATGGAAATGAATAGTAAAATAAAAATCTATCCATACAAAAATGTTCCATTCAGACAAGCTCTTAAATTAAACCCAAGGATAAATCTAGGACCCGTCGTATAATTTCCATTTGGAGGTTTTTTTTGTACTTTTCTTATAAAAGCTACCCCCAAAATGACTACAAATTAGAGAAAAAAAACTAATCAAATCTTTTGTGTTGGCACTAAAGAACAAATTATTGCCGCCATTGTCATTATTGCCAAATACCAAAGTGGTTGACATTTACATTTTTATATCGCGCGCCGCAGGACAACAGCGCGAAAAGGGAAAAAAAGGCGGAAAAAACCACATTTGAGAAAATTACTCCATGCTTTGAGGGTTGTAGAGGGTTGAAGCCGTGCTGACATGTTAAACGGAGATTGTCCCGACATACTGCACCACCGCCTGTTCTCATCAAACAGTTTCCATCTTGCATCCCTTCGAAAATTATGTTTTCCTCTGGAATGAGTGTCGTTCAACGTGTGTGAGTGTCGTTCAACGTGTGTATGTGAATGACATTTTTATTTATGTAAGGACGATAGTATATTCAAAACAAAACATTATTTAAATCGGGGTTAAAAAAAACCCAACTCAATGGCGTGCGAACGAACGGTTTGAAATTCACAGGTTCAGAAAATTCCCGGGGCGGAATTGTAGAGGGAGTTCTTTCGGGATCGGCAGAGGGAGCTTCGATTGTGCTGAGGAATGGAAGAAACCGCCACCCTTCTTCCATCTCGATAAAATTGAACCAAATATGGGGAAAATGTGAATTTTAGGAAGGCATTGAAATTTTCATCGGATTACAATGGAATAATAACAATAACATGAATGACGGGGTTTCGTTTTTGGGACCATTTGGGAATAGAACGATTCTGATTTTAATAGAGTCCCGAAAAATACTAGGAATATAGATTATCGATTGACATAGGTGGTGTTTATTGTTATTCTTCAATACATATAAAACTCCATAGGGGTTTTCTTTTGTGCTGATCCACGACGATGTGAAATTTTGTACAAAATTTATGGCCTTTCACAGTCAAGGAATTTCGCCCTTTCTGTGGTAAAATTAAAATTCAAGATACACGATTGGAACCGTTTCCTGTGAATATGACATTTATCATCTTTTTGTACAGAGTTCATAATTTTTTGGAACAGTGATTCAGTACCGATGGTTTAGGGGGAAAAAATTTCTTTTGAAATCTGAAAAACGAATAGTGCAAAACGTTTATATTTTAAAATTTACTATAAAACATAAGAAAAGGTACTATTGGCGATGGAAAAAATACTTTAAATACTCTATATGAGAATAGATAGAATTTTGGAAGGAATTTTTTCATTTTTTTGAAGAATTGAAGTAAGGAGTGGTGCGATTGGATTTTGATGTAGGGAAGAGTTATGTAAAATCTTATTCTAATTAAATTTTGCCTTTATAAATTTTTCAATAAGACTCATTATTTTCGAAATAATCGCAAAAAAACTATTTTATGTGTGAATAAAAAACTCACGTTTTATGAGAAGCGTATCTGGCAAAATTTCAGGTTCCTATAGTTCACGGACAGATAGGCAAGCAGACAATGTAGTTCATTTTTCTGTCCGACGAATGGTTCTATGCGCTAAGGTACATGTCCAATGCTAATTGCGAAACGGCTAATTGCAACCGTTTCGGCAAATGTATGTGCTTATAGGTTTAAGCGCAAAACACAATTGGCCCGACACAACATTTACGGCGACCTTTCAGATTTTAAAGTCATAGCACCCTATGCTTTTGTATACAATCAATCCGATCAACTTTGCCGTCGTAAAAAGTTGAATCGAATTTAGATTTTGTCAACAACATTTCATGGTTGATTTAAAATGAAATCTTATTGGGACGTCATAAAATCTAAATTTTGTTAAAGAAAGTATTAGAAAATAAAATTCGTGTGCTGTGTGGCTTACATTCACATTCTTATTATGTACTAGTTTGCATACCCGTCGTTGCCGGGTCAAGTTTTTTCAATTTTTTTTGATGGTCTTTGTTGGAGCTAAACTTCAGGCCAATCGGCTCGGTAGTTTCCCCGCGAAAGAGTAACATAGCGCAAAAACTAAGTTTCGAAATCACTTTACCCCCTCCCCTTACTACCCCCACCCCTCGAGCTATTTTTCGTATGTTGGAACCAGAACTACCACAGACACTCATGCCAGATTTCAAGTCAATCGGTTCAGCCGTTTTTGCGTGAAAGAGGAACAGACAGACAGACAGACAGACACCAACTCATTTTTATATATTAGTATGATGATAATGGCTAATAGTGAGCCACATATAACATTTTTATATGTGGATTACCGCCCGACTGTCAAAATTAAATGAAAAGCAAATGACAGTTAGAACAACAAAGTGTGCGCAATTGTATCCGTGGGACCACATTGTCGCCGTAATCTGTCGCCGTAAATGTTGTGTCGGGTCAATTGTATTTCAGACTTAATATTTCTCTTTCTGCTAGAGAGAAAATTGTCTGTCAAATTATCCACCGCAAAAATTTTAACATTATGGAATTAACATTGTGCATGCTCCAAAAACTAAACTGATAAATCAGACGTTTCTCAATTAACATTGGACGCGTACCTTTACAAATAAACGGTTAATCTAATTTAAGGTTAGATTAGACATAAGCCGCGATTTTTTCATGGCCGGACTTAAATGACACTTGCAAAATTCTGACAAATGTTTGCTCCACGGGACATATCAATGGCAGGTAATGAAAAAAATCTAATTGAGACGAGGTTAAATATATAACTTGTATGATTCGCATAAAGAGTATAAAAATTTTTCTTGGCAAAAAGAAAGTAATTTAAAAATTTGCAAGAACTTCGCTAAGGGAAAAAATTCTGTGGCGAGAAAATCACTCTAAACATTAAAAAAAAATCTGCCCAAAAAAACTAAATATGTAACAAGGAAAAAAACGATTTCTATTAAAGAATATTTCTTAATCACAATCACTATACAAAGGTCTTTTTTCTTGGTTAAAGATATCTTAAAATTCCTTTTCAAATTTCAAATATTTTATGGACGCGACTCACGAAAGTCAAGCCTATTGAAAGTCCTTAGGACCGACCATCGAAAGGCAGACGATATTAAGAAAAAATATCCGTTGTGATCAACACAAAACTTTCCTCTGCAATATTTAGTCTCGGAAAAATATGCAAAAAATAATATTTTTCAAATCTCTCGAGAACCGTTAAAGATAAGTAAACACTGGTAAGGGAAAAAATGCAGGAAATTTTATTTTCTTTGAGTTTGTTTAAGTTTTTTTTTCCATAAAAGCGCTAGTT
The DNA here is from genome assembly GCA_964034945.1 of Chrysopilus asiliformis. NCBI lineage: Eukaryota > Metazoa > Arthropoda > Insecta > Diptera > Rhagionidae > Chrysopilus > Chrysopilus asiliformis. The sequence continues at coordinate 15,215,907 of OZ035963.1, read as the reverse complement.
TTCGAGAAATTTTCAAAAAAAACTGTATTTTTTCAAAAAACAAATTGTATGGAAGCTACAATTGTTACAGCTAACGTTAGTTGTCCAAAAGTTCATAGAAAACTACGACTTTTTTGAAAAGCTCATTTACAAAAAATTTCAAATCACTAGCTCAACGTGTTCTCGAGTTATTTGAGATATAAAAAACGGACAGACAGACAGACCGACAGAGGGACCGACAAATAGACAGACCAACAGACAGATGCACGGGCATCCTAATAATTTTGCCTAAAACTGATATGTCTCCGTTTCTATATGTCTCCGTTCTCGAGTCGGTCTCCATCATGAATACAATACTTTCCCTCTATAGCAGAGGAAAGTAAAACGAAAAAACTCCTTGACTAATGATCAAATAGAAAAGCATTTGTGACTAATGATCAAATAACCCCACCTCACCATTCCGGATCCCTTTAAGAAAATACAAGGTCATAAAAAGTGATGTTTTCTGTCTCGGGTATTTAACTTATTTGCTCATCGTTAATCATTCTTGAATCCATAATTATCTCATGATGTCGAAACGCTATTCACATTGAAATTTGATGCCATCTTCAGCAAAGAAGAAAAAAAACACCACTTTAAATAATTCATTCGTAACACTCCAACAAATCTCATCTCAATCAAAAAGGGCGCGATGGCTTCTAGTTGAACGCCATTTAATATCCTCTCATTGAAGTTTATTTAAGAAGGCGACACGACATCCTTCGACCTTCGAATTACCCACAAGGCAGAAGTCAGGGTTGTTTCCAGCAGAGTTCGGGCTGGTATTTCTTCGCTGCGATAGTAAAGAAAATTTTCATCGGGAAAATTATTGTGATTGCCGCCACAAACGGAAAACATGAATCGAGTTGGAAAATGTTGATGGCGTGTAAAATGAGACACTCACCTCCAACCATCAACTTTGATCGAAGTCGATCTTTAAGACTTCTTGTTAAAATGTTTCCAAGGAATTTTCCAACGTCTGAAATTGACTTCGGGTTGATGGCTCCACTTGTGTCTTTACTGAAATTGCACAGTATCTTTTCTTATATCATGGGCCTCATTTTGCCTTGAGTAAAATTACTTTTGCGATAAAATGTCGTACGATGGCGGTATATGATATGCCATTCATTATTTATTGATTCCAAGCAGTTAAGTTTCACAACAAATTCCCAATGTGGAAAGTACTTTCATTGGTAGTTTCTCAGTCATTTGAAACGATGCCGAAGAAAAATTTGATAAACTCAGCGAATAAGTTTTTTATTGCAAAATATTGAAATTAAATTTATAAATAGATTATGAACGACACGAGTAATTTTGACAATATTGGATAAATTCAAAAAATGACTTACAATGAATTCATAAAAAAATTACTTTTCAGATTATAACGAAAGTTCGTGTTCAATTCTATAAAGTCTCGATTAGACATAAACGGCGATTTTTTGTAATATTTATTTCAAGCACTTTAGCCCAAGACATCAACATAAGAAAAGCTACAGTTGCCACAGATAAAATGTTTATTCAAAAAAGTCCATGGGGAAAAAAGTGGTTCGATTGGATTTTCATGTATGGAATGGTTCTGTAAAATTCATATTCTAAATTCTAAACAAATTTTACCTTAATAAATTTTTCAATCCGACTCACCGTTTTCGAGACAATAGAAAAAAAAGTATTCGATTTTTACGGGGGAGGGGGAGAAGTGGTCCAACTGGATTTTGATGTACAGACAAGTTATGTAAAATCATATTCTAAACACATTTAATCTCTATGCATTTTTCGATTAGATGCACAGTTTCCAAAAAAGACAAGAAAAAAGTATTTCATTTGTATGAAAGAGGAGGGAAGCAGTGATCCGATTGGATTTTGATGTATGGATGAGTTATGTAAAATCCTAAACATATTTTACCTCTATAAATTTTTCAGTATGACTCACCATTTTCGAAAAAATCGCAAAAAATTGTTTCGTTTTTATGGGAGGAAAGATTGATCAAATTTTGCCTGTTCAAGAAATTAGCCTAGCCATTTACGAGAAACGCAATTATACAACGTTTCAAATCTCTAGCCATAACTTTCGAAATGATTGAGCTAGAGACTTGAAATTTTTTAATGTTCCGTTTCTGGTAAATGGCTAGGCTAAGTTCTTGAACGGGCAAAATTGGACCACTCCTTCCCCCTCTCCCATGCGAATGTAATTTTTTTTTTTGCAATTTCTTCGAAAACGGCTCTTTTTTTTTTTGAAAGATTTGTATATAGACAGAAAGTGTTTTAAATATGATTCTATATAACTTTCCCAAACACGGAAAAATATTTGCTGAGTAGTAAAAAATATTTGAAGACTTTCTAAACTTCTCACAACGCTTTTCTTCGTATTTTTCGCAATACGAAATTAATTTATAAGTTTAACCCTTTTTCTAAAATCACTCACAACCCCGCTATCTTCATTGGCAGCATTGCCATACTTAAATTTTTACTTGTAACCAATTCAAAGGCTTATCAAATGCATAGAGAAATTTATTCCTGGCACTTTTACGAGTTCAACCAACGAAATAATTTGACACAGGTTCAAGGTAAAGGATAACCCATAAACTCGTAGGCTATAACCTAAACCGGTTACGTGACGGGAATATTTTCGCTGAGATTTCTTATGTTGTCGAAATTTTGTTATATGAGCCGCTACCCCAAACGATCCTTGTGTGATTTATTTGAATTGCCATTTTGGCTACATAGCAGAGTGTTTCAATTTTTATGTTTGAATATAAATTTTTGGGTTAACAATTGAGTTGCATTCAATCAGATTCAATATTGACACAAAATAAGCCAAAAATCAATCGATATTTGTATTTTTATCCATGATTTCCAGCTGATTTTGCTATAAATTATTGGTTTCATGGTATTCTGTAATATACTTTTACATGGTATTAACATAACCTAATTTACATAACTTTACTTGTAGTCAAGTACGTGCAATAAACGAAATAGGAACAGAAAAATTAATTCAAAAATTGCGTGTACGATACAGGGAAATTCCAAAGAAACCGAAATTTACATGCTCAATATTTGGAGATTATTATCTCAATCGCTTAATTTATGTCTGGAAATAGTGTAAATTGTGAAATACATTTTAATTATTTGGTTTTACTTTGCGATTGAAGAAGTGTTTTAGTAAAGTTTTGGGTAATTAAATTGCGGTAAAAATTTATGCTAAATATTGTTAATTTCATGATTCATTTGCAGTCTTTTATTAAAAAACAATTATTTTGGTATTAAAACATAATTAAGGAAATTTCTTTTTTACATAAATTTGTTTTATTTTGAAGAAAGAAAAGCGATTTTTTACAAATTGATTTCCCAATAAGTCCTTATGTTTCCTCTTTTTAGACGTTTCACAAAATATAAATTGCGGTGGCATAGTTCAAAATAGAGTGACTATATAAAACTAGAGTGTGGCCATCGGAAAACCGTTTTCAAAATAAGATAATTCGAAAATTTTCAAACCGTGTTATTTCGAAAAATTAGTTCAAAAAATTAACTTTGTTTTCATTTTTTTTAAATAATTTATTCAATTTGAAACTTTTTAAGCCTTTCATTCAGGAATACTGTACTTAAATAAATGGATTTAAACATTTTTCGTTGAAATATGTGATAATGACCAAAAAATTTGAAAATTTCAACGGACATCACGATGGCCACACTCTAGTATTATATATTCGCTCTAGTTAGAAAGCATTCCACCTAATTTCTGTTATTCCACGTTCACTCAATTTGTTTTACCGAATTATGCAGTATTAGCTATTGTTAATACTGTTAATGTTAATTACTTCACTGATCCACTGAGGGGAAATTGTCATTAGGTTCAACGAAAGAGCAGTTGAATGAAATAAAAAAATCGCTAAATTCGTACCAACGGTTTTTGTATTTGATTTAACTGAAACGTATTTAAACCAAATGACTAATTTTTTGTCGGAGAAAGCAGCGACCCTACAACAACAAAAAATCTCTCTTCTTGTTTATTTTCTTTATTTTTAGTATTTGTTGATAGAATTCATCTGTGGTAGCACTTAAAATTCATTTCAAGATGGAAATATTTTATTTAAAGCCCCGTTTACACTTGCGATTTTTTCTTAAATTTCTCCGCGAATTTTATTCATCTATCGCAGAATAAGTTCAGTGGTCACAAGTTGTAAGGGCCTAACTCGACTTTAGCCGTTTTCAATGTTTTTACAGAATCGCGTTCTGCTTCCAAAATGCTCTTAATTCCACTAACCCGTTAGTTTTTACGACCATTTTTGACCGTTATAGGCTACTACATCAAATGGCTAAAGTTTCCAAGTTGCATTTGGAAGAACGGCTAAAGTCAGATCCCATATATTTTTGTATGGACTTAATCCACTCTTATGGGCGCGAAGCTGCATTGATTTGATCGTTTTTGCACGTGGAATAGTGGCTTAAGTCGAATTAGTTCATTCTTCGGTTTTAATTTTTCCGAAACGAGCAGGCTAAAGTCTGTTTTAGCCTCTTTTTCAAAACGGGGTATAGGTTTTTAGGGGCTTAACTTGACTTTAGCCATTGATTGTAGCCATTTCTAAGATATGAAAAAGTTTTGAAAGAGTGGCTAAAGTAAAATAATCCTTAATTTCTCTGAAAATATTAAGTTTGAATAAACCAGATTAAACCAATCGTAAAAAGCTTACTTTTCATAATATTTTGTAGTTATAGATTTTTAAATTCATATTAAAATGATTCTCCTGAAAAATCAAGAAATTCGACTTAAGCCCTTATAACTTGTGACCACTGAGTTCACTTAGCAAAAGTTGTCCAAATTTGAATTAATTCGGACGGTTTTTTATGAAAAAATTCGAGTTCGGATGTCTTTCCGGAATAGATTTCTGAATTTTGTGTCGTATTGTAAACGGTTGTGCAACATGAATTTAGTGTTGAAAAATAAAATTTGAGGAATAAAGTGTCAGGTGTAAACGACGCCTGTTGTTGTATTGAAAATATATATAAGTGAAAGCGCAATTCAGACTAGCCATCATATTAAAATTGGCTGCCAAGAAATTTTGTTTGCGATAAATATAATATTGTTGCTATAAACTAAATTTTGTTAGCTCTAGACAACATTCGTTCATCACCAATATAATTATGTTATTCCCGTAAATTCTCCTAAACAGAATTATATTGGTGGTGAACGAATTTTGTTTGGAGCTAACAAAATTTTGTTTGTACCAACACCATTATATTTATCGCAAACAAAATATCTTTGCAGTAATTATAGGAATAATATCTTCCCTTGAATCTTATTTTGTACCAAACGCCATTTTTGACTTTTTCAACTAAAAAAATCTTGCAATACCATTTATGATTCAAAATCCAAAACATTTTTTTAACTTTTTAAGAATTTTTAACAGAATTATAAGGAAAACACCTTTTTGTTCTAATCTCCTACAAAAATTTATCTTTCTTGCTAACTTACAAAATTCTCATTGAAATCATAAAAAAAATTATACTAAATATTTCCCAAATGACTTAAGCAGATTAAACGACCACGTAAAATTCCATTACGTGATTCACGTTAAATTAATTTAAAACAAAGTAATTTTCCTGAACAGAGTATTTTAATTAAGTGGTTTAGTAAGAAGAAACTGAAAGCCAAACAAACAAATACATAAACATCATAGTCGTTCTCTGAACTCATTTTCCGACTTTTGATATTTTATTCGTTTTTCTGGGATTCTCTTGAAAAGTAGCAGGAGATGTGAACCATTTCTTTATCCACTTCCTGGTCGTTGAGTTGCTTACTGGACTCAGTAAGGACGAAGCCCAGAAAGCAAACTAAATACAACCAAAGGAATGAGGAAAACTCATATGTTTTATATGTGGATAGTGAAAAGTAACCATTCTTTTACCAAATAAGACTTTTATCGACATCCATTTCTTGCTGCAATTCATTTAGTTTTGAACAATTATTATATGGTGATGGTTTTTTATGAAAAATTCCAAAAGTTAAGGGACTTGAAAAAAAATTTCTATGAAAAATATAATATTAAAGTCAGTTTTTTGAGTTTTCTTTATTTCTCAAAGTCAAAAAGAAAACAAAGAACACCTCAAAATATAATTTTTCTGTCTTATAAATCAATAACTTTCATTATTATTCAACACACATACTTTCTGGTTCGCGTAAGTCAAAAATTGTACACAGAAAAAAAAATCGAAAATCATCTTATAGATAATTTACAATTGATCTAAATTTCCGTTTTCCCTCATATCACAATTAATTTTCTAATTTAAGATACTTGAGGCAATAAACTGTCGATAATTTACATCGTCGTAAAAATCAAACTGGAAATCAAAACGTCAAGTGATTTTTCCTCAAATTTTTCATCATTTTAAAATCTAACTTCCAATTGAAGATTTTCAGAAGAAAAGAAAAATTTCATTCGTGGAAATTATTGGAAAATTGTTCCCATCCAGAAAAAAATCATGTGATGACTGTGGCTAATTTTGCTCTTGAAAACAGCGAACATATTTTTTTTAAATGAATAGAAAATTCGTCTAATAAGAATTTCACTTGTTCTTTATTCACACCAATTTCCCCGACTCTTACGTTGCGAATTTTTATCGATCCAATAAAATGTTCAATTTTGATTTCCTTAATACAATCTTCCAAATGATTTCAATTATCATTTTTTATTTTCGTGGCAATAATTTTCTATTTTCGAGTTAAGAATAAAAAAAATCGGGAAAATCAATGTTTTGTGAAATTTCTTTTTCAAAGAAAATTTGGCGAATATTTTTTTAGATCTGATTAGATTTTCAGAGAATTGGAGTTACCTGCTGAGAAAGAACGTGTTAGATACTTGAAAGCGATTGTTAAAACCCGACGGGAGCATTTTCTGGCTTGTGTACTGAATCACACCGACATCACGAATCTAAATTATTTATTAAAAAAGGAATTAACTAGATATGAAAGGGTAAGTAACCTCGTATATTATAATTTTAAATAAATATTCAAAAATTGAGAGAAATCTTTGGAGAAAATAAAATTTTCTGGATTTTTTTGGGGGAAATAATTTTTAAAATTAAAATATAAAAAAAGCTACAATTGCTAGGGGCCAATCGTCAAATACTCTATATGATGACTCACAAAATGTTTATTTAAAAAAAAAATTGTCTAGGAGAGGGGGAAAGGAGTGGTCCGATTGGATTTTGATGCATGGGATGGATGTAAAATCATTTTCTAAATACATGTGAACCATTTTCGTGAAAATAGAAAAAAAGTACTAAATTTGTATGCGGGAGGGGGAAGGAGTGGTCCAACTGGATTTTGGTGTATAGATAAGTTGTGTAAAATCATATTCTAAACATATTTTACCTTTATAAATTTTTCAATACAACTCACCGTTTTCGAGAAAATTGTGAAAAACCTTTTCGCCTGTATGGCTGAGCTGGGAAGAAATGGTTCGATTTTTCCCGTTCAAGAGCTTAGCCTTGTCATTTACGAAAAATGTAACTATTATAAGTTTCAAGCCTCTAGCTTAGTCCTTTTGTAATTGATGGTGCTCTCGGACAAACATAAAGACAAGCAGACGGACGGACATGCTTTTCACTTGCGGCGCATATTGATTAATTTTGGTTTTCCTATATAAAATTATCGTTTTGTTGCTGCCCCGTTTCAGTCATCCTGCCTTGCTCTCTCCTCCTCCCCTCTCCTCCTCCCCTCTCCTCCTCCCCTCTCCTCCTCCCCTCTCCTCCTCCCCTCTCCTCATCTTGTCGCGGATTTACCCAAAATACAAAAATTTACCCTACTTAAAATGCATTTATTTGTTTCAAACAGAAATTTTGAAGTGGTTCATTGTTTCCTAGGATTTTGCCCTACCTTTCAAGCAAAGATTGGATTTCTCGGCTATATAATGGTTTTCGGTATTTTATTCGACCCATTTTGTGTTTAATCGATCGATAAAACGTTAACCATTAAACATTAACCACGGATGGGGGGACCAAGTCTGGAGAATAGGTTGGATGCCAAAAAAGTTGCTGTTTAAGTTCCAAGAGAAAGTTTTTCACATTCGATTTTAAATCCATTGACTTCGAAGAAATGAATATCTATGCACGAAATTTTCTTGTCAGACTAGAGCACGATTTTCCAACCGATTTTTCAACCGGTCCCGGTGGGTCGAGGATTTTGAAACATATTTAGAAGAGGTAGCGATGGGCACTTTGAATTTTTATAGTTTTTTTTTATGAAATTTAAAAAGAAATGAATCTATTAAAAACTTTTTGAAGCGCAACGCAGGTTTGTTAAGCAAGGAATCTCAGCTTCATTGATTTTTCAACAAAATTAAACCATTTCCCTTACAGCATTTTCTTTAAAGGATTTTACTGTGTCCGGTTTTCTTCTTTAGAAATTTCGACTGCGGCGCATTTTTCTAGCGAAGTTTTACAGTGACGTTATAAACAATCGATCAAAGTCGGAGTAGGGCTGCGCATCCGTTTATATATCCAAATTTCGAAAAGAGAGTCGTGAGAGGAAAAAGTTTGGTATCCATTAAACCAGAGGCTCTGCTTCTCATCGCTTCGCTAACTCAGCTTTTTGGCTACGCCTTTGCGTAAAATTATCTCCAGAATTTCAGGAAATGGCAGGAAAAGGGGTTTGGGTGGAAGGAAGTTTATTGAAAAATTGGTACAAAAAAAGATCGATCTCTTAAACGACTGCAATTTTGGGTCCGCAAACTTTTGGAAAGCTCAAGACTTGAAGTTACACCCTGTATATTATAGACAAGCGACAAAAAACACAACTCTCTTATCATAAACAATTAAATAAAATACAAAAAAAACGTAATTTTTCGAAAATTGCCGTTTTTTTACTCCCTAAATTTTAACATTTCTTAAATGCTTACTTTATTTTTCTAAAGGCTGTTCAAAAGGCCGCCGAAGGTGGTCTACTGATTGAAGATCATAGTGGCTATCGTGAAGCTAACAAGGATAAGTGGAGCATCTACCAGGCTGTGTTCTTTTCATCAACAGTTCTAACAACAATAGGTAATAAACAAATTTTCCATTAAATTTGCCTGAAAACCAAAATTTGTCCTTTTTTCCTTCCTACATTAAAGGTTATGGCAACATAGTTCCAGTGACGACGGGAGGACGTGTCTTCTGTATATTTTTCGCCCTAATCGGAATCCCATTCACGTTAACCGTCATTGCGGATTGGGGTCGACTCTTCGCCACAGCTGTTTCGGTTCTAGGCAAAAAACTTCCAAAATCGACGAGTAAATCTTCCCGGTTTTTTTTCGTAGCCTTTTTAGTGGACGTTTTTTGTTTCAGTTTTTTGCACATTGAAACATAAAACATCCCCTCCAAATTTTATTCAAATTAACAGAATTTTTGTTTAAAGAAAGTTGAATTAACATTGAGTATATTTTTTTCGTGGTGGTGATTTTTCGCAGATGTGGGCAGCGCAGACAAACGATGGATATTCGCATTGGCTGCTGTTTGTTTCCTTGGGATTTACTTGGGAGCTGGGGCGAGTCTGCTTTTGATCTGGGAGGATGACTGGACATTCTTCGATGGATTCTACTTTTGTTTCATTACAATGACAACAATTGGATTCGGTGACATCGTTCCAAGTAAGTCTCTAACATTGCCTGAGTAAATCCAACCATTAATAAAACTTTTTCTATTTTCATGGTATTTCTCATCTCATCTTATTCCATTTTTATCCCATCTTATCTCATAACTTTCGTGTGCCTTTTTCGGGCAACGTTTCTAGAGAAACCCAATTACATGCTACTTTGCACTCTTTATATATTGGTCGGACTCGCCTTAACATCAACAATAATTGAATTAGTCAGACGACAGTACGCACAGAGTTGGCAGACGATTCAAGTAAGTTGCGATACAAGAAATTTAACACTTATTATTCCTGACATTATCCTTTTTTTTATCGAAAATTCATTGCAAAGAACGGGAAAGGAAAAACATTTTATAAACGTAAAAATTTTTTCCTTCACCCAAAACTTTTCCTCAATTTTGTTTTTTCATCCTACTTTTTATAACTTTGTTTTATTTTTACAGAAATTATCTGGACCGCTGGCAGACACTATCCGTAGGTTAGGAGAGACGGCAGGTACTGGGCTAGATTATGCTGCTCTGCAAAGAGTGTTGACTGTGAGTTAATTTTTCGATAATTAAAATATCTATTCCAGAAGGACGAATTCTAGTGGACACTTTACCATGATATCAGAAAATATAATTAACAGAAAATTCAATTCAAGAACAAAAACTTGCCATTTTCAAAAGATCTTTGTGTTCAAGAAGATGACATAATTATAATTTGAATTACCACAAATTTTATAATTATTTTAGCCAATTTTAATGAGATTTTATATTTTTTTATTAATATAATTTTTATACAAATAAAAAAACGGAAAGATTTTAAAGGTATCCATCAACCACGGCATACAGACAGACAAGGTATGCTGTAAACTTTTGATAGTCAGGTGTGACGTCATTTGTGCCGACTTTTTTTAATTAATTTTTATGTTTATTGATCACTATTTAATGCAATCAGTCCACTAATTTACAAATATTTTATTTAGATCGCACAAAAATGTAAATAACCATCCACAAAACAAAATTCCTTCTGCACTTGACGAACTAATCGGCACAAGTGACGTAGCAACGAAATGTCAGATTTGAGTTTACAGCATACCTTGTCTTTCTGTATGCCGTGTCCATCAACTAAAGGTGCCGCTCCACATGAGAGTAAATGTCGGCGAGAACCTCTCGATAGCAGCTGCCAGCTACTCGCAAATGGACACGTCTCTGAGAGTCGCTCGCAGAAACTCGCAAAAACTCGCGAGCTAGTTTCTGCGAGCTGTCAAAAGTGATTCTACTCTCTACTCTAGTCGACACGCACCCACTTAACTCTCGGGGAGTTGCTCGTCAGATACAAACGGCGTTTGAATTTCGCTAGTAGCACTCGAGAACTCGCCAAAGCAAGATGTCAAGAAAATCAATATATTGGTCTTGAAAAGAGAAAAATCGCCGAAATCTCGAGAGTTTTTAAGAGTTACTCGCGTATTTACTCTCATGTGGAGCGGCACCTTTAGAATGAAAAGAGAACATTTTAATCGAAAACCCCCAAATCCATTAACTTATTCTTTTCGACGGCATTGCATTCGAAGACGGAGTTTGGCCTGCTCAATTGTTCTGTAACAATTTTTCTTCCCTATTGTCAGCACCTGCAATTTTATACAGGGCCCTACGAAGGCAAAGCAACGCCTGGGGCAAAAATTATGTCTGCCTACCGCAACCTCACGTTTGCCTGCCACAACCTCAACTCCCGTCTTTAAAAAAAAGATTTTTTGTGTGTCTGAAAATTTTAAAAGGCCAATGAGCGAGAAAATCGATTGTTTTGACTTTTGTTTATGATTATTTATAGGGTAAGGTACCGATAGACGCTGCAACTTTCGAAAACACGCTGTGAAATTCTTATTTTTAAAAATTACCATATAATTTTATATCTATATGGTAGTTTCATCATTTTACTATATCTCTGTCAAATTTCAGAGCCCTTGAGCGAATAGGAAAACATGGCGAAAAATAAAAAGGATCGAATTTTGGTACAAATAGATGCCCAGTAGGTACGGAAAGATGCCCTTGGGCAGAACGAAGAATAATAATTTATTGAAAAAATTGACACAATTCAAGACTATTAGAATTAAGGTTTGCAATACCGGCATTACCGAAACCGAGATCCCGTACCATTTTTCAATACCGAAGCCAATACCGTAATACCGATTTTTAAGCATTCCAATACCGGTTTTCGTGAAATCTTATTTTTCTTCCCAATTTTGCTTACAAATTATATTAATTCGGTTCGAGTTATCTTCTTGAGATATTTGGGTAATTTTGAAACGCTTGTTTTGTCGACTAGGGAGTTTTCGGGACCACTGATCACGAATTTGGTGTTAGAATTTCAAAATTCTAAACAGAATGACTTGTAAGGATAACGCAAATATCCTTTTTCCCGTTTTTCTCCGAAAAACTGGAACTAGTAGGTTTTCGGGACCGCTAATCACGAATCTGATGTTAGAATTTCAAAATTCGGAACAGGTGGTCTTGAAGGCATAAAACAAAAATTTAAGTTTTTAAGCTATTTCTTTGTTTTTTGGTGCAAAAAATAACCTTGTGCAAGGAATTTTAACCCGGCAACGACGTGTACTAAAGCTAGTTTTAGTATAAGTTAATGCGGAAAACCGAGTAAAAATCGCTTCAAAGTTTCAAGAGGTAGCTGGAATGTGGTCCACAGCAACGGGAGGGGTTTGGTGGACGAAAACTCTCCTTGAGGGACAATTTACCCAATGGCGAAACCGCGCAAAAGAAAGTAATTTATAATAAAGTTTTTCCAATATCACTCGCCCAATTATAACTACCACAACTTAAAAAAAAAACGTTTCAAAAGTTTTCCGTCTTGTAGAAATTTGTAAGGAAAATTAAATTTTCATGCACAAAAAAAACCAAAGCAAATTAAATTTAATTATGACGCGAGAACGATTAACCCAAAAACGATGTTTTACCCCTGACCCAAAGTAAATTAAAACGTTAACACGACATACAAAAAAAAGACTAATCCCCATTAAAATTCTCAACCTAATCTCATTGACCCCTGTTAGCGTGTACCCAAGAGAAGGGTACTGAAAACTGAACTCTGAAGGATAAATAGGGAGAATTTCTTTTACCATCCGTTCCTTGGAATTTATTTACGTTATTTACGTTGACTTCGCCCTAAGGCGATATGATTAAAGATCAAGAATCGGGGACAAAATTAATTACGGGTAGGACGACTATTTGATTTAACGTCCGTTAAGACTTTAATCTGGAGGAAAATTCCAACGACTTCTTTACTTTGAACCATCTTAAAAACGGGCCCACTCAATTAAAGCAGCATTAATTACAAGGGAGGTTTCTTGGAGTTTTATGTCCATGATTAGTTACAGGAAATACATGTGCACCCTATTAGGGATTTTTTTTTTTGTGGGAAAATCTGAAAATGGTCACCAGATGATTTTTGTAGTGCAGAGAACTGGAGCAAAAAATCAATTTTTGAGCTACCACTGATTGGTTCTAAAATATCAGTGCCATTAAAATAGCAAAAACGAAATTATGGTCTTTTTGTGGGTTTCATGAGGTTTGATTTTCGTTGAATTGGTCTAAAAAACGCATTGCGTTAATAAGGTTATTAAAATTTCAAAATTTAAAATTATTGTAATTTCTGGTAATTTCATGTTTTTGTTTATTTTTTGACAAAAGATTCAGAAAAAATCACAAGAAGTCTACAAATCTCGTCTACCAGACCTTTTGCACACCGAATCCATTGCATTGCCGAATTGCGCAATATTTAGAAACAGCCGAACAAATTTAGGCGTTTTTGCTTCGACAAAAGGTTCCTATTTGCGTAATCAAACCGTGCCGAGGCAAAACCTTTTCGGCGAATACGATTCCATTAATCTTTTTCATGTGACGTTCACTACGATCCATTGAAGCGAAGTTCTTAATCCGTGCTACAATCGGAAAATCAACTAAAACAGTGGCAACTAAAATCAACTAAACATTTGTGTTCCGCTATACCAATCCAAACCGAAATCGGAAATAAAAATCGTATCGTACGTATTTTTGAATCGTAATCGGCGATAGAATCCCTGTATTTGGAGCCCCCTGCCTTTCTAATAAAATATTATAAAACGCATTTTTGTGTATGCTTGGTAATTTGGAAAGACCGCTCACAGAAAAGAAGCTTGTCGCAATTTTTTGTCTCTGATAGTTAAAAAGCTATCTTACTTATTCGGGATATAACAAAAATTGAGCCGCAGCCGAAATTTTTATCAAAAAATGCATATAGGCAGAAATAATAAAAAAAAACTTCGCCATAGGCAAATTATTATTAAAAAAATACAAACAGGTAGAAATTATTGCACCGCAGGTGAACAATTTTATATGCCAATGTCAAATATTCACCTAAATTAGGGTTGCCAGACCGCTTTTTTTCCCCGAATGTTGTCCTCTATTTAAAGGGGGTCCGGGAGGAATTTTTGTTCTTTTTGAATGCGCCCTGGGCAGTAAAATGCAGCTTAGAAAAGCAGTACCCCGGACACCTTAAAAAAATTAGCCTGGACGTTTTTAATAGAGAACAATCTCTGGAGAAAATCGGATAGGCTAGAGAAGCGTATCTCCATGTTTTCTCCTTTGTGGCGCCTAAATCTAACGCAGTTACAAATGTCGGAAAATGTCGCCTAAAGCGCCGCGGTTGTACTCATCTAAAATTTACATCCCGCTAGTGGCAATTTTGACGCCCCCCTAAAAAATATATTTTTTTTTATTTGATTGGTTGTCCAAACATATAAATCTCTTGTAGAAGAAAAATGCGTTTTGTTTAACTGTCTTTAAAAATCGCGTAATGCAACAACGCAGCGTATTTGGTATGCCATTTTCCAACATTCACAATACCTTACTCAGTTATTTGTCCCGTGCAATACGAAAATAAAATTATCTCAAGAAATCATTTCAAGCATTTAACAACTGAGCACAGGCTATAAAATGTTATTTTATTTCACATGCAAGGTTTCTTAATACGGATGAATTTAAGTATCTTTACGCACCCTTTGCTATGCCTTTTCAAGCCCTTCCAAACATATGTGTTAGATCTTAAAGATGTCACATGTTCTATCTTTCTAAGATATGACTTTGCAAAGAAACTGGAACAATAAAAACTAACAATAAAACATTTTTAGTAGAATTTTTCATCATAAATTCTGTACGCAAGTCTCTTGCCTTTCTCACTTTATTATGAAGAAAATTTCGTCTTATTTTCGTTCTATTTTTTCCTCCTTTGTAGGTTTCAATGCCTCGTAGACACTTCAATAGCAGTAGTACAAGTGATAAGAAACAGCAAGAGCAGGAAATCGCTGCCCTCCAGGCAATTACAAGTGCGATTCTGAAGGAAGTCAAGGAAGCGGCTCAGTCACATAAACACGAGAAGCCAAAAGTCGTCCAAATTGTCATCTATGAATCATCGGTATAAAAAAAAATTGTCGGTAGGAGAAGATGAGAAAGCGTAAAAGTGATCCCCTTTAAATAAATTTAGGAGAGCTAAGAAAATTTTTAAAAAATTATTTAATATTAAAACGGTACGAGATGTACATAAAAATTGTTCATCAATTAGAAATATGGCACTAAAACACGTTCATTTTAAATTTTTAAGTAAATCAATTATTACTATTGAAAATATTTAAAAAAAATAATAAAAGACTTTTCAAGGATATTTGCTGGTGCTTTTATTTAAAATTTTCATTTTTTTCGTATGTAAGATACCTTTTTTAATGCCTCTAGATCTAAAAAGCTTTTATTAAAATAATGTACTAAAAAGGGAAAAATAATTTTTTGGGTGCTGTGTGTCGGAAATTAAAGCGAGATATTTATCTTTTGTGCTTTCATCGCGTTTTTATTTTTAGCACACAGCGCCAAAATTTTTTTTTTCTTTTTAGTACATTTTTGTGATAAAAGCTTTTTTAATTTTTTTTTTATTTTTTTTACATTATCCTTTTTAGTCATTTTATATTTCGCCACGCTTGTTGTACTTTTTAGTCTTCCAATATATCCTTTGAGCCTTTGAGATATCCTCATGGACTTTTTGACTCCAAAATCGGATTCAGCCATCCCAAAAACCCCAGATGTGATTTTTCCCGGAAAATTTGAAAAAATTATAATTACGTTATCCTTACAGGACCTTCCGTTGTCCTTACAGACTTCTTAACATCAGAATCGGCTTCAGACACCCCAAAAACCCCCAAATGAGATTTCTTTCCGGAATTTTTTTTTCCTGACAAGACCTTCCGTTATCCTTACAGAATTCTTAATATCAGAACCGGACAACAAAAACCCCAAATGAGATAATTCAAAAAATTACGTTATACTTACAGGACTGTACGTTATATCCAGGATCGGATTCAGCGACCCTAAAAACCTCAAGATGAGAATTTTTCCGGAAAGTTTGACGAAAAAGATAATCATTTTATCCTTACAGGACCTTCCGCTATCAATACAAGAAAGGAATATTGTATTGTCATCGGACCACGTATGTGTGCAAAGTTTCGAGGGTGGAAGTGGGTCAAAATTAGATTGCAAGATTTTTTCCTGACAAACAGACAGATACGAAGGCAAGCTAAATAAAAGCTTTTAGTAAATGTGAATAAATTTTCGGCAAAAAAAAACTTACAACTTATTATTGTAAAAACAAAAACAAAGAATTTGTTTTTTTACCAAATAGGAAAAAAACACCAAATTTTTCTTTTTAAAATTAAATAAGAAAAAAGACTTCAAAACAAATAAAAATGAAAAACAAGAAAACTTTCTGCGGCATGAAAATAAAATTAAGTTAAATATCACATAAATGCCGCCAAACTGCCTTTTAAATACCCAGCACGTGTTATTTTTATTTTGTTCCAAAATAACACTCTAAAATTTCAAAGGACACGCGAATTTAACCAATTTATCAAAGTAATTGCCGCCATAAATGTACCTTGAGAGAATGTTGTCCCTACATTATTAGATGGGATTCATACAAAGCACAGGTTTAAGCATCTCTCACTAGAATATTATTTCTTTATAACAAAACTGTGACCACAGTAAGAAATACTGGTGGGTTCTCCAAAAAGTGGCTATAAAATTTCCATATTTTATTATATTAAAGTCAAGATTCGTACGAGGACTCGCATCAATAAACAAAATAAATTATTACATCATAATCCAGCTTCAGGGCTCATGTTTCATTTTCCCTTCCCTGTTCTTCCTATCTTTTTTTAAGTCCTAAATCTAAGATGACAAGAACAGAATCCCATCCAGACTACAAGCAAGAAATTTATATATTTTTTGTCCCAAGGTTTGGATTTTCCGGCACGAGCCTGGATAAGGATGAGTCCCAAAAATAGAAAAGACTCGTTACAATCATAAATTATCGCAGTTCAGTCAGATGTGATCCTCAAGGAGTTTAGTTTAGCCTTCAGGGCCACTTATCGAAGAGCCTTTACAGAAATCCATTTAAATAGTTTGAACGACCCATTGATTTAGTTTATTAGTTTTTATTTCTTCTGCAGACCACGAGAAAATAACAATAAAAATGAAAATACAATATTTAGGACTTAACGTCGTGTCTAGAATCGGTTCCGATAGATATTCTACGTCCAATTTCAAAAAGATTTTCTCTTCTGTCTAATCTGGTATTAAGATATTTTCTGAGAAAATAAATAAACAGAGCCAGGGAAATTGTTTTTATCGAATTTTGTATCAGCATAATTGAAAAACAAAAGATTTCAGATAAGCCGATTACATTTTTTCGATATTTTAAAAAAGTTACCCGGCGTAAGTAAAAATTCCGTGTGTGAGGGACTAAACTCTACAAAAATTTTTGGTGTGTGGAACGTAATTGCCACTGGAAGTGTATGGTATTTAGTGCCAGATACATACCATGCAACATCAATGTTAAGCATGGCCCAATAATACCAAGGTCTGCTTGACAGCTTAGTCTCTCTTGGCTCTGACGTCATCGGCAAGAAATTCTTATTCGACTCAATTGGAATTTTCCCTAATTCTCAAATATTCAAAACATCTAGCTAAACAACTCCGTACGCACAATCAACATAACAAAGAATGCACCGAATATTTCTTGCCGATGACGTAGCAAAATGGTGGCTGTCAAAAAGTAACCAGCAGACCTGTGTATAATTCGGCCATGAATGTTAAGGTGCCGGGCAACATGAGAGTAAATGCCGGCGAGAAGGTCTCGATAGCAGCTACTCGCAAATGGACACGTCTCTGAGAGTCGCTCGCAGAAACTCGCAAAAACTCGCGAGCTAGTTTCTACGAGCTGTCAAAAGTGATTCTACTCTCTAGTGGACACGCCTCCACTGAACTCTCGATGAATAACTCAGCAGATACGAACGGCGTTTGAATTTTGCGAGTCGCTCTCGAGAACTCGCCAAAGCAAGATGTCAAAAAAATCAAGATATTGGTCAAGATATTGAAAAATCGCCGAAATTAACTCTCAAATGAACAACCTCCTGAGAGTAACTCTCGAGAGTTTTTGAGAGTTACTCGCGTATTTACTCTCATGTGGAGCGGCACCTTTAGTGCAATTAATTATACCATCACTGATATTGTCGTTAGTATAATTTACAAAACCTATTTACTTGTTTGATACATTTTATGTCTTTCAGCAGACCGGTATTTATTTTTTCCCGACTTTTTTAGATATTATCACAATACTTAATTATAAAAAAATAACAAAGTTCACTTTTTTAAGGTAGGTATTTATATTACATTTTTGAAAGGGATTATCAAAAATTACATCACACGGAGAGAAATTCATTGGTAAAATCAACTACAATCCTTAGTTGATTTTACGTCAACTTCATTCGTGTTTAATTCAACCAAGGACACATTGTTATTTACGAAAATTATATAATTTTCATTGTTGAATTCAACTAAAGTCGAATCTCAATTTACGTACAAAGAAAAATTTAAGCCCTTTGCATAAATCGAGAAATTGCAATAATCGAATGTCCCAAAAAAAATGTTGGAAAAGCATTTTTAGGCATTTAATGGAATTTAAAAAAAACTTTATTTCTTACCACTTTTATTTATGAATAAGAATAAATATTTTCTTTTGTACGTAATTCGAGCATTTCAACAAATCGAGCATTGCGTAAGTCAAGATTCGACCGTAATCTGAGTAATTAAACATAACAAAAGCTATAATTGCCAATCTGGCAATTATTGAAAACCCGTATGGTGATTTAATTGAACGGCGTATCAAAATTTCATTTGAATTCAAATTTTCCAATAAGATTTTTTTAAAACTTGTTCCAATCGGATTTTGATGTATGGGAGTTTTATGTAGAATCATATTCTAAATAACTTTTGTTCTTGCACTTTTTTGATAGGATGCACAGTTTTTGAGATATTCGCGAAAAACATTTTCGTTCCTATGGGGGTACCCCCCCTAATGGTCCATTTTTGCCCATTAACGAACTTAGCCTCGCATTTTACGAAAAACGGATCTGCGCAAAATTTCAAGTCTCTAGCTCAATCCGTGCGCCCGCAATCCGCGCCACAGACAGACGGACGGACGGACAGACGGACGGACAGACAGACGGACAGACAGACGGACGGACATGCTAAATTCAACTTTTTTCATCATTCTAAACACACTGGTGTAATTTATTTTTGTGTGCGATGGCGGGATCTTGGCGTTACAAACGGTAAGGCAAAGTTAATATACCCTTTGGTTTCACCATACGGGTATAAAAAGAGATCACGTACATTGTCATGTGGAAGAATGCTTCCTTAACCTTCAAAGCATTTCATGTAACAATACTGTATCCCTCATATGGGTCCCAGGACACAGCAACATCCAAGGCAATGAAGAAGCAGATAAATTAGCAAGACAGGGAGCTGACATCATACCTGTAGGACCTGCTCCTTCACTGCTAATCTCAGTAGCAACGATAAAAGCAAAGATACGCATTTTCAGCAGACAGCAACACGAAACGAGGTGGGCAAATGAAACTGTTGGACGTCAAGCTAAAAAGTTTGGCTATGTACCCAATCCCACCATTGCCAAAAAAGTACTAGGGCTGGGGAGGTCTGGTATACAACCGCTGGTCAGTGTACTAACAGGCCACAGTAAACTCAATTACCATCTCTACAACATCAGGCTTTCGAGCGATCTTTCATGCAGCTTATGCGATGCAGAGGAAGAAACTGCAGAACTTTGCTTGTGTCCTTTCTTCCAGAACCGCAGACTAAACACGTTAGGCAGTCGTTTCTTAAATCCTTTGGACATCGGTAAGATCTCCCCAATTAGTATTCATAGATTCATCATTGGATCCAAAAGATTCATGTCTGAATAAATTAGCAGGAGCCAGTTCCTTCCACCAAATAAGCACAATGGACCCAACTGGTGGTCTAAGTGCTTATGGGCTGTGCACATCAGCTTCATACATATAAAATATCTTGTCAATTACCGATACGGAACGTATAAATCAACTACGTTTGTGGTAAAATCAAATAATTTCCGTGATCTCTAAAACAATGTTAAGCAACAATGAGTCGTTAGTTAATTTAATCACGCTGCATAGTTGATTTAATCACGTTCATATTGAATTTCACCATGTCCAGTCTTTTCTTTGTTAATTACGAAATGCAGTTGAATCAACCAATGATTTTTCTCTCCGTGCAAAACGCAGTAGAAGTTGTACATATAATCAGACTAGCAAACAATTGCTATAGGAATCCTTACTTGTTGATGAAAACTTCATTAACCTTGAAAAACAGGCTGATCTTCTTCTCCCGTCCGCCATTTGGTTTTCCCGTAATTGAAACATGTTTGAGAACCATTAGCACGGACTGATAAATATTTTAACATCAATTACGTAAAAAAAGTTTTTATTATAAAAAAGTTTTTATACATATTTTTTTTTGTTTTAAAGACATTTTCCCACGAAAAATTAATCTTATCTGTAATCCTTTGTGTAAAAATGTATCACTCGTTACAAAATGTTCAATGAGTGTAAAAAGATAAACAATTCATTGCTTTAAAAATGGAACAATAATTTACACATGTATGAATCTGCCTCCATTCAAGTTTCCTATACTACTATGGAGTAAAACCTAAAAACATATTTTATTACATTATTATTCTACAGGAGTATGTTCCCGATATAAATATTAAAACCTCTCATAAGGTGCTCAGGTTGCTCTTTAAAAAGGAAATTTTCCAGAAAGATAAAACCATCAGGTAAAAATTTGAATAAAAATTTAAGAAACAAGCGAATGGCAAAAGAAATATAGCAATAACAACAAGGGCAATAAGAATTTACATATTCCACATTTTTGTCAGGCTTTGAAAAGGTTGTGGGAAAGAAACGAAACTCTTTAATTAAAAATACGTAAAATTGAATTCAACTAAAATTTAAACAACCAGAGGTTAATAATGTCCACATGAAATTTAATTTAAGAAAAAACTTTTACATTTTATTCGGTTCAAATAATTTGTACTAAATTAGGTAGAAAAAACGTGTCTGTATGTTTATTTAAATTTATTCATTTATGTGCGCTCGTATCTATTAAGCTTTTTACCAAAAATAAATTCAACAACATTTTTCTTTAACATTTCATTTGTTCGCTGAAAAATTCCTCATGTTTGCACAGGTCCAAAGCTCAGAAGTATGCTAAAATTTCTATGGAATTGAAAATGTTTTAAAAATTTTAGGATGGGAAAAGTTTTTGTAAAGAAAAAAAAATATTTCAGATCAACGCAATTTTCTCTAGTAATCATAAATATTATTATGTAAAATATTTGTCACTTCTTTGATGACTCAAGACCCAAAGTTTAAAGTGAATATCTTAGTAAGAAGAATCAAAACTTCCCTTTCTCCTTATTCCCTCACCTGCGAAATGCTGAACCACGTCAGTAATTTTGATCTGATTTTCAATATCACACAGGTCGCATACCACGTAAAATTTTCCACCACTAAAACCTATACTTCCCCCTGCGCTCTAAGTCCCCGTTCCATCGCACTATCCCCCCAACCACTGGAGAGATTTTGATCCTTTGCGGTAAGAGGTAACTAAAGAAAAAAAAATGTATAAAGACAGCCCCCCCTCCCCCCTCCCCTCCCCTCCCCTTATACTCAAAAGGATATATCATATTGGAGTATATTAGATTTAGTATACCGTTTGTAAGGCATCGAACCAATCATCGAACACAAAAATCAACTACACCAGGGTGTTAGGGATGACAAAAGATTTTGATTTTCGCATGTCCGTCTGTCCGTCCATCTGTCAATCTGTCCATCCATCTGTCTGGCCGTTTGTCTGTCCGTGAACACCATAACTTTCGAAAGGATCGAGCTAGAAACTTGAAATTTTGTATAGTTACGGTTCACGTAAATGGCTTGGCCAAGTTCTTGAACAGATAAAATTGGACCATCCCGTCCATCCCGTCCATGCAAACGAAACAGTTTTTTGCAATTTTCTCGAAAACGGTGAGCCATATTGAAAAATTTATAAAGGTAAAATGTATTTAGAATAGAATTTTACACAACTCATCCTTACATAAAAATTCAATCGGACCACAGCTTCCCCCCTCTTGAACACAAATAGAATACTTTTTTCCTATTTTCTCGAAAACTGTGCATCTCATCGAAAAATTTATAAAGACGTGTTTATAATATAACTTTACATAATCGTTTCATACATCAAAATTCAATCGGATCAATTCTTCCCCTCTCTTCCATAAAAATGGATTTTTTTCATAAAAATTCTTTGTGAATCGCGACACCCGATTAACATCAGGGCACCAATCATGTATTCCGCAGCGTCTTTGTCTTTCGACTTCGACGCAGCTTTTAACTCTTGACTTCGCCATATCTGCAGTTTGAAATTTCTCGGAATCGTCACTATGAATCCAAACGTGATTCTGACTGTCACTCCAGGAAATTTGAAGCTGATGATATGACGAAGTCAAGAGTTAAAAGCTGCGTCGAAGTCGAAAGACAGAGACGCGTCGGAATACATGATTGCTGCCCAGGACACAAATTCTGATGTTTAATTGGTGCGAAAGGGTGTGGAATAGTTTTGAATTTCCTCCTATGGTTAAATATCACATTTGAGGAAACGATAAACACACAAATCAGCAATGCTTGCTATTGAACCTTTAAGTTCAATGAAATAATCATCTATCAATTAAGTTTCCACAAATCAACTTCACATAGAAGTAAATGTAGTCGATCACAATGGGCCTGTAGGCCTCCGAGTGTAGCGCTGTGCTCACGCCTGGGCGCGCGCGGTCTTCTCAACCTAAATGTAGTCGATTTCATGAAAAACGTAATCTCGTTGTGCAGAAAACCTTAAGCTGTCTGCAAATTACGAATTCCCATTTTATGACATAAACAGAGCGAGCAAAATATAGTGGGGTTGTGGAGAACGTGTTTATTGAAAGACCGCTTATTCGAAACTATTTTAGCGTCAACTTCTCTTAAAGACTAAGCGCGGTATTACACACGGCAACTTTCAGGCTTACTTAAGCCGATTTTTAGGAGAAACGACTGAGGAGGGAAAAGTTGCCACTCGAAATCATGGCTTATCGACAATCTGCATACATGCAAACCGTGTGAACCGGTTTGGGAAAAGTAGTAGGCAGAAATCATTTTGGTTCTGACCGTCAGCAGGTAAAGATCGTGGGAAGTAGCAGCAGCAATTTCAATGGTTTGAGTCCACACACACCCATGTAAACTTGTGTAGCATATGCAAACAGGACTGGCTTATTTAAGCCACAAGTGTAAGCACATTGGCTTATTAACCCCAAAAGTTGCCGGCTTAAATAAGCCCGAAAGTTGCTGTGTGTAATACCACGCTAACAATTCAGTAATACAAATATTTGCGGTAAGTTGCGAACACTGTTATTGAGATTCAACTAGTTCGAGTTTTAGTTATTATTGTAATTATTATATTGGGAAACAATATCATCTGAATATTCGAAAAAATGTATAGAAAACAATAGATGAAATAAACTGCCTCGAGC
The DNA here is from genome assembly GCA_964034945.1 of Chrysopilus asiliformis. Lineage (NCBI taxonomy): Eukaryota > Metazoa > Arthropoda > Insecta > Diptera > Rhagionidae > Chrysopilus > Chrysopilus asiliformis. The sequence goes on along the minus strand of OZ035963.1, from coordinate 15,192,251 downwards.
AGCTGCGTAGCTTCGAGTTATTGCTGGGCGCTACAGGGTGATCCTTACCACTACCACCAATTTTATTCATATGAAAAAGTTTGAACGAAAATCCTAATAAAAAAATTCCACGAAAAGCTATAAAAGCACCTTCCACAGTCTCGGGTTTCCACAGTGCGATTTAAACCACCTGCACATGCATTTAACGTTTAAATAAATTCAAAAGAAGTAAAAAATTGCAATCGATGTCCGTGGAAATTCAATAGCGAAGTAACTATCAGAGAAGAAAGTGAAAAGATTGAATAATCTATCGATGAATGTGCGATTACGAAAATTATTACATTTTTTTTCAATACTCAAAAAAGGTGAACCAGAAATTCTACAAGTGGTATTCGTCAAAAACCGCATTGCGGAAGTGAATTGCATTTAAAAAGGAAAGTCATAAAATAAGTGTAAGAAAATGTCTGTGGGCACCGAATCTATTAAAGAATCTGTCCTAGTGTCGGCGAGCAGCGTCTTCTATGGATTACTTCTGCCAACCTTGGGCTTGTGGTTCCTCTATTGGCGACTCTCACGAAGGCATCTCTATCAGCTGGCGGAGAAAATACCTGGACTACCTGGATTACCGATAGTTGGAAATTTATTTGAAGTTATTGGACCAGCTTCAAGTGAGAATTTTTTTTTAAAGGAAATTAATTAAATTAAGGGCTATTTATAAAATACGTAACACTCACTTTAGACTTTTCGACCCCTCACTTCTCAAGTCACACTTTTTCGCTAATTTTCATTTGTGTATCTTTAGTACTACATAAACAAGAAGTGTATAAAATTCCATTCAAATCTGTCGATCGATCTTTGAGGAAAATGTACCTAGATTTGACCTATTTTGTGTAGAAATGCATACGGTTGTGACCTCCTTAAGCTTTAGAAATTTTCCTACTTAAATATTTTAAGTTGGGCATAAGTTGCAAAGTTTCGTTGGTTCAAACGGCACTAAAAGAAATTCCACTGAAAATTATTTGAAATTAAATTTTAAAAAAGAGTTTACAAATAAGATTTTTTTTACAAAACTAAAAATTAAATGTTTTTTGTCAAAAATAAATCTACATTTTTTTAAATTACAAAACTTCGCCAATTTTGAATTTTTCAGGCGTCTTTAAAACCCTGGTTGAAACAAGTTTCAATTTCGAAAATATTACAAAATTGTGGATCGGTCCAAAGCTGATTATCTTCATGTATGATCCTAGAGACGTGGAAATTCTACTCAGTAGTTCAGTTTACATCGACAAATCATCAGAATATGAATTCTTTAAGCCATGGCTCGGCGAAGGTCTACTAATTAGCACAGGTGAATCATTTAACTGAATTTTAATTTTGAAACAAATAGCCTCAAATTGAAACAAAAGAAAAGCTAATTAATTGAAGTCAATTAATTTTATTTTAAAATCATTAAATATTCAATACAGTCTATTTAGAATAATTAAATATAATTTTACTTTCAAGTTCATTAATTTTACAGCCAGAATTTCGATGCGTTTTCTTAAAAAATTGGCACAATTTCAGGTCACAAATGGCGATCGCATAGGAAATTAATTGCCCCAACATTTCATTTAAATGTTTTAAAAAGTTTTATTGATTTGTTTAATGAAAATTCACGAAATGTTGTCGAGAAATTGAAGAAGGAAGGTGATAAAACATTCGATGCACACGATTATATGAGTGAAGCTACAGTGGAGATTTTATTAGGTATGATTTGTTTTATTGTTTTTTTTTATTTCAATAAACACTCACTTAATCTAAGAAGGTTGAGTGGGAAGGAAAGGGTCTTCGGCTGGACTAAAAACATATTAAGCCTTCCCCAACTTTGATTAAAAAGCTTTCAGCGGTCTAAGACCGGGACCAAGGACAAATATCCTTTATTTAACGCAAAAAATATATAATTCCTTAATTTTAAAAAAAAATTGGTTTAAGGGTTTAAAAGTTAACGGATGAGGGGTCGAAAAGGAGGGTGAAGTAAATTATAAGTATTCGAACCTTTCTTTTCTACGCCAGTGTACAAAATTTCACTGAAATGGTGTCACGAGATGTTAGAATAAACATTCATACCGACAGATAGATACAAAAATTAAAAATTATAGTGTTACATTTTTTTAGCTTCAATATAGAAAAGATATATCTGCATAAAATTTTTTGGCGAATTCAAAATACGGGACTGTCCATAAAATATGTCACGCTAATTTCAAGACTTTTGTATGGAGTTTAGGACTGCCATCAAACCACCGCATATACCTCCCTCTGATCACAAAAAGATGACGTAAATACGGACAGTATCTCCATTACAATACAATTTTCCAATCATATTACTCGGCAGTTTAGTTGGGATCAACACAAAACTTTCCTCTGCAATAATTAGTTTTGGGAAAAAATAAGTAAAAAGAATATTTTTTCAAATATCTCGAGAACTGTTAAAGATACGTAAAAAGCGTTAAAGGAAAAAATGTAGGAAATTTAATATTCTATAAATTTGGTTATGCGCAGTTTTTCATAATAGCGCATAGTTACCGAGAAATTTTCAAAAAACTTTTTATTTTTGAAATATGTTGGGATCCGTTAGAGATACAAAAAAAAACTGTTAAAGTAAAAAAAATAGAGAAAGTTTTATATCTTTTAAATTTTGACACACTTATTTTTCCAAAAAGCGCAAAGGTTTCGTGAACTTTTTAAAATACTTAAAAAAAATCTATAGGAGGTACCCGTTATAGCTGCCGTTACTTTTCCAAAAGTCGAAAGAAAATCACGATTTTTGCAAAACTTTTTATAAAAAAAATTTCAAGTTTTCGAATTGTTTAAGATACGTACAACGGACAGACAGATGCTCGGATATCCTTATAATTTTGCCTGAAACGGATTTCTTACTGATCAGAAAGAACGATGCACGATTTTGCCCCTCTAAACTAACTTTTCAACCCGTGTAGTTTTCACTTTGGTTGAGTACTTTTTGGAAACGGCACAGTCTCTAGTTTCATCCATATATGGCTTCAAGAGCCACCGAATTGCAGGGGGATGGTGAGGGGTTAACGAACTTTCTTGTGATTTCTGCAATGATTTCTGTGAAAAATCACAAAAAAGTTCGTTAGCCCCTCACCATCCCCCTGCAATTCGGTGGCTCTTGAAGCCATATATGGATGAAACTAGAGACTGTGCCCTTTCCAGAAAGTATTCAACCAAAGTGAAAACTGCACGGGTTCAAAAGCCCACGCTATTTCCTGCATGGTTCTTTTCTATTTGCCCCCGTTCTCGAATTGGTCTCCATCATGAATACAATCCTTTCCTCCGATGGAAGAGGAAAGTAAAAATAGTCAGAAGCAGTCGTTATAATTTCCCGAACCTGATTTTAACCCATAATTGCATATTTAAATCTGACCCATAAACTTGAATTGCAGAGCTAAAATTGTAAAATTTCAAAACCCTTTTTAATTGATAGGTAAGCGAAAGGGTGATTAACGTAAGGCGGCGAATGTTTTTTTCCTGCGTAATTTCTTAATAACGCAGGAAAAAACCATTCGCCGCCTTACGTTAATTACCTTTTCGCTTACCTATCAATTACCAGAAATCAATTTTAGTTTTTTGCAAAATTAATTATACTTCCAGTAAATCAAACTAAATTAATCTGACAAAAACTAGGACAAAAATCACCCTCAAAACTCCCATTATATGCAATTATTTAGTAGATCAAAGAGTTTATGAAATGAAAATAAACTCGATATGGATATAGAAGTTATGTAATAAGAAAATGCGCGGTAATTTCAGATAGTTTATGTGACAAACCGGCATTCAGGTGTACAACAGGTAAATGCCCCGATAAATAAACTTCCCAATAAAACTTCAACTAAATGCATTTCTATGGAAATTTATGTGATCGCATTTCTTTTTACTTTTCTTATTTTCTTATTTTCCATTTATTTCTATAAACAAACAGCCGAACTCTATTACTTTCTTTGTACGGGAAAATTTTCAGTCATGCTAGCGATACAATTTTCCTAGACACCGTAGAGTCTCAGTCCACCTCGGGCGGTTAAATTAAATGCAGTCAACGTGAACCACTTCCCCACAATAAAATACAGACAGGAAAATATAGCATAGGAAGACGTTAGAGCCGATAGAAGACGTGATCGAATTCTTATATGCATTTTTTTGCACGGTATTATCTTACGTATGGCCAGCACGCATATGCATCTATTATGCAATTCTTACCTAACCTTGATACCTTGATATCAGTGATTTAACTGGCAAGGCTCCCAGTTTTCAAAGATTCGGGAAGTATTTTACGAGGTTTTAATTGTTTAGATGTTAATTATTTTTGTATACTCGTAAATAAACAAAATATCTTTTACGCGGTATATCCGCAATTTTTAGCAGTTTCAAGGGAATATATTCTGTTATTGTAAGATTCCTTACCGACGAGGAAATGCAAAGCTTGTGTTATCATAGACGCAAATAAGATCGTTCTTTCCTGAAAGATTTTAATGAGTGCCGTAACTATGGTTCCACAAAAAACAGATGTTGATATTCAAATTTTCGCCTACCTAAAGAGGTTTCTTAATGAAGATTAATGTAGCAGGAGAGAAGAGGGAAGGGCGTCCAAAAAATTTGAGAAAAAACTCATGAAATATATTTTTTTAGTTCTTCAAAAAAGGTTGGGGACCCCTCTAAAATTTCCATCCTAAATTTGATGTGATTTTTTGTCACTGCTTCCTAGAGGCAGGATTAGTCCTTATCAAGTTACGGCTCTGCAAAAACTCGCCGCAGCACCAGCAATTTTACATGTACTTCTGTAAACAACAATAACTAATCCACACTTTCCAGAAACCGCAATGGGAGTATCCCGAAAAACACAAGAAAAATCTGGCTACGAATACGCTATGGCAGTTATGAAGATGTGTGATTTGCTCCACTTGCGACACCGCAACATTTTCCTGAGAAACGAATTTCTATTCTCCTTAACACACCACTACAGGAATCAAGGAAAACTTCTGGACATCATACATGGACTTACGACGAAGGTAATCAGGAAGAAGAAGGAAGCCTTCACAAAGGGAGCCCGAGGATCCCTGGCTCAAACATCAATCTACACATACAATATTGATCAGCCCATCGAAAATCCTTCCAAACTCACTTCCGTTGATGGACTTTCGTTTGGTCAAGCCAGTGGCCTAAAAGACGACCTCGATGTGGACGATAACGACATTGGCGAGAAAAAACGTTTGGCGTTTTTGGATCTACTATTGGAAAGTGCTCAGAATGGTGCCCTAATTTCGGACACTGAGATAAAGGAGCAGGTGGACACCATCATGTTCGAAGGACATGATACAACAGCCGCCGCTAGCTCTTTTTTCCTATCGCTAATGGGAATTCATCAGAATATCCAGGATCGGGTCATCCAGGAACTGGACGAAATTTTCGGTGATTCTGATCGCCCGGCAACTTTTCAGGATACCTTAGAAATGAAATACCTGGAACGGTGCCTGATGGAGACTCTAAGGATGTTCCCACCAGTGCCAATTATCGCTAGGCAAATTAAAGAGGATCTCAAGCTGGTTTCTGGAGATTATGTGCTGCCCGCAGGAGCTACTGTTGTTGTTGCCACGTACAAATTGCACAGACGAGCAGATATTTATCCTAATCCGGATGTCTTCGATCCGGATAACTTTTTGCCAGAAAAACAAGCCAATCGCCATTATTACGCATTTGTTCCGTTCTCAGCTGGACCAAGGAGCTGTGTTGGTAAGAAATTTTGTTATTTATTGATTTTTAGTGAAGAACAACGGAAAAAGTCGAGTTAAGTATTTGTAAATTCTTCAAAAACTCTTCGAAAAGCTTGAAAATATAAAAGATTTTTTTCCAATTCTTTAATTCTTCTAAAAATCTTCTCTATTTTTAGGTCGAAAATATGCAATGTTGAAATTAAAGATTCTTTTATCAACAATTTTACGGAACTATCGAATTTACTCTGATTTAACGGAGAAGGACTTCTTACTACAAGCAGATATTATTTTAAAGCGGGAAGAAGGTTTTCGCGTGCGTTTAGCTCCACGGATGCGAACAGCAAAAGCTTAGAAAAAACTTGATACCGTCAAATAGTAAAAAAAATATTATAAAATAATACACAAAGATCAAATGAAAAGTTAAATTTGTATTTGTTATTTAATTTTAGGATAATATTTCTGTAATTAAAACATATTGGTTTATGCAACACATTGGAAATTGTATATTTTACTGTTTTTTTATTAGTGTTAAATCTAAGATTAAGGTTTAAATAAATAAATAAAACTGAATAGAATATTGTGATGTAGAAGAAAAACTTAATAAAGATGGGAAATATAAATGAATGTATTTATTCTTGTAACGAAATGTTCTTGTCTACGTATTAAGCTGTATAATAATCTTGATCGACATATCGGTAACGCTATATTTTCGTATTTAGATCCCGTCCTATCGAATCGTGTTTAATGCGGTTTTTATGTCCTTAGTTTTCATGGGTGAAGAACTTCAAGATTTTAAATAGAAAAAAAATTTTAACACATTGAAAACAAAGTTGTTTTTTTGAACAAAATTTTCAAAATAAGACGGTTCGAAACTTTTCGAAAATTTTCGAACCGACAACGGTTTTCCGGTAGCCACACTCTAGTATTATATAGTCACTCTAATTGTATCATTACGTACTCCAATGTCAGTCAGAATTAGTAAAAGGGGATTCCCCATTGGCAGTAGAATCGTTTGTCTATTCTAATAGGGGTGGATATTTACTTCAACTCGCAAAACCGTCGCAAATGTCATTAGGGAAACAAGGAAAAATACTTACAAAATCTGATGGTAAAGAATTGCAACATAGAAAAATTTTAGCCATTCAAAATTCAAATTCAAATCAATGGGAAATCAAAAAATCAGCACTGCCAGTTTTAAACATGTTAAATTTATTTAAGAAAATGCCACTTCCAAAAAATTGGCGCTAGTAGTTTCGAGAAAATTTGACAGCTAAACAACAACATCTGACACGTAAACGAATTTTTAAGTTCCCTGAAAATTGTGATTAATATTAGTTAGAAACTTATTTAAGGTGAGTGATTATGAAAAAGATCAAAATTTAATTATAGATTTAACGTGTAAATCGTTACTTTCAGTTATTCTAAGTGTAACAGTGATTTTCCGAAGAAAATAAGAGAAATGGCTTCATTGGACCAACTCCATGCTGAATTAGAAAGATTGAAAAATGAAATCGAAAAGCACAAGGCAGGTGAAAAATCGACTCGGGGGAAGATCGACAAGATGTCGGCAGAAGTGGTGGACTCAAATCCCTACAGGTGAATATTTGTTTTAAATTTTTAGAGTGATTTTTACGCAAAATTTTCCAGCCGATTGATGGCCTTGCAAAGAATGGGAATTGTGAAAGACTACGAGCGAATAAGAGAAAAGTCAGTGGCTGTGGTGGGTGTAGGCGGAGTCGGAAGTGTTACTGCTGATATGTTGACCAGGTAATTAGGATACCTTCCTGCTAAATTCAGTAACAATATGGTTGTTTTATAGGTGTGGCGTAGGAAAATTGATTCTTTTCGACTATGACAAAGTGGAGCTAGCCAATATGAACCGTTTATTCTTCACGCCTGATCAGGTACATTCGTTTTTGATTCCATTATTCATTGAAATTAGTCTTCATCTAAAAATCTTTAGGCAGGACTCTCTAAAGTGGAAGCAGCCGCAAGGACACTGAACTTCATCAATCCGGATGTTAATATTTCCACCCACAACTACAACATCACGACGGTAGATTCATTTGACAAGTTCCTAAACACAATCAAAACTGGGGGCATTCAACCGGGAACCCCAGTCGATCTAGTTCTGAGTTGTGTGGACAATTTCGAGGCGCGAATGGCCATTAATACGGCTTGCAATGAACTCAGCCTAAATTGGTTTGAGTCGGGAGTTTCAGAAAATGCAGTTTCGGGACATATCCAATTCATTAGGCCGGGAGACACAGCCTGTTTTGCATGTGCCCCACCGCTAGTTGTAGCGGAGAACATCGACGAGAAGACATTGAAGCGAGAAGGAGTCTGCGCTGCCAGTCTACCAACTACGATGGGTATAACTGCAGGAATGCTGGTTCAGAACACTCTCAAGTATTTGCTGAATTTCGGAGAAGTTTCCGACTATTTGGGCTACAACGCGATGATCGACTTTTTCCCGAAAATGAATCTAAAACCGAACACACAATGCGATGATAAATTCTGCTTAGAGCGGCAGAAGGAGTTCAATTCTAAACCGAAACCCGTAACAATTGCAGATATTCCAATAGAAGCTGAAGGTCCTCTGCATGAGGAGAATAATTGGGGGATTGAATTGGTCAGCGATTCGCAGCCAAAAGAAGAACCAAAAGCAAGTGGTAAGAATGCTTCCAAGGAATTAGCAGCGGGACTAAAATTAAGCTACGACGCTCCAGATAGGATAGATTCCCCATCTGCGGGACCAAGTATTGGCAATGACGAAATAAGTTTAGAAGATCTAATGGCTCAAATGAAATCTATTTAGATGGATAATTTTGTACATTATTTAACTTTATTTCTTAATGATATGAAAATTCTTTTTTTTACAATTAAATTAAAAGCAACCAGAAAAGTTTCATTTTGAATTTTTAACTAATGTTACCGATTTTTTTTTTTACTTTTGCGCATCTTTCAGGTTTTTGTACCTCACAATTCATGCAATAAATCATTTTGTATCGAGACAAATATAAAACAATTTGTGATTCAAACGCAACCAATTTTTTCATGTTTCAAGTTTTTTTAGGACGATTAAAATTTTTATTCAGTCTTGTTTGTTACCAGTAAACTCAGGAACTGCTCGAAGAAATTGCAGAAAATGTCGCAGTTAAGCAAGTGATAAAAAAGGTTTAAACATAAGCTGATTTTTGTCAATAGATGGCGCTAATCAAATTTTAATAAATGAATTATAACTTTTGCGTAACTTTTAACCACATTTCAATGCTGCAGACCCATTCAAATATAGTTATATTTTCGGAAAAAGCTAAAACAATTTTATATTTTCGAGAAAAGCTAAAACAAAACAAGAAAAGAATAAACGTCGAGACAGTCCTCCCATTACGCGACAAATTTACTTAAAAGCACTTAAGTTAGGATTCAGTACTTGCTGTGCAATTGACTTCGACATCTTTGATCTTTTCTCATCAAAATTAATTATTAATTGTAATATTACGATTACATCTTGGAAAAAATCGAACTTATATTTGAACCGTAATTTTGTGATTATGATAATTTAGTGGATGATATTGTGTAATGCTTTTTAATGCGTCAGAAATTCGTTTTAGGTAATGCGTTATTCAAATTTTGCTCGGTCATTTTTATTTCACAATATTTCAAACTTCTTATCACTCATCGAAGCACTCTACGGAACATTTTTCTGATTTTTGAAAAGGAAAATTCTGTACTCTAGATTACAATGGCCAAATGACATTAACAAGAAGAAGAGCGAAAATATTTGGTTGATTCTTTGTGGAAAATAGAAAACGTTTTAATGATTAATTTTATGTGGCTGGGCGAAGCAGTGAAGCAAAGAACTTGTTAAATCCCATCGAAAGAACAACGACATTTGTTGGATGTGCAAGATTTGAGAGCAGCAGAAGATTTTCCATTTATTTGGTTTTCCCTAGTGGACAGATTTTATTCGTTCTTTCATTTTGGGGGGCAAGACGTAGTAGCTGCTGATCTTGAGAACGGAACCAAGGAGCCCCGTTTTTTTTATTTTCCGTTCGATTTGAGTTCACCTCATTATTTTATCATAAATGGACAGCGAGGAATCCCCAGATCCGCAGCTTATGGCCGCTGCCACAATACCACCTGGCCAACAACAAAATCAGGACTGTGCAATGATAATGCCGCCGCCGCCTCCGAACGTAAATCGTCCAAACGAATTGGACATAGATTCAACGCTTCTACAGCAGTTCAACTGTTTGGGAACAACAGACCATGAGGATCTCGTGAATGACCTCCAGAAGCTGCTTAGTAATCAGCTGAACAAGGAGACGGCGAGGTTCTTCCTGGAAATGAGCAACTGGTAAGTCATAGTTACCCATTTAGATTCCTTTATTCCCGTTGGCCTTGTTTCCCGTTGTCCATTGCAACTGGACAAAGCGGTGATACCGTATTGTAAAGAAAACGTTATTCAATTCGTTTCTTTTTATTGATTTACCCCTTTTTGTCTCCGTTTTTCTTTTATTTTATTTTGTAGGAATCTACAGACAGCGATCTGTTGCTATCTGGACTTTTGCAACTTTCAAAATCTGCCATCAATGAAGATCATCGAACAGTCCCGTCCATCAGAAACATCGCAAGCATACAAGCTGCAGAATAATGGAGAAGAAGACTGGCCAAATGGATGCTACTTAATGTCGCCAAGTCAAACGAAAAGAGTCGACGTGCCCGCCCTCAGACCTGGAGACACCTGCGACATTGTAGCTGATATTCCACTCTCAAGTCCGCCAATTATGTGGCGGCTATGTACACCAAATGGATGGTATTTTGGAGGTAATTCGCATAGTTTTTAGAAAAACCGCTAAGAAATTTCCTTTGTTTATTCCACAAATTGTAAATTTCTCTCACTATTTCGCACTGCAAGAGCAAAGAAACTAACCATTCAGTACGTTATGCTACTTTTAGGCTTTTCGGATCCCCCCGAAATCGGATTTCGCGATTTTCTGTTCTCTCAACCCCCTTCTCGCCCACCCAAGTGTGACGTATTTTATCGACATCCCCAAACCCAAGAAAATTTGATATCGAAAAGCTAAAATTAAAAGCTAAAAGACGCAACGCTTACAGCAAAACCGATTAGTCATTGAAGCGAGCTGCCTGTCTGCCTCGTTGACCTCCATAATTATTTACACATTAAATGTTGTCGTTGTTTATCATATCTTGATTAGATCAAATCTATCCGAATAGGTGTAAAAAAGAGATAATAACTAAATTGAAGTGAAATATATTTCAATTTATTATCTAAACAGCAGTTACAGTGATTTTCCCTCACGGTTGACTGCTTGTTAAGTTTGAATTTCAATATTTTGTCACTACTATTGATTTTTAAAATATTAATCAATCTTTTGATTATATTTTTATGGTTTTTACGAGACTTGCCACTTTGGTACCATGTTACATGCTTGCCAACGAGATGTGTTCAGCAGGAAACTTGGCGTGGTGTGGCGAAGGTGTTTAAAACTTTCGAATATAATTGAATATATTTTATCCGCCTAGCGGCGAAATGATACCTTCCTTACATAATTAAACCCCATATAATGGAAATAAAGGTATTATATTAAAATTTACTATACAAAAGTACTCAAAACCCCGAGACTTAAGTGAGATAGAAACCGAAAACTTAAAAGTTTCTGTGGGTGGTTCGGCTTTGGTTCCGAAAAACTGAAAGTTGAAATTTTGTTGTGGTTTTGGCATCCCAAAATTTCAATGGTTTAGTGGTTTTTGGATTTTTTTGAGTATATCACACAGAAACGTATTTTTCGGTACTAGATTAACGTAGAAATGTCATAGAAGCTAACATGCCTATTCTGGAATCCGTGTTAAGTTTGTTTGATTTCCCCTCAATTTGTATTCTTGAATCTGCTGCGTTTGTGGCTGTTTACATTGAGACTCATTTTGAGGCGTACGTCTTTCGCTCCGGCCAAGTGTAGGTGAAGGACGCAGTGGGGAGAGAAACCACTGCCCTCCCCACTGCGTCCCTCACCCACACTTGGCCGGAACGAAAGACGTGCCGCCTCAAAATGAGTCTCAATGTAAACATGCACTTTCACTTCTGTTCGATTGCGTAAGATCTAGTAACGTTTTGAGGGTAGAATTACTCGTTGCAAATTTCAGAATACCCGAATACCAATTGAGAGGCGAATCGAATCCACTGAGTTTAGTTTTACGTTTTAACTTCGGATTTCAAAATAGCCATTTAAGTCTGGTTGATAATAGAAAATGGTAAAAATATTTCAATCCTACAAACTCAATTATGAACCAAACCGAACCACTAAAAAATTCTGGTTTTGGGTTTAGTATTTGTTTTAAAAGCTGGTTTTGTTTTGGTTCGCCCATCCTTTTATTTAGAGTTGGTCAGTTTATGACTTTGGATCACTAAAATTTCAATGGTTCAGTGGTTTTTAGTTCGGTTGAAAAAAACCGGCTTGCATCTCTGGATTTAAACCATTGTTACACTATCGCAGATCCCTTTTCCCCCAGACATGTGACGCATTTTATGAACATTCCCTAAATAACAAATTTCAAATATTAAAACAAATACGATTAACAAAAACAAACTATTTTTTAGACACGATTTGGATGATTCCATCAGATTCGGAAGACAATGACACTGGCGACTTAGCACAGAGGATGGCACAGCTGCGTACGACTCCCATGGCTGTCGACAATCCGCCTCAAGTGAATGTTGTGATATTGGTTAAAATGGACTAAAAACAAAATTAAACAAAAACAAAAAAACTACAAAAAGTGAAAAATCATTCATGAAAATCATATATTTTTGAGTTATCGAACGAAAGAGAGAATTTTCAAAGGACGGGTGCCTAGAATTTGAACGAATGAGTAACAAAAATTATCTACAATCGAAGATGAATGGAAAAAATCTGAAAAACAAAAAACAAAACTCTTTTTTTTTTTAAATATATATTTGAAGAATTTTGAAGAAATCAAAAAAATAACTAAAACTGTTTAACTTGCTTTTTCTTTTGATTATTGAATTATTGAACTTTCGAATTCTACTATGCGAAATTTCAAAATAATTCCAACAAAAGTTATTTACTAATGTTTCATGTTAAAAACAAAAAAAAAAACATTTTTTTGCGTGCTTTTATTACTTTTAGTTCTTATTTTAAATTCATTTTAAAATTGCCTTTAAATTTCATATAAAAAATGAATTCTTTTCGATCAGAATTCTTTCCCTTTATCATTCAAGTAATAAACAATTCTTTGTAAGAATTTCATTTTAGTTCAGAAAATATAATTGTTGAGAAAAAAAAATGGAATTAAATTTACTTTGCTATTATAATAAAACAATATTCAAGTAAAAAAAACAGGTACTGTGGGTGTTTATTTTTTATTAAATTTTAATTTTTTTTCCTATTATTATTACTGCGTAAATAAAATAGAACGCATATTAATTATACATATATTTACATAGTTTATCTGACGAGTGAATTAAAATACACTATAAATACATAAATATTTTAGTGCTTACTATAAATATATTTTTTATTATATTAAATTGCCTTTTATTATTTATCCCAGCTGTTTATATACATTTTAAACAAAATTATTTAATTTTACGGCAATGCGGTTTGTTTGGAAGAAGTTATAGACAAAAAATTTGTTTTCATTTTTGGCTATCAAAATTGAATTGAAAACAATAATTTTTCGAAACCAAAATGAATCCCTAATACAAATAAAATCAGATTTTTTATTTCACTCTTAATTTAACAATATTTGGACATTTATTTTGAATAAAAAGTTTTAAAAATTAATGAAAAATCTTTGAATTCTTTTACAAAATAGTTATTTACTATTTGATTTTAGGACAGTTATCTATGTAGGGAAGTAGAAAACTTTCTGGGCTGGCTAGAAAAATACGTGATTTTTTTCATTCTCGATGATTCCGGCAGAAGAGGTTAACCGAAGTTCTAATATAATCGGTTGAGTTGTTTTAAAGTTGGATTTTCATGAGAGTAAATGCCGGCGAGAAGCTCTCGATAGCAGCTACTCGCAAATGGACACGTCTCTGAGAGTCGCTCGCAGAAACTCGCAAGCTAGTTTCTGCGAGCTGTCAAAAGCAGTGATGCTATGTACCTTTAGTGAAATTCCCCTTTCCAAATGACGAAATCCCCCTTTTTCCCCTTTTTCAATGACGAAATTCCCCTCGTTTTCCCCTATAAAAAAACGAATTTTAAATAAAGACTTCATGTATTAAAACCAAAAATTATTGTCATTTGGACTCATGTTAGTCTTTTAAGAGAAAAATACACAAATTAGGAAATAATTTTATATTTTGTAAAGCTTTAACAAAATACTCGTTAATTGTATTCCCGATAACAACGTGACGGGTCTCCAACCAAACATCAAAAAAAAATTTGAAAAGAAGTCGGGATTCACAATTGGATAATAATCAGAGATGAAAATAAGAGTTATTTTATCTCTCTTTATCTCTCATTTCAAGTCTCACTCACGACTAATAACTTTTTCGCTGTGTGAAAAAATATCTCTGAAGGAGATGAGTTTTATTTGTGCGACGAAAAACTCAAGAAGAGAGATAAATATTTTCTGTAAATAAATATCAGTTCTAATGAGAGATAAATATTTCCTGAAAATAAATATCAGTTCTAATGAGAGATAAATATTTCTTGAAAATAAATATCAGTTCCAATGAGTTTTATTTCGCTGAGCTGACGAAAAACTCATTTGGTCGATTTTGTATGGTGTGGCTAGTGTACGATTTCCAATAATTTTCAATGCATGATAAGAAATTATTATTTATTGTAAAGGGTGGATGATGGGTGGGTGATTGGTGGGTTAGTAGGGGGTGGGGTGTGGGGGGAGGGGGTAGGTGGAGGGGGAAGGAGGAGGGGGAGGGGGGATTTTTTTTTTCCAAAAAATTTTTTTTTTTGAAAATAGTACGGAGCAAAATAAAATTAAGGAGGAAATTTCTGGACAGCACACGACTTTCTTATACAACAAAAAAATTTTTTTTCACGAAAATACCCTAGAGCAAAATAAAATTAGCGGGGAAATGTCTGAACAGCACACGACTTTCTTATACAACAAAAAAAATTTTTTTTTTCAGGAAAATACCCCAGAGCAAAATAAAATTCTCGGGGAAATTTCTGAACAGCACATGAGTTTCTTATACAACAAAAAATCGATTCTTAAATATAAAAATACACTATTTTAAAGACACGGGTTTTTTATTTTGTATGTTGATTTGGATATAGAATGGGTCATTGATGAACTAACTGAAAAATAAAATTAATTTACCTATGTTGGTGATACACTGAAACATATATTGGACGTGATGTCGTGCAATGAGTTGGGGAAACGGAGCGTCAAAGCGAAGTGCCATTTTAAATCGTCCCATAGTAAGCCACTGGTTTTACTTTTGAAGCATCGAAATGTAAAAGCTTACGCACGCCTTGACGCGTCATTGTGTTTTCGCTATCAAACAAACCAATTCAAACCCTGATTTCAGTGCGGTATTAATGTTTTACTATGTCATCTATGTCCCATTCATACAAATAAAAAACCCGTGTCTTTAAAATAGTGTATTTTTATACCCGTATGGTGAAACCAAAGGGTATATTAACTTTGCCTTACCGTTTGTAACGCCAAGATCCCGTTATAACACACAAAAATGAATTACACCAGTGTGTTTAGAATGATAAAAAAAATTGAATTTTGCATGTCCGTCCGTCTGTCTGTCCGTCTGTCTGTCCGTCTGTCTGTCTGTCCGTCTGTCCGTCTGTGGCGCGGATTGCGGGCGCATGGATTGAGCTAGAGACTTGAAATTTTGCACAGATCCGTGCTAAGTTCGTTAATGGGCAAAAATGGACCATTAGGGGGGGTACCCCCCATACGAACGAAAATGTTTTTTGCGAATACCTCAAAAACGGTGCATCTTATCAAAAAAGTGCGAGAACAAAAGTTATTTAGGATATAATTCTACATAAAACTCCCATACATCAAAATCCAATTGGAACAAATTTTAAAAAATCTTATTGGAAAGTTTGACTTCAAAGTGGAATTTTGGTACAACTGTTCCAATTTTGATACGAATATCACCATACGGGTCTCCAATGATTGCCAGATAGGCAATTATAGCTTTTGTTATGTTTATATTTAAAAATCGATTTTTTGTGGTATAAGAAAGTCATGTGCTGTTCAGACATTTCCTCGCTAATTTTATTTTGCTCTAGGGTATTTTCCTGAAAAAAAAATTTTTTTGTATAAGAAAGTCATGTGCTGTTCAGAAATTTCCTCCCTAATTTTATTTTGCTCTAGGGTATTTTCCTGAAAAAAAAATTTTTTTGTATAAGAAAGTCATGTGCTGTTCAGAAATTTCCTCCCTAATTTTATTTTGCTCCATACTATTTTCCAAAAAAAAAAATTTTTGGAAAAAAAATCCCCCCCCCTTCCCCCCTCCCTTCCCCCCTCCCTTCCCCCCCCCCCCCCCTTCCCTCCCCCCCCCCCCCCCCCCACCGCCCCCCTTCCCCCCTCACCCCACCCCCTACTAACCCACCCATCATCCACCCATCACCACCCCATAAAAGCAACATAATATTAAAAAGACCACGTATCAAAAAAAAGCGAGAAACATCGAATATAAGTTTTTGACGACACATAAATGAGTTTTATTTTGCTTAATATAAATATTCCTCTTCGAATAGAGTTTTTCAAGTCAAGGAGTTTTTCAAAAACTCATTGAGTATAAGTTTTTCACAACATTTTAAATCTCTTTAAAAAAGAGTTTTATTCTGCTCGGCAAAAATATTCCTCATCAGGACTGAGTTTTATTTTGCTCGACATAAATATTCCTCATCAGAAGTGAGTGTTATTCTGGTCGATATAAATATTCCTCATCAGAAGTGAGTCTTTATAAAAATTGAGAAATATTTTCATCTCTGATAATAATCAAAGCAAGTCACAAATTTATAAATCAAGGTAGTTCCTTTGCTTTTGAGCTTAAAATGATCCTGTCCTCCTTAAATTCGGTAAAAAATATTTCCATATTTCGAATTTAAAAAATATAAAAATATCAAAAAATGGAAGAAAACGAAATCAAGTCGCGACTGAAACTCGATTTTTGTATTCCGGGCACTTTGCCACTGGTCCATGCATTCTTCTGGTGAATATTCGTCGAAATTAGTATGTACATTAAGCCAAATTTTAAAGATGACCAAGAAATTACCGATTTAATTGATTTTTACATAATTTAAACAAAGCACTTCTGCTGATTGGCAATTGAAAATATATTTAAGAAATCCGAAAAACGAACAAAAAATATGTGTCAATGAAGTTTCATGGAAACTACTTTCCATCAAAATCTTTTAAAATAATTTAAAGTAATTACTTTGCATAACATGAGAAATGGTACTTTTTAATGTGCTTTTTTCAAAGCTGTTAAAAAGTACACTGAAAAATCGGTTAAACGTAGATTCCAAAGCCATTTTAAAGTGCTTTCGTTTAAAAGATTGGGGTGTACTTTACCATTGCAATAAGATCATTATAAAGTGGAAAATGCATAAATAAGGGTATTTCCTTCACTCTTTACCTTTGCCTAAGCTTGGAATTGGATTGCAATTGTTTTTAATTATTTGTACTTCTACTTTTCCGTAATTTTTTAAAAGTATTTCAGGTTTACTTGAAAGGCGAAGATTTTCCCCTCGTTTTGAAGCGTTTTCCCCTTTTCCCCTATTAACAATTTTTATACTCAAATTCCCCGCAAAAAGGAGAATTCCCCTCGATATAGCATCACTGCCTGCGAGTAACTCTCGAGAGTTTTTGAGAGTTACTCGAGTATTTACTCTCATGTGGAGCGGCACCTTAAGGTCGGGCTTGTTTTTTCGACCTGTGCATAAAATACGTGACAATGATTTTTGGTTTTTAAAAGCTTTTATTAAACCTCATCTCGATTAGACATAAACTGCGATTTTTTTCATGGCCTGCCATTAAATTGTGCGATGGAGGCAGTATTTGGCAGATTTTTTTTGATATATTGGGCAAAAATGCTCGGAAAAACTATGCAAAATCTCGATTTGTTACTAAAATAGGGACCCTTCCCTTGCCACACCCTTCATCAAGCAGTTTCAAATTTTTTTTTGTATAGAATTTCAATCAAACATTTTAATACCTCCATTATTTTTCTGTAGTTTTAATTCCAACTGAGACAACCTTATATAATGCTACTGGATTGCATATGAAGCGATCCATTAAATACATCACCTTTATGTGGTGAGGGGTGTTGAATTCCATACGGAAAATCGGGACGAGAGGGGTTAGAAATGGCAAAAGAGTATTTTATATATTAATTTTTTCCCAATTTCCTAATTATATAGTACTAGCAGACCCTACGTTGCCAGCTTAAAGTTTTTTGTATAAATTTTAGAATGCAAAAAAAAACCATGAATAACTTTAAAACTATTGGGAAAAAATGTTGTCTTTACAGGACCTTCCGTTAGGGCCTTATTATGGTTGTCAATTCACAATTGATAGTTGATACCTATCAACAAAATTGATAAATCGGTATTACGAATGTCAATCGGTGTCAACTTTATTGATAGCTGTGAACCAAAGTTGACAACGATTGACATTCGTAATACCGATTTATCAACTCAGTTGATATTTGTCAACTATCAATTGTGAATTGACAGTCCATAATAAGGCCCTTAGAGTTATTGAAACTGAAACGCAGGATTCGTAATCAGTGACCCCGGAAACCCTATAATGCCGATTTTTCCCGGGAAAAACATGAAAAATGATATTTTCGTTATCCTTACAGAACCTTCTGTTTCGAATTTTGAAATTCCAACACCAGATTCGTAATCAACGACCCCAAATACCTTATAATGCCAATTTTTCCCGGGAAAAACGTGAAAAAGAATATTTTCGTTATCCTTTCAGGACCTTCCGTTTCGAATTTTGAAAATCTTACATAGCTAAAAACCTGCTCCTGGCAACGCAGACAATTTTGCAAAAAACCGCGTAAAAATTGGTGCAGTAGTTTTTGAGTTTTGTAATCTCAAACAGACAGACAGATAAACATCCATTTTTATATATTAAGATTTAATATTTTGTGTTTAACCATTGCATCATTTCTGATTCATGGTTTTTACATGACCTTTCTAGCACTGAATTCTATTGGAATTTCTTGGCTTATAGGTCTTTAAAAAAAATAATATAACAATATGTTATATTATTTTTGTGGATGTTTTCACATCCAAATTTCCCCCAACAGGTCAGGCATGTTTGAATATAGGTAGTGTTTAATATTTACAAAAATTTGTGTATTCGATTAACTTTCATGCAGTATTCGGTGTAAATTTAAGTACAGTAGACTCGGTTTATATGAACATCGCGTTATATGAACACCAAATATTTAATATGGCGAATGATAAATAATCTTAGGGTCCTGTAAACTTAAATCCCGTTTATATGAAAACCCCACTTATATGAACTCAACATGTTTTAATAAGTTCATATAAACGCGAGTCTATTGTAATTTCTATGAATTTGTAGATGAGATTGAAATCAAAGCTATTTTTTTGGATTTAAAAATTAATATTTCAAAATTAGCTTCAAAATTTCATTAAATTATAAAAATGCTGTAATTTATTAACTAAATTTACCGTCCTAGGAGGAGATATTAACAAATATTATTTCAAATGAGAAAAAAGTTTTAATCAAATATATTTTAAATATTTTCCTTCCATGTTTAGTGATTTCCCGCTTCAAACATTTAGGCACGAGAACTTTTAACTGTGTAAAAATAGATGACGAAATTTTCCCTTGCCCTATTAAATTGCCGACCTATGGCAGAACTGGTTTTTTTGGCCTGCGACCACTTTTCGGCGAGAATTTTGTGAAAAAAATTGACCTTTTTTCTGGGAAAATGAAGTGAAAATTCGTTAAAAACGTTGATTTACCACATTTGCCAATAATTTAAACATTAAAAATAGTGTGAGAAAATTGAATAAAACCGAAATAATTTTTTTGTAGGTCAGTCGAAAGAAACAATCTTTGCATGGAGTTTTTTTATTGACTAATCCTAAAAAATGAGCGCAAAGACTAAATCAGGTAAAATTTGTTACGGAAAAAGAATTCTGCTACTATAAAATTAGTGAATTACTGCATACATGTTAATTAATTTCATTCACTGTTGCTTCGGGGGTTATAAATCAATTTTCCCCCCATCGAATTTTCAATGTTTCTAATTTAGTGTCAATTCAAATTGATTAATTTAAATGTTAAAAGGGGGTTCAAGGTGTGGTTTTGGCATCTATTTAATACAAAGTTTTGTGTGAAATAAGTTTTCTAGTGGGAATTTGTTAAATTAGTTTAAAATAAATGAAAATCAAGGGCAATGAAAATTGGATAATAATTCCAACAACAACAACAATAACAAAATGTCGTGCCAGCCGTGGGAAGTTTTCACTGAAGGGCTTTTCCGTTTTACCGGCGTTTAAAAAGAACTTTTTTGTGTTCAGTTTTTTTTAAAAGACTTTCTTTCAACGATTGTGAAAAATTTCTAAGCAATATTTTCGTTTCTAAATAAAATTTATCTAACTTAAATTTGTGTCTGTTTTAAGAAAATCATGTGCTGTTCAATTGATTTTTCCGCGAGTATTTTATCAAAAAAAAAAATTAAAAATGACTTTTCTTGTTTAAATTTTGAATATTAAAAACCAAAATTTAATATTTGTTCCCATTTAAATATTTTTCAAAATTTTTCTGTTTTATAAACCAATTTAGTGAAATTTTTCAACTAATAACGAAAAAAGACACGGAAAGGCGCCCTTCAAAAATAATTGTGAATTTTATGAAAACTTCCTTCAAACTGGTAACTTTAAAATACGAAAAAAAGGTGTTTTGTTTATTTTTTGATTTCCATTAGCATTTTTAACAGAAAAACTAAATTTCAGTAAAAAAAAACCAAAATGAATTATGGTTATCGAAGTGAGTGTGTTCAGTGCGATTTTGGTTCCGTGAAAATTTCCCCCAAAAAATACACAAATTTTTGGCCCGCCAATTATGGCTTTTAGTCGGGTTTTATTTGAAATTTTCCAATCTGAATTGCCGATTTCAATTTGCTTGCGCTATAAGTTTTTTTTTTCTATTTTAAAATAATTTTTGCAGTTTATAAAAATCTACTTCCTCGCTCTAAAACCTCTAAAAGGTTTGAATCCTGAATCTTGGTTTGAATCCTGGATTACGTATGGTTCGAATTGTGGATGAAAATCCTTTATGAAGAACGCCGGGTTGCCTACGTTGATTTTTCCTAGATATTGGGCGAAAATACATGAAATGGGGTTTTTATGAAGCAATTTCCTTAGTTTTTAAGGGCAAAAAATTTACAATGGGGTTGAATTATTTCAAATTTAAATATAGTGTGCTACATATTAAAAATTTAAAATAAATTTAATCTTGAGCTCTGGTCCATGATTTTTCTTAGTTCGGGGATTTTCCTATTTTCTAATTAAACTAAATTTACATAGTGTGGTTTTAACATTGTCTAAATTTCTATATTGTCGATATTTCTATATTTGATCTCATGCTGAGGGGTTTTTAAGAGGATTTTCATCTGCTTTTGAGAAAAATATTTTGTTGTGGTTGGCAATTCTACCGGGAATTTCTTGCTAGATTTGAGGTCTACTTGAAGTCCACTTAAGGTTAGTTCCAGCTTAGTTCGCGGTTAACTAGTTGAAGTTCACTTCAGGTAGGCCTTAGCCAGGCGAAAAATCAGAGAATCGAGTGAAAAGTCTTTCGGAATTTAAAGCGAAACAAATCGTGTAAGTGTCCAGCAAATAGAAAAAATAGAATTAAATTTCAATTGAGGAAATGTAGAAAATCTGTTGTCAAGTGGCAGAAAATCTCAAAGTGAAAACGTCAACGAATTTTTTACGACCCAATTTTTTGAAGTGTTCTTCGATGATTCAAATTGGAAATTTTCCAATTGGAAAACGGAAGCAGCTCGGTGGAAATTAAATGATTTGCACAGGAAACGTAAAAATCGGTGATTAATTTGGATGAAAATTGGTTCGTTTTTATTGCGTTGAACAGTTTTTGGTGTATTTGTGTCGCGCAACAAAAATTGTTTGATCGATTTGTTTTTATTCGCAACGATTTTCACTCGCTCGGTTTTATTATTTGCCCCGTCTTTTACTCGGGCCCACCTATATTATTCTGTCTCCTATGTAGTGACTTTGATTTTTGTCATCGTCTTCGTCTTGGGGACTAAAATTAGCCGAAAAAGAAACATCAACGTGGAGATCTTACGGAAAGGAGGCGGGATGGGCGGGCGGATGTGAAAAACGATGGAAAATTCGGCTTATTCGAGTGAGAAAAGTGTGTGGGAAAGAGGGAAACTGTCCCAAAAGGCGCTCCACTGGGAGAAGGTTTGACAGATTGTAAACCGGGAAACACGACGGGGAAATTCAAAAGAAAAGTCACTTGATTTCCCAATTCATATGTGCTTCAAGTGCAGAACAGATAATTTCCAAAAATAAAAGCAATTTCCCTCTTTCAGCATTCCTCAAACAACAACAAACAAATTCAAATTCAGTCTGAAAAGTCATCGTGTAAAAATTTAATATTTAGATTCTTGGGTGCTGGTAACCTCATGTTGACCTTGAATCTCGTTTAATTCCAACAGTTAATAATAAAATCTCACTAATAGAACAACACCGATGACCATTGAGAACCTTCCGAGAAGCGACATCCCCTGGCCAGCGAGAGGAAGCGAGAAACCGATTCAAATCCGATCACTTTCAACCAATGTCCGGAATCTGAGTAATAAAAAAACCACTTGAAAAACAACCAACAGTTTTGATCGGCAGACCCCGGAATTAAATCACAAATAATCGTCATCGCGGCAGATTTGGGAGATGAGGCAGAAAACGGGGGCTACGTGGTTATTGTTATGTAATAAACCTGTTTCTCGTGAGTAGACCAGCACTGATAAGCCCCAAAACAAGAATCACAACAGAAGGCAGTCAGAACGACTGGCAATAGTGGCTATCAAGGGAGCCCCCCATATATCAGGCAGACAGCGAGTTGGACAGGGGAGGCAATCAAAGCAACCCATTGCCCCACTTGTAAGTAAGCTTCGCGACGAGGCCAGAGTGGAATCTCGTCTATTCCGCCCGCAGTGTCGCCGCGGATCACGTCATCGTTTTCGTGGTCGTTCGAAAACCACCACAAATATTTTCATTGAGGTTACTACGAAGCGCGGCTGATAGACGTGAGAAGTGGGGCTCCGCCGTTTCGTCGTGCTTGGTGTTCGCATGCTCGCGATGCCGTGGGTGAAAGAGAGATTGGTAATTGGACGGATGGTGAATCAGCTCAACCCATTCAAAGTAGCTTCGTCCCGCAATAAACAAAACCGAAAAGCGATTCAACCCACTGATGTGGATATTTTGAGCATTTGTTGGATCGCAATTCCCTCTTGCTGCATTTTTATTACTTGAACTTATAGTGGTACTTCGCTAACGCCAGAGAAATAACATCTGTGCTCTTGTAAGGTTAAGCGATTGGACGTTGAAACCTCAAAGCGAACCGTAGCGACGTTGAAAATATGATATGATTTTCATTGTGCATTTTTTCTATTCTGTTTTCCGCGACTCCGTCCAATGCAACTGCTATACTATCTGTTGTGTTTGGGGAAAAAGTGGCCTAGTTTGTCGAGCAATCGTAACGGTAAATTGCACGTCCTGTGATGCACAGTGTTCTAAATTCTGTAATCTCAAGGCTCTAGTTTTGCTCAGAACCGTCACTTCAAGATTATTTTTTTGAAAGTACAATCAGAAAATCGTAGAATGGGAGCTATAGAAAGGTTCTAATTTATTGAACCACAAGATCTTTGGTGTGATACTTTGCCAAGCACTGATTAGGACTAATTCCTGATTAGTTTCCCGGAGTAAAAAGCACAAAAATATTTCACCTTTTTACGTTAACCCCTCACCATCCCCCTGCAATTCGGTGGCTCTTGAAGCCTTATATGGATGAAACTAGAGACTGTGCCCTTTCCAAAAAAGTACTCAACCAAAGTGAAAACTACACGGGTTCAAAAGTTAGTTTAAAAGTTAGTTTAGAGAGCCAAAATCGTGCATCGTTGTTTATGTTACAAATTGGAAATGAAATGCGAAAAATCCCCTGGAACGGTCAATTTATGAATGAGTCCATTAATGACTCTAAAAATATCAAAATACTGGGCATCGAAATAAACGAGAAGCTCCAATTGACGGGCTCAGCACTACAAGACCTACATTCGACCGAGATTTGAGCATAATATGCATATTTGGGCTGGAACATCAAAAACTGTCCTGCAACTGCTGGACCGAATTCAAAAACGTGCGATCCGACTGATTGGAGACAAATCTTTGACAAATTCATTACCATGGGAAATGTTCCACTGAAATTTCCCGACTTATTCCTCCACGACTTCTTCCTTGAGCCTCCCCGTTTTCGTACAGGAAAGTTTAGGAGTTCCTTCATTCTGCGAACAACAAGACTTTGGAATGATTGGCCATCCGAGGTATTCCCCCCGGACTATAACCCGCAGAAGTTCAAGAAGAACATAAACCGACATCTCCTTTTGTCCTTCCGACCATACTGAGCTGTGTTTCGGCATTAAAGGGTCTTCCCCTAAGCTCTGGCTGAAACTATAAAAAAAAACCATACAGACACACACACCTACAATAAAAAATGTAAAACAGACATAAGAACAGCTACAATTGTCAGAGGCCAATCGTTAAATACACAAAATTTTTATTTAAAAAAAATCTGTTTGTGTTAGTGGGGGGAGAATCCCACCAGATTTTGATGTATAGAACGGCTATGTAAATTCACATTCTAAACACATTTCGTCTTTATAAAATTTTCGATACAATGCACCGTTTTCGAGAAAATCGCAAAAAAAACAACTTTTTCATTTCTATAGAGGAGGGGGGAGGGGGAGGAGTGGTCCAACTCGACTTTGGTATATGAATGAGTTATGTAAAATACTATTCCAAACAGATTTTACGTTTATAATTTTTTCAAAACGACTTACCGTTTTCGAGAAAATTGCAAAAAACTGTTTTGTTTATATGGGGGAGGGGGAAAGAAATGGTCCGATTTTTCTCATTCAAGAACTTAGCCTTCCTATATACGAGAAACGCAACTGTACAAAATTTCAAGTCTGTAGCTTGATGTTTTCGAAAGTTATCGTGTTCGTAAAAGGGCAGACGTACAGACTGACAGACTGACAGACTGACAGACTGACAGACTGACAGACTGACAGACTGACAGACTGACAGACTGACAGACTGACAGACTGACAGACTGACAGACTGACAGACTGACAGACTGACAGACTGACAGACAGACAGACAGACAGACAGACGGACAGACAGACAGACAGCCAAATAGACGGTGTAGTTCATTTTTTTGTCCGATGCGTTACAAACGGTATACTAAATCTAATATACTCCTATATAATTCTCATATCGAGTATAAAAAATTAATGATTTTCTTGAAATTAATTTGAATTTCATCAATTTTGACAGAAAATTCTGCACTAGGCGCCACCCCAACACTACCGTTGCATCAATAACTATAATATATTTCCCATGTTTTATACGATTTCTAAACTTAGCAATTCGACCAACTTGCGTGCTTTACGCTTTGTTTAAAATTAGACTATGTTGCAGTCATTTATGTATGTTTCCAGCTGGTAATGACTTCTTTCACCTTCCTAAAATCAATTTTCTAACAGAACTCCTACAAAATCTACTGGCTAGAATTCTCTAAAGAGGCAAAAGGTGTGAATTTCCCTTTCGTCATTTTACCCCCAACTTTTGTTAGAATCGTCGCCCGCCCTCTTTTGTTGCGTTGGTGGAGTTTTGCTTGATTGTTTTCTCTGTGACCTCATGAATTTCGTCATAGTTTTCTGAATCGAGTGAAACATTTTTTTTATTACTTTTTATTTTCTTTTTTGTTTACATCGCATGGCTACTGGATACTGATCGATCAAATAGATAGACGTTAATAAAGCGCTAAGTGCTATCAGATATGCGAAGCTTATATAATGTTATTAGGGTCTATGAATTATTCTCAATTTACGCAGTCTTGAACTTGCGCTAGAAATGTCGAACTTGAAACGTAAATGCCATTCATTTTTAATATCGAATTGACCTTTTTTCCTATCGTTGTTATTATTATCACATCGACAGCATCGTCGGTATTTATTGTTACGAAACGAAATCATAAGATAAGGACCTTATCGAATTCACTTAAATAAATAATGTGGAGCTACACAAATAGTTAACATTAGTTTGCTGATATTACAATAAGTAATTTTAAAGTATGATATATTTCTTACCATAGAATTTCTGATTTTTGCATCTGTAGAATTGTTTTAATCGAATGAAATTTCTTTCAACATTTATTTTTGAAAGTTAAGTTTTGATTTATTGAAAATTCTAAAAGCAGTTATTTTTAGCGAGGTATAATTATGTCTCGTCTATCCTTATAGGCGCACGTAAGTAATATTTGAACAGTTCGATGCAGAAAATTGGCATTTGTCATGCACATAAAATCAATAATGTTCAAACCGCTTGATAGATTGTTTTACAAGAGGATAGCTTTATCCACCTAGCGGTCAAATGATACATTTCTTATATAATTGAACCTCATATGATAAAAAATTGGATATTTATGTTGAATTTTCTTTCCACAAAAAAAAATGAAAACTCGACAATTGAGGTAGAAAGTATAATTTTGATACAGAACTAGATTTTAACCCAGTTATAAAATAACATGAATTGAAACACTCTTTAAACCCTTTTCAAAATTGACAAAAATTGAAACACTCCGTCCCGCCTCCCCCCGTACAAATGGAAACAATTTTTTTAAATTTTAATCGAGCTGTTGGTCATGCATAATAATACAAAGTTTATTTGGTGTTATTAGCAAGGTTTCGTCCTTTTTTGGTTACATTTTGAACCTAACTTAAATAAAAAACATAACAAAAGCTATAATTGCCAATTCTGGCAATTATTGAAAACCCGTATGGTGATTTAAGTGAACCTGGAACAGTTGTATCAAAATTCCACTTTGAAGTCGAAGTTCGACTGTCGAACTTTTCAATAAGATTTTTAAAAAAAAATTCCAATTGGATTTTGATGTGTGGGAGTTTTATATAGAATCATATCCTAAATAACTTGTTCTTCCACTTTTTTAAAAGATGCACCGTTTTTGAAATATTCGCAAAAACCGTTTTCGTTCGTATGGGGGTAACCCCCCTAATAGTCCATTTTTGCCCATTAACGAACTTAGCCTCGAATTTTACGAAAAACGGATCTGTGCAAAATTTCAAGTCTCTAGCTCAATCCGTGCGCCCGCAATCCGCGCCACAGACGGACAGACAGACGGACAGACAGACGGACGGACATGCAGAAATTAATTATTTTTATCATTCTAAACACACTGGTGTAATTCATTTTTGTGTGTGATGACGGGATCTTGGCGTTGCAAACGGTAAGGCAAATTTTAATATATCCTTTGGTTTCACCATACGGGTATAAAAAAACCCACTATTAGATTTGAAAAAAATCTCTGATTAAACAGCAAATGACTTTCTTATACAAAATCTACGTTTCAGCAGAATTTATAAATTCCGGGTTATAACCCGACGAATAAAATATTAGTTTGTATAAAAATATGATTTTTTCCTTTACAAAATCTTAAATATCTTCATAACGGTAAAAGATATCGATTTACGATAAATAGCGAAAATTCTAATGTCTCCTATTTTTCCCTTGATTGTTTTTTTTTTTGAAAAACCGTTAATTTTCAAGCAATTCGCAAAAATTTTTAATGAAAATATCTCAATAACGGTAAAAGATAGGAAATAAAATTTCCCACATTTTTATTTTTTACTGTTTTTTGGAAAGGTTCTTCGTTAGAGAGGTTTTCGACATTATTTAATTTAAAAAAATGTTAATTTCTCGAAAACTATGCGCTTTTGTGAAAAAATGGATATAACCAAATTCAAAGGAAATAAAATTTTCTGCATTTTTTCCGTTAACGGTTTTATCTACCTTTAACGGCTCTCGAGATATTTGAAAATATGTATATTATTTTTTACATATTTTTTCCGAACCTAAATATTGCAGAGGAAAGTTTTGTGTTGGTCACAACTGATATTTTATTTACCTCGACCTCCAGAATTTTTAATACTTTTCTTTGTTAACCGCAAAGGATGCGGACATCTTTTACCGATATCGAGAGTTATTTCTGATTTTGTAAATAAAAATATATTGATCTTTTTTGGTACACTGGTATTTTGTTCGTCGAGTTATAGTCTAAATCACATATGACGTTTAATTGTGTAAGAAAGGCATAATCTAACCGTTAGGTGGATAAAGCTATGTGTTTCAGAAAAAAATGACAAATTTTTTTTCTGATTTAAAAAAAAATCATTAAAAACACAAATTTTAAATCCGACTGCATTACATCAACTGAAATTACGCCACACTCTGTATAAAAATTTAATCTTTTCCGCATGATAGACTTATTGAAAGCGTATTTATCGTATAACATTGGCCTTATTTATTGCTATCGATTACCGTTCAACGACTTATTAAGCCCTTATCCAATCTGCACACGAAGCAGATGTTATCCGACCACGAGTGATGCAATCTGAATACTCCTCGCCAACCCCAAACCACTCTCTGTAAAAGAACACACTTTAAACAATTATGTGAAAAAGTTTGTTGTCATTTTTCCACACTAATCGGATTTTCATAGCCGATCATCGTTCGTTTCAAGGGCTCCCGCCTCATTGAGTGTTTTGTAACCCTTTTTTTTGCAATTCTCCTGCGATGTTATGTTTTGTGAAGTTCACTTCTTGGCATTGAAAAAACAGAATTTACAGTCAAAGTGAAGCATAACGGGAATAAAATTAGTTTCTATAAAAATCTTTAGTTGTTGGAAAGCATTTGAAAGTGAAAGAGGTTTTCCGTGACTAAAAAATGCCAACATTTTCCGCGAGTAAATATTGAAAATTTTAAACACGAAAGATTTGATTGTGGTGAATCTACTGAGAAATTCAGTTACACCAGAGATTCTTCCAATTAGTGCTGATTTTCTACGCGACAATTATTTGAGAAAAGCGAAAAGAAACCGAGAAAATTTGTGAGTCAAACAAGACAATTTCTGTCATTCATTATCAAGCACTTTCAGCAACAATTGCTTGCCTGTTTTGCTTGATATTTTTTTTTTTTTCAGAAATTCTAAAAATACAGCCAAACAACAAAAGCGCGCCCGACTATACTAAAAATACTAGAATATACGAAAAATGTCTTTTTCTAAGTCGTCGTTTTGCTTTTAGCACACGAAATGCTTGTTCTCAGTATGTACGGAAAATTTCTACTTACCGATAACTAAAATCGGTTTTTGTCCTCCACGTTTGTATTTTTCAATTTTTCAAAGTGTGTAATAATTGAAATTTTTTGGGATTTTCTTTTAAAAACGCTTCACAGTATATAAAGTTTTAGGGGAAAACAAGCAAATAAATACAAATTGAGGGAAAAAGTTTTGATTTTCACGACAATTTCGTGAATATGTGGTGTGAGAAAATAATTTAATTTGAGGTCATCGACCATGAAATCAAAGATGAAAGAAAATATTTTTGTCTACTTGAAAGTTATTTGCAAAAGTTTAATCGCCGGCAACATGTGCTTTTAACCGTTTGTCGTTTCGTGACAAAATTTTCATTAAAAAGCACCTCGCATTGCCTTATATTGCAGTTTTTTTTTTCCTAGATTAATTCGCTGTTAATTCGATTTCCACGATCTGTGATACAAAATTCGTTAATTTGTCATCAAAATAATTGTGTTCAATAAAATCTGTGGTTTTTTTCCAATTGTTTAATAATTTCAAATCCAATATTATAAATCGAAATTTCTACGTTAAACTCTGAAATTTAGGTCGTTTACATTAATTTGGTTTTATTCTATGTTTTTTTTTTATTTTTCATAAAAGTTTTTGTGGATGATTTTGTTTTCTGTCGAAGAGTTATCAATTTTTTGTTACATTATTTCAATTTTCATGTTATTTAAGTAAAAATTATAAATGAGTTTATTTAAAGACAGCTTGTGGGTGGTTTTATTGTGAATTTGGACAATTTTCAATTTTTTTTTTGATTCACAAAACAAAACAACACGCACTTGATTTGTATCAGGCGATCATAAATTATTCTTCGTTTAATACAAGCAAATAAATTGTTTGGAAAAAAGTTGGCAGCAACATTTTTTGGGAAATTCACTTCATATTGTGAATCATTTCGACAAAAATTTAATGGCACTGTTAAATTTTAACCTTGTTATAGTGTTATGCAAAAAAAAGTTAAAAAAGGGGGTATGCGGTAGTGTGACGGCAATACTAAACTCCACACAAAAAAATTCGGAAAATTCTGGCGAGGGGGGAAGTAGCGGTCTCAAAAGCCTTAAATTATCGTGATGTATTTTATTATGCAAATGGACAGCTCCTTACATTAATATTTAATCTCATTTTTCTGTAAAGAATGTCAGAAAATGTCAATTCTTATCGTTACAACGAACGTTTCAAAGAATAGCAAACGCAGGCCATGACGTAGTAGATGTGACGCTTAGGATCAATATTAAAACGCGCTGTCCGAGGCCGTCGACCATTCTTTGCTACGTCACTGAACCAAACAAATCGGGAACAAGGAAAAAATAATCAAAACTCTCACAAAACCTCCAAAATCCTTTAACTTTCTAATCTTTTTCTTCTTCGGCGGCGCTGCAACCAATTTCCGGTCTTAACTTGCCGCAATGTCTCTTGGCGGAGTTCCGGTCGCGTGCCGATTTTTTGCATCCTAATCGCCTTCGTCTCCTTCCCTTCGTCTCCTCCTCTTCGTACATTCTAAAAATGGACCGAAAACTGGTGTATAAAGAGAATAAAATGACTAAGCAGGTGCAAAATTACTGAAAAATGTAGTAATTTAGCTCGTACTTCGTTAAACAATTAAATTTACCCAAAATCAGACGAACTTTACACTAAAAATGGAGTATTTTTAAACTGTGCGTAAAATTACTACAGAGGAAGTTCAACAAGTTGAAGTTGAAGGGAGGAGAGACGACACTGCAAGTTATCGAGCAAAAAACTCCGAGTTATCGAGGCCGATGTTGAGTCATGGTGCAAGATAAAGTTTTACAAAATCGTTTGACCATATTTATCATCATCATCCTCAGCACTCTAGCTCTCGAAAAGGCTGGACCTCCTCAATTGAGGTTTCATAACAATTCTTTCTCTGCTTCGCACCTACAGTTTTACATGGATTGCGAACCATGGATGAATTACAACATTTGTAAGGTTTTTACGTTGTAACCCATCAACAGCAGAGACCGTGATAGCCTTCTAGACCGATGTTGTCGTTAACACCAAGCGGCAACTATCACTAGTCATTTCGTAAAAAAAGTTGGGTGGACTTCAAATCACAGCGTGCGACAGTCGGGAATTGAACCACCGACCTCTGGAATACTGGCCAAGTACTTTACCACTTGGACTACCCTGGATCACTAAGTTTAAATGCCCTAGATCTTCAATTACTTCCAAACTTACCGATTTGGTCAAGTTTAGACAATTTTTATTCGATTAATCGAAGTTTTTTCGAGTTACTGTCAAGGCCCAATTAACCATAGGGCTAATTGGGCTACAGCCCAGGGGCGCCATCGGTCCGAGGCGATGAAATTTTGATTGCTTTTTTTTAAATTTTCTTTATATTTAGCGTATCTGTAATTTAAGTTAGTACTGTGTTTTGAATTACAGAATATTTCAAAAAATAAAATTGAATTTTTACAATAAAACTATGTAAGGGTGCAAAATTTTATTTAGCCCAGGGCGCTCAAACTTGTTAATACGGCTCTGGTTACTGTGTATTTGGAAACGTATTGAGATCAGACTGGTTATCCAGAAACTTGCAAAACTTCGACTTTTCGAGGGTTAATTTCGTGGTGGGGTTAAATAACATCGATTAAGGAAGGAAAGTTTAAGGGGATTGAAAAATCTTCGAGTTATCCAGGTTTGACTGATCGAGGTCCCACTATACCAACTTTCATATTTTTACTCTTTTATTGGTGTAAAAATATCCTTTCTGAATAAAAAATATCAGTTGTGGTCAACACAAAACTTTCTTCTACAAAATCTACGACCCTGTGCAATTTACGTTATAGCCCTGTCGCGTTGTCAACTTAAGACGACCTCCCAATAAATTCTTGGTTCATCCAAAAATATCAAAAACGTACAAAATTTGAGATAACTTGAGAACTGTAAAAGATATCAATTTACGGTAAATGGCAAAAATGTAGAAAATGTTAACATCTTTAATTATTCTTTTAACTGATTTGTCGAAAAACCGTTAGTTTGCAAATTATTCGCAAAAATATGATTTTTTACATATTAATGAAAATATCTCAATAACGGTAAAATATAACGGATAACGGTAAAAGACAAAATTGTGCAGAATGCCATTCTCATTAATTCACTTCATACATTCAGTCAGCAACAACCCGTTAATTTTCGAGATAATCGCAAAAAACTGTTTTTTGGAAATAACGGTTTATCTCGATAACAGGTTGAGATATCGAGTTATAGCTAAAGACAAAAGTGTGGGAAATTTAATTTTCTCCAATTTTTGTCATACTTAAGGCCACTAAAAAACGCGTAGTTTGGGAGTAAATCGAGAAAAACGAAATTGCGATTTTTGAAAAACCGCCATTTTGGATACTTCCGGTTAACGGATTTCCACCAAAAGTTGATAGGATCGTCCCATTTCAGGACCCAACATGCCTATAAAATTTCATGGCGCTAGCTCTATTAATTTTTGAGAAATCTTGTACACAGACTGACAGACAGACAGACTGACAGACAGAAAGACATTTTTTTAATATGACTCCAATCGACTCAGGAGTGATCGGGAAATGTTTTTTAGGCAAAATAAAGAGGTCGAAATTTTTCATGAATACAATACTTTATTATACTCCGTAGAAGAAAGTAAAAATATCTGAGTAGTATTTATAAATTCTTGTTCGGACAATTGCCAACGCAGTAGTAAAATGCAGCTATTCTCCAGCGTCATTTCAGTGCAATTCGTCAAAGGATGTTCACTGTGGTCTGCGCCAGAGGTCGCCAAACATTTTTGTCTGGGGACCCCCTTAAGGTTCAATCTCTCACGGATCGGTTAACATCCGACGGATGTTTTTACACGTTTTCATATGGCGTTCCTCTTTTCCACACTTTGGTATACATTTTTGGGTCATTTTTCTTTAACAAGAAAATTTTTTAATTTGTATTAAATTCGTTAACCTAACGCCCCCCCCCCCCCCCCCCCCTTCCCTTTCTCCCTCCATCTTCTTTCTCCCCTCTCCAACAATTTTTTACGTTACTGGGTCGAACGTCATAAAACCACTGGAATAAGTAAAGAAAAAAAAAGCTTCAAATAGTTTCTCACATATTCTTTATCTAATTTAATTTTTTTTTACATTTTTTTAATTGTTTCTCTTTTTACACTTACAGATTGCGTTCGAAAAAGATATTCTTCAACACATTTCGTAAATTTGGCAGCACACAACAGAAAAAACGTTCCGAAAAACATCACATCTAAGAAAAATCGAAAGGAATTCCGTTTGAATGATTGTCAAACATTAAAAATTTCCATTGTAAAATTGCGCATCTCCAATGAGCCTAAAATACAACGAAAGGTAGTGGGCACTGCCAACAACTGCAATAACAACATCACAAAATCTAACAGAATTACTAATAAGTTAGCTGAAGACAAAATTCTACGCTATCAACTAACAACCGATCGAATTGACGTATGCAATCCCGAAAACGCCTCCAAATCGAAATCATCAACCAAGGACGATTTTAAAATTGAAACGATTGTGGAGTTGAATAAAATCGAGAAAGATTTCAATAAAATAATTATAGAAGAAGAGAATTTTATTAAAAACGAATACAATAAAGGACTATTACAAATCAAATTACTGTCGATATATAGAATATGCCTGTAATTTCGCCCCGGAGACTCTCAACGACAACTGGCAGTAGTTCATATTTACCGCCATCGGTTGGTGGTACGACAAGCAGCTTATCAAATCTTGGCAAATCATCAGCACTAAGCGGTCTCGGTTCAACATACAGACGTAGTAGCCTAACGAACTCCTCATCCGCATACACATCGAGCTATTCGAGCGGTGGAAGTAATCTATCATCATATCTACCACGTACATCGTATCGTTCTAGCCTATATAGTTCATCATCATATGGTAATAGCGGTACAACATCATCATATCGTACTAGCTCGTATTTAACTGGTGGAAATAATGATACAACAGCAGCAAGTCGATTTGGAGTAAGTAGTAATAGATATACAAGATCTGGTTCTGATAGAGAATCAACAATAAGGAAGACATCCTCATCAACACATTTAAATAATAATAATAATACAACAACAACAGCTACAAATAGATTAAAGACACTAAATTCAAAACCACCAATTGGTATTGGATCATCAACATCATCCATACGTAGCACCCAACAATGTACAGATAGTCGATCACGTGACAATAGTACAACAAGAACATCATCCGATAATAATTTAACATATGTTACTTCAAAAAGTGATTTAAATAATTCGAATAGCAGTAGTCAATCAAAATTACAACAACAACAACAACAACAAAATAATAGTAACAGTTCATCATCAAATTCAAACGGATCAAATTATAATAGTAATTGTAATAATAATACAAACAGTAATTGTAATAAACCATTATCATTGATATCATCATCATCAACATCGTCATTAGCACGACAAGTAGCGACATCTGGATTGGAATTATATGAGAAATATAGCCCCGCACATTATACACCGAAATGTGAATTAGCCCGGTCAAGATCACTTTCTGAAGCAACCTCAAAACGTTACAATAACATAAATAATAATAATAATGATATAAATTATAATGATAATAATTGTATTATTGATAAAAATTTAAGTAATAGTAGTGGTAATGTACAACAATTGCTACAATCAAAAGATAATGCAATTAGTAAGTTAAGTCGTCAAGATTCAACAACATCCGGATCATCAGGAGCTATTGTTAATAATACAAGTAGTAGTAATAATAATTGTAAAACATCATCACCGTCACCACCACCGCCGTCGTCGTCAATTAAAATAACAACAGCGAATTCAACAACCAGGGATAAGGACAAGGACAAGGATAATACAAATGCTACACAATTAGCAAACAAGGTAAACGAGTTGTGTGCTGATAATAAAAATGCTATAATAAATAACACTACCACAGCTAATGCAGCTACTACTACTACTACTACAACAATAACATCAAGTGTTGTTTTTAGTACTACTACACCACATACCGCTACTAATATTATTAATAACACTAATAATAATAAGATTTTAATTAAAAACATTAATAGTAATTATCAAAATAGGCAAACAGTTGCTAGTAGTGTTGTTGTTATTAATCATAATCATAATAATAATAATTCAGCAGCCAACACAATTATTGCCAACAATTCTAGTTCACCACTTAAACAAAACACACTGCAAATTAATAATATTTTAGTTAGACATTGTGTGAGTGACACAACCGACTCTGATTTCGATCAAAATACAAAGAAATTTGAAAATAATAGTAACGGCTATAATACCATATTCGATTTGAATGCAAAATATATTCCGTTTACCGCATTGTCTACTGGGAGTGGAACTGTTGGATCACCTGGAAAACGTACAACGTTCGGTGGTACGAGTTCAGGATTTAATACGATCGCCACCCTTGGATCACGTTCGGCAAATTCATCACCGTCAGCATCGCGACGTGTTCCACGCGTTACAACCGTCGAGATAAATCGATCGAGTGATCAAATCAACGATCGTGACTTGAGCGGTGATCGTTTTTCTGCAACGGACGTGAAGTTTTTTGCATCGACAAAGGAATCGCAGTTTTATTCGACAGAACCGCCGTCACAAATAACCGCTACATTCCCCGTCCCTGTTCCCCTCCCCCTCACGCATCCCGTAGCCACCACTTCCACATCATCCGCATCCGCATCTGAATCACCATCAGCTGGTTTTGTAAAGAATTTCGCAAACAAGATCAATCACTCAGAGCACAGTAATTTATGTAAATCTAGCAAAAATCACCATCAATCGATTGCTAATCATCAGTTATTAAGTAGTCAAAATTCTGCTACCACAAATCCAGTCACAAATTGTGATCAATTGAGACGTTCTACTGCTGCCACTACAATTATTTCGAAGGCAGTAAATTCTGAAAATCTAACACCGACACATTCAGTTGCTACTAGTAGAGATAAAGACAAAATTAGTATCGCTTCAGAGCAGCAGACATCCTTGATTGATACGAATTTAGGTCAATTGAATAGTTTTGATAGAAATTTAAAAGTTACCCAAAAATTGATTACAAAATCGGGTGCCGGCGGAAAGTTGGGATCCCTGGCAACTGAGCCAGGTATTTTAGAATCACCAGCAACAACAGTTACAACCAGTTCAAATAATAAAAACCATTCTAGTCAGTTAGCAAGTAATTTAAATACAAACAGTCGTAATAAAAATAGTATTAATGGTAACGGTATCAATAAATTACAATTAACGGGTAAAAATACAAATGCATTGCTACAGGCGGCGAAATTGAATTTGAAATCGACAAAACAATTTCTTAGCAATAAATTTGATGATAAAACTATGACAAATACGTTTTCTTCGACTTGTTGTACACAAAATTTGAATAATAATAATAATAATAATAATAATAACACTATAAATACAACAACAAAATCAGTATCATCATCATTATTATCAATAAAACCAACAACAACAATAAATAAATTAACTAACGATACAAAATCAACAACAAATACTAATCACACTAACAATAAATTGAATTCAACAACAAGTGCTAAGAGTTTCTTTAATCACATTGATAAGAACAATTTACTGGACATACGATTGGACTTTACGAAGAGTAGAATTCGTTCGGACGACGAAGGAGGAGCCAACGGCATTACGAAGCGTGATCCGGCGACATCCTCATCGGCAGCATCATCAATTCGAAGTGCTGTTGGATCAATTCTTGGTGGTAATACGGCCAAAACTGTTAACAACCATAACGGCATCGTACCGCAATTGTCAAGCTATAAGGATCAGAATTTCTTAAAGTGTGAATATGAGTTGGCGCGATCACAATTGGTGAACTCTAACGAATCTGATCAACAGAACGAGAACTACACAAAGGACAGTTTAGATTCAACAATTAACAATAATCTCAATAGGAAATTAAACAATAATAATAACACTAATAACAACAACAACAACAAATCCGATAGTAATATTGTGAAAAACAGTAACCACGAGAAGGGAAACAAGTGTGGAAAGAATCTGATCCGGCCACTCATACACAAGACGTCAAATATTAAAATTGCCGATAAACTTTCAAAGTTGATCAATAAAAACAACATGAATTGTCTTCAGAGTAGTCCCGATCTGCTCGACGACATTAAATTCATAGACAGCGATGATTCGGAGCGTCATCAAATCCAACAGACTCAACCGCAATCGATTTCGAGTGGACTGTCGAATGTCCTACCACCAGAAGTTACAAAATCACCAGTACGAACAACAGAACCAACAGTGGTTGCTGAAACTACGACAGCGTCAATAACTAAATCGGATTTCGCCTATGGAAAACCCACTAGAAACGTATCGAATAGTACGATATCCCAATTAACTTCAACATTGCCATTAACATCGAAACAACAACGTGATCTAACAAACAATACGAATAATCCTAGTTATAGTAATATAAATAATAGTAGGGGATCAACAGCAATTAAGTATAATACGTTAAATGATTTCAAACGAATCCCAACATCAAATTTGAGTAATACTAGCTACGGTGTATTCAATAATCATCATCATCATCCTCACCATCATCATCATGTAGTTAATAGCAGCAGCGATCTATCAGCTAATAATCGACCAGCATCGGCGACCGCCTCAAACAGTCCAACAACAGTTTCCTCCAATTCCATGCAGCTGCCGCCATTGCAGCATCATAGATCATCGTCGGCATCGCCTTCGCAATCAATGATGATGGCGAATCACAGCTATTGCACATCGAGCCGGGAGTCCACCCCGTCCAGTTCACCGCAACTGTTGCGCCGGCGTAATTTGCTGAACGGAAGTAGTACCAGCGTTCTGATAAACCAGCAACCACAATCGGTTCATCATCTGCAGCCGCCACAGCAGCAGCAGCAATCGCTTCAGGCGCATACCCAACCCGCCACTGCTGGCAATGAGAATAATTTTTCATCGTCGTCGGCGTCGTCGTCCTCCTCTTCTCTAATGACTGATAAAAAATTGTCCACTAAAATATGTGATATTGATGAAAGTGTAAGTGTTGTAGTCATCAAAATTCTAGCGAAACGATCAAATACCGTTTGCGAATGCGTAGCTGTTCGAGGAGTGGTTTTTTCTCTGTTAGAATGTAGGAGTTATGGAACTTTTCCTTTTCAGAGTATTTTGGGTTTAGGATTTATTTTTGCCATTTTTAATAATAACCAAAGGTTAGGTAAATAAAGATAAACATAGAAGAAGGTTTTGGGGCCCTAATAGAAATCCGCCAGTGGAAATGGCATGCCTTGCAAAAAGATTAGG
Organism: Chrysopilus asiliformis; assembly: GCA_964034945.1. Classification (NCBI taxonomy): domain Eukaryota; kingdom Metazoa; phylum Arthropoda; class Insecta; order Diptera; family Rhagionidae; genus Chrysopilus; species Chrysopilus asiliformis. The sequence continues at coordinate 15,153,665 of OZ035963.1, read as the reverse complement.
TATTTTTCCAGCAAAATATATTCTGTAACCGAATTTTACAGAAAAATTTCATTAAAAAAAATAATCTAAGAGCGAAAATAAAATTTTCATTAAAAAACATGCGCCGCAGGCCAAAATTCTCAGAAAATGCGCCACAGCGAAAATATTTCCTGATCAAGAGCAAATATATGTTTGTACTGAAAGGAAAAAACTTCAAGATCGGTATTTTTTACGTGTTCGTTTAATCTAGGCTGGCCTAGAGAATCGTCAGAAAAAATGGTGACCAAAAAGTTTCGCCATAGGCGGACGTCTATATAATAGAACCACAAAATCTAGAAATTTGTATGAGTTTCAGGCGTGCGAACAATTTTTGTGTTACTTAAAGCCAAATATTAAAGACTTTTTTTATTTTTTTTAAAGCAACTGTATATTTAATGGCGGGCTTAACGAAATTTTTAATGGGCGAATGTCAAGCAAAAACAGCCTACTAACTCGATTTAGCGGTCGCTAAAAGTGCTTGACTTAAATAAAACCATAGCAACTAAGTGCCGTTTGCACCAACAAAACTTAGCAACTTATGTACAACTTAAAAAATTTAAGTCGAAGAATTTCTACAGTTTAAGTAGGCTAACCACAACTTAATTTTTTAAGAATAATACGCGCAAACGGGCCTTAATTGCTAAAGTGTTTTCAATCATCAATCTTCCTCGAAAATGGATTTTTCGAAACATAAGTCTTCGAAAATGGACTGTTCGAACTTGTATTTATCGTGAGTTTAAAGTTGTTATTTTGTAGATCATTGACTATAAGAAAATATTTTGAAAAATAGCGCCAAAAGCTGAGTTCAGATTGACCAGACTCTGGTTATTAAGTCGCTCTACTTAAAACCTGGAAATTCTTAAACTTTAATAATTCAAGTTGAACCATAATAGTATAAACATATAATATCGCACGGCGAACAAACAAATGTTAACGAAAAATGTTGCTCTGGGGCGCGACAACAACAACAACAACAAATCCGATAATAATATCGTGAAAAGCAGCAACCACGAGAAGGGAAATAAGTGTGGAAAGAATCTGATCCCGCTACTAGTACACAATACGTCAAATATTAAAATGGACGAGACTGGTAGTGAATGGCGAAGTGTATGGCATACACTTTTTCCAGAACAGACTGTAAGAAACGGCTTGTCGCGTCCCAGCGCAAAATTTTTTGTTAACATTTGTTAGTTCGCCGTGCGTCATCTGTATATTTACACCATTTGTGCTTGAACATAAGTTGCTATGATCCATTGGTACAAACCGCACCAAGATGTAGAACCAATTTATTTAAAATAGATAAAAATTTTAATATAAAAAATGTACCTCGAACAGCTCGCATTCTAATATAATTTTATAGATCATTACGAAAACAGAATCAGAAAAAAAATTCATTTTCCTATTTTGTTCCTCGCTTGTTGCAATCGCTTTTTTAACTGACCTAGTTTTGATATGAGACGTTTTCGTTTTGTTTTTTTTTAAATTGTATATTTTTTTTTTTTATTAATCTTTGACTAGCGTTGTGTAAATTTTTAGATTGTATATTAATTAATTCAATAAACGTATCTATTATGAGATTGAATAACTACACACCTAACCATGAGATATCGAAGAAAATATTAATACTTGTTTGAATTGTCAATCTATTAATCAATGATATGAAAACACTAAACACTATTCACAATTATACATTTTTTACATTGTTTTGTTTTTTGAAACATTTTTTTTTAAACGAAAGAAACTTTTATATTCTTTGAATTTTGAAGATTTAGGAAACTAGTTTTAAACCCAATAAAAATTTTGTTTTCTTTATATCAGGGGTGTCCAACCAACTGAATTTTTTGGCGGGTCAGATTTTAAATTTTTGAGTATACGGTGGGCTGCAGAAAAAAAACATACACTATTTATATTTACTGGAATATGAAGTAGTTACGGGCACTAAAAATTCAAATGGAGAAGTATTTTCCGTAAGGCCGATGTGGTCAATTTTGAGCGGGGCTTGACTTTGAGGTCCATAGAAAGCTTTGTTATTTTTTCAATTACAAGTCGCTAGGCCTAAGAAATCGAAAAATACCACCGGTTATGATATTTTCCTTCGCGATCTTATAATAGTTTTTATCTTATTTTTTTTAGTTTCCTGAAAAACTCTAATTTTTATCTTAACTTTTTTAGTTTTCTAAAAAACGCGTGAACGAATAGATTTTTCTTTTAAACAATTTTTTAGACAAATTCGTAATTTTTACGGCTTGTAATTCTAGTAGATCTTAAGGTCGCGGTGACAAGGGAGCGAGAAAGCACCACCCCATACAAATAAAATAATAAAAAATAATAAATTCTAGTAATTCCGTTGATTTTTCATTACATCGTGGTCTAGATATCCGGATCTGGCACGAGTTGCAAGTTGGACGTCCCTGCTTTAAGATACTAGTAGAACTTTTCGATGTAACTTTATTACTATTCTTAATCAAGTGCTTTTTGAAATCCTGGAAAATTTGGTGGATATGTGAGACCATAAGGAAATTTCAACGAAAACACTATGGAAAGAAAATTAATCAAAACCAGTTAGAAAGTTCTTTGGGCCGGTAATTTTTAAAAACATACTTTTGTGCACTCTTTTTTTTTTTCTTCAAAAAACATTTTAAACGGAAATTCTACTTGTCCATAAAATTGCGCGCCAAGTGCAAAATTATACTCAATTTTTTTTTTTGTTGAAAATTTGTACAAATTTCAGTCGTTTACTTCAGTTATTATTTTTGCAAAATTACCAAAAATATTTTCTTCGATATCGTTTTGTGTGATGATATCCGAGTTGTTTAAAACGATAGTCATAACGCCATCGATTGCTGGTCAATATAAACAATCGGTAAATAAAAGAAGCGAAAATTTAAGCACGAAACGAATCACTTTCACACGTACGTAAAATAGAATATTGACCATTGAAAATTTTTCTTTATTTTCTTTCAGACATTTACCAGAATTTAAAAAAAAAAACTTGAAATAAATAAACTTTTTTTCTTTCAATCCCATTCATATTGTTAGACAAATATATATTTATATAAAAAACTTGCAACGCAAATTACACAGGATTTCGCATCATTTTCGTTTATTGAATGTTTTTTAGGTTCGTAATGCCTCAATTCGAAGTGCCCTTCCGTCTTCACCGACACCGTCCCGCTATTGGGATCGCGAAGGTCGTTCATCAACATTATCCAGCCGGAACATAAATGATTCAGACGATTATATATCGACAAAATCAACATCAGACTATGATAAGACCATCTCATCTGAAAATTCGGAAGGTAATTATTTTTTTTTCACAATCAATTCAATGCCGTACAAATTTTCAAAATCAATGCCGAAGGAAAAGCGATTGTGATTTTTTTCCAAAATTTCCATAAAAATATTGGGAAATTCTTTGACGTTTTTTAAGTTTTTGTGAATTTAGACGTCAAACAGTTTAATATATATTTTTCAAGCAAGCATTTGTAAATCTCTGACAAATATGACGTTACAAAGTCATATTTTTGGAATTAATTTGGAAAGAATTTAAAAATCTCATTTTCAGTTTACGATGCTTTAATGCAACATTTAAACGCAGGTTCCCACTAACAAAAAAATCCATTTGGCTTTACTTTTTTTTATAATCTATTGATTTTTTGTGTTTTTTAGGATTATGCGGGTTAAGAAATATTGGAAATACATGTTTTATGAACTCAGTCATACAGTGCTTAAGTCATACCCGTGAACTGACGAAATTCCTGAAAAATCAAGTCAACGTTAAATCCTCGTCGAAAGATCAACAAATTTTATGTGGTAAGGAGTTTGGAAGTGTCTATAAAATATGTCACCTTAATTTAAGGCTTTTGTAATCACTTTTTGCATCTTCAGTACACTTATTTATGGATAATCCCTTTGATTGCATTAGAATTATCTCAATTTATTCATTCGATCACATTTTTGGTTACGGTAAATTTTACAATTAAATCAAATTAAATAACAAATCCGATAAGCAATGCGCCTTTAATTGGGTATAGAAAAATAATTGAAATAATTCTAATTATTTGAAATCAGGGCACCAATCATGTATTCCGACGCGTCTCTGTCTTTCGACTTCGACGCAGCTTTTAACTCTTGACTTCGCCATATCAGCAGCTTCAAATTTCCTGGAATGACAGTCAGAATCACGTTTCGATTCATAGTGCCGATTCCGCGAAATTTCAAGCTGCAGATATGGCGAAGTCAAGATTTAAAAGCTGGGTCGAAGTCGAAAGACAGAGACGCGTCGGAATACATGATTGGTGCCCAGTATTTGCTATGGGAATAAGTTTTAGCGTTTTTTTTTTTTTGTGAAAAATCTTCGCGCAGATCCAGTTATGCTTACAAATACACCTTCTCTAGCCATTTAAGCTACTTCTCGCGAAAAATTTCGAAAATATTTCTCTGAAGACTTTGCCCTAAAAAAATATTTTACTCAAATAGTTTTCAATTTTTAGAATTCTCAAAATTAATCCGTGACATGTGGAAGCCAAACACTCGCAGTATGACGCCACTAGAACTCAAAAGTGCATTTTCATCCAAACATCGAATGTATAGCGGCTACAATCAACAGGATGCACAAGAATTTTTACGTTTCTTCTTAGATTCACTGCACTCAGCACTAAACACTGGATCCAAGGGTGGAGAATTAAAAATAGATGATTGTTTGAGGTATTTTTTTTCATCAAATTAATTTAAAAGATTTTTATTTAATGAATTTTTTGTACTTATTCCATGCAGTGACAATAAAAAGGCTGATTTAACATGGGAGTGGTATTCAAGAATAGAAAACTCTATAATTAGGGATCTTTTTGTTGGGCAACTGAAGAGCACACTGAAATGCACAACTTGTGGCAATACGAGTGTTACATTCGATCCATTTTGGGATCTCAGTGTTCCTCTGCCGTCCTCCTCCAGATGCAAGCTCGATGCGTGCCTTGATTTGTTCATCAGGGAAGAAGTCCTCGATGGTGACGAGATGCCAACCTGTTCGAAATGCCAAACGAGGAGGAAATGCACCAAAAGCTTCACAATACAGAGATTCCCAAAATATTTAGTTATTCGTATCCTTTTCAAACAAATTTATGATAAAATGATGATTTTTTTAAGAAAATGATTGTCTAGTTCTACAAGTGGGTAAAATTTTGGAGCGTATTTTTTGGCGGGACGTTTTTTTCTATATTTTTTTTTTGCACACAGTCACATCGTTACTAACAATTTTGCAAATCGAATTCAGTGTGTACTTTTACTCGATTCTGAACGTTGATATTTTTCTGCTCGGTTTTACTCCTAACAGTTCTCTTAGTTTTTCTGATATTTAAATGGTTTTTCTTCTTCTCTACTTTTAATTCATTCCAGTGTTTTTTTTAGAAAAAAATTTTCCTTTACTAAATATTTGTAAAAAAAAAACAGACTTAAAGCGATTCTCAGAGACACGTTGGAGCAAACTATCAAATGTTGTAGAATTCCCAACTGGTGAGAGAGAACTAAATATGGGCCCATATGCCGCTAGTCCAACTACAACAGCGTCTTACACGTTATATGCTATTTCTAATCACATGGGTAAGATTTTTTTGATTCTTGTTTTAAGTCATGCTTACTAAAAGTCCAAAAACTTTGTAGGCAACATAATTTACCTGAATTTATTTAATAAATGAATCTTTTTTTACAGGTTGTACAGCCGGAGGTCATTATGTCGCACTATGCAGGCATCCGGCGTCGAAAAAATGGCACGAATTCAATGATAATGTGTAAGTATTAAAAAAAATACACAGACCGACTAAGCCAAGCTTGATTTGGTAGGCTTTTGTTGTCTTTTCCGGATAATTTGAGGTCTCTGGGCACCAATCATGTATTCCGACGCGTCTCTGCCTTTCGACTTCGACGCAGCTTTTAACTCTTGACTTTGTCATATCTGCAGCTTGAAATTTCGCGGAATCGTCACTATGAATCGAAACGTGATTCTGACTGTCACTCCAGGAAATTTGAAGATGCTGATATGGCGAAGTCAAGAGTTAAAAGCTGCGTCGAAGTCGAAAGACAGAGACGCGTCGGAATACATGATTCCTGCCCAGATTTCGAATCTGGCAGTAGATTTGCTAGGTCAGCTCGAGTTTTTGGTTGGTCAGGAGGGGGCTTAACAAGAACCCCATGCACGGTCTCCAATTGGGACCATTGTGCACCTCCGATGTCCCTCGATGGAGCAGATTGAGCACAAACAAGAGATCCATTGGTTAAAATCGGTGGTATTACATCCGTGTATAGCCATTTAACAATTTTTGATTGCAAGCTCCAGTTGTCTTCTATAGACCTTTTGTACATTATCCCGATCTTTTAAATGGTAGGTCCAGATGAGACGTTTGTCCAGTATGACCCGCAAGAATTTGACTTTCATCTTCAGCTCTAAACTGATGGAGCCAATCCTTGGTACGATTAATTTTGGTAGTGTGTATCTTTTTCTTGGTGAAAATAAATACAGAGATCGGTTTTAGACTGATTAGCCTTTAGACAGTTTTAGCCACTATCGGTTTTAGTCACTATCGATTTTAGCCACTATCCATCCAGTTAGTTTTTGAGATACTGATAGTTATCCGTAAATACGCAAAAAAGTATGAGCTAACTTATAATAAATTCTGCATATCTCAATAACTATAGCTAACCCAACCAAACCACTGCCAGAATTAGAATCAGAAACTTAAAATTACGCAAAAAAATATTCTAATATCGATTGCACCAAATAGAGCGTCGGGCTGTGGTTTATAATTTCAATAATTTTTCAATACATTTAAATTTTATTTCCATTTAATTCCAGCGTTAGTGATGATTTATCAGACAGTACTTTGGTTTCATCGAGTGCCTATCTACTATTCTACGAACGATCGTAAGAATATCAGAATTACATTAATGAAACTAACACAATTAAAATTAGAAAAAGGAAAGAAAAGAAGAAACTAAACTGATTACTAATTAAGCGACATTTTATGTAGATAAAAATTTATTAACAAATTTCGATGCAAAAATCCAGCTGAAAACAAAAATAATAAAAATTTACCCAAAAAAAAATTATCAGTTACAAACGAGAGGAACACTTGAAAAAAACGAGCCTAAGAAGATAATTTTATTAAATGTAGAAAATAAAACAAACGTCAAAATTTATAACAATGCAGATAAAGAACTAAAATGAAAATAACAAGCACGTACTTAAAACGAAATTAAAAAACAAGCGTAAAGAATTCTGTAAAAATTGTAAGAAAAAAAAATTAACATATAGTCCACATAAAAAATAATGTCAAATGCCTATTAACACGAACAAATTTATGCTTATTACCAAATTACCTAAATTTAGATCTTGATAGCGTATAAAATGATCACAAAAAAATTACACAACTTCCATTGTGGAAATATTGCAAAAAACAGAATAAACAATGTTAATGTTTAAAAAAAAACGGTTAACCTTTAGACTACCGGAATTTTTTCATTAAAATAATAGGTTTTGGTTTTGAACATTTGTTACATATTTGGAATCTAAATATTGCGTGGGTCGCCGAGATTGTATGTGGCCGCGTTCGGGGCCACCCCGGCAGCCTAAAGGTTAAAGAATGAACAAAAAGGGGAAAAACATAAATATTTTTTTGTATTTACTTCTAGATCTTCTATCGTTTCTATTTTGTAAATTGAATGTTTTTTGTGTATAAAAAATTATCAAATATATATTTTAAGGGTACCTATTCTAAGTGATTGATGAGTAATTATCGTGAATTGTAAATAAAATATCAGTATGTATTATTTTCGCTTAAATTTTTGTTAATAAGTTTCGCTTGACGATTTTACAAAAAAAAATGTTAACTGGATAATGCGTTATGATTTTGGCGCGTTTTTGATGTTTCAATTGATCTAATTGTAATCAAATTTCATAAAATACTTAGTTGAAATGTACAGGAGAATGGGATTAGATAGGAAAAATTTTCTACCATGAGTTTTAAACCAATTTTGGTTAGAGCTATGGCATACTAAATGTGTTGCCGCATTGCGTGATTTTTATAATCAGCCAAATAAATGTTTTCCCTTCAATAGAAGGGTGTTTTTTTGCACACTGAAATAGAAAAAGTTAAAATAACTAAAGATTGGACAAATAGGAAGCGTTTGTAGAATGCAAACTGTCTAAATTTGATTGGCTGTCTTTAAAAATTTCCCAATGCGACAACGTAATGCATTCGGTGTGCCGCAGCTTTACCCCCGTCGCACATTTCAGCTAAGCGAGCTCAACTACGTGAGCTAAGTTTCTCGCTGAAAGTAAAATCCTTAGCATTTCCATTGGCGACCGCATACTTCAGCGAAACTATGAAACTACATCGCGTAGTCATGGGCGACGCGGACTAAGCTCGCTCGCGTAGTTCAGACCTCAACTACGCGAACGACTTCGCTGGCATCGCTGACACTCACATATAAATATTTTCGGCGTTATACAATGTAGAATCGGTGTTTGCAAAAGTGTAGTATTTTGTGGACATAAAAGTGTAAGGAAAACGTGAAAATTGAATTCTTTTACGGAATATTTTCAATCGCGTTAAATAATTCTAAAAATGGCTGCAGATAAAGTGGAAAAATGCATATATTTACCGAAAATATTGCCGCGTAGCTTAGCTCAAGTGTGCAACGAGGTGAGCTAACCCAGCTAAGCTAGGTAACTATAGCTAGTCTCGCTCACATAGCTTAGCTGAAGTGTGCGACGGGGGTTAAGCAGGCAAAAATATTTTTACAATGAATAAAATATCTCCAAAACTTTTTATTTTAGTGCTCAGTAATGTATGTAAAAAGATACGTAGGGGAAAGGGTTAACGACTAGTGGTTCGTGTGGTGTTGGAGGGGGTGGCGGAGGGAGCGTGGGCGATGGGTAAAAATTTTTATATTTGATTTTTAAAATACGGAAAAATATTCAACCAAAGACTTCGGATGGGGGAGGATTTTCAGAATTTTGTAAATGACAAAAACCGTCGAACAAGCGGTAAACTCGGAGAACTATTCACCCCGATTGCGAGTGTCGTGTCGTTTTCGACAAGAGTCGTTTTACGTGTTGTTGTTGGTAGAAAAACACTAACAACAACACGTAAAACGACTCTTGTCGAAAACGACACGACACTCGCAATCGGGGCGATTAATTAGCATTAGTATGGAGAGCATACAAACAATTAGAACCTTTCGCAAGTACACATTTAATGAAATTCCAAATGCTTTTATGCTCTACCGCAGAAATTTAGCCAATATGTCGGCGATTTGCAACACGTCTGAAATTTTGAAAGCCTTATAACGAATTAGTTTCATTAAAACACAGTGCAGGAATTACGGTGGCTGAAGGGTAATTTTTAGGGATAATAGCAAAACCAGCTTCAAAAAACTAATTAAATTATTAACTTGTAATGATCCAAAAAGCTTTCGATTAAACTGAAAGCGTTTGATTTTTTTTTTCCTAACTTGGTCCTATAAAATTTCTTTCAAAAGTAAAAAAAATGCATTTTTAACTCGTTTCCCACATAAATTAATACTAAACAAGTTTCAATAAGAAATTCATTTAATTAGTTTAACACGAAAACAAAATTTTTATGACTAAAACAAGAAATATTGATAGCGGTTCTTCTTTAGAAATTAATGGCTGGAGATCTTCAATAAATGCCTGTCGCACACCAGTTTCGAGTCAACGATTTAAAGACGAAATATCAACCAAATACATAGATAACAATATCTATAGTAAGGATATTAACTATAAAAGTACAGCTTTATTATCGAATACAAACAACAGAAATTATTACACAAATAATCCTACTAATAATAATAATGATCCTTCAAATAATTTTATTAACACGCGAAAATCACAAGAAAAGCCCGTTAGTGGTGTCAATTTTGTACTACACACAATACTTGGTATTGTTATTTATTTAATTATATTTCTATTATGGTATTTCATATTTTATTAGCGTTAAATTGTTTTTTTTTCTAAATTTTGTTTTTGTAAAATTTTATGTGTAATTAGTTTTTATGTTGAAATTATTGAATGCTTACTATAATAATTTATTACTATGAGTTAATTATTGTTCCCTTTTTTCGTTTTTTTTTCTGTTATTTATTTTGTATTCATAATCGTTGTAATTTGTTATATTTTTAAAATTCTAATTTAATTATTATGTATCGTAAACTATGTTTAAGAAAATGTAAAGAAGACCTTCAACTAGAGTTAGAAGTGATTTGTTGTTTTTTTAAAGTGGAAAACAATTATTGGTAATGGTGCTTTAAGATTATTTTTTTAAATTTTGGTTTTATGTTTATGTTTACGTTCTTTTATGTTTATGTTTACGTTAAAAATTTGTTCGTTTTATGTTTATGTTTACGTTCTTTGTAAAAAAAATTAACTATGACAAACAGAACTGTATTTAGGCAAATGCAGCCAGCGTAGCTGCACGACACCAAACTAGAGAAATTAGCTAAACATTTTGATTCGGATATTTTAAGTAAAATTTTGCCATATTCGCTTTAAAAAATATTTTACGGTAAAAATCGTTTCCTTTTTCTGAACATAAAAAAATCACATAGAAAAGTATTCACAATCTTTATTAAGAAATCGACAAAAATCGTGTTTAAACAATAGCGGACAATTTGCGAACTTTTAGTCTTGACGAATATTGGAAAATTGAAAGATAGGTCAGGACCAAAACCGGGCAATCAGAATCCAATTATGTTGATTTAATAACCTAAAATCCTTTTCTCCGTTGTTTTTTGAGATGTCTCTTATCATTCTTGAGGTATTTCTCATATTTTGAACTCTTTGCAGCTGGTTATGAATACGGAGACCCTATTGTTTAGGGAAACCACAAAAAGCATTACCACACAGATGTCGCACGGCGAACAAACAAATATTCACGAAAAAATTTGCTCTTGGACGCACATAAAAGCTTATTGCGATTCGAACTCGAATAGGTTTTCCAACGAGAGCAAATGTATTTTCATTGAGAGCGCAAGCAAAGATTAGGAAAATAAAGATAAGAATCCTAGAATAAATTTTGGGGTCCCATAAACATTTGGCAGCCGAAATGGAATCTTTAGTATGCCTTGCAAAACGATTATTAACTGTCCAAAAATCAATAATAATCACCCGGATTGCGATTGTCGTGTCGTTTTCGACAAGAGTCGTTTTACGTGTTGTTGTTGGTAGAAAAACACTAACAACAACACGTGAAACGACTATTGTCGAAAACGACACGACATTCGCAATACGCACCAATATTTAAATTGCATGCTTTACTTGCTTGAGATTCATAACTCTATTATTTTTCGTGCATTTTAAAAGTTCTGTGGTTTGTTATCTTTAGTTGTCTAATCTTTGGCGTAACTTTAAAGAACGAAATAATGAAATTAAGTTTTGAATACATGAGGTTGGAGCAACGCTAATATGTCTATTAGTTTTAGGCTGTGTACGAATCCGCGAAATTTTGACATAACAAAAACGGTGTTGAATATCTGTTGGTGACAACCAAATTTTGACAGTGGTGAAAAAAAATTTTTTTTGCTGTGTGGATTGTAATAAATTTATAAAACTCACATTTAACGTATTTATTTCCCTTGTTTTCCATAATCATCTCTCAAGTGTCAAATTTACGCTGGCTTTTCTCAGGATGAAGTTCTGACGTTTGGTGTGGTGAGTATAGACGTCAAAATTTTGTTCGACTATCCAATTATGACAGTTAATAGTTCAGTTCTGTCAAAATTTCGCGGATTCGCACACAGCCTTACAGCCCTATTCTGGCATTATGACTGGTCACAAGTCACAACTCGTTAGAGACGATCGGCTTGTTACTTTCTTTGTGACTGACCGAGTATTCCATATTCTTGGCGTTGGGTCACAAGAAACGTAACAAATAATTCACCTCAGTATAATTCCAGAATGGTGAATAAATTTGACAGCCGCTTTGTGATTATTTAGTTTAGTTCAGTTTTTGGTTTTGTTAGTTTTTAAAGTAATTTTAATATTTGTAAATCTGTGAAAATTGTGGAGAAAGTGCGTGTTTGCCGTGCGTGTTAAATTATAAAAAAAAAGGTGGGATGTTATTGGAAACCTGAACATTTTCAATAAAAATTTTCTTATTTCGCCAAAAAGTCTTCTTTGTTTGTCAATTGACCAGAAATCGTCTCCGTTGTACTCTGGAAATATCACATTCAATTAAATAGTGCAGGAAATAGTTTCTTTTTGTCTTGTTTTTATCTTGTTACCTGCTTGTGAGTCGGTCACAGTTTTGACAGTAGCTGAGATCAGTCGAAATTGTGACTGAACGCTGAGAATACCAAAAAGTCACAACTTGTGATTCACCTCGCTCTTGTGATCGAGTTGTGACTAGTGACCTTTGCCAGAATAAGGCTGTTAGATTGTCTTTAGATTGAGACTTTTCAAGCGTCTGCCTCGGTTCCTTTTTGCGCCTGAGTTTTTATACCCGTATGGTGAAACCAAAGGGTATATTAACTTTGCCTTACCGTTTGTAACGCCAAGATCCCGTCATCACACATAAAAATGAATTACACCAGTGTGTTTAGAATGATAAAAATAATTAATTTCTGCATGTCCGTCCGTCTGTCCGTCCGTCTGTCTGTCTGTGGCGCGGATTGCGGGCGCACGGATTGAGCTAGAGACTTGAAAGTTTGCACAGATCCGTTTTTCGTAAAATGTGAGGTTAAGTTTGTTAATGGGCAAAAATGGACCATTAGGGGGGGGGGGGTACCCCCCATACGAACGAAAACGTTTTTTGCGAATACCTCAAAAACGGTGCATCTTATCAAAAAAGTGCAAGAACAAAAGTTATTTAGGCCATGATTCTACATAAAACTCCCATACATCAAAATCCGATTGGAATAAAGTTTAAAAGATCTTATTGGAAATTTTGACTTCAAAGTGGAATTTTGATACAACCGTCAGATTGGCAATTATAGCTTTTGTTATGTTCAGACTGGGACTTTACAAGAAAAAGCAAATGTGAAATTAGTAAAACAGCTGAATCGGAAGTTTTAAATTGAGTATTTGACTGTATTTATAATTTGTTTCGTTGTTTTTTCCAGTTCGACATAATTATTAAAACTCTTCTCTTTTTTCTTTATTATTGTAAAAAAAATCAATATAACCTTTCTTTTTAACAATTAAACGAGAATTGTTTTAGCCAATCAGAGGCCGATGCCCCCGAAAACTTTTCTAATTCTCGTGTTTTTCTTTCATACTCTCCCCTTCGCCTATCGCTAACAAACTGGTCAGGCAGGTGCCTGGAAAGTCTCAATCTAAACACAGTCTTAGAAATATCTTGCACTATATTTTTGAAATAACTGTACTGCATACATTAATACGTCGACCGCCACCTGAAACACTTGAAACCACTGTTTTTCTTTGTCTATTTTATAATCTCATTTTTTTCTGTACATCGTATTGGACGATGCTAGTAACCTGCTAAAGAAATTTGCCGCAAAGTCCACCAAAATTGCTTCTTGCACGGAAGCAATTTGTTTTAAACTGCGTAAACTCTTTCTCAGTCGTCATTCTTCTGTATATTTCTTGAACTCAAAAAAAAAAACAAAAACAAAATCACCACAAAAGTAAAATTTGAGACAATTGGTGCTTCATATTTATTAAACAAAAAAAAAATCGTAGTTAGGGAAAAGAAAAATAGAAAGAAATTCAACCAATTTCGTGTAATTGGCCTAAATTTTAAGACACTTCTTTTATGTCACAAACAAACAAACAAAAAAAATGAAAACTTACAAAATGTAATGTTTTGATCAATGCATATTAAATGTGAAATTTCGGAACGTGTTGTAGATGTACCAAAATATGTTCAATAAAAAAATTAAGTAATGAAGAAAATTAAAATTTTTATAATAATTACAATGTGATATCCCTAAACACAATAAAGAAGTAACAAAACAAAATTTAAAAAAAACTCACATAGATTAAAATTTTATTTTCGTGAACAGCATTCTCATATATTTGTTATCTAAATCTGAAACATTTCGTAGCAATCTCAGAGGTGAGCCAAAAGAATTTCGTTTCAAAAATTTCTTGACAATTCAAAGATCAATAAACTAACAAGATACTCGTATAAAAAAATTTGATTTTATAACAAATTAAAATTAAAGATTATATCAACATTTCCTTAAAAAAAATCTCTACGAGTTTAAAATCGTCATCTAAGTACTGTTTTGCCGTAGGTGTATAGGAATTCTTATATACATACGGCAAAATGAATCTGAGTCAGTAAAATGGGAAAACATTTTTAGTACCTAATGAGCGGTTTACACGTTGGATAATAGGCATTGTTATATAAGAAAATGTTGAAATATTTTGTTAATATTTCTAATATTTAGAAATAAATGCAGTTTGTTCAAACTCTTAAACGGTAGGTTATCAAGAGATAAAAATCTTTTTGAAATGATGAACATTTTCGCGAAAAGTCTCAGATATTTATTTGCAAGCGTGACGAATCTCTAAAATTGAGAGTAAAGAAATCAATTTTAACTTTGTTAAAACACGTACACAAAAAAAAACTCACACATAATTAATTTAACTGAACTATATTTGAATATTTTTAAGAGTGTTGTCACAGCAGAAAACCCAAAAAAAAATTACAATTTGAATATCCTATAATAATCGTCATATTATAATCTTTAAGTGCAATTAATTAATCATAAGTGGAAGAGAAAACATTTATAATAACAGCAAAAACCAATGAAAGTGAGAAAAAAATTATTAAAAACGATATAAAATGATAAGAATTGGGTGGCAAAAAAATATTTTAAAAGAAAACTATACAAAAAAAAAATATTTGATTATTGTTTTTAATAAATTATATTTATTGTAAGAAAAATAAATCCAAAAAGAAATTGTAATGAAATTGAAACAAAAATTTAATTAAATGTATTCTTAAATACAAAATTATATATATATATATATATATTTGTCTCTATTTATAATAAAAAATCACTTCTAATTTTAGTTGAAAGTAACCATCGATTGGTAAATGATAAAATTATATTTGAAGAATTTAAAGAAAATCAACAGAAATTTAATTAAATATAATTAAAACAAACATCTGTGAAAAAATACCAATCTAATGTACTTATCTGTGAAAATACTATTTAATAATAATTATAATAAATAGAGAATAACAAAATCTATAAAAAAAGATATATAATTTATTTATTTAAAAAAAAAAAAAATATTACACGAAACCAATGTAAAGTAAGAATGTATAAAGAAACTGATAATGAAACGCAAAATCCCAAAATCTGAACAAAGTTTAAAATGAATAACTGAAAAAATATATATCTATATTTAATGAAGAAGAAAAATCAAACACTCATTTTGCTAATTAAAATTTATTTTTAATAAATACGAGTATATAGTAGGTAAGGAAAGGCAATTTTAATATTGTTTTGAATAATTTTAATTGTATATTTTAATTATTTAAATTGTTACCAAACTTTTATTTATTTATATAAAGTCAAGGAATTTTATTTAATATTACAAGTAATATTATTTACACAAAACAATAGTGAAAGGAGATATTCTGTGCATTGCGTCACAAAAAAACGATTTTTTTTTTGTCAAAATATTTTTTTTTCTTTGTGCAATAAGACATTATATTAAAAATGAAATGAGAAATAAACTATTTTATGGTAGATGTGGTGTTTGTATGGAACCCCTTTCCCGCTTAAAAGAACATTTCACAAGCACTGCTGAGTCGATCGGAGTCAATCCTTCTGTCTGTTAGTACTAGAGATAAAGCCATGAAGGATGTCTGGTCCTCGAATATGAGGATCCTATTAACTTTTGCTGGAAAAATGTTTTAAAAATTTTAAAAATCGCAATTTCGTTTTTCAATATTCGCTCCTACGCGTTTTCTATGGATGAAAGATGTTGAAGACACTAACATTTCCTATACTTTTGTCTTTTATTAGAACTTGGAACCGAATACCGTTTTTTCAAAAAAATATAGTTTTTCTCCATTTTCTCGAAAACTAATGGTTTGAATTACAGAGAATGACATTCCCACAATTTTGTTATTTACCGTTATTCGCTGTCTTTATTATTCCTCGAGATATTTTCATAGAAGTGAAAAAATAAATTTTTGCAAATCGCTCGCAAACTAATGACTTTTCGAAACAGAAAAGAGGATTAAAAACATTAAAATTCTTTACATTTTTCATCGTATATTATCAAGATTTTGCAGATTTTGTAAAAACAAATTTTGACTAATAGTTTATTCGTAAAATTATAGAAGATATAAGAAAGTTATGTACTGTTCACAGCAGGTTTCTTTCACAGAAAACCACCATACGGGTATAAAAAGGACAGGATTTTTTGCGGAAGCGAAAATAAGAAAAAGATTTTTTTACGAAAGTGCATTGCAGGATTTTTTGTAGAGTAAATGCGCCGCAGGTGAAAGATTTTCCTGAAACTTCTTTTAAAAATTGGAACTAAAAGAGGAAATTAACACAAATTTCTTGATGGCTACGGATATCCGAGAGATTTTTTTTCGCTCAGTGTTAAGACATCGAATTTTAAGACACAATTCAGCAAACGTCTCGGAGAACTCTTTAACGAAGAATTAAAGGATGACACAGAAAAATGAAGAACTAAACCATTTAAGAAATATAAAATATTTAAAGAACAGGACTGTCCTTTGAAATAAGCGAAGTAAAATAAACATACAAGTATGATAAAAATAGTATTTTTGACGCGGTTCTATGCTGAATTTCCCACATAGCAATTTTCTTTAATGGCGACGATATTTTTAATGATTCTTAAAGTTTTTCCATGCTAAGTTTGAATGACCTTTTTATACCCGTATGGTGAAACCAAAGGGTATATTAACTTTGCCTTACCGTTTGTAACGCCAAGATCCCGTCATCGCACAAAAAAATGAATTACACCAGTGTGTTTAGAATGATAAAAATAATTAATTTTTGCATGTCCGTCCGTCTGTCTGTCTGTCCGTCTGTCTGTCCGTCCGTCCGTCTGTCTGTCTGTCTGTGGCGCGGATTGCGGGCGCACGGATTGAGCTAGAGACTTGAAAGTTTGCACAGATCCGTTTTTCGTAAAATGCGAGGCTAAGTTCGTTAATGGACCATTAGGGGGGGTACCCCCCATACGAACGAAATCGTTTTTGTGAATATCTCAAAAACGGTGCATCTTATCAAAAAAGTACAGGAACAAAAGTTATTTAGGATATGATTCTATATAAAACTCCCATACATCAAAATCCTATTGGAATAAATTTCAAAAAATCTTATTGGAAAGTTTGACTTCAAAGTGGAATTTTGGTATAACTGTTCGAATTTTGATACGAATATCACCATACGGGTCTCCAATGATTGCCAGATGGGCAATTATAGCTTTTGTTATGTTTATAACAAAAAAATAGATTTTAAAGTAGGTTTCTCCCACCATACGGGCATTTTCAGACCACAATCCTTACATTTACAAATTTAGAATTTTATTATCGTTTACCACCGATTATACGAGGTTTCGAAATTCTCAATATAAAAATGTTGTCGTTTAGTGTATGTTTTAAAATATTGATATGTTTTTTTCTGTTACAAAGTGCCCTAAAATTCTATGAATATGTAAAAACCAACCAAAAGCGCCGCCACGTAGACGGTTAAAAAAGGATGCGTGTTTACGTGTTTAGCATACGTTATAACCCATACAGCCCGTAAATATCCAACGGGAATGTGATCAGCCCGCAAAAGACACAGAAAATATTACAAATGTAACAAACAAACGAAAAAAAAACATTCCTTAATTGACATACCGACGTCGCTGCGGCTGTGAAGTAAGTGACTGATATAAAATTCAATTACGGCCATGAATTTTTCAACAATTTTTTATCTAGTGGAATCCAAAAATAACGTTAGCCACGAAACTTCAGGATAAATGAATGAACGACGGCCAAAACGGACAAACTGTCAGATAAGATGTATTATCCCACATAATTTTTCTATTCGAAGATATTTTATTTACTTTTGTATCTATTTTTTTTTTTTGAATATTATTCGAGAACACCTCGAGACGTACGAGATGAATGAAATTTCTGTTACATAATCGATTGATTGAGATGTTTCACTGTCATCCTAGATAAACCAAAGAATGTACGCCAAAAGTCTATTTTTATTATCATCTCTCGCACGACTATAGTGTAATGGAGCGAAATGGAATTATGGCGTTGCTTTCTGGGATGTTATGGGAAATATTCACATATCCCTATCCCCTGCAAACGTACATAAAATTACACTGGAACTCAAGATAGTGAAAAGCACATGACTTTCTGATACCAAGTTTTTTTCAAATTCTGGTTTTTGTAATATAAACTCCAATCGCCTCGGGAGTGCTCGGGAAATGTTTTTTAGGCAAAATTAACAAGTCAAAATTTTTCATGATCACAAAACTTTATTACACTACTTCGTATAAGAAAGTAAAAACTTCAAACGTTCCTTCGACCAACGACGATGACGACGACGAAGCCTTCTGATAGACACACAATGATTGATTACTGTTTCGTCATCGAATTGACTAGGAAATTATTCAAAATAATCATTCATCGTCTTAATTTTGAATTATTTTAGTAGGTTTATGATTTCGTTGTTATATTCTGGCGTGAATTTTCTTTTTTAATAGAAAATC
Organism: Chrysopilus asiliformis; assembly: GCA_964034945.1. Classification (NCBI taxonomy): domain Eukaryota; kingdom Metazoa; phylum Arthropoda; class Insecta; order Diptera; family Rhagionidae; genus Chrysopilus; species Chrysopilus asiliformis. Next base: position 15,134,905 of record OZ035963.1, on the reverse strand, counting down.
AATGCGGGTTAAAAGGGGTAAGTTGGGGGAAAATATTTTTTCCTGATTTTCTGATAATTTCGCAGCCTTCTGCTTTTTTTTAAATTCCGGTTAGGCCCCAAAAGTATGGAGTTGCAGTGCTCCAAACCAACCTCCCCCTAAATATGTGACGTATTATTTTATGGGCAAGTTCAGTGTTCCCAAAAGAAAAATTTGAATCCGTTCAGATTTGACGGTTTGAACAGATTTATTTGAATCCTGTGAGAAAATTAAATCAAAAAATTTAGTTTTTAAGACACGTAAAAAAAGTGACGATTTTAGTCTTTAAAGAACATAGAAACCGCAGTATGGCAGCGCGCATTGAAGTCTTTTCCTGCTTACTTCATCATCATACTAATATATAAAAATAAAAATGAGTTGATGTCTGTCTGTCTGTCTGTCTGTCTGTTCCTCTTTCACGCAAAAACGGCTGAACCGATTGACTTGAAATTTGGCATGAGTGTCTGTGGTAGTTCTGGTTCCAACATAGGCATACGAAAAAGTAGCGCGAGGGGTGGGGGGGAGGAGTAAGGGGAGGGGGTAAAGTGATTTCGAAACTTAGTTTTTGCGCTATGTTACTCTTTCGCGGTGTGATAACGGGATTAGCCTGAAGTTTAGCTCCAACATAGACCAGAAGAGAGAGGCCGAAAATTTGCGTCACGTATTTTATGGACAGCCCCTGATGTGATTTCAAAAAAAATTCAAACAAAAACCATGTTATTTTTTTTAACTTTAAAAAAAATGTGATAAAAAAATTGTTTTAAAAAAATTCTATTATATATTTCATAGCAAATTCTTTTATAAGAATCCAATTTAAATATTTCAAGATTTCATAGCAAATTCCTATTACAACAAGCTATGAAAAAGGAAGTAGTATTTCTTGTTTATTTTCTTTCTTTGAAATTTTTTAAAGGTACAAACCATACCACAGTTTTCAAGATGTAAGTTTTCACACTTATACTCATTCGTCGTCCTTCACGAAAGGAAAAGTTGTAACAATTTCCGATAGCACCATCCGCTACAAAAAGGCCAGACCAGAATCAGAACCAGAATCGAACAGAACTAAAAGGGAACAAAAACGGAAACAAAGTATGAACAGATGATTCCACGAAAGGGGAAATATTTCACATTCACCACGACGACTCCCGCTTCCTGCAGCGATCGTACAGGATTCGTTTGTCATGGCCGATGGTAGGGCAAAGAATTTTCCCTCCCTGCACGTAAATTACTTAAAGTCTGAGGAAAATGTGAGAAACGTGGAAAATGTACGCAGTCTGGCTACTGATAGACAGTCAAAGTCGAGATTTACGTCAGTCTAAAGAAAGATTTCCTGCCATAAGGACGATTCGTTATCCTTTGCCGAACCGACATCGCTAGTGTGATTTTTTTCGTTCCGTCATTCTCTATTGGATTTCACCACCTCAGTTCGGTTCGATACGATTCGGTTGAATTTCTGCTATAATATTCGTGTTGGATCCTCCTGTCAGGTGGAAAGGAGAAGCTTTTAATTTTTGTAATCGGATTATCCATTTAAGGATTAGGACTGAGTTTACTCAACAAGGATCAAAAGGCTAAAAACGGTCCCCGTCCGTTTCTTTTCCTTTCATTTCGACGAGGCTCTTAAGTCTCACTGGGCCTTCGGCTACAATCTGTGTTTATATCCATCCATACATTATTATTATATCTCCCCCACTACTCCCCACCAGTTCCCCTTTCCTAGCTATCTAAAGAATCCCATTCGACGAAATGGGGGGAATTCCCCTTTGAAGCATATTTCCTAACGATTGAATGCATCGACTACAAATGTGAAAAAAGTGTCCCGGTAAGAAAGAAGTCCTTTGCGCTACTACTATTTCTATCCTTGGTCCCATCTATCCTATCGCAGCTTGTCAAATTGTGCTAATCGCATTCCTGGCTCTTTATTGAGTTACATTTACATTGCGGTTTGTGTCTCTTCCCTTTTAAAAAAGTTCCTAAATCGCAGACTTTTAGAACCTTCACCGCTTGTGCCCGAGAAAAAGGTGTGAGTTAAAGTGATTTCTTCAAGGGAAATATTTTTTTATTTGTGATTCTATTTCTTGTTTTTATAGCCAAGAAAATAACAAGGAGATAAAAGAATTTCATTGCGGGTAAGAATGGTAGAAGATTTTTCTTTTTTTTTCTCTGTTTTGTTTAAATTTCAAATTAAATTTATCTTTTGAACTTTTTCTTTCTTCTAGTCTTATTTTACTTTCTCGGTCAATTGAGTTCGTTTTTTAGGTAAATAGGCATACAGATTTATTATGATCCCTTACGATTTTTCTCTTATGTACTTTAAGAATTTCTAATACTCGACTTTTCTTGAGGGATCTTTTTCGTTATTTTCTGTCGGTTTAATGTTTCTACATTTTCTTAGAAGCAAAAAGCCGAATATCGGTTAATATTTATCTTGTGGGATTTTTTCATTGAAATATAGCCACAAAAATTGCCTTTTTACCAGCAAAAATGTATTCTCTTACTGCGGGTAATTATTTTTATGGAATCTGGTTTGAAAGTAGAAATGATTTATACACTATCTTCATTAATATTTTACTCTAATGTTTTATGAATGCATTTTTGCTTAGAAATTTAGCGAAAAAAAATTCTTTACAATATTTTCCGATAAAATCAAAATTTACTAGAATTTTTAAAATTACGGGGGTGCATTTTATAGGTAGGATGACCATATTTTATTTTTGTCAATCCGGGGAAAGATGAACAAGGAATTTTTTGCAGAAAAATGAAGACGAAAGCCAAGGAGAAGAAACAAGCCTAAAGGTATTCCAACGTCCCGGAATCTGAATTTTTGTCCCGGATTTTTCCACAATCAGTGTGAAATATTTCAAACGCTAGAAAAAAATAGTCACTAAACATGCAAAAGTATACTGTATTTTGGCTGGACGTTGCTCCAATGTACGCATTTTTCTTTATTGGTATTTTTAGCATTTCCGTTGCAATTATTTATAAAACGTAAAAAGCGCGAAAATCGAAGTAGATTTTTTGTGGGACTGTTTATCTCTTGATTTAAAAAAAACTCCACTAAATTCTGTTTAAAAAATTCCTCGTGCGGCGCACATTCAGGAACTATCCCGGCCATTCCGGAACATATGGTCGATAATTTTCCAAAAAATTTATCTAGTCACTTGAAAATTTGCACGGCTAAGTATCTCGTAAAACCCTATTCTGACATCGTGACTCGTAAGTTACAGGTCATAAGTCCATAGAACAGCACAACCTTCGAAAGGATTGAACTAGAGACTTGAAATTTATAGTTGAGTTTCTCGTAAATACCAAGGCTAAGTTCTTGAATGGACAAAATCGGAGTATTCCGTTCCCCCTCCCCCATATAAATGAAACAGTGAGTCTCCTTCCTTCCTCCCCCATACAAATTGATTTTTTTTTCTATTTTCTCGAAAACGATGCACAGTATCAAAAAATTCATAAAGATAAAATGTGTTTAGAATATGATTTCACATAACTTTTTCATACATCAAAATTTAATCTAACCACTCTTTGCCTTCTTTCCCATGCTAATGGAAAAATTTCTATAAAAAATTTGATCAGTTCTCATATAGAGTATTTGACAAGTGTCCACTGGTAATTAAGAAGGTTTTTTTATCATGCTAATATATAAAAATGAGTTGGTGTCTGTCTGTCTGTCTGTCTGTTCCTCTTTCACGCAAAAACGGCTGAACCGATTGACTTGAAATTTGGCATGAGTGTCTGTGGTAGTTCTGGCAGAGAAAAAAGAATCTAGAGAATAAACTCTTAGAACAAATTTTTAGAGAAAAATTTTCCACCGTGAGAGGAAGCAAGAGGATCCGATGTAACACGCAAAAAAATTATCCATTCGATTCCTCCATCTCATTGAATAGATACGACGAAAATGATTCTCTTTGCTTCGTGCTCCCTAGTCTAAAAGTATTTAACTTTTAGGCCGTAGCTAGTAAATGATAGGGACCTTTTCCCCCCCTTCGACGGGGAAATTTGTCGAAAATTTGTTCGGCAGAGTTTTTTCTATGTTTCCTTATTCTATGGTTCTGGTTCCAACATAGGCATACGGAAAAGTAGCACGATGGGTGGGGGGAGTAAGGGGAGGGGGTAAAGTGATTTCGAAACTTAGCTCTCCCAGTGTTAAACGCGCTCGAGGCCGAAGGCCGACCTGTGGGTGGGGGGTGAACCGCGAAGCTGTTCAGGGCGCAGCCCCTAGTGTTTTTATAATAACACTGATATCAGGGTTTCTGCTTTTGATGGATTACAGTGTCTTAGGCCCCGCTTAAACTTTTGATTTTATGCTTGAATATCTCCGCGAATTTTATTCAGAATTTGTTCTGCGAATTTTATTCATCTGTCGCAGAATAAAACCACTTAGCAAAAGTTGTCAAAATTTGAATTTATTTGAACAGCTTTAAATGAAAAAATTCAAGTCCGGGAGTCTTTCAGAACTAAATTTCTGAATTCTGTATCGTAGTCTAAACGGTTGTGCAACATGAATTTAGTATCGGAAAACAAAATTCGTGCAATAAAATGTTAGGTGTAAACGGCGCCTTACAAATCAGAAAATTATATAAATGAATAAATCAATGCACCCCAAGATTGTACACGGGAGAGAAATAATAGGACAGATTCCTACAAAAAAATAGGATTATACGAGACAGTGAAATTTTTTGGTAATGACTCCCAAACAAAAGGTTTTTCATTCTAAAAAATAGGAAATGTTACCAAAATTATAGGAATAATTCCCTATTTTTAAGGAGTCATTGCAGAAGAATCCATTGTCTCGTATAACCCTCCACTTTGCCTTTTAAAACTCCCCCAGGAAATTAATAAAAAAATCACAGTCTTTATAATTTAAAAATATGCTAATTTCATAACAAAAGCAAACACCTTAATTTACCAGCAAATCTGCGTGTAATTTTTCATATCCTTAATGTGTCCATTATCCGTTTTTATAATTAGAGTCGAAAAAAATTAAGGTTGTAAATCACATAATTAGTGATATTAATTACCAATGCAACAGGTTGATATACTCTGCGACATAAACAGATTTTATACTCGCATATAACAACAAAAAAATTACAATTTCATAAAGTCGAATTTGCGCATCGTGCAATATTTTTTCCCTACAACTAACCCTAAAAGCGATATATAGAAATGCCCCTTTTGAAAACAGCCTGTATTCAAAATGATAACGAAATTTCCCCAAATTATTTGCCAATCTGAGCATGTCTGAATTGTTATCAATAGATAAACTTCCCCATTCGTGAAGCCACAGCTATTTTCGTTACACTCACCACTGATAGACGACGTAGACGGAAGGATTTAAAAAGCTCAGGACACGCGGTAATCTCAGTTAGTCAACTTGGCGCTACCTTCCGTTTCGGTTCAAATATCCGAGAAGACCAGGTGGACAGATTTGTGTGGCACCGCATCTTGAAGAAATCAAAAGTGGAAGTGGTTTAGGTGGATTTCTATAAAGAAGCTCCTTAAAATCCATAAAACCCAGTTAGATTTAACAAAAAAAAATAACTCAAAGACTATAAGTGGAATCTCACCTGGAAAAATTAAATACAGACAGTGATTCAGGTTACTGTTGAAGTGGTGTTGAGAATACGATTCTCCGGATAGGAGTTAACTTCCAGGTAAACTATTTCATGCACTCAATTCCTGACATTCCTCTCAAGGGTAAATTTTACGAGAAAGTTGAGATTTTAAATTACTTGGACAGAAATTGCACTATCTGGTGATGCTACTTGAATTGAATATCCAGTGGTGGTGATGGTGATAACGAAGATGTTGTGCAACGAAATATCACTATTGAATATGGGAATATGTTGATGTGATGCTGCTTCTGTTTCTTATAACACATTCGCTTCATTTGAACACTTGTGAGGTGGACTTGCGATCTCAATCAGTAGATGTTGAACAGTCCGAAGTGGTAGATGGATCTGCTCTGAAATTTGAATATTTAACGATTTGTAAAACGTTTTTTTTTTCAAGTGAATTTTCAAAATTCAAATCACCAACCGTTCGTAAAATCTAATTAAACCAATAGTCGTCCTTTAATTAAATAATATGATATGAGAAACCGTAAATTATTCTAGCGATTTTTTAATTTATTTCGCTAAGTGCTTGCAGTGTTTTTGCACGTGTGCTTAATAAGAATAATAAGATTTTTCCTTGGTGCTCGACTTAACGTATAATCCAGTGAGATTTTAGCTAATTTAATTAAAATTTTCGCGGCTATATGTCAACCGTCATCCGTTATTGTGAGTGAAGTGCTCCATTGGCTTCGCCGGAGTGTACCCCAGCATTCGAGACAGTTTTTTTTCAGTTTTCAGTGATCGGACGTGCTGTAATGTAAAACAAGTTGACCCCGTGTCCGTAATTTTTTTTAGGTGAGGATTTTAGCTGGACCGAAACGAACTCTCAACCAAATAAATGAATGAATGAATAAATGGACATTTCTGCTTAATGTTTTGTTATTCCATTTAATATATTTTTTTTAATGTTTATTTTTGCTCAATTTTCCTGTTGCTGTTTATTATCTAGTGCTGGTATATTTTTTGTAACGTACAAAGTGTTGTTGAAGTTAATTGTTATGCTACATGATGGGATTCAGTTTTAATTAATCTTACATGAATTAAGCGATAAGTAATTTGATCATTAAATACGGACAACAATTTGTCATCACATTTTGTTATTTTCTTGATTTAGTATTTTTACATTATGGGATTCTAATTGCGAGTATCCTAAAAACACTATGAAAGCGCCAAAAATAATTGTGAAATTGAACTTCAAAAAAGGCCCCTAAAGGCATCATATTTCCATATGTTTTTCCTAACCCTTGACAATTACTCAAAACATCTGTTCACTTTCAACCCCGTCGTCGAAATTTATAAAATAAAAAAGGACTAGCAACCCCCCTCCCTATCCCCACTCAAAATTTGACGGTAAAGGTTTATATTTGTACCCGATTTTTAAAAAGATTTAACTTACATTTATAAATAAAAACATAACAAAAGCTATAATTGCCAATCTGGCAATTATTGAAAACCCGTATGGTGATATTCGTATCAAAATTCGAACAGTTGTACGAAAATTCCACTTTGAAGTGAAATTTTCCAATAAGATTTTTTAAAATTTATTCTAATCGGATTTTGATGTATGGGAGTTTTATGTAGAATCATATCCTAAATAACTTTTGTTCTTGCACTTTTTTAATAAGATGCACCGTTTTTGAGATATTCGCAAAAAAACGCTCCCGTTCGTATGGGGGGGTACCCCCCTTAATGGTCCATTATTGCTCATGAGCTAACTTGGCCTCGCATTTTACGAAAAACGAATCTGTGCAAACTTTCAAGTCTCTAGCTCAATCCGTGTGCCCGCAATCCGCGCCATAGACGGACGGACAGACGGACGGACATGCAAAAATCAATTTTTTTCATCATTCTAAACACACTGGTGTAATTCATTTTTGTGTATGTGATGACGGGATCTTGGCGTTACAAACGGTAAGGCAAAGTTCATATACCCTTTGGTTTTACCATACGGGTATAAAAACCGAATTGCCGAGCTAACCGTAAAAAAGCAGCGCAGCGAAAAAACCCGAAAAATTAAAAAAAAATCTTTTATAGTGTAGGAAATTTTTCTAAGGGTATTCACATTTGCTATTAAAATAGATGTTATCGTCGTAAAATAGTATTATTTGTTAAAGTTTTGCTCCAAACCGTGAACGCATTTTTTGAACGCACCCAAATTCACCCGATTGTCTTTTCGGAAATAACTCTAATTATTATCACTAAATCACTTAAAACACTTAAAGCACTACACTTTTTATATGTTTTAACAATTATTTAAAACTGTAAAATATAAGCGAATTGTTAATATTTACCCAAATTTAATATTTTACGACAAGCGGTTAATATCTTAAAAAGCTGTGGTAAAGTTGCAAAAAATGTGGCCGTGTATTTTCTTGTTGTTTACAAAATTTTAACAAATAACACTATTTTACGACGATAACAGCTGCTTTAACAGGTTCTGTGAATACCCCTATGGCTTCAACTTTTGTTACACATAAGACTACTCAAAGACGCAAAAAAACGAAATTGCGGGATTTTTAAAAACGGGATTTTGGTTACTTCTAGTTAATAGATTTGCACCAAAACTTGATAGAAAAATATATAATTCAGAAATATATTCTGAAATACAAAAAAAACACGAAATACGGGCAAAAAATCTAAAAAAATGAGCCTCCAGAAAAATTTTGAAAAACAAAAAACCTCCAACTAAAAAAATCCTTGAAAAAAGATGAAAAACTCCGAATTAAAAAAAAAATCTTTTAAAACGGATAAAATAATATAATCATTAGAGTAAATTTAAAATTGGCGCGCTTTGGGAAAGCCAATTTGTCGTTGGATTTGTATAACAATGCTGTCCCGACGGATTATATTATCTTTAAGTAATATTTTTTTATTTCGGGGTTCAAACCTCCCTCCTCCAAATAGATATAAATTTTTTTTATGCAATTAAAAATATATAATGCGGCAGAAAATCATAAAAAAAAAAACGAAAAAGTCACGATATACTGGTAAATATTCTAAAAGGAATGCACCTTATGCAAAATTTCTAAAAAATAACTTGACACAAGGTAGAACTCGTTTAAAGAAATGCGCCGCAGACGAATATTTCCAGCGTTAAAAGTTAAATATTGATCTGTTAAAAATTATTGGGGTTGAAGTTTTTTCTTTAAAAAAATCTGGCTTCATTCAGTGGCGAACTAGAAAACGCCCGGGGGGGTTTGGGAAAACTAATTTCCTCGGAGTAGTGTCAAGTACTACGGTTAAGGACCTAAGTTGATATGATGCCACTTACGAATAACTGTAAACTAGACATCCTTGATAATTTTTTTACGTGCCTGTATATCTTTAAGAGGACGGGCAGGCCCATGAAAAGACACAGCGCTCCCTAGAGTCGAAACCTGTATCTTGCGCACCTTTTCTCTTCCCCAAAAAATGTTAAAAATGAATTTTTGTGTGCCTCAATTTTTGTTTGTAATTATCTAAGGGACCGTCTATAAAAAAAAAGTCGCGCTCATTTTCGGCATATTGCGCACATATCCTATAATCAAAAATCTCATAAAAGAATGCGACGCAGGCATTTTTTTTTATAAAAGAAACTTGAACTGTGGTCAGGGATTTTTTAAAAAACTGCGCCGCAGGTGAAAACTTGTGGATGCCAAGGTCGTGATAGCCTGTAAGGCCAAAGGTGCGTACTCAAAAAAATATTTTGTTTTTTCTGAGCCCTGCATTTAACGAAGCAAATTTCCAAATGTCTGAAAATGGCGCTTAAAGCACCGCCCAGACGGTTCGCTATGTGCTATAACCTATATCTTATAATATCAATCTAACAATTGGCTTATTAGATTGAATTTACAAGAGCATTTTTGTCATGTTGATGAATTGCAAGTTTGAAACTGTTTTATTCATCAAAAATTTACATGCGGGACTGTAGCAATTTTGGGGACCTTTATCGTGGTACGATGCTACGAGGCGGCTCCATTTTCGTTAATTTTTTTCGTGAATCAGGTACAAAAAATTATTGTAGACCACAGTAGATTTGATTTTCTTACCAAAAGCAATTTTTTGAGCATTTTTCTATTTTATTTTTCTATAAAGGGTTAAATAGCCTTAACTTAACGTTTCGTATCTTAAGGGGTTTGATAATAATGCTCTTAAAGCTAACGTTAAAATTCCGTATCTGGCGGAATTTGAAAAAAATTCAAATTTTGTGAACTTCCGAAGAGTAAATTTATTTTGCGATAGGTGAATAAAGTTGCGAATTAAATTCTGAATACAATTTGCGGAGAAATTCAAGAAATAGTCGCAAGTATAAACGGGCCTTAAGTGCGAGTCAAATTTCAGCCTGATTAAAGTTTTTCTTAATCCAAAAAGATCACCTTTGAAATTGTAAACTCAAATAAAACTTGTGATTTCTTTTATTAAGTGAGTTCCCAAAGATTTTTTTTTATTAACTTTTCCCCAGTCCAAAAAATTTTCATGAGTAGAAAAGTTTGAAACTCACCTAAATATTTGATGGAAAACTTTTTATGATTCTTTTTTCTAGCTTCTCGTGACCTTTTGGTTAAGTGTGTGACTGAACAGTCCTTAATTGACAACTGACACCATTAATTGGACCTTAAAAAATCAAAGAAGCTTTTCCATATATTTATCCAGGCCACATGCTAGTACTGTTTGCAAAGATCTCCCCATGAGAAATTTAATTAATCTTCTGTAGGTACACATAATCCTTTACTTTTTAAATCAGGTTTGTCGAACTCGCATCCCACGGGCCGCATGCGGCCCAGGAAAAAATCACAAATTTTTTAATCAAAATATTTCTAATCCAAATCTTTTTAATCAAAAATCTTAAAATTCTGCCAGTAAGAAGAGAACCGTGTCTACTTGGAAACGTGTTTTGCAACTCAATTTTCAGTAGACATGAAAAGATTGCCAATTTTGAAATGAAGTACATAGAGATACAATCTGACATCCAACATAAAGAAAAAAATGATGATGTCTCTTTACTGGAACTTCAAATGGATCACTTGGTATTTTTGAAAGGATACCTAACATTTTCCAAACAGTAAAGCGACCACATTATATATCGTATCAAGAGAATTGTGCAGTTATGAATTGAAACTTGAATCTGTTCACCTGTGGCGCATTTCTTGTTAACAATTTTAAGTTTTAGTTTTATGATTTTATTCAAATTTGCATTATATTTGTTTTTTTATTTCAAATTTTGTATTAATGAGGTTTATATTACTTTACTGCGCTTTAAATTACTTTGTTTTTTTTTTTAAATTATGAATAAGTTTTAAATTATATTAACTATTTATTCTACGTTTTTTTGGTCATCAGCTATAGTTAGTATTAGTATATTTTATGTGTGGTCCAACACAATTCATATTTTTCCAATAAGGTTCAGGGAACAAAAAAGGTTGGAGACCTCTGCTTTCAATTAATGCTTTCCATGGTAGATTGTTGAATGTTCATTTTGTACCTTTTTTCTGAGAATTCGTAATGTACCTTTTGTGTAAATTCCTAGAATATTTAAGTTGTTTAATTTAAATTTAATTCTTAAGCAAGTTTTTTTCTTACAGCGGAACCTCGATAACTCGAAGTTGACAGGGACAGAAAGAACTTTGAATTATCGAGGATTTCGATTTATTGAGGTTCTACTGTAATTCTTTTATGTTAATTTTACTCGCCAGGAATGCTTTTTTAGGGAATTATACAAAAATTAAAGTATTTTTTTTTCTTGGCGTTAGGGTTTGTTTATTTTTTAGACAACATTTTTAGGAAAGAGGGAGGGGTGTCGTGAACAGCGGTACTAACCTCCATACAAAAACGCTTGACGAGGAAGGATGGGAGGAAGGATACTAAACGTCTAAAATTAGTGTGACGTATTTTATGGACAGCCATTACCTTACTAGAAATTGTTGATCTCCGTGAAAATTTTTCGTCCCCAAACATTGAAATCCTTCTTAAATCTTCTTTTACGAACGAACGAGATCCCATTATACAAATACGGGTCCTCCCGCAAATTTTTTTGGGGCTCTAAAAATCAAATCTCTTTTAAATTGTCTTTTGGAAACAAAAAAAATACGGACATTTTTTTAATAGACGAAAATTTGAAAAAACCCCTCTCGGGAGTCTTTTGGCTTCGAGACCTGCTCTTCGGTAGATTGAAATTTCCACAGTATGTTCCGTCTATGACGTAAGCACTGTCTAGTGCGGGGTTTTGCGAAATTTCACCCATAAGGGAGTAAAGGTGGATTCGGCACTTAATTTTTTAAACCAATGATAAATCCTGGCCGCTAGAAGCATGGAAAATGTCACTCGGGATTCGCTAATTGGCAGAATTTTAAAATTCGAATTGAAAAGTCCTGCAGGAATAATGATTTTTTTCTCAAAAGTTATCAAGTTATTTCTGGGCTTTTTGGTGTTTACAAAATCATGTCAAAAAATTAAACCCGGCAACGGCGGGTTTACAAGCTTTTTGATAAATTGATAACAATTTAGAATTTTTCTTCATTTCATTTATTTGATTGTTTACAATAAAGTTAAATTTAAATATAAAAATCCCAGAAGGCGAAAATGACTGAAAAGGGTTTGATAAAAAAAAGACACCTATGCCGATTTTTCGTTAAAAAATATCTTCTTAGAAAAAAAAACATTAGCAACAGTATAAATTCTAAGAAAAGTCAAACCATTTGCCGCAATTCATCGAGTTAATTTATTTTTGATCGCCCAATAAATTACTCTCAAATTAAATTCAATCTACTTTGATCTCTAAATTTAATTTGATTGAGACGTAAACAGCTAAAAAAAACTCGATAAAATTAAATGTTTTCAAAGTAATTACTTTAGAATTGATAGACATATTGCCAACATAAGATGAGAATGCTAAGAAACAGATTTCCTACAGTGCTGAATTTTAACTCGACGATATCAAATTACGTGCCCAGAATTCCATTATTATACCACAAGGAGCGATGAAAACTCGAAAAAGGTGTATTACGAAATTACAAAAAATGTTTACATTGAAAAATCAATTCTTTCACGTGGTATCGGCAACGGCAACTGCTTTGGAAAAAGATAAAGTTACCATTTATCCATCCATATCCATATCGACTAAATTTGTCTGTATATTTCCAACCAGCCCCAACCACAATAAAAATAAAAATCCACAAACATATTATTCTAAAAAACCACTTCGTCGACCTGTTTTATCATCGTCTTCACTGCTGAAACAATCAAATCGAATCAAATCGATTAAATTGGAAAAGGGGTGCCTGGGGATTGTTAAATTTATTTATAACATTTGTAAACAAAATATTCGCGATTTTTCAAACAAATATTCAATATTTTCTTCTCGTTTTTTTTTCTTTCATGGGCATGTCGAGATTTAACAAAAAAAAACTCCAAACCAGAACAAAATAAAACAGAAGGTGGATTTTTCTCTCATGTAAAATTTGTATAGATTTAATATTGTTTTTTTTTTTCTTCAAAAAAAACACGTAGGTATTCAATATGGAAGTATTTAGATACGTAATTCAACATCCATTTCAACAGATCCAGATCAATTCAATTCCAATCGTGTGTTATCATCCACAGGTGGTACTCAAAGTCTTGGGATTTTCAATCGAAAACATTTGCTAAAAATTTATTTAATAAACTGTCAGTAAGATAAAAAGATTCGGTGAAAGACTTTAATTGTCTCGCAATTAACGACAGACGGTTTTTTTTCTCTTTTCAAAATACTGGCGCTAAGGTGAATAATAGTATAGTCTATTTGTGATTAAAATTGTTGTAATTACTCGTCACTATTTAATAGAAGGTGAAATTTATTTACGTTAAAGTTTTGCGTTTTCTAATTCTGATGTTGCTATTTTTACATTATATGGAAATTTTATTTAAAGAAAGTCGTATTTAACAAAAATGACTAATATTATGTTTATACAATAAAAAAAATAATCAAAAAAATTATTTTAATTTTTTAAAAAAAAAGCTTTTAAAACTAAATTTTTTTGGACACAGTGTATCAGAAATAAATGAGAGGTAAATGTTTATTTAATTTTTTTTCATGCTTTTATCTTGCTTTTATTTCTGATACACTTTTTGGTGCATTTTTTTAAAATAAAAGCTATTTTTTTTAAATTTTATCCTTTTTAGTCAATTTGTATTTGATTAGTATGACTAAAAATCCAAAATTACGTCTGTCTTTCGCCACGTTTGTTTATACTTTTTAGTCTTCGAATATATATCTTTGCTGCTGAGTTATTTTTACGGAAATTTTGACTCCAGAAAAACCCCCCAGATGAGATTTTCTCTAGAAAATTTGAGGAAAAGGATAATCACGTTATCCTTACTGGACCTTTCGTTATCCTTACGGACTTCTTAACGCCAGAATCGAATTCAACAATCCCAAAAATCCCCAGATGAGATTTTCTCTAGAAAATATGAGGAAAAGGATAATCACGTTATCCTTACAAGCCCTTCCGATATCCTTACAGACTTCTTAATGCCAGAATCGGATTCAGCGACCCCAAACCCTAAGATAAGATCTTTTTTCGGAAAATTTAAGGAAAAAGATAATCACGTTATCCTTACAGGACAGACCCTTACCCATACAAGGACGAAGTAGTAAAAATATTGTATTGTCATCGGACCTACGGTATGTATAAAAGAAATTTCAAGTCAATGGGATGAGTGGAAGTACATCAGAATTAGGTTGCAAAATTTGACCGCGAGATTTGACCCTGAAAAAAATGTGCGCCGCATGCACCAACGCGGTTTTGGAGTTTAGCCTTTAGTTCAGGGGCCATCAAAGTAACCATCGCTACCTTTACAATCAAAATTTATAACCACTACAAATAAAAATACAGTTCGATGAAACACAACCTTCCACGGCAATGGCTTGACACGAACTGATTTAAAATGAAATGCGTCATGCTAATAATGGTGCTTTGACGATTCGTTTTATTCCTGCGATCCGAAGCCGCACACACACAAGCATTACAGCACACAATAAAAGGTCGATTATAGTGGCTACGCTGTTAAAGCCAATCTGTGTGATGAGCCAGCCGAGCCACTAGCTGATGATGCCTGCTTTAGTTGATTAATTGACTCATTAATGTTCAGTCCACAGAATTTTCACACGTTATCGCCCATTAAAGAGGGGTAAACTGGAGTGATATTCCGTAACTTGTTTCAAGCGTTTGTTTCGAGTTAGAAGAACAAGAAGTATTCGCTGTCTCTGTTTTGACCGGAATAAATTACAGAGATAAACCGAGATAGCAAATACCACTTTTTCTTCTAACTCGAAACAAACGCTTGAATCAAGTTACGGAATACCACTCCTGGATTGCATAACGTGTTTTTTAAAATAATGATTTTACAAATAAGGCTGGAAAATCTCCGTCAAGGCTTTCGAGGTCGTTGATCATAAATTTGATGTTGTAATTTCAAAATTTGAGATGGAAGGTATTTGCGGAGATATCTTTTACCATTTTATCTGGGGAAAATTCGCTTTACGAGTTTTTTGACTTCGAAACGGAAAGTTATAAAATGAGCACGTTTTTCTCCTCAAATGTTTTCTAGTATTTCTAAAACTAATGGAAAAAATTACTCCGGCAATGACGGGTATGCGAGCTAGTAGACAATTAAAAACTCATAACTAGAAACCGTTTTCAAATATTCGTAAAACCGAAATTCTGGGCACCAATCATGTATTCCGACGCGTCTCTGTCTTTCGACTTCGACACAGCTTTTAACTCTTGACTTCGCCATATCTGCAGCTTGAAATTTCGCGGAATCGTCAGTATGAATCGAAACGTGATTCTGACTGTCACTCCAGGAAATTTGAAGATGCTGATATGGCGAAGTCAAGAGTTAAAAGTTGCGTCGAAGTCGAAAGACAGAGACCCGTCGGGATACATGATTGGTGCCCTGATTTTTTAATTCTTACGTACTTAATAAGGAAACGTTTCTTTGTCCCTTTTTTATTCTTACAAAACGACATCCTGAGAGTTAATTGTTTTTGTTTCATAATGAAAAGTTTTCTTACTCTGAAAAACCTTTTTACCAAAAAAAGCAACTTTTACGATTTAGAAAACCTTTTAAAATTAATTTCATCATAAAAACTAATATTATTTCTTGAAAATATAGTTTTTTCATTGATGTTACAAAAAATTGTATAATAAAATAGTTTTTTTTTTTATTAAAACGTTTTTATTTCTTAAAATTTCAGATGTAAAGACAACAACCTTAGGAAAAAGTGTTAAGTGAAATTAACTGTAAGCAACTGAAAACGGAAAAATTAAATAAAACAAATCATAAGAAAACTTTAAAATTCTCACAGAAACTTTTTATTATTCATACAATGTTAGAAAACATTCGTATCCAAGAAATAGTAGAATAAACACGAAACGACGTCAACGGCTGCAGCCAGAAATTTTAATTGAAACTTCAACACTATCCTTTTATTCTATTTAACAGTTAGCTGAACAAATAGTAAACTAGAAAACAAGAAAGCTAAGAACTGTGCATTCCAATGAAAACTGTTGGAAAAACTCCGGAAAATACTTTGAATGAATAAAATTAACAAGAAGACTTCAAGTCAAGATACTACCACTACTAGAAACAAAAACATTTCAAGAGTTTAACGAAGAAAAATCATAAAGTAGTAACGGGACTGCAAAAGCACGCTAGTGGAATTTGGGTGGTGGCTAAAGTGGGTGTATGCCCCGAGATTTGGTGGTGGTGGTTTGTTTTGAACAAGAGGGTTAAGTGAATCAAGAACATAACCTAGATCACAAAAAAAAAACGAGGGAATTCTCTACAGAACAAAATGTAAAACAATAAAAATTCCCCAATTGGTAAAAAAGGAGAAAAAATTAAAAAGGCATAAAAAGTTAAATAAAATAAAACACGAGAAAAAACTGAAGACAACACGAAACAATAAGGTCTTTAGACTCGTTATGGTCGTTTTTGTTGTAATTTTTTAAACGAATAACTGGGAGAAAAAGTAAATGTCCCAACGCGATTACTTAAAGTCCTTTTCACGTTTTGCATAGCATCGCATAGGGTGGCTTAGCTCATACCCGTTAGTCCAACGACCGGCTCGTCACTCACGTAAAAAGTAACTAACCTAAAAAAGACAAGAAGAATAAGGTTTTTTCTATAAAAAATTTCAAACATTTTGAAAGAAAAGCTGTTCTTTACATCACTAACAGACTTTTTAAACCCGTCAAAGACTGGTATAACGAACATCACCGTTAGATATACACACACAGCCACAAACAGATTCAAGTAAAACACAAATACGACAGCGGATACGATCTGAAAATTTGTTCGACTTACGCTTCCACATCATCTTCTGTCGTTTCCGCAACTTCCGCCTTGAGGTTAAAAAAAAGAACTTTTAAAAAAAGGCGAGTAAATAATTGATTTAATAAGTGGAAACAGCGAAGGTTTAGGGGTAAATCCGTACCCAGAAAAAGACGACGGGTGAAAGACAAGATAACTTGTGAGTGAAGTTAAATTGAACAAGGACAAAGTAGAGAAAAAACCCGTGGAAACGCGAAAGCGGAAAGTCAGGGAAGGCATTCAAGTTTTAGCCGTAAAATCATATTATCGCAGACAAGCAGACACGACAGTATAGTAGTAACGGGAACGGGATTCATTTAAGCGCCATTTTGCCATCACCATCAACACCGCCATTGCCATTGGGATAAAAAAAAATGGCGCGCGCGTTTAATATGAACAATGTAACGGTCATTAAAGTGGACATTTAATTAACTTCCACATAGATGATGGCCCTTTCTTATAACATTTTAATGGACTACTTAAGTTGCGGTCGGTTTCGGTTCGTTAGTTGCGGATTCTGTTGCTGTCATTGTCGCATTTATGTGCAAAAGAAAATTAATTTAACGTGAAAAATACAAAGAAAAAAAAATAGATAGAGGAAATTTTACGAAGGGAAAATATTGCCAGTGATTTTTACCGTTTAGTGGTGAAATTTTTTGTTGTTGTTGTTTATTTCTAATTTATACTTAATACTATTTACACTGTTTTTATAACGATAATACCCAGTGGGTATTTTTTGCTAATAATATTTATGTTATAATTGTGAGAAGCATTTAGTTTTTATGAAAACTATCTGAAAAGTGATTCAAGAAGATATTTAAATATTAGTGATTCAAACGTAGTGTTTTAAAAAAAACCAAAACAAAATGCCTGAAAAATCAATAAATAACGGTTATATACGAACACCCCATATGGCTGAGAATGGTAACGGTTTGGATGACACAAATGCATCGCCGCTACTCGGCAATGACACACAAACACAAATCGTGAATTTAAGTGGCACGCCAAATAGTACTCAGCCAACAAATAATAAATCAGCAACAATTGTACATTTTGGGCCCGGTTCGACTGGGACAAGAACGTCAATTCAGCGAAACTTTCCCGCCGACTGTTTTTTCAAGGAGCCACGACTGAGGCGAAGGCTTATTGTCTTGGCCGTTGCCTTCGTGGTCTTTGGCGCTGGAATTGGAGCACTCAGTATTTATTTTGCTGGGAGTTTTCGATGCAATAGTGATAAATTAGGTAAGTAATTTATAAAAAATAAATTTAAACAGAAGTTTGCAAGTAAAATGGCGTACAAGTGCGAAATAGGGTACCCGATCTATTCGAAATGGCCTTCTTGTAAAACATTATTGATCTTTATAATAGAAAAAAAATCTTTCTTGCTATCAATATTAACTCACTAAATTAATGTACTCATGGATTGTGACCGTATTGGTAGGCAAGTAACTCAAAATCGAAATAGGACGTTTGACCCTAATAAACGATTTTCCCTGCAAAAGCAGATAAACTTCTATTTTAATTAATGTTTCTAATCGTGAAACCCTTTTTAGAAAAAAAAATACTACTGGAGTCGGACATGAAAGTAGTGGTCGAAAATTGGGTAAACTACCCTATGAATTTTTTTTTCGAAATATTTTTTCTCAAGTTTTTTTGCACTCTACGAAATGCCAAAATTTGCATAGATTCAAGGGGACCAAAAAGTACCCTAAACATGGATGTCAACCGATAAACAAAAATCTGTATCTAATATTTTTTATATTTCTAAAAATTAGGGTTACTTGCCAGTATAGTTTGCCATTTCATCATGGAAAGACTCTTGCTTAATAAATGCTTAACATCATCCAAATATACTTCGAAAATCGGCCGTCGATTTGCGAAACGCACCGAAAATGACTTAATTTTTATTGGTACATGAATTAAAGCCGCGAGATCATGGTATATGTCGTGCGTTCGCCGATTGGGTTCTGGAGATGTTAGAAGAAAATCCGCTGTTTTATCTCAAAATTGTGTTCAATGATGAGGCTCATTTTGCGCTCAATGGATTTATGAACAAGCAGAATTGTCGCTTGTGAGACAAATCCACAAGAGATATTGGAGAGACCGTTACATCCACAAAAATGCACCGTTTAGTGTGACATGCACGGCGGTGGCGTTATAGATTCTTATTTCTTTCAAAATGAGGATTAAGCTCTCGTTACGGTTCCTGGAAAACGTTATCGGCCCATGATCAACGATTATTTCTTTGAAAATATGGAAGACATCGACGCAGACGATATGTAGTATCAGCAGGATGGCGCTACGGCCCATACATCTCATGAAATGATAGATTTTTGGAAAACACGATTTGGCGATAACGTTATTTCACGTAATGGACCTGTCAATTCGCTTCCAAGATCGTGCGATCTGACCCTCCTCGATAATTTCGTTTCGGTATATGTGAAGTCGTTGGTGTACGCTAACAAACCAGAAACAATTTGACACACTGGAAGTTAATATTGAGTGAGTTATAGCGGAAATAGAGCCAGATTTGCTCGAAAAGGTGGTCAAAAATTTGGACGACAGCATGCGGTTTGGCAAGAACAGGCGAGGTGGCCGAAGTTATTTTTAGACACTAATGGCAAGGAATAATCTTAGGAAAAAAAACTTTTTTTTGTCAAAATTAAATTTTTTTTGTATAAAAATTACAATCCAAATTTTATAGAATTAATAAAAAGATATTGTCTTATTGATCAAATCAAACCAAGCGATAAATCTTTATTTTATCAACAAAATTTTGTTTTATCTACAAAAAATTTATTAATGAGATTAATAACACATTTAACATGTTTTTTGTTATATTGACAATATTTTCCGTTCAATGTGTGAGCTACAGATCATATGTTTGAATTTTGCCGTTAACCAAAAACAATTCTATATAAAAAAACTATAAATTTTACATAAAAAAGTTTTTTTTCCTCTTTTAAATCCTACATTCAAGTATAGTTTATTTGATCATAACGAATAACCATCTTTTATTTTAAAAAGAAACCCATTTAGGCGATGCCATAAATTCACTTGATGGTTTCTTTTAAAACACCTTAACTCCATCCTTAAGAGAGATTTTTTATTGAATCGCCATTCATCCCATTTCCATTTCGCTTATAAATTCACCATCGAGTATTGTAGGATATTTGTTGATAAAACTGGATAAATTTAATAAAATGACAATTTAAAGAGACTGAAGATAAATTAACTCGTTGGCCGCATGTCGTATTTTGACGGTCAAGTTTATCATTCATTCTGTATAAACATACATATATGACTAGTGACACTGTCTGACTACCATCACGACATACTAAAACATTTACTACTAAAACTGATGGTGATAAATTGTCATGAGACATCGAAAAGACAACGCAACCTGTTGCCCCATGAAATGAAAATGACTCAATAATCATGTTAATGTTTAAAATGAAACCGACTTGGACACCTTTATTGCATGTCAGCCCCACATACAGATTAATGTTTAGCACCTGATAGAAATTTTGCTTATGTACCAACATCGCCGCATTGGCTCCGTACTGTCGAAGTACAGAGTTTTGCTTTTTCGCACGTTATGATGGATGTTTGAGTAGCATTTTCATAAAATATATACGAGTATGGAGGACACGAGTTATCTCGTGCCTCACTGGTACAGACTTTTAAAAAATACACCAGAATTAGGCTGACTGTGAAACGTACTTAACTCATTAATAATTCATGTTTATGGCTTTTGGGACAGCGTTATATTAATGAAAAATATTTTTCACGCTCCGTTCAGTGTCCTTTAAAATTCTATACCAATCCAATTTCGTATTTTCTTATTTGACTTTCTCAACTTTCGAGTTTTCTACGTGTTTGCGTAGTATCTGTCTGCAAATTAATATGAATTACCTGTAATTTTTTTAAAATGACCCCACAAGAGAATTAAACATGAATAATAAGAAACTTAACTAATCTACGGGAATTAATATTAGTTTTATTTGTAATTATGCTTTCTTTATACTTTCTAATGACATTTTAAGAACAGCCGGAAGTTATCTTTTACAAAATTAGATTGGATTTCATTACAAATTTAATTTATACGTTTTGTTTGTTAAATATTGTGCTTTTCTTTTAAACAGCGAACTTTTATGTATTTAAAAATTACAAAAAAAATAATCATAAAGCCCTATTTCGATTTTGAGAATAAAAAAAATTTGAAGATGCATTACATTTTTTTAAGCTATTGCATTCCAAAACAGGACAAGACCCAGCCACGTAACTAGATGATGCAAAATTTCCCCTAACTTTGAAATGCCCTAAATTTCGGACCCTACAAATTTAAAAGGTCTTCAAATTTACGGGATTCTCTTTTTACTTTCCTCTGCCATAGAGGCCGACCCGAGAACGGGGCAGTTAAAAACTTTCTGACAATCTGTTTCAAGAAAAAATATGAGGATGTCCGTGCATCTGTCTAACTGTCGGTCTGCCGGTCTGTCCATTTTACGTATCTAAACCCTACAATACGCGATTTTTTTTATTAGTTTTAGTATAGGTACCGTTTGTAACGCATCGAACCAATCATCGGACAAAAAAATGAACTACACCAGGTTGTTAGGGATGACAAAAAAAATTTGATTTCCGCATGTCCGTCCGTCTGTCTGTCCGTGGACACCATAACATTCGAAAGGGTTCAGCTAGAGACTTGAAATTTTGTATGGTTACGTTTCTCGTAAATGGCTAGCTAAGTTCTTGGACGGGCAAAATCTGACCATTCCTTCCCCCTTCCCCTATACAAACGACATAATTTTTTGCAATTTTCTCGAAAACGGTGAGTTTTCAATATAAATTTATTAAGGTAAAATCTGTTTAGAATATGATTTTAGATAACTCATCCATACATCAAAATCCAGTTGGACTTCTGCCTTCCCTATCTCCGATGCAAATTGAATACTATTTTCCTGTTTTCTCGAAAACTGTGCATCGTAGTTGAAATGTGTTTAGAACATAACTTATCTATACATTAAAATCCAGTTGGACCACTCCTTCCTCCCTCCCTCTCGCAAATTGAATACTTTTACCTCTAGTTTCTCGGAAACGGTGAGTCGTATTGAAAAATTTATATAGGCAAAATCTGTTTAGAATATGATTTTACATAACTGTTCCATACATCAAAATCCAATTGGATTTTTTTAAATAAACATTTTCTCTGTCCTCATATAGTGTATTTGCCGATTGGGCCCTGGAAATTGTAGCTTTTCTTATGTTTTTACGAAATGCATCTCGCTAAGTTTTGCCTTTTTTTGATCCTCGTCAAAGTTTTTTATTAATTTAAGTACATATGAATATTTTCAAATGTTGTACCTGGCTACTATAAAGACATCGCCCGTCAAACATATTTCCCTCTTCTACGCTTTCCTAATAAACCGATATACGCAGAACCTTTCTTGACGTCTTCACAATTTTCGCTCCTGTTTGATATTTTGCGAAAATAACTACGCGATAGAAAATTCTTCCAAAAAATAGCACAACATTTCCGACCATTAGCAAAAAAAAACTACCATAACTGATGTTGATTTTCCTGTCAAAATAATTATCCCAATAAAATTGATTTATACTCATTTTCCTGACAAATTATATGAAGTGGGGGTCAGTTTGTTAAAATATCTGATACTTCTTCCGCAGCGTTTTTTTTTCTGTGAGTTTTCACATTCTTTTGGGCGAGGTACCTAATTAACTCGATAATCGCTGATATCGGCAAATTATGCAGAGGCACGAAAATATAGAGAAATGATTCATTTTGATGGGATGGCGATGTCGTAGTAAAAGATGTTTCGCCCCTTTCGGAAAATACTTCCGATTTTTCTGTGAAGATTATGTCTGTAAGAAGTTAATTAGCTACCAGTTAATTGCACGCATTTTATGCTCTGTCATGATCACGAGAAAAATAACACGAGTCGACTTATTACATTTTGGGCCAGTCAACCAGTCAAGTCACTCCCCTGGGAATCTCTGGAAGGGTGAATGTAAATATTATCATCATCGTCATCAACAGAAACGATATATGTATATTAGCGACTTAGAAGAGGTTAGAGGAATTTTCTATACGATACTATATAGATATCTTCTATATGGACTGGACATAGAGAAGACCGACCTTTCATCATTTTTAGTAATACGCAGTCCGGCATCAACTTCCATTTTCATTCGAAGCTCCACGTCCATATCACGTTCGAGTGTTAAGTTTAAATGCAGTAAAAGTCAAGTAAAAACATTTCCATCACTATAATTGGTAGACTACTCTGTAACGTATGTAAGGTTTATTATAACGTATACTAAAAGTCCACAATTTACGTTTTAATACTTTCTGTACGGTATACATGACCGACGAGCAATGGATGTCGGACGTCGTCTATACGTTGCAAACGTATAATTAATGACTAATCAGTGGTGAAAAAATGCTGTAATGACTTCTTAATGGCACCATATTCATCTTTTTTTTTCGTTTACTTCTGTTAATTGACGGTGTTATATTTTACGAATAGTCTGTGATTAAGTACTAGTTTTCTTACACTTCTATATATGTAAAGGAGTGAGTGAAATCATTACCAATTCTGTGTCAACTAAACTATTATTATGGGCACGGAAATATTATGTTGTTAAATTGATAAATTGATGCAGTTAATTAATGCGGTGTCTTAATTTGATGGGGTTAAAATTTCTTTTAAGGTATAACATGGAAATTTGACATTTTGTCGACGTTTTGACGTTTTGTTGTATCACCTGCAGGTTATTTAACCCAGTTTTTGTAATTTTCTTTGATTTAAAACACAAGAAAAGTTATAATTTTCAGGAGGCAATCATCAAGTACTATGACAGGCGTAGCCGCAAGGGGGGATACAGAAATTTTGACCAAAAAATATATGAATGTTCCCCCCAGCGCATTTCAAAACCCCCAAAGCATTGCTCCTAATTTTTACCTCCACTTTGTTTTGATAAAGCAACAACAATCTATAAGGAAACTTCAAGAATTTTTCTAAATATTTTTTATGGAATTTTTCTACTAGACTTTCATGCGAAGAAAAATGTTGGTACAAATTGAAAATCCCAACAAAATGCCAAATAAAATTTTTTGTTGCATCAATTTTATATACGAATAAAAATCACGTAAATGATTCTGTAAAAAATAAATGCCAAGCAATCCATTTAAAAATCACACGACTTAACTATAATCAAAAGTTATTTGAAATAAAATTTAACCGAATGTGTTCCAATTCATCGGAACAAGTAATAAAAATTTATAAGATATCCAAGTGGAAGGGTCCTACGGGAAGATCGTCAAACTAAATCGATGGAAAGGATAAAGGCAACAAATTCCACTTCAATCCGGATCTATCCGCATACTCATGATGTGGTCTCGTCCTTGAATGGGAATTGCTATCCACATCAAAAATTATCCCATATAGTCCTCCTCAATTCATGCTTAAAATCCAAACGGTTTCTCCGGTAGTCCTTTTCCATCTCAATATCCTAGCGTGAAGCGACCGAGTAGTGGAATGTATGTGGATAACTAAAAAGCTTCGCCACAGCCACTAAATAATTTATTGGGAACGTACATACGTCGGGCGGGTCTCCCGAAAAAAGGACTCTAGAAAAAAAAATCAAAAAAAAGGTAGAAAGGAGTCAAGAGTCATCTAACCCAAGTGAGGCTCTTCAATCGAAATAAAACGCAGAAGACTTAAATATCAAGGACCGAACCCTATTTTTATTATTATAACAAGTTACCTGAAGGAAATGGTTACGTTAGAAAAAAAACGCCATATAGGAAAGTGGTAGGTTGCAGGATAGTCGTACCAGCCAAGCAATAAAACGAAGGAAACCCGCATAAACGGAAAGAATGTAAACGTAAACATTTTATGGACTCTGTTGCATGTTTTGTGAAAAAACGGTGGGGGAAAATAGGAAAAAATACCCTTTTATTTCGGAGTTGTTTGCTTGGTTGATTTCTAGGTTAGAAAACAAAATCGACGACATTTAACTGGGATCAATGTAGAAATTGGATCGGTGGAGAAATTCACCGATTATTGACAAATGAGTGCTTGGTAGAAATATTGGTTAGAAATATTAGCACTTGAAACACCGAAGAAACAGAAACTTATGGAATATGAATTGATCCAAATTGAATTGGATTCAAATTGATTCAAAATGTAGAAAATTGAAATATGCTCGAATGGATGGGGTTGAAAGGATATGTGCTAATTTTTTCCCCTTTATTTCTTAATAAGGTTGCGAGACTATTATTATGGAACTCATATTTTTTTTCATTTACAAGAAAATTAAAATACTTTACATTTTAAGGGAAAACTTCGGTAGTCTCACTAAACGTCAAATAAAATTTTGGAAAAGAGTGAAGAGGGGGAAATATAGGCCGAAAACCATAACTTTAGCGTGACGTATTTTATGGGCAGTCCCTGAATTATTGCTCTGGTATGTTATTTTGTTTATAAATTTTAGTTCAAAACTCGTTCAGCGACTGGATTTTAGTTCATCAACCGCAGTACTGTTTTGGTTTAAAAGAAGTTTAAAAAACCACAAAGTTCATAAAACAAGCAGTAGTGGTGCGAGTACAAGTTTTAGCCTTCCCCGTCACCGTATTTTTTTCTAAAAACTAAAATTTTTGTACTCAACAGATTCCGGTGGGCTGGTCATGTCACTCGAATGAGTGATAGTGACCCGGCTTGGAAAGTCTTCTGCGGTGGGCTATTAAAAAGGCGGCGAGAAAGATCCAACCTCAGATGGAGAGACGGCGTTGACCAGGACGCCAAGAAAATTGGGATGCTTAATTGGGAAGAAAATTGGGATGCAAAACAGTAGGACATCGGCGCGTGACCGGGACCTCTGACGAGAGACATTGCGGCAGGCCAACACCAGATACCGGTTGTAGTTCCGGGAGAGAGAGAGAGAGAGAGAGAGAGAGGGAGAGAGAGAGAGAGGGAGAGAGGGAGAGAGAGAGGGAGAGAGAGAGAGAGAGAGAGAGAGAGAGAGAAATAATTTTTGATAAATCCTTTTTTTTAAAGGATGTTTTTCCGAAAATAAAATAAAAATCTTGAAAATTTGAATGCCAATCTTCGAATTCTCGAACTCCCTCCCCCTCTCCCTTCTCCTCTATACACTCTCTTAGCCTCCGTATAAAGCCTTGTAAAAATTCAAACTTTTTTTTACAAAACAGTATTCCGACCCCTTCAAAATCTCGAGGCTTCACAAAATATCAGGGCCCCTACACCTTTCCATTTCTTGCTCCTCTGCTACCACGCCACAAAACATGAGAAATAGAGTCCGACTAGAGGTCAGTTTTTGGCCGAAGCAGAAGCCGAACTTTGGTTTTTTTTTTCTTAGAGGTTTGAATAAGAACTAAGATGAATGTTTACCAAAGGAAAAAGCAATACCAAAGGAAAATCGTTAAAAATAATAGAAACATTTGAAAATCTACAAAACCAAACACAAACATTTCCAATCAATAATAAATTGTTAACATTAAGAAAAAGTTTTTTTTAAATATCTTAAAAATTGACATAATCTATTAACTAAAGACGAAAAACTGGTACTCTAATGGTTTCCTTACAACGCGGTTTTAGAAATTTTGGAAAACAGTTTGTTTGAAAAAAATTAGAAATTCAATTGCATTACAATTTGCAACAACATCTAATAAAAATATCAGTTGTGAGATAATTTTTTGCTCAAAATCAGAGAAAATCAACATACGGGTATAAAAAGAACCTTTTGCTGAATTTCCAATTAATTTTTAAAATTATAAATTACACATTTCTATTGAATAAACAATTGTTAAAATATTTGATAGCAAATCCCAGCCATAGGAAACTCATTGGGTTTATACATTAATTGTTTTAATGAAAACAAACTAGCCACCTTTTCTAGAACCTTCCTAGATATTTTTTCCTAAAACAAGTAAGTCAGCTCTGTGTTATTATATGAAAAGGGTACGATACTCGATTCCCTTGAGAGACCCTTAAGTGCCTCAATGTTTGCGATTCATATCTTTTCAAGAATATCTTGCAAAGGTCTTTTTGAAATTGTTTACACGTCCAATAAACATTTGTAAAGTGGCAAAAGGTTGAAACTGTTTGGTCCTTTTCTTTCGTTTCACAAAAATGAATTTTTTTTTTCAGAAAATTGAAGATTTCTGCTGCAAGAATTCCTTAAAAAACTTAAAGAAGAACTTTCCGTTCTTACTATACAGAACTTTGCCTTAATTTCTTGTCAGTCTGGAAAATGATGAAAGCTTTTCATTTCTCATCATCACTTGAGACCAAGCCGCCTCATGGGATTTGTATTAAAAAACCTCAGCAAAATCTTGTTATTCTCCGTATACAAAGGCATTAGTGTACTTTTCATAAGAAAAAGAATCAAGAAACATGTAATTTAACCTCTATGGCATTCTTAACGCTTATAATGTTGAAATTGCGCGCTCTTGACTTCAACGACGTTTCATCTTTTTTTATTATCCTTGTTTTTCGTAATGATGGTGAGATCAAAAAAAATTTTTTTGCATGCCAGGAAATTTTTTTAATTTTTAGACTAACGTTAATGTGAAAATCTTTACATTTTACGATTTTCTCGGCGAAAGTTGATGGACATGCGATGGGTTGTACTTTCTTATATAAAGTAGGATTCTTGTAATTTCGCATTTGAAAATTACAAAAATATAAAGAAATGTATGCCAAATTTTGAAGACAAGAAAAAAAAATAACAAAGGCTATACAAAATAGGTATGGAAGGGGCTTGACCTTGGACCAAATGTATGTTGGACGAAATGCCATTAACCTTTAGGCTGCCGGGGTGGCCCCGAACGGGCCACATATCTACGATCTCGGCGACTACACGCAAAATTTTAATCCCAATTATGACAAATATTCAAAACTAGAATTTGGACCCGGCTACGCCCGGCTAAAAGCGTGAGTAGAACAAAATCTAAGAAAACAAAATTCAATTGGCAATAAATTAGATAGAATCAGTTGTCCTTGCTTTTCTTTAAAAGATTCGGATTTTCTTTACCCCCTCCCCTTACTCCCCCACCTCTCGGGCTACTTTTTAATGGGTCTATGTTGGGGCTGGACCCCCGATGAACATCTATGCCAAATTTCAGGCCAATCGGTTCAGTAGTTTCCCCGCGAAAGAATAACATAGCGCAAAAACTAAGTTTCGAAATCATTTTACCCCCTCCCCTTACTCTCCCCACCCCTCGCACTACTTTTCCGTATGCCTATGTTGGAACCAGAACTACCACAGACACTCATGCCAAATTTCAATTCAATCTGTTCAGCCGTTTTTGCGTGAAAGAGGAACAGACAGACAAACAGACACCAACTCATTTTTATATATTAGACTAGCAGACCCTTCGTTTGCAGCTAAAAGTTTTTTGTATAACTTTTAGAATGCCAAAAAACCATAGATAACTTAAAAAGTTTTGGGAAAAAATGTTATCCTTACAGGACCTTCCGTTTCGAATTTTGAAATTCCAACTTCAGATTCGTGATAAGCAACCCTGAAAACCTCCCAAAGCCGATTTTAGCGAGAAAAATTGGAAAAAGGACATTTCCGTTATCTTTACAGGACCTTCCGTTTAGCATTTGAAAAATCGAACACTGGATTCGCGATCAGCGACCTCGAAAACCCCCTAGTGTCAATTGTTTCAAGAAAAATTGGAAAAAGGACATTTGCGTTATCATTACAGGACCTTCTCTCTCGAATTTTAAAAATCTAACATAGCTAAAAACCTGCTTCTGGCAACATAATCATTTTGCAAAAAACCGCGTAAAAATCGGTCCAGTAGTTTTTGAGTTTTGTAATCTCAGACAGACAGACAAATAGACAAACATCCATTTTTATATATATAGATATGTATATATTGCAATGTATGACGAAACATCAGTAATTTATCCCCTCCTCTCTCCACTTCCTCCTTCTACCTACCACCCTCCTACCACTTCTTCCTTCCCCCCTTTCCCTTTCCCTTTCCCTTTCCCTTTCCCTTTTTCTTTCCCTTTTTCTTTCCCTTTTTCTTTCCCTTTTTCTTTCCCTTTTTCTTTCCCTTTCCCTTTCCCTTTCCCTTTCCCTTTCCCTTTCCCTTTCCCTTTCCCTTTCCCTTTCCCTTTCCCTTTCCCTTTCCCTTTCCCTTTCCCTTTCCCTTTCCCTTTCCCTTTCCCTTTCCCTTTCCCTTTCCCTTTCCCTTTCCCTTTCCCTTTCCCTTTCCCTTTCCCTTTCCCTTTCCCTTTCCCTTTCCCTTTCCCTTTCCCTTTCCCTTTCCCTTTCCCTTTCCCTTTCCCTTTCCCTTTCCCTTTCCCTTTCCCTTTCCCTTTCCCTTTCCCTTTCCCTTTCCCTTTCCCTTTCCCTTTCCCTTTCCCTTTCCCTTTCCCTTTCCCTTTCCCTTTCCCTTTCCCTTTCCCTTTCCCTTTCCCTTTCCCTTTCCCTTTCCCTTTCCCTTTCCCTTTCCCTTTCCCTTTCCCTTTCCCTTTCCCTTTTCCTTTCCCTTTCCCTTTCCCTTCCCCTTCCCCTTCCCCTTCCCTTCCCTTCCCTTCCCTTCCCTTCCCTTCCCTTCCCCTTCCCTTCCCTTCCCTTCCCTTTCCCCTTCCCCTTCCCCTTCCCCTTCCCCTTCCCCTTCCCCTTCCACTTCCACTTCCCCTTCCCCTTCCCCTTCTCCTTCTCCTTCTCCTTCTCCTTCTCCTTCTCCTTCCCCTTACCCTGGGGGGGGGGGGGGGGGGGTAGATATTAGTGGGCGAAAAATCTCCCTAAGGGCTGACCTTCCTAAAGGAGAAAACCGAATCCGAATCTCTCATTGTTGTAGAAGGTAGCAGGCGAGGGGGTTTACTGAGAGGAGGGAGGGTAGATATTAGTGGGCGAAAAATCTCTCTAAGGGCTGACCTTCCTAAAGGAGAAAACCGAATCCGAATCTCTCATTGTTGTAGAAGATAGCAGGCGAGGGGGTTTACTGAGAGGAGGGAGGGTAGATATTAGTGGGCGAAAAATCTCCCTAAGGGCTGACCTTCCTAAAGGAGAAAACCGAATCCGAATCTCTCATTGTTGTAGAAGATAGCAGGCGAGGGGATTTACTGAGAGGAGGGAGGGTAGATATTAGTGGGCGAAAAATCTCCCTAAGGGCTGACCTTCCTAAAGGAGAAAACCGAATCCGAATCTCTCATTGTTGTAGAAGATAGCAGGCGAGGGGGTTTACTGAGAGGAGGGAGGGTAGATATTAGTGGGCGAAAAATTTCCTTGAGGAATGACTTCTATATTAATGAAAGCCGCACCCCAATCGGTTGAACGGTTCGAAAGTTATCAGGGAAGGGGTACCAAAGGAGAGGGGGGAGGTCAATAAAAAATAGCCTATAACACTCGGGAATAGTGTAGCTTTCTATCAGTGAAAGAATTTTCAGAATCGGATCAGTGGTTCCAGAGATTACCCTGCACAAACAAACAAACAAACAAACAAACTTTACCTCTTTATATAATTAGTATAGATTAGTATGACAAAAATCTACGATTTTAATAAAAAAAATGCCGGTAGTGTAAAGGTTTAGACAAACCGTAACACTTTTGCAAAAACATCCTTTTATGAATTTTAGAGTATTTCTATGCGAGTTTGCACATCCTGTTTCTAATCGTCGGCAACTTCTTTGTGTCTCCACACTAAAAAAAACTACTTTCGCATAGGAAAACTATTTTTTTGTAGATCCAGTCCGATAGTGCCATCTGAATGGTGATATTTTCTGATATCGATGAGGCAAAAATAAATAACGAAAAATCAAAATATTTCTCTTAAATTTCTATAACGTTATAACTTCATTTTGAAGAAAAATCCGGACAATTATTTCGATACATTATAATAATGTTTCCCGCAAAAAATTTTTTTTTAGAATACTGACGGATAGACGGAAAAAAATCCATTGCATAGAAATCTAATATAACTCCTATATGATAGAGTATAAAAAACGGGAAAAAATTTGCAACTTTGAATATTTGAATTGAGACATCGTTTTTATACTCTATATGATATCTCATATAGCATCGGACACAAAAATGAACCAAACCAGTGTGTTTGGGATGAATACATTTTGATTTCCGCATGTCCGTCGCTCAGTCAGTGTGTCTATCTGTCCGTCTGTCCGTGAACATCATTACTTTCGAAAGAATTGAGCTAGAGTCTTGAAATTTTGTATAGTTGCGTCTCTCGTAAATTCCAAGGCTAAGTTGGGCAAAATCGAAACCCTTTTTTCGATTTCCTCGAAAACGGTGGACCGGTATCGAAAAATTTTTTCAGATTAAATGTATTTAGGATATAATTTTACAAAAACGCTCCATACATCAAAATCCAATCAGATAAATGCCACCCCCCCCCCCCCCCCCCCCTCCCCCCTTTAAATACAAATGTATTCTTTTTATAAAAATTTTGTCTGCCCTCGTATAGAGTATTTGCCGATTGGTCCCTGGCAATTGTGGCTATTCTTTTGCTTAACTCTGTAGCTACGTAGGGAAAAGTTATTCGACGACAATGTCTTTCACAAAAAGCCATCACTTTTCCTGAAAAAAACCAAATTGCAATCCAATAATATTCGCCAGATTAAAATTTTATGTGTTCTCCTTAAGAAAAAATCTTATGTCATCAATTTTATATGAAAAGCCCTAAAAAAATAACCACGTTATAAAATTCAGTAATTTAAAGGAAATCATGCTATAAATGTGAAACATTATTTCTCTGAATTTTAAAAGCGAGCTTCTTTAAAGTGAAATTTCCTTTTTACTGAATTCCCATCGTAAACATTGAAAAAGGAAAAAAAATGGTAATTCAATCGAAATTACCCACTTCTGTTTACTTCGGATAAAAGATGCAATCGAGGGCACTCGATAGCTTCAGTTAGCTTCAATTCTTCACATAAGTTGAGAATCTTTCAATTATGCGGTAATGAAAACCAACTATGCTTGGATGTCGTTTGCAATTCAATGTATATTTTTACCTCCACTCAGACCCTGCCATTTATACTATAAGATCCTGTGGAAATACAAGAACGCAAAATAAAGTCAAGATAAAGAAACTTAACTGAAGGACTTGATGGCAAGCATCATCAGTGGTTTATAGAAGGTTGAGAAGAGAAACTTAAAGGACTTATCGGAATTCCGATCACAATCGATAGTTTTGTCATCGAGAAAATCAACAGGGTCTGCCCCTTCCGTCGTATATACATTAGAGAAATCTTATTTATTCCTTCCCCTTACTAGTGAAACGTATATCCCGTTGCCCCCTAAATGGCAACATTAAACGCAGCCAAGAGAAGAAAAACTTTTGTATATATTCTGTATTAATGATACGTGGTGGATTTTGTATACGTTGCTATTAGCTATAGATAAATTCCACAGTGAGTCTCTATTCCATATTAATACCTCTACGAGAATACCATTCTCTTACTTGTCCTGAATACCTTATTTCTGGAAAAAGAATGGGTACGAATGGAAAGGACTCGATGTTATTCGTACGTCGTCTATTATTAATCTGTGCAAGCTTCTTCATTCCGTGGCAGTTGGAGTACCTGCGGTTCTGTTGAGAATTTCATAAATGATCCTTACCCACTTTGAATGATTTGAAGACAAGTATCCATAGTCATATATAAATTTCCTCCAGAGATTGACTGACGAGTCCTTTGGCCAATTTCTTCTGCCTTTTGCGATTTGCCACAACAATGACCAGATTTTATTTGAAAAAATATTGCGGAAAAAGCAAAGAAATAAACCATTTGTTGAGTTATTGTTTAAAAGAGCACTGGACTACTCAAACCACCCTTAATTATTAGGTACCAAATTCGATTCTATACAGAAAACAATAACAATATCTCTAAATTCTGCCCACCCCCATTTCTTACGACGAAAAAAAAAATCCTCGGCATCTCCATTATCCTCTATTGAAAATTCCTTTTATTGTCCTCCTGTCCATTCAGGCAGAGAATTGAGACCGGCCGGCCGGCGCAGCGGGCGTAAGGACGGAAAATAAATCCATAGACTCGTCCGGTTCCGATGAAATGGAAGCAGTCAAAGTATCGCCTATAATGGAGCTAGCAAGCAACAATGGATGGATCCGATGCGGATGTCGGATTTTCAAACAAGGCTGGGAAATTTTCGATAGCCGGTCACCTGTTGCTTCATCAACACAGATCCTTTATCGACCAGGAGCCAATTTGGTATTGTGGATGCTGGGTTGGACTTGGGTCCATTTAGCTAACAGATGTACGACCGTGTAATTTATGGTGTAACCCGCTATCATAGGTCCACATCTCATTTGTTATCGTAACAATTGTGTCGCATACCTACGCAGTAGGGCAATTGTCCTTTTAATGGGTCTGCATATCAGAGTGGAACTAAAAAAATCTTTTTATTGAGATTTCCACTTTCAGAATCAATTCCATTTTGTTTGATTTATTTTTTTAGAAGTAAAAAAAATTCTCTTGGCTTTGAAACAAGTCCTAGAGGTTTTATACCTCATAGATTGAGGTCTCCGTAGAGGACTGAACGAGAATAAATATTTCTGTGCGCCGTTTTCGAGAAAATATCGGAAACTTTTTTTTAAGTAAATGTCTTGTTTAAAAATAGTTAAAATTGGAGTACTTCACAGTGACCGGGTTAAAAGCTGCGTTGCTAACGACAGCACTCACCAAGTCTCTAGATTATGACTCGAAAGTCGCCAGATGTCGCTAAAGCCAAAAAAAGGCTGAAAACAAAAAAAATTTTGTCTTACATTTTTCGTTTTATTGTAAACAAGTTATTTTTTTGGACAATATATGCATATGTATACATGTGAAAATTAAACCATTTATTTTACATATTTTAACAGGTTTTTTTTCTGTGTTATCTTTATGTATACGTCATATTGGGAAGTATAGTTTTTGATTTTAAGTTAGAAAAAAAATTATCCGACATCGTCGCTTTAGAGAAGGACTTAAAGATATTAAAATTCTATACATTTTTGCCGTTTAATATAAATCGACATATTTTACCGTTACTGAGATATTTCAGATTTTGTAAAATAAAAATTTATCTATGAAAGCCAAATACTACTCACGCACACATCACAGTATCTTCCGAACCACCAAACCGATTGCCATGAAATTTTGCACACAGATTCGTCTTACCTTATAGATGCTCGCTAAGAAATGGTTTTTCAAAATTCCACCCCTAAGGGGTTAAACGAGGGATGGGTAAGAGGTTGGTGTTATAAAACATCTGTCCTTTAACGCATATCGCACATGGTCCCGTAGACTGTAGTATCTCAAAAAAATGTGTTTTTGAGTAATTATTCCATTATGTAAAGGAAAATTGACTGAATCAAATGAAAAACAAATTTAAATGTAAACGTAGTCCTAAAATGTATTTATTTTTGGTTTTTTAAATTCCCATTTTTTAAAATTTAAATTGATTTTGTGGAAAACAAACCTAACTCTATCTTTTATCATTGCAAAAAAAAAAAAATGAAGCAAATGATCTGTAAATTATTATCAAAGAGTAATAAATTGAAATATTACTGTACAGACAACAGAAAAAAACAATTATTTATAAACAATTATTTTGAAATGAAAACTTTGAATGCGTTTTTCTCGAAATGGCCGATTTTGAGATACTACAGTCTACGGGACCATGTGCGATATATCCTTTTCCAAATTTTTCCCGGGAAAACCGGCTTTTGGGGGTTTTCGGGGTTGCTGAATCTGGTGTTAGAATTTCAAAATTCGGAACGGGAGGTCCTGAAGGCATTCCATTTTTTTTCAAAAGTTTTTAAGTTATTTCTTTGTTTTATGGTGAAAAAAAAACTTATGCAAGAAACTTTAACCCGGCAACGTCGGGTATGAAAACTAGTATATGGTGTAAATCGTACACAAACCTAGATAATTTTTGTATATACTTTTAAAAGTTAATTAAAACGCCCTTTTTAACTTTACTATAGCCATTTAAACAAAAAACACAATGTTTTTCTGCTAAACAAAAATTATAACTCTTTATTTAAATGCACACATTGGCCAAATAATTTACTTAAATTCTGCGACAATTTATACCAAACAATAATAGTATTTACCCTAAATATAGTTAAGCCCATTGGTATTTATGTTCTTCATAGAAACTCTTTAGCTGTTGTCTATTCCTAATCTTGCTTTACTAATATAGATAGAAATACAGAACTTGGACTATTATATAAGACTAGACTATACAAACATATGTTCCTACATTTAACGGCACAGCCGAATTTCATCAAATTGACTCGTTCGTTTTCATTATCCTGTAGCCAAACTCACTCGTGCGTTACATTCATTGGTGGTGATGATTTCAACTAGCATATATTTATTTTGAATAGTGTTTGCTACAATATTCCATAGAAATTATTCACGTAAATTTGTTGTATACCTAATATATTTAATATAATTACAATGTTTACCGTTTTGTGTTTGTTTGATTAAGAGTTAACCGCACTTTCTTCCATTCTCGTTACAGATAAATCGCAGAGGAATGTGTGCCTAACGGAGGAGTGCGTAAGGACGGGTAAGTTTCATTTTTCATTTTCACAACAACTGCGAAAGTAGCAAAAATTATCCCGCCGCCCGTTCACAACTACACGGTATTTCCCAAATTTCCATTTTCCTCATACCTATTTCCCAAATTTTCTTGTTTACTGTGAAATTTGCTCCTTTTCTGCGGCTCAAATGTGGGCAAACACAATTGGATTTCATTGCTCTGCCGAACTGCTAATTTACTCAAGTATTCTAAGTTTTGGTAACCCAGCAGCCCCAGAAAGAAAAAATGAAAGGGCAAAGGATTGTTGAATTCCTGGGCCCTGCAGGGAAAGTGGGCTCGGGAATATTTTGTTTTGTTACTTTTTGTGCCATTGTTGATTTATTATTATATCGAAATGCTTGTCTCATGCTTTCCCTTTACATTATAACAATAATCAACTCGTTCTACCGTATAAAAACTTGGTGCTGTTTTGTCAGTTTTGCTGATCATTTAATGTTTTTGTGCTTACAAGGCGCTAACGTTTACAATTTCGGGCACAATCGGACAACAACAACAAAAAATCTACTACGAACTCGGTTTTCCACAGTCAGTCGCAAGGAGGGATGAAAGAATGAATTTATGGGGGCTAACAATAAAGTTATTGAAAACTTAATTTAACTTACTTAAAAGTTATGGAAACGTGGTGTAGTTTAATCTTCTGGATTAAGTATTTAAGGAATTTAAACTTTAGTTGAATCACTTAAGAATTTTCGGTTGACATTTAAAGAGATTTGGCTAAGGGATTTTTGCATTTGATTTTAAGATATGGAATAAAATAAATGTACGGATTTTATGCTTCCTAAAGCTATCTTAAATGGATCTAATTTCACTATTTTCAAATAGAATAAACATTATTGTACACGAAATTCGTTGGTAACATTAATGTACACGAAATTCAAACCGAGGAACAAACATGACGCGAGATATAAAATCAGGGCTGGAATCATGTATCTCGACGCGTCTCTGTCTTTCGACGTCGACGCAGCTTTTAACTCTTGACATCGCCATATCAGCAGCTCCAAATTTCCTGGAATGACAGTTCAGAATCACGTTTATATTCATAGTGACGATTCCGCGAAATTTCAAGCTGCAGATATGGCGAAGTCAAGAGTCAAAAGCTGCGTCGAAGTCGAAAGACAGAGACGCGTCGAGATACATGATTCTAGCCCAGCACTCCCTTTCTTGTTTTTCCCTCGCGCGCTATCCCCGATTTAATAAAGGAATTTTTATTCGGACTTTTCTGTTAGAAAAGTAGTATTTAAAAAAGATTTTCTGTCCACGAAAATCTACCCCACTGTTTGGATTTTGATCTGATTTAAAAAAGTCAGGCTCTTCGAAACAATCCGAAAGGGGGATGAAAACTAGAATTATGGGGTTCAACAATACAGCTCTATTTTTATTTTCTGAATTTTTAGGAGAATTTTGATAACTTTTCAAGGTGGGGGTGCCATAAGCAATCCCAATCAGCAATTACGTCCACCGAGACGTTCGCTGTTGACATATATCCTCACGACACGACCCATATCACTCATTAACGTCACGGTTGACATACACATGCGTTGGGTGGCCATACGAGTATATCAACAAAAATAAAAATTACCCACAAACTTGCTAAACTTTAAAATCTTATAAAAGAGAAAAATTCATCTGGTAAATTCTACCTTTACTTATACTCACGTTTTTCTTAACCTTTTTCGATTGGATGTTTTCAAGCATCTAAAAAAAAGTTACCAGTATTTTTTGGAATAATGAGGGGAGGGTATCAAAGTCGGAGAAAACCTGAAATCACGGACACTTTAAAAATTTGTTACTTCTAAATGGCTCGACCCATTGAGACCATATTGAATATTTTGGAAAGGGAATTAGATATAATTTTTTAACCTAAACCTTCATGCTGCAAAATTCAATTTAATCACAAAAATTAAAAATAAAGAAAATACTATAAAAATCCGCTTAAAAAAATTAAAAATGCTTTAATCTTAAAAAAAACGGTAAAATTTTTTTTAAGAAAAATTCTGATATTGACTAAATTTCAACAAAGCTACTGAACCAATTCAGCTAAAATTTTTCAGAGCGGAATTTGATACCCCGAATTCGTATAAAAGAGATGTGACTTTCCCAAAATACTACCCTGAAACACCCCTCACCCACTATTTTCTAAACTATTGAACGGATTTCGATGCGACCTTCACTATCTGGTAAAGGAACCCTGCAATAAGCCATAGTGCGATACTAGACTCTTCCTGTTTGCACGGTGAAGTGCACTCTGCCGAGTTAACCCGTTTCAATATTATGATTTTCTTCTTTTCAGACTGCCAGACTGACAGACTGACGGACTGACGGACTGACGGACTGGCGGACTGGCGGACTGACAGACTGGCGGACTGACGGACTGACGGACTGGCAAGACTGACAGACTGACAAACTGATAAACTGATAAACTGACAAACTGACAAACTGACAAACTGACAAACTGACAAACTGACAAACTGACAAACTGACAAACTGACAAACTGACAAACTGACAAACTGACAAACTGACAAACTGACAAACTGACAAACTGACAAACTGACAAACTGACAAACTGACTAACTGACAAACTGACAAACTGACAAACTGACAAACTGACAAACTGACAAACTGACAAACTGACAAACTGACAAACTGACAAACTGACAAACTGACAAACTGACAAACTGACAAACTGACAAACTGACAAACTGACAAACTGACAAACTGACAAACTGACAAACTGACAAACTGACAAACTGACAAACTGACAAACTGACAAACTGACAAACTGACAAACTGACAAACTGACAAACTGACAAACTGACAAACTGACAAACTGACAAACTGACAAACTGACAAACTGACAAACTGACAAACTGACAAACTGACAAACTGACAAACTGACAAACTGACAAACTGACAAACTGACAAACTGACAAACTGACAAACTGACAAACTGACAAACTGACAAACTGACAAACTGACAAACTGACAAACTGACAAACTGACAAACTGACAAACTGACAAACTGACAAACTGACAAACTAACAAACTAACAAACTGACAAACTGACAAACTGACAAACTGACCAACTGACAAACTGACGAACTGACAGACTGATATTTTTGAACAATTATGTGACACGATTGTTAAAAACAGACTGATGTATTGACAAAACCGAGAAATTCCTAAACTCCACAGGGAAGTATTTTGTATGTGTGCGTGTATCATCCAATAAAATGGAGTTGCACCACTTTTCGGAGAGGTTGATTTCATTTCGTTTCGTTCCCCCTACAACTCTTCGTCAGAACATTTCTCGTGAATTCGGGTGAAGCAAAAGGCATCTTTCATAGCACAAAGATGTATAAAATGTGCTTTGTTATACCTTCCTAACTCATCGTGTGATAATAATCAATACACTGATTGGATTTCGAAGCAAAGCGAACTTACGGAAAGAAAATTCTCTAAAATTTTACAAAATTAACCGCAAATTTTAATTGTCTATCAGCACATGATTGGCTTTCAAACTGGATAGAAACAAAAAAATTGGATTAAGGGCCCCGAACTCCCTTAAAATACCTACTTATACCGACTTTTGGTGTTTTATTAGCAATAGAATTTTAAACGAAAATTATTTAAAAATAAGTTTTTGATTTTGGTGGTTTTGATATAAAAATAGCCTCTCTGATACATACAGGTGATGTTTCCTCATTTATAAACAAACATCTTGTAACCTTCAATGGTACGTCATTAAGTCAAAAATAATTAGAACCTGTCAATCAAAACCGCAAAATTCTCCAGAAATCGAAATGTTTAGAAAAGTAAGAGAACTTATAAATAAAATGTAGTTCAGGTACTCTCAGGCTTAATTTCAAATTAATTAATTAGAAATTATTTTGTGTTTATTTCCATTAGTTTGAAATTTATTGATCCAGCAAAGGGTAGTGATGGACAGCAAATTGAAATAATTGCGCAGGAAATAATTAAATTGTAATTGAAAATGAACAAAAAACATCGTAAATGTGGGAAAACAGCACAACCTAACTAAATAATTTTCTATCTACCTATTTGGGTCATGGTAATTTATAGAACAATAATATGAAAAAAATAACATCCTTTTGAAAAGATTTTTGAATGATAACGTAATGACCTTTAATGGCGACCATTTCAAATGCCAATTTGATACCATTTTGACAGAATAATAAGATTCATTAATATTAAATTATAGGGAAATTAAATTATTTATCGCTGGGAATCGTTTTACGAATACAAACGATACTCATTTAAAATATATTTAAAAAAAAATGATAATGTAAATAACAAAACCACATAAACCACTTCAAATGAATACTGAATGACGAAAAAGATCCACAGAAAAGTGCCAAACAATTCACACTAATTGGCTTCCCCTTCAAAGGTACAGTATAGGACGAAAACCCCCTCACATAAGGGAGGAAACTGAAAAAAAAAACACCAAAACAATATTCTTGAAACGTACGAAACACTTAAATTGTACTCGTAATAATTTACACCGTTTTCAGCTTCATCTGAATGCGAATGAACGCGAAAAGGTCGCGTATTTATGTATAATTTTCCATTGTGGTAATTCTGCCAAACGCGCGCGACGAAACATACAGAAAATTTGGAAAACTGAATGAGAAAAATCCTCTTGAAAAGAGAATTGAAGAATTTAACGAAAATTTCCAACAAAAGTCAGAAAGCATAAAATCGAAAGCCGTAAAACCATTGAGCAAATAAAAAGGAACAAGGAATCCCCAAAAGAATGCGGAATTTAAAGGTAAAATTTTATCAATAACTGCCGAATGGAAAAGATATCGCTTTATTGCGATGCTATTTCAAGGGTGCTAAGAAACATAAAAAAACTCCCCTCAAGTTGTAATCTTAATGACTTTAAAATGTTGATAACAAAAGTGAAATTCCCTCAGACAAAACTAATTGTTAGCAATCACCATTAGTCGATTTAACATTTCTGGCATTCTTTGGCACCATCAACCCCATTTCATTTGTTTCTAGCAACCCCTCTTCCATTATCCACATAAATATTGTTTAAAACTGAGCGCTTTAACCCTTAAGTACTAAATCGACCTCAACACCCATTAGCGAAATTGTCACCATTGTGGCGTTTTTTTTTATTTTCCTGCTACGCACAGTGAAGTAATTCGCGAATTTTAAGGTGAAAACTTAATGCGTTTATAAAACTAAAAAAAATTTGAGATTTTTAAAACTTTTATTAAAAAAGTATTAAAAAAGGAAAAACTAATTTCTTGCGGGTAAAATAAAAGCGAGATAAATATTAAAGAAATAAAAGCGAGATAAATATTTATTTTAAGATAAAGAAATAAAAGCGAGATAAATATTTATTCTATGTATTTTATTTTGTGTGCTTTATCTTGCTTTTATTTCTGATACACAACGCCCAAAAAATTATTTATTTCTTTTAGTACATTTTTTTAATAAAAGCTTTTTGTAATTTTTTTTTAAAGTTTTTTTAAATTTTATCCGGTTTAGTCATTTGGTTCTTATTGGTATGACAGAAACCCCAGAACTATCTCTGGCTGTCGCCACGCTTATATCTATATACTTTTTTGCAAATATCTCAAAAACGAAAACGTTTTTTGCAAATATCTCAAAAACGGTGCATCTTATCAAAAAAGTGCAAGAACCAAAGTTATTTAGGATATGATTCTACATAAAACTCCCATACATCAAAATCCGATTAGAAAAAATTTAAAAAAATCTTATTGGAAAGTTTGACTTCAAAGTGGAATTTTGGTACAACTGTTCGAATTTTGATACGAATATCACCATACGGGTTTTCAATAATTGCCAGATTGGCAATTATAGCTTTTGTTATGTTTATTTTTCGAATATATATCCTTGCGTTTGAGATATCGTTGCGGACTCTTTTATTCCAAAATCGAATTTAGCGACCCTAAAAATCTCCAGATGAGATTTTTTCCGGAAAATTTGAGGAAAAAGTTAATCACGTTATCCTTACAGGACCTTTCGCGAAGTACTGAAAACATTGTACTATCGTCAGAAATACGTATGTGTGTAAAATTTCTAGTCAATCGCATGAGTGGAAATGGGGCAAAATTAGATAACAAGATTTGACCCTGACAGACAAAAAAAACAAACAGACAAACCCACAAACTGAGAGACAAAAACAGAAGCTGAATGAAATCTTCTAAAAAAAAAGACGATGGTGATCCAAAAATCATATCAATATCCCTTCGGACCTTCAGAAAATAACAACAAAAACCAGGGTGGGACCTCAAAATCCGGGTAGTTTAAAACCCAATCAAAATTTCTGGAATGATTAAAGAAATAGGAGAGGGGTACAAGGGAGAGGGGATATGGTCATGTTTTGAATGGCAGAAGCTTGTCAGGAAACCGCATTCAAATCGCTTGAAAAAATCAATAGTTAGCCGGGAACTAACGGAGAGAGGAGATGTCCTATTATTTGTTTTATAGAAAATTCTATCGATGTTTTGCTTTTAAAACATTTTTTATCATCTAGAGGTTTTTTTTACAAGAAGTTTATGTTTATATTGAATATATCACTACATTATTGGACAAATATATATGTACAGTACACATATACTCATATAAAGCGCCGATTCTGCAATTTTTTGTAAAAAAAAATGTGAGAAAACGCTTAACTTCGGAAGCAGGTGTTTATTGTCAAACCTTATGTAAGCGTATTTGCCCATTTTTATTCATACACACTTCAAA
Organism: Chrysopilus asiliformis; assembly: GCA_964034945.1. Classification (NCBI taxonomy): domain Eukaryota; kingdom Metazoa; phylum Arthropoda; class Insecta; order Diptera; family Rhagionidae; genus Chrysopilus; species Chrysopilus asiliformis. Next base: position 15,092,560 of record OZ035963.1, on the reverse strand, counting down.
ATTTCCCTCAAAATAATGAAATAGGGTAAAGTCGGGTGAAATGGAACAGAGGGTGAAATGGAACACCCCCAGTATTTCGCACTTGTCAAACCTAATTGCTATTGCCGTCGGCAACAGTTTGTTTAGTATTTCAGAAAACCTCGACGCGTTAAGGTACCGTCACGCTGCATACGTTTGTTTATTTTTTATAAGCAAAAAACCAAAAAAAATATGGTTTTTGTCGTAAAACTTTTTTTGTGGATTTTTTAGATTTAATTTTTTTTGGTAAGTATTTGGCGGAGTGATTGTGTGGGTACATCAAAATGCACAGTTAGATTCACACTACGTAAATTTATTGATAAAAGCAGCAAGTCGAGACATGTTAGTTTCTGATTTACAGTAATGTCAAATGCAACCAAAAGGGTGAGATGGAACAGCCAGACGGAGGTGTATTGGAACATATAAATATTGGAGCCTATAAAACAAGAAAAAAAAATCTAAAAAATCTAAACCGCGGAAGACAGCTTCCCAAAAATATGAAGACTCGGAAGAAGAAAGGGACGAAATAATTTATATGAGCGAGTCTGATGGACCTGAAGATTTCGGAAAAACAATTATGTAGGATGTGGGGAGGAGTACATGAAAACGGAAAAAAAAGACGACTGCCTTCAATGTGTCATCTGTAATTTGTGGTCGCACGAGTCCTGCGCGTCATTTGCAATGACTTGCAATAAATGCGGCAATAAAAATTTGAATAAAAAGTAATGTTCCATTTCACCTTATGGTAAGTTCCATTTCACCCGACCATGGAGGACAAATGGAACTTTTGATCTTTTTTTTGAATTAAAAAAAAATATTGAATTAACCTTTTTTTTTTGCCAGAGTTCTGATTTTATTTTTACGTTTGTAATAAAGAATGATTTTATTTTTGTTTCGTTTAAAAAGCTCTTTTATTTCCCGAGATATTTCAAAAATAAAAAAGGTGTTCCATTTTCCCCGACTTTACCCTATGACAATATTTTTATTTTTGTGCATGCGGCCCACTATCCTCCTGGCACCACTCGATATAGCCTATCTGATATCTAGGTTATATTAATTCTGTGATGTAATCAATATTGATGTATTTTTAATCATGCGATTTTTTATGATAAAATCTGAATTTTCAGAAATTTACTTTCTAAAATTTGTTTACATGATCGACGTTTCATTTTTATTTTTTTATATAAAAAATATCTCTTAACGTTTTCAAATCCGTCGTCTTCTCAATATAAAATTCCCATAAACAATCGCAATAAAACCTTCAAAATTCCCTGGAAATTGTGTAATGCTGTTTGATTTTTAGTATAAAAATTTATTTCAATCTCAATAAAATATTTATAGGAAATTTCCCACTGTGCGTAACGCATTTATTGGAATTTAAATTTAAAGAGAGTACGCGACTCGTCACCATCAACACTGAATCACTCGCACCACAGTTTATTTTTATCTCTTGTTGGAGTTTTTTTTTTGTATACTCGCAACCCCCATATTTCCTCTTATCCCGTTCTTCGGGTTTCCGTTTTACCTTTATAGCTTAAGCCTGTTCCGCCCACTCACCGTTAATGCTTCGGAGCTCTTCCTTATCCTACAGGATCGTCGACGTCGTAGTCATCATCATCGTTGTTGTTGCCATATAGTCGTCGTCAGTGTTTTATTTTCCCTATTAATCGGGATGTTACCTCGAGGACTTTGGAAAACACAAGAAAACATGAAAAAATCACTCACCACCGACACTGAAGCGAAATGCGGCAGACGAGATTTTCCCAACATTTTCGGCGCGACGGTGGCTCGAGTGAGTTGGAAGATGTTTTGAGTGGTGAGATTTAGAATGAGGTAAAGCCGCCTCTAGGCGGATAATAAGGTCCTTTTCTGCTTCACCCCGTTAAGGACCATTAGACAACCCTCAGTAGATAGAATCTCCCTGCGGAATATTCCTTTAAAGCTTTTAGTCCTGGTTTCGTTGATGCAAACACCGAAATTTCATCGCACCGCGTGTAAACCTTTGAAATGGGAAACCCAGAAGGTGCAAACCCGGCAAAAGTGGGGCACGAGGATGACTTCTAAAAAAGAGTCAACCAGACTGATGATGTGTTTTTCATGTACAAAAGCCAGCAATTGATGGGAAAAGGGAATTTTCTGTGTCATCCATTTCGTACAATGACCCAGTTATTCACATTTTCCGGCTGGAATCATTCCCGCCTCCTGGAAAATTCACTTGCCACTCTCTGCCTCTTCTATTTTGCCGGTGGCAATAAATTCTAATAAATCATTTGATGGAATCCTTGTGACTATTTCGACAGGCAATTTAGGAGTGACGATGACACACTAACAGCAAACTTGGGACAAAATGCAAAAAGAAAAACTTCTCGATTTCGATTTTTCAATTATTTGAAATTGCTCCGATTTACTTATGAAATGCCAATTTAATCTGTACCCGGATTTGCTAAATCGCTGCGTATTTTAGGAAAATAAAAACTGAAAGTTAGGAAAAAGGAAACAAAACGGAATAAATTCCCTAATGGGTGGGTGGGAAAATTCAAACTTTCTCCCTCACTCTGTGATTTTAATGGAAACATTTTTTTTTTGCAAAAAGATTTGTTGGTGAGGATTTTAGACTTTTTATAGCTTAAGGAATTGACTTTAGGAAAAATATTTCTGGGAAAAAGGAAGAAAAACTTCTTCTGTAGCACTTAGAATTTAAATATTTCTTAGAAAAATGAATAGCGAGACATAAACTTGTAATATTTCGTGCATTTCCGTTTTAATTCTATTGAAAGCAAGATAATATATAAATAGCTGTGACATTTATCTTAGTGACATTTTAAAAATGTTTAAATTGAGTTGGAAAACCTCGTGCGGCCAGTGACTTTTTTTTAAATCGGGGAATAAAGTTCAATAAGAATTTGATTTGAAGTAATCTATTTACATCGAGACTTTTATTTTATATCCGATGCTGATGTTCAGAAGTCTGTAAGGATAACAGAAGGTCCTGTTAGGATAACAGGGCAACGTGACTATCCTTTTCATCAAATTTTCCGGAAACAATCTCATCTGGTGGTTTGTGGGGTCGCTTAATCTGATTCTGGAGTCAAAAAGTTGGTAAGGATGTTCCAAAGGTAAGGATATATATTCGAAGAACAAACATAAGAAAACCTACAATTGCCAAGGGCCAATCGTCAAAAGAAGGAGAGGGGAATGGCCCGATTGGATTCTGACGTATGGAACGGTTATGTAAAATTATATTCTAAATAGATTTTACCCCTATAAATTTTTCAATATCACCGTTTTCGAGAAAAGTGCAAAAAATAGTTTCGTTTGTATAGGGGAGGGGGGTCCCGACTTCGCCCGTTCAAGAACTTAAGAGCCATTTAAGAGAAACGGAACTGCACAAAATTTCAAGTCTCTATCTCAACCCTTTCAAAAGTTATGGTGTTCACGGGCAGACGTTACAAACGGTATACTAAATCTAGTATCCTCCTATATGATAGAGTATACCAGGTGTATAGGTTAATTCTCGCTGTTTTTTTTAATGAAAAGAAAGACATTTTTGGAGGAGAGAAACCAAAAATCCATTATTCAAAGTATTTTCCATCGCTAGCTACACATTTTCTCCACGTCTCTGGCAATTTGTAGATGCCGCGCCAAAAAAAAATCCTGTGGTTTGAAGGAAAACCATTTTTTGACCTCCCCGGCTGTTTTGAAGTGCTGGTCCTTAAGCGTGGTCCATCGATGAAAACAAATGGTAGTCGGAAGGGGCCAAGTCTGGTGAGTAAGCCGCATGGGCTAGCACTTCCCAGCTGAGTGCTTCCAACGTCTCGCGAACCGCTTTTGCCGTATGTGCCGGAGCATTGTCGTGGAGCAAAATCTTCTTGCGTTGCCTTTTTTTGATATTGTGGCCGTTTCTTGAGCAGTGTGCGGTTCAAATCGATGAGTTGTTGTCGGTAGCGATCTGTGTTAACCGTTTCACGAGGTTTGAGTAGCTCATAATAGATCACACTCTCCTGATCCCACCAAACACAGAGCATTGTCTTCTTTCCGAAGCGATTCGGCCTTCCAGTCTATGTTGATGGTTGGCCTGGATCGACCCATGATTTTTTGCGTTTCGGATTCTCGAAAAATAACCACTTTTCGTCCCCAGTCACAATTCGATGAGCTTCAGCTGCAGTTTTCTTCAAATAAAATAATAATGCTGTCCGCATTTCGCATTTTTCTAGCACTAAATTCGACATTTTCACTGCTTTTAAAAAAAAACGATGTTGTTTACCAGGCGGTCAATTGACAACTAATTTTTGTTCAGTTGTTATTCACCTTTTAAGGAAAAAAAAGTCCGCCATTTTAACTCATTTTAAGATGTAGATAACGCCAACTATGTGTGAACAGCGAGAATTAACCTATACACCTGGTATATCCTATATGATTAGGGATGCAACATCGTTCATAAAACCTCGATATATCGAAAATCGATGTTTTTTTTAAGGCGACATCGATGTCAAAAAACATCGTCCTGAAAACATCGATACCTCCATGTTTTGAAAAAGTTAAATTTAATAAATAATTTAGCCACCTGGCGGATGCTCTACTGTGGGTGGAGTGCACCCAGGTAGAATTAACACGGTTTTAATTTTTCTTATACGTTGAACCACCAAAAACCCGTCAATTTTCGAGATATTCGCAAAAAACTAATTTTTTTGAAATACCGGCATATCTTCATAACGGAGTTCTAGTAAAATACATAAATGTAGCAAATTTTATTGTCTCCAAGTTTTGTAATACATAAGACTACTGGAAAATGGTTAGTTTCGGAATAAATCGCAAAAAACGAAATCGTAGTTTTTAAAAAGCCGCCGTTTTGGTTACTTCCGGTTAACGGATTTCCACATCAAGACCAAACTTCTCTGTAAAATTTCATGGCTAGCTCTGGTATTTTTTGCGAAATCTTGTGGAAAGATGAAACCGAAAATTGATACCAAAGGAAATTTAAACAAATATTCAAGTAGAGTGGCTATATTAAATCTATCTAAAAACTAGTCCTTCTAGTCCTAAAATTAGTTTCTCTACTAAAGAGTAATGTTCTAACATCGTGGATAACAACATCGATACCTCGATATATCGGCCTGTTCAACATCGAGGTTAAAACTCGATATTTTTCAACGATACCTCGATGTTTTGCAAACATCGAGGTATCGTTGGCATCCCTATATATGATAGAGGATATATGAGCGTGGCGAAAGACAGACGTTATTTTGGATTTTTAGTCATACTTATCAAACTCAAAATGACTAAAAAAAATTAAAGATAAAAAAAATTTAAAAAAAATTGTGAAAAAGCTTTTATTAAAAAAATGTACTTGAAGGAAAAAAAATTTTTTGGCCGCTGTGCATCAGAAATAAAAGCGGGATGAAAGCATAAAAAATAAAATTAATATTTTTCTCGCTTTGATTGCTAATACACAACAAATAATAAATAGATTTTTTTTTCCTTTTTAGTAAATACATTTTTTTAATAAATGTTTTTTTCAAGTTTTTTTTTTCTTGTAATATGACTTCAATCGACACGAGAGGGCTCGGGAAATGTTTTTAGGTGAAATTCATGAAATTCAGTATTTGACGATTGGCCCCCTGGCAATTGTAGCTTTTCTTATGTTTCTGAAAGAAATGAGTATCATTCAATGTCATACAAAGGCCTAACTAGAATTTTTAGAGGCTTGTTCTGAGTAGGAAAAATATTTCCGAGAACTTTTCTATGCGAGAAATATTTTTCTCGATTTTTTAGAGGCTTGTTCTGTATAGGAAAAATACTTCCGAGACCTTTCCTATCCGGGAAATATTTTTCTCGAATTTTTAGAGGCTTGTTCTGAGTAGGAAAAATATTTCCGAGAACTTTTCTATCCGGGAAATATTTTTTTCGAATTTCTAGAGGCTTTTTCTGTGTAAGAAAAATATTTTCGAGACTTTTTATATCCACAAATATTTTTCTCGATTTTTTAGAGGCTTGTTCTGTGTAGGAAAAATAATTCCGAGAACTTTTCTATCTGGGAAATATTTTTCTCGAATTTTTAGAGGCTTGTTCTTAGTAGGAAAAATATTTCCGAGACCTTTTCCACCCGGGGAATATTTTTCTCGAATTTTTACAGACTTGTTCTGTGTAGGAAAAATATTTCCGAGACCTTTTCTATCCGGGAAATATTTTTCTCGATTTTTTAGAGACTTGTTCTGTGTAAGAAAAATATTTTCGAGACTTTTTATATCCGGGAAATATTTTTCTCGATTTTTTAGAGCCTTGTTCTTAGTACGAAAAATATTTCCGAGACCTTTTCCACCCGGGGAATATTTTTCTCGAATTTTTACAGACTTGTTCTGTGTAGAAAAAATATTTTCCATCTTTTGGGACGCGTGTATGCGGCTAGCGGCATCTATTCACAATCGCTAAGAACTTATTCCAATAGCTAATATATAAACCGATATCGAGATATACATTGTTACCTTTTATTGTAAATCGATATCTTTTAACGTTATCGGGATAATTCAGATTTTGTAGAAATATAAATACAATACTATATTATACAACGCATTACTTGATTCGTATAAGAAAGTAAACACTTCCGATATGAAAGCTGTTTTAAAAAGTCAAAAAAAAATATGTCGGTATAAGTTGAGCAATTCTATATTTGTTTTGACATCTTTTAACCCATAAACTTTATCACGACATCTCCTTTGCGTTCTAATTTCCGAAATTATGTTTTACCATCCTTTTTATCTTTATTTATTTATCATTGCGATAAAAATGCGCGAAGATAAAAAAAAATTTCCTGTGATAATTCTTCGACAGGCTAAAAGCATCAATAAAAAGTTTTTCTCTAATACCTACTCGTAGTAGTTTCGCGAAAATCGATTTCCGGCCAATGCCCTACTTCGGATTCCATCTAAAAACGTATGCCAATTGAATAGTAAACAGAAAATATATTATAGAAACAAAACAAAAACAAATCGATTTTATTGTTTTGTTATTTTGTTTATAAGCAATTTAGAATTTGCATTGAGGGCGGAATATTTTATGACTTGTCTAACTCAATTATAATTTCAATTAAAATCGAATATTGTCAACTGCATGTGTCAACAAATAATAATCATAGGTAATAATAATAGCAATAGATGTTTGCATCTGGATAGAAAACTGATGCTCGTTTCTTCCCAGCTGAGTGGCAACCCTCAAGAAAATTCGCACAACTTCCTTGTATTCTCCCGTTTATTCAAAATTGAAAACTGTATCAGCAAACAAAACGTCAGCCCTTCAACTTATTCAGGATAAATGGATGTTTAAGATTTTCAATCCTTTTGGGCTATGAATAGAATCGGGATATTGAGAAAATGAGACCCAGGAGCGAAGGACGAAAACCAATTCCACCTCATTTTGTACTACGAAATGGAATCACTTTCCGGGGGGAGGTGGATAGATTGGGATGTTCTTGGGGAACAAACGGACATAACTCCCAGATTCAAATTTAGATCACTTCGCTTACCATATATCGCAATCAGGATAAAGTATTACTATGGAAAACCATTTCTATATGTTGAATCCCATTGAATCCTTATAGCACACTTCCCAGCCCGCATGATGGTCGTATCATGGAATTGATTTCTTCCCCCTTTTTGACAACTATTGTCATCAGATGATTGCATCTCCTGTCACCAAACCTCATAGCTGTATACCGAAACCATTGTTATATGATTTTCTTATGATGCTATGACTGGAATGAATGAATGAATGTAAAACTGTCATCGCTCATCCTGAAGTAGACAACTACCAGGACACTGACAGGAATGTAATTCTGGTAAACGAGTCGAATGACTGCATTTATTAAAATGTGTCGCTTTAAGGGATAGATTTAGGATCCATCTCTCAGGCAAATCCATTTGAAAATCCATATATGAATGCTGCAACAATTCATTCATACACTTAACGTACGTATACGTAGTACAACAAACCACGATGTGATATACACACGTTTCTGGAATCTAACAAACATGGAGAACATTCTCTAGGATTATCCTTTTTTCACTCCTATACGGCCAATTATAGTGGTATAGATATGAAAACGCTTATATGGTTGAATCGGATGTGTCTGCTACGGAAATGGAAGAAACCAAGCAAGGACATCGAAATAAACGAAATCCTCCTCAACATGTGATAACAATAAATGTTTGAATTTCGTGTTGTCAGGACATGGATGTCATTTTATAATATCCTAGACTTTAAATTTCATAATTTCAAGCATTTTCATTGTTTACAGTAAAAAAGAATTGATTCTCACGTTTTCTGTATACTTGCACGTATTCAAACATGTGTTTTAAATTTAAATTGTGAATTTCATCATGGCACAATATTGCGTAACGTCTGATCAGCGGGATATGATAGTTCCGTTATTCAAAAAACAAATGACCATTTTTATCAAAATTGGTAAAAATTATTTATAATATAATACACAACCTACACGTGATACTGAAAAAACGTTGAAAACGTGATTTTTTTAGTACATTCAAGAGGTTTAAAACTCCACCGTGCTGGTCGAAAAAATATTATGCAACCCTACATGTTTTTATACTATATATGATATATCATATAGAAGTTTATTAGATTTAATATACCGTTTGTAACGCCTCGAACCAATAATCGGACATAAAAATGAACTACACCAGGGTTTTAGGGATGACAAAAGATTTTCATGTCCGCATGTCCGTCCGTCTGTCTGTCTGTACGTGAACCCAATCCTTTCGAGAGAATTAAGCTAGAGACTTGAAATTTTGTATAGTTACGTTTCTCGTAAATGACTAGCTAAGCTCTTGGACGGGCAAAATCTGACCATTCCTTCCCCCCTCCTCTATACAAACGAAACAAGTTTTTGCAATTTTATCGAAAACAGTGAGTCATATTGAAAAATTTATAGAGGTAAAATGTGTTTAGAATATGATTTTACATAACCGTTCCATACATCAAAATGCAGTTGGACCACTCCTTCCCCCCCTCTCCTATACAAATGAATTTTTTTAAATAAATATTTTGCCTGGCATCATATAGAGTATTTCACGATTGGCTCCTGGCAATTGTAGCTTTTCTTATGTTTACAAAGGCATAACTAGAATTTTTAGAGGTTTGTTCTGTATAGGAAAAATATTTCCGAGAACTTTTCTATCTGGGAAATATTTTTCTCGAATTTTTAGAGGCTTGTTCTGTGTAAGAAAAATATTTTCGAGACTTTTTATATCCGGGAAATATTTTTCTCGATTTTTTAGAGGCTTGTTCTGTGTAGGAAAAATATTTCCGAGAACTTTTCTATCTGGGAAATATTTTTCTCGATTTTTTAGAGGCTTGTTCTTAGTAGGAAAAATATTTCCGAGACCTTTTCCACCCGGGGAATATTTTTCTCGAATTTTTAGAGGCTTGTTCTTAGTAGGAAAAATATTTCCGAGACCTTTTCCACCCGGGGAATATTTTTCTCGAATTTTTACAGACTTGTTCTGTGTAGGAAAAATACTTCCGAGACCTTTTCTATCCGGAAAATATTTTTCTCGATTTTTTACAGACTTGTTCTGTGGAGGAAAAATATTTCCCATCTTTTAGGACGTGTGCATGCGGAGAGGCTAGCGGCATATCGCTAAGAACTTATTCCCATAGCCAATATATAAACCGATATCGAGATATACATTGTTACCTTTTATTGTAAATCGATATCTTTTAACGTTATCGGCATATTTCAGATTTTGTAGAAAAATTCATATTTTTATATAAACTAATATTTTATTAGTCGGGTTATAGTATAAATTATGCGCAAACGTAGATTTTGTATAAGAAAGTCGTCTGCCGTTCACATCAGATATTTTTCCCTAATTTTTGGATATATTCTAATAGTGGTAAGTTAAAAATATTCGTGAATAATAAACTGCATCCATAGACTGAAAATTCTTTTCAATTATTGGTTTCCTTATACCGTGTAACCAAATAACAACGTTAAACGTAATCGAAATGAATTTTTTTATCGTTACAAAACGAAATAATGTAACGAAACAAAACTTGAATTTCGTTAAAATACTATATTTCGGTATTTTAACGAAATTCAAGTTTTGTTTCGTTACATTACGTTACGATTTTTTGCGTTAACGAAAGGTCCTTTTGGGATAACGTGATTATCATTTTTCTCAAATTTTAGAGAAAAATTCTCATTCGGGGTTCTGAGGTTAGTGTATTCGATTTTGACGTTAAGAAGTCTGTAAGGATACTGGAAGGTTCCGTAAGGATAACGTGATTATTTTTTTCCTCAAATTTTTCGGACAAATCTCATCTGGAAGTTTTTGGGGATGAATCCGATTCTGGAGTTAAAAAGTCCGTAAAAATATCTCAAAGGCATCAAGGATATAAATATATTCGAAAACTAAAAAGTATAATCAAGCGTGGCGAGAGACAGTCGTAAATTTGGATATTTAGTTATCAAATACAAAATGACTAAAAAAGGATAAAATTTAAAAAAATTAAAAAAAAGCATTTAAAAAAATGTACTAAAATTTTTCTTTTGGGCGGTGTATATCAGAAATAAAAGCATAAATAAAGTACACAGCGCCCAAAAGATTATTTTTTTTTCTTTTTAGTACTTTTTTTTAATAAAAGATTTTTTTAGATTTTTTATTTTATTTTTTTATCATCTATTAAGCTTATAAATACAATAGATAATGTACAATATTTTACAGTGATTTTATTGTAAACTCACTTATATTATAAATCATGTTAAAATGATTTATAATCATAAATCATGTAATACAAAGTTTTAACCCAACCCCTGATATTAAATTTTTCGAAAATCGATTAAAAACAATGAAATGAAACAAATTTAATCAATTGAATTGTGGCGGTGTCGCCTTTTAGTTTAATTAAACGTTTCGCCAATGACCGCCATTGCCACTACTACGTCCGTCCGTCCGTAGCGAATTCAATCCCAATTTCCATTTCTGCTCCACCCACATTGTCAATCAATTTTCGCTAAATAGAAATTTGTTAAAGAAGAACGTTGTTGCGTGCATTGATTGCATGCTAACCATGAATTTATGAAAATCATCAATCTAATTAAAATTACCGGCAATTAGAGTAAAATCCATGAAATTCCATCTCCCATCCAACCATCCGCTATTTGTTTTGGCGAGAAAATGAGCCCAGTCTGTTTGTGGGAAACGACCCAAAAACGCCTTCCCATTTGGAAGTGCAAAGAAGAAAATTCGTACTGTTGGCAAAAGTCCTCTTGCTTTAATTTGATTACACGTTCCACCTTTAATAAATTGCCATCTTAAAGAAGTTCTGCCCGATTTCCGGCCTGAACTTGAAAGGAAAAACTTTTGACTTCCTGAAAATTACCACCATTTGCTTCTAGGATTTGGAGTTAGAGTTGCGGGTGCTTGTCCACAAATCATGTCGGCAAATTACAAGACAATGCTCGAGGACGGACCCAGAAAATACCTGTTTGGTCATTTTGGTCCTTCCCCCCGCCCCTCCCCTTTCCCATTCCGAATCACTGCCTCAGGGGCTACTTAGCACGACAGAGCATTTTTTTTTTGGGATGTTGGGGGTGGTTCCGGCACGTGGTGACTGTGACTTTCTGAACTGAACCATGGAGTTTTATCCAGGAATGAATATAGACATGGGCAAAGGGCGGATCCAAATGGAATTCGGGAGGAATTGTTGGGGATTTCCCTTTGTTATTTTATTTACCTACTGTAGGTGAATTTCGTTCGCCTCGATTGTATTGTTTGTTTTTGTTTTGGGGTAATTACCGTAATGAAGTGGTCGGGCCGTGGTTTAGCTGATGGCGATCAAGCATATGGATTTGGGTACTAATTGAGTTTGTTTGGTTTGAGACTAATTGGTGCATTCGATACGCATAATTGAGGTGAAATATCGAGTAGATAAATACGGAAAATATACATAAATGTGACAGGCAGGTATTTTTGAACAACAATCAAAATTTATTACAGAATAACAAAGCATGAATTTTGTAATGAAATTTATTAAATTGAAAAATGCGATTTGTATGTTCTTTGGAATATTTTCACTTAGGTATGTTATGAGCTATAATACTATTAATACTTTTCTAAAATGATTTTCTCATTTATTGCTCGAAACGCACGGGCACTTGAGGTTCGTTCTTTGCTGCTTAAAAATGCAGCAATTTATACATTCGGGTCTAATGTTTTGGACCTATAATTCACATTTGCTTACAAGAAGCGTAAGAAGTGACGAGAACAACACACTGATTAATAATATGTCTGCAAAGCCACTTTAATAAGAAAATTGGTAATCGACGGTTCATCTTTGGGGCAATATTTGGTTTATGAAAATCCTGCAACGATAGAGCGGCATTTGACGGTTGTCGGGTCGATACAGTGATTAGCTGTGGAACCTGAATGTCAGTTTGAGTTCAAGGAACAGGGCCGACACTGTTGCCACTAAAGTTACCTCATAGAGAAGAGTTGATGCCTTCGGCCGCCATATTAATTTGAATTTGATTCAAAAGATTTCGCTTCGAGAATTAAATTTCTTATTTTAGGCTGATAACTGAAGGAAATTGTATAAGAAATGGTTAGCAGACATTTTTGAGAAAACTTCATTGCAAAAGGGAAAAAAATTGACCGGCAAAAAAAAATTAAAGAAATTTTTCATTAAGAACAAAATAATTTAATAGTCCATTAAAATCTGTTTAAATTTTAGATTTAATATTGTCGAAATTTTTTAGGTGCAACTGCAATCGGAGGAAAAGTCCATTATAAAATAATACTCCACAAAAATTTTCCATTAATTTATCGCCACTAGATTTTTGTTGTTCGCTTTCTCTTTACGTTCCTATTTGTTTATCTCTGTTCGGTCGGTAAGCTATGTAAGCATTCGAGGGAGAAAGGAAACTCAGTGATGAAATGCCGTATAAAGCTTAAAGCAGCTAGTTTTGTTAATGGGGCGTCTTTTTTGAGAAATGGCAGCGTCAGAATTACGTTCCTGGGTCATAATTGCGGCGGCGTGGCATTAGCACAAGGGCGATGTGCCCGCGACAAAAATTGCTCATCACTGCGATTTGCATGGTGACGAAATATGTGAACAAAGACTGCTTAAAATGCTATTTGGAAGATCATCGCTTAAACTTTTGTCTCCCTTACTAAAATCTACCTCATCTCATCCCCCTAACCCCCTTTCCAATTATTTCCTGGGCATCTGATCGAATTTCAATGAAGTTTTTGCAAAATAGGCGGCACAACAAAATATATGTGCAGCTGTAGTCATTTATAGAAAGTTATCAACAAATATTATCAAAAAATAAATAAATAAATACCTTAAATTATAATTTCATCCTAAAGAATCCCTATAACCAGATTAAAGAGAATAATTCTTTACAGTTAAAAATAACTTCCTATTTTTTGTCAATTTGTTCAGCATCATCGCTTCTATCGGCGATGGACAGGATGGCGGATCCCTGTGAGAATTTTTTCCAATATGCGTGCGGTACGTGGAACAAGAAACATGTGATACCGGAGGATAGAAGCTCGATAAGCACATTCGAAGTAAATATGAATGAATCAATCGCCTCTAATCACCTTAAAAATTATTTATAGCGCTAATTCGCATTTTCAAGGTACTGGCCGATCAGCAACAAGTTATACTGAAGGGAGTCCTGGAAGAGTCACTCAACGACGATGACAACGAGGCAACAACCAAAGCGAAAATGTTCTACAATAGCTGTATGGATATTCGTTAGTTCTTCAAAAATTGGAAAAATCAGATTCTGATTATAATTACATTGGTATTTTCTTCTTCTTTTCTTTCATTTATTATAGAGCAAATTCGAAAGATCGGCGATGGTCCGTTCAAGCAGGTCCTGAAAACGCTTGGCGGCTGGCCCGTTATAGAAACAGAATGGACACCACCGAATTTCAGCATTGAACATCTTCTCGGGATCCTGCGTGGCGAATACAGCGAAGCTGTGCTTATCGAGCTGTATGTGGGGGCGGACGACAAGAACTCCTCCGTAAATATCCTGCAGCTGGATCAGCTGGTCTTGGGGTTGCCATCGCGCGATTACTACCTGAAATCGAACAGTGAGGGTGATTTGAAGGCTTACCACCGTTATATGACCCAAATCGCAATCCTGTTGGGTGCCGACTCAAAAACCGCCGCATCCGAGCTGGATGAAATAGTCAAATTTGAGATTCGTCTGGCGAACGCTTCGCTACCCGAAGCTGATAGGCACGACACCAGCGCCATCTACAGAAAGTTGACTCTTCCCGAACTACAAAAAGAGATTCCCGAACTGAACTGGCACGACTACTTGCAGGCAACACTGGGCGATCAAATCAAACTAACGGACGATGAACCGGTAGTCAGTTACGCTATGCCATATCTCGTCCAAATGGGAAAAATCCTGGCCGAGACGGACAAACGCATAGTCCACAACTATGTCCTTTGGCGACTGGTAATGTCCATAATGACTCACATGATCGATGATTTCCAAAGAGAGCGCGTCGAATTCCGAAAGATACTGCTTGGTATTCAATCGGAACGGGTTCGGTGGTCACAGTGTGTCGAATGGACGAATAAGAAATTGGGAATGGCTGTGGGAGCACTTTTCATTCGGGATAATTTCAATCAGGAGAGCAAGGAGACAGCACTTGAGATGATTCATACAATTCGAGAGGCTTTCAATGAACTGTTGGCTGATAACCATTGGATGGACGATGAGACTCGAGCTGTGGCCAAGGAAAAGGCTGATGCCATGAATGAGAGGATAGGATATCCGGAAATTTTAACCGATCCCGCCGAACTCGAAAAGGAATATATCAATGTAAGGATCTCTAGATTTCCCGATTTCGGATAATGGGTTTAGAACTAAATTTGAGCAGAAAATTTCCAAATTTTTAATGAATTTCCGGTTTTTGTTTGACACTCTAACTGCCACGTCAGTCAAAAAGACCTGACACCTAACTGTACACAACGGCCACAATGAAAATTATTAGTGTTTTTTATGGTAATAAAATAACATTTAGGTATAATTTTGTTTCAATTTTTTTTTTTGACTGAAAACTAAATATTCGAAAAAGGCTTAAAACTGTCGTGGCAGTTAGAGTGTTAATTTTATGGACTTTCGGCAAAAATTAGATAACTAAAGATAAGAAACAACAGAACTTTTTATATAATTTTTAAAATGTATGGAAAATATTGTCAACCCCACGACTCCATTAGACTTTTTTCCAGATTGTATTTAAATCCAGTCACGAAAAAATCTAATGGAGACTCAAAAAATCTTGCATCATGATTTAAATCTCCGTACTGTCATGATTTTTTCGGCTGCTGAAAAGTAGGATTTTTTTTTTTGACATTTGTTCAGTCAAATTGGCTGATTTCTAGTTGGGTGCCCTGATTACCTCCTGGTTGACATTTCTAAGTACGCTATGGAGACACAATAAAAATGAAAAATCATGACTGAAAATTCCCACGTGCTGATTTTTTTATTCGCCAAAATATGGAGTGGGGGAAAAAATCATGATTCTAAAAAGTCTAATGGAGTCGTGGGGTTAGAAACCGAAAATCTCAAAACCTTTTATTAGTTTGAATTTTTTTTTCAAAAACAATTTTTGACGGCCTTTTTTGAAAATGTTTTGCTCTAAAATAGTTTAGCATTACAGAGAAAAACTTATAAAGTAAAATTTTAAATTTTTGCAGCTTACCATTTCGAGAGATCATTTTATGAATAACATTTTGAGTATATTGAAGTGGGACGCACAGAGGAATTTGCAATTGTTAAGGAGGCCCGTAGACAAGGATAAATGGGCAACAGAACCAGCTGTGGTTAACGCCTTCTACAATCCCAACAAAAATGACATAGGTAAGAAAAAGTAGTAATTCTACTCCACTATTTCCTGTATGTATGAGTTCCTTATTTTGAAAGTGATGCAAGTCCAGTCATTCTTTACAAAATTATGCCGTGCTTTGTTTGCATATGATATAAGTTTGCATATGATATAAGTTTGCATATGATATAACGGGACCATAAAATCTGTCCGGCTTACACAAAATGAACAATAAAACACTTATTTTTATACCCGTATGGTGAAACCAAAGGGTATATTAACTTTGCCTTACCGTTTGTAACGCCAAGATCCCGTCATCACACACAAAAATGAATTACACCAGTGTGTTTAGAATGATAAAAAAAATTGAATTTTGCATGTCCGTCCGTCCGTCTGTCTGTCTGTGGCGCGGATTGCAGGCGCACGGATTGAGCTAGAGACTTGAAATTTTGCGCAGATCCGTTTTTCGTAAAATGCGAGGCTAAGTTCGTTAATGGGCAAAAATGGACCATTAGACCATACGAACGAAAACGTTTTTTGCGAATATCTCAAAAACGGTGCATCTTATCAAAAAAGTGCAAGAACAAAAGTTATTCAGGATATTATTCTACATAAAACTCCCATACATCAAAATCCGATTGGAACAAATTTTAAAAAATCTTATTGGAAAGTTTGACTTCAAAGTGGAATTTTGATGCAACTGTTCGCTGTTCACTTAAACCTCGAACAATGCCATATCACCATACGGGTTTTCAATAATTGCCAGATTGGCAATTATAGCTTTTGTTATGTTTTTATTTCGTTTTACGATAGTGTAACTATATACAAAAAATGCGGTGAAACCTCAATTTGTAAATGTTTCAATTTGTGAACCACTTTTGAGCCCAATAAAAACTCAGTTCGTGAACTATGATTTGGTTTATGAAAAAAAAATAGATTCTTGGACAGTTATGTGGTAATAAAAAGTAGGAGGATTTGTAATTAGAGTCGAATGGTTTTAACTGTTGTCTGATGTTTTTATGGAAGAGGTTTTTTTTTCAAAATTAAGCTCTTCTACTTGGGACTTATTTTTCACTTTATAATTACACCTATATTTTTCCTATGTTTTTTTTATAGTTCCAGCCAGGGGCTTAAGGGAAGACCCTTTAATGCCGAAGCACAGCTCAGGATGGTCGGAAGAACGAAAGGAGATGTATAGAGTTTATTCACTTTGTGCCAGATTTTGTGCATTTTACATTTGCATTTGTGCATTTGCAATTCTTTCATATATGGTTTTCATCATAAAGTATTGAACAACCACCAGTCTTCCATAGAATCAAATAGTTTTTTGAATTTCTAATCAGAATCCAAAGTACGGATCTTTTTTAAAAGCTTTTAATTAGCTTGCCTTCGTATCTGTTGTTTTGTTTGTCTGTCAGAGTCGAATTTTGGAATCTAATTTTGACCCACTCCCCCTCATCCTTGAAATTTTGCACACATACAAAATGTATGATGATATTACAATATTTTCACTACTTCGTCCTTGTATGCGCAATGAAAGTCCTATAAGTATTCCGTGATGATCCTTTTTTCAATTTTTTTTTTTTTTTTTTTGAAAATGTTATCCGGGGGTTTTAGGGGTCGATGAATCCGATTCATTTGAGTGTTTTAACTAAAAAAATCTTCGAATCAACATGAAAAAAAAAATTTCAGGAATTACCAAAAATATTTTTTTACAGTCTTTCCAGCTGGAATTTTGCAGCCCCTTTTTTATAGTCAAAATTTCCCAAAGTCCCTTAATTACGGAGGAATCGGAGTCGTCATTGGTCACGAAATAACTCACGGTTTCGACGATAAAGGTTGGTTACCAAATTTTTAATATTTCAAAATAAATCAATACAAGTATTACCTGTTCTTTCTTAATTCGTAGGTCGCCAATTTGATAAAGACGGCAACATGATGCAGTGGTGGAACAACGCAACAATTCGAGCCTTTCGCGAAAGGGCACAGTGCATAATTGATCAATATTCGAGATACAAAATTGAAGAGGTCGGAATGTACATAAATGGACGAATGACCCAAGGCGAAAATATCGCGGATAATGGTGGACTCAAGCAAGCTTTTAGGGTAATTTCTACAGACATTTTTGTTAAACGAAATACGATTTGAAATTTTACTTTTCCAGGCTTACCGAAAATGGGTGTCCCGCCATGGACCGGAACCTGATCTGCCCTTAAATCTCACCCACGATCAACTCTTCTTCCTGAACTACGCACAAATTTGGTGTGGATCAATGCGTCCAGAAGACGCCCTAACCAAAATTCGATCATCTGTCCATTCGCCGGGTTTTATTCGAGTTTTGGGTCCACTATCGAATTCCGTTGATTTCGCCAAGGCCTATAATTGCCATTTGGGTTCACCAATGAATCCTACCAATAAATGTAGTGTGTGGTAAATATAATAAATAAAATAGGAGAAACCACAGCAAAAAAAAAATCCTTTTATTCTGGTAGATTTTAAGTGAAATATAAAATTTTTATTAGTCTCAAATATAGTTTCATATAAAGAACTCTAGATAATGAAAATAATGTACAAAAATTATAAGAAAAATTTATTTTAATTATTTTATATAAATATTTAAATAAATATGAATTTTATATATAATAAAATGTCGCTTTAAAAATATCATAAAATAACATAAGGAAATTTTAACTTAAAAAAAATGGGAAAAAGAAATAGTTGTAATGGAAAAACTTATGTAGAACGAAAAATAGGGAGCGATAATACTTAAAGTACTTTAAATATTTATGAAAGATTCAAAGTATCGTGGTAAATATCCACACTAAAATTACTATTTTTAACCAACACAGAAAAACTGAAGCCAATAAAATAAAAATACTGAAATATAATTGCTTCTAGCCAAATCTACCAAATTTATATGAAACAAACTAAATGAAAAAAATATATAAAAGGAACGTTACACTGTGCTTTAAACAAATGTGTATTAGTATAAAAACTAAAGGTAGTTTGTAAGAGAAGAAAGAATGAACTATGAATATAAAAACTATAATCTGTAATATTATCAAATAGATGAAATATTAATTTTAATCTTTTTAAGGTGAAGATAAACATGAAAAGCTAAATAAATATAATGTAAAACATTCTATTTGTAAAAAAAATATTTGAAAATGTAATGAAAAAAATATAAATTTTTGAGCACAAGAATTTAGATAAGAAAATTCATATAAAAATATTAAATTAAAATATAGTAATAAGGAGAAATTTAAATCAATATCTATAAAATAATGAAAAAGTATATAAAATGCTAGAGAAAGGTAAATTTTTATTTAGCAAAAGTATATTAATATGAAAATAATTGAATACTAGTTAAATGTATATTTGAAAAATAACTTAAATAAATACTGTGCAATTTCCATTATTTTTTTTAATGTTTCTATGTTTTATTTTTTCCATTTTTCAAAACAAAAAAAAAATCTATGTCAGTTTTTGTTAATTGTATTATTTAAATTGTAAATTTAATTACCGTTTTTTGACGTTTATTTCATACGCAGGGCAGTTTTGCAAGGCAGGTACATGAAAATCTGAAGCGGACTTACCATGGCGTGCTTCGTTTTTTAAAAGGAAGGTCTCATTTGAGAGATAACTAGCCGCTAGTCTATTAGTAGAGGCGCGTACTCTTTGTTGATCATTAATTTTTCAACTGGGATGTTGCTTTTAAAACGGGTGTCTTATTTTTTCATTAAAACCTTCTGTTTTTGATGACCGGCAAGCAGTATGGTAAAACTTTGCCCTGCGTATGAAATAAACGCTTTTTTTGTATGAAGGTATAAAAGTAGGAACTCTGAGTGCAGACGCGCACCGCGATGGTAAGCATATGGAATAGTGTTGTAGTTGTAGTGCTAAAGTGGCAGTTTGAGTTTTTGAACTGTGTGAAAACTAGTATGGTGACGTAGCTCGCCTCAAAGTCGACTTAAGTAGTAATACCCGTTTGCGCCAACTATTCTTAAAAGAATATGTCAATCCACTAATCCACTAATCCACTTAAATCGTAGAAACTATGTGACTTAAATAATTTAACTTAAGCTAACGTTCCTAAGTTTCGTAAGTAACATAAGTAACATAAGTACAGGTTGACTTCAATGCACGTTGAAAATATCCACACAAAATTCTTTAGGCCTGTGCTACACTCTGCTGTAAGCGAATCACAGTCTCAACTGTCAGGCTCGGCGTTTTATTTGTAAACTGAATCCATTTATCCGTCTTATAATTCCGTTTTTACGATATAAAATATGCCAAATTTATCATAGATGGAATTTCAAGCTGGATATATAAACATTACTCAATTTACAACAGAGCGTCCCGCTCGACAGCCAATTTCTGATTCGCCTACACTCTTGCTATTCCTTGAGCCAAGAGTTTTGATTCAGTATTTATCATATGGAGAATCAGCCTTCAAGGAAACTTTTCGCTTACTAAGATTTACTTAACGCCCTTCCTATAAACCCCTCTCCAGTTTCCGGCCGGCCGGCTGAAAGGATTTTGATTTCTTTTAATTTATTAACTCTTTCACTCTCGCGAGGAAAATTTTTTTTTTACAATATACCCCAGATCTCATATATTGAAATGATCGAAACAGACATTTTCAAAGGACAGGACCCAGCTAAGGCAAAGTGGCTACCTTTCTATAAAAATGCAAAAGTGTGTTTGTGTGCTTGGAAGTTTGGAATAATCGAGCAGAGAAAAGGATTGTCTCAATTTTATTTTCTGATTTTATCTAGATAAAAAGATTTAAATGTTCCTTAGTTCATCGGTAGTATGTACAAAATTGCGCCGCAGGGAGATTTTTTTAAGTGCACAATAAGGAAAATTTTTTAAAAAATGCGCTGCTGGCAAGACCTTTTTGAGAAAATGCATTGTAGGCAGAAATTATTAAAAAATGTGCCGCAGGCGAAAGTTTTTCAATATCAAGGTCAAGTACATCTTCACAGTTGCCAGAGTAACTTATCGTTTTGTCCCTTCCGAAATTGACGCCTCGAATTTTCAAATGTCGCATAAAGCGCATTTTAAGGAAAATGTTACCCTAGGCGAGCGCCTTTTTGCTAGAACCCAGCCAAATAGCTGTCTAAACGAAATATATAACAATGAAAGAAAATTCTGAATTCACAGGTTCGAATCTGTTGTCTTCATCTAAAATTTACATCCAGTTGAGACCGTTCTTAGAATACTGGGGCGGGATTCCACATGCGTGCGAAAATTTCCATATTATTTATATGAGATCACTTTAAATGAATAGAACATTTTGACTTTTTATAGAATATTTTCGCTTTAAAAATTTTGAGACTTCCTCTTTTGGGCTGAGAATTTTCGCATTGTTTGCTCAGAGATTTGTCACAAAATCAAGTATTTTTCCTGTTACATTTTAAACTATTCTCGTACCTTTTGGCGAATTTTTCACACCATATTTTTGTGTTGAAACAAAATACACAATTTCAAAAAATGAAGTAAAACAAAATACAGCAACTTTATTGTATTAAAATTACAGAATTTAAAAAAAACGGATTTTCGGTACAACTCAAAAAAAAAAATCTTGATAATCTGATATCTAATCTAATTCGTTTTTAAACTTTTATAATATTAGAGGAAATTTTGAATTTCACAATATTGTCTACAACTCAAAATCAGATGGATAAGAAAAAAATACAACTAGTTTATGAAGAAACTTAAAAAAAAATCGGAAACCATGACACCTTCACGATAAATGTGTTTGAAATTCAGGATGCCACCAAGGATAAACCGTGGCGTGGGCCACTGGATCGTAACATATGGTCGTGACGAGTTCATTTTTATAATTTGCAAACTTCATCTCCAGTTTGTAAGTCCGCAAATTGTGCGACAATGGCTGACTAATTGAGCTCAAGAAAATCTCACTTTCGCCAAACAAATTCGGCATCGGAACATAATGTGGGGTGTTTATCACTAGCAGATTGTAGCATTCATCAGGATTATCGAAGATATCATTGAGTCGCTCAATAAAACTCAATTTTCGATTCTGTTCGGCTCTCAAAACCCCAAAAACCTTGCTCCTGGACTGAATCTTCCTTCGAAAGCGATAGTAAAAATTCCAATGGTCCTTCGACGTCCTCGTGGACCAAACACCAACGCATGCTTGTTTCGTAATGGAATTTAAATCAATAGGAACCTTCAACCGTTCAATAAACGGTTTGTAAAGATAAAATAAGCTTCGGATCACGGAGGCGCGAAGTCCTCCTAATCGCTTGATGCTGCTGGGGCTTAAACGAGGCGGTAGTTCACAAAACGGACTATAGTACACTTTGTACATATTAAGCCAAAACTTGGCTGACGAAACGACCAAATCCGTTTTCTTGCATATCAATGCGAAGCGCCCTACGTCCTCTGGTTTAATGTAATTTGCAATCAAATACCAAATATCAATGTGATAGTCACTGTAGACGTGATTTTCGTCTACGGCCTCTTTTCCTTTGGTACGTCGCCGATTCTTTTGGCGCGATTCTCCATCGCCTTCCATTGAATCCTCCTCCACAATTTCTGTTACAAATGGTCGATTCTTCCTCAATCTACCCTTATTCCCGTTCTGACAGTCAGCAAAGTCCTTTATCGTCAAATCTACAATGGAATTTGACAACATCAATGCAGAGGTTCATCAAGAGAATATTTAAACTGATTTCATACCCGATAAAGACTGAAGCTTCTTGGACTTGGAACCTTCGCGCATAGTTGCAGGCAAAGGTGTCCCCTGCAAGGATCTGGAAATTCGAATGTAATTCTTTGCCTAATGAATTTACTATTAGTTACCTTCTGCCTTAACGTGTATTGCTGGCGAAGAAACGTTTTTGCACAGGTGAAAATTGAAGGTGATTGACTTTGGGAAGACCCCCAAATCCGTGATGTTAGGTGGATTAATTCTTTTTCTCTGCCCTTCTGCCCACAACTTACAAGTTGCTTCAAATTCGTATGCATTTACCGACTCCTTAGCAACTATCAGGCACATTTCCTGTGCTTGATTTTGTCTTTAATTAACATTTTTAAAATGAAGAAAGTCTCTGCGATCGCCACCTTGCGAAAAAAGACCAACACTGCAGGTAGATGCGAAATAATGCGGTATACTCATCATAGAAAGGTGTTTTTGGCATAATAACAGGAGATAAACGTCAAAAAAGGATTAATGAGGCATTTTGCAAAAATCAATTTGAAAAATTACATATTAAAGAAAAAACAAAGCTTTTGTTGCATAAAACAGATACAAACCATAATCCATTTCATTTTTTTGTTTAATGTCCACAATTTTTCTGAAATTTTTAAGTTTTTTTAGATTGTTTTTCAAAAAAAGCGCCAGTGGGTCATTTTCTAAGTTTTTCCATGCAACAGCTGATTTTGACAGTTTAATTTTTTTTTGTTATCTTTTAGTTGTTGATTCCAAATTTTCCATGAAATTCCACTGCTTAAAATAATAAAGTTCCCCCAAAAAGACAAATCAATCGAAAAATGTGTACAAATATCGTGAAAATATTGCTCATTAGTTTCGTTGTAAAATATGCACTAGCTAGAGACAATTGCGAAATAATTCCTAGACTGGACATCGAAAGTCATTTAGCCACCAAGACTCCCTACCGAATTCTGGCTAACAAAGATGAAAAACCACATGAATTTGAAGGTAAATCCCTATTAAATCTGATAAATAGTAGTATTAAACTTCATTACATAACTGGTTTTATAAATAGGTTGCGAGCCAGTTAAGATCTGGGCTGTGATTCGTCATGGAACCAGGAATCCCGGACGAAAAATGATAAGAAAGGTGAAAGATCACCTAACGAAAATCAAAGATCAGATCATAAATAACGGAAAATCTCACTTGTGCCTCCACGAAATCTCCGAGTTTGTTAGATGGAAGTTTGAAGTGGATGAGGACACTCAAAAACATCTCGTTTTCGAGGGCGAAGATGAGTTGCTTGAATTGGCAGAACGGATGCAAAAGCGGTTTCCCACACTATTTCCGGAAGACTACCACCCGGATTTCTATAAATTTAAGTACACAGCAACACAGAGAACTCTGAAAAGCGCTGAGAGTTTTGCGACGGGTCTTTTTGGCCGACATAAAATTAAGGACATCATCTATCCGGAGGCGCTACACAGAGATCCAATTTTGAGGGTAAAAAATTATTAAATTCTAATATGATTTGAAGCTTATTTTCGTTCAATAGTTCTACAAATTGTGCTCTCGATGGAAGGCCGAAGTGGACAAGAATCCTGACGCTCTGGAAGAAGTTAGGAAGTTTAGCAACGGGGAAGATATGCACAATGTTATAAAATCTATTGAAAAGAAGACTGGATTGCAAGGATTGACAAACTGTAAGTTGAATTGTGACTAAAACATACCTTTTTAGGCTTCTAACCCAGAAGCCTTAGTTGACACTGCATTTACATTACTTTCTATATCCTATATGATATATCATATAGAAGTATATTAAATTTAATACACTGTTTTTAATGCATCGAACCAATCATTGGACACAAAAATGAACTACACCAGGGTGTTACGGATGACAAAAGATTTTCATTTCCGAATGTCCGTCCGTCTGTCTGTCCGTCCGACTGTCCGTGAGCACTATAACTTTCGAAAAAATTAAGCTAGATACCTGAAATTATGTAGTTACATTTCTCGTAAATGGCTAGGACAAGTTCTTGAACTCCCCCATACAAACGAAACAGTTTTTTGCAATTTTCTCGAAAACGGTGAGTCATATTGAAAATTTTATAAAGGTAAAATGTGTTTAGAATAGGATTTTACATAACAGTCCTATACATAAATTTCCAATCGGACCATTCCCTTCCCCCTCCTATACAAATGGATTTTTTTAAATAAACATATCGTATAGAATATTTTTTTGAAAAAAAAAACGATTTTTAGCTGATGTCCATTTAATGTATACGACATGCGCCTTCGAAATGGCTTGGTATAAAAACAAAATCTCTCCGTGGTGTTATTTATTCGATCGCTACGATTTACTGGTGATGGAGTTTCAGGAGGATTTGGAATATTACTGGATAGACGGCTACGGTTACGAATTAACGTATCAACAAGCATGTCCAGCAATTGTCGACATGATGCAGCATATTAAGTATTTTGGATGAAAAACCTTGTTAAAATTAGCGAATAACAAATTTATTTTCAGTGTAAATTCTTCCGAGGCCAATTCAACGATTTATTTTACTCATTCAGGGACAATGTTGAAACTTTTAGCACATTTAGGACTTTATAAGGACGATTTTAAATTAACTAGCAAAGATTTTAATAAAAGTAGACGCTGGAATGTTAGTAAAATCGATACATTCGCCAGTAATTTAGTGTTTGTTTCATACAAGTAAGAATTAGTTTGTGATTTCAAATTGCCGATGATCAAAATTCATTCATTTTTTTCAGTTGTAAAGACGACCAACAAAAAGTATTAATTTTACACCAAGAAAAAGTCGTACACCTACCCGGCTGTGATCAAAACGAGGATCTTTGTGATATGACAACTGTAGCGAAAATTCTACACAACAGTATTGAAAACTGCAAATTCTCAGAAATTTGTAAAATCCATAAATAGATTTGTAATTTGTGATTTGTTAGTAATTCCGTAAAAAAATCGTATTGTAATCATTTTTATGTATAATTGGAATTGTATATAAGAACTCATCCAGACAGTAAAAAAATTGTACAATTTTTTATTATCTTGTGTATACAAAAACATTATTAGCGGCGTTATTTAAGAGCTATGGCATGTAAAACACGTTGGGTCGTCGCATTGCGCAATTTTAAAGAGTCAAAGAAATTTATTTGTTGTTCCATCTACAATAGATTTATACTTCATAACCAAACAAGTAAAATAACAATAATTAAAGATTGTGAAAAATAACCTTTTGCAGAGGGAACACTGTTGAAATTTGTTTGGCTGCCTTTAAAAATCTCGCAATGCGATGATGCAACGTTTTTGTAATTTCAAACTCTAAAAACAAAGAATGAAATTTTTCATTTTTAAGAAACTCAGTACTGGTTGTCTGTTTGTACAAAATTTACGAATTTTTGTGTAAATAAATGTCACATTTTTGTTTTCATATTTGTTTTATTTTATCGTCTGATTGCTTACCCGACCCTTACACGCGTCTGTAGAGCTGACACAGTCGTTGACACAGACTCGTGTAAATCCACTGACTGCCAGTTCGCTAAATGTATTTTAATTCGTTGTCAGTAATTTGACATTTGAAGTCTGTGCTACTGACAGACTTTACAGTCGCGTGTAAAGGCCGGGTAATTCTTTTAAGGGGAGCGGGGAAGTCCGCAGTTGTGACGTCGATACTGAACTTATTACGAAAAGACTGACGGGGAGAAGGGGTTCTAAAATTAGCAAATCAGTTTTTGGGCAGCCAAAATTATTTTGGCTTTTCAATTTTGATTTTTTTTTTAAATTTCTCTATTTTTGTACTGATTTCTAAGTATTTATGTATGATCGATAAATACTCGAAACCTCTTCTGCTTTGTCGCCACTACAAGAAAACTCGTCAAAATTTCGCAGTTTTCAATTTAGTTTACATAAAACAAATTTTGTCAGTTTAGACTCAAACCATATATCAAAATATCATGACAAATGACATGATATTTGCTCATCTCTGTCTGTCCTATATATAATTGTATAAATCTATCTCATTCCAGACAGATTGCAGACACGTTATAAGTAACGCCAGCTTCAGTGGGTAGTTTCTATTTTTTTTTAAACTAATTTTTTCGGTTGGAGTGTGTATCACCTTAACGCCAAATGCGAAACGTCAACTCCATATGATTTCACCCATCTTCTGCAAATTCCAATCTCGCCACGAAATTCGAACAGTTTTTCTCCACTTCTTATCAATGTTTTTATCTTTTCTGGTGGTTTTGCATTCCGAATATTAATTTTGTTCAGTTAGTTATAATTAGTGATAATAACATTTTCGAAAACTCAAACGATTTCCACACGGTTATACAAAGAAGTGAGAGAAAACTAGCAAAACAGTTGTATAAACAAAACGAGCTATACTACCAATAATTCATCAAACGACAAAGAAAAACATTTTCCAGTTCCAGTTTTTTTCTTTCAAATCGTGAAAAATGTGTATTTTTTTAATTAAATTGATTAATAGCGTTCTTTTTACGTAGATAAGATATAAAATTATTAGTCTCGCTGCAATTGTTTTACGTCGTAGGTTTTTTGCTGTCGGAGTTTCCCTTCCCAACCAAGTGTTGTTGCTTTGCTTTGTTGGAAAAGTCGCCAATCTCGCCACGATTCCATTCATGTGTGAGGAAAATATACACAAACTCTTGCCTCGCACAAAGTGATTGAATTTTCGTTTGACGTAACGAATTTCCACAAGGATGATTGTTGAAGGCGAAGAAGAGGAGATAACATTTGCGGGGGGAGTCGAGGAGGGCTGCGACGATGATACGCCTCTTATTGGAAACGCTGCAATTGGTAAATATTGATTGTTTATTTGTAAATTCTAATCACTTCTGCAAGAATGATTTTAGTCATAAAACTTTTATCTTCTCAAAAAATACCAACTTTTTATAGTTAGTCATCCACAATATCTATAAACTACAAAAATTTGAGATATTTGACATCTCTAAATTCAAATATAGGCAATAATTAGTAAGAAACTAGAGATTCAACCCTTTACCTGCAGAATTGCGTGAGGTATCGGGAGAGGGGGTTTATAGATAGGGGAGAGATAAATGTTAATGAGGAAGCAATTTCCATGAGGATTTCGAAAAAATAATCTTTTTTTCAGGTTTTCTGAAAAATTAGAGCCGATCTGGCCAAACCACACGCAGATTCGGAATCAGCGACGCCAAATTATCCTAAAAAGATTGCAAAATTATTGGCAACACAATTTTTATTGGCAACACACGCTAATGGCTTGTCGGAATTTCTACCAAGATAAGATTGCGGTTACCTGTCTTAGGACTGGCCTTCATTCTAGTTTTTTTTTTAAATATCATCCTCCCCCATCTCCCTCGCCCCCGTTCTTCTTGTAACGGATTGCACGAAATAGAGATGGTCACCCTAAACATTTGTCATGAACTGTACCGGAGATTCGGGCTTTAATACCATGAAAAAAAAACTACTTTCAATTCTTTAAATTACAAAAATATCCTCTCAACTTTTTAAACCTCCATTTTATTGTTTCAGAAGATGGAAAATTCCCGAAAGCCCGCCACATTTTCGGTCTCATGGGACTCCTGGGCTTCGCCATTGTCTACGCGATGAGAGTCAACCTATCAGTAGCCATCGTCGTGATGGTCAATCAATCAGCGATTCCCCATTACGTCCCCAAAGTGGACGACGACGTGTGTCCCACGACGACTCCAAAAAACGGTACCATACCTAGCAAAGGAGGTTTTGTGTGGGACGAAGCGACTCAGGGGATAGTTCTGGGGTCATTCTTCTACGGCTACGTGTTGACGCAAGTGCCAGGCGGCCGACTAGCCGAAATGTTCGGTGGAAAACTGATTTACGGGTTTGGGGTGCTGATCACTGCTATTTTTACGTTGCTAACTCCACTTGCTGCCTATTGGAACCTTCCGGCGCTTGTGATAGTGAGGTTTGAGTCATTTTTATTAAAATGTTTATAAGCGGAAGTAGATTTTAATGCATTTGTAAAATTTCTAGGGTCCTCGAAGGTATGGGCGAAGGTGTTACCTATCCCTCGATGCATGCGATGCTCGCTCACTGGATTCCACCGCTTGAACGAAGCAAATTCGCTGCTATTGTGTATGCAGGATCAAACATTGGAACCGTTATATCACTACCGTTAGCTGGATGGCTGTGTTCTCTGGAATTTATGGGCGGATGGCCACTGGCTTTCTACATATTCGGTCTTCTGGGCGTGATTTGGTTTATTTTCTGGGTGTTTTTGGTCTTCGACACGCCGAGTGCTCATCCACGTATCAGTTGGAATGAGAGGAACTACATCGAGCACTCAATTCGAAGAAAGGACAACAACATTTCTCTACTGACGGAGGATGACAATGAAGTCGACACTCCTTGGCGTTCGATTCTAACGTCTGTTCCGATGTGGGCCATTCTCATCACTCAGTGTGGAAATTCCTGGGCATTTTATACACAGCTAACCGAGCTTCCCACATACGTGAATAACATTCTCCATTTCGGCATAGAATCGGACGCTGTTTTAACGTCACTTCCGTACCTGACAAGTTGGATAGTTGGCATTGGATGTTCTATCCTTGCTGATTGGCTTCTGGCCAAGGGTTACATATCACAAAAGAATTCCTACAAACTATGGAACTCCATAGCGTCCATAATTCCGTCGCTCGGCTTAATTGGAGTCGCGTATGTTGGCTGCAACTGGATTTGGGTGATGGTGATGCTGGCGGGGCCTGGAGCCTTTTCAGGTGCGGTTTATCCTGGCAATCAGATGAATCACATCGCCCTCAGTCCGAAATACGCAGGGACCATGTATGGATTGACAAACTCCGCTGCAAACACGTGCGGGTTTTTGGCTCCATATGTGATTGGACTGATGATAAACGGCCATCAATCGTTAGAGCAATGGCGATTGGTTTTCTACTTAGCTGCCGGCATTAATATTGCAGGGAATTTCTTTTACTTGGCATTCGCTAGCGATAAAGAACAGCCCTGGTCGACTGGACGACGACGGATAAGAGTTCAGGCGATTAATTAACTGCAGGAAAATTTCCATTACAAACATATAGGGAAACCTGTATAAGCTGGAAACCGATCTGAGCCAAACAAGTCCCATAAATATCAATCTGTGTAAACCGAAAAGCTATCTAAACCGGACAAATTTTCTGGTCCAGTGCGAGCCCAACTTATACAGGTTTCAATGTAGTTACAATTTGCTCAGCTTTAATGATTTCTTTGTTCAATTGTGTATAGTTGCGTTTTGTTAACCAAAAAGCGAATGTGATAATGTCAAGGTATTATCATTTTTATCAATTCAGAAAAATTCCTGAGTTACAATGCCTAAACGGCGTGAAACCGAATCAAACTCATGGGTTTATCTACTTTTTATTTATCAAATTTTTTTACTTAAATGATGACATGAAATGCTTGGTGCAAGAGGTTTTTTTATGGCGAATATGTGTAAATTTTAGCTCTCAAAATATGACAGCATTCCTAATTATTTTAAAACTATATCAAATTATTTATTTTACAAAAATGAAGATTTTATTTTTTTATAAATTTTATTTATCTGTAAGATATTGTTGAATAAATAGATTTTAAATTATGGGAGTTTTTTGAGTTGAAACATAACAAAAGCTATAATTGCCAATCTGGCAATTATTGAAAACCCGTATGGTGATTTAAGTGAACGGCAAACAGTTGTATCAAAATTCCACTTTGAAGTCAAACTTTCCAATAAGATTTTTTTAAAACTTGTTCCAATTGGATTATGATATATGGAACTTTAATGTAGAATCATGTCCCAAACAACTTTTGTTCTTGCACTTTTTTGATAAGATGCACCGTTTTTAAGATATTCGCAAAAAACGTTTTCATTCGTATTTTTGCCCATTAACGAACTTAGCCTTGAATTTTACGAAAAACGAATCTGCGTGAAATTTCAAGTCTGTAGCTTAATCCGTGCGCCCGCAATCCGCGCCACAGACAGACGGAAGGACGGACATGCAGAAATTAATTATTTTTATCATTCTAAACACACTGGTGTAAGTCATTTTTGTGTGTGATGACGGGATCTTGGCGCTACAAACGGTAAGGCAAAGTTAGTATACCCTTTGGTTTCACCATACGGGTATAAAAACATAAGAAAAGCTACAATTGCCAGGTGCCACTAGTCAAATACTCTTTAAGAAGACAGACGAAATGTTTATTTTAAAAAAATCATTCGTATAGGAAGGGGAAAGGAGTGGTCCAATTGGATTTTGATGTCTGGTACAGTTATATAAAATCATATTCTAAACAGATTTTACCTTTATACATTTTTCAAAATAACACCGTTTTCCAGCCATTAACAAGATTAACAAGAAACGTAAAGTCTTAGAGCCTGTTCACATTGGTTGAAATAGTCCGCCTAATTCTGACAGAAACTGGCAACATTAAGGCAAGGTGAGGAAGTGGGACTGAGTTTCTGTCAAAATCAGGTGGACTATTTCAACCAATGTGAACAGGCTCTAAAAGACGATCATGGGAAACCGAGGACATAAATAAGTTGATTGTTAGTTTAAATAAATTTATGCATATCCGCACAACAAAAGTAAATGGTTTTTCACCACTGCAAAAATTTGGTTTTCAGCAATAGATACTCAACACCGTTTTCGTTCTGTTGAAATTTCATAGATTTTCACATATCCATTAAAATCGAAGAGTGACACTTCAGTAGGTTTGTTTGTAAGCACAGTCGAATCTCTGTTTACGCAATGCTCGATTTGTGCAAACGCCCGAATTATGGACAAAAGAAAATATTTGTTCTTTTTCATAAATAAAAGTTGTAACAATTCCTTTAAATTTTTTAACTATTTAACAATTCCTGCCTTCACAACATGTTTATTGGGACATTCAATTGTTGCAATTTCTCGATTTATG
Source organism: Chrysopilus asiliformis (assembly GCA_964034945.1). NCBI lineage: Eukaryota > Metazoa > Arthropoda > Insecta > Diptera > Rhagionidae > Chrysopilus > Chrysopilus asiliformis. The sequence continues at coordinate 15,061,032 of OZ035963.1, read as the reverse complement.
CTAAGGGCTTAAATTTTACCTCGTGCGTAAATCGAGATTCGACTGTGTATGAAGTAAACCACACAATTGGAAATGAAACGCTTCAGAACCTCGAGGAATTATTCCTTTTACCATAACCCGCTATCTTTTACCGTTACCGAGATATTTTCATTAAAAAATGAGTTGAAAAAATTGTTGGCAGGAAACATCAAATCTCGATTTTCTAGCTAAACGCTCAAAATTTCACCTAAATATCTTTCTTCTGTCCTAAAAACTAATTAAAACAATATTTGATAACAAATAAATAAACTAATAATTATATTTCAAAGGATGTTCGGAAAAATATCCACCACTATTAAAAATCTGTTTCGCTATTTTCATGTGATTATTATCATTTGTGACGTATTGTCCCTTTTGCACATCCGTCATCAAGTTGAAGATTTTATTTTTGCCCTCCAGACACAGCATCGTCGCCAAAAGCATCTCATAGTCAGCGCATTTCAGCCCAATGCAATACGCCCTGGAGGCTCGCGATAGGCTTGAAAACATAGCGTATAAAATTACAGCGCAGTCCGTAAGTCGGAGGATATCAACATGTTTCTCGATAACACTCGTTCCGTAGCGTGTGAGCAGAATCTGCGTTCCTAAATTCAATCTAACAATGGACTGTTCTAGCCAGTTTGCGGCGGGTTCCAGGGATGGATGCAAATACTGTGATATTTGAAGGTTGAGTCTCGGGTTATCGAGGCTACTTCTTTCAAATAGTTTGGAAACGATGTGACCAGGATGGAATAGTGGATTGCGTTCTTTTCGCACCGTGTCCTGAAGAGAGATCTACGGCAAAGAAAGAGGAAGAAACGCATTTTTTTTACTGTTTTTTTAAAAATTGGTAAGTGTTAAGGAAAACAGTTTTCTTAGCAGATTCCAGAAAACTAAATTTCTTCTAAATATTACTATATGAAAAGCGGTATTTGAGATTAAAATATTTAGGAGGGAATTCTTTCAAAAGCTTTAGTTTTGTAAGAACTTCTCTATAAAAAAAATAGATAAATTTGTTCCTCACCCCCGAATGCTGCAAACCCGACAATCCAACAAATAACCGAAGAGAGTCCAACGTCTCTCCCTGAGTATTTAATTGAGCGGCATCTCGTAGCAATTGCTCTAACGGCTCTCCTTTTTGCAGGCACTTTGGACCCAAAAATCCCATGGCTTCTGTAACGGTTGACCATAAACTTTGTTGCGAGTAAATCTAAAAAAAATACAATTAATTTTTCGGTTAAAAGCCTAATTATAAAGAGTATTTTACCTTAAGTATGGCAGCTTCGACATCTGTGTCTTGTTTTTCAAACTCATCTATCAGTCCCGCTGTATAATATGTCATACTTTCAATAGCGTATGTTGTGCATGCCATCCTTGATAGTTTCTCTTTGATAAATTCCAGTTCCCTAAAAATATTATGGTCAACAGAAGTGTTTTTAGATTTAACTGTGAATTTCTAGTGTTATTTACTTGAAAGCAACCCCACTGGTTTTGGTAGAAATGCAATGACGACTCACGACACTCAAAAAGTTCTTCATAAGACCCGTGGCAAGCAATCCTGTTCGTAATCTAGCCGATCTGAGCAACGCCTGTGCCACTCGATTGCCGTCATGCAGTCGCCCAATTATATGTTCTAACAAATTAAGTAAAACATGTAAGATTTTATTGATTTCTTCTATCTAGGCTAAATGAAACCTTTTCCAAGTTGAACCTCCTTAAAGATAACATCACATTGTGATTCACGGCCGGAAATTGTGGCATTTGAAGGCTTCTTAGTCACCCCAGCCATCGAAGCTTCTACCAAAAATGCAGTTACGCCTTCCGAATGCTGCAAACCGATGTCAGGTTTGCTTTGTGCCAAAACACAGAAAAGATTTGCATTCCTTCCGTTCACAATAAACGATTTGGTGCCATTCAAAATAAATTGATCTCCCATACCATCTGCAGTGGTGTTGAAAAGTCTACTTTCGGGATTGACCTCTTCGAATATCGCATCGGTGGCTATTATAACACCTAAAACAAAAATAACTAATAATGTAAATTCTTAAAAATGATTATTTGCAACCTTTCGACATTCGCGGAAGCCAATATTTGTTCTGTTCTTCAGTTCCAAACTCCTTGATAGCATCAACAACAGCTCGATGGGTTAAGAAATTGGAAGACAGTTCACAGTCGACAGATTCCGGCTCTGAGGCGATTAAACTCTCCGAAACAAAGTAGCCCCTTCCGCCCAAATGCTGGGGTATATTCAATCCCATTAGTTGATGCTGGACCATTTCTTTGTACACTTCATCCGTCAACGATTCCTTTTGTCGTTCATTATCGAAAAAATCCTGGAAGAACTTCTGTGTCGATGTCTCCTGGTTATACAATGTGGATATATCATCCCTAGGGATTACTTCCGGAAACGCTAGCAAATCGGTTTCCACTTCGTTAAGGAAGAAATTTTTCACGACTGGTTTTCGAGCCGGCGATTTCTTCTGCAGTTTTGTTGAAATTTTGATCGTTTCATATTTGGTTTCTGTTTCGTCCTGAGAAACTGGCGATTTTTGACTAGTGCTAGCCTGGCTGCAACTTCTTGAGGTGAGACTTCGTAATTTAATTGAGCGTCGCACAATATTTCTACAGGAAAACATTCTTTTGGCGAAAATATTTCACTACCGAAAATTGAGGTTATGAAATACGTGGGTACGTTTAGAAGGTTGCGAAAATTTGACGTTCAAAAGGGGGTGCGTTTATTGAAGTGACCATTTTTTATTTTTATTTTAAATTAAACTGTGGTTACAGTGGAGAACGGTTTTTATTAGAAAACTACATGTTTCTTAATTGAAAAAGTCCCAAACAAAACGTAAGTAAAACTAAATTAGTAATTCCAAGAGTTTAATGGTAAAAACACATTTTCTACGGTAATTTCAAAAATGTGAAAAAAATGGAATTTCAATCAGTCTCGAAACACCATTAAACAGAAACAACAAAAGATCGAAGTCAATAGCAAGTAATAACGCACTTGTAAACCTTTAAATAAAGGCGTATTGCCTTTTGGTTACGAATTAAACAAATAAATAAAAAATAAAAAGAATAAACAAAACTAATATTTTTTTACAGATCAAAAATGCTTTTATATCACAATACAGCTCAAAAATATATTTAAAAAAAAACATCTTATCAATAATTCTAAGCACCTCTGAAATTAATAACTTCCACTCAATCTGAATTTGTTGGACTTGGTTGCATTAGTCTTTGGCTCTCTATCCTATCGTCAATGTTGACCACAACCTGATCAGGAGGACGACTCTTTCGACTCCTCCGATATTTAAATAGAGAAAGTACAATTGCAAGACCAAGGATTACAAGTAAAACTAGAATAATAATTCCGGATGCTTTGGTTTTTGTTGTGAAGAGGAATTCAAGGATGGAGGAAGAGAGGATCACAATAATTCTAATGTTAGATTAATTCAGTTTAAATTAATGAATCTTAATGAAATGCATTCGAATTACTTATGATCCTCGTGTGATATGATTTTGTTCGTCTTAGAATGTCTTTGATGTCACTTAAATTGCCCGCAGCCAATGGTGGCGTTGGTATATTCAGAATATCACAAAATAATGGAACTAAATCCACCGTGTTGAAGGGTTCAATCACATGATTTGATTTAAAGAGTGGACCTTTTGCCATAAAGAATGGCCACATTGACGGAATTTCGTTGTCGTAGCCATGGATTCCATATTTTGTTTCATTTGTAACTGGAAAGAAAATTATTATTGAAATTTTAATTAAAGAATATTATAAAAACATAACAAAAGCTATAATTGCCAATCTGGCAATCATTGGAGACCCGTATGGTGATATTCGTATCAAAATTCGAACAGTTGTACCAAAATTCCACTTTGAAGTCAAACTTTCCAATAAGATTTTTTAAAATTTATTCCAATCAGATTTTAATGTATGGGAGTTTTATGTAGAATCATATCCTAAATAACTTTTGTTCTTGGACTTTTTTAATAAGATGCACCGTTTTTGAGATATTTGCATAAAACGTTTTCGTTCGTATGGGGGGTACCCCCCCTAATGGTCTATTTTTGCCCATTAACGAACTTAGCCTCACATTTTACGAAAAACGAATCTGCGCAAAATTTCAAGTCTCTAGCTCAATCCGTGCGCCCGCAATCCGCGCCACAGACGGACAGACAGACAGACGGACAGACAGACAGACGGACAGACAGACAGACAGACGGACGGACGGACATGCTAAATTCAACTTTTTTCATCATTCTAAACACACTGGTGTAATTCATTTTTGTATGCGATGACGAGATCTTGGCGTTACAAACGGTAAGGCAAAGTTAATATACCCTTTGGTTTCACCATACGGGTATAAAAAGAATGGAAATTTTATTTAAAATCGATTAAATATGCATTCTTTCTAGATTTTTATACCCGTATGGTGAAACCAAAGGGTATATTAACTTTGCCTTACCGTTTGTAACGCCAAGATCTCGTCATCGCACACAAAAATGAATTACACCAGTGTGTTTAGAATGATGAAAAAAGTTGAATTTAGCATGTCCGTCCGTCCGTCTGTCTGTCTGTCTGTCCGTCTGTCTGTCTGTCCGTCTGTGGCGCGGATTGCGGGCGCACGGATTGAGCTAGAGACTTGAAATTTTGCGCAGATTCGTTTTTCGTAAAATGTGAGGCTAAGTTCGTTAGTGGGCAAAAATGGACCATTAGGGGGGGTACCCCCCATACGAACGAAATCGTTTTTTGTGAATATCTCAAAAACGGTGAATCTTATCAAAAAAGTCCAAGAACAAAAGTTATTTAGGATATGATTCTACACAAAACTCCCATACATCAAAATCCGATTGGAATAAATTTTAAAAAATCTTATTGGAAAGTTTGACTCAAAGTGGAATTTTGGTACAACTGTTCGAATTTTGATACGAATATCACCATACGGGTCTCCAATGATTGCCAGATTGGCAATTATAGCTTTTGTTATGTTTGTTTATTAAAAAAGCCTTAAATTTTTGATTTTTAAAATTCGATTCTTCTAAACTTACACGGAACACCCTCTTTATCCTCGTACCACTTGGCAATCCTGACCATATCCTGGAATGCATAATGAATATCCGCTACAAGGATTATTGGACCAAATCGATCCGAATTTTTACAATGCCATCGATCAGGAATATTCGTATTATTATATACTTTAAAATGACCATTAATTTTGGATGCTTCATTTAATCTCTCGTAAATGTCTGTCGTATTTCCATCTGAAATATATGTGAGTTTAATAAAATATCAATAAACACTTTAAAATTTAAAAAAAACTTTTCTTTAATTGATTTCAGCTTTTTGGCACCAAAAGGGTTTAATTGTGAACAAATACATTTTTTGTTAATAATTTCTAACCCAAAACCAAAAAAAATTACCTTCTGTTGGAACAATTTGTAATACTGGCGATGTTCCATACATAGTATAAGTACCGTTTTCTAAATACTGAGTTAAATCAATAAAATACGGTTTACTAACATCAATCATTCCATGGTCACTTAAATGAATAACATTTGTAAAACTATCCAAATTATGCTCCTTGAGTTGTTCATCGAAATAGCGGGTAACCAAGTCAAGAGTTTCAATTTGTTTATTGATCTGTGAAACAAAAGATAAAAATTTGTTTTGAAATTGTTTACATGAAGTACTGGAAATCTTACATATTTCGATGAAACGCCCCATTGATGGCCAGTTTTGTCCGGCTGTTCGATGTACATTAAAACTAAATTCGGTGGATTTGTGTCATTTTTAAGCCAATTGATTACCGTATCCACTCGATCTTTAGGCGCAATTTTTGTGCTGTATTTTTGGAAATGTGTCACATTTCGACCGAGAAATTCATAATTACATCCGACCCACATTGAACATCCAGACGTTCCGCCATTCATTTCATTCCAAATCTACAAGAATAGACATTTAGAAAAAGCATAACAAAAGCTATAATTGCCAATGTGGCAATTATTGAAAACCCTTAAGGTGATTTAAGTGAACGGCGAACAGTTGTATCAAAATTCCACTTTGAAGTCAGACTTTAATTTTTTTAAAACTTGTTCCAATTGGATTTTGATGTATGGAACTTTAATGTAGAATTATGTTCTAAACAACTCTTGTTCTTGGATTTTTTTGATAAGATGTACTGTTTTTGAGATATTCGCAAAAAACGTTTTCGTTCGTATGGGGGGTACCCCCCCTAATGGTCCATTTTTGCCCATTAACAAACTTAGCCTTGCATTTTACGAAAAACGGATCTGCTCAAAATTTCAAGTCTCTAGCTCAAGCCGTGCTAGAGACAGACGGACAGACGGACGGAAGGACGGACAGACAGACGGACGGACGGACGGACGGACGGACGGACGGACGGACAGACAGACAGACGGACGGAAGGACGGACGGACAGACAGACAGACAGACAGACGGACGGAAGGACGGACGGAAGGACGGACGGACGGACGGAAGGACGGACGGACGGACAGACGGACAGACGGACAGACGGACAGACGGAAAGACGGACAGACGGACGGACGGAAGGACGGATGGACGGACGGACATGCAAAATTCAATTTTTTCATCATTCTAAACACACTGGTGTAATTCATTTTTGTGTGCGATGACGGGATCTTGGCGTTACAAACGATAAGGCAAATCTAATATACCCTTTGGTTTCACCATACGGGTATAACAAACAACAATGTTTGCATGTAATTTTTTTTATTGAAAACGTATCTATAGATTTTAATCAAACTTCGGTCCCTGGTATTTTCTGGGACGAAAAAGCGATTGCTTAGGGTGTCCGTTTTATTTTTGAATCAGGGAATTTTTACTTCAGGAATGGTCCTGAAAAGATAATGTTTTCCCCTTCAAAACTCAGCATGAGGATTTTTAAATTGCTGAGCAAGACTCGGTCTTCCAGATATTTTTTTTTAATTATTCATTCAAAATATTTGACATACATTACTGAATATTCAGCTATTAAAAGTACAGTACAATCGCGATTATATGTACTCGCGATTATATGAACCTCGCGGTTATATGACTGCCCAAACATTTGTATGAAGCCTCAATTATATGATCATTGCGAATCGAAAAAACCTCGATTATGTGATCATCGATATTATTGCGAGTAAATAACTGGATTTTTTTTAAAGGAGGATGCAGTGAACTTTGAGCTTAATGCTTGGACAAATGATATTCCAGATCTCGTTGAAGATTTTAGTGTAGATGAAGACGATTGTCAGCAAAGTGAGGATGACGAAATTTTTACTTTGAAAAAAAATATCACCCAAACAAAGGCGATCAAAGCTCTCAATATTGCAATGGATTGGGCTGTTGAGAACGACGTTGACTCAACAGAGATCGGAACGCTGCAAAGACTTAAAAAAAAGCTGTTTTAACAAATATAAGCAGCATTAGACAACAAAATTTATTAAAGTACTTTAACAAAATATAAATGTTTGTGAGAAGATTAAAAAATACTTAACACTTTAACCTTTGTTTGTATTAAACGTAAGGAAACCTGAAAAAAAAAATACAAAATTTGACCCTCGGTTATATGAAAACCTTGATTATATGACCCACCCCAACATTAATTAGATCATATAATCGCGATTGTACTGTATTAGCAAAATTATACAACCAGACTATGGTAAGACAAATATCTGCTCATCTGGATCGTCAAAATTAAACAAAACAAGCTAAGGCAATTGTGATGAATGGCTCTTCCAAGACTTAGTTGTTTCAAACGGGATACGGTCGAAATTCCGAACAAAATAAAGTCGAATTGACAAAACATCGAATTTTTTACCAGTGTCGAATTACACATTAACGAAATACAGAATTCAGAATGACAAAATACCGAATTTCTATAAGTAGAACTACATAAAACAGAATATGTCCAATAATTGAATATAACCGAAAAATAAAGAATTCACAAATTTCTTCATAGATATTTTTATTTACAGATTATTTAAGTGTACAAAGATTTCAAATTACTGCAAACAAATATTATATGCTATATTTCTTAAGTATTCAACTTTAGTTAATGTATTTATGTTTTTGAAAATATTTTTTATATTTTTTAATGTTTTGACATTTTTTTTATGGAAAATTTATGGAAAAGGAACTATGGAAATTTTCATGTTAGAACCGAATAGCACAATAACAAATTTCAACTGCAATTAATCGAATCTGCAAAACAGATTGGAATTGAAAGGACATACTATTTGACCTAACAATTATAAAAAGATAAGAGGTTTTACAAATAGAATTTTTACAGCTATTATTATTATTTGGGAACACGTATATAATACACAGTTCTCCTACAAAGCCCTGTAACACCGAATTACAAAAATCCGAAATATTAATTCTATTTTTTAAAAAAATTCGCGGCGAATTTTTTTAAAAAATAGAATTAATATTTCGGATTTTTGTAATTCGGTGTTTTGTCATTCTGTATTTTGTGTTTCAGTATTTTGTAAATCTATATTTTGTGTTTCTGCCTTTAGTGATTCTGGATTTTGTTATTCGGCATTTTGTTTTCGATATTCTGTATTCTGCATTATTTTTTTCTGTGCTTCGTACCCAACCCGTTTCAAACAACAGATCAGCCTATGCCAAAAACGCATCACCATATGTTGACACATTTTAATGAGAAATGATTTTATGATTTCACAGAATACTCAGTTTAAATCGATGCTAATGTTTGTCATGAGGAACATTTCTAAGAACTTGGAAACTCATGGAATTGGTTATGTCAATGTTATTTGTTATGAAAATTTCATTATCAATGATTTTCTCAAGGCCTCTGAAAGTTTCTATTATAATATTCAGTCAATAATTTTAATGGCAGTTCAAAAAACGGTGATAAAAAAAATTCCGATAATCATGAAAACAAAATTTCATCGACATTGAAAATCTAATCTTCCAATGTAGTGAAAAAATAATGGATTAAAACCTAGTTATGCTTTAGCTGATTAAAATTAATTTGCGATTATAATTTTTATCATTAAAATAATTAAACCTATCTGCAATATGAAAAAATTTCGCATAATTATTCAACTTCGCAGCACAAAACCTACTAATAGTGGAGTGGAGGAGTTGCAGTTAATCTTTCACGTCGACAAAACCCCAATTTTAACTCCACAATAAAAAAAAACAAGCGTGTTTCGTAGACTTGTTTACGTGCATGAATTAACTGACACGTAAAAAGACATTTTTTGTTCGTAATTTTACTGGAGCCGAATGTGGTTTCGGAACAAGTTTCTCCAATAATTGAGAATTTCGAATGACTGAATCAGCCTCCAATTCGTAAATTATGGCCACGATCGTAGGAGAATTAAAAAAAAAGAAAGTGAACACATGAAAAATAGCCACCTCAGCCGAATTAAAAATATAAGCAATTTCCCATCTAATCTCACCCAAATCGGTATCGCATCCGGATTATAGTGAAACATATCGTAAGAATATTTTATCCTTTTCTGTGTCTTGTTGTCAAATGTCTCACTAGACAGGACACCGTGAACTTCCGGATAAACGCCAGTCGCGATGCTGAAGTGATTTGGATATGTTTTCGTTGGAAAGACGTTCTTCATGTGCTTGGCGGTGACTCCCGATCTTCGAAATTCATCCATAAAAGGTGTGAGATTCCGGTGGAAGTATTGATTACTAAATCCATCGTAGGACACGACGACGAGGACTTTTTTTGTACCTTCTATAGAACGTCCACTAATCCTGATGTCGCAGATAAATATGAGAAATAGAACTACCACCAGAAATTGGCTATCTTTCGACATCGTTGAGAAACTAGTGGAATATAAAACGAACGTAAGCACCGAGACCGAATTCACATTTCAAACTGTTTAACGACAGAGAGATTTTAAAAACGATTAAAGATTGGTAGCGACAGTTTCACGTGTTGATTGATATAATCACAAGGGTGCAAACACATTGTATTGCTTTTGTTGATAAACACAAACGTCAAATTTGACTGAAAAAAAACGGTGTATCCTCCAATACTAAAAGCCATATTCCTTTTTGCGTAAGATTCATAAAATTTCTAGTGATGTTTTTGGAAAAAAGATATAAAAAAACCTTATGAGAACAGCATATGACTTTCGTATACAAAATCTACTATTGTGCAAAATTTACACTATAACCCGATAAATGTATATCGTTAATTCTGCCTTTAAAAGTTTTTTTTTCGAAAAATCACCGTGTACATCTTTAATTCTTCCTTTAATAGTTTTTTTTCGAAAAATTAATTCCATCGATTTCTATAATTTCATCAAAACTCATTTGGAGCTGCTGCAGTAGCATGATTTTAGCCTATAGACTACCGGCATTTTTACACTAAAATCACAGGTTTTTGGTTTGGATATTTGGAATCCACATATCGCGTTGATTGTATTTGACCACTGGCACTCTAAATGTTAAGCAACAAAAAGACCTAACAAGTTCAGATGTAGTTTATGTGATTTTTGACGATAAAAGTTAAAAAAATTGATTTAATTCTTTATCTCAATACTTTTTTATGTTAAACTTTGATATTAGGAACACATTTCCGAAACAATCCCCCTCCTTTTTCATCCTTTTTTCCTTTTTGCTCAAATATACTTTCTTATCCTTTAGTTTGGAATTGAAACATCAAATTTTTGCTCAAAAAGAATTCGTACGACTAATCATATATAATCTTTGTTTGTACGAAGCCATTTTTTATAAAGTATCTCTAGCAAATGAAACTTTTGTGGGAAAAAGATATTACAGAGAAATTATCTTTGATATGTGCAATCTACTTTCGTATTCGTAGTAAAAAATACCACGGAAAAGTGAAAAGCCCATTTTTCCCTCTGTCGTAAAAAAATTTCTCAAGAAGGATGAAAACTCCTGATCTTGCACTCAAAAATGCATTCATTGAATATTTTCTTGAATAATTTTATTTGAATATTTTTCATAATTCTACAAATGTGCAAAAAATCGGACAGTGACACTACCGCAGGTTTGCTTGTGAGTGTAACGTTAAACAAAATGTGAGGTATTCACTAGAGAGCCTATAATATAGAGAGTCGACATTGAAACTTAATAGACCGTCCTACTAAGTAGTATGACTAGTAGTAGTAGTAGTAGCACAGTCTATTAACTTCAATTAAAACATTCTATTATGTCAGTTAGAACAGCTTTTCTTTAGATTGTTCTAAACAAGTAAACCATTTTTCAGTTTGTTGAAACAGATACAACTCTTGATATCTCAATCATGAATTTTTCACTCATATTAACCGAATTCAGTTTTTTGCCAATTATTTGTAGCAATAAATTCTTTTTGTTAACTTTTTCTCGCTCGTTTTGCCGCTTGGCGGCTATTTTTACTCGTCCCAATGTCCAGTCTCTAGGTTATATGAGGCGTTAAAAGCTAGAGTGGACCAAGCCACATAATCGAGTGTTTGGAGCTTTTCCACTTTTGTACTATTATTGACTGTAAATTTTTGAAAAAAAAATTTCTGTGGACTTTTTGACTCAATGTTGAAATGTTCTTTTGTGCATCCAAACATTTTTATCTAAAAACTCACTCGCAATAGTGATTCAAACACAAAAACAATCACGATTTCGACATGTGGGTTGGTTCACTCTAGCTTTTAACGCCTCATATGCTCTCTAGTATTGCTGAGGGTATATGGATTCAGGCTTTCAGTGTATTTTGAATCCAAATGAAAATTAGAAATAGCAATTATTACGAAATTTCTAACAAAAATAGAAATTTGGGTATTTCTCGCAACTTTGGGTTTATTTTTGACACCCACTTAAAGTTTGCAAGCGGCAACACTAGTCACGACGAAAGAATATTTTTTTGACCGAACGGATTCATTTAACAGACGGAAAAGTACGTGAAATTCGCTTGCAATAATCGCTAAATTGTGGAAAATTTCGATAAATTGATAAATCATTAACTCGTGTTAATGTGAAACAACAATTTGCTACGAAATAAACAATTTTAAGTGCTAAAAATCGAGAATTTCCATTTGACAGTGCCGAGACGCAAGTGTGTGTGTTATTTCCTCTAGAAATTATTGTATTTTTCGTGCGAATTATCCTCAAAAGGTGCGATATTATGTCGAATTGCGATTCTAGTCTGCATTAAGCCGTCGTAAAGTGTTTTCTTCGTATAAAAATTCAAGATTTTCCGTGTGGGAATTCTCAAAGTACCAGAAATAAGTGCACGCACACCAACTCACCGCAGCATTGTCAAAAAGGGAAAATCTTTTGACAGCTACATTTCTTGCTACGCCGATTCGAGTTCAAGGAGTTTCGCCTTTGGAAATTTTCCGATAACATTCTCAATAGGGAAACTAAAACACCGCGTCGATTTTCAATTCGATTCGATTTGATATTGGAATAATCGCTGAAATTAACGAAAGTTAATTAGAAGTGCGTGAACCGGCCACCTGTTCGAGGGAAATAAAAAAAAATCGTTGGATTTTCTGTCGTTTCTGGGAAGCGAGCGCGCATCAGAAGATCTCACCTCATTTTTTGGCCACCCCGCCCCGCTTTCCACTCGTCGACGGGAACATTTTTTTAAAGTTACTTTTCCTAATTTTCAACTCACTTCCGATTAAAGTTTGTGCAGTTTTATTGGTAACAAGAAAATCACTGTAAAAATTCAGTGAAGTTCGTGGGAGCGGAGGATTTTTTTATTGTGAGGCCTAATTAGCAGCCGCCACGAAGAAGATAATGCCATTATTTGGTAAATCGCAGAAGAGTCCGGCCGAGTTGGTTAAGGCTCTCAAGGAGGCTGTGAATTCGTTGGAGCGGGGCGACAAGAAGGCCGAGAAGGCACAGGAAGATGTTAGCAAGAATTTGGTAAGTAACCAGCGAAACGTCATTTCGAGTGCGTTCAATTGCCATAAAGCGGAAGGGGAGTTGAGTGGAAATCACTCAGAATTTACTAAAGAAATTGAATTTCGTACTCATGAATCATTGCGAACGTAGCACCACTCCGCCTCATCGCCGCCACCCTCCACTGTTTCCCATGTATTGGCGACTCGGCCACACACCGTTTCCGTCCGTGTGAAGTTCATGCGTCAGGTGTTCGCTTGTGTGCGGCTCGACTGCCAGACAACAGTCGATTGTAAAAAAAAAAAGTTTATTAATTACAGAAAATTTTGCTCAATCGTTATCGATAAATCATCATCCGTCGAGCAGCTAGCAGTCAATGGCATTGGCAATGGGCGATAAATGGGCAGGGAAGTCACCAAAGTCGTGGCAGAGGCAGAGGCTGTTCTGTTGCTGTTAAGAAAGCTAGGGAAGTAACTCGAAGATCTGCTGATTAAAATGTTTCCCCCAAATAACCAAGAAAAACTGCTGTAATCACTTGAGATTCTGTCGCGCATATAAAACAGTAAATCATCTTCCCTCCGGTCTCCTCTAAGTTTGCTCGACTTCCAACTACCAAACGAGTTCAAAAATTAGTCATCGTCGTGGTTTACCTACCTGTCGCCGTCGTCTGTCTGATCGGTTGGATGTTGTCTTCCTGTTTTATGACCATCGAAGCATTTGGTCTCGCCTGAAATTCCGAAAATGTTAACTAATTTCAGTTTATTGGTGCTATTTCACAATAAACCGTAATGAAACTCCCTTGCCAGGAATATATTTTTTTTGTTTCTGCTTTTAATGGGCCTGGTCCTTAGTCTATTTTTAACGCATTTTTAATTGGCATTTCCGAATATCTTCGAAGGTCAACTGGAATTATCTTTGGCTGACGTTGACGAAAGAAAACTTGGTTAGAATTTTTGAATCCCTTTAGAAGTGATTTCATATTTCAACATAATTATCGCCAGAGATTATGGCAATGTAATTAGCAACTAATTTAGCTTATTGTCTATGTTGATTCTTTTTTGTTGCTGATGACATTCACGAATCTAAATGGATGGAAATTTTTCGTTTTATAGCCGGTGTGTAGTAATTTTAATGATTTTTTATTTCGATTTCACAATTTTTAATTAAAAATATATTTTTTTATAGTCCAAAATTGGTTCCAATTTTGCTAACACAGTCTGTGTAGTAGCAAAGTAATATCTTTGTCCATTATAATATTTAACAAAATTAAAAAAAAGCATTCTGTGATGGTGAAGGTTTTATCGGAAGTCCAAAAAATACGTTAGGCTACTTTTAGGATCTATGACCGCCCCCCGGCCTTCCACTTCGTCGTCCTTTTTTTCTAACGATTTTTACTTTCATATACGAAATACGTAGTGTAATAAAGTATTGTGATAATGAAAAATTTCGACTTCCTGATTTTGCAAAAAAACAAAAACATTTCCCAATCACTCCTGAGTCGATTGTAGTCATACTACAAAAATATCTTTCTGTCTGTCTGTTAGTCTGTGTACAATATTTCTCAAAAAAGCTTTGAAATTTTATAGGCAGGAATGTTTGGTGGTGGAATGGGACAATCTTATCAACTTTTGGTGAAATTCTCTTTGATTTCCTAGAAGTTACCAAAATGACGGCTGTTTAAAAATCGCAATTTCCTTTTTCGCGGTAACTACGCGTTTTTCCGTAGTCTCATGTATGGCAAAACGAATAAATTTTCCACATATTTAACTTTTACCGTTATCGAGATATACAGCCTATTTCACTTTTGAAAATGAGCGGTTTTTCTCTCTCTCTCTCGGCACTACAGCCGGTTTCCGGTCTTGGCCTGCCGCAATGTCTCTCGCCAGAGATCCCGGTCACGTGCCGATGTCCTCCAGTTTCGCATCCAAATTCTTTTCGCGACCTGGTCAACGCCGTCTTGCCATTTGAGGTTGGGTCTTCCTCGTCGCCTTGTTGTTAATAACCTACCGCAGAAGACTTTCCGAGCCGGGTCACTTTTACTCATTCGAGTAACATGACCAGCCCACCGGAGTCTGTTGAGTCTTAGAGATTTATGAGCCCGATAAACACCTATGCCAAATTTCCTGCCGATCGGTTCGGTAGTTTTCCCGCGAAAGAGTAACCTACAGGAAAAACCAAGCTTTGAATTCACTTTACCCCCTCCCCTTACTTCCCGCACCATCCGATTTGTTTTTCAATAGGCCTATGTTGGACCCAGGCCTACAGCAATCATCTATGCCAAATTTTACATCAATCGGTTCAGTCGTTTTCCCGCGAAAGAGGAACAGACAGACAGCAACTCATTTTTCTATGTTAGTATGATTATGCTGATAAAGAACGATGCACGAAAATGCCCCTTGGCTAACTTTTGGGTTTCACATTCGTTGTACCTGCATTGGAAAGGTAATTTGCTTTAATTTCATTTACACAAGCTCTTTTTTGGCGGGCAACTGCAGGGGGATGGTCAGAATCATTGCGTTTAAGATGGCAGCTGACCACCCCCTGCAGTTCCCCGCGAAAAAAGAGCTTGTGTCAATGAAATTAAGGCAAATTACATTTCCAATGCAGGTACAACGAAAGTGAAAC
The DNA here is from genome assembly GCA_964034945.1 of Chrysopilus asiliformis. Lineage (NCBI taxonomy): Eukaryota > Metazoa > Arthropoda > Insecta > Diptera > Rhagionidae > Chrysopilus > Chrysopilus asiliformis. Next base: position 15,045,512 of record OZ035963.1, on the reverse strand, counting down.
CCCAACTGGTTCAAAAATAACCCGGGGGCATAAAAAATGTCGAATCCTGCATGGTTCTTTCTTCATTTCTATGGGATTCCCCACTTTTTTTCATTTAAAAAAAAAGCGTGAATAGGTTCATTATTACGACTTATAAATTTCTTAAGAAATTTGGCGACTACCTAATTTGATAAAACAAATCAAAACTGATGAATCTCTTGAACATACTCCAATACCAAAATGGGTAAGTAATCCTCAAAAGAAATAAAAGAAGAATTTGTATTTTAACTTTATCGGGTGAACACATTTCAAGGGAACAAAAATCCCAAAAAAAAACATTTGTCCCACTCATATTACGCAGCTGATAACCGAAAATTGTTCTTGGAAAATTTAATCATATTACAATCAATAAAGGGCAAAAAAAATATGAAATAAAACTGAAGGCATATTCGAATGGATTCGCAGAGGGTTTGGCTTGAGTTGCGGGTGCGAGACAAAATCCGTTTGACATTTCGATTGACTCCAACGAAACCCAACCAACATAGAGACGACATACAAATAAAATAAATATGATTTAATGAAAATGAAACTAATTGCTTATTATGGTAACATTTCAATTGATTTGTTTACTTACACTGGGGGATTGTTTTGGGGAAATTTCGATATCTTCAATTCATATCCGCACCTCCAATTCAGTCCGTAATCAAAAACAAAAAAAAAAACATAACAAAAGCTATAATTGCCAATCTGGCAATTATTGAAAACCCGTATGGTGATTTAATTGAACGGCGTATCAAAATTCCACTTTGAAGTCAAACTTTCCAATAAGATTTTTTTAAAACTTGTTCCAATTGGATTTTGATGTATGGAACTTTAATGTAGAATCATATCCTAAACAACTTTTGTTCTTGCACTTTTTTGATAAGATTCACCGTTTTTGAGATATTCGCAAAAAACATTTTCGTTCGTATGGGGGGTACCCCCCCTAATGGTCCATTTTTGCCCATTAACGAACTTAGCCTCGCATTTTACGAAAAACTAACCTGCGCAAAATTTCAAGTCTGTAGCTCAATCCGTGCGCCCGCAATCCGCGCCACAGACAGACGGACAGACAGACGGACAGACAGACAGACGGACAGACGGACAGACGGACGGACATGCTAAATTCAACTTTTTTCATCATTCTAAACACAATGGTGTAATTCATTTTTTTGTGCGATGACGGGATCTTGGCGTTACAAACGGTAAGGCAAAGTTAATATACCCTTTGGTTTCACCATACGGGTATAACAATCGAAAAAAATTATCACCATTCTCATGAATTAGAAGGCAAGAAAGGAAGAAAGAAATCAATTTAACTGCATAAATAATCTTATATTACTTGATATCAATTTGCAATATTCACATTTTGATTTATTTGATCGTGCATGGATAAACATTTGTTATTTTATTATTTGGCGTTGCATCGACCGATCGTCCTCGAAAATTAATTTGAGTGGAAATCACTTTCGACTATGTTTGTTGCAATATGCGATTTTAAAGACCAAATGGATTTTTTTAGTGAATCGTGTATATTATTTTTGGCTTTCAAGTAATTTCACTTGTGTTTGCAAACATTTTAAGTTAAAAAATCTTTCGTCTGGATGCATTGAATTCATGTCAAGACTCTGGTTTTCAAAATCGACTTCAAGCAGAAATTTTATTCCCTTATAGTTTATGTCTATAAATTACAGACAGTTACTATGGCAATTTCGATACAATTATATCAAATAGATATGCTGTGTATCTTGCATTTAGACGCGTGCACAATTTAATTCACTTCCCTCCAATATCATTCATCAGTATTAAAGTTGATCACAGCAAACCAGTGATGGAATTTATGATGGATTATGAATTTAGGAGGGATACCAAGAAGGTAGGTTTGATTTCCATCGAGAGAAATCATAATTTTTTAAATGCTTTAAATCTTCTACGTTCTTAAGAGATAACAGAAAAAAATATTCTTGGCCTCAAGTTGTTTGAAAACTTCTGAAACCGCCGATTTTTAGGTAGACGACTATCAAAAAGGCATAATCCAAAATATGTGATAACGTAACAACAACACGTAATAACAACAATACTTTGGAACGATTTACCATCCAATGTGTTCCCCCCGGACTATAATACTAGAGCTTGTTCAGATTTGTTGAAATAGTGCAGTCAGAAAAATCCTTTTGTATTGGGAGTACAAATGGAAAACCGCCGTTTTTTTTTAAATTTGAGGGTTTTTTGTGGAAAAATGCTTAAGTATTTATTCTTCAAAATATTGTCCATCACTAGCCACAACTTTTCCCCATATTTTTGGCAGCATACGGATTTCGAGTTGAAAAACGTTTCCCCATATTTCTGGTAGCATACGGATTTCGAATCGAAAAATGTGCTCGTCTCTTGAGGTGATCTACAAATCGACCCAATTTTTGGTCTCTCCGTAAGAAGGGAAGTGCTGCTCAGCCAGGCCATTCGTCATCGATCGGAACAGGTGGTAGTCGGAAGAAGCAATGTCTGGAGAATACGGCGGGTGGGGTAGGACTTCCTGGAAATGACGCTTATTTGGCTCAAATTTCGACATTTTCACGCACAAAAGAATATATGACGCCGATAAAAACTCACAAATTTAATGATAAGGAGTTGTTGCCAGGTGCCTAGCTTATTATTTGACGTCTCTGATCTGACATTTTTGACCAGCATTTTATTCCTAGCGCCATCTATTGGAAAACCGTGTTTTTTACAATTTCGAGTAATAAGAAAGTTACCGAATAACAATAAATAACAAAATTGTGAGGAATTCGGTTGTCTTCAATATATAGAACTACTAGAAAAACCGCTCTTTTTCAAGATTGAAACAACTACATAACTCCATAACGGTAAAAGGAAAATATGTGGAAATGACATTTTTGACCAGCATTTTACTGCTAGCGCCATCTATTGGAAAACGGTGGTTTTTCATTTGTACTCTCAATATTTTGTAGGTATGATAATTGCAAAAAGGTATGCTAAAATATCATAAAAACCCCTGCTTAATTTTGGTTTCTAAAAAAAAAACACATAAAGCTCTAACATGCACGGACGCTCATCTAAACGTTTAAAAAATCTGGTCGAAATTATTAAAAAAATCTCGTCAAAAGATCACAAAAGCTTGGCTGAATGAATTCGCACAAAAGCTTATCAAAATGGGCACAAAAGTTCATCAAAATGATTATAAAAGTTCATCAAAATTAGCACAAAAGCTCATCAAAATAAGTTTAAAGCTACCCCTCAAGATTTGTGCGGTGGTTTTTTGAAGACGATTTGTTGTTTCTTAATTTATTGAGGTTAGAAATTTAACAAAAAGCTGTGAACTTTTTGAAATCTTTTGCAAAAATTTTTTTTTTTAAAAACAAAAACTAAAAACAATTTCCGATAAGGAAGAAATTTACAAATAGTCATGACTACGACGACGTAACGAACTACGACATATTTTGTTTACTGAGCATAAACGCTTCCAATTTAATAAGACCAAAAAGATCTCAAATTGTAGTCACATGCATTATTTGACGTTTGTCGCATTATTTCTACATAAATATAGTAGATACAAGCATAGACATCTGTAAAATCTATACTTACGGCATATGTGGATATTTGTGGTGAAATGCCCGTGACGTGATGGTGCCCCATAAAACCTCGATTCACATCATTCACAACGCAGTCGTTCTATTCAACACTATTAGCTGTCGGTCGTAATTCAGTGGCGCCTCATTTGTTTTTGTTTACAGCCGTGTGTAATTATTACGATTGAAAATATTGCGGATTTTTTTTTCATCTCACAGTTCGGTTTCGGTTCGTTTTGGCTGTAAAAATATGAAATATATTCCGTAGTTAATTGCGTTTATATTTAGTGCTTTTCATAATACATGACCGAAGTAATTTTCCCTTGTCGTCAGATTGTTTTCTATTTTGATGAATGTCTGCCCGTTTAGAGTTATTATGAATGATTGAATTTGTTGCATGACTGACAGATTTTTTTCCTACTTGAGTCTGTAATTTATTTTTAATTTGTTGCAGTTTAAGATGTAATTAATGTATAAAGAAATCATGGCAATTTGCTATTTTCTTGGGTGGTTACTTCTTCTTTTTCGGCACTACAACCGATTCGCCGCAATGTCTCGCCATTGATCCCGGTTCCGTGCTGATATCCTCCACTTTTCAGACTGTTTTTTATACCGAGGGAAAATGGGATTTTCAATAAACTTTAGTTACGGAGATGAACACTCTGTGGCATTTTAAATAATTTACAGGGCGTACAATTAGAGTGAAAGACAAAATATTGTGTGAAAGATCTCCATCGATTGAGAATGCCGAAAACGAGAATATTTTGTATGCATTTAAGGGTCGAAAATGCTTTCAAATGCTTCAAGGCACTCATTGGGTTTTCAGGGCAAACATGTCCGACCTGTTGGGGGGAAATTTGGATGTGAAAACATCCGCAAAAATAATATAATTTTGTTGTTTTTGCAGACCTTATGCTTTCAAATGCTACAAGGCACTCATTTAGGTTCACCGAAAAAATGTTCTTTAATTTTAAATGACGTATAGAAATCATCCCTAATAATTAGTAAGGGTAACTTGGGTATAGCGCGGCTTCCCTCCAGTGCGACTTAGAAATTACGGCCCGAAAAATCTTCTTTCTGCCTCTTCCTTAACCTTTCTCTTCCTTTATTTTTCTCTTCCCTCGTCCACTATCTATCATCTTTCCCTCTATCTCTCCCCTCTCTCTTTATCTCTCCCCTCTCTATCTCTCCCCTCTCCTCTCAATTTCCCCTCTATCTCTCTTCTCCTCTCACTTTTCCCCCTATCTCTCCCCTCTCCTCTCACTTTACCTTCTACCTCCCCCCTCTCCTTCTACCTCCCCCCTCTCCTTCTCTCATTTTCCCCCTATCTCTGTCCCTTTATCTCCCTCTCTCTCTTTTCCCTTTATCTCTCTCTCTTTTCTTTTTATCTCTCTCCCTTTTACCTGTATCGCTCTCCTCTTTCTCTATCCCTCCGCCCTTCCTCTGTCCCTCCGTCCTTCCTCTGTCCCTCCGCCCTTCTTCTGTCCCTCCGCTCTCCTCCTCTCCTGTCCATTCTCCTTCGCTCTCCCCTCTCCATTCTCCTTCGCTCTCCCCTCTCCATTCTCCTTCGCTCTCCCCTCTCCATTCTCCTTCGCTCTCCCCTCTCTTCTCCATTCTCCTGCGCTCTCCCCTCTCCATTCTTCTTCGCTCTCCCCTCTCCTTCTCTATTTCTCACCTCTATCTCTTCGTTCTCCCCTTTTTTCTCCCCCCCCCTCCCCCTCCCCCCTTCTCCCTTCTTTCCTCTCTCCCTTTCCCCCTCTCTCCTTTTCCTCTCTCTCCCCTTTTCCTATATATTTCTCCACTCTCTTTCTCACACACTATACGGCCTTTTTTGAGTTTCGGTTTCCTAGAGAATTTATAGTGACGGAATTCCGCGAAACGCGATTCTTATACCGCGCCGCGTTACTCGAGGGTTTCTTGCGGATTAACCCTAATCCGTATTTCGTGTCAATTTGACACAATTTTCGAATTCAAATCCACTTATTTCATTGTTTTTTTTATTAAATTGATCTGAGATTTTGGCGCAAGGTAAAAATCGTATATGAATTTTTAATTGTTCTAATTGGATTTACCGTTAGGTGTCACATGGTCGCTGTACAAAAAAATCCCTTAATCTGTCGTTCATGTGTCAAATTGACACAATGGTAAAAACTTAAACATTACGCTGCGTCAAAAAGATATTTCATGCACATTTTTTATTTGAATTGAAATAGTATCAACAGGAATACAATTTGCCATCGTTTCCAAAAAAAAAATTTAATTCCAATGTCCACAGTGTACGATGTGATAAATGTGTAAAATCTACTTGTCCATCTCACCGTTTCACAATTTGTGAAAAATGTGGAACTAACGTTCAATTTTCTTGATTCCTTTTTTATGTAATTTTGTATGTTATTAATAAGACCAAATTATTTTTTTTGCTTTTCTCAATAAAAAAAAATAATGATTAATCAAGAAAACTTAATTTTGTTACAATTAACACTAAAAATATGGGATTTTCTGGTATTGTGTCAATTTGACACATGAAATACTTTTAAGTAACTTTAAATGAAATACGGATGAGGGTTAAACAGAAAAACCAACTTTCAAATTTCAACATCGGAGTAGAATGTTGTCTCGGCTTCTGCCAACAAAACCTTACAAATTTTGCAATCGCATCCACGGTTTGTAATCCATGTCAAATTGTAGGTGCAGCACATGAAAAATATAGTTTTCGAAACTCCATTTAAAGGGGCGCAATCCCGCCAAAGAAAAGAAAGTTTTGAACATTATTCATTTTTCTATTTGTTATTAAAATTTTGACTAATAATGTTTGTTATTTTCTGAATTTTCTTAAAAATGACGAATCATTCTTAGGTTGAAATTCTCATAACCAGTTTCATTTCACTTTAGTTAATAATAAAATGCCATCTTATAATATTTGTAATCTAAATTACCATGAAAAAAGGTCGAAGTTATCAACAAACTGGGCCTATTAGGTATTTTCAGTATTTTCTTTTATTCATTCGGTACGTGATGTTGGCCACGCATAACAATTGAAGAAGAAATGCCATCACAAGTCACGTTTAACATTCAGTAAAGGCGTCACCCTCGTTTTTTATTTATTTTTTTTTACCCAATTTACGAATGCCGCGCATAAAACTCAGGTCAACACATTGTTTTTTTTTAGTGTAGAATTTCTAATATTACTTATATCGGAAATTATACCACCTTCAAAACATGCTGTAGAAAATAATATAAATATTGAAGTCACAAATTTTAGTCAAAACAATTTTGAGTACGAAAAAAAAAGTCTTCGTTGAGGATGTGGTTGTAAAAACATTCCCATTTGATGCAATCAATTATTAATGGAGAGAAGAAAAAATCATAACTATAAAAAAGTTAATAATATTTTAGTGAGATCTGGGACTTTCTTGATAACCATTCATATTTCGCTTCATGTCTCGAGAACATTTCCTGTGAAAATCGAATGGAATTTAGGTCTTTATTGCCTTCATCATATAAATATAAAATTGTCTAACATCTCAATTCCACATGCGACTAGACGAGGAAGTCAAGTTGTTTGTAACCAACGACCAGTAAAGGATTCCTTTTTGGGGAGTTTTGTCGACTTGAGTTGATCCCTAGTCTCACAACGGGGTAAGCATAGGGAGACGTATCCGACTATTGCGCTATTCTCGATTTCGTCTAAGGAGTGATTCCAATGGCAAGTTTCTGGTATTCTCGAAGTTGGGAAAACCTCTTAAGATGCCAGAGGGAAAGACGAAAAAAAAACTTAAATTCTCGTCTTCTTTTCCTTTTGCCATTGCTCGTATAACATTGAGCACACATCAATTATTCAAAGATGTTTTGGGATGTTTTATGAGATTTTCTAATTTCATTTGGAAAAGCCCTTTTTTGTAAATTCTGTATCCTATTTTTTGATTGCCTTTTCTCATTTTTCCCTTTCTGCTTTTTGCGTTTCATCCATTCACTCAAGATGTTTATAAATAAAGTTATTTAGAGGATTAGTTAACCTAAATTCATTATTAGGTAAAAATGGGATCTATATTAAATTTAACCTTAATTTATTGAATCTCTGAATTCCTCTTTTTGTTTGGTGATTTTTTTTTGCTCATGTATGGAAAAGATTTATTGAAAGCGTGACGGACAGAGATCAAATTGAAAATTAGGTCGGGTAGACTTTGTATTGTAATTAAGATGAATTTCGTTGGGAGTCAATTAAGAAGATTAAAGTTTTTGAAAAAAAGAACTCAAAAATTGGTTTTGTTTGAAAAAGTCTTACGAAATATCTTTGAAAAATCATGTACAATGAAATCTCGGTTCCTTCACGAACGGATTGAGTTCAAGAATCTGAGGTTCCACTCCACTGTATTAAAATCATCAGTTGTGATCAACACAACACTTTCCTCTGGATTATTTAGTTTCGGAAAAAATATGTAAAAAATTATATTTTATCAAATATCTCGAAAACCGTTAGAGATATGTAAATACCTTTAAAGAAAAAAATGCAGAAAATTTTATTTCTTTTGAATTTTGTTATATAAATTTTTCCCAAATGCGCATAGTTTTCGAGACATTTTCGAAAAACTGTGGGGGTGGGGGTTACGAAAGTGGGGGTTTGAGAAAAACTGGAAATTATCATGAGGTTTTTTTTAGACAGGATGAAAAACTCCTATATTTGAGAGGTACTGATTTTTACCGGGTTTTTACAAATACAGGCTCAATCTTTAACTTTAGGCTACCGCAATTAACCTTTAGACAACCGCATTTTTTTCTATTAACCCTTAGATCAGTGCTCCGCAACCTTTTTTTGCATACGGCACACCAATTTTTTGTCTGGAAATCCGGGGCACACCACAAAAGAAAATATAAAAAAATTTGTGTATAAAATATTTATAATGAAAAAATTAAAAAAAAATCCTGAAAGAATTATGAAAGAATTATTAAATAGCTTTTTGAAATGTTTACCGCGGCACACCTAATATCATTTCCCGGCACACGGCGGCACACTGGTTGCGGAGCACTGCCTTAGATTACCGCATATCATAGTTTTTTGTTTTGCATATTTGTTATATATTTGTAATCTACATATCCCGTGGATACTAGGCCATGCCGGCAGTCTAATGGTTAAAATTAAAAAAAATACTGTCTGTATCTCATTTTCTTAATAGTCTGTCTCTCTTATTATCTCTGCCTCTCTCTCGCTGTCTCTTCCCCTTTTTGTCTCTCTGTTTAGCCGTACAGCCCTAGGTGGATCTTACGCCTTGTCTCGATCAACGTTTTTTTCATCCCATGAACTATCTCACCGGAATGAGATTTTTTTGGCAGTTCGTCACATGATATTTAAGAAGCAAGCAAGAGCGGGCGGAAAGAAAAATTCTAAAAATTAGGTAAATTCTCTTTGAAAGCTTTGACAATCTTATTGTTTGGGAAAATTAGTAAATTGACAGTCTCTTGCCGAGTGAATATAGATTTCGCCATCCTGAATTGGGAAATGTTAAAAAGAAATCCATGAAAATTCCAGTAGTAAAATTATCTTCCATGAAATTTCTCTCTTTTTCTCGCCACCAACTTGAGCTCTGATTGGTTAATCAATCGGGTAAAAAATTTCATGGGATAAAAAAACCGCAAGTGGAGAGGTCTGGTTAACTGCAGCAACAAGAGTTCTCCGATTCTTTCTCGTCGTGCCTGCCATTTTCCAATGTCTCACTCTTAACGCATTAAAATCCCCCACGTTGAAGACCTGGGCCCTGGTTCTCTCTAATTTTTTTTTCGAATATGGGTCTGACACTTCTTTTTTCATCGTATATAAGGGTCTGCGGAGAAAAAGTTTTCTAGCACACCAAGATCCAAGTTATGTAAGTGACATAGATGAGTTCCTTGTAAGGATTTTGCGGTCTGAAAATGTCTAAACTTTTCAGAACAATTGGTAGGTTTTCCAACCAGATGAAAAATAAACTCCTTTCGACTTCATATTAAGAAAATTTTAGATTGTTCAATGATGCGCTATTAAAAAGTTTACCAGTTTTGTTCTGGATCCAGTGGTAAGTTTCGTAATCAGATCAAAAATAAACTACTTACCTTTTTAGTCCAGGGAAAATAGCGATTTTTCGAAGCGTGCGTGACAAACATTAAAGTTCTTTTAGTTCTGAAGGGGCTAAAAAATTCCCCGTGAGAAGTCACGCCCGTAGCCGAAAGAACCATGCAGGATTCGACGATTTTTATGCCCCCGGGCTAACTTTTGAACCAGTTCGGGTTTCACTTTCGTAGTACATCCATTGGAAAGGTAATTTGCTCTAGTTTCATGGACATAAGCTCTTTTTTGGCGGGGAACTGCAGGGGGATGGTCAGCTGCCATCTTAGGCGTAATGATTTTTCCATCAAAAAATCATGTCGTCTAAGATGGCAGCTGACCATCCCCCTGCAGTTCCCCGCCCAAAAAGAGTTTATGTCCATGAAACTAGAGCAAATTACCTTTCCAATGGATGTACTACGAAAGTGAAACCCAAAAGTTAGTCAAGGGGCATTTTCGTGCATCGTTCTTTTGGTCCTTCACTCAAATAAAAATTTGGTCCTGGCGACGGGCCTGGTCTTAGTACAATTTTTAGCCCCAGTGTCCCAGAAGTTTTGTGTATCCAATAAAAAATTAAATATTTGTCAAATCTCTCGTTGAAGACCTGGGCCCTGGTTCTCTACAAAATCTAAAATTTAAAGTATTTTACAAATGTTTTTTTTTTTTCGAAAACTCCAACATTTAACCACATAATAAAGGCTCATCATAAAAAAGGATTGAATCACAAAACCACAAACGTTGAAATAATGTTAAAATCCTTTTTATATCCCAACACTCTCAGACAACGTTTATGCCTAACACCATTCCGGTTGAATTTATTAAAATGCAATTGTCTGCACCTTTAATCAAATGATCAACGACATCTTTTCACAGCACACAACGTGAGATATGACGGTGAATGGTTACACTTGGCGAATAAAATTGTTGCATTCATTCATCGTGAAAAAAAAAGAAATAAGTATTCATTCTATAACGTTTCAACTATCGCAACTATGATAATGAATTTATACTCTCGTTTAATGAAATTCGCAATGGGTTTCAACTGTGGAGATTTTTTATTGCTCTCCACACACCCTCCCGTTCTTATTCAATCCTGAACTTCAATCCCATTCTCCCGTCTTATTCAGTTTAGACTTGGTTGCAATTTGCAATGAGGTTTTTTCTAGTCAGGAAATCATTGCTTAAGACCGCCAACTAAATTGCTTCGTTTTGTCTCTTCGCAAAGTGGTAATCAGTGGGATCTATTCTATTCCAGATATTCATCTAATGGAGTTTAGAGATGTCGTAGATTCTCTTTCATAACAATTCCAGTCCCAATAGTGGTGCCGATTATTTTTTACACGTTTTTTTTCCACTGAGGCATTAAGTTTTGATTATGTTGCTGTGTGCGATATCCCACTTCTGAAGGTTTGTCGGGTGGTAAATGGGTGTTTTTTTTTGTATACGAAGGGTGTTTATTGGACGGTTCAGAGAGACGGTATTTCGATATTTAAGTGAAAATTCAGGCTGGAATCAGAAACTTAGCTTCGATTGGGAAAAAATCAATCAAAAAATATGCAATATTCGATGGAAATGAGAATATTAAAAATATTATAGAGTTATAGACCTTCCGTTATGCTCAGGTGAACCATAGTAGAATGTTATTTGGTGTTATCTGAAAAATGAAAAAAAAACTCGCATTCAATATAGGCCTCACGAATCGAATTACTTGATGTATTTTGAGTTTTTAAAAACTTTTTTTTAAAGTTATCTTCACCACAAATCTGTTTTTAAGTTATTTAACAGAATAACGCGTAAACCACTGGACCGAATTAGCTGAAATTTTACACAGGGATACTACTATACTCCGAAATTCTGGATTAGCTTTGCGGTTGACAAATATTCTTCTCCCCTCTGATCCCCTCTTCTGCTATCTCCTAAACTACTGAATGGATTTTGATATAGATTTCTGCATTGCAGATGTTCTCCCTCAAGGGAAAATGTCGCTAACTAAAATCTACTCGCTCCCCACTCTTAAAACTCCTCTCTGGCACTTCAAGAGGAATTTCGATCCGGTTTTCACCGTTAGGAAGGTCAGCCCCGAAGGAAATTTTTCGCCCACTAAAATCTACCCCTTTCCCCACCCCTTGAAACACTCTCCTACTATCTGCGTAACTACTGAATGCATTTTGATGGGGTTTTCTTGATTAGAATGTTCATTCGGGAGAAGTCAAATCCGAGGCCGAAGGTCGAGTTGTTGCCAAGGTCGAAGGCCGAAGAACCGCGGAGCGCTTCGGGTTATCGACCCGAAAAACTTTTGGAAGCTAAAATTGTAAAATTGAAACGGATCGCTGGAATCGCGAAGACATCGCAAATTTCTCCTTTCTCTCTCTCTCTCTCTCTCTCTCTCTCTCTCTCTCTCTCTCTCTCTCTCTCTCTCTGTCTCTCTCTGTCTCTCTCTCTCTCGCTCTCTCTCGCTCTCTCTCTCTCTCTCGGCACTACAACCGGTTTCCGGTCTTGGCCTGCCGCAATGTCTCTCGCCAGAGGCCCTGGTCACGTGCCGATGTCCTTCAGTTTTTTTTATCCCGTGTTTCCTTCTAAAAAATATCAGTTGTGGTCAACACAAAACTTTCTTCTACAAAATCTACGACCCTGTGCAATTTACGTTATAGCCCTGTCGTACAACCTCCCTCCCAATAAATTGTTGGTTCATCCAAAAATATCAAAAACGTACAAAATTTGAGATAACTTGAGAACGGTAAAAGATATCAATTTACGGTAAATGGCAAAAATGTAGAAAATGTTAACATCTTTAATTAATCTTTTAACTGATTTGTCGAAAAACCGTTAGTTTGCAAGTAATTTGCAAAAATATATTTTTTTATATTTTAATCTAAATATCTCAATAACGGTAAAAGATAACGGATAACGGTAAGAAACAAAATTGTGCAGAATGCTATTCTCATTAATTCACTTCATACATTCAGTCAGCAAAACCCCGTTAGTTTTCGAGATAATCGCAAAAAACTGTTTTTTTTTGGAAATAACGGTTTATCTCGATAACAGGTGGAGATATCGAGTTATAGCTAAAGACAAAAGTGTGGGAAATTTTATTTTCTCCAAGTTTTGTCATACTTAAGGCCACTAAAAAACGCGTAGTTTGGAAGTAAATCGAGAAAAACGAAATTGCGATTTTTGAAAAACCGCCATTTTGGATACTTTCGGTTAACGGATTTCCACCAAAAGTTGATAGGATCGTCCCATTTCAGGACCCAACATGCCTATAAAATTTCATGGCGCTAGCTCTATTAGTTTTTGAGAAATCTTGTACACAGACTGACAGACAGACTGACAGACAGACTGACAGACAGACAGACTGACAGACAGAAAGACATTTTTTAAATATGACTCCAATCGACTCAGGAGTGACCGGGAAATGTTTTCTAGGCAAAATTAAGAGGTCGAAATTTTTCATGAATACAATAGGGGAACCCGGGGCTAGAATTAACAGGGGTAAGTATTAACAAGCCTATTCCCGCCGAAATATAGGAGCCACAATCTCGAAATTTGGTTTTTGTCCATCACTCGATAAGGTCGATCATATCGTGACTCAATAGTCATGAACAGTTCATTACCAGTGAGGGTTAAGCACAGAGACCGAATTTTAGCTGGTAAACGAACTTTTTATGGTTTGCAATATTTTGATTTCTGTCTTAGTTTTTTATATTATTGAATATAACTTTGTCGATAATGTAAGTTAATGAAGCTATAATTAATAATATCCTTTTGTTTTATTACAATCCTTAACTATATCTTTGGTATGATTAACAATTCAAAAAAAGTAGTGTCGGGGCTAAAATTAACAAACCCATGGGGCAAGTATTAACACATGTTAATACATACTGACGATGACAACATAGTGTACGAATTCTCATACTATGTTTTTATAGATACAAATTATGTACAAAAAAGCTTCGCTGAAACCTTTTTTTAGATAATAATAATTGTTTTTGTTTTTTAAAACGATTTAATTTTTTTTGTCAATTTATGTTCCTTGAAAAGGATATTCATTTGGTTCATTTTATTAGTTTTTGTGATAATTAATATATTTGAATTTTAAAAGATATTTATTTTGTTTATTTTATAATTTTTGTGAAAAAAAATTCTTTTCTTTTAATTATTTCCATGTTAAAACTAATGTTAATACTTACCCCATCGTTGTTAAAACTAGCCCCGTGACCGGGGTTAGTTTTAACAGATGACATTTTTTCATAAAAATGATTTTTTTCATATAGTGACTACCTGGTTGAAACTTTTTTTTATTTCTTATGATACCTGAAGACCTACAGTATGGCTAGATATAAAAACAATATCAAAAATGTTACTTGTTAAAAAAAATTTGACCCAATCTTCAAAATTTGTTAGAAATTTTCCCGGTCTCCCCTACTTTATTATACTCCGCAGAAGAAAGTAAAAAATTAAAAATCAACACACAAAACTTGATAAAAACACCTATTTTACTAAACCGCGTACGTAATTCCACAATTTCGGACAGAGTAATCATTCTCAGGACGTCCGACATTTCTCTTTTATATTTTTTATACACTGCAACATTTAATTACCCCAACTTCACAACACCAATTTCAACTGACATTTCATAAAACCCGTCAAAATTGCTTTAAAAAGACCTGACGAGATTTTTTTATGTTATGGACCATAACAGGAAAAATTTTATTTCAAAAGCCATAACATAATATAGAATTTCAAATACAGGATAGGTCTTTAGAGAATTTGTCTATTTTACATATTACGTAAAATAAAATAAAATGATAATTTTTTTCGGGCAGAATGACGCCCATTAAAACACTATTATAGCAATGGAAAAATCCGGGACTAAAGTTTTGTTCCCGAGACGCCGCCTGGGGAAAATGTGTGGTTTTAAACCGGGACGTATGGTCACCTTACCTATAGCCCGAAAATTATCAAAATAAATAACATTTAAATTCCAGAGGTCGAGAAAATGAAATAATTAAAAAGTTTTACTATATTGGCAATTTTGAAGGTTTTATTTTGGGGAAATTGGACGATTTTTTAATGAGCCATGCAGCCACCTAGTCGTGCTTGATAAAAATCGATTTCTGCATCAAAATTCTTAATAAACTTACGAAACCTGTGAACTCGACCAATAATCCTCTTGTGGGCCCCAAAAAAAAAAAACGATAAACTCAATCTACTCTGTTTTTATTGTTGGGTGGTGCATGAATCAGATTTGGAATTTTCCATAATCGGCCTTCACCTTGACGTTTGCTTTTGCCAACAACCATTGGGAGGTTTTCCCTCAAGGTCCTTGCATCACAGGACGAAAATTTCTTGCTGCTTTTTAGACACACTATGATGATTCATATCTCCGCAGCTGATTTCCTATTTTATTACTACTTTATTCTTGCCAGATAACTTTATACTCTCTTGTAATGTAAAAACATTATGCTCGGAAGGATATAAAAAAATGTCAATGATTTTTCCTTTTCTATCTTTTTCTTGTTGTCGTAAGTAGGTATCGTTTGAGTTTTTTTTCCTTTTCTTCGCTGTTTACTTTCACGGGATTCATAAATTTCTCCTTAATCTAAGAAGCTACAAAAATATTTAAGTATTTATTTGAAACATGCTGTCGCTACTTCGTGGCGTAACATTTCACTTGCTCTGTTGCTTTTATGGAAGAGCGACCTTGAGCCTTGTCTATTGTGAGTGATGGATGGGCGGGTAAGTGAGGGATTAAAAAGGGGGCATGACATCCTCAACACGATCCTTTTTTGTACTGGAAACTTAATCCTTTCTTATAGCATCAGCAAGCAAGCAAACATTACACAAACCGTTTACCACACGATTACATAGAGGGAGTTTTGGTACTTTTTTTCCT
Organism: Chrysopilus asiliformis; assembly: GCA_964034945.1. Classification (NCBI taxonomy): domain Eukaryota; kingdom Metazoa; phylum Arthropoda; class Insecta; order Diptera; family Rhagionidae; genus Chrysopilus; species Chrysopilus asiliformis. Next base: position 15,029,935 of record OZ035963.1, on the reverse strand, counting down.
TGTTTGCTTTTTGCTTTTCTTCTTAAAGATATAACATGCAAACTTGAGGATTTAATTTTCGTTAAAGAAACATTTAATGGAAAGAAATAATAATCCTTGAATGTCTAAAGATATTTACGTGCATTAGCAGGCAATTATTGTAAAAGTTTAACATGAAAAGTTGAGGTAAAGTTTTGTGTCATGAAACAATTTTCGATATTTTTAGTGTAGGTTATTTTAAGTACCTACTTTTGATTAAAATATTCGTAGTTAAAGGTCGCAAAAGTAATAGAAAATACTTTTTCTTTAAATTTTTTATTGATCTAAAAAAAAACCGCGAAATATTTCACAACGGAGCAAGTTTATATGAACTTACACTCCAGTTGTATGGCACCCGGAAGTGATTAATTGGATCTTTTTAAGCATTTAAAAAAAAGTTACCCGTTTTTCTCACGTTCTTATACGAAGTAAATATAATAAGATATTGTATTCATGAAAAATTTCGACGTCTTAGTTTTGCCTAAAAAACATTTCCCGAGTACTCTTGTGTCAATTGGGGCATTATTGCAAAAATGTCTGTCAGCCTGTGTACCAGATTTCTCCAAAAATACTAGAGGTAGAGTCATGAAATATTAAAGGGATATTTGGTCCTAGAATGTGACAATCCTGTCAACTTTTGAAGGAAATTCGTTCACCGGAAGTTACCAAAATGGCGGCTTTTAAAAAATCGCAAGAACTAACGATATTAAAATTCTCTACATTTTTGACTTTTACCGTAAATCTTTATCTAGATATTTCACCATTATCAAGATGATTTAGATTTTGTAAAATTAAAATTCATATTTTTATATAAACTAATATTTTATTTGTCGAGGGTTAGTGTAAATTGTGCAGAACCGTAGATTTTGTATAAGAAAGTCATGTGTTGTTCACATCTAAAAATTTTTATAATAAATTATTAGTTTTAAAAGTAATTTTGTTAGAATTTCGTTTACAATGTTTTTATAAACATAAAAACAAAAATAGGATCAAAAAAGTTCACTAACTGAAAAATTGGTACTTCAGAAAATTGTCTGGTAATGTGGAATAGGGTAGGAGCGGGCCTGTTGAATTACCGGGCATGTTGAATTATTGCAAAATTTAAAAAAATTACTCAGTCAATTTTTTTGAAATTTTAGTATGTTGTTAGTACTGATGTCCTCTACTTGCCATAAAATTTTGATAGCGATATCTTATTTATATCGTAAGTGACAGAAATATGTGTGTTTTTGGCTCTAAAAGTAAATTTTATACTATACAGTTATTTACCCATTTCTCATACAAATTTTTGTCAATCTGGAAATTTTTTGTGTTAAAAGTGTTGTGCAAGACCTCTAGAATAAAAAAAACCTCGTGGGACATTCAAATTTATTGTTTTTGTGATTTTTTTAAGAGAAAATATCAAAAAAGTGGGTTGCGGGTAAGTTGAATAACGGCTTGGCGGGAAAGTTGAATCATTTTTTTCTTACGTATTTTTTGGTTTTTTGACGTTTGTTTCACATTTCGCTTGTTCTTTTATCAATTTTTGTTTGTTTCTTGATGATTTTTTACATTTTTTATAAAAACGCAGCAGGAAAACAATCAAAAATTGGACAACAAAAAAAAATGAAATAAGCGATTAACTAAATCGTAAATTTCATTGTTTTTTTCATATTTACATTATGTATTGTATATTTAAATTTTTTACTTAATAAAATACTTAAAAAAACCGTTTTTTCATTCTTAAGTATGGAAAATGTATGGAAAATTACAGTTATTCATCTTACCCGCACCACTTGTAAATCGGCGGGCATGTTGAATCACCCTTTAAATTGACCTGAAGGATAAAACATTTAAAAAAAAAGTCCTTCTATGAAATGTAGTCAAGGTATCACTCTATCGAATGGCTTAACCATTGGAGCGATATGTGACTTTATGTGCGCGCTACAACCTAAATTCTAAAAAGTAATTCAACAAGCCCGCTCCTATCCTACTGTTTCTTCCATACAAATACTAAATATTTGTATGGAAGAAATAGTATGCCACATTAGCCGTTTTTACCATGACAAACAAAAAAATCATTTTTGAATTAATTTCACCTCAATACAAAAACTTGCCGTTCAAAAATCAAATGTGTTGTCTGAATAACTCTGTGGTCACAAGGAAAAACCGCTTAAGTCGAGTTATGTGGTTTTAAAGGTTGGTGCATATTTGAATTCTCCTTATCCAGTTCTATATTCTGTCAAAATTTGGTTTTCATGCTGTACCCCTATGAGGAATGGCAGAGCAAAAACCATATAACCTAAGTCAGTTTTGCTTGCAAAAACAAAAATAATCAAAACTTTAAACCCAAATTACTCAAAACACGCTTTTTCGACTTATGCGGTTTTTCCTTGTGACCACAGAACTGTTCACAGCTTCACAGTTCAAAAATATCAGTTGTGATCAACACAAAACTTTCCTCTGTTTCGGATGTAAAAAATACTGGATATTTTTCAAATATCTTGAGAACCGCTAAAGATAGCTAAAAACCATTAAACGGAAAGTTGCAGGAAATTTTCATAACAGCGCAGTTTCCGAGAAATTTTCAAAAAACTTAATCTTTTTGAAATATGTTTGAAACCGTTAGAGATACGTATAAACTAGTGTGACCATTTTTTTTTGGAGCCAATGGGGGATAAAATGGGGGGGATGAAAAATAAAAATGAAAAAAATTGTATTAATAAATCAAAATATTGATTTTTTATTTATGTTTTTCAATTTCAAGTACAAACTGATGATGAACTTGTCGATTCATTGTAATTTTCTTGAGAAGAGATTTGTTTCAACATATCTTTGTCCTTTTTCAAATAATCGAAAAACTCCAAACAGCTGAGATGGATATTGTTTTTGGTAAAAAGAATCGATTTAAGAGTTTTAACTTGTAAACGAGTCTTTTCCGTCGTCTAAATTTTATTGATCGCCGAGAAAACACGTTCGACTGGTGCTGATGTTCCTGCCAGAGCGAACGCGTATTCCACAATAGCCGAAAACTCGAAAAATGGCGTTTCTTTCATACATTAATCTTGGAAAAAGGTGGATTTTTCAGGGGGATGTGGGGGATAGCCAAGTCCGAAAAGGGGATAATCCCCCTCAAAGGGGGATAAATGGTCACGCTAGTATAAACTGTTACAGCGAAAAATGTAGAAAATTTTATATCCTTTAAATTTTATTATATTCAAAAAACTGTATTTTAAAAAAAAAAAACAAAATTTTCAAAAAATGTATTTTTTCAAAAAAAAAAACAACAAAAGCTATAATTGCCAAACTGGCAATTATTGAAAACCCGTATGGTGATATGACATTGTTCGAAGTTTAAGTAAACGGTGAACAGTTGTATCAAAATTCAACTTTGAAGTCAAACTTTCCAAAAAGATTTTTTAAAATTTATTCCAATCGGATTTTGATGTATGGGAGTTTTATGTAGAATCATATCCTAAATAACTTTTGTCATTGCACTTTTTTTGATAAGATGCACCGTTTTTGAGATATTCACAAAAAACGTGTTCATTCGTATGGGGGTTAAATCGATTTTTTGCAACTATCTTTAACCCATTAACGCTCGCCAAACTGATCTGTATTTGCATATCACTTTGGCTTCGCCTGAAAATCGACTTAAGATACTTTAACTTATTACCACAGATTTGTGCACAATTTTTTTTTCCAGAATTTTCCTTTTTTATGTTTATTTTATAGAAATAAATTAGGTTTTGTGTTAAAAATATTTAGCGATTTTCTCGTGGTCACTTAAGCCTAGTACGCAGTTCGAGTAAAATGGAATTTTCCATACAAATTTAACACTGCGCTTAAATTTAACCTCAGAAATTTTACCAAGCGGTACGCAGTTCGCTGGTAAAATGATGTGAAAAACTCATGTTGCAATGTTGCCTACACTACACTAGATGGCGTAGAAAGTCTCCACTTGATTTTACCAGCATTTTAACTGTTCGGTACATTAAATTCGAGGTAAAAATTTGACAGATGAAAATAATAGAGGTTCTGTTTTCAGTTTTCTTAACGAGTGTGGTTTTTTAATTTAAAAAAATGGAAGAATATTTGGATTTTGAAGAAATTGAGGAATTGAAATCTTAGCTGTCAATTTGATTTCTCCACAAACAGTTTTTACTTCGGTTTTAATGTGCCAATTTGGAGACCGCGTTAAAATTTCATTTTACTCGAACTGCGTACTAGGCTTAATGCGTTAATGTATGAGACGAATTAAAGAGAAATACGATTTCGACAATTGTTTTTCTACCGTTATCCGCTATATTTTACCGTTATTTTCATTGAAAAGTAAGACAAATAGTTTTGAGAATTGCTTGCAATCAACGGTTTTTCAAATAAAAAAAAACACTTAGAAGAATTAAAGATATTAAAATTTTCTATATTTGTCTTTTGTCGTAAATCGATCTTTTTTTTACCGCTATCGAGATATTTCAGATTTTGCAAAAGGGAAATTCATATTTTTGTCAATTTTTATATTACAAGCTGGGGCCTATTCCACAAAAGTACAAGACTTGTATTTGTAGCTGTTTTTCACAAATTGTAGGACTTGTAAATACATTTTCATTTCTTAAAATACAATTTATAAATCACAAGTACAAATTCGGAGTAATTTTACAATCCAAAATGTTTTCACAAGTCTTTATTTTCTGTTCCTCAAAAAATTGAAAAATTTTTTTCGTTGAATTCAAACAAAAAATTGATACAATTGTATAAATCGAAATTGTGAAAATGTAAAGAAAAATATTTACAAATGTGTGAGTTCCTGGAAGGGTTTTTTTTTGGATTTGTAATTGTGAATATACAATTTAACAATTTGTGAATTGTAGAATTTTACTTTTGTGGAATAGGCCCCAGCTTGTGCAAGCTAAAATTATCTAAATTAGCACAAAATATTCAAATTGTCTCCATTTTTATATCCCTTGTCCGTTCAGTTGATCGGTTTGTGTAACGTGATCATAGTTTAAATAACCATTTAGCAGATAAGTGTCACATTGAACGATATTTAATCTGATATTTAAAGTGTGGAAAAAGAAGAAAAACTTTTTTACTGTTATTTGTTGATCACAGTTTCGATATGATCCCGTCCACGATTAATGATAATTGGCCATCCTCAAGTTGGCCATTCAAAGCAATTCAAATTGGCGTTTTCCACAAGTTTCTGACGATTTGTTTTTTGTTTTTTTTCGGTTATTTCTGCCACTACGAGGAAAAAAAGGTTATCTGCGGTAAAAATACTCGTGTTACTGTTTTGGTTTGCTATCATGTTTACACATTGATTTCATCATTGTTTATATAATTCTAGTTTTTTTTCGGTACACTTTCAATATAAACTTTGTGTGGAAATCCGAGCACTACCTACCACCACCATATCTACAAACCATGAGACGCTATCAGAATTCTGTTTTGATAGTCGAACAGTTTATTTGGAATCATAGGGCAACACTAATCAAACGATAAAATTTATGCCTACACCACATTTTCTCATTTCTTTTGCCTGCTTGCAAATCCTTACGACAAAAACTTGGATCACATCCAATTTGTTTGTTGGCAGATTTCAAACTGAAACCGATTCTAATGGAGCTCAAAGTACGAAAGAATCACAAGAAGGTGATAAGTGTTTCCTATAGTCTTATAGTATTTTTTTTGCTCTTCCACCAAAAAGTTACAACACATGTCGTATGAAATGTCGAGAGTAAAAAACTTTCCCAAAAAAAAAAATAAGACAAAAGTAATAAAAATGTGTAAGAATAAAAGAAATGCCATGCCGGCCCTGTCGTTAGGGAAAGATGGCATCGTCTATACCTTCTTGTCTAGTATCTGTCTATCTTTCGATTTATCTGTTGAAATGCTTGCTTCTGAAATAATGTCGCACCGCTTCACCCAATTTACCAGCGAAAATTTCGAAAAGTCTTACATTTGATACGGAAAATATTGCAAAGAATAGGAGAAATTTTAGATACTTGAGGTGAATTGTTGAGGAATCGCTTAAATCTTGTAAATCTTGAGTGTATCTTACATTATTTTCTTTTTTCCATGATGTTTGCCATCACTCATCGATTCTCCTTCGGGGTTTTAAGTTGTGTAGCAATTGTGCTGCCAACTGAAGTGTCTGAACATTTTGTCCATTAGTCAATGATAACAGGAGAGTAAAGGGTGGGGGGTTTGAGGCTTTGTAACCTCTTGAAAGTTGGTTCCGCAAAAAGGTTCTTAAATTTTTTAATTTTACATGTCTGAAAAGAAATAGCCCACAACTGAATGCGAAAAGCGCCGCAGGTGAAATTTTATTCAAGAAAAATGCGATGTTAATAGAAATTTTATAGAAAAAATCAATTAAGAGAAAAATGTTGGCGAAATTGGGCATGTAATTGAATTAAGAACCGTCATTGGATTTGACTGTTTTTCATCTATACTCCAAAATTAAATGTTTTTTGTTTGAATTAAAACAGAAAGTAGTAAAAACAAATACCAAACCGTTTCTTTTAAATGCAGGTTATTTAAAGCAAACATCTTGTATTTGACGAATAGTATTTAAAACAAAAACCCAATTAGTTAATTTAACAGTCTAACAGAGCGCACTTTCTTACGCCATGCGGTCAAAACAAATAATCGAGCATTTGTTTTGAATGTATGGGCAATTGTATCGAGGCTGTTAACAATGGCGAATAGAAACGAGAATGAAAGAGAATCATTGTTGACGTGGGCGCTATACACAAATACATTTTCTTTGTTTTTACGCACGCAGGATATCAAAGAAATAGTTTTCTTGATAATTATTAAACTTTTAAACCCGCTATTAAAAGCTTCTTCGTCATTTTTTTTATCCACCTGAAGAAAAAAGGAGTGGTTCAGCTTTGGTGATTTTTGCGCGTAGTTTAACTTTTAGTAAAAGCTCGATTACGGTAAAAGATATCAATTTACAGTAAGAAACAAAAATGTCGAGAGTTTTAATATCTTTAATTTATCTTTTAACCGTTTTTGTGAAAAACTGTTAATTTGCAACCAATTCGCAAAAATCTAATTTTCTACATTTTAATGGAAATATCTCAATAACGGTAAACGCTAACGGATAACGGTAAAATACAAAGTTGTGGATAATGCCATTCTCATCAATTCATATCATACATGAAAGCAGCAGAAAACCGTTATTAGTAGTATATTGGGTGACAGTTATTACCAGTGTTCAAAACGCTCCCATTTGTAGTCTTTCGTTCTGCTCCCAAGGAGGCATTGAAATCAATAGAAAATAAAAATCACTCTCTAGAGAACGAAATTCGGCATTTCAGAAAAACGCTCCCAAGAACGAGAACGAAATTATTGTTTTTACGTTCTTGCTCTTAGGATTTTTATATTTGCATTTTGTTTTTACGTTCTTTGAGAACAGAACCACAGTATACAGTAAACAAACTTCATACATTAAATGTGAAAATAACCTGTGTAACCGAAAACGAATAACCCAGAAATACCCAAATCTAGGCATTCTAATTGGTTAGAAAAATCTTAAATTTTTGGGGTACAAAGAATGAACAAGCAATATGACCACAAAGGAATCTAATCAAAGTGAAACAGAGAAAGAAATATACTGTTAAAGATGAGAGCCGCAACGACGTTACCAGATTAGTCAGTTGCGAAATGTATTGTTTGCCTTAGAAATTAAATACAATTCTAAAATAAGTTGCAAATTATGTTCGTTTGAATATAGAAAATTAGAAATTCAGTCCAAACTGGTACTGCATTTTTTCTCAAACGTTATTATTGCTTTGAAATTAGCATCACGTCGTTTGTAAAATGATTTTGATGGACCGAAGATTTGATATTAATTGCTTTTCTACTATATCCTGACAATTTAAATTTTCTATTCAAATTTTCAACCTAAAATGAAGAATATTTGTACTTTTATAAGAAATGGTGGTCAAAACAGATTTCAATTTTTAAATTTCCCTCCTCTGAAATATAAAATCAACAGGAGAAAAATCAGATACGGCAATGCCGTTGCAATTGTTTCTTTCAGTTGCTCTGATTTGATGGGAAACGAGTCGGGTGGATTTCGGTTTCATTATTTTTCTCAATTTCCTGTGAAATGAAGTGAGTGATTTAAACAGAAAGTTTATAATTTAGTATGTTTCCATACTATTTCGTGTATTCCGCTGATATTTTATTTAGCTTTTAATCTTTATGCCGACTAAATTTCACGCAAAACACATTGCGAAATGCAAAAGATACCGATCAGCTGTGTCGCTTTTGTTTACAAATTTTCGGTTACACGCATATATGACTGTGCTGTTTGCTCTCGTGTTTTCTGCCTATGAATATGGTATGTTCTTTTTACTCTTACATAGTAAATTGGGTTATTTTCGAGTTTGCTTACTGTATACTGTGACAGAACGTTAATGCTGGGAGCGAAATATCGTTCTCTCACTATTAAAATACATACTTATATGTGTGTGTGCATCATACCAAAAAGCCATCGCTCGAGGCTTTCATTCATTTTTATGCGAGACCCACAAACCGGTTTGAACAAGGAGCGAAAATTTAAATAGAAATCATTTCGTTCTTAACTTGGGAGGGAGAACGAAAAATGTGCATAGCTCGTTCCGACTCCTAGCAACAGTACAGCGGAGCTGAAAATTTCTCTCTTTACAGAACGATTGCGTTTGAAAATCATTTTCGTTCTTGAGAACGGGAGTCGGAAAACGCAGCAAGCGTTCTTGTCGTTGGGAGCGAAACTTTTAAGAACGAAAAGAACGATATAACAAAATAAAGTTTTGAACACTGGTTATTACGGTGTGTGTGGTTTACTGCTAGTCAATAATTAACAATTGACGAAATAATATTTCATGAACTTGGTCGAAAAATGAGCTGGGACGAAAAATTAATAAATTGTGTACGTGAGTGCGCGTTTTTATATAACAAAAAAGATCCGCAATATCGAAGCACGAACTTAAAGGAAAACAAATGGAAAGAAATAGCGCTGGAAGTGGATATGCCTGGTAAAGTTTTGTGTTTGCTTTTCATTTGTAAAATAATATTGACTTTACAGAAACCAAATGTCGCGCGAAATGGAAAAATCTTCGGGACCAATTTATGCGGGAGTTGAGAAAATTAGAGTCTCCACCAGGGAGTGCGGGTGCAGAAGTAAAGAGCAAGTGGAAGTATTTCGATCAGCTCAGTTTTTTGAAAGAACTCGCAGCGCCAAGAAAGTATTTGCTTATTAAGACTTGATTATGTTTTTTACATTAAGTACATTCATTTCATAGGACTTCTGGGAATTTTTCACAATCAGACTCCTCACTGAATAGCGAAGCCTTATTCTGCATTGGCGACCCACTTGCTAATAGCACTATGGTTGATGAAATGCCATCCAATTCTGTGTCCAAAAAATTCAGAATCTTAAGTCGAGAAAAAAATAGCGAGGACGAAGAATATCGACAATATTCGTATAAACTTCTAAAAGAAGTCAGCAGTGGAGAAGAAGATGCAGTTGATCACTTTTTCAAAAATGCGGCGACATTGACAAAAAACGCAAAATTGAATCCCGTGCAGCTCATAGAGCTACAGGAAGAAATCTTAAGCGCCATTAAAAACAAAATAATGAATGCTGAAAATTCAAATTTCAAATCATATTTTCAGTCGCTTCGAAAAAATTAAAAGGGGCCTAAAAATATTAACGAAAAACACCCAACCATAAAAAATTATCTTTAAGGAATAAGATTAGAATTAAAAATGAGGAAAAACATGCTATTTTAATTAATTTGAATGAGTTTGGTTTGTTCGGAACCGCTATGCGGATGATTTTCTGTACTTGCTCATCACTAATTCCAAGCGCACAACTTCGCGCAGTCTTTCATCCAATTTACGAGCTTTTCGTTAATTTAGGATCTTATAATCCCGTTTCAAAGATATGCACTCGGAATGTTGTTATCTTCACACCTACGCTGGAACGATAAAAAAGAAAGAGTTTTATTATGTGTGTTATTCTTATATATTTTTTTTAATGTTTATAATAAAAACGAAATGAAATCAGTTGTACCAGACATTTTTTTTATTGAGCCATGAAATTTTAATTTATTATTATTGAGTTTTTTGTATTGATAATATTTAGAAATTGAAATATCTTGAATTCTCTATCAAAGCAAAACATCACAGTATCGCAATATCATGAGCATTGATTTTATACGTTTTTGTTATTGATAAATGAAAAAAATTAACGAAAAATTCAATAATAATAAAGTAACAAACTAAATGTTGTTTAAGAATGTAAAATTATTTATAGAAAGTATGCGTAGAAATGGTCTGATAATTTGTCTCTAGCAACAAATGCGTCACGTGAGGAATTGTTTGATCCCTTATTGTAGCAGATTGCATTTCAATATTTTCAGTTCGCCAAGAACCTAAAATCAATTCGCCATTGACAAAGTGATCTCCGTATTAAGTGGGACAATATGCAGTATCAGTTAGTGTCAAATACCCACGAACTTCAGATGGAAAAGAATTTTTTTTAAACCGAAAAACAAGATTCTTTTTAAAAACTAAAAAAAGAGCAAGATTCTAACTAAGAAGAATTACTTTCCCACTACACCATATCTTTGCTTGGAACAAGAATTTATTTCACCCTAGAAGACTTAAGAAAAGTTAAGAGCCTATCCTAGAGAATCGCTGTTTTGAAGCATCTTTGGTACACTTGATTGAGAAAACTATAAGAGATAGCGCATTGGAGTTTTCGCTATTTTGTTATGATAAGTTTAAACTAAAATTTGCGTGTTTCACTTTTTTTATTTTCAACCCCATTATTTATAAATTTCATTACAAAGTTAGATAATTTCGTAATTTTTGCCATCTTTGGTACACTAGATCGTAATATCCGTGCAAGATGGAATAACAAAATGTTCTACAAAAATGGACAGCATAATATTTTTAACACTTTGCCTGTTTAGAATTTAAAAAAAAACTGCGTGAAAACTAAGTAATAGTAGTTTTATTGAAAGTCAAAATGCCACTTTTTTAACCGCCATTTTCATATCAATTTATTTTTATGTATGGCGTAAAATTCATGCAATAGTTAAAATGTTCATTAATCTATCAATTGATATTAAAAAAAATCAATATAAGTGGGTGAAATATGTAGAAATAATTGAATAAAAGAGTAAAGAAAATCAATGAAATCCAACATTTTAGTTTATGGTTTGGGTCAAAGATATTGACTAGTTCTCTGAAGTTTCGACCGTGTCGCTAGTTGTATCTGTGGCAAATGATCAATGAACTTTTTGGACGCATACACCCGTATATGGCTCGTTTCGCCGAATGAAATTTCGGCAAACTTTCGGAATTTGTCGATTATTTAGCCGTTCATTTCCACCAACGCCGCTTTACGTTCGTTTAGGAAAAAGGTCTTCCTAACAACATTTTTTTTTGAAAAAGTCTTCCTACTAGGCATGAGAAATGACGATTAAACGGAAAAGTGAGAAGGGATTGGGTACGAAATCCCGTTTTTTATAATCTCGTATTTAAAATCCTGTTTTCCAAAATCCCGTTTTTTAAAATACCGTGTAAAAAAATCCCGTTTTCTAAAATACCATTTTTCAGAATCCCGTTTTTTAAAATTCCGTTTTAAAAGACAAAAATTACTTTCATTAGGATTGGGTACGAAATCCCGTTTTTTATAATCTCGTATTTAAAATCCTGTTTTCCAAAATCCCGTTTTTAAAAATACCGTGTAAAAAAATCCCGTTTTCTAAAATACCATTTTTCAGAATCCCGTTTTTTAAAATTCCGTTTTAAAAGGCAAAAATTACTTTCATTAATCAGGCGCCTGATTAATGAAAGTAATTTTTGCCTTTTAAAACGACATTGATAAAAGGTTTGAATGAGGTTACTAACTACAATTCCAAAATACCGCAATGAACTTCCCAAAACAATTGTTTATTATATTGACATTTTTCGGAGAAAAAACAACCCAAATAGCATCGAAAGGCACGGGCACATGAGATTTGTTCTTTGCGACTTTAAAATGCAGCAATTTACGTAATCGGTGCTAAAAATTTACACCTATAATTCACATCTTCGTACAAGAAGCGTAAGAAGTGACGAGCACGACGCACTGATTAATAATGCGTCTGCAAAGCCACAATTGCTTTAGTGGGGAAATTGGTGACCCACGGTTCATCTTTGGGGCAACATTCGCTTCATGAAAATCCTGCGGCCATAGAGCAGCATTTGATGGTTTTCGGGTCGAAACAGTGATTAGTTGTGGAACCTGAATGTGAGTTTCACTTTGAAGAAGCGTGTAATGGGAACAGGGTCGACACAGTTGCCACTAGAGTTACCTCAAAGCCCCCGGGTTGCAAACAAAAGAAAAAAAAGTTGATGCCTTCAGCCGCCATATTCAACATTGACATTTGATGCAAAGGGTTTCGCTTCGAGAATTAAATTTCTTATTTCAGGCTAATAACTGAAGGAAATTGTATAAAAGATGGATAGGAGACATTTTTGAAACAGCACAATTTTATTGGCATCAAAATTTCATTGCAAAAGAAAAAAAAAAATTTAACCGGTAGAATAAAACTAAAGAAATTTTTCGTTAAAAACTAAATAATTTGATGGCCCATTAAAATCTGTTTAATTTTCAGATCCAATATTGTCGAAAATTAAATATTGTAAAATTTTTATTTGTTTTATTTTTTTGAATGACCTAAAAAATCCCGTTTCTCTCATTTTCCACGGGATACACTAAAAACGGGATTTTAAAAAACGAGATTTAAAAAAACCGGATTTTTAAAAAAAAACGGGATTTTGATAAAATGGGATTTTTGGAAACAGGATATCGTATCGATCCCCTTTCATTAATCAGGCGGGATCGATACGATATCCTGTTTCCAAAAATCCCATTTTATCAAAATCCCGTTTTTTTTTAAAAAATCCGGTTTTTTAAAATCTCGTTTTACAAAATCCCGTTTTTAGTGTATCCCGTGGAAAATGAGAGAAACGGGATTTTTTCGGTAATTAAAAAAAAAACAAATAAAAATTTTACAATATTTAATCAGAGTTACTTATTGTATATCTACTAATTTAAAGCTATATTGTAAGCAATATTTTTAAGAAAATCTATTTTTGGCGATAAATTCATGGAGACTTTTTGTGGGGTATTATTTTATAATGGACTTTTCTTCCGATTGCATGTCGTGATTTTAGTTGCAATTAAAAATTTTCGACAATATTGGATCTGAAATTTAAACAGATTTTAATGGGCCATCAAGTTATTTAGTTTTTAATGAAAAATTTCTTTAGTTTTATCCTACCGGTTAAATTTATTTTTTCTTTTGCAATGAAATTTTGATGCCAATAAAATTGTGCTGTTTCAAAAACGTCTCCTATCCATCTTTTTATACAATTTCCTTCAGTTATTAGCCTGAAATAAGAAATTTAATTCTCGAAGCGAAATCCTTTGCATCAAAAGTCAATGTTGAATATGGCGGCTGAAGGCATCAACTTTTTTTTCTTTTGTTTGCAAACCGGGGGCTTTGAGGTAACTCTAAGGGCAACCGGGTCGACCCTGTTCCCATCACACGCTTCTTCAAAGCGAAACTGGCATTCAGGCTCCACAACTAATCACTGTTTCGACCCGAAAACCATCAAATGCTGCTCTATCGCCGCAGGATTTTCATGAAGCGAATGTTGCCCCAAAGACGAACCGTCGATCACCAATTTCCCCACTAAAGCAATTGTGGCTTTGCAGACGTATTATTAATCAGTGCGTCGTGCTCGTCACTTCTTACGCTTCTTGTACGCAGATGTGAATTATAGGTGTAAATTTTTAGTCCCGATTGCGTAAATTGCTGCATTTTAGAGTCGCGAAGAACAAATCTCATGTGCCCGTGCCTTTCGATGCTATTTGGGTTGTTTTTTCTCCGAAAAATGTCAATATAATAAACAATTGTTTTGGGAAGTTCATTGCGGTATTTTGGAATTCTAGTTAGTAACCTCATTCAAACCTTTTATCAATGTCGTTTTAAAAGACAAAAATTACTTTCATTAATCAGGCGCCTGATTAATGAAAGTAATTTTTGTCTTTTAAAACGGAATTTTAAAAAACGGGATTCTGAAAAATGGTATTTTAGAAAACGGGATTTTTTTACACGGTATTTTAAAAAACGGGATTTTGGAAAACAGGATTTTAAATACGAGATTATAAAAGACGGGATTTCGTACCCAATCCAATCAGGCGCCTGATTAATGAGGGATCGATACGATATCCTGTTTCCAAAAATCCCATTTTATCAAAATCCCGTTTTTTTTTTAAATCCCGTTTTTTAAAATCTCGTTTTTCAAAATCCCGTTTTTGGTGTATCCCGTGGAAAATGAGAGAAACGGGATTTTTTAGGTCATTCAAAAAAATCAAACAAATTTTAAGATTATAAACAAACTAATTTAAAGCTATATTGTAAGCAATATTTTTAAGAAAATCTATTTTTGGCGATAAATTCGTGAAGACTTTTTGTGGGGTATTATTTTATAATGGACTTTTCTTCCGGTTGCATGTCGTGATTTTAATTGCCATTAAAATTTTTCGACAATATTGGATCTGAAATTTAAACAGATTTTAATGGGCCATCAAATTATTTTGTTTTTAATGAAAAATTTCTTTAATTTTATTCTACCGGTTAAATTTATTTTTTCTTTTGCAATGAAATTTTGATGCCAATAAAATTGTGCTGTTTCAAAAATGTCTCCTATCCATCTTTTATACAATTTCGTTCAGTTATTAGCCTGAAATAAGAAATTTAATTCTCGAAGCGAAACCCTTTGCATCAAATGTCAATGTTGAATATGGCGGCTGAAGGCATAAACTTTTTTTTCTTTTGTTTGCAACTTTGAGGTAACTCTAAGGGTGACCGGGTCGACTCTGTTCGCATCACACGCTTCTTCAAAGTGAAACTGACATTCAGGCTCCACAGTTAATCACTGTTTCGACCCGAAAACCATCAAATGCTGCTCTATCGCCCCAGGATTTTCATGAAGCGAATGTTGCCCCAAAGACGAACCGTCGATCACCAATTTCCCCACTAAAGCAATTGTGGCTTTGCAGACGCATTATTAATCAGTGCGTCGTGCTCGTCACTTCTTACGCTTCTTGTACGAAGATGTGAATTATAGGTGTGAATTTTTAGTCCCGATTGCGTAAATTGCTGCATTTTAAAGTCGCAAAGAACAAATCTCATGTGCCCGTGCCTTTCGATGCTATTTGGGTTGTTTTTTCTCCGAAAAATGTCAATATAATGAACAATTGTTTTGGGAAGTTCATTGCGGTATTTTGGAATTGTAGTTAGTAACCTCATTCAAACCTTTTATCAATGTCGTTTTAAAAGGCAAAAATTACTTTCATTAATCAGGCGCCTGATTAATGAAAGTAATTTTTGCCTTTTAAAACGGAATTTTAAAAAACGGGATTCTGAAAAATGGTATTTTAGAAAACGGGATTTTTTTACACGGTATTTTAAAAAACGGGATTTTGGAAAACAGGATTTTAAATACGAGATTATAAAAAACGGGATTTCGTACCCAATCCATTAATGAAAGTAATTTTTGGGATTGGGTACGAAATCCCGTTTTTTATAATCTCGTATTTAAAATCCTGTTTTCCAAAATCCCGTTTTTTAAAATCCCGTGTAAAAAAATCCCGTTTTCTAAAATACCATTTTTCAGAATCCCGTTTTTTAAAATTCCGTTTTAAAAGACAAAAATTACTTTCATTAATCAGGCGCCTGATTAATGAAAGTAATTTTTGTCTTTTAAAACGACGCTGATAAAAGGTTTGAATGAGGTTACTAACTAGAATTCCAAAATACCGCAATAAACTTCCCAAAACAATTGTTTATTATATTGACATTTTTCGGAGAAAAAACAACCCAAATAGCATCGAAAGGCACGGGCACATGAGATTTGTTCTTCGCGACTTTAAAATGCAGCAATTTACGCAATCGGCACTAAAAATTTACACCTATAATTCACATCTGCGTACAAGAAGCGTAAGAAGTGACGAGCACGACGCACTGATTAATAATACGTCTGCAAAGCCACAATTGCTATAGTGGGGAAATTGGTGATCGACGGTTCGTCTTTGGGGCAACATTCGCTTCATGAAAATCCTGCGGCGATAGAGCAGCATTTGATGGTTTTCGGGTCGAAACAGTGATTAGCTGTAGAACCTGAATGCCAGTTTCGCTTTGAAGAAGCGTGTGATGGGAACAGGGTCGACCCGGTTGCCCTTAGAGTTACCTCAAAGTCCCCGGTTTGCAAACAAAAGAAAAAAAAATTGATGCCTTCAGCCGCCATATTCAACATTGACATTTGATGCAAAGGATTTCGCTTCGAGAATTAAATTTCTTATTTCAGGCTAATAACTGAAGGAAATTGTATAAAAGATGGATATGAGACATTTTTGAAACAGCACAATTTTATTGGCATCAAAATTTCATTGCAAAAGAAAAAATAAATTTAACCGGTAGGATAAAACTAAAGAAATTTTTCATTAAAAACTAAATAATTTGATGGCCCATTAAAATCTGTTTAAATTTCAGATCCAATATTGTCGAAAATTTTTAATTGCAACTAAAATCACGACATGCAATCGGAAGAAAAGTCCATTATAAAATAATACCCCACAAAAAATTAGTAGATATAGTACAATAAGTAACTCTGATTAAATATTGTAAAATTTTTATTTGTTTTTTTTTTTTTTTTAATGACCGAAAAAATCCCGTTTCTCTCATTTTCCACGGGATACACTAAAAACGGGATTTTGTAAAACGAGATTTTAAAAAACCGGATTTTTTAAAAAAAACGGGATTTTGATAAAATGGGATTTTTGGAAACAGGATATCGTATCGATCCCTAATTTTTGTCTTTTAAAACGACATTGATAAAAGGTTTGAATGAGGTTACTAACTGGAATTCCAAAATACCGCAATGAACTTCCCAAAACAATTGTTTATTATATTGACATTTTTCGGAGAAAAAACAACCCAAATAGCATCGAAAGGCACGGGCACATGAGATTTGTTCTTCGCGACTTTAAAATGCAGCAATTTACGCAATCGGGACTAAAAATTTACACCTATAATTCACATCTGCGTACAAGAAGCGTAAGAAGTGACGAGCACGACGCACTGATTAATAATACGTCTGCAAAGCCACAATTGCTTTAGTGGGGAAATTGGTGATCGACGGTTCGTCTTTGGGGCAACATTCGCTTCATGAAAATCCTGCGGCGATAGAGCAGCATTTGATGGTTTTCGGGTCGAAACAGTGATTAGTTGTGGAGCCTGAATGCCAGTTTCGCTTTGAAGAAGCGTGTGATGGGAACAGGGTCGACCCGGTTGCCCTTAGAGTTACCTCAAAGTCCCCGGTTTGCAAACAAAAGAAAAAAAAATTGATGCCTTCAGCCGCCATATTCAACATTGACATTTGATGGAAACGATTTCGCTTCGAGAATTAAATTTCTTATTTCAGGTGAATGACTGAAGGATATCGCATAAAAAGTGGATAGCATACATTTTTGAAACAGCATAATTTTATTGGCATCAAAATTTCATTGCAAAAGAAAAAATAAATTTGACCGGTAAAATAAAACTAAAGAAATTTTTCATTAAAAACTAAATAACTTGATGGCCCATTAAAATCTGTTTAAATTTCAGATCCAATATTGTCGAAAATTTTTAATTGCAACTAAAATCACGACATGCAATCGGAAGAAAAGTCCATTATAAAATAATACCCCACAAAAAGTCTCCATGAATTTATCGCCAAAAATAGATTTTCTTAAAAATATAGCTTACAATATAGCTTTAAATTAGTAGATATACAATAAGTAACTCTGATTAAATATTGTAAAATTTTTATTTGTTTTTTTTTAATGACCGAAAAAATCCCGTTTCTCTCATTTTCCACGGGATACACTAAAAACGGGATTTTGTAAAACGAGATTTTAAAAAACTGGATTTTTAAAAAAAAACGGGATTTTGATAAAATGGGATTTTTGGAAACAGGATATCGTATCGATCCCAGTGAGAAGCTATTCAGAAACTCATCAATTGTAAGAGACGCTGGTAATGATTTTCTGATAATGGGTAGGTCTAAGTATCCCCTTTTGAACAAACAAAAAAAACGAAAGTCCAACATTAGTTTGTACAACAGAACACGTATCGAAAATGAGAATTTACAGGAAGTTCTTGTATTGGAGTCAGAAATGTTGCCTGACACAGATGACGGATTACAAGAAAGTCTTGTAATTGAGCCTGAAAAATGCGCGGAAAGTTTGACTACACCAGAGTACGAGTTAGAGGGACGGCGGGTTGTAGATATTAAATACTTTTTCAATCAAATGAAAACATTAAATGAACATTGCTTGAGAACTGCTTATTGCCTGAATTAATAGACCCACGTTATACGAGAAATATGCCCATAAGAAAAACTGTCTAACTTTTGATTACTCACAATTATTACTTCGACCATAACCACATTTTAAAATTTAATAGAATAGAATACTATAATTTATTAACATTAATTTGTGAAAACAGACAACAATGGATAAATTTTCAATGTCCAAATGAAGAAATTAGGCAACATAAGCCTTTCATGGCACACATTTAAAAAGAGAAGCTTTCGATCAAGCCTTTGTATCGGTTAATCGAAAATGAAATGGCGCCACTATCTAACTCTGAGCTTTTTTTCCTTAGGATAGCCTCTTAAACGATTAAATAGATAACTTGGCGACTCATCATCATATGAGCCGTTCTCTGCACACTTCGACTAACTGCCATAAAACAAAAAGTTGAGAAATGCGATGAAATAATGTGCATTGTTTTCTAAAATTCTCTTTATAATATAAAAATTTTGTCTCTTATTATTCAGGAATCCTTATTATTCAGCAAAATTATTATAAATATGAAAATTTATGACGGCACGAAGTGCTTTACATTTAATTTTAAGGTTTTTCAAAAGTGGAGTTAACCAATGTGTGCAGTGAGCGGCTCATATCATACTAATTTATAAAAATGAGTTGGTGTCTGTCTGTCTGTTCCTCTTTCACGCAAAAGCGGCTGAACCGATTGACTTGAAATTTGGCTTGAGTGTTTGTGGTAGTTCTGGTTCCAACATAGGCATACGGAAAAGTAGCCCGAGGGGTGGGGGAAGTAAGCGGAGGGGGGTAAAGTGATTTCGAAACTTAGTTTTTGCACTATGTTACTCTTTCGCGGGGAAACTACTGAACCGATTGGCCTGAAATTTGGCATAGATGTTCGTCGGGGGTCCAGCCCCAACATATAACCATTAAAAAGTAGCCCAAGAGGTGGGGGAGTAAGCGGAGGGGGGGTGAAGTAATACCGAATGCAAGTGCTGGAATTTTTTGTTAGTTAATCATTTTCCGAAGAGAAAAAACTAACGAACAGCATGCAGGCTACCTAATTTTTAACCAACTGAATTTAGTTTTCCTAAGTTTTTTTTTCTGTTCACGCTTTTAGCCGGGCGAAGCCGGGTCCAAATTCTAGTTTTAAATAATACAAAATTATGAAGAAAAATTGTACAACGCATATCAAAATGAGTTAGAAGATCACACCATTGCTACAAAATTCTGACACATGATTTGTACTCTGCAGCTTATTCACGAACCTGACTACAGTATTAACCCTTTACTGCATAGTATATCATATTATATGATCCCCTATTTTGAATTAACCGTATTTATTGCCAGTTGGCAGAAGACAGGTAGGTAAAGTTTAACAGGTAGGTAAAGTTTAATAGAGTAAACGAGACTACAGGACTATATGTTTGAAGTTTGTAAAAGTGATGCGAATCATGTTGCACGCCGAAGCCTTTTATCGAGAATATCAATTTCTATTAAAAAATTTTAGTTCATAGTTATCAGATCTATTAGAGTATATTACATAGAATCATGGGGCTAGTTTAAAAATGTGGCACAATTTCAAATTTTCATTTATTGGCAATTATTTTTACATTGTTATTTGATACATATGTCATCATATCGTCGGCTAAAAGTGAAATTGTTATACCAAATTTGACAGAAGAGCAATAGAAAACCTTGTTGAATCATTTTGATTTTCATTTAAAGAAAACAGAGTCTCATTTAAAGAAAACTGAGCCCAATTTTTCTCATTTAAAGAAAACTCAGTGTTATTGAAAGAGAATTAAAACGATTTAACAAGGTTTTCATTGCTTTTCTGGAAAATTATACCAAATGGATTTTGATGAATTGGATTTGCAAAATGGCGAATTTGATTTGTAAAAAATTGAAATTTTAGCCTCAAAAAACCTTTGGTACGACACTGCATCTCAAACCGTAATATTTTCAGATCATTTTTGAATTTTTCGTACTAAGAAATTTTGTATTTTCTGTAAGTGAAAAAGTCCTTCAGACCTTAAATAACCGCAAAATTTAAAAAAAAGTCTCTAAGAATGTTTATATAAATAAAAAACTTTATCAGCATTAATAAGTTTTTACTGCAATATCCACTAACCGTTAGAAAGGCATGAAAAAAAACCCATCAACAACAATTAAGATTCAAATAAAAATTCAATTAACCGCAAAACATGTTAGATCATAAGTCTTTTTGTTAATTGCTTAATTGATTAACTCATTGCGATTTTTTTCAAATTTTTTTTTTCTTTTCTAGGTGTTAATTAAAAATATGCTGTACGGCACGTCGGATGCTGAACCACAGACAGAATATGTAGTCGCTCAATTGTCACAAGAGCTCTACAACAGCAATTTGCTGCTGCTACTTATACAGGTTAGTTTCATTATTACTTACTAGGCATCAATAAATTCTATTTGTATTAACACGTAATTCTGCTATAGGCAGTTTTAGTTCGACACTCGATGCGCGTGCGTATGCGAGTAATTTAAACATTGTTTTTTTTTTGTTCGTGTTGTTTTCATTCATAACATTTCATAAAGTTTTATGACTTTTAGAGTTCCTCGTGCGTAAAAGAAATTCCCATTCAATTAATTATTTTGTACGCAAGGGATATGCGTAGCGAAAACGATTTTGTTGTTTTTCCATTTTAAAAGATCTGCTGGGTTTTAATTATTTTTGTATACAAACTACCGATATTTTTTGATAGTTAATTTATTGACGAGTTACCAAAAACAAATCGCGAATTTGCAACAATCGAATGTCCCAAAAAAAATATGCTTCGAAAACATGTTTACACATTTAATCATACTAATATATGAAAATGAGTTGGTGGCTGTCTGTCTGTTCCTCTTTCACGCAAAAACGGCTGAACCGATTGACTTGAAATTTGGCATGAGTGCCTGTGGTAGTTCTGGTTCCAACATAGGCATACGGAAAAGTAGCGCGAGGGGTGGGGGAGTAAGGGGAAGGGGTAAAGTGATTTCGAAACTTAGTTTATTTTTTTATACTTTTATCTCGCTTTTAATTCGGATATACAGTGCCCAAAAAATTAATTTTTCTTTTTTAGTGTTTTTTTTTTAATTATTTTTTTTTAGTTTATCCCTTTTAGTCACTTCGTATTTGATTAGTATAGTATGACTAAAAAACCAAAATAACGCCTGTATTTCGACACGCTAGTTTATACTTTTTGGTCTTCGAATATATATCCTTGTTTTTAATATAGATGCGATTACCGAGGTCACACTGTATTCTTACGGACATTTTGACTCCAAAATTGAATTCAGCGGTCCCAAAACCCCCAGATGAATTTTTTCTCGAAAATTTGACGAAAAGGATAATCACAGGACCTTCCCTTATACTTACATGGACCAAGTAGTGAAAATATTGTGTTGTCATCAGAGTTACGTATGTGTGCAAAATTCCAAGTCAATCGGATTTGACCCTGACGGACAGATGGCCACGATAGCAAGCTAAATGAAAGCTTTTAAAAAGTAATATTTTTTCAAATATCTCGAAAACCGTTAAAGATACGTAAAAACTGTAAAGGAAAAATTTATGAAATTTTATTTTCTTTGAATTGGGTTTTTTAAGCATTTTTTCTCAATAGTTTCCGAGAAATCTTCAAAAAAATTTCAAACGAAAAATTTTTTGGATGGAAAAAATTTAAGAAATTCAACCGTAGAAAAAAATTGAAGACGTAAAAAAACTAAAGCAAAAAAATTCAGAAAATTTTATTGATTTAAATTTCGTTAAAGTGCATAATTTTCGAATTTTTTTTAAAAAAACGGAATTTAAAAAAATGTTGTGGGAAGTATCCGTTATAGCTAACGTTACTTTTTCAAAAGTTGATAGAAAATTACGATTTTCGTAAAACTCATTTACAAAAAATTTCAAGTCGCTAGGTCAACGCGTTTTCAAGTTATTTAAGATACATGAAACGGACAGATCGACAGGTTGACAGACCGACCGACCGACAGACAGACAGTCCGACAAATAGACGCACGGATATCCTCATAATTTTGCCTCAAGCGGATTTCGTACTGATCAGAAAGTTTCTATCTGCCCCCGTTGTTGAGTCGGTCTCCGTCCTGAATACAACACTTTTCTGCTATAGCAGAGAAAAGTAAAAAACCTGTCAACAATGGTTCTAACAATTCAAAGCGGGGGAGGGGCGAGTATAAGAGGTACAATGACTTTGGGTGAGCACATAGTAGAGTCGTGTGAAAGCAAAGCGGTACCCGTGGAAAAATCTAGATCTGTTAAGCTCGATCCAGACTACACGATGTACGGGGTACGAGATACGAGGTTTTTGGTTTCCTCGTACATGGAACTGCATCCACACTGCACAGGGTTTTGCTCATTCGTGTTTTGAGCTTCGTGACATATTGCTAGTAGTGGCGGCGGTTTTATGTGTAAAACAAAATCAAAAATTAGCAAACGTAAAAAATGGCTCTCTAAATAATCTTTACTTTTTATTTTCCATAGGCAAGGAAAACTTCGGTAAAGTTCAATAAATTCTAATACAAATTCTTTTGGAAAATTACGAAAATCCGCTACTTCGAAATACCACTACGTCAATGGAAAACCCCGAACTGTTCCATTCACACCTACGATGTTGCCATGTACGGGGTTACCACGTACGAGGATAATCAAACAGCTTCTGATTTTAGTCACTAGGTGAAACCATGTGCAAATTTCCCATCCAAACACTCGATGTTCGGGGTACGTGCCTACCTCGTACCCCGTACATCGTGTAGTCTGGATCGACCTTAACCCTTTTTTAAAAAAAGCGTTATAAATGAATTCTCGAAGAGCCTAGAGATTTTGAAAGTCCGATGAGAGGTAACAATGTTTCCCTTAATTTTTGTGCAAAATATTACAAAAATGACGATGCAAGCAAAGTTTTTAGAAGAAAAACAACAAAATCACATTTAAGCCCAACACCACCTGGGAGAGTAGAATTCAGGATTTTCAATGATAAAAAAAAAATTATAAATATTAAAAAAATAATAGAAAAACAATAGTATTTCTTTCACAAAAATTCTTGTATAACTATTGATTGATTTTTATATTTTTCAAATTTTTCTTTTTTTTCAGAACCTTAATCGGATCGATTTTGAGGGTAAAAAGGACGTTGCGCAAGTATTTAACAATGTCCTACGACGTCAAATTGGCACAAGATCACCAACAGTAGAATATATTTGCACGAAACCGGAAATTCTATTCACTTTAATGGCTGGCTATGAACATCAGGAGATCGCCTTGAATTGCGGGACAATGCTGAGGGAATGCGCTCGATACGAAGCACTCGCTAAAATTATGTTACATTCGGAGGAATTTTTCAATTTCTTTCGTTATGTTGAAGTGTCGACATTTGATATAGCATCAGATGCGTTTTCAACATTTAAGGTGATTTTTTTTTAATGTTATACCGATTCAAAATCCTCCTCGAGATACAAAAATTCACTGAATTTTGATGATAGAAATATTGGGTTAGTGCAGAATAAAGAAAAAAATTCTGGCGACCGAAAATTTCAAATTTGTTTACCCAGTGGGGACTGTCGGCAGGCCCTCCTCTTTCACATAACCCCCAAAAGTATTTATGCTTTTGAACGCAAAAATCATTTGGGAATTTATGTCTGTCACTGAAGTTCAACAAACTTTTGGTATCTCGAAGAAGTTTGAAACCTATGTTAAAAAACTATTTTAATTAATTTTTATGGTTTTCTATTTTTTTTTTCACAGGAATTACTCACCCGTCACAAAATTCTGTGCGCCGAGTTCCTTGAAGCCAACTACGACAAAGTCTTCACACACTATCAACGATTATTAAATTCAGAAAATTATGTAACACGAAGACAAAGTTTAAAATTATTGGGCGAATTACTCTTAGACAGGCATAACTTTACTGTAATTTGATTTTCTTTTAATTTTCAAAAAAAGAAATACAGTAGACTCTCGTGCTGCGAGGTTTCTAATAGAGATTTCGCAGTTGCGCGATTAGATTTTTACTATCAAATTTTGACTTACGCGGTTTCGATTTTTGCAACAAGTTTTTTGATTTTGTTGAAAATTTCGAGGTACACGCCGTTTTTTTTCGGAACATAATTATCGCGTAGAACAAGGGTCTACTGTAAGGTTTTTATTGTATCAACTGGACTTCAAGCGAAAATTTTCTGATTTGTTTTAGGTAATGACAAAATACATTTCAAATCCAGATAACCTTAAGCTCATGATGAATATGCTTAAGGAGAAATCGAGGAATATACAATTTGAAGCCTTCCATGTATTTAAGGTAACATTTTCCACTATTTTTTTTCATTCTTGGAGGGTGCTTTGTGTGCAGAAATTGTGCTTTTATTTTGGGGATGAGAATGTCAAACTTATTAAGAATATTTCTTCTTCTTTTAGGTATTCGTTGCGAATCCGAACAAACCAAAACCAATTTTGGATATTTTACTAAGAAATCAAGCCAAGCTTGTTGATTTTCTAACGAAATTCCACACAGATCGATCGGAAGATGAACAATTTAATGACGAAAAGGCGTATCTTATTAAGCAAATAAAAGAGCTTAAACCACTTCCTGAACCATAGTGATATCTATTATTATAAATAAACAAAAAAATAATAATAATATTAAAAAAATAAAATTAAAATTATTATTATTATTAAATAAAAAAAATATATATTTAAAAAATGGCAAACATCAAAAAAATGAATAAATAATATTTATTTCGAAATAAAACAAATGAGAAAACATTAAAAAAATGATGAAACTGGAAAAAAATAACGAGAATAAATTCATTTATTCTCCCCCTATTATTATTATATATATTTAAATGAAAAAAAAAACACAAATTAAAAAAATAGAAACGATTTATATAGGAAGTTTTGTTTGAATTTTTTTCTATTAAAGAGAAAAAGTATGAAAATTCTTTTCGAATTTGTTTTTGAAAGGGGTTTGGTTACATATAACATCACGAATGGTTTCCAGACTATTTGCTGCTTGTTTTCTAAATATTTGAGATTAGTTAATTATATAGATTATGATTACACACGGACTGAATAAACCGACTGCTTGGACCTCTTGTGATTACACGAGATAAACTGAACCCCACACCGACAAGTGGAACAAATGAAAACTGGGCCATTTTTATTTCAGCAACATCGTGGTTAGAAATAATTTATCGGAATTTCGTAGGATTGTGGGGCCAAATTAAATTTATTAATAATTTTTATAATATTACTGATTGTATAAAGACAATAAAAGGGTAGAATTTTTCATAAATAAATATAGCACACGTAAATAAAAACTATTCGAGATGCGCACGCTTTGGCATATACAAACCGAATGATTTTTTCGAAACAATTGGGAATAGGTAGCCAATCACACGTCGTTCCTATTACAGTCGAACTGAAATTTTTAGTTTTCGTATCATCATTCCCACTTCGTCTCTTGCCCAACATTTCGTGAAGTCAGATGCCTTCCTCCGCCAATGTAATCACGGTCATACAAATATAATTTTTGCGACAATGCAATAAAGGCGACGAATTTTTTTTTGTGCAAACTCAATTTTGCATTTGTTGGCTGCTCATAAAATATTTCACACAGGAGCAAGGCATTGGCGATAGTACGATGACTTTTTGTGATAATGTGACAAAGAATATTAGTTCACAAAAAACCATTATTTTTTTTACGAAATTTAAAATATCTCGACAACGCTAAAAAAATTATAGGAATCCCGATTTTATTCAATTTCTCATACATGGAACGACCGAAAAACCATTTGCTTAAGAGATGATCACATGAAACTGATTTTTTTGAAATATTGGGATATCTCCGGGGCAATTTTCTCAATTTTTGAGTTGAATCTAAGCGGGGTTTTCATTAGAGGATTTCATTTATGCGGACACTAATGTACCTTCACATACGGTTCTAGATTTGAATTTTAAACTGTCTACAATTTTCCAGAAAAAATGTCTCAAAACACGTCAATGTAACTTATTTTGTAAATTATTAAAAAAATATATATTTTAAACATAAGAACATACAAATCAAAAAACCTAAAACTCTAAATCTTCAAGTTCAAAATCGTTGCCCCAATCGGTCGATTTTTGTTCTTCCTTGACTTGACTTTCCTGAGTTTCAGCAACTTTCCACAAATCTTCGTCATCTTCATCCATCATCGTGGTATCATTATTCGGCGGTCTGAAAATTTTCTTTGGTTTCTTAACAGAACCCTGACTGCCTTGACTCTTCGGCTCGCGATTTCCCATTACCATTTGACTGTACTCAAAGTAATCATTCGGATGGTTTATTCCCGATTCGAGCTGAAGATCGTGGCTCACTTCGAAATACCGCGCACACGCGAGCTGGTAGTGTTCTTTGCTGGAAAACGTCACAATCTCTTGAATATGTCCAGCTCCAAGGCCATACGAAGTTAACTTCGCCTTTAAAGTCGACGAATCGTAGGTTTTAAATGGACAACCATGCATTTGATTCGGACCACTAGGATTCTGCGAAATGATTTTAATGCAAGAGTACGGAGTGTAGCTAAGCATTCGACCAGCTTTTCCATAATTGTAACGAATATTGTACGTGTATCCTTTCTCAAATCGTTCGAGATCCATGATTTTGGTGAATTCCTCACGCCAGAAACGTATCGAATCCTCCATAGTAACACCGATACCTTTGAGAAACAGGCCATACTGCAATCTCCCGTCGTGTTTGTGGTGGTGTGTCGCGCGAAGCCATTCGTGACACATCCTCATGCACATCGGATAGGATTTTTTGGACAACTGATCCAAGCTCTCTATGGGCACTGGAGCATTCTTTGTCACCGTGTAGTCCTTCCCGATGTACGACTTGTGGAGGTCCTTCAAAAGATGGGAGCATCTTTCGTCGTTGCCCACAACTGGTAGAAGCCGTTCTGCAGATGTGAGACCATTCTCAATTTCAGCTTGTTGTTTAGCTGCCACTATGGAGACGAAATCGTTGGAGCTCACGTAAGCGTAGCCGTTCCTGAGGAAGCATTTTCGGCCTCTGACCAAATCCAATACCTCTCCGAAGGCCACTTTATAGAAGTCTAGGGAGCTTACTTGCGCATTCTGCTGCCCCATTGTGCTTTCTGACAAGCCGTTCAGTACTTCGCTTTTCTGATCTTCCGTCAACGGACTGTAGTCTAGTTTATTTGTTTCCAAAAACTCCTGAACTTCCTTTCCTTTGAGACTCGAAAACTTTAGACGGAACAGATCCATTTCTTTGGTCAGAAACCATCTGAAAGAAAACTAATTTTGAGGAACAGATTGTGTGGTAGGTACAAAGAATTAATTACTTTTTCAATTCAAATGATTTACAATACGCCAGTCGCAGGATAAAATGTGAAATGTAATCATTCTTTCTGGCCAGTAACGTTTGTTCATTGGTTGGATGTCCTTGGATCAGTCTAAGATATCCTCGCAATTTCTCGTGTTGTAGTTCGGCAATAACGTGCTGCTTGTATTCTTCGGACAGGAATTTCAATTCTTTGTTGGTCGCGTTCTCTAAAATACGTAATACTTTCAGCCGATCCAGTGCCAAATCCTCAAATTCGTCAATCGTGATGTCGTGCAAGGGTGGCAAATGGTACAATAAAATGTTGTGTGGGTAGAGCTTCTCTAAATTCTCGGTTTCTGACTTCACTTCCACTCGTACTCGTGTTTTTCGCGTAAAATCCATGATTAAAATTTATTTTAACTGAACTGAAATTACAAAAACACGCCGTAGGAACTGAAAGAAGCGCCAAAATTTTGACAGTAAATGATCGAGGAATGCGTTTAAAGTGTTGGATTGAGTACCGCCACTAAGTTGGATTTGGGTGGGCGGGAAATATTTTTAAATTTCGGATTCAATTTTTAACTTTTGTGCAAAAATCGTTTTTGTTGCGAAAAATGTTTTAATTTTTATGTTCACACATTCGCCGTTTATTGGGCTGTATAATTTTCTGTCTTGTTTATATATTGAAATTTGAGTTATAAGAAATGAGTTTAGATATAAATTACAAACTTTTTTTTTCCCAACACATGATGATTTCCATTGTTATTTGAATCTTCTTTGAAAATTTATTTTATCCAGTTTTATTCACCATAAAAATGTAAATAAAACTGGGTAGAAAATCATCTTTGCGGCCAAATGAAGTTTGAAGATGTTTTCTCCGTCGCAAAAACTTTTTATGCTCCAAAAATGTCATTTATTCAAATTTTAATAAATACAAGTTCATTATAAATTAATCTACTAAATCCATTTTAAATTTGCTATCAGAGCAATATGATCAGAGGGAAACACAACCGAAGGAATGGCGATATGTGCACTGAGCTCTTCTTTACTGGGAAACGGAATTACCTTAAAAAAATATTTGAATTATATGAATTCAAGTATTACAATTTTTTCTAATATACCTCTTCGACTTGCAAATTGTCTGTCTGGTAAAAAATATAATCGATACACGCTTGAAATCCTGCTGTAAAATTCGTTACGTTGGAGGATCCACAGGCAGATTTTATGCTGAAAGGTTGTTGCAGAGTGACGCCTTTTACAGCTTCTTCTTTATCTAAAAGGAAATATTTTGTGTTAGAAAACAATTTTAATGAAATTTTCGGATTGTTTTTTCGCAAACTCACTGCTTTGCCAATCAATAAAATCCGCGGGCACAAATTTCTCAGTCAATAATTTGTAAATTCCACACTCTGGAACGCTATTGAAGTCACCACAGAATAAAATCGATAAATTCTCTTTTCCAATTTTCTGCTCCGTAAGAATCTTTCTGTAAACATATTCAACGTACAGCATTGAGAATCCGATTTGCAAAAGTCTTATATGATCGGCATCTGGATGGAAATACAAATGAGTATTCGCTACGATGAGAAATTTTCCATTTTCCTTTAATCGTAAAACGGTTATTTGTACGGCTGTTGATCGATCGACAATTCTTTGTAGTAATTTTTCATTACTTTTAATATTCTGGTAAAGTAAATTGAACACGGGATTTTTTGGAATATTTTCCCCAATATTAATGCCATGCGTTTCAACCAATTCGAACCGTTGATTGTCATAGAACGTTGCAATACCTTCAGCGGAAGTTCCTTTCTTCTGAAAGGTGCCACCATAATTTCTAAGATTGAAGAAATTCACCAAATCCAGATCATAGATTTTGCTATCGACTTCCTGCAAGCAAATTATGTCACTATTGTAGCCAAGGATTTCCTTTATGAACAACTGTTTCCTGTATTCGATGGACAAGGCGTAGGGTGGACAGTAGGGAAACAATTCTTTTCGAGTGTAATCGCTATCTGCGTATAAATCGGCTAAAATATTGTACGTCATTACACGGAATTCGTTTCCGCTTAGTCGATTCTGTGTGAATGCGTGGCGGTTTTCAAATGGACAGAACCCAGGACCTGCCTGGACATCACATTTTGAAATGTATTCAGCCGTTGGCCCACAATTGGAGCCGTTGCTTGGAGTACATTGGATTTTTATCCGATATCCAATGTCTTCCATTTTGGAGAAGTAGCAAATTCCCTCTTGGATTTGGCTCCATTCAATTTGTCTTTCGCTGTTGGATTTTGGCTGGAAAAAATGGAGGTAGATAATGCATTAGGAAACTGAGTGCGTTTATTCATATAAATATATATTCCCACGCCCTTCAAACCCCCTTAACAAGTTAACTTCTAATCCGTTCAACAGATCAAGCTGCGGTTTTCTTGTTTGGATAAAGGATCTCACGAACAAATAGCTTCTTAAACCGCTGGAGTGATTTTCACCAGAGGCCTTATTACCGAACACGATACGATTAGTTCGTATCGTAAATTCAATGTTGTTGTTAGTGTTTTACACTAACAACAACATGGAGTTTACGACTCGATCCAATCGTATCGTGTTCGGTAATAAGGCCTCAGGTTTTTATCAATAGATAGATTGAAAAACAGTTTTTTCATAAACAAAACAGTTTGTTTGAAGTTTTCACTTGATTTCCATTTTTTGTGAGAAAGGAGTGAAAACTTAGGTGAAAGTTTATGAAAAAACTTTTTTGGAAGATGTTATTAAGCCTATTAACCGAACAATGTTCGCTAACAAGCCATGGAAATTCCAGAAAATCTAATCCAGCTCACAAGGCAAAAATCATGCAACAGGGACTCAAAAACAATGTGCCGCACTTCATATAATCGCATGATTGGCCAGCTGGTAGTCCAGACCTCAACCCGTTGGATTACAAGGTTTGATCCGTTTTAGAGAGCGTTTCCTTGATTTGCACTGGTTCAGAGGTCCTGCTCTCACCCAAATATTAAGTCATTTAAACGAGTCCTTGTCTGTACAGTGGCTAATTTACCAATGTTGCGATCGATGATTGGCGTCTGAGATCTTGCTGGAACGCAAAGTTCAACGATTTGTAATTATTATCGTAGCCCCATAAATAGAAAAGAAGTTTTAAAAAATATCAATTTGTTTTCAATTAACATCACTTTTCCCTTGTATATCAGTATTTATGACTAGACTAAGTAGTTTAATTAAAAATTCGATTAGACTCGGTACACGATGTTTTTTTATAGTTTCAGCCAGAGCTTAGGGGAAGACCTTTTAATGCCGAAGCACAGCTCAGGATGGTCCGAAGAACGAAAGGAGATGCACGACTGTTTTATGAAAGTTAATTTTTCAACCCTATACTATTTTTACTGAGTCTTTTACTTCTCAAATGAATCATAAACACAAAGTCCTTAAATTCCTCTTACCATCTGCCCTCTGAACCATGTGAACTTTGAGCTGTTCCTGTCAGCGAAGAGTAACTCGACTTTCGAAGGATACAGAAAGAATTCTGCCAAGATAGACGTAGGCAGAACAAGGTTAACAACTGTGGGGGCGTTGTATGTCACAGCGTAGTCTTCGCCTATAATCTGCAGTACCAAATCCGTACTAGGATTACTTTGCTTTCCTAGTAATTCGGCAAACGTAACGTCCTTCAGTTTCTGCTGGTTTTTAAGCAAATAAACAGTAACCTAAAACGGGAAACAGGAATTTTATTAAAACGATTTCCTCCACAATAAACTGCGATCCTCACTGGTGGCCTTTCCTTGATCTGCACTGGTTCAGAGGTCTCCCCTTCCGCCTGGATTTTGTTTTTCGGCACTTTTTTCTTCTTGAACTTCTTCTCAAACTCCTTGTCGATGTTATTTTGCATTCGCAGTAGACAAACCTCTATTTTCTCCTCGATAGAACGAATAAAATTGAAATCCCGGTCGATTCCATGGTCTGGCTTTGAAAACCGGAAGCTGATGTGCAAAGATTGATCTTCCGGTTGCCGGCGGAAGTACGCTTTGTTCATTGCGAATAAATTTCGGTGAGCTGTTTGGGAATATTGCCGAGAAAGAATCGAAAGCACTCGACCACGCAAGAACATGGCCCAAAAAACTAATAACCTAACCTCAAATACTGTAGAACGGTCGATGATTGAGATTGAATACCCGAATGAACGTTGATTGCAAGGAATTTTCAACAATTTTCAGGGTGGATTCCTTCTACACCGGAACTTTACTTCAGCCACTTTACATTCATGCAACAACAAAAAAAACCCAAAAATTCGGCTTAACTTTAATTTTACAATAAAAATACAAATGATATAACAAATTTAAGATTTCCTACGACTTCCTCCAATCCTTGAGCCACTTTTTAATTGCTTTGATATTGTCTGCAACGTCTTTTGCAGTCTCACTCTTCAGTTCAAAAATTATGTCCTTGTCGTATGATTCCCTGGCCTCCTCCAGGATTGTCTGGAATATTTCGCATTCTACATTCGACTGTAGTTTCTTCTGATTGTAGTCTCGCTCTGCCAATCGATCGTACAGAATCGTGTTATCACAGCGGAGCACAAAAACTGCCTTGAACCACCTTTCTGGAAAAAATTCGCAGCCATGATATTCGACAATGTTCCCTCCTTCGCTCATCATTGGCTCCAAGTAATCCATTAGCTGCAAATAATCGGATATAGTTTATTCGTACAATTGAGAATTCCCTACCTTATCCTGGTCTAGAATTGGACATTCGTATTCTTCGTCAAACTCCTCGATAAAATTCTTTTCTTTGGCCAACGCAGAAACGTTGTGCCATTTAAAGCCAATTTTCTCCGCCAATTTCGCGCATAAATGAGATTTTCCAACACCGGGAGTGCCTGGAGGAAAAAGAGAATGTGTTATTCTTGATATTGTAGATTGAAACAGTAAAAATCACTCACCAGTTATTAAAATATTCGGACTTTTTTCAGTAGGCATTCTGCAGATTGTTTTTTCTAACCTCAATTCTTTTCTGGATGTGTCAAAATTTTTTTCAATTTTGAGTACATTTTCATGTTTGTCAACATTTGAAAGGTTTTGCTCACTTTTGACAGTTCAATTCGCCACAGACCACTTGTAAACAAAAGTCCTGTGAATTGTTCAAGATATTTAATTTTTTATTATGAAGCGTGTCCTTTGGGGACAATTTTTGGACGGATCAGATAGAAAAGTTGAAACTCCACCAGATGATATAATTTTACCCCGTGTAAAAGCCCAAAAACTTAGCAAATTGCAGAATATTCGCCTGCAAGATGACCAGAAACCGTAAGAATTTTTTCGTACTTAATGAATTTCTTAATAAATTCATTGTTATTTTAAAGGACGACGAGTATTCAGTTGGAAAATCCACTCGTTACACAAACAATTGAAGTTATGAATCAAACGGAGATGCTGCAAACATTAATTGACACTTATGCAAATAAATCGGTGGGTGGGAAAAGGATTCAATGGCATTTTTTCTGTAAAATGTTTTAATTTTACGGATTTTTAATGATTTTCTTATCTCAAGAATATTAACTTAAAAACGCTTAAAAATATTTTACAGGGTTTCAACAATTACTTGCTGAATCCTTGCCAAATGATTCCGCAAGTCGACTTCCCACCAGAAAACGCCAGCGACCTCATCAATGAGGATAAATTTGCGAAGCCTTTCTGGTTTATTCCGCCTATTGATACAAATTTCTCGCGTGGAGTTGCACAGAATTATCCAGTGATTAGTAAAGAGGTGCTGAAGAATGCTATTAGAAAGTCTCTTTGTGGATTGCTGCGAATCGCCGGTTTTAATGGTAATTAAACTAATTTTCTTCATTGAAACTTAGTTGAGTTTTCTTAAAAATCTTTTAGATACATCAAACAATGCTTTGTTGCTATTTACTGATGCTGTGGAAGAGTTTTTAAAATCATTCTTGGAACAAATAAAAGACGTGCAGGTCAACGAATCCAGCGATAAGCAAAATACTTTGGATGTGCTAACAATTGAGAAAGGATACTACGGCATGACTCACAGTTCATTGACTTCACTTCATAACTACTTCAAAAACAACATTATCTCGAGAAATCGATGTGAAATTAATGAATTTAAAGATATTTACCAAGAATACGACAAAATGATGAAGGAAAGCCAAAATATGCAGAAAGTAACATTCAAGGAGGACGACTATATGAGTTTCCTCGATTTCACTGGACCGATTCAAAGTAATTCACAGGCGTCAGAAGGAGGGAACGTAAATATTATGAATCTTTTGGAAACGGATAACAATAATGCAGGGTAATGAATATTGTAAATAAAAGATGGTTTTTTTTTATTATTTTCATTTACATTTAGATACAAAGATATTTTTGAGAATGAAATTATAGACACAACAACGCCAGATGATCAAATGAATTTTTCTGCTGGACCACCGTCGCTAGAGGGCTAAAGATTTTTGGAATTTTTGTCATATTTTAATTTAAAAATTTGTAAAAAACAGCAACTTGCATATTATTTAAAAAAAATTTTGAAAAATTTCTAGTTGTATTTTTTATTAGATTTCTAATTGTTTTCTACTAAACATAATAAGATTGTGATCTCTTATTTATTCATAATAACTCATCTTGCTAATCGGTCTTCTACCATAAATTATAGCAGAATATGCAATCATTAACTGAAACTGGAATAATTTTTTTCCAATACATAGTTACTTGACCGGATGGTAAATTAAATTTTTCAATAGCTTTTCCAAACGGGGCACTATAGCCCATTTTCGAACTCATAGCCATAAAATCGATTTTTTCATATACCACAATATAAATAAACTAAAGGTAGTTTGAATGCCCATTTTCTAAACGTAAGGAAGCTAAATTTTCAGCCCTCAATACGACTGGTCAAAGTCAGATAAAAAGACCGATATCTTGAATTTTAATTTTCTCCTATTTTCTTAAATATTTGAAGATTTTTTTTTACTGAATATTTAAAAAATCTTTTTACCACAATTTTTAGCTTTAGTGGAGCAGAACTAAAAAGATTCGCTGAGTGTGCGATCCAAGAACATAAAAAACAAAATACGGTTCTTTGTTAACATTTCTACCAAATTTCAGCTGCCGATATCTGTCTATTCAATTATTTATGGGGATTACAAAAAAATTCATCTGAAGTATAAACAAAAGATTACACTATTATTGAGGCGGATTCACCGTTACTTGATAACAGTTTGTTCAGGATAACATTAGGAGTAATTTAAGATAATTAAGGATCCCATTAAGCCATCCTTAGTTTATTTATATACCTCTTAGTATGACTAAAAATCCAAAGTGACGTCTGTCTTTCGCCACACTTTTATTTAAATATATATCCTTGCCTTTAAGACATCCTTAAGGACTTTTTGGTTTTAGAATCGGATTCAGAGGCGCCAAACACCCCAGATGAATATTTTTTCTAGAAAATCACAGAAAAAGATAATCACGTTATCCTTACAGGACCTTCCGTTATTCCTACAAGGACGAATTAGTAAAAATAGTGTATTGCCATTGGAGTTACGTATGTGTGCAAAATCAATCGGATGATCGATCGGATGAGTGGAAGTGGGTAAAAACTAGATTGCAGGATTTGACCCTGACAGGCAAACACAAAAGCAAGCTAAATAAAAGCTTTTAAAAATTAGTTTAAGATGTTTCAACTCCATAATAGTAACTCAATAAAAAATGTTAAAAAATTGCCAATTATGATTAACCCTCTAACCGGAATATTTCCGAAAAAAAATTCACCAAAATATGACTTTCAACTTGCGACAGACCGTAACCAAGACAACGTACAGGGCTAAATTTTTTCCAGGATGTAAAGCGATAACTTACAAAAGTCAGTGTAACATGTTCCGGCGATTTCCGGCGATTAAAATTGTTACCCGTTATAAACAAGCGAATTACCTGAAGCCCGCCTTTTGTCGGACATTCCGGCTAGAGGGATTCGATTCTGAGAGTTATAGAAGCAAGTCCTCCACCGAAAAGAAAGCCTGGCTATGCGCCTGTCTCAATCGTGGAAGTTTTATTTTCAATAATTTTCTAAAGAAATAAATACGTAAAGAAATTTTCGAATGTAATTTAAAGATATTTTTCCATTTGATATGTTTTTTTAACCCTTTCACTGCCTGTGTCCTTTCAAACGGACATACTAAAATGGTCATGCGTGTAAAGTTCTAGTTGTGAGATATAATTTTTTGAATGTATTGTGGAAATTTTTTTTTTTACTCTCGGGAGTGAAATGAATAATAAATCTAAAGGAATCAAAATTCTTTCAGCCGCCTGCCCGAAAAGGGGACGGAAATTTAGAGGGAGGAAGTAAGATAAATCTTAGTGAACGAAAACTTTCCTTGAAGGTTGATCTGCCGCATAATAATGGGCAAATCAACACTCTTGACTCAAGAGATAGTAGGAGCATGGGTAAGAAGAAGACGGGATTTTGCATGACGGCTGCTTCTTGGTTTTTCAGCGCAGATATCTCTGAGCCTATAAGGCAGCGTTTTCCAAATTGGGAGGCGCGAATATTAGCCAGTATTGACAAAAAAGAAACTGCACGTGCAGCTAATGCAATACGTAACATATAAGTACATATTCACCCCGATTCTGAGATACGAAGTTAGAAGGCAGAACGTAACGCGGTCTATTCGATTCGCAACGCAAATGATATTCTTAAAAACTTCGGATGCATCGCATGCAAACGGATTGTCCGAAACCAGCTGATGTGAGATATTTGCTAGTTGTTTCGTGAATTTTGAACTGAAAATGGACTCAACACATTTTCCTATGTTGTAGT
Source organism: Chrysopilus asiliformis (assembly GCA_964034945.1). NCBI lineage: Eukaryota > Metazoa > Arthropoda > Insecta > Diptera > Rhagionidae > Chrysopilus > Chrysopilus asiliformis. Next base: position 14,993,317 of record OZ035963.1, on the reverse strand, counting down.
GTCTCTTATGGGCGGGCCTAAGCGTTTTAATCCCAATTTTATGTTGCCTCAAAAAAAATTGATTACGTATGACCTTTCGCGATGCTTGGATTTTTCATCAATTCGAACGATTCATCCTTCGTATAAGACTTTTTTGCACTCCTATTTGAAATAAAACCCTTTATCCATCATAAATATTAAAACACATTTATCAAATTTGCCTTTTGTCAATCACGGCCAACACGAAACGCGAGAAAATTGCTGCGGGCAGTTTAACCTACAAAAAACGCCTACTAAGTATCCGAGAATGCCAATTATAGATCAACATCAAATGCGTTGCTCTGCGTTATCCAACTTGACAAGTAAATTGCTCAAATCGAATACTCGCGTATGCAAGAATAGAGATACTAGAATATCGAATGAAAATCGAGTAAACTAACGCAACGCAACCTAACTTCGTATCTCAGAATCGGGGTGATTAACTACTATGCTGCTGATGGTACCTTGAACCCCGTAGCAAACATAACGGTTCAAATATTTTTAAGGGAGCCGTGGTAAAATAAAGTTTGGAAACCACTGCTATAAGGGGTTAATTATTCGAATGCGAAATTAGGACGAGAAAATTAATTGTCAACCGAAAAAAAACTCATTTAATAAAAAAAAGTAATTTTGTAAATAAAACACAATACCATTTTAGTTAAATAATCATTTTTTTAATGCTTTCATTCTCTGATTTTGGTTTTACCTATTTTTCTGCATTTTTTCTCATTTATGTCTATTTTTAAATGTTAGTGTCTATTTTTTTTTGTTTTCATTAAATTACATTAACTTTTATATTATTTGTAATAATAATATGAGGTAACAATTGACATAAATTATAAATTCAGTTTTTTTTCTTTTGTTATCCATTACACATTTGTTGTTGTTTTTAAGTTTAGTTATTTCACTCTTTTATACAATTTAAAAAAAACATTTCAGATATTGAAATTTGTTAGTTTTGCTCATTTTTAATTAAATTTCTGAAGTATAAACAGACAAATTGGTTAAAAACTTTTTAAGCAAACTAAAAGCGAAATTTTCTTTGATATGAATGAGTTTTTTGTTTTAGCTTTTGGGGTTATGGAAAAAATTAAAAAAAAAGAGTTGTAAAAGAATTGATAAAAAAAATGTTTGAATTTTTTTTTCTCCTTATTGAGTGAGTTTAATTGCGGCTACTAAATCGAGTTAGCAGGTTCTTTTTGCTTGAAATTCGTCCGCTAACTCGGTTTCGTAAAACCCGCCATAAGTGAAATACTTGAAAAGGCTTATTTTTAAATTTATTGACTCAAAAAAAACAGTTTCTTGCAGCTTTGGTATCTTTTTTTCAGGCTAGAAACTTCTAACGAGTGAATTTTTCCCAAGGAGAAAGCATTTTTATTAAACCGTCCGAAATCAATTTTAACCAAAATTCTAAAAAATGTAGACAACAAAACAGTTTAGAAAAAAAAACAATTAAAAGAAATAACAAAAAATTGTTTTTAATAAATCAATTTTTTTTAATTTGTGGAATCATAAAATCCATAAAGAGTTTAGTTTTTTTAGTTTACAAAACTTTTCAAACAAAGATTAATTTTTTTGATATTTTTAGATCAACAAATTTGTTTTATTTCCAGACCAACAATCAATGATAATATCAAAAAATGTGTACTTGTAACATACGCCCTAAAAAGCTGCTTTTTAAAAAACGAAAACTATTTTATAGCTTAATTCACATACAATACAAAAAATTGTTATAATTTATAAATAAAAAAAAATTAATCATAATTATATAATAATAATAGATTTTAAACTATGAAATATTACACAATAATTATATCCTTAACAATGATTTTAGTTATCAGTAGATAATTTTCTTATTATACACAATTTGAATGCCAATGAAAAAATACTAAAAAAAAGTCCATTTTGGTCGCACAATTTTTGGAAGAGACAAATTTCATATTTATGCGTGAGCGGTACTACGGCAATGAAACAATGAAATTTTACATGAAAAATCACCTTAAAAGATATTTTTTACAATTTAAAAAAAATCATTTTCTTACAGTAGTAGGAAGTATTAAATATCAATTTTTAATGAACTTATAATGAATAATCATCGACAGATGTTAAAAATGAAATGCAGAAACGCAACATGACTTTTTTAGCATTTTAAAATTATCATTAAGTTTTTGTTTTGTTTTATTTTCATTTCGAACACTCGTTTTACACAACTTTTTACTTTTTTTAAATTTGTTTTTTTTTCTTTTGAAAATATTTACTCAATTTTTTTTCTTCTTAATGGTTTTGTGTTTTTTTCCCTTAAATCGAACTGATTTACTTTATACAAAATACATATGTGATAAATTAAAGCGCATTTTCAGCACCACATTCCTAACTTTGTGGTCCGAATTTGCTGGTGATTTTATGCGAGACATTCACAATTGCCATCTCGTGCTTGGAGTCCAATTCGCAGTCGTAGAGGCCGCTTAGCGAGTCCAAACTTAGCAGCCGTGAGCTGGCGCGACTAGAGATTGATGTGTCATCAACATCCGGTGCATTATAGAGAGAATTCACGTCGGAAAGAGCACCCTCGGCGTCAGTCAGTCCCGCTTCATTCAGCAGTGAGATGTTCTCTAAGCCGGGCTCATCAGTTATGTAACCAGTGGATTCAGCGCCACCTGGAATGGATAAAGGAAAATATTAGGAGAAATTTCGACAGTTTTTCTAATTTTTTAACGACGTTTTCAGAACGGAAGTTTTTTTTAAATTACAAACGGTGGATGTAGGTGCAAAATATTTTTTTTTTCTATGATTATTGTTATAAATTTATTTTTAATTTTTTAAGATGTTCGAAGACTATTTCCACATCGAAATTTTCATTCCAAAACCATTAAAATCGGTTAATTAGAACTGGAGATATGATTTTCTGAAAAATACTGTTTTGGTCATTTTCGGCATTTTTCAAACTATGTCCGTTTTATATAAGTTATTACCTAAACTTAGCCGTCTTTCACAAAACAAAGAAACCTGTTTTTTTTTTAGATAGGCGAGCATTTTTGCCAAGGGGGTCAGGCCTAACCTCTGTCATACACTTCAGCTAAGCTATGTGAGTGAGGCTAGCTATCGTTACATAGCTTAGCTGGGTTAGCTCACATCGTTGCACACTTGAGCTAAACTACGCGGCGATATTTTCGGTAAATGTATGCATTTTTCCACTTTATCTGCAGCCATTTTTAGATATAAATTATTTAACGCGATTGAAAATATTCCGCAAAAGAATTCAATTTTCACGTTTTCCAGTCCAAATGCAATTGGCACTTACACATTTTTGTCCACAAAATACTACACTTTTGCAAACACCGATTCTACACTGTATAACGCCGAAAATATTTATATGTGAGTGTCAGCGATGCCAGCGAAGTCGTTCGCGTAGTTGAGGTCTGAACTACGCGAGCGAGCTTAGTCCGCGTCGCCCATGACTACGCGATGTAGTTTCATAGTTTCGCTGAAGTGTGCGGTCGCCAATGCAAATGCTAAGGATTTTACTTTCAGCGAGAAACTTAGCTCACGTAGTTGAGCTCGCTTAGCTGAAGTGTGCAACGGGAGTTAATGCTGTTCGAAATAATTTGACATCAAAAATCCACTCGTCTCATTTTTTTCACATTTTTCTAGCTGGCCAAAGCAATCCGCCATAAAATACATAACAGATTTAAGGCCTATGTTACACACGGCAACTTTAAGCGGCGACTTTCTTAAGTATAGGCGAGAGAAGTGAGGGGCCACCGCTTCCCTCACTTCTCTCGCCTATACTTAAGAAAAGTCGCCGCTTAAAGTTGCCGTGTGTACCATAGACCTAAGGCGAGGAGGTCTACCGTAGTGTGATGGTGGTATAAAATTCCGTACAAAAATCATGCAAAAGGGGGGAGGGATGTTCAAAAACACCAAAATTCGTGTGATGTATTTTATGGAAAGCTCGGCTCTATAAAACAAACATTGTTTCCGTAAAAAACGTTTTCCACATTAGTATTTTTTTTAATTTGGTTAAACGCCGTGGATTTTGTTCTAATTTTCGAAAGCGATGTACAAAAACTTTTTTTTTAATTTTTCCGTACCAACACATTTTTCGCACCAACGTTTAATTTTTTTTCCAGATATGTTTCACGTCAGATTTCTGTGAAACGTTTCGAACGTTTGTGCTATTTTGAAAGCCAGATTTTTTTCATATTATTTTTTTCTTGATTTTTTGAAGATATTCAGTGTATAGAATTTGTGTTCAAATTTTTAAAAGCATTTTTTATGCCAAAAACATGTCTCCCAAATTTTTTTAAAGACGTTTTAAACATTTTTAAGACCTTTTAAAAAATTTTAAGACCTTTTAAACATTTTTAAGACGTTTTAAACATTTTTAAGACCTTTTAAATACAAGTACTACATTCAAAATTACATCCAGACGACCCACCTGTTGCCTCCTCCCTGCAATCATCATCGGACCATTCCGATTGACTTTCTACAGGATTCGAGTCGAGCGACTGATGATGTCCAGCACCGAATTTCAGTTCATCGTTTATCACATTCGTCTCACCCTCTTCGTCCCTGCCGATATTCTCCACCCGTTCGTCTCGCAAGCGGTCTTCGGCGTCATCATCTTCGAAATCGTCATCCCCCAAATTATCCTCCGTATCGTCGCGCTCCCCATTCAACACATCCAGACTATCTCGACTATTTTCACGATCGCTCGAATGACACCTGCGTAGCCTATGGTTGTGATCCTTGCTATGCTTCAGCTTCGCCTGTCCACCGGTCGAGTATTTGCCGCCTGTGTGGTGATGGTGATTGCCGCGGTTCTCGTGCAGTATCTCGCAGGACTCGGTGTCGGATGTTTGCCTGAAATACAACGAATCCCTGATCGTTATTTAATATAAAGGTCTGCGGAAGGAAATAAAAAAAAAAGATTAATTTCGGATCTGCCGACTTACATTTGACTGGACTCCGATGGATTCTTATTCCTGGTGATCTCCTTAATGGCTTCCAGGCCAACGGGATGCTTGGCTAACATATAGCTTGTGCTACCGCCCATTTTTGAAGAGCCTTTGTCCAACGACTCCAGCTCGTATTTAGTCTTATTGTTGTTGACGCCTATCTTATTATTGCTGCTGCTACTATTATAACTTAAATCTAGATTATTACGACAATTGTTTAAGTGATTGGCGGCCGCCGCTGCCGCCGAGTGTGATGATGATGAGTTGAAGTGGTTGTTGGCGCTTGCGGCACCTCCATTGTTGTCCTTCGTTCGGGACGATTCAAGGATCCTCTGAATTTCCCGTTCGAACGGTGACTTCCCGATACCATTGCCAGAGGCGAGCCGTTCGTGGAATTCGAAGCTGTTGCAGGAGTCACCCTTGTTGGCCGTCTGGTCCTGACTTTCCGTCGTCGAGCTAACCTCGAAGTCCTTCATGTTGGCCATGTCGACGACGGGACTCATTTTGGGCGACGTCGGATCCACCTGGATATCACAGGGGTAGAGCCATTGCAGGGGGTTGGCGTTCTTTGTCATGTGATTACCGCCGATCCGTGGCGAATCTTCGTCCCCCTCACCCTCCGTTGTCTTCGAGTAGCTTTCGTCTGAAGAGCTTACGCTTGGCGAATGCGGTCTCGAGCTGAGGTCGTCGGTGGATGACATCTCACGGGTTTCCTCGATGTCCGGCGGGAGTTTCGGTAGTGGTTTCATGTAGGTACGAAGTAGGGGTGTGTTGGTGCGCAAGCTCGCCGTGATTGTGTTGGGCTTTGGCGGGGGTGGCGGAAGCACCTGTTGTAGCTGCAGTCCGGGCGATGGGCATGTGTAGCGAGGTGGCTCATATTTTGGAGGATTCTGTTGGCGTGGCATTACCTGGATTAGTGGCCATTTCGTTTCGAAACATTTTTTTTAAATACATAAAATTAATTAGTGCGGTGTTAATTACAGGTACAATAAAAATGCAGTTAAAAAACTATGTAAAATATTTACAAATGTAGAAAAACAATCATGCAATCATGCAAAAAACAAAAAAAAAAATCCCCATCAAAATATATATATACAATATGGTGTGACGCAATTAAGTGTTGCAACATATACCAGTCGATTTTGTGGAGTGGATGACAAAAAAAAATTATATTTTAGCAATTTCTATATGAGATCCATCCATGTTCAAATTAACACCAAATGGGTCGTCTGTCCTCTATGGGTATCTATCCCTACCCAAAACTGTGGCAACTATCCTTCTTGGCACGGATAGATGCCTTTTCTATTTCTATACTCTACACGATATAGCATATAGAAGTATATTAGATTAATGGGGCTATTCACGAATGTAAATGTATCTGCAACTGTAACTTTACATGTTCCACATGATTCATACTAATTTTACATTAGATTCCAAATTGGTATTCACAAACTGTAACTGAATAATAGGGATTCCTGACAGTTGCTTCTTCTGAACTGTATAACAAATCGTATAAACATTTCTTTCTAAGTATTTTTATTTAACTTACTCAGAATCTTCTTCCCATCCATTATACAACAATATTAAGTCCGACATATTTCCTTTATTCTTAAAATTTTGCATTTTTCTTAAAAAATGTAACCTTATGGATAAGTTTTCTCTCGGCATAAACTTACAGATGATTTGACAGCTAGTTACAGATACAGAATGTCAAAGTTACAGTTTGTGAATAGCAAAGTGGACTGAAAATGTAAAGTTACAGATACAGAGCAATCTTACATTTTAAGAATAGGCCCATTAGTATACCGTCGATCCAATCGTTGGGCACAAAAATTAATTACCCAGGATGTTAGGCATGACAAAACATTTTGATTTCCGCATGCCCGTCCGTTTGTCTGTCCGTCTATCCGTCTGTCCGTGAGCACAATAACTTTCGAAAGGATTAAGCTAGAGACTTGAAATTTTGTATATTTACGTTTCTCGTAAATGGTTAGGCTAAGTTCTTGAACGGGCAAAATAGGGCCATTCCTTCCACCCTCCCCATACAAACGAAATAGTTTTTTGTAATTTCTGCTCGGAAAAAATACGTCTACAAAGTGTCTTTTTAATGGCAGGTCATGCAAAAATCTCAATTTATATCGAAGCATTCGGAAAACATTTTCTCGAGCACCAGTTGTGTTTTTTAGCCCAAATTCACGTAGATTTGAGTTGAGTTTTCTGAATTTTTTACCTTTTTTGCACATTTTTTTTGCACGGTGGTTCTTAAGGTAGTATCTCACATCAATTCAAATGGGATAAAAATTGTGAAAATGGAGAAAAAGACAGGGAAAGTGCAATTGACATAAAAACTGCACGAAAAGTCGGACAGTGATAAATGTTTAGCATTTACATTGCTTACATACAATTCAATCGAATAGTTATACCAAAAACATTTTCAAGCACTGCAATGGCGCTAAATAAAAAAAAAACTTTAGTGTTAAACTATTTTTCTTTTATTGTTAACAGAAAACTAGACGAGTTGAAAAATACATTCAATTTTTGTACGCGTTTGTTTTCTCAAAAATTAATGTAAAAGTTTGGTCTTGAAAGTTAAGAGCATGAATTTAGAAAGGCAAACGTAATTTTTTCGTGCATTGGTCTTATATTCGAGAGCTTGCTTCAATATTAAGTACAATTTTGTTCTGAAGTTGATCCTTTCGCTGTCTTCTCACACATAATATTTAGCTCTCTCTTACCAATGAAAAATTTCCATTTACAATTTTAAGCTCAATTTTTGGACCATTTGAACTTATGTGACCATTTGAGGTTTGGAACGTATCTACCGTGTAAATTGGAGGATGGGTTAATTCGTTTATGGCGACAGATACACAAACGAAAGAAAATTAGAGCAAAACAATGGAATTTCGTGGTGTAAAAAAGATAATCTTTTAAAAAGTAATTATTTTTTTAAGTCCTTTGAAAAATATCAGTTGTGGTCAACACAAAACTTTCTTCTACAAAATCTACGACCCTGCGCAATTTACGTTATAGCCCTGTCGTATTGTCAACCTAAGACGACCTCCCAATAAATTGTTGGTTCATCCAAAAATATCAAAAACGTACAAAATTTGAGATAACTTGAGAACGATAAAAGATATCAATTTACGGTAAATGGCAAAAATGTAGAAAATGTTAACATCTTTAATTATTCTTTTAACTGATTTGTCGAAAAACCGTTAGTTTGCAAATTATTCGCAAACATATGATTTTTTACATATTAATGAAAATATCTCAATAACGGTAAAAGATAACGGATAACGGTTGTGCAGAATGCCATTCTCATTAATTCACTTCATACATTCAGTCGGCAAAAACCCGTTAGTTTTCGAGATAATCGCAAAAAACTGTTTTTTTTTGGAAATAACGGTTTATCTCGATAACAGGTGGAGATATCGAGTTATAGCTAAAGACAAAAGTGTGGGAAATTTTATTTTCTCCAAGTTTTGTCATACTTAAGGCTACTAAAAAACGCGTAGTTTGGGAGTAAATCGAGAAAAACAAAATTGCGATTTTTGAAAAACCGCCATTTTGGATACTTCCGGTTAACGGATTTCCACCAAAAGTTGATAGGATCGTCCCATTTCAGGACCCAACATGCCTATAAAATTTCATGGCGCTAGCTCTATTAGTTTTTGAGAAATCTTGTACACAGACTGATAGACTGACAGACAGACTGACAGACAGAAAGACATTTTTTAAATATGACTCCAATCGACTCAGGAGTGATCGGGAAATGTTTTTTAGGCAAAATTAAGAGGTCGAAATTTTTCATGAATACAATACTTTATTATACTCCGTAGAAGAAAGTAAAAAGGTGTTAAATTTATATGTGCTGCAATTAACTCGACAGATTGGCTCGAAATGAGAAGTTTACTCGATTAATAGAGTTTTTCCACACTAAAATTGAGTAAACTCTGCCGTGTTGAAATCGAATAAACTCCATTGAATGTGTTTACATTAGCACTCATTTTGAGGCGGCACGTCATTCGCTCCGACCAAGTGATGGTGAGAGACGCAGTGGGGAGGGAAACCAAAAAGAGCGAACGAAATTTAGATTCACTTAAAATTTTCAGTCGCAAACCGGTTTGAGTCTGGTTGTTGAGACCAGTTTCGTTTAGTTTTGTTGATGAAACTGGTTTAGCGAATAAAGATGCAGCGAACCGTGTGCACACGACAGAGAAATGACAAATGACGTGCCGCCTCAAAATGAATCCTAATGTAAACACAGTCATTAGGACATTTTTTCATTCGCTCCGTCTTTCGTCCTTTTGTTGAGGTTTTCTAAACAAATTGAAACGAAAAAGCTTTCATCAACCAGACACAAATCGGTTCGCGACTGAAAATTTTAAATGAGTCTAAACTTCGTTCGGCCTTTTTGGTTTCCTCCTTCACTGCATCACTTACCATAACTTGTCCGAAGCGAAAGATGCAGCGAAAGCAGCAAAAAAAAGAGTCCTTATGTAAATACACTTTTTGAAGGACGCCACGGGACGCTCCTAAAAAGCCCAATTGCTTTTGTTCAAAATAAAATATTTTAATTGTGCTTTTTATGTGCGACGTTGGCTAAAAAATATTTACATGCAAATAATAAGTAAATGTTAGACATATTTTATACCAAACTCTCCCAAAAAAAAAATAAAAAATACTGATTTCTTAACAATGGTATGTGGAACTATTTACGATAATAATTGTAAAATTTTACCAGTAATTCTTGTAAGCATTTAATTTGTTGAAAACATTTTTGATGTCAATATTTTGCCGATTTTTAAAAAAATACTTCCTCTACTAGGAAACATTGTTGATTAATTTTTTACTTTTACACATATTTGGAAGTTTAAATTTTTTAACGTTTTTCAATAACGTTTTTACATTTTTCCCTTATTATTGCAATTAATTCCACACTAATAAATATTAAAAATAAATAGTATTTGGTGATTTAAGTGAATTTTACCTTAGCCACAGGTGCAGCATGAAGTAGCGGTTCATTTTCTCTACAACTACTATAATTATTATTAAATTGATTTCTAACATTAAGATGTTCCCTTCTCATCAGATTATTGTAATTCTCCATTGGTCCATAGTTCTCCCGAATATTGTAATTCTCCCGATTGTTAATCATATTTGGATTCTCGGTGATGTTGAAATTATCCCGAAGATGCAATGGAGGCGGTGGTGGCTTCGCTTGCTGCTGATTATGATAGTTGTTTGTATTGTAATGATCGCGCTTGAAGAAATTGTGGTTGTTCTCTCGCAGATTCATCATTTCACGATTGTAATTCTGCTGCTTGTATTTGTAGTTTGGGTCGTCATTCAGCGAGGATGTCGGTGGTTGCATTAACATATTGGAGTTCTCCAGGTAGTTGAAGTTATCTTTTTTGATGTTGTAGCACTCGTTGACCATGTTTGGATGGTAGTTCTTTTCGCTGATATGCGAGTGTTTTTGGTAGTATTCTGCGGGATGTGGGTTCGATCCATTTGGTGGCTGGGGCTGCTGTGGTGGCTGTTGCACCTGCTGTATGTAATTCTGAGAGCGGTTTCCTAGCATTGCGCTGCGAACTTCGCCGTTCAAAGCGTTGTTCTGCTGCTCACATAAAAAATACGTGATCATATCGCCCTTTCCTTTCACTTTGATTTGACCGCGACATCTACAAATAAAAAAAAAATTGGATGTAGAATTTTATCACTTCAGGTAGTGATTTTTTTCAAATTTTATTCCAATAATTTTAGAGATAATTTCAGTAGGGCAGCGACAAAAGGGGGGATGAAGGGTGAGAAGGGGGAGGGGGAGAAGGGGGGGGGCTGCAAAAACCCTATCGTTTTTTTGCTCAGCTGCATTTTTATTGTCCGAAAAAATACAAATTTTTGCTCTAACTTACCTGAATTCAAAGTGTGATCCCTGCAGACTGTCCACGACTTCCTGCGTTACTTGCGTGTAGCCGGGAATACCAGTAGAATCCATTCGGCTCGCCACATTCACAGTGTTCCCCCAAATGTCGTACTGGGGCTTCCTAGCACCAATCACTCCAGCGACAACGGGGCCGATATTAATTCCTGTTGAACACAAAATCAATGAACTTTTAGTATTTCATATTTAGTAATTTGGACACATTTGGGGCCGCCCGTTTCATCGTACTGTTCTTAAAAATTTAAGTTGTGCTTAGCCTAATTAAATCGTAAAAATTTTTAGTCGTCGAAGTGGGACTTAGTAAGGGTTTTTGGGGCCACAAATTTTTTTTTGCAGTGTGGGGAGATTGAAAAATTTGTAATACGCTACTGGAAGTTTTTAAAATGTTTTCAATTTTTTTTGCTGTTCTTTACCTATTCTTAGTAGAAAATTGTTATACGAATGATTATTAATTTCCTGCAGCGCGATTCGCATTGCCTTCACATATTCCACTAATGCAGTCATGTGGCGCCTGATGGAATTTTGATCGTTGGGACTCATTTTATACTCTAAAAAAAAAATTTGACAAAAACTCGTATAAAATTGTAATTAAAAAACATTCTTAAAATGATTTGAAATATTTCTGGTGATTTTGACTTAAAACAATAATTAAATAAACAAAACCTTGGAACCTCCTGTCTCTTGTCAGTGGTTTTTACACTCACTTTTCACTTTCCTACAATTTTTTTTTGTAAAATCGTCCCGAAAAACTTACCCGGAATTAAGCCAACGGCTGCCATAAAAGTACTGCCCACGGTCTTAATTTTGTCAATTGCATGAAATCGATCTTCCTTGAGAAGCTAAAAAAGAAATTAAATCAATTTTCAATCCCCCAAAAAATAAAATATCCAACGGATACCTCATCGAAATCAGCAATAATCTCATTTAATAGTCGTAAACATTCCAAGCCCTGGTCAGATCCGTCCAACTCCGTGTAGAATTCATGAAAATTTGGTACCGTTGCGAAAATCACCCCGACTTTCGCATAGCTCTGGTGGTACAGCTCCTGTGACGGTGGACCCTAAAATAATTAGCAAACCAATACTTCAAAAAAGACAACTTCTTAGGGGAATGAGAATGGACACAATGACATCAAAAAATTTTGCAGTTAGTGATTTTTTCACTGTTTGCGTTTGTTTTGCTTGTAGCACAGTAGATAAAAATAATGAAGAAAAATACACGAAGAAGAAGAAGATTTTATAGAAGTACAGTTGATTGTTGAGTGTGTATTGTTCAAAATGGTGTAAAGTATTGTAAAGTTGAATGTGTGTGTGTATAGTTGTTGATAAAACACTGCTATTAAAGTAGGAGAATTATACAAAAACATTTAAATTTTGTGAATTTATAAAATAATAATGATTTAGAATAGACAGTTTTTCCGAAAATGACAAAAATTGAACTCCTTCCTGTCTCTTCCATAAAAGTTAAAACAATTTTTGCAATTTTCTCGAAAACGGTTCATTTTTTCTAAAAAATAAGACGATAACAACTTTGGTTATGGTTAAGTCGATCTAACAAATTTTCGTTACATGCATACATACTCACAAATACAGACTCGATGCGTATGTGTCCCGAAGACGTTCGGCCCAGTTATGATTTCGTCAGGCGCAACTTAAAAAATATCACCAAAGGGGCGTAAAATCTCCTAGAGTTGGAACGTTCGAGCAAAATAAAAAACATAACAAAAGCTATAATTGCCAATCTGGCAATTATTGAAAACCCGTATGGTGATATTCGTATCAAAATATATTCGTATCAAAACAAAAACCGTTTTCGTTCGTATGGGGGACCCCCCCCCCCCCCCCCCCTAATGGTCCATTTTTGCCCATTAACGAACTTAGCATCGCATTTTACGAAAAAAAGATCTGTGCAAAATTTCAAGTCTCTAGCTCAATCCGTACGCCCGCAATCCGCGCCACAGACAGACGGACAGACAGACAGACGGACAGACAGACGGACGGACATGCAGAAATTATTTATTTTTATCATTCTAAACACACTGGTGTAATTCATTTTTGTGTGTGATGACGGGATCTTGGCGTTACAAACGGTAAGGCAAAGTTAATATACCCTTTGGTTTCACCATACGGGTATAATCAGAACCGAGAAATTTCGTTTTTTCGAGTTAGAAGAAAAAGTGGTATTCGCTATCTCGGTTTCTCTCTGTCATTTAATTCGGTCAAAACAGAGACAGCGAATACTTCTTGTTCTTCTAACTCGAAACAAACGTTTGAAACAAGTAACGGAATATCACTCCAGGTTTTTTTTTAAATATTTCATTAAAATTGTATTTATGCCGGGTTTTTCAAGAGTCAGAGTAAGATCTTTTGGGGTTTATGAGCGCTTTGGTTATAAACCTTCAGCAAGATGTTGATCTTTGGAGAAAAGTTAACTCACATTTTTGTTACAGGAGGAATCTTCAATTCAAAAACCCACCCATGCCCCCAATGAGAAAAGAAAATGAAAAAGATATTCGCGTTAACCCTAAAGAACTTTAAAGATTTTTTTTACGCAATCGCTTTTTCGTTCCAAAGACAAGTTTCAAAATTTAAAGAAAGTCTAACGAAGGAAAAATTACATGCAAAAAAAACATTTATTTTATACGAGTTGTTTCAAAAAAGTTGTTTCGGATTTTGTGTTCATAAACCGAGACTTCCAAGCATTTTAAAAACGTTTTCTATTGTTTTCTGTCTGATTTTTTCAAGAACTTTTTATAAATAGCACTGCTGCTCATAGAATATGTTCTAACTTATATACTCTGAATAGTAAAAAAAAAAAACAGAAATCTAAAAGCAGTTTGTTGTGTAGGTAGAATAGAGTGTACAACTGAAAAGTGTTGAAAATTCCATCTGGAAATCAGTTTTCCAAGAAAACACTGGTGCCAGCTCTAATAAACGTTTACGGCAACACATTCAAAAAAAAAATATAGGGAAAAAATTAAAATATTCACATGAAAAATACAAGAAAATAAATGAATCCAATTGATTGAAACAAAATTTAATCACCATATTGCTTCTGAACTGATTATCAAGAAAATGTGCGGCGACATGGGCTGGTAGCAAATTATGAAGAATTCTCTTATTCGACTCCTGCAGGACGTCCATTTCCTTCTTCTCCTGTGAAGCCTGCAATTGCCAAAGAAAATCTAAGCGGGCAGTCCATTCCACCAACCGTCCATGAACCAGAATTGCAATCATAAAGATGATAATTCGAGCCAATGATATGAGATGCAGAGGAATCGATGAACTGAAAGTAAACAACAATCGTATAATTATATCATCGTTTTGTGGTAAATATTTTCATATTAAAATTTGCGATTAGCACTTTTTTACAAGGTCGCAATTTATTGAAATTAAATCGATCTGCTTGAAAAGAAAATTTTTAATAAAAAAAAAAGAAAAATGCTGAATTTCTCACCTCACACGACTGTCGTAGCATTCAAAGATGTTGGTGTGTGAAAGTTCAATGAATAACACATAAATTGTGGCCATGAGCAGCACCAGAATTGTTTTTATGATAATTGGTAGCCTGTTTGCAGAAGGGATTAGCAACGATATTAGGATTTATGAATAAATTCACTTACCTTAAAAATACAGAAACGGAGAGAAATGCAAATGCAGCGGACAAGGAGACGTACTGCGGCAGGGAGCACTTTCGATGTGAGAAGCTCTGCTGGCTGAGTATCATGAGGTCATCGTCCAATGGTTGAGTGGAGTTCGAGCAGGGATGGTCCGAGACGCAGGTGAACTGGAAATTGAAAGGAATTTTAGGAAATTTGAACTGAGCAGGAACTAATTTAAAAAAAAAACTGTATGGTGCTTTGCAGGCCGACCTTGTTTTACGAGTTCTCCTACGATCCGCCTTCTTCTGGTCTCACCATTTTTGTCAACATATTTTAATTAAATTTAAGGCACAACCAATTTTAATGGTGAAACCCCCATCAAAATCGTTTGAGGGGTTTAAGAAATAACAGACAAGGGGGTTACGGGATGGGGGAAGAGGTAAAAATTTTAGTACCAAAGACTATTCAATTTAGGAAAGCGCATTCGAATCGGTTGGTCGACTTAAAAGCTAACAGATGAGGGGTTTCGAAAGTGAGGGGACGGGGGAGGGTAGTTTGATAAAAAGTATACAATCCGTTAGGATTTTCTTTTGAATATAGTGGAAGTACGTTGATAACGATATAAAATACCTGAAAATGTATTTTTTTTTCAATTTCTTACCACATTGACTTGTCCCACGGAGTACAATAGAACAATCGTGAAAACGGTAATAGCCAATCGTAAAGTGAAGCTCTCAGACAAATCCCACGCAATCCACTTTAATCTCACGGCCAGCAACAACATCAGAATCGAACTCACCCAAATAAACGCAGTTAGGAAGAGCAACAAAAGGATCAAAGTCCTTGGCAGCGCAGTGCCTTGCAAAGCAGCGCTCAGGATCAACAGCAACAAACTACATCCCATCGCTGTTGTAAATCCCAAATCAAAGTCCTTGTGGTACTCCCTCTCCTTGTCACTCTCTCGGAAACGCAACGTTATTCGATCCACGTGAACGGATTTCTCACGATCAACCGATCGAGCGTTAATCGCTTGCGATAGAAACCGATTAACCCGATTGGTTGGCTGATGGTGGACACTGGAGTGTCGCTTCCGGAATGGCCGCTTGAATTTCTCTGTGACTTTTGTCTGGAATTAGAAGAGAGAAATCGAAAAGAAAAAATCACGAATTATGTTTCAATCATTAAAGTTTCGTGCCATCATCAGAGAAAAAAAAACAATTGAAAATAGAAATGAAAATCCACAAGCGCATGCGTTCTTACTTATTGTTTATTAAGATTTTCTTTTCGGTTATGTTTATTTACATTTTTTCTTTATTACTCAATAATTATTATTTTGCCTTTTGTTTTGTTTGTTTGAGGGTACATAATTAACATGAAAAAACCATTCATTTGGTGACAATAATAGCAGCTACAACGCCGAAATTCATGCACCAATGGAACTGAAATTTTCCACATGCCATAAGTCACGTTATGACGATTTAATTAACACAGTAAAAGTTACATCTAATTACTTCCTATTAATGATAAAAATGTGTGTTAAAAAATGTTGATTAAAAAAATGATAACTTTCTTTATAATTAATAAACGATTTGGATTTGTAAAAAAATGATTTTAAATAACACATCACGAAGACTTTATTATCAAGCGGATAATTTCAAACTATCTAATAAACAAACAATTAGTTGAAAATGGTCAAACTATCAATGTTGGAAGAAAATGTTGGAAATTTTTTGAGTCCACCAGTTTAGTCTTTAGTTTTTACCGTCGTCGCAGCTGAATTTGTCGAATTGCGTGAGCATCTATCGTATTATCCGGGTTTGGCCCTTTGTGCATTATTTGGATATCCAAACATGAAAAAATGGCTCGCAGGACAGCGTTGCCAGACCGAAGAACCCAAAAAACGTCAATATGCAGTCCGAAAATCGCCAAAATAACAAAATGTCATAACAAAATGTGTCCAATTAACAAACCTTAATATAAGGTTTCATAGATTTTAAATTTTTTTTAGCCCAATTGCGATTTTTTATCTGATGATTTTTTGATTGACCAATCAGAGCCGAGTTGATGGCGATAACAATATCACGGTGTAGTTACTGAAAAACTTCAATATTTTTTAACATTTCCGAATTCATGATGGCGAAGTCTAAATTTACTCGTCCAGAAATTAACTAATTTTTACAAAGAAACCCATTTTAAAGGTTTTGGAAAAGGATTTACTCAATATTTTTTGCCTCCAATCGAAGTCTAATTGGATTAGCATTTTTATCGTTTTAATGTCACATACGAGTTTATTTCACAGAATTGCTTTTGAGTGAGCACAGTGAATGCATTGAACGCAACCATCGACGCAAAAGTTGCCAAACTTTGAACTTTAACTCAACAAGTCTGCGTTGACAGTTCATAAAGTGAGGTTAGCGAAATGTCGTTAGTTGAAAAATTGATAGCCTTAGTACAATAACATACAAATAACAAAGATAAAGACCAACAAAGCAAATTATCGCTTCAAAATTATCCATTTTTTATATATTTTTCTACTTTAGTTCACATTTATTTTTCTGTGTTTGCCTCACAACGCAACAGACGACGCTTCTATTGTGGTCAACCGCTCTTGAACTGCGTTGCGTGACAGTTCGAAGCGTCCTTAGTTGCGACTTGGTTGCGTTCATTGTGCTCCAAGGGTAAAGCTACTGCTTTTAAGGATTATTCCGGAGGGGCGGAAAACTTTTGCATATTCCAAAAAAGGCGAATTCCGTGACAGAATCTCTGTTAACTGATGAGATTTAAAAATAATAAAATCCCAAAGATCCACAAAAAAATTGTAAAAATTCATGCAAATAACTTCGGTGTGAATATAAAAATTCTATAATAGCATTCAAATTCTGAAAAAACGACCTTCAGTTTTATATAAATTGATGTCAATGCAGTAAACATTTTCGTTAAAAAAAATTGGGGGAATTTTCTCATTATCAAAAAATTGCAGGGGGTAACTTTTATTTAAAAAGGTATAAAAAAAACTTTCATTAAAAATATATAAAAAAAAAACGACTTTAATTCAAAAACTTCAATTCAAAACCATTGCAAAAAAACACGTTCTCAAACCCGTAAAAGGAGATGAAAACTTTAAAAATTAAGAAAAAAAATCAAACGAAATGAAAAAATAGTTAATAAAAAATCAAATGAAACCAAAAAACCATATCGGAAAAAACTCGTATTAGTTTTAAGTTTTTTTGCTTTTGTCTTGTAACAAGTTTAGGAAAAATTATCAAAACGGATTATAAAAAAAAACTTGATTAGTTTGAAAATTCTCTCACTTTTTTACTAATTTCGATATTAGTCGACGATCCGAGTGATTCACTTCCGCCTGGTGTGGACGGAGCGTGAAGGAGTCTTTGTAGACGCAAAACCTATGGTGAGGGAATTGTTTAATCAACAATTATTTTTGTAAGAATAACAGTAGATTTTTTACAATATTTTTTCTTCTTTCAAATTTTTATATTAAAATATTTTTCGTACCTATTTTCTATTTAGTTTGTGTCATAATGAAAATCTACAACTAATGTTAAAAAAACTTTTCTCCGTTTTTTTTATTAAGTATTACAATAGAAAGTTATTTACAAAAAACAATTTTTAACTAAAAGCAAGACATAATTTGATCCTTAATTGAAGTTGTAACAGAAAATGTTGAGTATTTGTGGTTATCTTAATTTTAATATTGTAGAATTTTTAAAGAATTTTTTTCCAATTTTTAATTGATGATTTTATGGTGAAAAAACCACCAACTAGTCTCTCAGGGGGCAGCTCTAAACCAGAAACAGTTCTTGAGATGCACTTACCTGTCAACTCCACTTTCAGATCCGAATAAGTAAAAAGAAATGTCGGATATGACAATATCTAAAATAGTGACCATTGAGCCGAATTAAAAGATATTTCAGCCAAATTTTCGCAGACAATTAAATGTTTTTTAACAACTTTTCAGGTTTACGAGTAACTTCAATTAAGAATCAACATCACTGATTAAACAACATTTAGTAACTGATTTGTTTTCCCATTTCTCTGTTAATTACTTACCAAACATTTAACAAAATATTAAAATTTTGTTAGAACATAGTTTCTTTTTTTTCGTATTATTTAAGGATTTTGTTAACTTTTTTCTTATTTATTTGTCATTCAATTTCTACATTTGCATCTACATTACTAATTGTAAATTTACAACATTTCAAATTACTGACAACTTGAAACTTACCGCTTCCTGTAAATAAAAAAGAAAATTCAAAACGATAATCAAAAATAAATTTCGTTTTATCGACAAATAAAAAACGAAAATGGAGAAAATGCTATTATTTTGTTAACAGGAAAAAAATCAACAAATCAACAGAAA
Organism: Chrysopilus asiliformis; assembly: GCA_964034945.1. Classification (NCBI taxonomy): domain Eukaryota; kingdom Metazoa; phylum Arthropoda; class Insecta; order Diptera; family Rhagionidae; genus Chrysopilus; species Chrysopilus asiliformis. The sequence continues at coordinate 14,974,418 of OZ035963.1, read as the reverse complement.
TCAAAGCTTGAATTTTGAACAAAAGAACTGAAAACTTTCTCAGAGCTCAATTAACTTTCTTGGACACAACAACAAAGACATGCGCTGCTTTTGTTCATTTCAATTTTAATTATTATAATTATTTTAAGTTTTTCTTTAAATTTATTTACAGTATTGAATTTTTGCTAACGTTTAATTTGTGTGTTGTTTTATTATTTAGATTTTCGTTTAGAGTGCAATTGAATTTCTTTACCTTTCTTGAGATCTTGTCGTTAGCTCCTCCACCACCTGTTGAACTGTTTGTTGAGCATGGATACGATCCGGTCGCCATATTTGAAAATGGAACCGGTTCCGAGAATTTTATTGTATGCAAAAGTTGCATAACAACGTTGGACACATTTCGAAAAGAGAGCTTCCGTCGGCTGCCCAGCGCTGATCGGACTCCCAAAGTGTTTAACATTAAAGGCTGTAAGAATTCATTAAAAAAATTGTTAAATTAAAAATATAATTTTATTAAATCGTCGATTCTCACTTTTCTCCGATGTGGAGGTGGAACTATGAAAAATGTATCGATGCCATGATCTCGAAGGTACGACGATCTTTGATCGCCGTGCCCGGCTTCGACTTCGTACTCTCCAGATAGTGAATCTAAGGTAGCGCGGGTCACATGAACGCGGCCCGGTTCACCCCCGGATTCCATGTGATTCGCCAGAGTGACATCATTTGACCAGACGTCAAACTGCCACTTGCGTAATCCTAAAACTCCGCAGAGGACGCGGCCTGTGTGAATTCCAACGCGCATATTTAAAATTACATCTGTCGCCTCCACAACAGTCCTGAGAAATAAAAATAAAATCGTCGTTTTTTAAAAATGTTTTTTATGTTTGATTATTTACAATATTTTTTCTTATCGGGAATTTCTGCTGGTTTTTTCTGATATAGTTTTAAAAGAAATGGCGTAGCAAAGGTTGGTGCACCCAAATTTCTCAAATTTGACAAACTTGGCATCGAAGGCTTTATCTGGCAATTTCAAAATTTCAAAATCCATTTGTGATTTCCCAAAAATACTGACCATATCGTTGCCAGGAAATTGAGAATTCTCTGGGAGAAGGGTTAACACATTGCGAAAAACCCGTTCCTTGATGCCAATAACCGCACTTGAAAGTTTTATCCAAATCGGTTCAGTGCTTCTCGAGCTTTAAGTGAACAGACAAACTTAATCTACATTGAAAGAACTATGCAATGTAAATTTTCAGCAAATATGAATTATTTGTTGTTTTGACATGAATTTCGTGTAATTTTGAAATTAAAAATGTTGAAAAATCACAAAATCATATAAAAATTACAAACCGATATTCAACAATGTGAAATGCATACACGGTGAAAAATCTGGGTTGATTATTCACACTTTTTCGGATTATAATCTATCCTCACTAAATTGAGTTTAAATTTTAAACCTAAAAGTTTAGAAACCTGAAATAGTTGAACCTAAATAGTGAAATCCTGAGTGCTTTGCTGATTTGTGAGGTTTTCTTTGGAGGGGAAATTGCAACATTTGTAAGGTTTTTTTTTGCAAGAAGGAAGTTATCACATTTTTAAGGGTGGTTTATTTTGTCATACGTATTGTTAAAGCAAATTTTTAATGGACTAATTTCCAGTCCATTAAGAATTTGCTACAAATGAAATTCGAACCCACATCCACTGGATTCTTATGCTGAACTTAATCTTTTAGCTTCTCTGACCCACAAAGACGGACTGACAAATTTGTTTTTTTAATAACTCGATGAACAGAAGTTTTTTTTTTCATCTTTTTGGTTGAATTCTTAAGCGTTTTGGTTCAAAAATTAAACTATTTAAAATTGAAAACTTCACTTTTTTATCTTTTTGGTTGAATTTTTCAACTTTTGTTTACAAAATCTCGGTTGAATTTTTACAGGTTTTTTTATTTGTTTACGAAATTTCGTTTTAGAATAAATATCAACTTTAAATTAAAAACTTCAATTCTAGAGTATAAAATTTAGCTTATACTCTATTTTTTTCTAAAAATTTTCAGAGAATTTATCACAAAATAAAAAAAAATCTTTCGCGAAAAAAAAGAAAAATTCAAAAATTTTATGCAGTGCTGACAAAATTTAAAATTTGCTGCACTAACTTCCACGAATTGGTTTGAAAATGACTCAAAAAAGGTCAATGATTCAAAAGATAGTAATTTCCACTTAACATAAATAAACTGACGTAATAATGCAAAGCATGATGATATCATTTATGATACTTACGCGATCGCATCGATCATATCCAGACCCATTTCGACGGCACATTTGGCGTGATCTTTCCGCGGCTCCGGTAAACCAGAAACGCAATAGTAACAATCACCGAGTATTTTAATTCTTAGACAATGGTTGTCCTGCAATCAAAATGAAGAAAACAAAATTTAATAAAATATTGTTTCAATCTGACAGTTTTAACAGTAAATTTATGCGCAGATGGTCATCGTTGCGTTTTGCATAATTTTATTGCTTTCTTTGTGAATTTCGTCAATAGCCGATTTCACTAAAAACCTTGGGTTGCAATTGTGTATTTTGTAATGCATAACATATAAATTGTTCAGATATTATGTAGATTAATCAAAAAATTCAGTTAAAATACTAAAAATGGTATGTATTTACTAAAGAAAGCTTTAATTTTTTCACGTCATATTTTAATTTTTTTTCATCTCAAATCATCCGTAAAATACGTGATGATGATTTTCTTGATTCCTTCCCCGTTACCGCCTTTATATTTCTACTGCTGGCAGAACTACAAATTTCAACCCCCCCTCCCACCGGCCCCACAAAATGGACTAAAAACCCGATAGAAATTAAAATGATTGTTTTTTTAGGTCTTTTTTACTGCACCAAAGGTTTAAAAACTTTTTTGAGTGGTGCGTTCTTCGGAGTAGGGATTTCAAAATAAAACCGGTTACCCGGTGTTTTTGTTTCGGTTAACCGGTTTTTGCGGTGTTTTTTTTTGCACGGTTATACCCAGTGTTTTTTAAAGCCAAAAACCGTTCAAAAAAACCGATCATTTTTTTTGTACGAAAAAATAATTTTAAACCAATTTTCGTGCAACTGGTTTGTAAGAGCCAACGCACACGCTTCATCTCGTCGCGGCAACTTTTGGTCCTCAAAATGCCTTTCCGACGTACACGCTTCTGCACTTTTTAGTAGGAAAAACTTGTTTACAACAAGCGATCGCTCATGTGTGTGTGGTTCTCATATATGTGTTGTATTTCCAGCTCATTCCCTTTCTAGCTAGCATCGAGGCAACATCAATTGCCACACTAGAAACTGCTAACAATAGAAGAATAAGGACTGGTAATTTGTTATGGCATTTACCCTTTCCTACCTACCTGAAAAATAAAACTACCTGGAATTGGGATTTCACAATTTGCATTCAATTTTTGTTTATTTGGGATATGTTTACGAGTCGGTAGCTAAGCACCGACTGATCAATGAAATTACGCACACATGCATGCTGACGTGCTACACGAGCGACTTCGTTTGTGTGCGTAAAATAAGACGAGAAGAACACTTTTCGAGTGGCAACTTTTCCCCTCTTGCCGAACTCGTTTCTTTCCCACAATTTGGTAAAGTTGCAGCATCCTGATCCCCGAAAGTTGTTCCGTGTACGCCCATACTTAGAAACACTTCTTTTTAGGCACTCTAGACCAAATACAATATTATATTGTGCCATTTATGGCCTCTTAATGGATTATATGGCACTTCACGTAGTATTATAGTGTATTTGTGGTGTCTAAGACCTAACCTACCCAATTTGAACAAAACGGGTTTTCGGTGTTTTTAATAACCGGTTTTTTGGACTCGGTTAAACCGGCCCGGTTTAAACCGAAGTCTTAAAAACCGTTTAACCAAAAATCGTTTTTTTTCAAAAGTTTGACATCCCTACTTCGGAGGCTCCCAAAACCTCGAGGATGATTGCGTTTTTGCACCGCTGATGGATTTCTTTTTACCCTTACTTCGCTTTTGATTACGTAGCGTGTTTTCTGGACAGGCCGTTATAACTTACGTGAGCCAATTGATCGAATCTCCCAAAAAGCTCATTTAACAGTCTTACTAATTCCTGAGCACTGCACTGCGATGCTAGCACCGTAAATCCAACAATGTCGGCAAATAAAATGCTGAAAAAAGAAAAAAATAAATAAAATTTAAAAAAAAGTTTAACAAATTTTTTTTAAATAAATTTTGATATGTTTTACGCCTAATTTTCTTTAGAACTCATCTCGATTAAATTACGTAAATTGAGTTTACGTAGATTTATGGTAAATTTAAAACGACATGATCATGAAGTTAAGACCTTGAAGGTTTAGTGGTTCACATTTACCCCATTTTAGATGTCATTTTAAATATTTTTTGGTTGTCTGATTCTGAGTTCCTTCTTTTTTTGGGGTATATTAAAATAATTTTTGCATAAACTTACTATAAGAATGAGTATAGTTAAACATTACCACTTTTTGGCGTATTTTTACCAGAGTTGGGCGTATTCAATTCAAAATTGAATGCATTCAAAATTCCATTCCCATTCACTTACTGAATGGTATTTGAAATTTTTACTCCATTACCATTCAGTAGTGAATGGTAATGGCCAAAAAATTCAACTCTCCATTCACTGAATGGGAATGTAAATTTATTTCCATTCCCATTCGATTTGAGTTGAGATTTTATGATTTTAAGTGAATGGTAATTCAATTTAGTCAAATGATTTTTTTATATGGAAAAATGCTCGAAATCGATCGAAATGAGGGAAAAGTTAATTTGCCTCAAAACGACAGGACCGATTTTTATGATCCATATCACATTGGATAGGGATCAGTGTGGCCTATAGTACTAGATATGAGGCATTCTAGAAAAACCAAAATGGCGGCTATTAGACGCCATTTTGTCCAAATTATCCCAATAAAGGCCTATCAAGATGGGTATCAAATGAAAGAGCTCTGGAAGAAACTTACAAATATCTATATCATGGGTATCAAAAAAACAAAATGGCGGCTGTTAGACGACATTTTGTCCAAATTACCCCAATAAAGACCCATCAAGATGGGTATCAAATGAAAGAGCTCTGGAAGAAACTTGCAAATATCTATAACATATTTATCAAAAACCAAAATGGCGGCTATTAGACGCCATTTTGTCTAAAATACCACAATAAAGACCCATCAAGATAGGTATCAAATGAAAGAGCTCTGGAGGAAACTTATAAATATCCATAACATGGTTATCAAAAAAAAGAAAATGGCGACTAAACATCGTAATAAAGATCCATCAAGATGGGTATCAAATGAAAGAGTTTGGGAGGAAACTTATAAATCCCTATATTTTATTTTATTTTTTGAAGAAACAATTGACTTATTTTTTTTTATTCAATTTTGCTTTCATCATCACTAATTTTTCATGAAAGCAAAATTGAATAAAAAAAATAAGTCAATTGTTTCTTCAAAAAATAAAATAAAATATAGGGATTTATAAGTTTCCTCCCAAACTCTTTCATTTGATACCCATCTTGATGGATCTTTATTACGATGTTTAGTCGCCATTTTCTTTTTTTTGATAACCATGTTATGGATATTTATAAGTTTCCTCCAGAGCTCTTTCATTTGATACCTATCTTGATGGGTCTTTATTGTGGTATTTTAGACAAAATGGCGTCTAATAGCCGCCATTTTGGTTTTTGATAAATATGTTATAGATATTTGCAAGTTTCTTCCAGAGCTCTTTCATTTGATACCCATCTTGATGGGTCTTTATTGGGGTAATTTGGACAAAATGTCGTCTAACAGCCGCCATTTTGTTTTTTTGATACCCATGATATAGATATTTGTAAGTTTCTTCCAGAGCTCTTTCATTTGATACCCATCTTGATGGGTCTTTATTGGGGTAATTTGGACAAAATGTCGTCTAACAGCCGCCATTTTGTTTTTTTGATACCCATGATATAGATATTTGTAAGTTTCTTCCAGAGCTCTTTCATTTGATACCTATCTTGATAGGCCTTTATTGGGATAATTTGGACAAAATGGCGTCTAATAGCCGCCATTTTGGTTTTTCTAGAATGCCTCATATCTAGTACTATAGGCCACAATGTGATATGGATCATAAAAATCGGTCCTGTCGTTTTGAGGCAAATTAACTTTTCCCTCATTTCGATCGATTTCGAGCATTTTTCCATATAAAAAAATCATTTGACTAAATTGAATTACCATTCACTTAAAATCATAAAATCTCAACTCAAATCGAATGGGAATGGAAATAAATTTACATTCCCATTCAGTGAATGGAGAGTTGAATTTTTTGGCCATTACCATTCACTACTGAATGGTAATGGAGTAAAAATTTCAAATACCATTCAGTAAGTGAATGGGAATTGAAATTGAATGGGAATTGAAAACGCCCGACTATGATTTTTACTAAGTTTATTTCATTTTTAAAGTAATCCTCAACTCATTTTCTACAGTGTTGATATAAACTAAATTAAATCGTAAAAAATTTCCCGGCGTTGTGATGACTTAAAATTCCTGCTCAACTCACCTGACATTTTCATGCTTTTGAATGTAAATGCGATGAAATTGTCCAGCGACTGGGGACAAAATATCATTCTTCATTTGCATAGCAACATGTTGAGGTAGCACCGACAGCAGTAAACGTTCCAATTTCTCATTCTCATCTTGAATTTCTAAACGTGATGCTATGCAATTTCGTGTGTCAAGGAAGGCTCGACGCTGCGCCCGTTCCATCATTATGTTGACCACCAAACCAGCCACATTTACTCCAATAAACATCACAATATTTGCAATCAACTGAAACGAAACCGAATAAAAGAGGAAATTAAATAAAATTAAATGTGAAAATACCTACTTATGTACTAAGTATAAGTGGTAAAAAACAAAAAGATCTCGGTAATTGTTTCTTTTTGTATTGAATTTAATTCGATGTGAATTAAGGTTAATGGAGTTTCCCGGAAAATTTCAAATTCAAGCAGAAGACTGAAATTAAAATGAATTCGAAAAATCCTTGAATAAACATTTTCTATTTTTTAAATCTAAAAGGATCATTAAACTAAAAGGAAAATTTTAACACTAGGGGCTTCGCCCCTGACTACTACCGTTATTGGCGAACAGACAGAAATACAGAAAGTAATATAAAAAAAATCAGAAGGATAACTTAAAAAAGAAGGATAACATAAAAAAGAAGGATAACCTTGGGTTGCCATGTACTTTGAAACCTGCCCATTGACGCTAGTAAGCTCCCCTAACGGTTTATTTTTTTTAAAAATCCCGTTTATCTATCTATATAAAAATGGTTGTTTGTCTGTCTGTATGTCTGTCTGTTTGAGATTACAAAACTCAAAAACTGCTGGACCAATTTTTACGCGGTTTTTTGGAAACCAAAAACCTTTTGTTTCTCACATACCTAAAAACCTTCTCTGCGTTGCCAGGAGAAGGTTTTTAGGTATGTGAGAAACAAAAGGTCCTGTAAGGATAACGCAAATATCCTTTTTCCCGTTTTTTCCGGGAAAATCCGCATTTGGTGGCTTCCGGGGTCGCTGATCGAATTCGGAGTTAGATTTTTAAAATTCTAAACGGAAGGTCCTGTAAGGATAACGCAAATGTCCTTTTTTCAATTTTTCTCGCAAAAACAGGCTTTGGGAGGTTTCAAGGTTGCTTACGGAAGGTCCTGTAAGGATAACGTTTTTCCCAAAAGTTTTAAATTATAAATTTATACAAAATTCAAGCTGGCAACGAAGGGTCTGCTAGTATACTATAAGGGCCCAGTTATAACGATCCGTAAGAATGATCAGTAAAATTTTTTAATTCAAATTTATTCACTTCTTCTACACCCAATTCCTATTTTTTTTTATTCAAAACGTGTTTATTTACTTCTAATCACTATTTCCATTAAATGAAATTGTTATTACATGAGTAATTTTTCCAAAAAACACGATTTAATTTTTTTTACGTACGAAAAATTTTTTCGTACATAAAAAAAATTAAATCGTGTTTTTTGGAAAAATTACTCATGTAATAACAATTTCATTTAATGGAAATGGTAATTAGACGTGTATAAACACGTTTTGAACTAAAAAATATAAGAATTGGGTGTATTAGTAAAGAAATCGTAATTAAAAAAATTCACTGACAGAAGTTTACTGATCGCTATAACTGGGCCCTAAGAAAGGTAAAAACATTCTCCTTGCCCTCAATTTTTTTTTTTAATTTTTGAAACTAAAACCACAAGTAAAGTTTTGGAATATTTGAAACCTAAATCAAAACATAATATCAGTAGTGATCAACACAAAACTTTCCTTTGCAATATTTAGTTTCGGAAAAATATGTAAAAAATCATATTTTTTCAAATATCGCGAGAACCATTAAAGATTTTTAAAAACCGTTAAAGTAAAAAATGTAAAATCTTATTTCCTTTAAATTTGGTTCTATGATTTTTTTCATAAAAGTGCATAATTTTAGAGAGATTTTCAAAAAAAAACAATTTTTTTTTTCAAATATCTTGAGTAAAACTAGGGTTTGTAATACCGGAATCATCGATACCGGGATCCCGGGTAATTTTTCAATACCGGAAACTTCCACCAACATCGTAATATCGATTTTTGAGCATTTCAATACCGGTTTTCGGGAAATCTTATTTTTATTCCCTATTTCACTTTATTTGTCTTCTTGAGATATTCGTGTAATTTTGAAACGCTTGTTTTGTCGATTTCGATCAGTATTTCTCCATAAAGACGAGATCGAAAAATCGCCGGTGCGACAACAACGTATGGATTTTGTATGGCGAGTCCTTTAGCTATTTAAAAAAGGTAATTACCTTTAGAGAAAAAAATCAAATTATGCATAAAATAATTAAATTTCTTATTACATATATTCACAATCAACAAATATTCACAATCAACAACTAATCTATCAAATATTTATTCAAAAATGATTGCAAAAAAAAATCATATGGCAAAACAACACTCAGACATTAAAAAAATCATAGAAATAATTATAAAAAAAATTAGTTTACGAGAAAGTTGAAACAATTCTATCAGCCAGATTTGGCATAAATTACATTCAAACTTTAAACGTGAATCTCTTAGCTGTAATAAATGACGTATACATCAAAACAATATCCAAGCGACGAGATAATTTTTTGCCATAATTTTGTTCCAAAAAAATTGTTTAAAAATTTTAATATTAAATTTATTGCATTGCTCCTTCACATTAAATCGAAGAGTTAAATTTAAAACCCCATCAAAAAAAAAGAAGTAAATAAATAAACAGTTTATGGAATTTATGTACATTTAATTTCAAACAATCGGATTCACAAATACAAATAGCGATTTAATTGATGGGTGTTATCAGAACAGGAACAAAATATATAATTGAAGACTGAAATCTAGTGGATCTGATAAATGAGCGGATAAATCACAGTAATTATGAATTTAATTAATAAATTTACCTGATTATATTCCAAATATTGAAAGGTGTCTGTGTAAATTTTATACGCTGTCAGTCCAATATGGACCGATGGTAAAATGATACCGAAACAAACAGCCTCCCAGATTTGTAATGGCATCATGGCGTATGCTAAAAACACAACAAAAACAATCTGCCAAACACCCTCAGCCATGACCTGAAAATTAAAAAAATCAAATTAAATTTTTTTTTTACATTTTGGTGATGTCGCATTTAATGCAGTTTAAATGTGATAAAAAATCGAATTAAAAAAAGGAAGGGTTATGAAAATGTGAAGCATATTAAGTGAAATAATGAAAAATAGTTATTTTTTTATAATATATATTTGGAATGAGTCCAGATATTTTAGGAACTGTTCCTTTTTTTTAGAAAATATAGCAGACCCTTCGTTGCCAGCTTAAAGTTTTTTGTATAAATTTTAGAATGCCAAAAAACCATAAATAACTTAAAAACTTTTGGGAAAAAACGTTATCCTGAAAACCTCCCAAAGCCAGTTCTTGTGAGAAACATTTGAAAAAGGATATTTGCGTTATCCTCACAAGACCTTCTGTTTCAAATTTTGAAAATCTAACATAGCTAAAAAACTGCTCCTGGCAACGCAGATCATTTTGCAAAAAACCGCATAAAAATCGATCCAGTAGTTTTTGAGTTTTGTAATCTCAAACCAACAAACATCCATTTTTATATACAGTAAAATCCCGATAATTCGTACCCCGATAATTCGTATATCCCGCTAATTCGTTTGAATTTGCTGGTCCCTTGAAAAAAATCCCGATAATTCGTACCCCGATAATTCGTATATCCCGCTAATTCGTATGAATTTGCTGGTCCCTTGAAATACGAATTATCGGGATTCTACTGTATATAGATTTTTTTAAATATAGTCTCGCATACTAAGAGCGATGTATCGTAAATTTGTTTACAGATTTGCTTACAACTCGAGAGCGACTACACTAATTTGTACGTATGCTTCAGGGGATTTTTTTTAAATAGCAAAGGGGATTTTAACCCCCTCTCCCGCCATCTTCGTAGCCGTTCAAGCAATTTGAATTCGGGTTTCACTATTGGATACGTGGCTGCCAAGGAAGGATTTCAGTACTATTTTAAAGGGAGGAAGGAAGGGGATGGATTGGTCCTTATAAATATTTAACTTTTTGCACTCCACACCAAAATTTAAACACTTAGTATGTCATCGTATAGGCACAAACAAGTATATACAGATAACCAATGCCCATAGTAGCATCTGTACCCATTTTTAGCTCGTAGCCGACAGTCGTAGCTGACAAAACGAAATGAGAAAATGCCGAAACGAGCCGACTGCGATCGTTTGCTAGATATCCTCTTCCCTTTCTGCCTTTCGGCGATCAAATAGAATGTTTCACGATCGTAGTCATCGCAGCCGGTTGGTTTCGGTATTTTCTTATTGCGTTTTGTCAGCTACGACTGTCGGCTACGAGCTAAAAATGGGTACAGCTGCTACTATGGGCATTGGTTATCTGTATATACTTGTTTGTGGTATAGGTGCCAGTGGAGTGCAAAAGGTTAATACAGGGTGTCCCAAAAGAGACTGAATGGTTAAAAATGTCAAAATCTTTTTTGTTTTCATTCATTTTTTTAAAATTTCTAAAAAAATTTAATTAATGGAAATTTTTTACAACTAATGCTACATTTACACGAATGACAAATTTGTCATTTTTTTCTTGTCATTATGTTAATTCCCGTGTAAATGGCATAATTTTTGTAATTTTTTCTGTCAGAAAATGTCAATCTCTCATAAAAGAATGAACTTGTCCATTCTTTTATGCCAGATTGTCATTCGTGCAAACGCAATATTAGTTATGACAACTTTAGCATTCAACTTTTGTCATAACTAATATTGCGTTTGCACGAATGACAATCTGGCATAAAAGAATGGACAAGTTTATTCTTTTATGAGAGATTGACATTTTCTGACAGAAAAAATTACAAAAATTATGCCATTTACACGGGAATTAACATAATGACAAGAAAAAAATGACAAATTTGTCATTCGTGTAAATGTAGCATAAGTATGAAAAATGATATCACTCAAATGGTTCCCATTCTGCCACTGACAAATATTGTAAAATTTTGGGAAATTCTTTTTAACAAAAGGTCACGAGGCTCGTTTGGTTTTGCGGAGGCGTGCAATACCGTATAGTTATGCTTTTGACGGGCTTTATTATACCTTACAGGAGAGCAAGTTACATTCAAGTGATGAACTGAGACTCTTAATGACGAATAAAATTGATAAGGAAGTGCACGTTTTAGCGTAGATTTGCACGATGAAAACGAGAAAGAGATCAACTTGGTGGAATTGCAAAACTTACGTAAAATGAATTTCTATTAATTTCAAGACGATTGAATGAAGCGAAAAAATGTTTACATTCACCCACATTAATTTCTCACAGACAAAAATAATCTAGAGATCTTCGATGTGCATGCATTCAACATGAAAAGTATATAAATTTTGCACGTCATGTCGTCCTTCGTAAATTGAGATCCGGATGAAAAATTCAAATCGGAATAAATTTAGATTGCAATTGACTTTGATCTATTTAATGGAAACTGAAGTGGATAAAATCAACTTGAACATCAATTTTCTGTCTCAATTTAGATATAAAATTGAATTTTTTTACAGCCCGGGAGTTTCAAATTGAAATTGAAATGGAAATTACTCTCTCGTGTTTAATGTTTGGTGTGGTCATATAATGCATATAATCGTAAATAACAATTTCCAAAGTAAATCAAACTTTTTTTGGAAAGCATTTCCAGTATTTCCATAACAAACGCAGATGAAAATTAAAATACAATGAAATACTTGTAATAATAACGTCGTGAAATTAAATTCTTTTGTGTTTTCTTGATCGACGTCAGTAAATTCTTTGGAAAAAGTTTTTCATCTCATTTTATTTTTGTTGTTCGGTGATGGTTCGTTGCCGTTAAGAAATATTAAAATTCAAATTTAAATTAAGAAAATGGTGAATTCTTTGGGACTATTCAAAGTTTTAATTGTAAGCGGTAAGAAAATTAAACATCAATGGAATTTCTTTTTAATAAAACCATTATTTGTTATGTTTTAATATATAGGAATTTTATTGAACTGCCAACCCGTGTCTGATAATGTTTTGATCACAGAATTTCAATATTTGGGATAATTTAATTATTTTTTTGTGGGGTTAGGGGAAAATATGGTTACGAGGTCACTGATAAAATCAGGCAGAATAGGTGGCGGTAAGCAGATAACTTAGCTCAAATGGGTGAGGAAAACCCGGCCTGGAAAGTCTATGGGGCCAGAGTTTACGGAAACAGACGCCGGCCGGGATAGGTCCTGCCTTAGGTGGAGCGACGAAGTAAGTAAGCTAGGATGTAAGAGATTTGTTAAGTAGTCTATAGATCCTTGTTAGGCAGGACTAGATCGGTTCTCCAGCTGTTATGCCGTTATTGATCAAGGGGAAATGTTGAGGCAAAGAAAACACACAGAATTTGTGACCAGTATTCTTGTCATGATTTTCTAGTTCTTTTTTGTTTCCTCGTAAAATATTCCCTTTACTTTCTTATACAACGTATAATAAAGTATTGTATTTATGAAAAATTTCGACCTCTTATTTTTGCCTAAAAACATTTCCCGAGCACTCCTGAGTCGATTGGAGCATTATTACATAAATGTCTTTCTGCCTGTTAATCTGTGTACAAAATTTCTTAAAAAAAGCTAGATCCATGAAATTTTACAGGGATATTTGGTCCTGGAGTAGAACTAACCTATCAACTTTGGGTGGAAATCCGTTAACGGGAAGTAATCATGGTGGCTTTTTAGAAATCGCAATTTCGTTTTGTGTGATTTATTCCGACACCACGCTTTTTTCGGTAGTCTTATGTAAGCAAAAGTTAGAGAGTCGAGTTTTTAGAGATTTGTTCTGAGTAGGTAAAATATTTCTGAGGCCTTTTCTCTCCGGGAAATATTTTTCTCGATTTTTTAGAGGCTTGTTCTGTGTATAGGAAAAATATTTCCGAGGCCTTTTCTATCCGGGAAATAGTTTTCTCGAATTGTAACAGGCTTGTTCTGTGTAGGAAAAATATTTCCAAGACCTTTTCTATCCGAGAAATATTTTTCTCGAATTTTTAGAGGCTTGTTCTTAGTAGGCAATTTTTTTTCGAGATCTTTCCTACCCTACACTTTTGTCTTTTACAAGAATTCGATATCTCGAACCGTTATCGATATATACCATTATTTAAAAAAAAAAACAGTTTTTTGCGATTCTCTCGAAAACTAACGGGTTCCCGGTGGTTCAATGTGAGATAAATTGACGAGAATAATATTTCCCACAATTTTGTTTTTCACTCTTATCCGCTATATTTTACCGTTATTGAGATATTTTTATTAAAATGTGAAAAAATATGTTTTCGCGAATTGTTTGCCAACCAAAGGTTTTTTGAAGTAAAATCTGTAAAAAGGAGAATAAAAGATACTAAAATTCACAACATTTTTTGCCCCTTACTGTAAATCGATATTTTAACCGTTATCAAGATATTTCAGATTTCGCAAAAAACATTTTTTTTCTGTGAACTAATATTTTTTTTTTGCACAGGAACGTATATTTTGTATGAGAAAGTCATGTATTGCTCACATCATATATTTTTTACAAGGAATTAAAGATTACATAGAATTTTCTAAAATTTTTGCTTGCAGTGTTTTTCGATAACTTGAGCAGTGTTTCAGAATTCAAGAAAAAAAAAATTAAAAATATTTGATGTGAACAGCACATGATTTTCTTATACAAAACCTACGTTCTTGCGCAATTTACAATATAGCCCAACGAACAAAATATTAGTTTAGTTATACATTTTTACTGCGTTGCATCGAAAACGCTACGATAAAAGCCTTGCATCGTTTCCATATACGATGCCTTTTTCGTCGTTTTTCGATATTTTTTCTGTTTCGATATTTTTATTTCATTCGTTTTTTTGATTTTTTTAAAATCTAATCGAATAAAAAAAAATAAACAAGGACGAAATTGTGTGATATTTTAAATTGAAAATACTATAAGTTTAATGGAAAACACAAATAAATAAAATAAATGAAATTGGTGTGAATGTTGATTGTTTTTAGAGATTTATTATTTTCGCTTACCTCTTTCGTGTCAACGGGGAATATATTTCCAACAGTTGGCATCGAAACGAAACAAATACATGCGGTAAAAAAAAGGATTCCGTAGCATAAATACGGCAGATGATGATCCTTAATAACGCGACATTGCAACAAGGCTAGGACTATCGCGAAAAGCAGGCACATTATGGAATTGAAGACATTCTGCAATGAAAAAAGAAAAAAAAATGTTTTTTTTTAAATATGTATTTTTATTTTTTTTTACAACAAAGAAACATTGAGAAATAAAAATCAATTTTAAAGTTGGAATTTATCACACGCGATGCGATTTAGAAATATTTAAATTGTAAAAAAGAGTCATTAACCATTTTTAATTGTTTTAATTCTCATTGTAGGAAACATGTATTACTAAATTTTTTTAACATACTAGCTTGCATACCCGTCGTTCCCGGGTTAAGTTTTTTCAAATTTTTTTTTATGGTCTATGTTGGAGCTAAACTTCAGGCCAATCGGCTCGGTAGTTTCCCGCGAAAGGGTAACATAGAGGAAGAGCTAAGTTTCGAGATCACTTTACCCCCTACCCTTACTCCCCCACCTCTCGGGTTATTTTTTTAGTGGGTCTGTGTTGGGGCTGGACTACCGACGAACATCTATGCCAAATTTCAGGCCAATCGGTTCAGTAGTTTCCCCGAGAAAGAGTAACATAGAGGGAAAACTAAGTTTCGAAATCACTTTACCCCCTCCCCTTACCCAGACTTTTTTATGGTTTTTCGTATTGAATTTAGCATCGCTGCGACCGTCGCACTACCAAACACTTCATCTCCCCAAAAATGTAGCGTATTTTATCGACACTCCTTTCCGACAAAATGGCGCATAACGTTTTTTTTTTGAAAAATACAAGCTTGTGATGTGTAGTACTAAAAAAATTAAAGAAAAAATATGTAGAAATTTAGCTTCAAAAATAAAAGCAAGATAAAAGGGTTGAGAGTTTTTGCATATTAAGTCCCCCCTCCTCCTCTGGGCACGGCGTTGTAGACTTCAAAAGTTCAGGTGTGTAACTGACGGAACACAGATTAAATTTCTTAATTATTATAAAAACATAAATGATTGTAGCAAAATAAATAAGGAGGTGTCGATAATATTTTTCAAGTTTTCCACAAATAGCTTTACCTGCTTTTAAGACGTATTTTACGAAAAGCCCGAAAAAGCTTACAAATGAAAGAAAAAAAATACATATCTTGCCTCAAATTTTATTTCTACTTACATGAAGTGTTGGAGCATGATTATATGCTAGACTGAGGGCAGCCATAACCCCACAGAGGACGACTACCAATGCGACTACACCAATCACCGAGAAACGTTGCAATTTCAAGGTGTAGCGCTGGTATAGGCATTCCAACTCGTCGTTCTCGAATCGCAAGGTGTTCCATGGTCGTCCTCTGGCTGCTTTTACAGCATGATCCATGACACTATAACTCCTCCTTCTCCTTCGGCCTTTCCTACGATTGCTACTCCTGAATTGGTGGCACTTTCAATTTAAGGAGAGCCGCCAACTCCTGAAATTGCATAGAATTTTTTTTGTCTAATTAGTAAAAAGAACACACGAAAAAATTCCAATTATCAATGTTTAAAAAGTTTAAAATGTAGTCAGGAGAGAATTTATTAAGAACTTTAAAAGTTTTTTTATTCTTTTCTTAGGGCAGTTGTTTGAAAACAATTTTTCTGTTCAATAACGTGACTGTTATACAAAACTCGGAAATAGTTCCAGTTGAAAAATAAAGTTTTTATTAAAGGGCAAAGTTTTAAAGAAAACAGAATCTTTTTTATTTTTACTTTCTTCTACGGAGTATAATAAAGTATTGTATTCATGAAAAATTTCGACCTCTTAATTTTGCCTAAAAAACATTTCCCGATCACTCCTGAGTCGATTGGAGTCATATTTAAAAAATGTCTTTCTGTCTGTCAGTCTGTCAGTCTGTCAGTCTGTCTGTCAGTCTGTCAGTCTGTCAGTCTGTCTGTCAGTCTGTCAGTCTGTCAGTCTGTCAGTCTGTCAGTCTGTCAGTCTGTCAGTCTGTCAGTCTGTCAGTCTGTCAGTCTGTCAGTCTGTCAGTCTGTCAGTCTGTCAGTCTGTCAGTCTGTCAGTCTGTCAGTCTGTCAGTCTGTCAGTCTGTCAGTCTGTCAGTCTGTCAGTCTGTCAGTCTGTCAGTCTGTCTGTCAGTCTGTGTACAAGATTTCTCAAAAACTAATAGAGCTAGCGCCATGAAATTTTATAGGCATGTTGGGTCCTGAAATGGGACGATCCTATCAACTTTTGGTGGAAATCTGTTAACCGGAAGTATCCAAAATGGCGGTTTTTCAAAAATCGCAATTTCGTTTTTCTCGATTTACTCCCAAACTACGAGTTTTTTAGTGTCCTTAAGTATGACAAAACTTGGAGAAAATAAAATTTCCCACACTTTTGTCTTTAGCTATAACTCGATATCTCCACCTGTTATCGAGATAAACCGTTATTTCCAAAAAAACAGTTTTTTGCGATTATCTCGAAAACTAACGGGTTTTTGCTGACTGAATGTATGAAGTGAATTAATGAGAATGGCATTCTGCACAATTTTGTCTTTTACCGTTATCCATTATCTTTTACCGTTATTGAGATATTTTCATTAATATGTAAAGAATCATATGTTTGCGAATAATTTGCAAACTAACGGTTTTTCAACAAATCAGTTAAAAGAATAATTAAAGCTGTTAACATTTTCTACATTTTTGCCATTTACCGTAAATTGATATCTTTTACAGTTCTCAAGTTATCTCAAATTTTGTACGTTTTTGATATTTTTGAATAAACCCAGAATTAATTGGGATGTCGTCTTAGGTTGACAACGCGACAGGGCTGTAGCGTAAATTGCGCAGGGTCGTAGATTTTGTAGAAGAAAGTTTTGTGTTGACCACAACTGATATTTTTCTTTGCTCTCAATCAAGTTTGTGGTTGAAGGAATTTGAAATACTACTTACTTAAAAAGAGTTTAGAGAATTGGAAAAAGTTATAGTGTAATTATTTTTAAGTCGGTAAATGAATTGGTTTGAAATTGTTGGTCTTTGGGTTAGTATAGTTATTTACAATTAGAGAACTTTTTCTAAAAACTGTTGCTTAATTTGGATTTATTACAATTCTAATAGAGGAAAGCAGAAAAAACTTATCCCAAACTATGCGCAATAGTGGATCCTTTTGTGTTAAGGTGGTCACATAGGCCAAATCCTGTAAGCCTGTGTGGAAGCTGGTAAAGCAGGCTCTGATGACGGTGAGCTATAGCTTTCATGCCAGAAACAGGCCGTAAATATACTCTTTTTCTGTTTTCCCAGTAAAATTTACTGAACGACTGATAATACAGTAAATTTTTACTGGAGAATCTCTAATTTCGTCCCAGTATTTTATATTTTTCCCGTTTTCCAAAAAGATCTGACACTTTACTGTTTCAATTTCTAAATTGGCTTCCATAATCTAGCGGTAAGTAAAGTGGCCGACAAATGCAGAGGTTCGAGCCTCGAAAGTGGTAAAGATTTTACAACACAACATTCTCATGTAAAACAAAATATTGATAACAAAAAAAAAAAATTTAATAGCAAAAAAAATTAGGTTTGAAAATAAATAAATGTTACCAAAACCATTCAAATGCTTGAAAAATTCCAAAAAGCATCTGAGAGGTTTTTTTTAGATTTTTTACTGTGATCCCAGTAAATTTTACTAAGATTTCCAGGAAAACTTACTGTTATTCCAGTTCTTTCCAGTTTTCCAGCATGAAAATTTTACTGGGAATACAATCCAATATTTACTGGGAGGAACATTAAATTTTTGGAGAAACAGTAAAAATTTACTGTACTTTATCGTGGTTGCCTTTTTACTGGGCTCCCAGTAATAGGGTAAAGTATCCAGATCTGAGCCCCGGCACCAGTTCTGAGCACCCCTGTTAATTTTCCGGCTAAAACAAGAATTGTGCGCGATTGAGCCGATTAAAACACATTTCACAACGTGATGAATTCTTCGAATTCAATTCTTATTTCTATAAGTTACTAAGCGTACTTAATTTAATACGGGGGGCTCAGAACTGGATTTTGGGATAATTTCCACATTTACACATAACTCTTTTTTTTTATCCAAATTGTTGAGGAATATGTATATGTTAATTTAATTTAAACATTTTATACTTTCGACTAGTAAGTACAAGTTTCTCAGAAAGTATACTGAAGACAAATGAAAATATGGTATGAAGTGAAAAAAGGCTTAAGGGGGCTCAGATCTGGGTATTTTACCCTATCTGGTTTAGAGTGCATAAATCAGAAATGATTGAATACTTAAACACAAAACATTATATAAAAACTGTTATAAGTGTTTTATGTTTTCAAAATGTAACAAAAATCGCGTAAAACTTTTAGAAACAAACATTCAACTATTGAAAATTTTGAAATTTGTAAATTTGTAAGGTTTTACCGCCCAACTACGTGGGGTTACAACATTTGTAAGGTTTCACAGCCCGACAACAGTTTAGCCGGATTTAACAATGTAGATCTAACCAATTACAGTGTGACCGTAGTAAGAGAAGGTGGAGGGGATGGATTGTTCCGGGCGGCACGTTTTTAGGGTGGTAAATTTTGGTCTATGACAAAAACTTTACAAAAATATTGCCTTCAAACATTTTGCTAAAAAAACTTTCAAGAAGGCAAATTTTAATATCCAGCTAGGGACCACCAAACCTTTCTTAGCCACTGTAGCGCAGAAAACCCGGGTGAATACCAATAAAATCTGCAATTCAAACCACTTAGGCCCGTTTGCGCGTATTATTCTTAAAAAATTAAGTTGTGGTTAGCCTACTTAAACCGTAGAAATTCTTCGACTTAATTTTTTTAAGTTGTACATAAGTTGCTAAGTTTTGTTGGTGCAAACGGCACTTAATCAACTTAAAAATTAATTCCTCTTTAGATTTCCCTATAATTTTATATGTTTCCGCATGTTTCAAGCGAATTACTTGTATTTATTTATAAAATTCTCCCTGAATGAAAGATCAAAGAGGAGTAACTTTAACGAATTTGATCGTTTATTATATAATTACATCGGTTTTATTTGATTTATATACCTTACAGTTCTTTCATTCTCTGATAGTCTTTGAAGATTGCAACAAGTTTTAATGACCAGAAAACTAGAAACAATAATGGCCAACTATTATTATTATTATAGGCAGCGTCTTGGAGTGGCTGTTATCAGTATAATCATCGTCATTAGGAGTTGATTGCTAACAAGAAACAATTCTAAGACATTGTCGACCATCAGAATGATGGATCGAAGGGGAAAGGGAAAGAGGAAACTGGAATATTCATTGAGAGGGAGGGAATCTCCTCTACGATTTCTTATTTGAAAGAACAAAGAAAAGATGGAAAAAACTTGAAGAACTATTCGTTCTTCATATCAAAAAAAAAAAAAAAAACATTCTCAAACGAATATAAAAAGATTGCAATCTGCGGCTTAGTTTATTGGCATTTCTTCTTCAAGATTTACCGCGAAATTCACATTCTCTATTGTGAGTCATGCGAAAATCTTTCTTTTTGTTAAAATTTGCTTTACCATCGATTGGCTGACTTGAAGATGGTGGGTTAAATTAGTTGGGGATTTGATATTCAGTCCGGCTCACGTAATTTGAAAGCAAGTTACCAAAGGCGCCAATTCGATAGTCAGTATCTTACAGAAATCGATGCCGACCAAACGATGAGAATTATTTAAGTGATGAAGTCAAGACGAAGGAGGAGGTGGATTGGATATCAAAATAGGAATTTCACAGAATTAACCAAATCGAATCAGAATCTTAAGCGGGATGACTAAAAGGGTCTGCTTTATCTGTTCTAACATTAAATGAAGACAAGTTGAATGTGACCCAAAAGATACTAAGCATAGAATTTTAGAAATAGGGGGTGGTTTTGGGGGCAGGAAATAACATAATTTACAGTGTAAAATTAGCAAAAGATAAATCTCCAAGAGTCACACAGAGTTAAATGGGACCTATCCGGGCAGTCTGACGATGGAACGTGAGCATAGCCGGGGACACGTTTCAAGGAAAGTCCTGAAAAATTGAAGTTAATGCCATCTCCGGCGCGGTGCAAAGAGGACGAAAGCCAAGAAAAATTAGATGGGATAGAGTAATATATATTTACCATTAGAACCCCATTTAACTTCATGTTTCTATTACTTAATGCTTTCCGTTCAGGTTCTTCTCTTTAAATAGCATTCGGGCGTGTGTTTTTTTCTTCTTCTTACTTTGGCTCCCTTTTGCGTGGGTATTTTTTTTTCTCTTTTTTTAAATCATTAATGTTAGTAGTTAAAACTATTTTTAGAACGTGAATGCATGCAGTTTAGAACATCGGATTCATGCCGCGTTAAAAGAACATTAAAACATTAAATGCTGAACGATGGCGATGATGAGCGAATGATATTTCTATTTTGTTTTTATGCTTTCCGACTGCTGTGGCGCTGGGTAGATTAGGTTTGTTTGCTGCGAACGAAGTAATTTTTCTTATAGTGTAACTAATCGACAGCGATTCAAATTAATTAAGAAGTCAACGATAGACTTTGTGGTAATTAAGAGAAACTACTTTAAATGGAAATCGTGAGGGTTGTTTAAAAAATCAGTTTCTCATAAAGGCAAGAAAGTAATTTTGCGATTTGATTTTGGCGGTTCCGGTGATGAGATTTTAAAAAAAATGTCTTGGAAATATCAACATTTCTAGCGATGATATTTCTGAAAGAACATATGAAGAACAGTCCGAATTCCTTCGATTCATTCTAGTCCATAGCAAATTTTTAACCATTGACGAATTTTGACCCAGACTTTCTTATACATAGTATAATAAAGTATTGTATTCATGAAAAATGTCGACCTCTTTAGTTTGCCCGAAAAATATTTATCCATTATTACAAAAAAGTCTATCTGTCTGTCAGTCTGTCAGTCTGTCAGTCTGTCAGTCTGTCAGTCTGTCAGTCTGTCAGTCTGTCAGTCTGTCAGTCTGTCAGTCTGTCAGTCTGTCTGTGACTTTGCCTCCCTGCCCGGATGAAAAATAGGCTTACGCCACTAGTAAAACTAAAAATCACTAAAATTTATTTTTTATGGTTTGGAGCTCTTAAAATGCGTTTTGAGTGGTACTTATATTTCGGTGGTCTGTGACAGCCACCAAACCTTCCCCCCTTTTGAATTGAATTTTCCGGCACGCAGAATATTTTAGTAACTTTTAACCAAATCAAAACTTATGGCGAGTTACGAAATTTTCAAAAAAGATTTGCCAAAAATTCTTTAATTCAATAAATTTTTGTTTAGCTTCCAAACCAAAAAAACGCGAAAACCATAAAACTTCGTCGCAGATATCAAACTTCAAAGGAACAAATTTATGATTGAAATTTTCGAAGAACAATCTCGTATATAACAAAGAAACCATAGCCATCTGGTTGCCTTCGATTCAATCAAAATTAAAAACCAATTAATATAAATTTAATTTTCTCTGGTAGGGAACCGCGAACCATGAAACCCATAAAAATTATTTAATCACTGATGGGATGACGATTGAACCTTAACTAAAATAATACGATATAAAAAATGAATTTTCCCTTGGCCAATTTGGCCCCATGACCTTTTTGCTAAAAAGATTCTTTTCCTCGCATCTGATATTTTTCTTTTTTTTCCATTTTATCTTGAAAACATTCTTTGTCTGTTGAAATAGGTTAATTTTGGCCATTCCCGGTCGGTTCATTTGTGAATTATTTACCAACAGCTGTAGATTATGTACAGTTGAGGCCTGAAGACAGAAAATTCTAATTTACCCCATCTGTACATTTTTATATCGCCATCTGCATGGTTGATCGTTGAGCTTCTTAATATACTCTCGGCGGGTGAGATTAGACTACCTTCAAGTGCCAAAAATTTACGACGGAGTCATGTTGACCGTTCTTAAAGGTGAAAAGGGTAATTTTTTTAAAAAATAGTCATTGAGCATGGGGTATTGTCGGTTAGATAGGGTTTTCTTGTAGATTGTAAAGTACCCTAAATTTCTTACAATTCCAAAAATCTATACCTTCTGATTTACGGTTAAAATATCTTTTTTATTGTTTCGTTAATTTTTTTTGGCTTTTTACAGGATATCTCACAAATTTTTTTAAAATAGATTTTCAGAGGAAAATACCTTCCCAAGTAACCAAAAATAGTTACATACCGATTACGCGACGGTCGCACAGGGTGGATTGCAAAGTATATGACTGATTGCTTTGACGACACAGCAACATGACTGGTCAAACATAACAAAAGCTATAATTGCCAGTCTGGCAATTATTGAAAACCCGTATGGTGATTTAATTGAACAGCGAACAGTTGTATCAAAATTTCACTTTGAAGTTAAACTTTCTAACTTTTGTTCCTGCACTTTTTTGATAAGATGCACCGTTTTTGAGATATTCGCAAAAATCGTTTTCGCTAGTATGGGTACCCCCCCCCCCCCCCCCCTAATGGTCCATTATTGCCCATGAACGAACTTAGCCTCGCATTTTACGAAATACGGATCTGGGCAAAATTTTAAGTCTGTAGCTTAATCCGTGCGCCCGCAATCCGCGCCACAGACGGACGGACGGACAGACATGCTAAATTCAACTTTTTTTTATCATTCTAAACACACTGGTGTAATTCATTTTTTTGTGTGATGACGGAATCTTGGCGTTACAAATGGTAAGGCAAATCTAATATACCCTTTGGTTTCACCATACGGGTATAAAAAAGTAATCGATTTGCGATCGGTTACAGAGTAACCAATTTGCAACGGTTTGTTTGCAACTGGTCACAAAGTAACAAATTCGCGATGGTATTTTGTGAATGGTTACAAGACATTGGTTACATAAACCGGTTTGCTACGGCTACTTTGCGATCAGGGTCACATTCTAACCTAAGTCATAAAGGGTTTGTTGGAATTCTTTTAAATTTTCTACCCGAAATACCACCAACGGGACGGGACGCATTAATTACCAAATAAAATATAGATATACCGGCATCAGTCCTAAAGCAGAAAACAGAAGCTACGACTTATTGTCCTTAAGTGGAGCCAACCAAGGCTAATACAAAGAAAGACAAAAGGAAATTTTCTTGGAAAATACTCAAATGAAACCGAAAATTAAGTGAAACGGCTTTTTATCCCCGGCCCGGGTGCTTTTGCAGCCCCTCTTTTCACAATCAAAAGACTCAAACAACCCAAAGAGGCAGATTTCTACAATTTGCAGCGTTGGGTAAAAAAACGGGGTAGAAGGTGGAAAAATCCACTTTTAGAAACATTTTCACATCATCACAAGTTTCTTGTATTTCCGTTCGTTTTTAATTCTGCCCCTTCACCCCGTAAAAAGTTTTCACAACTAATTCGACAAAAGTGTGGAATAATGCATTGTTTTAGCGCTAGAGTACCTGAATTGCACTGTTTTCCGTTTCTCGTATGGATTTTCCGCAACTTTCCACTCACACTTCCCCACAAGTTTCTTTCTTTCGACACAAAGAGCCCTTTTTCTTTATATCACATCGTTGAGAATTTTCCAATTGTGTAGTTTTCCGTTCGTTTATTTTTCTGGTATTTCAGAATTAGTTTTTGTTTTTACTAAAACTATGAAAAGTCGACACTTTGGTCTGGGGAAACTTAAATGAAAAATTTCCCATAGCGGAATTAGTGAAAGGATAAAATCTCAAAGGAATATTGTTGAAAAGAAAAATTCATGCGAGAAATGAAAATGGGAGAATTGCGGTTTTTTATCGGATACACGTTGGGGTGAAGAAACTGAATGGAAATATAATAAAAATTTTAAACCGACAGCCCTAAGGTGAGTTAAATTTCTAACAATTCTCATTTGTTTGAGTGGCCCATAATTCTGATGTGGGAAAAAATCGAATTTGGTAAAAAATTTATCGGTAATTTAGGTTGCACAGGGATAATAATTTTAAACTGTTTAACTTTTCTCGAATTCTTAGTGGGATTTAGAAAATATCTTGTATTAGTTACACTCTAAACTAGATTTTAAAATGAAGACACGATATTTTAATATTTTTTATTTATATAAATAATCAAATGACTGAAATTTCAAAATGACGTCTGTCTTTCGCCTCAGTTATATGTATATCCTTCTTAGTCTTCGAATATATATCCTTGCCGTTAAAATATCATTACGAACTTTTTGACTCCAGAAGCAAATTCAGTGACCATAAAATCTCCCTGACGAGATTTTTTCCCGAAAATTTGAGGAAAAGGATAATCACAGAAGGACGAAATAGTGAAAATATTGTATTATCATCGGACTTACGTCTGTGTGTAAAATTTGAGTGGAAGTGGGTCAAAATTAGATTACAAGATTTGACCCTCACAGACAAACAGTTAATTTACAGTTTAATCCTAATCTCTTAGGCTCAAAATACCTCAAAGTATTGAGTGTTGAAAAATCTTTCGATACTCGAACCTGAAAACTGTGCGTTTGTAGACCACTTACATACCGCTAGACCATGGAAGCCAATCATGACTATTCTGAGATATATGCGTTAAGGGCCCAAACGTAAGGCGGTAGATTCGATCCGCACCGCATTGTCCAGAACCAGCTGATTGCTTTTATGTGATTTATTTGCTTTAAAAAAAATTACCATATTTGCCTTTTGTCACGGCCAACACCAAACGCGAGAAAATTGGAGCGGGTAGTTTAACCTCAAAACGTCAGAAAAATGCAACATTACGTATGCAAGAATATCGATTGTCGTGTATCGAATGAATATCGAATAAATAAACGCAACGCGTAAAGTAGTAGAATCAGGAAAAAAAATTTGGATGGCGGGAATACTAGAAAATACTTGGACGAAATCAGTAAATCCCTAGCAATAATTTACTGTGTTCTTAGTAAAGTTTACTGTGTTCTTAGTAAAATTTACTGTGTTCAGGATTTTACCGTCGTTCTGTAATTTTACTGGGAAAAAAGGAAAAGAAATCCCCAGTTCCACACCTGATTTCGAGTGTAGACCTGATGGAGACGTTCCTTTAGGGCAGGGATACGCAACTGGCGGCGACATTCAAGCTTGACCCGTAGAAAAAATTTAAAATAAATTGAATTATTAGCACATAAGCACTATCCTTACTAGTTGCAAAAATTTTGATTCTGCGTCGTGGTAACACTAAGAAGGCAAAAAATGAAGTTTTAAATTTATTTGCCTTATACATTTGGCCCGCCAAAAAATCTAGTTGCATATCCCTGATTTAGGGGCTATCCATAAAACACATCATGCTATTTTTTGCCTTTTCTGATCCATCTGCCTTCCACCTAATCCATTGTCCTGATTTTTTGTAAGATTACGTTTGAGATTTAATACTGGCGCAACACTTCC
This sequence comes from Chrysopilus asiliformis, assembly GCA_964034945.1. NCBI lineage: Eukaryota > Metazoa > Arthropoda > Insecta > Diptera > Rhagionidae > Chrysopilus > Chrysopilus asiliformis. The sequence continues at coordinate 14,948,371 of OZ035963.1, read as the reverse complement.
TTCTGAATGCGTGACGAATCTTATGGACAGTCCCTTACAATTTTTAAACTTTTTTGAATAATAGTTTTCAACATCTGAAAGATGATATTTGCGCATGTTTTTTTTTTAAAAAAAAACTAACTTTGTTGAAAGTTTGAATAATTTATAAAGCTCTCACAGTTATTCAATTCGCCACCTAAATGTAAAATTTTATCTATTTATAAACATATTTATGAAATAACTTCAATCAGCTGAAAAAAAAAACATTATTTGATCGCAAACGAAAAGAATGTGTAGTTCATGGGCGATGGTAATAAAAATTTAAAATATCGCGATCGTTGTTCTCATTTAAATCGAGTCGTATGAGAAAATTATGATAATTATGATGTGCTTATTGCCGACAATATAACAACAATGATGTTTATTTACAATCATACTGGTTGGCTGGTGAGTTATATGAAAATAATAATTCACTCGTACCGAATATTGTAGCAATTTTGAACAATTCATTGGGCAAAGTCACGATCTGTGCACGTTTTTTGTGTTCTGGAAGAATTGTAAAGTGATCACTCACGATAACCTATGGACGGTTCACAGCATTTGTCTAATAATAACTTGAATTTGGTAAGATTTTTGTCAAAAGAATGGGTAAACGGGGAACAAAAATTTACATCCCGATTCTGATAGACTTGTCACTTGAACCGATACGACTCTAGTCGAATCGCAACTTGTGACTCCGACATATCGGATGACATCCAATAATCGCTTAAGTTGAATATTGCTATTTTGAGTGGTTTGAAAATTTGACAAATAAATTTGATCGTCTAAATGTTCCGTCACGGACAATTCAAATAAATTTGACTTGATCAAATCAAAATTGATGTCTAATAATTTGATGGATCTACGCGCAAAAGTTCGTTTTTTGAGTGTTTGGGGGTTTTTTTTTGTGGTACTGGAAATGATCGGGTATCAAAAAATACTTGACTTTTTCTTTGCACAACCCTTTGTTTCACAAAAATTGTCAAAAGGGTAATTTAAAAAGAAATTAAATTTTTCTTTTGTTTTGTTTTGCTACAGTTAACGTCGCTAATAACTGCAGCTGAACTGTCATCGAGTATTCATATTTTTTTTGTATACAAAACAATAACTTTGAAAAATTTATTGGACCGTCTTAAGTCCAATTCAGGCTAACGATTGCGATTACATGAAAGCTTTGATCTGATTGGTCGAGGAAGCTCAATCGTAATAGCAATCATTAGTCTGAATTGGGCTTTAATCAGGCGAGGGCAAAAGCGAATTGAAAATTGAGCAACTTATACAATTATAACTACAAGAGAGCGGTAACCCAGTCATACATCTAATGGAATGGTACCCTGGCTATCGAATGGGACCACCCCCACCACCTAAAGCACGTTTTAGCATTTCGCCTTTTCCAAGTTTGACTTTTAAGACTAATTTTTGAGAGGTGAGGTCTGTGAACACAAAAATGAATCTTAAAAACGATTTAGAACAGAGTAACACTTTAGTCCGCAAGTTGAGACTTAAACGTGCACTATTAGCTGCTTGCTGAAATCCGCTGATTTTTTTATGTATTCCCAAAGGACGAAAATTCGCCGATTTGCCCAGGTCTGGTCTAAATACACTTTGGGCCATCTATGCTATTGAGAAAATTGTATCAAGTAAATTTGATCGTCTAAATGGAGATTCAGAAAATTAGCTCCCCACCACCCCTCATCTTTTGACCGAAACATATGTATTGCTTTGTTGATCCAAAAAAGTGTTGACCGAAACATTTTTTTGACCTCGAATTCGCCTAATATATGGAAATCGCCTTTAAATTTTATGACTTTACAAATCTTGCATAATATCTGGCTACATATTCACATTGCATAACAACGGGTTACATTTCTATAACTATTTGACTAATATTCTGAACGACGCATTAGCATATTTGAAAAATTTATCGCGTCTCATTTAGACTTAAATTCCGTCAAATGGAATCGTATCAAGTGAAAAGATGTTAATTGAATGTGATAAGTCTAGAATTATTATAGATTTGATATAATTTCTTACTTCAATTTTGAACGAATTTTGAAAAATTGCGGTGTTTCATAATTGAGGTACATGTCGATCAAGAGATGTGTAAAATTATGTATCAAATTATTTTTAATATGATTTCGGTCAGACAAATTAAGATCGCAAACTACAAATAAAATGTAATTTACTCAAACTTATCCATAGGGTGAGATGGGCTGAAGTGGAAACATCAAAATTATTCTCAAAGTCCTTAAACAAACACGAAAATGTACTCGAAGCCAGCCACACTAATGCAATTCTCAAACACCGTAATTTCATTAGAAAATTGGTAAATCTGGGAACTTCCTCAATATGAAGTTAATGAACACAAATACGGGCTCTGCGACGAGGGTAAAAAAAAAATGTGGGAAATTTTTTCTTAAGATGCCAACGACATTTTTTTCTTCGTGATTTTGAAGGTCAAAAATGTGTCTAGGGACACAGTTTCACTTTTTTTAGGTTTCTTTAAAAAAATCAAAGCTCAGTCAATCGAATAATGAAACCATCAAGCATCATAATTCAATCAATTTACCTTTTCGGCCACACTAGGTTGACTCTCTTTACAGATAAAAAAGCGTGAAAACTTTAGGTTTTGCAGGTTTCTTTTCTTTTTTATTAATTTTTTTCGAATAATTTTCCACCTGCGTCACTTTGTTGCGCGTGTGAGAAAAATTGTCACCTGTTACGCTTATGGAATTTTTAATGAAGACCTTCAATCGTTTTCACTCAAATGTCCACAAGAATTATTGGTTGGATGCTGGTGATTTGCCCGCATCTCGAACCAAAGACCTAAAAATTAAATAAAAGTAGAGAAAAAAATGTTCGATGATAATTCAATGTTGGACATTTAAAGAAAAACCACATGGGAATTGAATCAAACTCCATAAATTCGATGAATGGTCATGCAAGCAATTTTGTTGTCTTTATTGACAGTAACTGGAAAATGACGCATGAATTTATTATTTGAAATCGGCTGAAGTCTGTTTTTCAAACTGATTATAATCGAAATTATCGTGGATTAAACGTCATTTATGTACTGTGCCAAATACTCTTGAGTATTTTTGGATTTATAATTAGACCGATTTGATAATTGAAGACATTAAATAATAACAATGCGATGAGCGCATAATGCAAATCTGTTTTAAATCATTACAAATATTTGATCTCGTTTTATTTATGCGTTTTTGGGTTAAAAATTAGATTTTCTTAAAGTTTTTGAAAATATTTACGTCGAAATGTGAATACAGTGGAATATAACGACCTATATAATGTTCAGCCCGTACTTTAAATCGAGGATCCGTTTTATCATATCATACTAATATATAAAAATTAGTTGGTGTCTGTCTGTCTGTCTGTTCCTCTTTCACGCAAAAACGGCTGAACCGATTGACTTGAAATTTGGCATGAGTGTCTGTGGTAGTTCTGGTTCCAACATAGGCATACGGAAAAGTAGCGCGAGGGGTGGGGGAGTAAGAGGAGGGGGTAAAGTGTTTTTGCAACTTCGTTTTTGCGCTATGTTACTCTTTCGCGGGGAAACTACTAAACCGATTGGCCTGAAATTTGGCATAGATGTTCGTCGGGGGTCCAGCCCCAACACAGACCCATTAAAAAGTAGCCCGAGAGGTGGGGGGAGTTAGGGGAGGGGGTAAAGTGATCTCGAAACTTAGCTATTCCTCTATCTTACCCTTTCGCGGGGAAACTACCGAGCCGATTGGCCTGAAGTTTAGCTCCAACATAGACCATAAAAAAAATTGAAAAAACTTAACGCGGCAACGACGGGTATGCAAGCTAGTAGGGGAGACTGGTCCTCATTGTCACAAGTACTAGTTGTCACAATGGCTATATCTCTTAATTCAGAAATATTTTTGAAATCGGTTCTTCGGCAATTTAGAAGCTCACTCCATCACTACCAACCTCAGAAAGTGTCCTGGCGATCGACCTCATGTGTTACGTTTTTTAACTCGAAATCAAAAAATATCGTTAGCGAGTAAATTCTAATGGATTTTTTGATTTTGTTTATTTGTCATACATTATTAAGATAGAAGTGTATTTTGATTGGTATCTCTTAGGACATTGATCGACTTTAAACGTAATTTTGAGTGTTTAGGTTTTACGTTAAGTGTCATAGGTTTAAATGGCTGTCAAAAATTATTTGTCTGTCGGTACTAGTTGTCTCAGGGGCTATTTGTCACTGCAGAGCACGGCTATTTGTTACTGCAGAGCAGGAAAATCTGCAGATTGAAGAATCTAAAACCCAAGAAACATAAGAAGCAGGAAAATAAAGGACGTGAGATACAGAAATGAGTAGTTAACAGCGATGAAGATGAAGACAACGAAGAACTACTGTCCGTGGTTTGTTATGAAACTTGGTCCAGTAGCAAACCCACTGCAGGGTGCGTTCAGTGCATCAAATGCAGACTGTGGGCTCATGATAGATCTGCGGGGCAAAGAGTTTTTTTTTTTGTTACCCTAATTACGCCGGAAATGACCTGTGACAACGAGGACCGCACGTTGTGACAACCAACCCCAGCCTTGGGGTAAGTTGTCACAGTAGACTTAAATTTTTATTACAAAATTTTCATGACGTTATTACTTGAATTTTTAAATAATTTGTACAATTAATGAAGGACGAAAGTCCAAATATATGATTTATCCGTTTGACTTGGCAATTTAACTTCATTGTCTCCAGAAATAAGGATTTTTATGATTTTTGTGACAACTAGGACCAGTCTCCCCTACTCTATATGCTGCTGTCTTATTGCATTTAGTATACCGTTTATAACGCATCGAATCAATTGTCACCAAAATAAACTACACAAGAGTGTTTGGGATGACACAAGATTTTGATTTCCGCATGTCTATCCGTCTGTCTGTCCGTCCTTCTCCCTGTCCGTCCCTGAACACTAATTTAGAGAGACGGATCAATCCCCCTCCCCCCTCTCCTATACAAATGGTTCATAAAAATGTTGTCGGTCCTCATATAGAGTATTTGACGATTGCCTCCTGGGAATTTTAGCTTTTCTTACGTGTAGTATATAAAATGCTGATATACACCGGAAAAAAAGATCAAGATCAGGGATGGCCCCAATTTGTCTTAGGAGGGAAGTAGATTGGACCAAAAATAGTAGTAGATTGATATTAATAGTAGCAGATTTTCAAAAAAACCTTTTCTACCTATGCCGATATACCAATTTGTATAACTAAAGCTAAATAGCTTTATCACTCATAATACCCAAATTCTATCAACAAAAAACTTGCTGTAGTTCAGAAAATAACATTAAAAAACTTCTTTTGTATTGGCTGCCTCATATTTAATTTCGTTAGAAGCTTTTTACATTTAACATGTATAATACAATTTTTTGGTTGATTCATGTATTTTACAAAAAATAGTAGTAGATTTGATTTACTACGCACTAAGGCTTTTGAATGCGAAAATAGTAGTAGATTTACTACAATTGTAGTAGGGGAACATCGCTGATATGTAACATTCTCATAATTAGATTTTAAATTGCGGTGTAAAAAAAATCAGGTGACACATGTCGAAATTTTATTTTATTTGGAGAAAAAATTATCAATTCGTGTGTTATTTGCTTGTACCCAAGCCAACTGATAGGCTTCTTTCTGCAGTTGTCTCAACCCTATATATGTTTTATTGTTTTATTTTTGTTTTATTGTTTTATTTTTGTTTTATTGTTTTATTTTTGTTTTATAGTTTTATTTTGGTTGCCTAATATAATAAGATAATTATATTAGACGAATTGAGAAAAATATTTAATTTTTCTACACGTTTGTTCGCCGAAAAATTGATATCAAAGTTTGATCTTAAGAGCACGAATTTAGAAAGGAAAATATAAATTGACAGATGGCACTAAAAAGCCGCCATTTTGGTTACGGTTAACGGATTTTCAACAAAAGTTGACAGGATCGTGCCATTCCAGGATCAAACAGTCCTGTAAAATTTCATGGCTCTAGATTTAGTGGTTTTAGGGACTGACAGATTGGCAGACAGAAAGACATTCATGTAATAATGCTCCAATCGACTCAGAAGTGCACGGAAAATGTCGGACGGGTGTTCCTTTAGCCACCCTCCTCACCTCTCGGCTCGGGGTACTGGACGTATGGCCACCCTAATTATGCGTAAAAATTTTATGAGTAATTTCAACCTTACAAATTCGGGTTTTTAATTAATTGAGATAAAACTTATTTTTCTATTTTTCGTGGACGCGAACGGTATTTAATAAATAATTTTAAAGGATTGTCTCAAGCAATTTATTTACGAAATTACGACATTGTTGTTATCATTTTTATCTTGACACAAATAAATTAGCTCATATACATATTTAACAAAACAAATTAGACATTATTTCCCGAAGCATCATATTTTACGACTGTCATTTTCGTAACTCACATTGAAATTCGCCTCCAGATCTTGATATGAATTTTCATAATCTAAGTTATCATTGAAAGTTACCATCCCGAATATATGTGGACCGGAAAATAATATTAAACTTCGCAACAGTCGCAACCTTTTCCTGTACCTTTTCTGTTTAACATTCGGTGACACAACCCAATTTTTCGACTCTCAAAAACTTTTGTTCCAAGACATCAAAAAAGTTTTTCAACAGATTTACCCCGGATTTAATGGCAACATAAGTACAACTTTTCCAACTTTTATCAGCCAACCGCTCATCCATTCTCGTATTAAATACAAGTATTTCATATCAACTCCTTTAGCGAAAGTATAAAAAAAACTGAGCATACAGCTTTCCGAGTGATGCAAGTGATGGTGAAATTCGGTACAGGGAGAGCGGGCAAAGATTTAAACTTAAAACACAAGCTTGATGAATGTCGACATTTTGGCTTTCATACAATTGCATGTTCTTGTCAGGAGCAACATCCCATTTAGCACTAATCATCATCCTTTATGTTGTTACTTATTTGAAGCAAAAAGAAGATTTCAAATTAAAATCATCTCCGAGTCGAACCGAAAAGTTACCAACCATCTTGATGTAACCTTATTTTCGCTACAAGTCAGAACGAATCATTTTCGGTTGCAAGTTACAAACTATCAGCAATTTAAACTTCACTTCCTTGTAATTTCCTCTATTTACCTGTCTTTTTGTGTGCACAATAAAATGGTAAGTTTTAGTTTTTAATTCTGCCCTTTCCGTGTTCTATGAATGGAAAGATTTTCAGGACACGGATGCATAACTTACTTTATTTAGCTATACTGAACTTACATTATAATTCTATGATCCATCATAGTGTAATTGCTTATCAGTGTAAGATATTTTGAACATTAGTTTATGTACCTGAACATCTAACCAACTACAGGTAAATTTTCTGATAGACGAAGAATTTCACACTTTCTTGGATTTCAATAAGGGTATTCATGAAACGAGATAAGTTTATCTGCATATTTTTACGTGGAGTGTTAGGCACACACACACACACACACACACACACACACACACACACACACACACACACACACACACACACACACACACACACACACACACACACACACACACACACACACACACACACACACACACACACACACACACACACACACACACACACACACACACACACACACACACACACACACACACACACACACACACACACACACACTATATACCTCTAAATATGTTATGTATTTTATGGATAGCTCCGAATTACATTTTAAATTATGTTTTGCGACAAATGTGCATAGACTGAAGGAGACAAACAAACCACACACTGCGCCCCAACCAATTTGACCAAAACTGTTCACTTGGAAAATATTAAATAACACACGATTCTATAAGTGGTTTTTATTTTCCTTTCCATCTAAAAGCATAAAAAATACAAACATAAAAAACGTTTTGTTGCTCAAAACAATTCATGAGGGTGAATGGTTGTTTCGTAACGGTAACAAACCGTGTAACAAGATACTAAAATCAAAGTCAAAAAATCACTTTTCTTTGTCTTTCTGAAAAGATGAATCTCTTTGATGATGGAAATACATAAAATAGCTCAATAGGAAAGGGTCCTCTTCCTTTCATGAAACACCACTTAACCTCACATTTTCCCGAAACTATAAAATTCAAGTGTTTGCTATTGATGTCGTCGCTGTAACCCAAACTGACATCAAATAATGGTCGTCTAAATCGTGAATAGAAATTGGGTCATTGGACAAGTAGTTAGTGGTTGACATAAGAAGTGCCATCAAATAAACAACAGATTAATGTACGGACGACGTAGATATTTCGGTTTGGTTAGGATCGATTCATACTGATTACCCCAAGTGCAGATAGCATAATCATAGAGGGTCTCTATTCCTACTGCTGCGGTTGATGATGCTCATGAATAGAAATGGGTGGATGTGTAACTAAAATTACCACAAATCCCTGTTTCGTAAATGTTGGCACAATGTTGTTAACATATGTGAAGGAATATTTTGTAATTGTATCCAGTAATTCCACTTATTACTTTCTTATACGAAGTATGATAAAGTATTGTATTCATGGAAAATTTCGACTTCTTAATTTTGCCTAAAAAAACATTTACCCGACCACCCCTGAGTCGATTAAAGTCATATTTACAAAAATGTCTTTCTGTCTGTCAGTCTGTGTACAAGATTTCTCCAAAAACCACTAATTTTGTAAGGATGTTTGGATATGGAATGGGACGATCCTATCAACTTTTGGTGAAAACCCGTTAACTGGAAGTAACCAAAATGACGGCTTTTTAAAAACGCAATTTCGTTTTCCGCGATTTACTCCGAAACTACACGTTTTTCAGTAGTCTTATGTATGAGAAAAGTTAGAGACAATAATTTTTCCTACATTTTTTGTCTTTCACTAGAACTGCATATATTGAGCCGTTATCAAGATATCCAGTTATTTGAAAAAAAAATCAGTTTTTTTTTGATTATCTCGATTTTTGGTAGTTCAATATATGAGATGATTTGAAGAAAATTATGTTTGCCACAATTTCATGTGCTGCTCACATCAGATATTTTTTTTAAATTATTTTCGGTGAAAAAGACACCCTCTGAGATGAATGACAAATCATTTGTAAACGATTAACAGAACACAGCAATTAGTCAACCAAAACTGTTGACATTTTATGGACTCGTTATAATTACAACATAGGGACAAAAATAAGTTTATTCTCAGCTGTGTAAACTTTGAGATTCTAAACAAAAAATCATAATGTGATTGATATGACCCTCAATCGCTATGAGTTGATAAATTACCCAAATTACTCAATATGATGTACTTCAGAAATTAAGGTTATATAATCCCATAAAAAAAATTTTACAATTGCTAAAATGTGTGGAAAAATTGATATTTTTCCCAACAAAATGTTTTATTTCGAAAGAACCTTCTCAAGTGTCACATTTTCTGAAAACATGTCAATGGCATACTTTTATTTTTACACGACTATCATTTTAATTTTTACATACTCTAATGGATAGCCGTAATTTTATCGCATTTAATTAATTTATAAATAAGATATTACCATGTCTTTAAAATATGTTTGCTTTCAGTTTATTACTTTTCTCTGCTATAGTGGGAAAGTATTGCATTGATGGCGGAGACCGACTTGAGAACTTGGGTCATTGGACAAGTACATAGAAAGGCACATAGAAACACATAGAGATTTTCTGATCAGTAGGAAATCCGTTTCAGGCAAAATTTTGACGATGCCATTTCATCTGTCTGCCGGTCTGTCCGTTGTACGTCTCTTAAATAACACGAGAACGCGTTGAGCTAGCGACTTGAAATTTTTTGTAAATGAGTTTCACGAAAATCGTAGTTTCCTATCAACTTTTGGAAAAGTAACGGTATCTCCCATTTTTTTTAAAATACAGTTTTTTGAAAATATGGTGAAAACTATGCACTTTTATGAAAAAAATGCATATACATAGTCAAATTCAAAGAAAATATAATTTCCGGGAAAAAATATTGTATATATTGTGGACGAAGTTTTGTGTTGATCATAACTCAATTTTTTTATTTATTATTAAAACGATTTGACTGAAAAATTTATATTTGTTTTTATTGTTTCTAGAATCCTTTCACTATCAATTTGAATGCTATTTTGAAAATAAAATCAATAAATAAGTTTTAAAATAGCCTCAAATCACAAGAAAATTACTGGTTTTGTTGTTTGTTGGAAGGTAATTAATACAGAGAAACCAATCAAAAATATTTATCATAGTGATAAAAATATCTCAGTAATAAAATGGTTTACGTGCAGGAGGGTAATTTTTATCTTATTACCCGCCTAATAATTAAGGTGGGGTATTTTTGTCTTTATTTGAAATTATTCATCCCACCTATTTGTTTTTTATTTTCTCTGCTATAGAGGGAAAGTATTTTATTCATAACCGACTCGAGAATGGGGGCAGGCAGAAACTTTCTGATCAGTAGGTACGACATTCGTTTAAGGCAGAAATATGAGGATGTCCGTGCACCTGTCTGTCAGTCTGTGGGTCCATCTGTCGATCTGTCGAAGATTTTAGATGCATCGCTCTAAAAGTGGTGATTTCGACATAAGAGACCAAGTGAGATTTGAAGGGCGTTCCAATTTGTCTCTAACATCGAAAGCACCACTTTTAAATGATATGAGCTCTTGAAACCGTCAGAAACCATCAGTGGCGAAGTCCATTGACGTCAATTGGTACGTTTTAAGCAAACTATTGGCAAAAAACGTCCGGAATGGGCAGATACCTAGTCATGACAAGTCGATTCCACTTCACGACAACGCAAGGCCACACATTGCTAACTCGTTCAAAGCATACCTAGAAGGGATCAACTCGGAAATCCTACTCCAACCGCCATACTCCCCAGACATTGCCCCTTCTGATTACCATTTGTTTAAAAAGAGATAAGCAAAACTACAATTACCAGGGACCAATCGTCAAATACTCTATTGGATGACAGACAAAATGTTTATTTAAAAAAACATTTTTTTAGAAGAGGGGGCAAGGAGTGGTTTGATCGGATTTTTTTTATGGAACGGTTATGTAAAATCATATTCTAAACACATTTCATTTTTATTAATTTTTCGACACGATGCAGTTTTCGAGAAAATAGGAAAAAAGCATTCAATTTTTATGGTTGAGGGGGGAGCAGTGGTACGATTGGATTTCGATGTATGGATGAGTTATGTAAAATCATATTCTAAACACATTTTACTTTCATAAATTTTTCAATATGACTCAATGTTTTCGAGAAAATTGTAAAAAAAACTGTTTCGTTTGTGGGGAAGGGAGAGGGGAAGGGAGGGGGAAGGGAGAGGGGAAGGGAGGAGGAAGGGAGGGGAAGGGAGGGGGAAGGGAGGGGGAAGGGAGGGGGAAGGGAGGGGGGAAGTAGTGTGATTTTGTCACTGGCGTTCAGATAAGGACGGACGGACAGTATATTCATAGAGTATAAAAACTCGCGATTGATTGAAAAATAAATTACAGATTTCAACCCAAAAATTCTCACGTTTTGATTTAAGTCCAAAAAACTACTTTTAATTACATATAATTAAAATTTTGAGCTATAAATCTCCTCCCCACAATTATTTACCCTATACTTAATGTATTTCAATAGTAAAAATGTGTTCTGTCTTTAATTTTATTAATTGTGCTTTTTTCTTGATTAACTTCTGAAGGTCAGTAATCAATGTGCAAAATGTTTAGCAGATATTTTTCTTTTTTATTTACAATTTTCAACTAAAAGTTCTACACTTGAATTAATCGAAACAGATGTCTTACATTAGCGCTTTAATTGCTCAAAAATTATTTAAGATACGAGGCATAAAAATTACTGCTTTGGCAAACAAATGACTGAAAAGTAAATAAATTTTTGTGCAATAACAAGAAAATAAAAAAAAAATATTCACCATGACACGGGTTAAGAAATATTTTATTTTAGAATTCGTTGGAAATTTCGGTAAAAATCTATTTGCGAATCTGAAATGGAACATTTATTGACGTCGTTTCATCCTAACGTTGACGATTGATCATCTAAATACTGTAAAAAAGAACATTTTATATGGTATAAAATGGCCTGTTTTGGCCAGTTTCCAGAAAGTAGATTTTTTTTACTCACTTGATTGAAATCACCATTTCAGTTAATAAAATATTATTGTTAAGTACCTGGAAAAAAGAAAAAAATATGTGTTAGTTATTAAAAATTATAAAACTGTAAAAATATGTTTTTTTAATTTGAGTTTTTTTAAATAATTAATATCCGAACTACTTTTACGAGTGCGGTGGTGTAGCAGTTGTTAAAATTGACCGCCCAATATATCTAAAACTAATACAATTGGCCCCCGACACAACATTTATGGCGGCAGATTACGGCGACAATGTCGTCTTTCATATACAATTGCGTACACTTTGTTGTTCTAAATATCATTTGTTTTTCATTTGATTTTGACACTCGGACGGTGAGCCACATTTTTTGTAACCAATTATCATACAAATTAGGAATGTGAATGTAAGCAACACAGCATACGAACTATATTTCCTAATACTTTCCTTAATTTCCTCTTGGGTGACGAAATTTAGATTTTATGACATTCCCATAAGATTTCTTTTTGAATAAACCATGAAATTTTGTGGGCGAGCTGGCCCAGACAAGGAGACAAGAGCGGAGCTGGTTTCAAAGCTCCAATTTGCGGGGCTTACTTTTATTAGCTGTGTTCCAAACATTTGTGCAAATAAGTATTCCGGAGTACTCCTAAGTAGACTTTTTATTACTCAGGAGTACTGGGGACCATTTTAAGGAGTTCGCACATAAGGTTGAAACAAGTTATTGTTTTTCAGAATACCTTTTTATATGGTAAATCCACCAAAGGTTGCCCTACGAAAATATTTTCAAATAATTTTAAAAATTAAAAACAAACTTACAAAATGAATATTATTTACGATTTATGCTGAAATTTCTAGAACAGTTTCCGAAATTGCGTGCAAGAAGCAATGGAAGAATGTCTCGACGAAAGAAGGTCATAAAAGTTGTGTTCTTATTGATTCGCACATATATTAAAACAAAAAAAAAAGCCATCCCAACTATATTGTCATATTAGAAGTTTGCCATAAATTTTCCTTTGTCATGGTACGAATATAACATCGTAAAACTTTATTGTCACTCGACAACGACAAAAAGAAGTGAAATTCTAAGAAACAAATGAAATTTATTTTGGCAGAATCGCAAAACTTCATACTCAAGTTTTCGTAACTCCGCATCAGATTTTGTTCATAAATTTATCAACAATTTGTGGGATTTGTTTAGAATTGAAACTCTAACAATGGTATAATAAATAATGCAATAATCTAATAATTCCGTGGTTCAAAAGGGTGGTTCCAATTGAAATTTAGGTAAATCGTCACGTTTTGCATTTGGGTTGATTATATTGTTTGAAGATTTATAGAAATGTCTAATGATTTGCAATTCAGGTTGATTGGTTAATCAATATTATAGATAAATAAAACAACAAAATTTAAGATTTGAATAAACTGCAAATCCTTGTAACTGTTCCCGAAAAAAACCTATGTCCGACAAAGAAAACAAAGGTGGTTTATAAACTCAAACTGCCACTTCGGCATCAGTCTACATACTTGCCATCGTAGTGCGCGCCTACACTAAGCCTACTCAAAAATGCGCAGTTTCGGAGTAAATAGCAAAAAAGGGAATTGCGATTTTTAAAAAGCGCCGTTTTGGTTACTTCCGGTTAACCCTTAGAGGCACAGAAAAATAGCAAATATTTTCACCCTTGCGGCACTCGAAAAACAAATTTTTTTTTTATTTTTTTAGTGGTACCATTTTAAAGTATCATACGGCAATGAAAGACGGTTTAATTGGTGGTACAATTTTGATACCACCGTGCAGTATTTGTTACAAAAAAGGTGGTACATCGCGTGTACCACCAAGCCTTTAAGGGTTAACGGGTAGTATCGTCTCATTCTAGGGTTAAACATCCCTGTAAAATTTCATGGCTCTAGCTCTATTAGTTTTTGAGAAATCATATACATAGGCTGACAGACTAACAGACAGAAAGACATTTTTGTAATAATGCTCCAATCGACTCATCAGTACTTGGGAAATGTTTTTTGGTAAATTTAAGAGGTCGAAAATTTAATTTTTTAATTTATGGGTAATGTTTGTCTTTTACTTTTGATTTTTTATTTCTTAAAGTACTGTATTCATTACTTTATAAGAAAGCAAAAGTAAAAAAAAACAAACATTAGCTAAAAATTAAAAAAATAAATAAAAAACATAACGTCTGTAGTCTCGATTTTCAATTTATGTATTTCTCCACAACAAAAATCTCAGTTTTCAGCTTTCTTTTTGCCGATCCTAAAACCCATTTGACTATTTTTAGGCGCACGAGGAGAAAAGAGGTCGGCATTCATTATTTTTCCATCTCAATTCCAGCAAAAGGACTTGCTGAACTAAAATATTCGAAATTAAGTTTTGCGCCAAGATATGTAAACCAAACTGTCCCAGATTCATGGAAATATCAAACTAGTCTCTATATGAAAAGCAATCCCCAGCCTCATCTCCTTCTTGTTTCCCAGAATCAGAATCATCGGCAATTTAGGTTGAAAGCATTTGCTCATGGCAAACAAGGGTAACCAAAATCCATATCGAACTGATCCTGTCGCCACCTAACGGGATGCTGGCTGGCTGGTCTGGAGATGGTAAAGAACTTGGAACTAAAATAAATGCCAGAATCTTGCGATGTCACCAGAGAAAATACCCGGCAGGGAGTCAAAAAATCAACAAAAGTTTTCTCAACCATTCCAATGATAACAAAGAAGAAAATCGTTGAAAACAACCATCAGACTATCCCATTCTCCCCGTTTCAAGGATAGCTTTTTATCCTTTTGTTTTCCTTCTGCTTGAAGATTTCGAGTTGGAGTTTAAGGAAACCTCAATTTTCTGAACTTAATTCTTTTCCATGTCGTCGCTGTTTGTTTTGGTCGAGGAATTATAATTCCGTCTGAACTTGAACTTATGGCCGTTATTTGGAGGTCACGAATCCTTTTTAGTATCGGCAAATAAAAAAATTATGGTCAGGATTAAATGACTCTCGATAGCAATTCGAAATGTCTGTTTGGGTATGGATTTTGGAGATTTCGTTAATGAAAGTTTTGGCAGTGATTCAAATAGTCGAGTCTAAGCATGTAAAGGACAGTTAAGGACGAAAGACGTTTTTACATCAATCCCAAGCAGCATTTATGTCAACCGGAACGTTAGCGGTTGACATATTTTCTGACATTTGGGATATGTCATTTATGACAGAGGTTTTAAACACTTTGAAGCATAAAAAAAACAGTTTACCGTTTAAAAAAAAATTTAAAAAAAATTATAATATAAAAAATTATACTGCAAATAGACATTTTGTAACAATTTTCAGGCGTGCGTGAATAAATTGTATGAAATATTCTGGAAAAATGGCCAGAATAAAAGTAGACTTTTATCTGGAAAAACTCTCTAACTAAAAATAAATGGACATAAATAACAGAGTACAGGTCAAAATTTTTTCGTCTATTAAAACATTGGGTTCCGATGATGGAGATTTTACATGGCCCAATAAAATTTCTGTTTTGTATCAAAGACTAAATTCTTAAAAAAAACTTATCTCAATAACGGTAACAGATAACGGTATAAGAAAAAAATATGAAGAATGCTCTTATCATCTATTTATCTCATACTTACAACCAGCAAAACTCGTTTTTTTTAGATGATCGCAAAAACCCATTTTTTTTTTAAATAACGGTATATATCTTGATAACAGCTTGAGATACGGTAACAGACAAAGATGTAGAAAATTTCATTGTCTCCAGCTTTTGCCATACATAAGACTACTGAAAAAGGCGTAGTTTCGTAATAAATCACGAAAAACGAAAATGAGATTTTTAGAAAGTCACCATTTTGGTTATTTTCGATTAACGGATTTCCACCAAAAGTCCTAGGATCGTCCTATTCCAGGACCAGACATACCTGTAAAAATTCATGGCTCTATTTTTAGTGTTTTTTGAGAAATCTTGTTCACAGACTGACAGATACTGGCAGACTGGTAGACTGGCAGACACTGACAGACTGGCAGACACTGACAGACTGGCAGACACTGGCAGACACTGGCAGACACTGGCAGACTGACAGATTGACAGACTGACAGACTGACAGACTGACAGACTGACAGACTGACAGACTGACAGACTGACAGACTGACAGACTGACAGACTGACAGACTGACAGACTGACAGACTGACAGACTGACAGACTGACAGACTGACAGACTGACAGACTGACAGACTGACAGACTGACAGACTGACAGACTGACAGACTGACAGACTGACAGACTGACAGACTGACAGACTGACAGACTGACAGACTGACAGACTGACAGACTGACAGACTGACAGACTGACAGACTGACAGACTGACAGACTGACAGACTGACAAACTGACAAACTGACAGACTGGCACATTAATAAACCGACAGACTGACAGACATTTTTGTAATAATGCTCCAATCGACTGAGAAGTACTTGGGAAATGTTTTTATGCAAAATAAGGAAGTCTAAATTTTTCAAGAATACAATTATTATAAGAAAGTAAAAACAAAATGAAAAGTTTGTCAAAACCCACTTAACTGCAATTCTTACTAACACACCGGCACAACTGCGAAAATGCATTTTCAGTTATCGGATTAACGTGGGAAGCGTGTGAAATGGATTTACATGAAAATTTTCAATTTCCCCTCATACCCAACACGATCGTGGCGACCTTTTGTTGCACAACCGCAGTGTTTTTATTGGCTACCACGTGTCACAGAATTCTTATTTTACTTTTTTTTCACGTTCTGTAAAATTGATTTTAGTTTTCCCCAAACAAAACCGAAATAGAAAATTTTCCCAGCTGGAAAAAAAACTTTCATATTTTTCACCGTTCCATGTTGTCTCTTTCGTTATGTTGGAAAAAAAAAGTTTGAGATGAATTTTTTATGTGATTTTCCTTCAACGCTTTCAGATTTCAGATCAACCGAATCAGTTTTATTTGGGAAAATTCAAATTCCACAAAACTCATCGCCTTTGGTTTGAATGGGAAAAAATCTAATGCCGAAAAGTTAGATTGAAAGATACAAAAGTCCAACTTGGTTATTATTAGAATTGAGATATTTTAGTGTTTTTTTTCAGGAAAGATAAACAGAATTTTCCATTTTTATATGATTTACTGCAGTTGTGACGAACGTCTTGAATGGGAAATGTGGAAAATCTCAAACGAGGGCAAAACTTATTCAATTTGTTTTTTTTTTTGGGAAAGTCCCTTTTTCCCCATAAGAAAATTTTCACAGGTTTTAGTAGAAACCACAATGACCTTTTTTTGTCATTGAAATTCAAGATGTTCCTACCATCCAGAAATGGAAGATTCCCCTGACCCCGCTAAAATCGAATGATAAGGATTAAACATAGAAGGATGCTTTATAGACTTTCAATCACTACACCAAGATTTGCATTTCAATTTCAGGGTTTCATCCCCTTTTTATACATACTCTATATGATATATCATATATTAGATTTAGTATACCGTTTGTAGGGTGTTAGGGATGACAAAAGATTTTGATTTCCGCATGTCCGTCCGTCTGTATGTCCATCTGTCTGCCTACCTGTCAGTCTGTCTGTCTGTTCGTTCGTCTATCCGTCAACACCATAACTTTCGAAAGGATTAAGTTAAAGACTTGAAATTTTGTATAGTTACGTTTCTCGTAAATGGCGCGGCCAAGTTCGTAAACGGACAAAGTTGGACCATTCCGTCCCCCCTCCCCAATACAAACGAAACAGTTTATTTGCATTTTTCTCGAAAACGGTAGGTTATATTGAAAAATTTATAATCGTAAAATGTGTTTAGCATAGGATTTTACATAACTCATCCGTACATCAAAATCCAATCGGGCTACTGCTTCCCCCCTCTTCCAAACAAATCGATTTTTTCATAAAACATTTGTCTGCCCTCATATAGAGTATTTGACCCCTGGCAATTGTAGCTTTTCTTATGTTTTTGATATCGTACAAGGTTTAAATGTAAGAATCTCCTTTTTTATCCTACTGGAATTTTCTTGAATTTTGCTAAAAAGGAAATACCGAGCACTTAAATTCAGTGATACGTGCACAGTGTCGAAAAACGGATTATGTAGGGGGGAGAAGAGAATTTAAGGACAATGAATAAAGGAAATGGATTCGACATAAAATCCAATGGCTAAGAAACCATCCGGATATAACCCATGTCCCGACATTTCCCAGTTAATTTCGAATTACGTTTGCCTTTGCCCGCAAAATCCAAGGAAAAAAAAGGGTTTTTCAAGTTATGTCGAGTGAAGTTATGGTACTTGCACATATAAAATGCTGAAGGGAATTTATGAATGTGGAGAGAAAAGATTTTGTATGGGAAAGATCCTTCCACCAATTGACTGCGAGACGGATAACGGTTCGTCATCCCCGACCCGGTATGGTAGAGCATATAGAAAAGGGGAATTTTTTGTATCTAAAGGATGTGGCGAAGGTTAATAAAAGGATTATTTTGAAGGGAAAAAGGATTTTCCAATATGAAAACGTTCTACTGACAGAATTTCCAGCAGAGAAAATCTAGAATAAATGAAAATACGCCTAAATTTCTCTATGGAGAAACTTTTCTATTCAAAATTTTGGTTTTTCGGAAAATATAGTATAAATCTTCATTGTTTATTTGTCTGTCAGTCAATTTCTGAGCATCTCTGCTTAAAAACCAAAAGTTTTTTTGAGTGTCTTCCGGCCTTGGTTCAGAATTGGATTTCGTTTTTAAAACTTCTTTTTAAAACTTTAAAAAAAAAAAGTAGTAGGCAGAAATCATTTTCGTGCTGACCGTCAGCAGGTAAAGATCTTGGGAAGTATATGAACAGCAGCAATTTCAATGGTTTGAGTCCACACACACATATGTAAACTTGTGTAGCATATGCAAACAGGATTGGCTTATTTAAGCCACAAGTGTAAGCACATTGGCTTATTAAGCCCAAAAGTTGCCGGCTTAAATAAGCCAAGTGTAATACCGGACTTAGTGGTTTTTGGTTCAATTAAAAAAACAGGTTTGCATCTCTTGTTCTAAGTTGCAGTGAAAATTTCGTTGTAGCGTAGTAAAGATGTGTAGCGTAGCACAGGGGAAGGGAGAGAGGGGTGGTTCCGATTATCTTGAAATTATCGGGAACGACAGAACAGTTCGAAGAAGTTTCTGGGATTAAAGTACTTGTAAGGGCCTGTTTATCAAATACGTCACACATTTAGGAGCCTACTCTCCTTTGGGGTATTGTGACGGAGATTTCGAAAAGACGAAATTTAGCATGACGTTTTTTATAGCCAGGTCCTATTGAGGATGACTCTGTCATATATCAAAATCTGATTGGAGTACCTTTGGAAAAATCAACTGTAAACTTTTCTCGGAAACGGTCAATAGTTTTGAATAACAAATATATTTGAAATATGCCTTAATGTTTCGTTTTTTCCCCATAACGTGAAAGTTTTAATGACAGTAAAATACATAAATAGACAATAAACAGCGATCGGTCTCGAATGATATTTTAAAACCCATTGTTTGGTTATTGTTCTCAAAATTCTCGTTTATTGGATTCCATTATCCTCGACCGTTTGTTGAGATATTTTAGCGCACCACCATTTAATGGAAATTGATTGCTCTGATAAAGTTCAAAGGCATTCACTATGGGCAACTTCGTACAACCAGCATTGGGCCCCAATTTTCTACCCCGCTCGGTTCTCTTGGACACATAAGACGATCCAATTGAATGCCACCAACCGTAGAAGTATTTAGTATTGGTTCGTACAAAGTCTTACAAGAAAATATCGCAAATGCCCTCCTTCGACTCGATTCGCCTAATCTGGACTTTTCTTATCCCCATCATTACGGATCATAATAATGTGGAAATTGTAAGGATGATAAATTTGTATAGGCATATTTCTTACCCCCTATAGATGTCGTCGGTCCTCGCTGTTGCCGGTTGTTGTTATCATCATCACATCATCGCATCACATCACTTCAATTTGTTTGAAGTGTGAATTGAGTGGTGGCTGTGTTTTTCAAGTGGATTCAATTTTTTCTACTTTTCTTAAAGATGATGTGATTTGAAGTGTGAGGGGAGGGGATACTTAGATGTTGGATAAGTCATTTCACAATAGAATTGAAGAAAACATTTTATTGTGGATTCAAAGATGTAAAGTCATACAATAGAAGAAAAATATGAATAAGATTAGAATTTTGTTGATGATAATTTGCGCTACAATTCGATTTTATGAGGGTAAATTGAGTCGAATTTAATACATTTAGCGTATTTTTTTAACATGAAGGAAGTGTGCCGTATCTTTACGTAGATGTACAGAAAATATGTTAAGCATTTAATGGGGAGAGGAGGGAGATCAGCGGTAATGTGACGGTGGTACCAAATAACCCGCAATCATGAAGTATTACACCAACGGAAGGGACATTGTAAAGGGAATGGAGAAAGTAAGTGTAAAAGGCTGGTTTAAAAGTTAAACACGTAAGAATAATTTTCGCTTTTTTTTACTCCTTTTCCTGAATATATCGCTCACCGGGTGCAATAGTGGCACCCGGATTTTTTTCAGTTTTGAGATATAAGCGATTGAAAATCATACCTTTATTCAATTTGGTAGAAAAGGGACGAAGATTCAATAGCACTATCGAGATCTTTCGGAATTGAAAAGAGATATAGATGTGCCGATATTACAGAAATGTAGAGCGTTGAATTTGAAATATAATGGCGTTCATACTTCAAATTTGCATTTTTCTGAGTTGTGCCACTATTGCACCCGGTGAGCGATATGTGTTTCTATACACGAGAAAAAAATGGCGGCAGACGCCATTTAGTGCAAATCGAACAAATCTTGTGGTGTCTTAAATGAAAGAGTTTTGAAAAAAATACTGGAAAAAGCAAAATGGTGGCAGATAGACGCCATTTTGTCTAAATCGAACAAACAAAATACACATCGTTTGAAAAATACCTCAAAAAAAAAAAAAATGGCGACTAAAATGGAAAAACATGAAACAGTTTTGTTTTTTAAAATAAGCTTTTAACACATTGAGTGCCACATCATTCATATTCGTATGACAGTAAGTGCAGACATGCACCGCATTGGCAAGCATGTAAAATTGTGCCGAAGTGACAATTTGACTTTTTAAAACACCTTTAAATTCAGCGGGAGTTGAAGTAGATTTAAGTAGACATAAGAAAGTAGTAAATATGTAAGTCGAAACATACTTCGGTTCCAGCTCCCATATTGGTTTGTACGAGTTTTTTTTTTAAATCATATTTTTATAAATATAAGCTAATATTTTACTTGTCTATAGTGTAAATTGCGCAGGAGCGTAGATTTTGTATAAAAAAGTCATGTGCGGTTCACATCAGATATTTTCTTTATTTTTAGTCGACTTTAAAAGCTGTTTAAATCATAAGAAAAGCTGCAATTGCTATCGGCCAATCGTTAAATACTCTATATGATGACAGACGAAATGTGTATTTAAAAAAAATCAATTTGCATAGCAGACAGGGAAAGGAGTGGTCCGATTGGATTTTGATGTATGGATGAGTTATGTAAAATCTTTTAACCTTGATAAATTTTTCGATACGATGCATAGTTTTCGAGAAAACAGGAAAAAAGTATTCCATTTGTATGAAAAAGGAGGGGGGAAGCGGTGGCCCGAGTGAGTTTTGATGTATGGTTGAGTTATGTAAAATCTTATTTTAATCTCATTTCACCTTCATACATTTTTCAAAATGACTCACCATTGTTGAGAAAATTGCAAAAAACCGTTTCGTTTGTATGGGGAAGGGGGCAAGGAATGGTCCAATTTTGCCCGTTCAAGAACTTAAACATTTGCGAGAAACGTGACTATGCAAAATTTCAAGTCTCTAGCTCAATCCTTTCGAAAGTTATGGTGTTTACGGACAAAAAGACGGACGAACATGTGGAAATTCAAAGTCTTTTGTCATCCCTAACACCTTGGCTTAGTTTATTTTTGGGTCAGAAAGGCAATACTGGTTCTAATTTACATAAAAAACTGTTCTAATCCAAATTAATCAATCTTACTCAGTATTCCAGTCTATTAACGTCCGATTAACCACACATTGGTTAACTCTACTAATGATCAAATCTGTTATTTTTTTCATTATTAACAAAAACGCCTTTACGTCATTGGAAAAATTCTTCAAAAACCTAAAAAATCTTTTTTGGAAAATTAAATATCAAATGTTCTACTCATTTACTTAGATGATAATACCCTACTGCTGCAATAAATTAAATCCCAAAAGCCAACAATAATATCAATAATCTATTAACACATAATTTTTATAATTAAGATAATTTTCGTTTAATCAAACAATAATAAATTTTACAGCAATTAAAAAACCATTCGCTAATTTGTAATTTGTGCATTTAAACAAAGTATCAACAAAATGTGTCAACAAGAAAATTATTGCCTTGTCAGTCAGTGATGCTTAAAAATCAATGGCAGAAAAAAAAACACAAACACACAAGATTTAAAAACATGACGAGAATGTTTAGAAATTGCACCGACTTGTAAATAAAATTTTTCTCATTTGAAAGGTAGGAATTTATTTGAGGCAGGTGCAAAATATAAACAAACAACAGGTAAAAATGTATAGACGTGTTCAAATGCAGAACAGGAAAAATATTAATCAAAAAAACTAAAGTGTCACGGAAAATATTGACAGTTACATAAGAAAATTCTTTCAAGAAAATGCAAAAATAAATGGAAATCATTTTGGCAACAGATTTTTGTGCAAAAACTACAAAATAAAAGGATTAAAATAGACGTCAAAATTTGCGATCATTGGAGTCGCTATCCAGGAATAGGAGCCAAGGTTAAAATTTTTCATTGCGATTTCGCCAAATATTCAAAGGCAAATTCTCACCTTGGCCCCATCTCCAAAAATTTTCGACAGGCAGTTCTTATTTTGGCATGTTTCAAATCGTCATTACTGTCACTGTCACATAAAATAACGTAAAAGTGTTTGTTGCTAATTAAGAGTGGGATTCACTTGAAAATAAGCAATCTAATTTTCTTGTTGACTTTTACTTTTTTGATATGTTTGAAAATCTATAAATATAGTGACAATGCCATTAAAAGAAAGTGGAAAATTTAAATTTTCCTTCAATGTTTTTCGTGTAATGAGACTCCGATGAACGAGCGTCAGGTACGCTTAGATAGACATTAAAAGATTCAAGATAGTCAAAAGATGTGAAATTCCAAGGAAGCTAATTAGTCTCCAATGGCTGTGATTAACAGTTGAGATACGTGATATCAAGATCTCTACTTGGATAAAGGTGTCAAGTTGAAAAGTACAGAAGCACACGACAGACTTTTAAATCTAGAGTACGTGCATTACTTGGAGTTGATGTTTCGTATTGAATTGAAAACATTTCCTATATTTTTTTTAAGGAAGCTCTTACCCTGCCAAGTGCTTATTTGGGGTGGTTTGAAAGGGTTTTTGCAAATCTTCCATCTGAATAATTTCTTTATGTAGGTAATATGAGATTACAGTATCAGGAACTCCTAACCGTTTTCGAGAAAATCGTCAAAGTTTCTAAATAAATTAATTTAAAACAGTTTTCATTTCAAAAACTAGGCTGAAGTACTCGAACAATAATCAATAACGTATTATGATTAAGAATTTGGAGATTTCCCGCCCGACTTTTCAGCTTCTCGTGTAATGTGAAAATCATTTTAGCTGTTCTCTGGAATTCTCGAGGATTTTGAAATTTATTATCATACAAGAGGGATTTAAATCGTGTCAAAATAGCGAAAATCGTGTCAAAATTGCTCTATTGGTTAAGAAGATAGCAGGCAAGGGGTAAGAAGTAGGGGGAATATTGAGCTGACATATAGCCTAGAACATGCCCTTATCACTAAAGACACAAACCACGTTAAAATCGGTTCGCTAGCACGGAATCGGTTCGCTAGCACGGGAGTTTGAGTGGGCAAAAATTGTTATTGTCCAACACTGAAAACCGTATAAAAATCCATTCTGTAGTTGAGCAAAAATTGGGAGTAGATGCTTTAGAGGTCGCTGATCTCGAACCTGATGCCAGAATTCTGAAGTTTGTACCTGATGGCTCTGTAAGGACACGCTATTTTCTCAAAAGTTGTTAAGATAGTGATTTCTGGGTTTTTGTTTTGGTATTTCTAAAAAGTAAATATTTTAACCCGGCAACTACTGGACCACATTCAAGTTTTTCAATCAATATTGCACACCGTGAACTTCATAACGACTTTTTTTCGTAACAAAAAAAATGGTGTGCGTGTTTCAAAATTGTTGCATAAAACTATTTATAAAACCATCAAAACACAAATTTGGTTATAGATTACCAGCAATTGTAATCACTACATTATTTAATCATGTCAAAAAATAGAAACAATTTATTTTTGTTAATTGAGCTCCATTTTCCTGCCAAATTTCCATCCCAATTGCGTGGAATTTGACATTAAATTTTTTTCTTGTTTCCGTTAATATCCTTTTCTTATTCCTGATTTAATGATATCACCTTTGGTGACGTTTCCTTTTCTTAGTTAAGGAAGGGGTAGCAGTAGACATTTTCTTATTCAACACCATTAAAAGGCAAGTAAGAGCAAGGAAAACGTTTGTTGTACCTTCGCCATATCCTGACAACATAACAGGAACTTAAGTGAAATTTTTCACCGAAAATAATTTTTATTGTTGAAGGACGAACCTTCTTACCTCATCAGTTATCACTCAAGTCGTCCTTGGGACGCGCAACGCTGTCAAGGGTGTTTTATGGAATACAGAAAAAACGTTTACCCCATTCAAGTCGGCGTAAATTGAAAGTCAAGAGGGCGCAGACTATTCCCGGGGTAGACATTAAACGTCAAATGGAGATCGGCCATGTTTGTGCAAAACACTACCAGGTAGGATCCTTCACGGCTGATGGCTGTCGACAGGAAACTGTTGTACAAATAAAATAAAATAACACACAAAAAAGGCAATCCTAGGAGCTCAATTAATGTCGGAAAGTGACAAAGTGTCCCGTATTTCCTTTTACCGTTATAAAAGGAAGCCAAAACCTAACGTCATTCGGATCCAACGAGACGTTAAATATGCCAAAATAACAAAAAAAGCGGATAAAAACAAACAAAATTCCGTTGGAACTGCCTCTCGTGTCAACTGGATCTGAGGAAAAAATATCTGATGTGAACAGCACATGAGTTTCTTGTACAAAATATACATTCCAGCGCAATTTACAGTAAAACCCGACCAATGTGATATCAGTTTACAAACTAAAAAAACATCATTTTTCTGTACAAAATTTGAAATATCTTTATAACGGTAAAATATATCAATATACTGTAAAATGAAAAAAAAACATGTAAAGAATTTCACAAAAAGTGCCTTGGATCCTCCCATTTCAAGGCCAAACCATCTTGTAAAATTTCATAGCTCTAGCTGACGTAGTTTTTGAGAAATCTTGTGCATAGAACAGACATTTTTGTAATTCGGAAGTTTTCGGGAAACGTTTTTTTTCGCAAAAATTAAGAGAATGACATTTTTCATGTTAAGAATACTTTATTATACTACGTATTTCGTATAAGAAAGTAAAAAGACCGATATGTGGTCGTGTGTTTGGTATCAGTGCCGACATGTGAAAGATGGCCCTGCCCTTGAACCAAGGTATATTATGTAGGTGTCAGGTGAGCAAATCTTCCGGCTTAATGTGCTTCTTGTTTCCCTATAATCATTCCTAAAGCTTGAAATGATCGAAGAGTATTCAAGTGGTGCCAGCAGAGTCGAAACGCAAAAGTGTACAAGGATTTGATGAGTGGTGGTGTGCGTGTTGAGCTGAAACGACACCGAGACGATAGGACGACTGAAGAGGCAGCCGTATAACACGTCTTGGTGGTGGTGACTTTTTCGAGAGTGACGTTAAGATGGTAAACAAGTAGCGACCAAAGTGCCTTAGTTATTGCTTATGTTTGAGTACTCTGACTCCTATACATAGGAAAATGCTAATTAAAAGACAACAAAGGTGAAAAAGGTGGGTATATATTTACACGTGAAATTCAGTCGTTTTTTTTTATTCAAACATTCCGCCAGTGTACATACGTGTGGCGTGTTGGGGCTTTAATTTTCTTACTTTCTTATGTCTATTTAATTTAAAAATGTATTGTTTCAATGAGTTTAAAAAATTCCACTTGCCGCTCTTCAACACCCATGCTGCATGTTTACCATTGTGGTACGCGCCTTTCTTAACGCTTTCAGTCACCACGTACACTATAGTGTACACACTTTTCAGAAGCCATAATTCATAACTTGACTTGGTAGAAAGTGTGCACACTATAGTGTACGTGGTGACTGAAAGGGTTAAATGCATTTGTGACCCAATTTTGATTTTTTGAGTAAAAAGCTGGACTACAGTGGACGTAATTTAAGAAAAATTAAAATTTTTGATTTTTTTTTTTTTTTTTTTGTTTTAAATGAATATTAATAGCTTAAACATCATTAATTTATATAGAGAGTATTTTTAACCCCCATAGAACAAAATAGGTACTGAAAGGGTTAAAAGAAATTATTGAAGTTATGTCTGTCAGTCTATGATTCTGAGTCTGATTGTTGTAGATATTTGAGATATTGTTCGCAGGTAAGTATAAATGTTGGCCATTTTTTTGTAAAAACCCGGGGCCACCCCATTTTGAAAAATGTCATAATATTTCGTTGGTTAAATTCTTTATGGCGGGTTGCGCCAAATTTTTAGCGACCGCTAAAGCGAGTTAGACGGCGAACTTCAAGTAAAAAGACCCTGCAAACTCGATTTAGTGGCCGATAAAGTTTTTTGAAACTCACCATTAAAATTTCAAGGATATTTTTTTAATAGAGAAAAAAATCTTTTCAAATATTATTAAAAGGCGTTTTTATACGTCAAACTCTTCCTAATTGGTGATAACGTTTTTATAGATGAAATTTTTTTTTATGTTCTTTATCTCGATAAACGCAGCATCTTTATGTAAGGTTATCTTTAAACACACCCTCCCCGGCCCTTCAAATACGAGCCGGAAAGGGTTTGTTTATGTGTTAAGTGGTTCTTGTAATTTTCTCTAAAACGGTTTGTTGCTTAGGGGCTGTCCATAAAATATGTCAGGAATTTGAAGCAAGGGGGTATAAGGTAATGTGACGCGTAGAAAAACTAATCAAAAATATCGTGACCCCAAGGGGTGGGGGTTTGAAAAAACCCAAAATTATATTTTATGGCAACTTAACAAAACTTGATGGAATGTCAATTTTTTTAGTGACAAATATCCAAAAACAGTTTTAAAACCCCACTAAGGCAACGGAAAAGTAGAAAACAAATACGTTATTAAGACTGCAAAGGATTTGTTTGCAGCTTTTAATGCAGATGGAGAAAAATATTGTTTAATCACAGTTGTCGGATAAAAGTCTATAGAAATAATCTTCCTCACACCGAAATACTATTTTTTTTTAGAATATGGTATATGGGAGAAAAGAAAATTTTCGTGAAATTGTCTCATTGATAGTTAGAGAATTCAGCCACAGTTTCCGACTACGGTTTTTAAACAATGTTTTTCTCTTTCTCCTTTAAAAGTTTCAAACAAATCCTTTGGAGTAGAGACTGCAAAGGCGCTTTTTTTCTACTTTTCTGTAGGGGTTTTTAAACTTTTCTTTGTCGTTTTAATGTTTTGTATTTCAAACTTTTTAGTTCGAAATTTCCCAAAATATGATCATTTTTTTATTAAAGTTTTTAATTTATTTTTAAATTATTTTATTTTTTTAATAGTCGGGTGTCAGTTTTATTTAAGTAGGTATATTGTGGATATTTGTAATTTTTTTTCGAGACATTTTATTTCACATCCATCATGCTAGGTCATATATTGACACAATTTAGGCAAAATGGCGTCCGACTTCCGTATTTTGGGTTCTTTTTTTGGAATATAATCATTTGTACATTTTGATGAGTCTATTCTTTAGACCTTTCATTCGACAGCCATCATTATAGGTCTTATGATGGTACAATTTAAACAAAACGGCGTCTCGCGATCGCCATTTTGTGTTTTCTAGGGTCTCATTTAGGACATATTACTCGTGATTCCAGCGACACTTACATCAGCTCACGCGTTACAAAAAATTGAAACGCCGCCCGCCCACCACACTAGAGGCAAACACAGTAGTCGGGTAGAAATTACGAAATATACTGAATTTTCAAGAGATTCACAGCCATTTTCGAGATATTTCCCATAAAAAAATCTTATTGTAATTTCTAGATTTTTGCAGAAACGAATTATTTTTACAATTTTTGTGCACTAAAAATAAAGGACGATATTATTTAAAACACTTTTCTCTTAAATCGTAATTTTATTAGGTTTCCGTTTTCGAGATAATCCACGATTTGTTGCTCGGAGGCTAATCCACAATTGATGCGAATTATTTTCAGCGCACATAGGAAAATTACGCGTTTGTCACATCAGATGTTTTTTTTTTTATATTTTTAGACGTTGAGGGGAAATGTTAGTCATAACCGAAAATATGTAGGTGCACATGTGAATGAGATGTGCCGTACATGATAACATTAGCAAAGGTGAATTGCTCACTGGAAACGTTTTAATATGGAAATATTAAGTAAACCAGAAAAGTGGATGTTTACAGGGCCCGCAAGACAATTTACGCGATAGCATAAGTAATTGCTTTAAAAATCCACACGTAAACTCATCTAATGACATTTTGTGGAATTGTGTAATTAAAATCACTTTAAAGAGGCTTTTAGGTGAATTTAATTTTCAACTATGGAAAATTTCGTCCATATTTTTGGAATATTAAATTGAATTGTTTTACAGAAAACTAAAAAAATGCTACAAGGATTAAAATATGAAGTAATATTGAAAGAATTTAAAGAAAATGGGATTTTTTTCAATTATATTTCCGAAAAACAATCGAAGTTTGAACCCTAGTAACCCATGAGGGCGAAAAGTGCATCAAGTTCAGAAATTGACCCGAGTGTAAGACGCCGTCTTTCCGACCTCTTGTGTTCCTTGGAAAGACATTTCACGTAAAATGTTTTTTTATTTATTACTTTCCTCTGCTATACTGACTTCCTAACCTATTAAGCAGTACCACCGTTTTTGGACCATTTGTAGTTAACTCACTTTCTAGGTTTATAATGGTAATTTACGTTATCTTAAAACGCTAGAGAGCAGTAAGAGCACTAAAATTCAGAGTCAATAAATTTCTTCGTGATGGCCCAGCTATAAGAACTTAAATACTCGTTTTCTCGAAATTAACAATTTGTGAGGTACTGCTTTCTTAACACGTTGGCTACCATGTGAGCCACCGGTGTACACACACTATTGTCATTACCGTCAGTCTCTCAAGTTCCATGGTTGAGTACAGTCGTTAAATTGAGCTTACTATACATTCCTTTAGTTTCGATGTTCACCGGTGCCTCACAGTCTGGAAAAGTGAAATAAGAGTTTGAGTCACCGGTGACTCACAAAGTACAGAAATGATTTTTGCGTTTTTTCCCAGTGTATACTAGCGGAGTAAGCGTTTTTTTGGCTGGTAGCCAACGTGTTAATATGGACGGCAGTATAGAAGGAAAGTATTTTATTCATGATAGAAACCGACTCGAGAACTGACGGAGATAGAAACGTTCTAATCTTTCTCACACCGAAATATTATTTTTTTTAAATATATAAGAGAAAAGAGAATTTTCGTAAGGCAGATAGAAACGTTCTGATCAGCACGGAATCCGGTTCAGCCAAAATTATGAGGATATCCGTGCATATGTATATTGGTTTGGAAAATTTGAAAAAAAATCGACAAATTTATCAAAACTTTTGCGATTTTGGGAAGAATCAATCGAATTTTATATAAGGAAATAATTATATAAAATTCTCCACATTGTTTGCTTTAACGTATGTCTAACGGTTCTCAAAATATTTGAAAAAATACTATTTTTTCATATTTTTTCAGAAACATTTCAGGGGAATGTTTTGTGTCACAACTGATATTTTTTTTAAATCATTCCTCATTTAATCCTTGAATGCAGTTAAGTAACCCTAAACAAACTCAATCTGTGTCTCCCGAATAATAAAACCAACCCTTTCATTCATTTTTTTTTTGAAAAATTTCTATAAATGAGGCCAAAGATTGTAGCAAATAGAAACAGTTTGCGGTTAAAAATCGATAAATAATTTTGACATAAATATTAAATAAACTGCACCACCGGCATGTGCAACAAACTGTGCGAAGAGTGTGGTAACATAAATATTATTAATATGGAAAATGTCCAATTATCAACAGAGACAAAATCCTATATTAACAGTAAGAAAAAACGGATTCGATTATGGCCAAATATAGCTGTGGTCGGCACAATACCCAAAGGACAGGTTTAATAGCATGATGAATAAATCATAAGCATACCCTGTTTAACATT
This sequence comes from Chrysopilus asiliformis, assembly GCA_964034945.1. Taxonomy (NCBI): domain Eukaryota; kingdom Metazoa; phylum Arthropoda; class Insecta; order Diptera; family Rhagionidae; genus Chrysopilus; species Chrysopilus asiliformis. Next base: position 14,917,781 of record OZ035963.1, on the reverse strand, counting down.
ATTTATAACCGAATATTTACGAGTGTTTTTCTATCATCATGTAAATATGAAGTCAACATAATTTATTTGATTGTTTCATTTATTTGGTGGTGGTGGGTGGGTTGAACTGGATAAAATAAATCTATATATACCTATAAAAAATAGAAAAATTTCCGTTTTTTACAAATTACCTGAGTTTTCGACTTTTTTCCGTCGATTGTTGCGAAGTCAAGAACAATGCAGAATAAATGTTAATTTATATCACTTTGGCAACACTAGAATTTTGACATTCCGTCACGTAGATTTTGTCCATTCATTTCGTAGATCTCGACAATTTGAGTCACAGAGACAGGAAGCATTATATGCCCTCATTACAATTTAAAGCTCTTAAAATTGTCCAATTTTTTTGGATCATTTTTCGAATAAAGGTCTTGAAAATGTTCATAAATGTTCAAATTTTCCTTAGTTATTTAGATTTAATAATCGATGAAGGAAGAATGCGCCGCAGGTGAATTGTTTTTTCCAATGATCAGTTTCAAGAAAAGGAATGCGAATTTTTGAGTTATACTGTCATGAATCCCCTAATTCTAGATCTTTGAGTACACTCTCGAAAAGCTCGATGACAAAATTCACACCACCTCAAAATATCAGATGTTCCAATTGCTTGGACCGATGTTAAATGTAATTGAGGCTTAAACGTCTAATGATTTTTGACATTTGTTTTCAGGTTTGACAAGTGCAGTTTTTGGCAATTTCAATTATGGTAAGATTAATAATCGGACGTGTTAAAGTTATTGAAGCCTATTACGAAAATGGGCGTTCAAACAAAAATGCATTTCGCGCACTTCGTGATTTTTTTGGTCAGAATAATCGGCCAACCGAGAGTGCAATCCGAAAAATTGTTGAAAAATTCCCAACGTCCAAATGGAGGTCCTAACGTCAAAATGGAGGTCCCAACGTCAAAATGGAGGTACTAACGTCCAAATGGAGGTCCCAACGTCCAAATGGGGGTCCCAACGTCAAAATGGAGGTCGCAACAACCAGATGAGTGACCGAGTAGTCCAATGGAGGTCCCATTGAAATTGTAATTTCCACCATTTTCTACTTATTGTAGAGTAAAAAATTACGTATTTTTCTCGATTTTGTTCCCCCATAATCAGGGGTCCTAGGCGAGCGCCTTTTGCGCCTAGGCAGAAATCCGCCACTGACAAGAGAGGGCGATAAATAAATTTTTGTTTGCACTTTTAATAGTTTGCACAATGAAATAACAACATTGTAGATAATATTCCAGCATTAAAAATTTTTTATTTTAGCCTGAAAACAAATCACCCTCGGGCTCATACGCCTCTAGTATAGAGTAGTCAAAATTTGTTGAGTCGAGTGAAAATATCACCAGTAAACAGTATAGACGAGCAGTGTTAAAGAACACAACTATTATTAACATTCAGAAACGCATTTATCAAAGAATTTTAAATTTAATTTTTTGAAATTTTCTTCTAATTCTCTTAATAATCTCAGCTAAATTCCAATTAAATGTAAAACTCTATTAGATAAATCAAACTATTTCCAGCAATTAGTAATAAATTTCAAATATCTCCACAGTCGATTCAAAAACCCGAAGATCTGCGCATAATTTCTGATCGGATTGCAAATTTTCATATGCAATTAGTTTTGTAAATATTACAGGCGATTGACCGAATATAAATTATAATTCAAGCGCTAATTGTTATTAATGAATTTTCTGTATAACAAATGCCCCTTGGCAAATAAAACGTTTTAGCATTTTTCGTGTCCAATGCACCGCCTAATTGGCCCATAGTTTAATTGGCCGCCTGGTCGAGAAGTTTTATGCGACAAACTGACGACATGTCTAGCATTTTTAACTGTCGCCTAATGCTATGAAAAACCATTTGACAGATTTTCTTTGTCTGTTATTTCATTTGTGGTTGTTTGCTTTTACTTTCTAATACAAAATATCGCAGTTTTGTAAAATATAAAAAAAATTGTTTTACTCGGTTTTATTTTTGCTATTTCCCACAAATTTATTTTCACATTCATCCTCTCTCTCCCGCCTACCTCTTAGAATACTTCATCAAGGTTAGGTTAGATTGGAGTGGCTGGCAAAAAGGCACACTTAGGCCAGAAATTACCCATTGTGACACCACGCGAATCTTAACGATCAAACTTCCTTAAACTTCATTAAAAATCTGGCATAAGGAAAAATGCAGAAATGAATTCTTTGAAATAGAGAAAAGCATTAATGAAGGACAGCAAAAAAGATAACAGAGTTACGACCTACGACTGACTCTAGGCGTAAAAGAAACATAAATATCGCTTCTATACTTACACGCAAGATAGAAAAATTGAAATTAGGGTAGAATAGAGATAAATCGCCACTTTTGTAGATGCTCTGAAACACTACCAAATTTTGCAGCCATTATGCCATCCTACCCTACTAAAATTTCCTTGACTTGGCTTGCACTTTCAGTCTAATTTCAACTCTCTGCCAATATTTCTCTATTGAAACTCCAACTAACTATTAGTATCTAAAAAATTGAGTAAAAGTCGTTGACTTGTGTACAGCGTAATTAGAAAATTTAGCCTGCACCTGCCATAGGAAAAGTAAAAATGTATCAGCCTGTTGTGAGAGAAATTCAAAAATTAAGCCTCTCTCTCTCTCTATCTCTCTCGGCACTACCACCGGTTTCGGGTCTAGGCCTGCCGCAATGTCTCTCGCCAGAGGTCCCGGTCACGTGCCGATGTCATCTAGTTTTGCATCCCAATTCTCTTCGCGTGCTGGTCAACGCTGTCTTGCCAATTGAAGTTGGGTCTCCCTCGGCGCCTTGTTGTTAATAACCTACCGCAGAAGACTCATTCGAGTGACATGACCAGTGACTACGGGCACGTCCTGATATCTCTCATACACCTCGGCATTGTAGTCTCCGGAATCGCCCCCCCCCCCCCCCCCCGCCCTCATATATGAGGCTAAACACAACCTACAGCACCTATAGCAAGTAAAGTAGGACTGAAGGAGCTGCACAGGTTGACCTGAGATAGATATTTCGAGGATATAATGTCATGTAGGGGATATCTCCGTCTGCCTGCCACAGGCCAATTTAGCTTGAATCAGCTCTATTATTTTTCTAAGTGTACTCGTTATAAAAAAGTCATGTGTTGATCATATCAAATTTTTTCGTCAGTTAAATTTTTTTTTACTTTATATCAATCGCAAATATTCCTTTCGCTTTTTAAGCCTCATGGGGGCTTACATATTTAAAAATTAGTTGCAATGTAATTGCGATCAATTGGCAGATTGATCGAAGTTTATAAGGGTTGGAATATATTGTATGTATATAATAAAAATGATGGTGGGATAATTTCAACATGTGCAATACTTTTAATTGGCGGCAATTGATTAGTTCTAAAATGATTTAAACAAACTAGGATCGTGTAGGTCAGTAAAAAAAACTATTCACATACTTAACTCCGGTCTCTTTTGCCGCCGGCCCATTCAATGAATATTTCTGTAACTGTCGTATAAATGTCACAATCGTGTGACAGAATTGAGTGCTAATTGGCAATCGTTAAGAAAAATTAAACAAGATTCATAACGAAATGCGAAAGGCGTTGCCACCATCCCGTTCTTAGCCAATTTAAATTGTCACCTCAAGTTTTCAAGTCACTTGTGTCCGATTCAATTACAAATTTCTGAGATAAGTTTGTTTAATTTACAACCAGACATCAATTATTGGTTTATTAGCTCACGTAATTAAAATAAACTGGACGATATTAAAGGCCAATAACATTTCAAGTGATTTGTTTTGAATTGTGATTGGAGACTGTGATTTTATTTTAATGGAAAATAGATAAAAATTTAAGAAAATTATGGTGGGATTTTAAAAATTTGAATCGCGGTGCTATGGCTATACCTTTAAGAAATAACGGAACCACTAAAACTATGTTTTTTTGAATTATACGCGACACATACAGAAAATTTTTCTTATAGGGGCTGTCCATAAAATATGTAACGATAATTTTCGGCTTTTCTAATCCCTCCCTCCTTCGGCAGCTTTTTTGCATATGGAGTTTAGTGCAAATGGGTCTCGTCAGTTGAAATATCATAACAATTTTGTTTCCTGCTTCCCATCTACAGTTTTACATGGATTGCTAACCATGGATGAATTGCAACATTTGTAAGGCCTTTATGTTGCAACCCATTAACAGCAGAAGTCGTGATAGGGGTCTAAACCGACAATGTCGTTAAAATCAAGCGGCAATTTACGAGGTTGCTTGTACGCCAAAAACGTTGCGTAAATTTGCGAGAGTCGCATGAAAGATTTTCTATACAAATTTTGACAGTTCATTTGATAAACTTACGCGATTCACGCTATTTACGAGGCATTTACGAGTTTTCACGAATCCTCATAATATCTTTAAATGTTAAGGAGATAGCAGGAGAGGAGGAAAGGTGTGTTTTTTTGCTTTAACGGTTTAGAAGTTTAGTAATCTAAAAACGAAAACTTTCGAATGTCCTTGCCACTTCATCGCTTTTCACCATTTTTTTATGGGGTTTGGTAACGCTATCACATAACACCCCTTTTCTGCCACAAAATTTGGGACGTACTTTATGGACAACACCTTAAACCTTAGGTTTTTAACGAACACTAAGATTAAAACCTTACATTTTAAAGACCTTAAAACTTCAAAGTTTGGTTCAAATCAGTACAATGGTTTTTCCAATGATAATTAAGAGAGAGGGCAAGAGAGTAATAAAAGAGGAGAGGAGGAGGGGGTAATTCGAGGATTTTGGTGATTCCCCATGCAAGGTTTTGAAAATTTAAAAACTTGTTTTTTAGAGGACGAAAAATTTGAAGACCGCCTTTAGTGGATGGTCTTCAAATTTTCCTTTCTATAAAAAACAAGTTTTTAAATTTTTGGTTGTCGCAAAAATATTGCTTTTATCCTTAGATTCCCATAAAAATGTTAAAGAAAAAAAAGTAGAGAATTTTATAGTCTTTAAATTATGTTGAATTTTTTTTTCCAAAAGCGCAGAAATTTCGAGAAATTTTCAAAAAAGCGTATTTTCGAAAAAAAAAACCAATTGTTATGAGAGGTATCCGTTATAGTTAATACTATTTCTCGAAAAGTTGACAGAAAACTACGATTTTCGTAAAACTCATTGAGGCTGTTTAGATTAGCCGATCCAAGTGCCAGGCCATGAACGAAACTGTCAAAATTACAGGGGACCCCCCACTTCCTCGTCTTGCCTGTAATTTTGACAGTTTCTTTCATGGCCTGGCGCCTGGATCGGCTAATATAAACAGCCTCATTTACTCTATCTCTATTTCAAGTTGGCTCAACGCGCTTTCGAGTTATTTAAGATACGTACAACGGACAGATCGACGGACAGAGGACGGACATCCTCAAAATTTTGCCCAAAACGGATTTCGTACTGATCAGAAAGTTACTATCTGCTCCGGTTCTCGGGTCGGTCTCCATCATGAATACTATATATCTATAGCAGAGGAAAGTAAAAAGGGTTGACACGAATGTGATTTTTCTTAATATCTGAAGATGCGGAAGCGCACGCAAGTGTGACAAATAAATGCGAAAGTTTTCCATTTGCAAATGCGGACTTCCACGGCAACTCTGATTTCTAGTATTTCTATTCTGATCGTTAAACTAAAACTTAACTCTTTATCTGTGAAATTTTATAACAAAGACTGCAGCGATTCGCAAGCGAAAGAGTATCAAAAACTATTGAAAAATTGATTTTATGGAAATTCGGAAAAACTGAAAACGAAAATCGTCAGTTGGCAGCTGTTGTCAATCGAATCAGTGAAGCATGTTGATTGGGTCAATCGGACAGGAATTAATCATTTTCCAGCATGGAGATTTCAATGTGCATGCGAATGGAAGTGGCAAACAGATTCGCAGTTATATTGCATTCAATTTTCCATCAGTGATTTCCTTCCGTTCATTTTCCTGTTATCCTGTGGGACTCCGTCATACTGTGATCAATTTCCACGCCATTCTCCTTGGCCTCTTCCATCGTTTTCTCAATAATTAAACTACACTATCGAGAAACATATATCACGCACCGAAACGGAGTTTGCCATCACCTTTCGGAGAAAATTTGATCTTGGGCTAAAAAAAACGGAGTTTGAGGGAGTCCCTCACCTTTCGGAGAAAATTTGATCTTGGGCTAAAAAAACGGAGTTTGAGGGAGCCCATCATCTTTCGGAAAAGAAAAGATTTTGGGCTAAAAGTTTACAACAGTACTCCGTGGGTGTTATTTTTTTTTTAATTTGGTGTTAAACCAAAGGAGTTAAAAAGTGTAAATTTCACCTCACAAATGTTTGTTTTTTTTAAAGCTTTGAGAGGTTTTAATTTTTTTTTCATATTTTCAAGTTAATATTAGTTTGTTAAAAACCTTTCTTGCATATGTCTCTACCGAGACTCGAAATCCTGGATCTTTCAATTTGTAAGCCATTCGTCTTCCTAATAGGCTATTCAAGCCACTTGGAAAGTCTGTTCCAAACCTGAACACAATTTAAAATGAAACTAACTCTAAAAAGCAGTTCTAGTCAATTTTTAACTCATTAAAACAGGAATGTAAAATAAAAACTCCGCGCTACGGTGTTAATTTTTTTCTGAATAACACTGCGGGGTGTTTACTTTCGTAATTTTTTTGAGGCTGGGTTAATTTGTCTCCAGATTTTTTTGAGAGTGTATAGGTAAGGGCAAAAGGTAGATAAACGGAATTTTTTTCAATTGTGCTTTAAAATTTCCTCCCATTCAATTATCCTGAATAGCCGTTTCTGATTTTTACAACAATTTTCACACCAAATCGAGCAAAAAAAAAAAAGAATTCCAGTGATTGAAAATAACAGTGCTATTTACAAATTTGCTTGTTTAGGCTATTATTGAGTGACACACAGGAAGAAAACATTGAAAATGAATCGTCGGAAAATTGATTTTTCTTGTTTTTTTTTTTTGAATTTAGAAATACGAATCACGTACTGTGATGGTTTCTAATGCGGAATTCTTTTCAGAGTGTGTTTTCGATTTTCCTTGACTGACATTTGCAGAAAAACGGAAAATTGCCAGTTTTTCTTGTGTCCATCATGATTCTGCCAAGTGTTGGCAGTGAAATTACTTTCAGGCAATTAGTCAAAGAATGACTTTACCACAGAAGAAAATGAAGATTTTTTCCCGTACAAATAGCAACCGAGCTTTATTATGGTAGAAGCCCATTGAAAGCCGCCATTAGAATCGGCTTAAGTCGAGCTCAAAATGCAATTAAAGTTTCTTTTTCTTTGGTGATTTTCTTGCGTATTTTTTTTCGATTGGCACTTGAAAGTTATTAGGCGTACATTCTAAACAACAAGAGTGGAATTTCATTGCCATCTAAGGCCATCAGTAAAATTGCTTATTGATTAGAGAATATTCAGAAGACGGACAAGAAAACTCAGCAAATAAATTTAAAAGTGTGATAATGTTGCGGAAAGTGAAATTCCTAAAAGGATTATGTTTTATCCTATCTGATATCATCATAAAGCTATTTGGATATGAAAATTTCTAATTCACTGAAATTAATTTTCCAAAAAGACGTGAGGAAAATTTTCTGTTTGGCTAACTTAACTTTCTGAAAGGATATAAAACTCTGTCAGAACAAGGTACAACAAGAATTTTTGATGATGATATGTTGTTAAAGTTTGGTAAGACTAATTAATTTTGAATGCTGTAAATTTCTTGTGTCTCAAGGTAATGCTATAATAAATTTCGCCTTTAAAATCGATAGCAATTTCTTGGTAATCAAGATATGAACTCCGTTGGGAAAAGTTGTGTAAAGTCGTAGTTTCAAAAGTTCTTTTAAATTGACCTAACATTAGGGTGACCAGATATGCCTGAGTGAAAAAGAGGACGCCTTGCAAAAAAAATAATTGTTTCTTCATGTTGAGTATTGCCTTTGTATGTGTATCAAAACCTTTCACATTTCTTTCATACATTTTTTTTATTAATGCAGAGAAAGTGTCAAAAAACCAAGTCGCCGTAGTGCTACCAACTTATTAGCGTACGAACAAAAAGACAGAAGTAGAGTACTTCAACGCTTAGATCGCTATGAATTCGTCATATCTCATATGCCGAATATAAGTGGGTATACTTAATATTAGAAATTTTTATACAAAAAAAAATATTTGAAAACTTGAGAGCTAATTGAAGCAGAAAGTTGAAATTTTGCATAGAACAGGATTTTATCTTTGGATTATCTTTCACCTTTTCCGAGAATGGGAAAAATCGCACTACCCTTTCCCCCTCTTCCATACAATTTTCTGGAAAAGGGCTCATTTTTTTCACGGTTAATAGGGTTCGGTTAATAGTGGACGATGCAAAAAAACGCGTGAAAAGTGGATAAGGTTTACTACTAGCAATCGATGTTACAATTTTCGATACCGGCTTTTTGAAAAAGTGACTTCAAAACTCTAAAAAGAAGAAAAAATATTAATAACCAAGCGATACTAAAGTTTAGAAGGACTGAATTCGCTCGTTTTTATGCAACGTTGCATTTTTTTTTAATTATGAACGCAATTTGCTAATTTTTGAACCGACTTTTTGAAAAGTGACTTTAAAAATCTATAAGATACTGGCTTTTTGACAAATCCTCTATTTGAGAGGAAAAATTCTGTGGGAGAACAGAATTTTACCTCTCAAATAAAGCATTTGTATTCGAAAAATTGGACGTTGCTAGAGAAGCGCAAATTTGACACAGCCAACTTCTAAATGTCTCGAAATGTCGCCTCAGAAAAATTACTCCCTAAGTGGGTGCATTTAATCTGACGGATTAGCTTGCTAAAATAAATTTACCAAATCATGGAAGAACATTTTGATCATGCTGCAAATCATTGGTTTGAATTTGTTGTATTCATCTAAAATTTGCATCCGGCTAGTGGCTATTTTGGCGTCTTTCGCCACCTTCCCCCCCTTTCACCCCTCGCCTTGATGCTGTTCCTACATACAAATTTTACACAGGTAATTAAATTGATAAAAAACAGCTGGGTATTTTTCAAAACTTTTAAAATTAGTAATTTTTAAAATTTTGGGGTAATTTTTGAATCATGTGCTTTTGTAAAATTTCAAAATTTACCATTCCTGTACAAAAATTCGAAAATTCGCAAACAAATACCAAATATTTGATGGAATCTACAAAATAAAGATTAACTTCCACATAGCTTTAACATTTCATTAACAATTGCCTAATTCCTTTTAGGAAATAAGTCTTATGCTACGAAACGAACAAAAAAAAAACTCATACTAACAAAACGGTAAGGGAACATATTAATATATCCTTTTGTTGGCAAGAAGTTCCATTAAATAAAAATTGATTTTGGTTATCCGTTGAGCATTTATTACACGAAAATCGACAACAGCAGTGATGTATTAGTCTTAATTAACCCAATAAATCCTCCATTGCTTCAGGAAATTAATCGAAATTCGTGTATGGATAAAATGTACGATGATATCAAACGACAAAATGTTATGGTCGTCATTAATTCATTTATTCAGGTTTTTTTTCTCTTGTTTTCTTCTGTTCTCAACACACAGAAGTAATTTTCATTTCAACAATGTCAATAGAAAAATGATTAAAGATTATGTCACCGTGTTAACAACTTTTTATGATTATTCACACAACACACAAAAATGAAATTCAATCAAGAATTTATTCACATTTTGATTATTTCGCGGTTTATTGCTACTTTTAATATTTCAATTCAACGCCAGGGGTTTTTGCTCCAGCAGAAAAATCGCGTCAATTATTATTTGTTCATGCATTTAATTTTTTCTTAACACTCAGCAACAAGAATTCATTTTTTGTTTGCGGTTTTAAATAGCAAAAATAAATTATTTTGTGTTCAATTTAAATGACAATAAAAAATTTAAAAGATCATGGGGTATTTCTCACTTAATTGTTATATATATGTGATGTTTTTTTTTGCTTTTTTTATTTACGATATGACAACCACATTCCCATTAATAAACCAAAATCACAAAAAAAACGTGATTTGATTAAATAAAAAAATTAACCAGAGCAGGTGCTAAACGAATATACGACAATTGCATTTTTTTCAAATAATTTTCTGATCGCGGTTGACGCAAATCTAAGAATTAGTTGTAAGCCGCGCTAGAATTTATGATTGAAACCTGTAGTCGCAGATTTACTGACAATAACTAACGCATTTTATTTGAATATTTTAGCGTTGAGTGTTAAAAGATTTGTCATTTGGGTAATTATTGATTTAAAAGTAATTATTTTTTTATGAACAGCTATTGACGTTATTTATAGCACGAGGAAGAAAATTTTGCGGCCATTTTACAATTGAATTCTTCTTTGGGGTTTTTTTTTAATGTTTTTTACAACGAAGTATATACAATGGAAGTATGATCTCCCATAATACGCTAAGAAATCAAATAGCGCGAAACACAGCTAGATTCTCTTTCGCACATTTTGACTCTCACTTGCAAAATGGATCCCCTTGATATCATTACCAACCTTGACGAGTATATAGGGATGTGTTAGCACTTGTTTGAAGAAATAGGGTGGCCAACTAATCAAATCATCTGTTGATATTTGAGGTTATGTTGAATGGTTCCTGAAATATTCTTCATTAAAAATGCCAAATGGAGTGTATAAAACCAACGTGTCTATTTTAAAGGACATGTTTGATTGATTCTAATTAGAAAATTAAAATTGCACTTCAAACTTATTATTATACTTTTCACATCGCGACACATTCAAATAAATTTGCGCCAAAATACTACCAGATGTCATTCTCATAAAACACGAAGAGAAAGAAAGATCAAGATATGTGTTTGGCATAAATGACAGCTGGCTGCTGCAGAAATGACAGCAAGGGACTCTCAACTTTAACTTTCAAGTGAAAAAGTTTAACATTTGCGTTTTGCACTGATTTTTTTCGCATTTTTGAAGAATCAAATGTGCCTACTAGATTTAGAAAGTAAAGACTAACTTTCATGTAATTTGAACATGATCTGTGTAATTTTCATGTAATTTGAACATGACTGCAGGTGAATTGACATGAAATTTGTATGACGCAAAATGTTTACGAGTACAATTAGGTTGGCGACAGATAAATCCCAAAGTCAAATCTGCTACCGTGCCATTTTTCGGCTCGGATGCTATGTCCATTGTATATAAGTCAGTGGTTTTTTAACATTTTAAAATTCTTAAAAAAATAAGTTGTACTTAGCCTACTTGAACCATAGAAATTCTGGGACTCAGAGAGAAGGTGGAGAAAGTGAGAGAGGGGGGAGAAAGAAGAAAGAGAGGGAGAAAGAAGAGAGAGGGGGAAAAAGGAGAGAGGGGGAGAAAGAAGAGAGAGAGGGGGAGAAAGAAGAGAGAGAGGGAGAAAAAGAGTAAGAAAAAGAAAAGAGAGGGAGAAAACAGAGATGGAGAAAGAAGAGAGAGAAAGGAGAGGGAGAAAGAAGATAGAGGATGATAGAGAGGGAAAGAAAAGAAAGAAAGGAGAGGGAGAAAGAAGATAAAGGAAGATAAAGAGAAAAAGAAAAGAGAGAAAGAAAAGAGAGAAAGAAGAGAGAGGAAGAGGGAAAGAAAGGGGCGAGGGCGTAAGTGATGTAGGAATAGAGAACGAGAGAGCGGAAAAAAATTTCCTATTGAATTTTGAAGCATTGAGAAGTTATTCAGAATCATTTTTACCCATTTCCCATCTGTAAATTTTTTCGAACTAGCGGGCCGTTTTCGAGAAAATCTAGTGGGTGATAAAAGATTGATTTTTCCTTAATCCTAACATAAATCCTGACCGTTAAAAGGCTATACAATTGGTTTCCAAGGTCGCTGATCATGATAATGATGTTGGAATTTCAAAAATCGAAATGGAAAATTTTAAAAGGATAACGTGGTTTTCTCAAAAGTTTTTAAGTTCCGTCTGGGGTTGTTTTGTATTTCTAAAATCTATGCATAAAAATATTAACTCGTCAACGACGTTTTCCACCTTTGAATTTGTCTTCCCTCTGTAAATATAACTCTCGAAGAAACTGAGATTTGTTTTGAAGGTAACTTAAAAGGTTTTGTCGTTTTAATGTTTTAATTTACAATGAAGAAACCAGAAATCTACTTCCGATCAATTCAAGCGAAAAATTATACATAAGAATTTCAGACCAAAAAAACACTGTAAATGCTTTTAATTTAAAAAAAAGTCGTAATTAACCAATTAAAAGTGATACTCACGAACATTACGATGAGGATGTCATTAGATTTCAAATTAAATTCAAGTAGCGTTTCAACTAGCGCCGATGTCAACTATGAACCGCCATTATTGCTATCGGTCGTGATTAAATCGAGACAAGAAGTTACCTGACGAAGCACGGTTCAGGTTCAGGTTTAGCCAAAGGGGAATTTCATTTCACATTTGAAAGTCTAATTTTCGTCATACGCCACAAAACATAAATTAAAACGAATCAAAATATAAATTAACGTCGAAATACGTTTTTAATTCGACAAAATGCAGCAACATCGTGTTGTTTGTATTTATATGAAAATTGAATTTTAACACCTTTGCAGGTGTTTTATGTCAATTATTATACAAATAAGTTGCAATTGCAATTACCTAACTTTAAATGCAAGAAACTTTTAACCTATGAACGCGTTATGAGAGTCCTTGAAGTCGCCAACAAGACAATCTGTAAACAAACAATTGAAAATTAATTTCACGATTATCTAGATTCATTTCATGCTGCATAACATAAAATGTGCTTCGATTTAAATTCTCCAGAGAGATGTTTGTTTATTTGTCACGATGTGACATCTTATTTGACATTATGTTTCGGTATGGATGTTCAAACGCGAATGCCCGTCCAATTGTAAAATATGTTTTACAAAAACCAGTTTGAAAATTGCTTTTGACTTATTGACTTTTTTGACTCCCGGGAAAGTTCACAAAATGTACTTGCACTTTAAACGAGTGTTGTGTGATTTTTGTAATGTTGTACGAGCAGGTAATGCTGGAAGACGTTGACAATGCAGGGAAAAATTTCTTAGAAAATATTAACTCGTCTGGAAATTTGGAAAATTATATATATCTGTTTGATATGTTTGAATGAAAGTTTGAATTACCGGTTTTTTACCTTTCGTAGAACCTCTACACAATACACAGAGGCGGAACTTTAGTATAAAAAGGTTATTTGTTGCTTAGATAAAATTATACAGGCCCACAAAATCTGACTTTTTTTTGGGCACTCAATATTAGAGATTTTTACTTTCCTCTGCTATAGAGGGGAAGTATTGTATTCATGATGGCGACGGACTCGAGAACGGAAGCAGATAGAAACTTTCTGGTCAGTACGAAATCCGTTACAGGTAAAATTATGAGGAGTTCCGTGCAATCAAATCCGAAGCAAAACATATAATAAAGATGCGCCTCAGACGAAATTTTTTGAACAGAGTGCGGCGAAATTATTTAAATTAAGAGCTAAACAGTCCCAGACGAAAACTAGCTCAATTTTTGTGTACTTCACGCTATATCAACTGAAGTGGTCAAAACACTAAAAAATATTGGACTAACTTTTACGCCTAAACTACAATTACGCGTGCGTGCGTGCGGCATTATTTAGTTCTGGCATCTAGTAGTTGTCACCGCGTCTAAAAGTAGAGACTGAGCCTACTCTACGCGGCAGGGACGCGGCAACGCGTCTGAACAACGCGCAATTATACATTTACTCATATAAATGCGTAGTTTTTACTTTCACCGCGTGGGTGCCGCACGCACGCACGCGTAATTGTGGTTGAGGCTTTAATCTCAGCTCTGGAATTCGCCCGCCGCGCCAGATCGCTTTCTATGTGCAGGAGCCTTAAATTTTCATTTTTTTTTCGGTGTAAAACTGTATACAATACCAAAAAATATAAAATTTAGCCCAAACATTTTTACCGTGTACTTTTTAATTCTTAGAATACCATCCAATTTTTTCTACAAATTACGTGTAACAAAGATATCAACTGTATTCTACGTTTAAAAAAATATATTAAATAGATTTTTATAGCTGAAGAAATATAAAGCAAACACTTGACATTAATGGCATTACTTTATACGAACCGCATTCGGTTTAATTGCATCATAATTCAATTCACAAGTCTTATCGTACGTACCTGAAAGTAAAAGAAAAAGAGGAAAATTATTAAATAAATGAATGAAAACAATTTATTAGTGCATGAAGTAAACATTTTCATTTTGATAATGGAAGAGAAAATTGAGTCAATAAATGAAGAGTGGCTGAAAAAATTTATTTAGCCATGAATCCTTGGAACTAATTCAACTCTAATAATAAATCCTGAAAGCTTCTTCTAATATTGTTACAATGTTCAAAGTGATCCCTGGTCAGTACTGCAAAAAATTTCTTGTCCGATATGAAATAGTATAGAATTGTACATATATATGTAGGGAGATGTTATTTTTATCCATCAAATATAGGTTCTGTCCATATGGCAGTGGATAGAAGAAAAAAAAAGGATACACCGGATTGAAACTAACAAAGGATTTATTTATGAATCGCTATACGATGCGGATTTAAGTTTTAGGTCATAAACTATTCCTGTTTAACGATTTGTTTCTATATGCAGAAACATTCAAGGACTTAGTGGGGTGTTTATAAAAACATGATAGTAGATACGACCCTTGGAAAACGACAGTAGATACGACCCCTTGAAAACAACAGTAGATACGACCCTTAGGGAACATAGCAGTTGGAGGGCTAAAGGATTCGCTTTTTGTCACCTTTGGTGAAATGTCGATTTTATGCTCTAAATAGATTCAAAGTGTATCGCTACAAGTTGCCTAGCTGTTTGTTTTTTTTTTCTTTTTGTTCTTTTTCGTTTTTACTCGGAGCTCACCAAATGGCTATTATTGATCCTTAGCTTGGCAATATGTAAATAAAATTAGTAACGAACATAATGAAGGTTTACCCTATACATTGATGAAACTGATTGGTGCTTCCATTTTGTGCCCGATTAACTTTTAGTAGCAGAAAAAAAGGATTATCGATGTTATCAGGGAACGTTTGCGACGATGCGATAAAAAAAATAGATCCCAGCCCTTAGATTCAATTGAGTGAAAAATTACACAGTGGAACTTTGAATAGAGTTACAAATCGGGCAGCAAATTTTAACTGAACGGTACTGTTCGTAACCATTGGTTTTTGCTGTTAATAGGGTTCAAAGCCTTACAAATGTTGCATTCTCAGGTTGTTAAAGGGTTTTATTTAACTTGAAGTAACCGATATTGAGAAAAAGTTATACACTCGAATTTACTCGAGCAGGATTATAATTTTACGTAGACACAATGACCAAGTGGACGTTTTCAATTTTTTAAGAGGTTTTCTCACAGAATTCTTTTTTGATTTCGTAAAGACTAGAATGTGGACCCGTCTTTTATGGGTTAAAGTAATTTGTATAAGTGCGAGAAAACTCGAGAAAAGGCCAGAAATCGCTTCTTTAACAACTTTAGAAAATACCGTTGTCCTACCGTTAATTTTGATTCGATTCGCGATCTCTAACACCCCATAATATTTTCGAGAAAAAAACTAAAAAAATATATTCTTATTGGACCTTAAGAATTTTTCCGAATGGTGCAACCGATTTTTCATCTCTGAAAGCATTTCAGGAATAATTTGTAAGAATTTAACAAATTTTCGCATTCGTTTTAAAATATCTCTCTAGTATACAAGTTCTCTAGTTATGGAGTATAAAATCTTTACTTATTAATAGCAGTGGGAATTAGCTTAACGTAATGACGTTCATTTTTGGTGGCTTTTGATTAAAAAAACCATCATTCAAATCGGTCCGATAGAACTCCGTATCTCAGTATAAAAATCCTTTTTTTTATATAATAGAAATTTGTTTGTTTTTTTTTTTAATTTTTTGAGATGGTGTTTTAAGTTTTTTTTTTCCTCTTTTTCAAAAACGTTTTTTGAGAAGGGTTTTTCACTGTTGTGCATTTACGCGTAAACAATAAATCTTTATGTTTCTTCGTAAAAAATTAGTAAACAATCATTGTTTACGTAAACAATAGTAAAGAATCGTAATTAATGTAAACTATTGTAAATTTAAAGCTATTTTATGTCAAAAGCAATCTCTGAGTTTGGTTATGCAAGTGAAAAACGGATACTGAACATGTTTAGTTTTATTCAGGCAGTAGTTTCAAGTTTTCAGACCAAAAAGGCAGTTGTTATGTTCAAATTAGTACCTACACTGAATATTTTTTGAAGAATTTTTAGACTTGAAGATTTGCATTTAATTAACAAAAATAAAAAAAATCTTTAACAAATTTTATCGTAGAAAGAAATAGGAAATCTGGTGATATTGTGTAGCATGGCCGAATTTCAACATCAAGATGGAAGAAAATCTCATCAGTTTAGATTTCTAGCCACAAAATTTTTCGGTATCTCTCATTATATTATTTTAAAAAAGTGTTTGAATAACGCTAGGTTTTTTGTTTTCATGATTTAATTTGGTTTTTCAGAATTAGAATTTGAATATTGCAGTTACTTGGAAAAGCAAGAAAAAAAAAACTATTTGTTTACGTTGTTTACATTCTTTACTGTAATTTTGGTGCCTTTTTCAATTTTTCAATTTTTTTAAAGGACATTTTCAATTTTTACTGTAAAAATTAGTATATATTATTTGTCTAGCTTTAATAAATTTATAATCTGATGCTGCTGAACGTTACGTTGCCGGGTATAAAGGAAGTTTCTAGGATTATTAGCTGAAGTCTGATGCAGCCCAATGAACCGTAAAACCCAAGGATAAACGATACGAGACCATAAACCTCTTCATATTACGGAATCTATTCAACATGATGGGACAACTATTACAAAAAAATGTGCAAGGAATCCACCGGATATGGATATATGTGTGTGAAAAGGTATTTTCCCTGAATATAAGTGTATTTGTTCATGGATTTTATACTTCATACACGTGTCGATAAAAATTTTCCGCAAGGTCGAATTATTTGGCAACCTTTTTCTACATCGATTGGAATGACTGTGGCCTAAATTATTGTGGTTGAGGACAAATCGGTAATACCACATTTTTGGAAAGGTTCTAAAAAGGATGACATTTTGGAATACTAAAATTATATAACGTAAATGGTAAATAAAATTGAATTGAATTTCGTATTCTTAATGGGGTTGTGTTTGGGAGAGATAGAGTTCCTCGATGATTGTTAGATTGAAAAGCTTGTGGGTAAATTCCCTTTTCTTATAGAAAAAAAAGATCTTCAGAGAAAAATTGTAAATAGTTTTACATAACAAATATTAGATTTTTTTAAAATTTCTATCACAACTGATATTTTTTTGCATGTTTTGGTAATTTAAAAGACGGCGATGAAAAAAAAATCAAAAATAGGGGACACTAGGGCTAGTTAACTTATGGATAGCGTAACCATATGTCCCAAATTGCCGAGATCGTTTCGAAATTAAACATGTTGTCCCGACGTCCCGAAAACTAAACTTTTCTCCCGGATTTTTCACTTTAGTGTTATAATTTAACAAATGCTCCTAAATATCAAAAAAAAAAAATAATCTACTTCCACTAGGTGTTACTGTAAATTATATTTTATTCGTCCACGGCCCATTTTTTTTAACGGCGTTCCACAAAGGACACATGTATGTCAAAAGAGTAAATCTGCGGCTCATTTTTCTTTATTGGTATACAAAATTTGCGACAGATGAAAATATTTTTTTAAATTTTCCCACATTCCCACAAACAGGTATAAAAAAATCTGCATTAAATGCCAAAAAAAATCCAGAGTGGATAAATATTTGACTTCATTTTGAATGTTGCCTAATAAATTTACCTGCTTTGCATGATGAATATTTAAAAGTTGGGAAAAAACCCCTAATTCTGTTTGTCAGTATTCTTCTTCAACCTGACACTTTACTGAATTTGTGCTTCGTATCCATCTAATCCGATTTCCAACCTAATTTTCATTTCGTGTTTATTTTTCCCATGTTCGACCGTAAATAAATCAAAACCATGTAGGAAGGTAGAAAAGTTTTCGGTCTTTCATTTTGTTTTGAAGGACATTTTGTTTTGAATCTGCGTCGTAGCGAATTTTATTATTGGCCAAGCGATGCTTTTGTGCCACAAAATTTTGGTTCGTGCCAGGAAGTTCCAAAAAAGATCTTCAAAATTTTGGTGCAAATTTCAATATACGTCCGAGTTATCAACAGCCGACACCATAATTTAGTAACGGGCGGTCGAAAAAATGCGTCACACATTTAGAGGGGTTTGGGTCTACCACTAGAGTGACAGTACTAAATTTTATAAAAAAAATCCCGGGAGAGCGGTCCGAAAACCTTAATATTATCGTGATGTATTTTTTGGACAGCCTCTATGCATAAAATTCGTGTGTACCCCAAAATTTGACAAAAAAAATTGATGAAAAAATTCTATCTTTATTTTAACTTTACCGATTCTTTTTTTTATATTTTTTTTAAACTTTTGAACTTTCCTACATAATGCTAAGTTTTATGGCATCTTAAAAATTTGGTAAAAAGCATTTTTTGCTTTTTATTTTCAGCTTATTGCCACAGAACTTTAGGTAGATGTTGGAGACACGTTAACCCAGGGTAATGGAAAATGCTTTCAATTCAGCCGGGTGGTAATTTCGACTAACTCCACATTTTATCGATTTTGCAAACCAAATTTACCACATAGCGAACGTACAAGTGAGGTACAAGAATGGAGGTTAGGAAAATATCCTTTTTAGTCAATGGTACCAAATTCCTCGATTTACCTGTTTTTTATTCATATCGGTGGGAATTTTTCGAGGGTAGTGGTGGGGCGGGGGTAATTTTTACTTTTTTGTAGGTATTTTTCGGGGGTAATTTTTATTTACTTGTCTGTGTCTGTATTTCAAAGGTGTTGGTGTGGTAATTAACTCGAATTGTTGGCTAAATTTGGCACAACGTTTAACATTTTGTTGTTTGATCGAATCGAATCCGAATTCGAATCAATGCCATGATGATTTGTATGATGGACTAATTTTAATGCAACTTTTCCATATCCATTTCCTTAATTTGTTATTGAAGCATGGAAAATGTTTTAAAGACGAAGGATATATATATTCGATTTCCACCATATTATCGTAAGTTTCTCATTAATTTTCCAACGTCGGAAGTTTGATTTACAAACGAAAGAGAATTTATTTTCCTTTCAACCTTCCTTCTTTTTGGTTTTTCCATTTTTTCCATTTTCCTTCTGCTCATTTATTTCTTGACAGGCTTAATGGTGAATTAATTACATTAAAAGTCTACTGTTGACTGTTGTTTTAAGCAATTATTGATGAATTTGTTTAAATAGCCAAATTGAAATATACAATCAGCATTTCTGTTGATATTACTTTTAGTCGCAGAATAAATTACCGTCAGGAAAAGTTTTTTTTTCCTAGAAATTTCTTACTTTTAATTGTAAATAATTTACAAACGATGTAATGAAAAGTTTCAGACTGCCACTTCTTCCTCTATTCATTATCAAAAATTTCGCCAACATTTTTTTTTGTTAAAAAACTTTTTGTGTATTTGCATACAAAAAATTCAGTAATGAATTGTCTTTTGGGTGAATTTATATTTTCCCTGGGGAATAAATCAATAAAATAACATGTTCTACTAATTAAACTATAATTGAACAACATTAGATTCCGATTAAGGTAGGTATCTAATGAAAATATAATGAGAACAACATGTAGACAATCTGAAAAAACAAGTCTTCTGTAATGACAAAACGTTTATTTGTGTAAATATTGAGCATAGACATACAGTTCTCTCCGGATGGTTACTTCTCGGATAATTGCACAACCCATTTTAAGTGCAACGGTAATTCGATCCTTGTGCACATCTTTAAGAATTCCAAACACTTTTTATTGCTTAACTGCAACCTACTTAAAAAAAAATCCTATTATTATACGAAAAATAGTCTTCATTTAATTCTATCCTTCATATATTTTCCCTCGGACAAGTGTACAAGCGATTTTTATTTTAAAAACAAATTTTTTATTATGTTTTCTTGATCGTGTGTATGTACCTTTATCCAGAAGAGGTAGAAAGTAAATGCACATTTTTTAGAAAGTAAATGCACATTTTTTAGAAAGTAAATGCACATTTTTTAGAAAGTAAATGCCTGATAAGTGCACATTTCCCTGATAAGTGCACATTTTCGTGGAGTAAAAAGGGTTCCGCATAAGTACACAATTTTTTGCTGTGAGAAGAGTATCGGATAGTATTTATTTGAAGTGCAATGAAAGAAACATTCTTCAAAGCTTTCTTGGTTACTGCTGGACGCTTTTTTTGGAACCTTGAAAGTTCACTGATTCAGAAAAAATAGCCCCCTTTCTTCGTTACACTTAAGATATCTTAGTGTTTAATCTATGGTTTGAGCAATGTTTTGAGTCGGTGGTGTTAATTTGTCACTGGATTTTTTTTTCTTGAGAGTGTAGGATTCTCATATAGAGTATGCACATAATTATTAGAATCGGTCCGGCAGAACTCCTTATTTTTATACTCTAGATATATGAGAATCATATATAGTAGTCTTTTAGATTTAGTATACCGTTTGTTGAACCATTCGTCGAACACAAAAACGAACTACACTAGGGTGTTTGGGATCACAAAAGATTTTGATTTCTGCATGTCCGTCCGTCTATCTGTCCGTCCGTGAACACCATACCTTTCGAAAGGATTGAGCTAAAGACCTGAAATTTTGTACAATTGCGTTTCTCGTAAATAGAAAGGCTAAGTTCTTAAATATGTCATTCCTTTCCCTCCCCTTCCTCTTGCCCCTCCCCTCTATATGAGAACAGACAAATACTCTATATGAAAACAGACAAGATTTTTAAATAAATTTTTAAATAAAAATTTTGTCTGTCCTTATATAGAGTATTTGAGTTCTTAACTATGTCATTCCTTCCCCTCCCCTTCCTCTTGCCCCTACCCTCTATATGAGAACAGACAAATACTCTATATGAGAACAGAGAAAATTTTTAAATAAATTTTTAAATAAAAATTTTGTCTGTCCTTATATAGAGTATTTGACGATTGACCCCTGGTAATCATAGTTTTTTTATGTTTTATATTTAACTATGTAATGAGGGCATCGAGTTAAAATAATAGAAGCTTACAACATTTAAATCAATAGTAGCATTTTATGTGTTTAATCCACAATATTCTGCTTACCAACTCGTTTAACACTAATTAAATAGTCACGTTTGAATTTTCCATTTCTATTTTGGATCACCAATTAGATAATTACTGACTGCATTTCCTGTACAACCACTAAAAAGACCACCCAATGTTTTCGTTTTAAAGAAAAATACCTCAGCATAAATCTGCATTCAGAAATTCCGGACTTTGATACATTACATTAGCCTGATTTCACAGAAAAACATCACACCAGAGTAAAATTCTAAAATTAACCCCGGTCCGATGAAGTCCTCAGCGAAATCGTGGGTAATTAACAGAATGGTCACAGTTTCACGTACGATAATCAAAACAAACTGGTAGGTGAATATAAGCACGAGCCGAGAATACTCCAGTATTAAGAACGTTTTCCTTAATCTGTTCCGCATTAGAAACAAAGTATTTGATTTCAAACGTTGAAATTCTATCGACGGATACAACATTGCCATCGATCGCTAAAAATGACCCAAGCGAAGGTTAAAGCACTTTTCATTATGCAGCCGTCAGACATGGTTTGGGGGGTTTTTTTTTAATTTGAGGATTTGGAAAAACCGGAAAATGGAAAAGTAAGATTCTGTATTGATTTTATCGGGGAAAAAATAAGGAAAACTTAGAAGCAGAATCAGAGATCACATGTTTGCGAAACGTGAAAAAAACTAATGGATTTGAAACTGAAAACCAAAGTTTGGTTTTATCCGAAGCAATGCTAACAAGTCTGGGTATTTATTTTATGTGAAAGAATATTTTTTATTGCGCCGAACTCGTTTTTATATATAAAATATTTTACCAGGTGATATGAAATCGAAATATGAATTGGAAAAAATGAAATTACGAGAAACGCGTGTCGAATTCTGTGATATGGAAGAAAAATCCAACGATCATGTGATTTTGTGCATTTGGTTTGCACATCGGGTAATGTGAGCTCCATTTGGTTTCTGTCTTGGATTACGTGAGCTTCAAACGATAAAAACTTTGGACGAGAAAGTGATACAGATGGGCTGCTCATAAAATACGTCTCGCTAATTTTTTACCTTTCGAGTCCCCTTCCCCTCGCCTAGTTTTTTTTGGGGTTTCTTTATAAAATTTAAGTGCAAAACACAAATGATTCAAGACAATATTTACGGCAACATTTCAGATTTAAAACTCATAGCACCCTATGCTTCTGGATACAATCTATCCGACCAACTTTGTCGTCGTAAAAAGTTAAATCGAATTTAAATTTTGTCGGTCAGCTTGCCGACCAAATTTCATGGTTGATTCAATATGACATCTTATAGAAACGTCATAAAATCTAAATTTCGTCACTCAAGGGGAAATTAAAGAAAGTATTAGGAAATAGAGTTTGTATGCTGTGTTGCTTACATTCACATTTCTATTTTGTATGATAATTGGTAACTAAAGAATGTTATATCTGGCTCACCGTCACATTGTCAAAATCAAATGAAAAGCAAATGACGTTTAGAACAACAAAGTGTGTGGAATTGTATGTGGAGGACAACTTTGTCGCCGTAATCTGTCATCGTAAGTGTTGTATCGGACCAATTGTATTCCGGCCTTTAAACACTACCGCAGATCTACACCCCCCTTCCCTTAAAACTGTGACGTATTTTATAAACAGGTCCACAGGTAATTCTTGTATAATGCGGGAAGTAATATGTGACATCTAAAGATTAGAATTTATTAAAATTTCGAAAAAATATTAGTGTCTCTGGAATTATAAGTCGAGGAATCTGCTTGTAATTTCGACTGCAACAAAACTGCTGGTGCGCCATTTGTTATGATAGCTAGCGGCTGGCAACTAGCTTGGCTTCAGCCCAGAATAAAGACAAAACTTATAAGACCTTTCTCTAGACGACATTTTTAAAACCTTTCTGTAATTTCCAAAATTTTTGAAAAATTTCGAAACATGGCTCTAAATTTAGCACCTCTAATAATTAAACTTTAGAAAAATTGACTATGCTATTGTCGCTTTTCGGTTACAACTCGAAACATTTGCGAGTTGTAACCGAAAAAAGATAATTGCATGGTAAGTTGTTATAAAGTTTAAGTGTTCGCGGAATGAGGGAATTCCTGAACTCTATTAAGCGGCCAAAGGGCATTCGGGAGAGGGGGAGGTGTGAGAACGCTAGTAGTTTTATGCAAAAAAATCATTTTATCTGACCAGAAACATAATTTTCCAAATCTTACCCAGGAAATTTTAAAAAAGCAACATCAGCAAAACCAATTGTAATTTTTTATGAATTCTGTACATATACAGGTGCCAATAAAAATTCTTTTACGTAACACAAACTCCAAACAAACCCGAATACCATTCAAAAACTCTCATTTTTGGTCGCCATTAAAAATAATAATTATAACATGAAGAAGATTGTAATGATGTGGTCACGTTATGGATATCAGGTCCGGGTTAAAAACGTTTAGATCGAAATAGCGGAAAACTTTCAATGACTATGAAGGATACCCAAAAATTAGGGCTAATGAAGGGTTTCTCTTAAACGAGCTAATTCTTGTATCGAATAACAAGGTTGATATCCACAAACACCAATCCCATAATTTAAACTCCAGACCGGGAAATGGTTTTCCAGTCCCGCCACGATTAAAAGGCCATTCTCTCGATTCGTTGCTCTTCGCCATACCTTTTTCCCTCGGGATTTTTACCTGCAACTTATTTTGGGTTCAGGAACAATTCGTGCTTGTGTCCGAAGTGTACACTTTTCGAGGTGCACAACATTCTTTATTGATTTAATTCGGTAATTTGATTATTCTTGTAATGAAAAAAAAAAAGAATTGCAAAATAGAATTGAAAAAAAAAACAAGAACTTTATCACAGACGAGAAAGAAAATTGGAGCAGGGTTTCATTATCACGTTTGGGGGCGCCGTTATATCGGATTACCTTAAAATCCTTGGATTATCGCCTTAAGTTAAAATGAAATCCTATGAATTTTTGAGATTCTTTTAGTCGGAGTTGAAGTATTTTTCGTGATACCAGAATTTGTCGTCAAAACAATATGAAAGACAGGGAATTTTTTTTTTACTTTTTTGATGAACCAGCCGGCTTTTTGAATAAATAAAGTACACTCCCCCTTCAACCCTCTCTCCTATTAGAAATCTGGGGTATCCATGGAACCATTTTTCATGGAAGTAGACGTGAGAATGAAGGACAAAATTTGTATTTACATGACTGAATCGAATCGTTATTTTGGTGACTTGACACTATGCTAGTTCCTAAGCTACACAAGAGCTTTTTTTAACAGAATGTGTCGCAAGTTTCCATCGTCTTCACGTTCCATAAAAAATGCTACTGAAATAGTCAAAATACTAATTAAGAAATATGCGCCGCAGGTGAAATATCTTCAGATAGATGCACCCCAGATGTAAATTTGCTGAAAAATGCACCGCAGGTAGAACAAACATGATTTACAGAAACTTCTAACCGAATTAAAGTAATTTTTACATTTTTACTTAACGTTTGATGAATTATAACACGAAATTGAATATTGCGGGACAAAAGTTTAGTTTCCGGGACTACACCGTCTAATCTAGGGCATATCACAGCATCCCACCTAGAATACGTCTCGGAACTTTGAGGTTTTTACACACTTTCGGGATTTGCATACTCTCTATAAGAATCATATGGTAGTACATTAGAACCAATCACCGGACACAAAAATGAACTAGACCAGGGTGTTAGGGCTGACAAAAGATTTTGAGTTCCGCATGTCTGTCCGTCTGTCTGTCTGTCTGTCTGTCCGTGAACACCATAACTTTCGAAAGGTTTGAGATGAGGACTTGAAGTTATGTACGCAAGTCTAATTTCTGGAACGGACAAAATCGACCATTCCTTCCCATGCAAATTAAAGAGTTAGGACTTTCTCTGAAACGGTGTATTGTATCGAAAAATGTATCAAGACAAAATGTATTAATAATATGATTTTAGATAACTCTTTTATACATCAAAACTCAACCCAACCACTCCTTGCCCCTCCCCCATACAAGTGAAATTGTTCTTTTTCGCGATTTTCTCGGAAATGGTGTGTCGTATAGCAAAATCGTGGCGTTACAAACGGTAAGGCCAAGGTAATATACCCTTTGGTTTCACCATACGGGTATAAATATGATTCCACATCATTCTTCCATACATCAAAATTTAATCGCACCACTCTTCCCCGGGTCCCTTCATATTAATGGATTTTTTTAAATAAAATTTTTGCCTGTCCTCATTTAGAGTATTAGACGATTGGCGCCTGGAAATTGTAGCTTTCTTTATGTTTTGTATACAGTTTAGTACGTCCCCTAAAAGTGTAACGTATTTTATGGACATTAAATTTTTCAAACGATTTTTCCTTCAGTAAAAGCTTAAATTTTAGGACAGATTCTTATGTCTTCAAGTATAAAAAATCAATCTTACAACCCTCTTCATATATCCTAAAAACAACCACATCCAAAAATAATATTATTACAGTGAAAAAGTTGAGCTCAGCGAAAATTCGTAATAAACTTTCTCATTGGAATAGATCCAACTAAAATAACCTCACATAAGCAAAATATAATGAAAAAAACTTTCTGTAATAAAATCAGAGAAAATCATGTCAAATCCAAATAGACATCTAAAAAGGCAATTTTACTTTTGTTCATATATGAAATGGAAGACCTTGACCATGTTTTATTTACCCTTAAGACTAATTTATTGCTGACGGTGTCCAATAATTCATTTCAAGTATCAAATTATTCACAACTTGGTAAACTTTTCCATAGGAAATTTGGAAATTCTTTTCAATATGTTTCATTCTGTATTGCAAACTAAATAAGATACTATATAGTGGCAAATGCGCAAATATCTCCAACTCAATAGGTTGTGTTACAACAACACGTGAGACGTGAGAAAATTTCAGAAATCTTTTCTTACAGTTAAATATCGTAATCAATTTATCACTTTGTCAGTGATGCACCTGAGCCCCTTTTTTTGCCCGTCCCCAAGTTTTTCGGGTTCAATCGTTAATCCATTTGGGTTTCATAACAACCCCGTTTTCGGTTGTTTTCAACTGTTTTTATTTTATTGCGGGATGGGGATGCGAAAAGAGAAGTTTTATTACTTGTAAATGCTTTGGGCCCTATCAAAAATTCCCTCTTTATTAGGCTCTCATGTAAATCATTGTTCGGGATCATCACCCATATGTTTTAGACACACCTGACGCAGCAGCCACCCTATCCATCCGACTTGGCACCTTTTCTTCATTTGGGTCTCGTGGGTGATGGGGTTTAACTTTTCTTTAGTGGGATCTGTTCATCTGTCTACATAATTTAGATTTTCACTTGTGCCCTTTCTATATGAAGTATCTAAAGTATCACGTTGTAAACGTGCCAGCGGGGCAATTTCTTCGAAGGATAGGATACATTTATATTTTGCCACTTATATCACCATCGGTCCACACGGAATACTATGAATTTTCTGCCTATTATTACGTAACCTGTACAAAACAAATACAGGAAACATATAAACGGGAGACCTACGAGTCCTCTGCAAAAGAAAATACGGTCGTCTAATAGAAGATGAGAAAAAAATTATGGACGTGATGTAGAATCCTTTGGCTGATATTGAGATCCACCAAGATAGATCTGAGATACACGTGAAATATAAAACGCTGCTTGATACTGAATTCTGGTATTGAAGAACCGCCAGCCTGGGAAATCACTATTTATTTGTGTTAAAAGGACGGATGGCAAAACATGTGAGGGAATTATTTTCAGAATTGGAGAGCGACAGAAATGCTTGAATTTATTTGATTTCTTACAAAAGTGGAACTGAAACGGAATACGTGTGGCTA
The DNA here is from genome assembly GCA_964034945.1 of Chrysopilus asiliformis. Classification (NCBI taxonomy): domain Eukaryota; kingdom Metazoa; phylum Arthropoda; class Insecta; order Diptera; family Rhagionidae; genus Chrysopilus; species Chrysopilus asiliformis. The sequence continues at coordinate 14,890,712 of OZ035963.1, read as the reverse complement.
TTGTGATAGAAAACTGAAATAGAGATTGAAAATATGGTTAGAAAAGAGGGTGGTAGTCAGTCGTATTACTAAGAATGGTGGGAAAATCTGAAATTACGTTTAACTTATTATGTCAATCTAATATTTGGCTCACTTTGGTCTGAATCTTTGAGATAGTATAGAGAAGTCACTTTGGAATATTGGGTCAAAGGTTAGAAAGGATTTTGTAGAAAGGTTTTTTTTTACACAAGTTTATACACTTTATGAATATTTAAGAAAACTGTTCTTAATAATAATTATCGACTTTTTGAGGTATCTTTAAGCCTAAACCCCAATTACGCGTTCGTGCGTGCGGCATGATTTTGTTCTGGCATCTAGTAGTTGTCACCGCGTCTAAAAGTAGAAACTGAGCCTACTCTACGCGGCACGGACGTGGCAACGCGTCTGAGCAACGCGCAATTATACATTTACTCATATAAATGCGTAGTTTTTACCTTCACCGCGTGGGTGCCGCACGCACGAACACGTAATTGGGGTTTAGGCTTTAGGATTTTTGAACTTTCGTTGTTGCTTATCTTTAGTTACATAATTTTTGCTAATGTTTATTGGTTGCTGGTTATAGTGTAAATTACGAGGTATGTAGTTTTAATATAAAAAACTTATATGCTATTTACATAAGATATTTTTTTCTTTTAAACCTTTGTTAAATATTTTTGAATAATATTTATTTTTATTAAATTAATGTGGAAGAAAAAAAATGTCCTAAAGAAAAAATGTTTTAGTCAAAATTTTTAATAGATTTAATAATTTTGTTTTAGAAACATTTATGCAGTCAAGGGTTAAAAGCGAAATGTGTACGATTTCTTACAATTGTCACCAATGTTTAATTAATCTAAAAATAATCACACTTAAAAGAGCCGATTTACAAATTACGGGTTCACTCATAGATCACTTTTCCCGCAATTCAACTAAACATGCCAACAAATTGCTGGCTACATAATTCACTTTAATCTTTTCGCGTCGATTACAATTGACGACGAAGGTACGCGGGCGTCGAACGTGATTCGTATAATGTGAGGAAGTCCTAATGAAATGCATCTCCCACAAAATAATTTTCGCAACCGTCACTTTGACAGATAGGCGGCCAACCGTAATGGCGCTAGCGATCATAATGGCGTCTTTCATGACACTTTATTGATGACTGGCGACTTTATTTCTGCAGATCCGTTGTCGATCGCCCTGAATTTTGGCGATCAATTATTTTGGCCGCTTGCCAACAAAAAATTTTCTCTTTTTGGCTTGTTTTAAATGTTTCTAAAATTCAGTACAAAGCAATGACTAATGTGGTTAATTTTTCAGTTACATTTGTTAGTTTCATTCGCTTTGAAATTCAATTGTATCTCAAATATTAGAAATTAACCGCCTAATCTGATAAAACTTCCAATTAAATTGAAATTTATGTGCCATTATTTTTCCGGTCCATATTGGATTGAGGTCTTGCGCGAGAAGTGGGTTACCCGATGAAGGGATTCACTGATTAAAACCGTTTGCCCGATAATTCCCTGATAACGCTGTGAAAGTGAAAATCATTGGTCGGAAATGTGTCAATGGACTGAACTTCTGGGATTTTATCGTTATGCAATTCAATTTAAATACAATAAGCCCGCAGCTAACCCGTAATTCATCGTAATAAGAGATATTTATATTTAATGGCATCAAAAACCCAACCCCACTGAAGATATGAGTTTTGAATTTGAATCAGTTGTGGATTATGCAATCATAATCATAACAATTTGTATTTCGATAGTGAAAAAAATTAATTTAAAATTATATACAGATCGTGTACGGGTACAATATGTGGCGGGCAAAATCCCATAAAATAAATTATTGTCGTTTTGTTTTGGATATTTTCCAGATCGGTTTTATTTTCATTTGAGAAAATTGATATCTGCACTGAATTTAGATTTGATGGATTACATTGTCATAAATCAACAAATTTTTTTGATGAATTTTAAAATAAGCATGTGCAACAGTATTGGGCGTGGGATAGCATCTAGGTGTGTCCATTTTGTATTTTCTTTAGATTTTGAACATGATCTATTGACGAAACTCTTGAGAAATACTTTTAGAAGGATTTTGTATATTTATTTGATCAATAAATTAACTACACCAAATCAGCAAAAACTTAAAAAAAAATTTACAACTTTTTTTTATATTTTTAAATTATGAAACGAAAATTGTTGTTGTGATCGAACGTGTATCAGTTTTTAATTTGTGAAAAGAAAAAAATCAGAATAAAATAAACTACGGGGCATTTTTATGCCGAATTTGGCACGCGAAGGCATTCGCCTTGATTTGTTGTGATTCGCCAGAGTTTTTCTACGTTCGGCTTGTGTCAGACGAATGTGTGAACCGCCTTTTTAATCCCTTGCCTAAAAAAATCAGTTTTATGTTTGACTTTGTGGCGAAAACTTCTAATTTTATTCCGAAATTACTGATTTGCCAAAATATTCGATTTTTTGGAATTTTTTATTTAGTGGAATATTTTTTGTGATGTAAAAATAACTAATGCAGCACCGGATTTTCAATAAGAATGGATATGTGTTTGACCGAATCGTGTATATCCATATCTGCAATAGTTTGATTCGCCTGCATTTGACGAGAGTCTGGCGCCAGCATTAGGTACTGCCAGCGGTATATTTTGTTTCGTTGAGAGCTGGATTTTCGCAAATATCAAGATCTTAATCATGCATAATTGGATGAAGAGTATCTTGCTCTCATTTAATTTAAACAATTTAAATTAAGCCATCATATATAAGAACGTTATCATTAAAACTAAATTAGTTTTACCAAATTGACCTTCATTTTGCAAATAAACTGGAATTAAATGTTCTACTCCATTATTTTTAGTCATTCGAAGCAAAAGCTAATTACAATCGTCTAGAAAATCGAGAAATTGCCAAGAATAAATTGAATTCAAAAAAGATCGTCGGTTTCATAGAATCCCAAAACCGCAGACAGAGTAGTCCATAACCTATTTTTAGTTCTTACGTAGAACGCATTAGAATTACCATCGACTAGGCGATCAATTGAAAACGGTAGCCATGCATGCGATTGATGCATAAAAAGCACATGATCGCAGCCACAATACGCGAGAAACATAAGAAAATTATTGTACGGACAAAAATACGTCTTATAAAACCGCAGTAATCAACGCCATCACCATCTATTGCCAACCAACATAAGATCCAGCAATGATTGCAAAGTACGCGCGCCAAGAATTTTAATTGATTAAAGGTGAACGTGACCGAAATGGACATTGGCGGGCACCTGCTGAGCCAAATTGCGATCGGCAAGTCTTAAAGCGTTTATGTTCACACAGGCTTATAGGTAAGTACAGCCTATATTTTGATGGGTATTTTTAAGGGTCCTATTAAATTGGCTACAGCAACTCTAAATTCCATAAAGCAACACTTAAAAAATTAGCATTCCAGTTCAAAAATTTCAAATTCAGATAAAAATCCCTTCAATTTCGGTCTAAATTCAACATCAGCGACCTCTACGAAACGGTGCGTAATGCATACACATTCGATTCTATTCAAATTACTGAATTTGGTTAGACGGGATCGGCAATTGATTTGCACTTGGCAGACATTAAATCAATGATTCTGACCGTTTGGTTACTTATGCTTACAAGACTTTTGTCTTAAATTGGTCGACAGCTTTCCCATATTTGTGTTAACCGCTTTAAGTTAGGACATAAGTTAATTTGGTTGGAATTTTGATTCGGTCGTTAATTAGTCTCAGCGGTTGTGTTGCATTTAATCAAAACATTTTTTTTAAATATGAAAAACTACGTGCACTTAATTTATTATTTAATTTAGTAGACCTTACACTGTTCCAAAAGTCAGTTAGAAAAAATTATCGTATAATCATGCACTGGAGTGTTGTTGCCGAAGTCGATAGACACCGCTTTATGAAATTTGGTCCAAACGACAAAATAAGTTGAAATTAAGAACAAATTACGATTCATTTAAAAGCTGTAGACAGAGAACGCTTTTAACAACCAGAAATCGATCTGTCCAAATCACGTATTTTTGGCATCTGATCTAAAGCAGGATCTCTCTCTTTCTCTCTCGGCGCAACAACCAGTTTCCGGTCTTGGCCTGCCGCAATGTCTCTCGTCAGAGGTCGCGGCCGCGTGCCGATGTCCTCCAGTTTTGCATCCTGGTCAACGCCGTCTTGCCATCTGAGGTAGAGTTTTCCTCGTCGCCTTGTTGTTAATAGCCTACCGCAGAAGACTTTCCGAGCCGGGTCACTTTCCCTGATTCGAGGGATATCACCAGCCCACCGGAGTCTTTTGATTCTTATGAGCTTGATTACGGGCACGTTCTAAAGTGGAATCACTACCAATAAAGTTATTGTAAGTAGGATATAAACGATATCACAAAACTGGTCAGCGAGAGATTTATTTCAGTTCTTCTCATCTCATGATGTAAACATATTATGAAGTAGCTTGCATATACGTCGTGAACTTTTTTATCGAAAAAAAAAAAACATAAAGCCGTTATCTTTTTTTTATCGAAAAAAAAACATAAAGCCGTTTCGAATTTTGAAATTCTAACACCAAATTATAGCATTCAGCACCGAGACAATTTTAAGGAACCGGGTTTCGGTGCTAGAATCTTCGAGAACCGGGTACCCGGTTCTGGAACCGGTGCTGAAAATGTAAAGAAAAAATAAGAAATTACCAGTAAAAAATTGCAATTGCGACATTAAATTTAAACCTATACCACGGAACAATTACTATTATAGAAAGGAAAGCTCTAACAAAAATTTTTGCGTTGGAAGCGTACATCCGAAAATTACAGTTAAAAAATTCACATTTTGAATGACTGTGGGTGGCATTATAAGAAAACATCATATTTGATTTTTTTTCATCGAGTGTATGACAGCAGAAAGGAGAAGTAACACAGGGACTACATTAGCTTTTATTTCTGGTATACCAGCAAAATTGGTCGCTAAAAAGCCTGTGTGGACCAATCTGGTTTACCAGTTTTTCTGGTAAGACCGCATTGGTATACCATTTTCGTAGACAGCGCTGGTATACCAGGAGTGGAATTCCGTAACTTTACTTTTTCTTCTAACTCGAAACAAACGCTTGAAGCAAGTTATGGAATATCACTCCAGATTTTGACATTTCAATTGATTAAAATGGCGGAAACGAAATTTTCACGGAGCGAACTTATTAAATTGATAAATATTTTTCGCGAAAAAGAATGGTTGTGGAATTTAAAATCAAATAATTATCGAAGAATTGATTTGAAAAAAAGAGCATGGGAAAATATTGCCAAAGAATTGAGTTTAACTGTGGAAAGTGTGAAAAAGAAAATGAAAGGAATTCGTTCGTATATCATATTTAGCTTCGATATCATATTTATCCCGTAATGCTAAAAAGGGATTTACCCAATATTGTCTTCGTTTTTTCAAATTTATCAAAAGTTCTTCTTCCTCCAAACATTTTAAAGCCAATATTTTGGCAATTTTAATTTTCTGTTCGCGGTTTAACGACATGTCAAAATTCAAAATCATACTGAAATGTCATACCAGAATTGGCCCACGCAAAAAAAAAACTAGTAGGCTATTATTTTTGGTGAACCAGCTAGTATACCAGAAATAAAACCTAATGTAGTCCCTGTGTAAGACAACAAAACCAATTTCTATAGTGTAGTGCTTACTCTAGTGGAAGTTAATGAGGAAAGGTCTTATTTTCCATTCTATATAATAGTTGTTCCCTGCCTATACATAAAAAAACCATTTTAACTTTACAGGAAATTTAATATTTTCTGTGAGCGCATATAAATCTATTATATTGTCGTTGTTTTAAAGAGACTTTGTAAAGAAAATGTAATCGGATGGCTTAATTTTGCATTAATCTTTTAATTTACAGTTATTATTAACAGAAATATGTACTTACAAATATGTATTTCGTATATATTCAGCAACGAACGAACAGTATTTTGATATTTTAGCATGTAAGAAATTGCTTGCTTTCAGCACCGAAAACCGGGTAATTTTACCCAATTCAAACCCGGTTTTCGGTTCCAGAAAATGGCCGGGATTCCCGGGTACCCGGGTTTCGGGTACCCGGGATTGAATGCTCTACACCAAATGTGTGCTAAGCAACCCCGAAACCTCCATAAAATTTCAAAAAACGCCTCTGTTTTTATGCGGAAGGGGGCAAGGAGTGGACCGATTTCTCCATTAATGAACTCGACCTCCAGTTTTACGAAAAAAATGGCAATTCGTTCTCAAGTTTTCGTGTCCACGGACAGACAGACAGACAGACGAATATGCAACAATCAAGTCGATTGGTGAAATTGTAGAGCAAATTTCAAACAAACTGTTGAAATAGTAAAACAAACCGATTACGCACTATTGATGGTTTCACTAATTAGGGTCTAAATCGGCGGTGTACAAGTAATCACTTTTTTGGAGTTTCAAGTCCCTAGCTCAATCCTTTCGAAAGTTATGGTGTTCACGGACAGACAGATAGACGTACGGACATGTGGAAATCAAAATTCTTTGTCAGCCAAAACACCCTAGTGTAGTTCATTTTTGTGCCCGATGACTAGTTCGATGCGTTACAAACGGTATACTAAATTTAATATACTTGTATATGATTCTCATATAGAGTATAAAATTTACTCCCTTTACAGTCTTATGATATGTATAGATTCAAATGAATATTTCCCACGAAATTAATTAACTTACAAAAATATGCACTTAAAATTTTCCTTTATAACTCTAACTTTCAGAAATTCTCGTTACTTACTAATCATTCTATGTACTCAAAATTAATTTTAATTCATACTCAAACGTTTCAACTGTACAAAGAAACCCCTAAAAACACCAAAAAGGTTGCCATATGCAATTTATGTAAATTAATTTCCATACTGAATTCATAATAAGGAAATGTTGTTTTCTTCTTAATTTTGTCTTGAAACAGTTTTCTTGTTGTGTCCCTGCTGCTGTTGTTAAATTTTAACTACAATTTCCTGACAAAGTGGAAATTCACTACCACTTGGTCTGGATTTTCAATGTTCCAAAAGGGGGAGAAAGAGGAAATTGATTGAGAAAGTTTTCTGATTTGCTAAAAAGTTTCCAATGGCAGAACGCTGCAATGAATTTAGAAAATTAACTGAAATATGCACTTAAGTTGAGTTTAAAATTTTTAAGTGATTTTAGCAGGGGACATCAGGCAAAAGCAACATTGGATTAGAGATTGTTGGAAATTGTTTGACACGATGTGCTCGGGAGGAATTTTGTTGATTTATTTTCACCCATTGATGGTTTATGGGAAAAGCAATAATGAAGGTTTTGACAAATTAAGGAATTACCAGAGGTTGTTAGTTGTTTCTAGCAAGAATCACAAGCCTTAATTATTATTTCTAGAAAGAATCACAAGTTAAATTGGTTTTACCGAGAATCTGAGGGATCGTTTACAACTGACACTTTATTCCTTGAATTTGTTTTACAAAAATCAGTTTATTCCTGAAAGACGCCGGAAATGGAATTTTTTCACACAAATTGACCGGAATAAAAGAATTTTTTTACAATTCTTGCTAAGTAAATTTATTTTGCGACAGATGTATGAAATTCGCGGAATAAATTCTAAATAAAATTCGCGAAAAAAGTTCTGAATAAAAGTCACGGACGAAAAAATCGCAAATGTAAACATGGCCTAAAATCCACTTGAAAAATTCTTGAAGTTTGATTTTTTAAATCAATTTAAAGTGCAATAAAAGTTCTTCGAAAACAGCCTTTTATTTTTTGCAGATAAAATTTATCACTTTTATGGGTAATAATAGAATCCCAAAAGAACACAAAAATCACTAAATAATATTTATCGATAAGTTCTTATCGATATGACATATTTTTATATTTTTTGGCAGTCACTTAATATTTCCTTGTAATTACAAGTTTTCTTTATTGTGGGCTTTGACATTTATAGTAGTTTTTTGTCGATACGAAAGTAGAGTTTGTGATTACTTTAATATTGGCCCGGGTGTTGTGAAAAATTTTGTTGATTTAGCCTGGTTTTTTGCATTTGGTTATTAATATATTATGCTGACGATTGTTAGGAGTGCGTACTGAACCCAATTAAAAATCGAGTTATTGATAATTTAAAAAAAAATACATCGAATATTTCTCATAGTTCTACAAATGTGCAAAGTTTCATTAAAGTCGGAGAGTGAAACTTCCGTAAGTTTGCTTGTTAATCTCAAACATCAGTTATTAATACATAGTTATGGCCATTTGAGATGGTTCTGTAAAAGTGGACAATTTTAGTAGTAATTTTTATAAAAATTGGCGGCTGGTTAAAATATTTTTTTTAAATCTATTTTGAGGGCCCTTTTTAGGTTGGATTTAGACGATCAAAGCTACTTGATGCCATAAATTTGATCGTCTAAATGCCGCGTCATTGCAAATTCAGTAAATTTGATGCATTTAATCAAATCAAAATCGTTCTGATTGTCATCCAATAGTTTGATGGATTTATTTTTTTCAGTGTGTGAATTTTTTTTTGTACAATTGGTACTATATAGAAATGATCGTGTATCACAGTACTTAGAGGATTAAAGTTAGTTGTTTACATGAACGATTTTTAGTCTTTGAGTCGCACGAATAAAAAGTCGCTGCGACTAAAAAATCGCTATGCTGTTTACATGAGTGATTATAAAAAATCGCTGTCGTAAGCGTTTTGATAGCTGAGTAACTTCAATTAAAATGGATTTCGAGGAAAGCATTGCTTTAGTACTTCTACTCCAATATGAAGTTGAAATGGAAAATTTCACTTTTTGAATAATTTTACTTAATTTTGCATTCGACGTTTGCTTGCGACTGAGCAACTGAAAATCGCTCATGTAAACAGGCACTAAAAGAGGCTTAAAAATTACAAAAAAATATCTGATGTGAACAGCACATAACTTTCTTATACAAAATCTACGTTTCTGCATAATTTCGCTTACATAAAAATATGAAAATATCAATTTTTATGTAACAAAATCTGAAATATCTCATAACGGTAAAAGACCAAAATGCAGCAAATTTTAATACCTTGAATTCTGCCATTAACTGCTTTTTTGAAAAACCGTTAGTTTGCAAGCAATTCGCAAAAATCTATTTTTTTTAATTTTTAATAATATCTCGATAACGGTAAAAGATAACGGATAGCGGTAATAAAAATTGTGGCAAAGGTTATTCTCTTCGATTCATCTCATACAATGAACCATCGAAAACTAGTTAGTTTTCGAAAGAATCGCAAAAAACTGATTTTTGTTAAATAACGGTATATTTCGATACCGGTTTAAGATATCGAGTTGTAGTAAAATACAGAAGTGTAGTAAATTTTACTGTATTCAACTTTTGTTATACATAGACTACTAAAAAACGTGTAGTTTCAGAGCTTTTATTTTTAATTTTTAAAAAGCTGCCATTTTGCCGCCAAAAAGTTGACAGGATCGTCCCATTCCAGGACCAAACATCGCTGTAAAATTTCATGACTCTAGCTGTATTAGTTTTTGAAACATCTTGTACAAAGACTGACAGACTAATGCTACATTTACACGAATGACAAATTTGTCATTTTTTTCTTGTCATTATGTTAATTCCCGTGTAAATGGCATAATTTTTGTAATTTTTTCTGTCAGAAAATGTCAATCTCTCATAAAAGAATGAACTTGTCCATTCTTTTATGCCAGATTGTCATTCGTGCAAACGCAATATTAGTTATGACAACTTTAGTATTCAACTTTTGTCATAACTAATATTGCGTTTGTACGAATGACAATCTGGCATAAAAGAATGGACAAGTTCATTCTTTTATGAGAGATTGACATTTTCTGACAGAAAAAATTACAAAAATTTTGCCATTTACACGGGAATTAACATAATGACAAGAAAAAAATGACAAATTTGTCATTCGTGTAAATGTAGCATAATGCTGGGTTTACACGAATGACAGATAATGACAATCTGTCATAAAAGAATGGACAAGTTCATTCTTTTATGAGAGATTGTCATTTTTCTGACAGAAATAATGACAAAAATGATACTATTTACACGATAATGACAATTTATGACAAAAAATGACAAATTTGTCATTCGTGTAAACGCAGCATAACAGACAAACAGACAGAAAGACATTTTTGTAATAATGCTCCAATCGACTCAGGAGAGCTCGGGGAATGTTTTTAGGCAAAATTAAGAGGTCGAAATTTTTTTATAATTACAATCGCAAGTATATAAAAAGGGTTTTTCTTCGTATAAAAAAGTAATGAAGGACCAAAAATTTTGTTAGAGAAGAACGTGAACCGATTATAATACTGATAGTGGTCCGGGCTCAAAACGATTCACTATGTGATTTTTTTTTAAACCTAACTTTAATACATAGAAGAATTTTCTCATAAACCATAAACAGTTGACATATAATTTAACTTAAATAAATAGTATAGGTTAACACTTTCAATGTTGAATGAATTAAGCTATTTATATTTATGTTTCGTACTGTTTATTTATCAAAAGAAATCTCATGTGGCTGTTAATGCATTCTTCACGTGCCAACTGCAAATGCATATTGCTGTCAGTTATCTTAAGAGAGTTGGCATTGCACTTGACAAGCTAAATCATTATCATACACAATATGCTCACATCATCATCATCATCATGATTGGTGAACACTACTTGTATTATCCCAGCAAACATATGCTCTTAATTGTGTACCAACAACCAGTGTTTAACAACAGATTTCGACATTTTTTTGCAAATAAAATTCAAAATAATCATCGTTATGTCAAACATATTCAATCAAAGTGAGTCCACGAGTTGCAAGAAATGCAATTCAAGCTTTGTATGCTAGGAAAATATGAAACTTCTTGAATTCACCTGAGCGGCTTAAAGCAATGTCGATAAATAATTAATGACATCAAGCTGCCGCCACATGGGTATTATTTAAACAATGGCCCATTATCCGGTAATATTTATTTCACTTTTTAAATTTTCTGTTTCTACGTTGGATATGTTCTCAGCTTTCGGTTCTTTATTTTATTTTCATTCGATTTTCTCTTTGACATAAATTTAATGGAGTTTTGAAATCGCAAGTAGCCGCCGCACCACCTTCAAGGGTTATTTTTACCGTCGCGTCACGTTGAAGTTTTTGACCATGAAACAATTTCACGGTTTAATTTATTATTACAAAATATTTTCCATGTGCCAATAAGTTGTTTTATATTTATTTACAAATTGCTTCAATTCTTTTTCCAATATTTGAATTTAAAATGGGAGCGGTTGTACTGAAAAATTTTGTGGGGGTAATTAGGGTAATTTTTAGGGTAATTTCCTATGGTGATATGACCAAAAAATGAACGTAGTTGACTCGAACAGCGTCGATTTTGTTGTTCCATTTCCGATTTAAGAGTTAAGCCCAAAATTCCGCAACAGACATTAAACATCATTGCGTGCTGTATTGGGAAATAAAAATATTATCTTAATTACGTTGTTTACCATTTTTTTAGAACATAACGAAAGGAATTTACGAACAAAAAAAATTCTTGGGATCAAACACAGCGTGAAATGCTACCCAAAATACCACAGAACCCAAAATTTCATCGATTGAGAAATATTCCATCTGTTTGTCTTGAATGGTGCTCAAAAGGATTTCGCCGCATTTATGGACGATTTATTTTAGGTTTATGCGAATCCTATTATCCTTTAGATATCCAAAAATAACCATATTTCACCCTAATATGGAAAATAACCTCAACTCCTTGGTAGCTACTCAAGAAAACTGAATATCCTTAGTTTATAACTCTTGACATTTGTCTCTTTTAGCCCTTTCGCGTTGAACCTCTTTACATCGACGTAAACACATAGTCAAGGACTTGCCATTCCTTGTTGATGTGGCAACAAAGTGCAAGTACATCAAAAGTGAGTCCTTGATAGTTTTACAGGGAAAAAATATTCTTCAGAAATTCATGTTTTGCAAGTTTTCGATGTTCCCAGCGTTGTAACAAAGAACTTCTGTGTGTTAACCGTCGGCCATCGACTTCGACTCGCTGAATTCGCTATAATCTCTTTTATTCACTTGAAATATCCTTTTTTTTATTGTTTTTTTAATCAAGCTTCAATGTGAAGTGTGAGTTATAAGGGAAAAATGAAAGCGTGGTCACCGCGTAACTTTCTTATTCGATTTGAAATTTTTTTCTTTTTTTATTAAGGAAACTTTTTCTTTGTATTGAGAATTATGTATGTTTTCATAAAAAAATATTTCATAATAAAAAAATATTGTGTCTGCAACATTTTGACTTAAAGGGCTTAATTTAAATGAAAATAGTGCAGAAAATTCCAACAACGCTATCCTTTATTACACTTTCTTATAAGAAACTAAATAAAATCACATTCACTCAACAAAAAATCGATTAATTTCGAGTCTCAGTTCTAGCCGCAGTTACATGATTTGCGAAAATGTCGATAAAACACATTTTTGCATATTTTACGACATGCCGACGAAACGCACACAAATGGGTGGGGCGAAATGAATAACACAAGGATCTGGCAAACAAAGACGACTATCAGTCAGTGAGCCAGAACTGAAAGAGTCTTTCAAGGTTCATGGAGGACATGAAATGAACGATAAAAGGCCTTTTTTTACATCCTTAATACTCGTACTTCTGTCATGCTGAATGCCATTGAATTTGAAACATAAAAAAAAACTTCACAAATTCCTTTGATCGACAGTATGTCTGTCTGTGTCGACATCAAAACTTTTCAATATCTATACTTTCGTTAAGGAAATCCCGATTACATCCTCTGGGAACTCATAGACTCTCTCCCTGGTGGGTTTAAAATTGCAAGGATGCAGAACATGAAACTTTTCCCGTCATCGATTTTGTCTGACTTTTGTTCGTACAGCCATGAATCAGGAAATGTTGAACAGTTCTAGTTGTGTCTGGATGTGTGCGATTCCCAGGTCGAGTATCAGCGCAAGGACTATCCATATGGTTTTTACATTTTGTACAGGAAATACTGGATCCTTAAAATGCGATATTATGATAGTAAATTACAATGTTTCTAATATGACTGTTAAAATTTAACATTTTGATGTTGCAAAAATTACCCTCTATCTGGTGAGTATTTGGGGTAATTTTTGATATTTTGACATTGTCATTTTTTTCATTGCAGTGTTGAGAATTATAAGTTAATAAAATGCGTTCAAGGAAGGGAAGAGGGTGTGTTCACAGCATAAATTTAAAACTGTAAAAAACGTACCGAAAGAGAAACAGGGCAACAAATTTCATAACATATTTTATGAATTTAAGGTCTATCCACCTAAATTCTTAATTTTTTTTTTGAATCATGCAAAAAAAAACTCTAAAGCACTTATTTTAGATGTATAACTGTCAAAAATTACTCAATATTTCATAAAAAATATGGGTCAAATACGGGCGTTTAAGTATGAAATACGGACGCTTAAAATCTAAAATAAACAAACTCGAATATGAGTAAAAATCGTGTTTTAGATCCAAAAATTGCGTCAGGTTGTCAAAAATTACCCCACGGGTGATTTTCAAACATGTAAATTTAGGAAAAAAAACCCTGATTTCTTCGGTCGTAAGTAAAAAGGGAACAAAACGTAAGAATCACTTTTTGGCCCGTAATTTTCCATGTTATATCCGATGTTATATATTTATATTTCGATGTATGTAGTTAGAATGAATTACCCCAATGATTTTTAATGAAGTGTCAAAAATTACCCTACAAAACGATTTTCCGTTGTTTTTATCCGCATTAAACTGTTTCAGATAGTAATTCGGTTTCACTGTATTAACTTTCAGTCACGATTAACCTATGAATGATGAGGTGAGTGCCACTTAGCAAATACAAGAGCCAAATGAATGGGGTGATGGGTATGTCGCCATGTTTAAGGACTTTCCTCATGAATATTTATCGTCTACATTCCGTCACATCATAAAGGCATAGATTTGGTTCATTCGCTGTGTCAGCCAGCGACGTCAAATGCGATATCAGTTTGAGATTTGAGAACCAACACCGACGAACTTTCTATCCCACTACGCGGTTTTCTATCCCGCGTCGCCCTATCCCAATCAAACCCAAATTAATGATTTACATTACAAGTGTTTTCATAGGTGGTACTCCACAATTTTCGGGTCAGCCCTGATTTCATCCGAGTATCAGTAATTCTACACCCATCCAACATACGAACGCATTAATTATTTTGAGAGCTCCTGTGGGAACTAGAGCTGAATAAAGGGGATGGAATCTTTTCGAAGTCTAGTGGACCATCACATGTCATTTTCATGTTGATACAAAGTGAACAACCACTTTGAATATTAAACGATAGACTGTAAATTTTCGGTTTTATTAACATTCATTAAAATTTCAGTTAATCAAGTGATTTATGGGCAAAGTTTATGATTTAAATTAGATTCAATTTATGCTTCAATCCTTGCCAATTAAACCATTTTCCCAGCAGAAAAATGAAACAGGGAAGGGCAGATAGTAGAAAGCTGTTGAGTGGTCAACAACTCTCGAGAAATATGGCAGATCAATTCACTTGGTCGGTCGATTACCTCATGACCAGCGATATATTCTTGATTTTTTTTTTTGTTTTTTATCACCCGTCAATCGATTGTGGCTCAATTGATGAGACCGCATCAGTGAATCGTGACAAATGGACTGACAATCGGTTTAAAAATGTATTGTTGGAGCTGGAAAACTCATAGAAAACTGGAGACTGATTGGAAATTTGACAAAAAAGAAAAAAAAAACGACTGCAAACGCCAGTGACAATCATTAAACGAACGCACGACCCTAATTTGTCACTGAGGTATTGTCACCAAACAAAAAAATATGCCGTCATTTCGGTTGATTGCAAAAATTTGGAACAACTTGGCACTGAATCGCCTATCCTATAATATAATACGAGGAATGTCTGTCTGTCTGTCTGCACAACGATCTCGAAAACCCGCCTAATGATTTTCACGAAACTTGTGGGTTAGGGATTTTCGGGGACAAGGAATCGATCTAGATAGGTCTCACCTCTGAGAAACTTCGCTTTTCCCTTCCCCTCGATACCCTTTACCTGGTGTCTTCGAATTGGGTGGTCCGATCTTAATGAAACTTTACAGTATTACTAAGGGGGCTAATGGCTTTCGATTTTTCCACTACAAACCTGATGTTTTTATATTAAAAAAATCAACATTATACCCAATTATATTCATCATATGAAGTTTAATTATGTAAGAAAAGTATCGTGTCACCGTTAGGTGGATTAGGCTGTGTGTTTTTCTAACATATTGCGTGTGTTTTTCTAACAGAGGTGAGACCTATCTGGATCGATAGGTCTCACCTCTCCAAAATTTCAGCAAAAGGACAACTTTGAAGTGGCCGAGCATGGCTCGGTTTTCCAGGTACTATTCCATAATGGCTGTACGTCCAAATACGTCACGCATTTAGTGGTGAGTATTGTGATATACCTCACCACCCTCTCTACTAAATGCTTGACGTGATATTAAAACCCTTCACTTGTCCCTGAACAGTAGAGTCTAACCACATACGAGTTCAGAGCTGAGAAAAACATAGACCCCTCCATGTGCGGCGATGTCATTAAAATTATTTTTTTGCGAGGTGTTAACCAGAAATAAAAGCGAGAAAAATATTTATTTTAATTTTAACTGGTTCTTTTAATAAAAGAATTAAAAAAAATGATTTTATTGCTTCCGTTTGACGGATAGGATCGTCCCATAAAATGTCATGGCTCTAACTGTAGCAGTTTTTGATAAATCTTGTACACATACTAACAGACTTATAGCAAAAACAGTAGACCTTTGCTAATAGACTCACTTACTAACAGACTTTTTCGGCGGAATTAAGAAATAGAAATTTTTCATGAATAAAAAAAATCAATAAACTGCAAGAAAAAATTCAAATTACACCAAATGCCAGAGAAATTGTCATCAAAACATTTTTAAATTCTCGAGTGCACCTGATATTCCAAAGAGGTGAGTGAGTAAAACGTGAGGGTGGGACGAAAGCCTCTGTTTGCTTTCTGATTAAAATTTCCAACGACAAAAAAATTGCTAAAAGTAAATGTTTGATGTTTTTTTTCTATAAAGCTGATAACCGACAAGATCACAAACCATGAATTAGAAGTGATTACGGTGATTAGGCTGCGAAATAATTAAGAGATTAAATTGTCATTAGGTATTTGAAAAATTAAGACATTTAATCCAAATTAATACAAAGATTATTTATAAATTTTGAATAGAAGATGCACAAAAAAACCGTGCAGCATTCCTTTGACAGTCATGAAGATAAGAATTTCCATCTATCCACATTGTGTGACGTCATTCCAATGTGGCGACCACGAGGACGGGGCACGTAATTCACCACAATTTGGTTTAGTTTCCTTCGATTCAATTTCGTGAATCAACTCAGCGTGTAGCAGTTCTAAATTAATTTCCATAATAACGTTCAGGTTTTTTTCTCAGATGATCTCTCTGTCTGCTGGTCGTCTGTGTTGTAAAATTACTGTCCGATGTCGTATTTTTGTCCGTCGTCAAACAGCATACCTTGGGAACGGGGTTCATTAACTCCATTTTCATTCATTTTAATTTGATTAAGATTAAAAAAATTATGCGAGCCACTTCAAGATCAGCGAACTAATAAACTTAATTTAGGGTGAGTGGGTGTTATTTGGACCAATACGGAAATATAGAGAAAGGTTTTTATAATTAATAAACATAACAAAAGCTATAATTGCCAATCTGGCAATTATTGAAAACCCGTATGGTGATTTAAGTGAACGGCAAACAGTTGTATGAAAATTTCAGTAAGAAGTCAAACTTTCCAATAAGATTTTTTTAAAACTTGTTCCAATTGGATTTTGATGTATGGAACTTTAATGTAGAATCATGTCCTAAACAACTTTTGTTCTTGCACTTTTTTGATAAGATGCACCGTTTTTGAGATATTCGCAAAAAACATTTTCGTTCGTATGGGGGGTACCCCCCCTAATGGTCCATTTTTGCCCATGAATGAACTTAGCCTTTCATTTTACAAAAAAACGGATCTGCGCAAAATTTCAAGTCCGTAGCTCAATCCGTACGCCCGCAATCCACGCCACAGACAGACAGACGCACGGACAGACGGACGGACGGACGGACATGCAGAAATTAATTATATTTATCATTCTAAACACACTGGTGTAATTCATTTTTGTGTGCGATGACGGGATCTTTGCGTTACAAACGGTAAGGCAAAGTTAGTATACCCTTTGGTTTCACCATACGGTTATAAAAATTAAAAGCGGCCATACATTAATGGCGGAAGATATTCCAAACTTTTGTCGAAATAGAAAAATTTACTAAATTTTACTGACAAACATGTGGGTTCTCAAACAATAAAATGTTTCACACTCAATGCTGTTCGCTATTTTACTATCGGAAATGTTTCCAAAAGCTGCAGAAACCCTAATTTTTTGCATTGAGAAAATACAGATAATTTCCGTTTGCTTAGAAGAGCCAAACTATCCCCTGAGAAGATTGTCGCGGTGGACCACGCATATTCCCCACAGAAGTAGCTAAAAAACTGTTTGCCTTTCAGAAAGAAACTCTTGGCTTGGACTGGACAGGCCACTGTTTGGATATAGGAGTGTAATAGCAAATTTTAGAAAAGTTTAGACAGACAGATTTTTATCCGTATTTCTTATTAAGTACTAAGTTCATACTTCTATATATATCAGTAAATATTTTTTATAAAAATTAATGTTTTCTTAAGATGTAAGTTCTTTTTTAAATATAAATCTAGTTCTAATTCGTTTCCAGGAATAAAATTATTTCTTCTAAGATCCAAATTCTTTTACGAATATCGTTAACCGGGCCTCTACACTTACGATTTTTATCCCAAGAAATTTTTTATCCCAATGATTGATCAATCAAAGCTCAAGTTGATGGCGAGGAAAAAATCCAGAAAAAAATTCCATGAAAGCTGAAATTTCATGGAATTTTTTTGACATTTCCCAAGTTAAGATGGCAGAATCTGAATTCTCTCAACAAAAAGTCGCGAAAATAACTAATTCTTACAAACAACACGATTGTAAAAGCGTTGGAAGACGATATAGCTTTTAGGACTTTTTCTTTTCGCCTCCTATTTTTTGTTTCTTCAAGTTGTGGACGTATTGCAAGATCGACGATTACTTGTTATCTTCTCAAAGGCATCTCGAGAAATTAAGTTCTATAAGATTTCATTTCTCTTTATTATCCCACAGCCTTGGGGTCACAAGCTGCAAGTTTTAGCTGAGAGAGGGATCGAAAAATACCAAAACCGAAAACTACAGTGACGAATTTTGTGAATTTTTTACCTTTTGAGTATTTTTTCCAAAATTACCACCAATTATATCCATTTACCCTATAACCCCCAAAAAACTAAACGCAATATATTTACGAGTTTTACATCGTCATCACACGAGTATCACCTTTTAAATATCTGAAGTGGCACTAACTTGTTTAGTCACCAATAATATTCATTAATAATAGTATAATCAATCGATCGATTCGTTTCATTTCGATCAACGACTTACCACTTATGAATACGGGTCGGGCAATATTGCTTTGCTTTTAATTAAGATCCGATTATGCGATAAAATTTATGCTAATGTGTTGCTGCTGCACCAACCAAAACAATGAAAAAAAAACTGATGCTGGCCGGTCAGAAATTGCTCTGTGAGAACCGTCGGTGTCCACTCCACACGTAAATTAGCCACACTCTGTGCTAATTTGAATTTTCATTAGTATTTTTTTTTCTACTCAACATAATTTTGTTTATTTTCTTTCGCAGCACAACAAATCAGTGCCATAAATGTAATTAGCAGAATGAAAAATCGCAAATATCAGATAAACGCCACAGAGGGGATTATTTTGATTGCTAATAGAGTTATTTAGATTAAGTGGATAATAATAGCGTTGATAAGATTTAAATATAATCCGATTGGTATAAAAATACATTTAAAAATGTCGTCTTTTTAGTTAAGACAATAAATAAAATGATTTATGAGCAAAAAATCCATGTTTTTATGTATTATTTCTGGTGGTTTTATGTTTTAACTTAAAATAATGCAATTTTCTAGAAAAACTACCTCACGTATTTAAGATGGAAGGGGAAGGCGGTTGTGTGACAGTGATATGAAATTCCAGGTAAGAAATGCAACAAGGAGAAAAGAGATGCAAAAACGCAAGAACTATCGCGCAAGTAAAAAAAAAATATAGGGGCGTATTCATAGTCGTTTTTAAACACAGTTTTTCTTTAATGTGAGTTTAAACTGACAGAAAATCATAGCAAACCGTCAGTTTAAACCCATATTAAAGAAAATCTGTGTTTAAAAACGACTGTGAATACGCCCCATAGGATCAATTTTTTGTAAGTTTTTATTTAAAAATTAAACAATCTTTTGGTTAAATTAAAGTTTGCAGGACGATATTCAAACGCCTAAAAATCATCCGTCTGATAATCTTCAAGATATTCTTCTCCCTCCTCTATAATTCACTTTTCTGTTCATTTTATGAGGGCAAGAGTCCTATAATTAAATTTTAATTAATAAAAAATGAGTACGGACTCACTTAATAATAAAATTATTTTTGAATATTCTATCGAACGAAAATAGAGAGCCTTTTGTTATATTTTCTAAAATGTATTGAGGAAGAAGATCGAAAATGTGGTGCCTTTCCCACCCACTTGAACTACGGTATTTTTCCTAAATCTTTCAAATAAAATAATTGCGGCAGATTAGCACACAATGGAAAAAAAAAATCAAATTTCTGTTACCCATTTTTACGAGGAATTCCTTCAGTTACAAACCTTACTATGATACGTTTCGCAATAATTTTATGAATTCTATTCAAATTTATTTGTAAGAAAAATCGCTACACTTTACAAAATCCAATGCAACTTAATATTTTCCTTCCGAAAAAAAACCATCCTTCACGACAGAAGTCAAAATTAGAAAAAATCCATCATCTTAAATAACACAAGCGCTTTGACTGAGCTTGAAAAATTGAGTAAATTTGAAGATTGATATTTTCTCATTATGACTTTTGTTGCTTTCGGAATTTCTTTTCATATTGGGGGGAAAGTTCATAACAGCAAGGATAAAATTTAGCGGAAATGTAAATCCATTTAACTGTCAAAAAAATTGTATTACAAACACGTGTTTCGTTTGTCACGACATCTCAACGTCAAAACCGGAGCATCATTTTGGCTGTGTTTTTTCGCATTCTCCTTAGATCTGATGCAATCTAGTTTTGAGTCCAGTTTGTTCAGTGCCCCCATATGCGAGCAGCATGCAAAAAGTCTTGAAATCTCCAACAGCTGAATGGAGCTGTACAAATAAAAGTCCCAACATAAATGGAAATATGCTTCTATGCTCCTCACGTATAGATTGAATGCCATAAAAAAGAAGTTCACCGAGAGAAAAGAAGCATCTTCAAGACGTCCACATTTTGAAGCTTCTCCCCGGTGTCATTTTAGTTACGTCAACGGTTTCTAGAGTTACTCGATGTGTGTTACAAGATCTTTACGATGAGAGGTTGTCGACCTTATTTCCGCCCACAGCCGGTCGCCCTCCTACCGAGAAACTCGCTCCATTCGTATCTTTCGCTTGGACCAACAAGCACATTGAAATCTCGAAAAACGTTTTCTTTCAGATTGCACGCGTTTTGTGACTTGGAACCTACGGAGCCGCATTGAAGCGTACTACGAGCAGTTCAAGTGCTCTATTTTCTATGGCTTTTCAGACCACACTCTATTCCACTTTAATGGTAAATTCGGATCAAAGTTGATCTCGTTTCATTCGATTCGTTAGAGAAATGAACAATCTGGTCTATCTTCCATAAAAGTGACACATGATGGAAGCTACAATGTTACAAAATTTACACAATGCACCAGTGAGATATAAATTTTAACTTCAATTTTGGTAATCAACCTTACCTGATGTAATGAAGTCATGGAGGATGTGTGAAGTTTTTATGATGTTCGAAGCATTTTTTTCGGTGAATTAACTCTTTTGGGTATTTCAAGAAATCAAATTTTTATGTCAAATATCTTGTGAAATTCAGCGCTGTAGACAATAGTTAAAAAAAAACAAAGCCAATCCAAAGCGTTTAAACGACACAGTGGTGGGAGCACCCCGGGCGGCACGATTTTTGGGGATGCAAAACAAAGGTCTATCAGAGATATCAGGACGTGCTCGTAGTCAAGCTCATAAGACTCAACCGACTCCGGTGGGCTGGTGATATCCCTCGAATCAGGGTAAGTGACCCGGCTCGGAAAGTCTTCTGCGGTAAGCTATTAAAAACAAGGCGACGAGGAAAACTCAACCTCAGATGACAAGAAGGCGTTGACCAGGCCGCGAAGGAAATTGGGATGCTAAACTGGAGGACATCGGCACGCGACCGGGACCTCTGGCGAGAGAGATTGCGGCAGGCCAAGACCGGAAACCGGTTGTAGTGCCGAGAGAGAGACAGAAAGAGAGAGAGAGAAATTTCTTTGATGAAAATTGATGGAAAGTTCCCTTCATGATCTGATTGGGTTCGTAAGATTAATATAAATCAAAAATTGCGCTTGCGGCGCATTTTTCTCTCTTGGTGCGATTGACTTGAAATTTTCCACATATGTGTAACTTCGATGGCAATACAATATCACTACTTTGTCCTTGTAAGGATAACGGGAGGTCCTGTAAGGATAAAGTGATTATCATTTTCTCAAATTTTCCGGAAAAAATGTCATTTAGGGATTTTTTAGGTTAGCTGAATCCGATTATGACATTAATAAGTCTGAAAGGATAACGGAAGGCTCTGTTACGGTAACGTGAATACAATTTTCCTCAAATATTCCCGGGGGTTTTTTTGGTCTCTGAATCCGATTCTGACTTTAAGAACCATAAAGATATCTCAAAGGCATGCCTATATTCGAAGACTGAAAAGTATAAACAAGCGTGGCGAAAGAAAGAAGTCATTTTGGATTTTTAGTTTTACTAATCAAATACAAAATGCCTTTTAAAATGTACTAAAAAAAATAAAAAAAAATTTAAGCGCTGTGTTACAGAGATAAAAGCGAGATAAAAGCATAAAAAAATAAAATAAATATTTATTTCGCTTTTATTCCTGATACACAGCATCCTAAAAATCAATTTTTTGCTTTTTGGTACATTTTTTAAAAATATTCAAAATTTTTGTTAAGCATACATCATAACGGGTATATCGTGATGACCTCTTGTCTGTTTTAGCTGTTTTATTAAATTTTTGTGTTATCTTGCATTTACGAATCACTTGTTTTGTCGTTTACTTTTTTGACGAGAAACAGAAGAATGGAAAGACGAAATACGAGAAGTAATGAAACGTAAATTGTATCTTGAGAACATGTTTAGAACATAAAACACGTGTGCACTGTTCAACGTTTCTGAGAAACCGGTTATGGAATTTGGTTCTTTGTTGTGCAGCCATCAGAGCGCTGCCAAATTGAAAATATCTCAACAATTGTAAAAGTTTTAAAGGCTTTTTTTACAGAAAGGGTCAAAATTTACAGTGAAATGTAACTAAAAACATTTTTTTTAAATACTTGAATCGATGCTAAATATTTAGAAAATCGTAGACTAAACAAAGCAAAAAATGCCACGACTTTAAGATTTACCTGTGAAAAATTCAATTCAAAGAACTTTCTTTCCCAATTTCTATTCGTTAATCAGCTGATTGTTGATTTGTTTCTGTGTTGGTAATGAAATTCATTTAATGCTTACATTCACCAATCAAAAAAGGGAGTATAAACAAATGTAATGAAAATTCAAAAGGAGCAAAAAAAAACGTGGAATTCTTGACGTTGTAATTATTACAAGGTGAACACAATCAATGGAATTCTTTACGCAAAATGAATTAATGAAACCACATACAAAAACGCCTCTTCGATTAAATCAAGTTTCCTTACTGATTGTATCATTTTTTTTGGGTAGCAAGAGCGATTCATTGTTTTTTACTTCCAATCTGTGTGTGTGTTAAATTTCTGTGAATGCGTCGGAGAGAAATATGAAGTAAAAGGAGAAAATATCCGCGACAACATCAGGCAATAAATGTCAATTGGAGAGAAAAGGATATTTAGGATATTCACACTATTTCTACAATATTTGTAAATGTAAACTGCACTTTAGGTAGCCAACATACGATTATGTAATTAAATTTCATAATGTTCTGGAAAATTATACCTTTTGAAAAATAACTTTTTTGTTTTTTGCGTCTTCTGAAGAGTCCCCTTTTGTTCATTCTGATAAAAACTGTACAATTTTTCGCATATTTTCATGGTCTTACGTGTAAATGGCTGAAAATTTGCACCGGCATACTTACATGCATTCTCTAGGGATCATAATTCGTATCTCCCAGGCCCATCATCGCAGCTATCTAGCAAATTACTAAACCGATTTGAATGTATTTTTCGGCATTGGGTAGAATACCATATAATGAAAGAATTACCACCGTTTTTGGTTTATTTATGTTTATCAAAACCTGTCCATTTGAAAAATTCATGGAAATGGTGTGTACGTTGAATTTATTTAAGCGGTAGTGTCACTCTAGAAACCCAAACTTAAGGATATAGTAAATTAAATACAAAATGTGTTAGAAGTTTTTTATTGTATATGGTTTGAAAAATCGTATTTTTTTATAAAATGGCGGCACTAGAGCTCATCAAAAGAGACCTCTCCTGAAGACCGAACCGGTCTAACAAAAGAACACTTTTCTTCGCCTTGGTTCCTTCGGCGTATATCGCGAAAGAATTTGGCTTTTAAGAGAAACTTTGGTTGTTGGCAGCAAATCAGTTCTCCTCCTACACTTAAATTTTTGGTTTTGTTTCTATGATCAAATTAGGTTGTTGGCCTGAAGCAAAAGTTTTTTTGTGGAAAGATAAACCTTTTTTTAGTTGTTAGTTGCGGGGAATATGAATGGACACAACGATAAACTTTTATTAGGCAAGGGAAAGTGCGGGTGGCAGAGGGAAAGTTTGGGTGACAAAGGGAAAGTTGGGCTCTCCCAAATAAACGAAAGTCGGCTGTTTTTCTTATTGCAAAACCTATTAAACTTCTTCCTCTGCGTTAGGTTGGGAAATACTCGTATAAGCCGTTGATTTCAATACAAACTTACCTTTCACTATTTTTTGCAATTTTCTAGCTTTATTTGCTGATGTTAAAAATACGTAAAATTCGAATTATTGAGCGTCTAAACACCCCTTAATACTCATATATCCTTTTCCCATTCCGTCGTTTTCTTACCCATACTTCCGTTATCTCTTTCACAGCCTCTGACTTTTCTCAAGGCAGACAGTAAAAGGAAAGGGACATACCATACCAAGAAACAACAAATAAACACAATGGAGAGTTTTTTTTTCAATAGTTTCACAAATTTCACTATTATTAAATTCCTCGTCGCCACAGTGAAAAGGCAGGGGAATTTGTGAAATCAAAAATATTACACCGAAAACCTACCTTTTTAAATTATTTCCTGGCACGAGTATTTCCCATAATTGACATCTCACGTAATTTCCTCAAGGATATTTTTTTTGTCAACACTGTCAGACGAGTTCAATGCCTCGCTTCCTTCCTTTCGATGGAGAAACCAAAATAATTTGCACGTTTTTCCGTTAGGAATTAAAGAAAACTAACGGGAAGGAAAATAAATTGCGGTTCACAGTAGACTTCTTATAATAAATTTATTTATTAGAGACGAGCCGACGCTACACAAGTGCACTGCCGCCAGACGAAATACACAGGATATTTGCGCACACCAGCAGAAAAAAGGATCTGCACACACACATACACAGGCACGCGGAATAAAATTCGTACTTCTCACTCACACACAACCGGCACGATTCTAATAAGAAAAACACTTGCCGAATTATTTCCTTTATTGCTACTTTTTCAAACTTTTCTTTTATCCTTTTTTCGTATATTCGGCCCGCGCCCACACGCAAACTCTTTCGTTACCCCACCAACTCTCTGTCAATTCGACAAATAGAATTTTTAGCTTCCTTTGTAGGTTTTTTTTTCTCTCGTGGCGGTAAATCTTTATTAAATTTGTCTGAAAAATGTCCTTTTTTACGGGACTTTCGGTTTCTTGCACTTCAACCTTGCGAAAGGATTATGAGTTGCTGAAAAAATTTACACAAAGAGAAAATATTTATATTTTTTTTATTATTTCCCTTTTCCAGCTCAACGCTTTTTATCACATATCTCTATTTTATCATATAATTGGAAAACTGGAAGAATGCACTCACTTTTGCACCACAAAATAAACAAGTATAAAATAAAACAGGATTCAATATTCCAAGTCCTTTTCTATTCCAGAAACGAAATTTTCACCTTCGCAGTGAGTACTTTTGTCAACTTCTGCAATTTAACTGAAGTGTTTTCCTTTTGCTGTTGGCTGATTACGAGTAAAATAATTTTTTCGTTTTGTGATCAAAATATAACAACAAATAAAAAACAAGGAAATTCTTGACAGAGCTGCCAGATTTAACGATTTTTTGTCATTTTGTCTGTAACTTGAATAGTGTGATTTTTTAAGGATTATTTATTGGAATAAAATCTGTGATTTTTCCGGTTTAACAGATTTTTTCAAAGAAAAAGTTAAAAATTGAGTGAAATTGGAATTTTTTATTCAAAATTACAAATAGTTGATTCTTTGCTGTACAAACAAATTAAAAACTGCCAATTACTTTTTTGTTAGAGAAATTTAAAAAGAAACTAACATTATTTAAGAATCTTTGTTTTTTGAATAAAACTGTTAAAAGTTATTAAAACATTTTATTTGTAGCGTTAAAATTTAAATTAATAAAACTCTGCTTAAACTAACAACAAATTCTTTTTTTTAACTAGAAATACAAAAAAATATTCGAAATTTTCAGCAAATTTATTTTGATGGTTTCAAAAATTCTCATAGACAAAATGACAATTTCAAAATTCATATCCTGGCAATACTGTTAACAGGAAGCCGGACCGGATTTTGTACCCACTTCCTTCTTCGACCGAAAACTCAAGAAAACTAAACAAGAGAAGAATTTTAGTTTGCTCTAAAACCAAATTTCTAGCTCTTTAATTTAGCCCAGTGACAGTTTAGCCCGAAAGATTTTCGCCTTGGATTTTTCGGGTCAGGCTGTCATTAGTACGCCATTGGAATATTGGAAAATTAATACGACTTTGGGAGGGTTTTTTGAAATGCTTAAAAAATGTGCAAGTAAAATTCAGTGGAAATTTGCCAAAAATTGATAACTGCATTATATTTCAATTAAAATTTTAACTAACGAACAAAAGAAAGTTTTTACCATATTACATTTTTCTGGGATTTTAAAACTACACTGCTGAAGTGTCTTAAAATGTGGTTATCAAGTTTTGGCAAATTTCCACTTAATTATGATATGTTTTATAATTTGATAAAAAGTTAAGCAATTTTACCATCATGTCTCTGTTCTACAATTGAAATGTTTCTTAAAAACTAAATTTTTTCAGAACATTTTTGATGTTTTGGGATTTGGCAGAGACGTCACTTTAAAATACAACAAAATGCTACGCCTTTGGCAATGTAATTTTTCGTAACGGGCTGTTCATAAAATGCGTCGCACTTTTTTTGGGGTAGGGATTCTTGGATAAGAAAAATTGCGACGAAAAGGGTCCAAAAAAGCCAAAATTAGCAAGACAATATTATGAACAGCATCTAAATAAATAAATACAATTTATATTTCGGTTTTTAGCTAAAACCATTAGAGATTGCTGCAAAATGTGTCTCTTTAACATACTTTATTTTATTTATATTGCTCGTTTCCTTACTAAACTTACGAATTTCTCCAAATTTTGAAAATTTACAATCTAATACGAATTAAAAGAAATGTGGAAAGATTGTATCGTTTATATCTCGCTTAAGAAACACTCCTGGAAACGATTTCCACTGAATTTTTCGGGTATAAAAAGTAATGGAAAATTTGTTGAATAACAAGTGGATTTGTTATGGGCGGATAATTTTAGAAAATATGTTTATTTAATTTAGAAAAACTATCAAAAATGTTGTGCAACTAAAAAGCAATTGTTCAAAGCATATAATTTTAGTCAATAATTAAGAAAAATGTCTGTTGATAATGCACCAGTCGATCCAAGAGTTCAAGTAAGGAAAAAAAACATTTTTTTTTGCTGCAGCAAACTTACATAAATCATAGTTATTTCCGCCTTGGATTTTATTTTATTTTTTATATTCCAAAAATAAAAATAATAAATGAATAACCTAGTTCAGAGATTTTACTTTTAATTTGATTTTTTCTTTGTTTTTTGTTTTAGTTTTTTCCTGTGTTCGATTGGATTTATTTTTCGTAAATTTTTTAACAGTTATTTGCCTGGTGTGCCTAAAATCTTAACAAAAAGTAATTTTTTTTCAGATTGAATTGGAAAAACTAAATGCAGCCACCGATAATATTAATAAATATGAGGTTGAACTAGATGTGAGTATTGATTTTCTATCAGCTGTAAAATTTATGTTTTTCATATATACTCAAGAAAACAATTTTGTTTGAGGAAAAAGAAACAAAAACTTACTAGCAAAAAAATATTTGGCTTCTAGGAGTAGCCCCTTAAATACGTCACGCATTTTTTTAGCGGGAGGGACAACCTTGTTAATATAATAACGCTACGAACTTGTGTACGAAAAGTTGTGCAAAAGTGGTCGAGAAAGGGTTTAAAAAGCGAAAAAATATTTTACTTAAACAACCATAAGTTAAAGCTGCTAAATAAAACATAACTCATTCGCTTATTATTTTTTCAGGATGCAAAATGTGAATTTAAGAAATTATTAACGGAGAGTGTGGAGAAAATAAAGAAATCTGCCCATAAGCTTAGTAACTCAATTTCAACAGCAAAGCCGTATTATGAAGCACGACTGTATGCTACCCAAGTAATTACTTCAAATATAAGAAAGTAAAAATTACTCTTTTTAAATCGTATTTTTTGTATATATTCTTTATTAGTTGGCCAAGGAAACACAACAGGCAGCTGCGAATTATGAAAAGGCGAAATCCCATCATGCGGCAGCTAAAGAAATGGTTTATTTAGCCGAACAGGGTCTGGGGGAAAAGTCCACTTTGGATACAGCGTGCCAGGAAATGCTAAGCCATGCAGCAAGTAAGAAAATAGCGATTTTAGAAAAATAATTGTACCACAAAATTTAAAATCCATTTTAAAAATTGGTTTATTAACGATAAATTCTTTCTGCTAAACCGTTAAGACAATTTTTTCCGGCTTTCATGCAGTCAAAGACTCGGTTTCTGGAGGTATGGGCAATTTGGCATCACTAAATTGGAATCTGGCCATGGTTCGGATGGGAAAGCTCTAATTTTTGAAGTATTGAGATATATCGGTTCATTAGTTACCCTCAGTATTTCAAAACCTAGTCCTGATCCAGCAAAATCACTGCCAGATTCGGAATCAGCGACACCAAATTACTCAAAAACAACAAATATCGAGTACATCATTAATAAGGCAAACTTTAAAATACCTTTCCTCCCACTCTCTTGCTAGTATAATGAGAAGGTGTGGCAACTCGAAGTGGTCAGAGGTGAAGCTTCTAGTATTACTTATATTATGTTTATACAGGCATTCCTCGATTTACGACTTTTTTGGGCAGGTGCGCCGTATGTCGAAACGTTATATATCGATTTATTGTATTTTATGACAATGTTTCATGTATCCATGCACATTGTCAGAATGATAGAGCTCCAAATTCTGATTAATGGCTCAATTAAGAATAGATTAAAAGTTCTGTAGAGATAACGTGAATTTCCTTTTTTCAGGATAATTCGCAGTGGATGTTTTACCACTGGTTTTAATGTCGAAATTTTGAAATTTGTACTCAAAGGTCTTGTAAGAAAAATGCGATTTTATCAAAAGTTGTTAAGAAAGTGATTTCTAGATTATTTTTCTGCATTTTTAAAGCTTTTACAAAATACTTTAACCCAGCAACAACCGGTCCACATTCAAATTTTTTTTATCGATTTAATTGTGATCTTCCCTATTTCAGGCCGTGTCAACCAATCTCAAGTCGAGTGCACAGAAACGAGAAATTTACTAAAAATAAGCGAATTAAAGCAGGAAGTGGCCAACAACCGAGTAGCAAAATTACAGTCTCAGCTCAAGAGCGCCATTAAGTCGTCAAGGTAAGGCATTATCGCACCTCTTTCGCATTAACGTACTTTTCGTGTGTGTGTGGCGTCAATTGCAGTATATTTCTTTTTTTTCCTTTCCGATACACAAAACTAACACAAACATTGATGGTTTCTAACATAAGAATATTCTTCCGTTTTTGTTTTTTACAGTTTGTTTTGATTTAAAAAAGACTTTTTGGTTGGAAATTTTTTCAATTCCGTTTTTCTTCTATTTTTATTTCGTTTATATTTTATTATTTTAGTTTCAACATTCGAAGAAAACTCCTTTTAATGAATTTATTGGCGTACCAACATGATTTATTAATTTTGTAAGTAGATTATAGTGTAAATTTGTTGATTTTTACTACTCACAACTCGTCAAATTAAAATTTTATTTGAAAACTTCCAGGCCATACTATGAAACCAGAGCGAATTATAACGGATTACTAAAGTCCCAAAAAGAGAGAATCACTTCGCTGGAGAATAAAGTGTCTGATGCGAAAATGACTTACAATGAAGCGTTAAAAAATCTAGAGCAGATTTCGGAAGAGATCCACAAAATGCGCCAAGAACGAATGAATATGAATATGAATGGTGGATCGGTAGAAAGTGGAAGTGGTAGCGGAAGCATATGTAGTGCCACGAACGGTTGTAGTTCCACTCAGTTGAGCTCAGCTTCAAGCAAACCGTGTCATTCCTACTCTTCAGATGGTTTAAGTCTTTCCAGTCGTATCGAAACCTGTGATGAATATTTGGACTTTCCGCCTAAGCTAAGCACAATGTCGAGTCCGATTCGGCAGCCAAAATTGGAACGTTTGGAGTGCCCGCATCTGTTGCGGGATTTCGAGCATAAGCCATCGCATTTTTCTTACGGAAATAGCGATTACGGGAGATCGAGTGATGATAGTGAGACGCTTTTCTCACCCTGTCGCAATGCATCCACGAATCTAACCGATGACATTGAGCAATGGACCGAGATTCGTCTGTCGAATTCGGAGAGCACCAGTTCGGGGTATTCGCATCATGGCCTTGCGATCGATGATCACACCCCATCCGGCAGTGATACGTCGTCCTCAGATGATAATCGGAAAGTGATTACCTGTACGACTGTTTTTAATACGGACGATGAAGACGGGGTGACTTCGGGGGTGGAAAATGGAACGAAGAAGAAATCTGGAGAGGGTATAACGACGTGGATTTCACGGTCGAGTAGCTTTAAAAGTTCTGGTCGTCGTCAGAGTTTGGATATCTTGATCGATGCCGGAGATCGTGTCAAGGACGTCTTTGCCAGTGGATTCCATAAGGTTGGCAAAAGTTTGGAGCGACGGAATAGCGAATCTGAGGTCAACAATGACAATAGTGAATTTTTCCTATTTTCTAGGTAAATATTTGCGCTAAAAGGCTTGAAAGGTTAAAATTATTCTAAAAATCCTAGCAAAAATTCCAATTTTAATAAGCTCTAAATTTTTTCCGATAACTAACGGCATTTCATTAACTTTTTTATTTTCAGATCAGACAAGGATGGGCTTTCGGACGAACAGGTTGAGAATTTGCTTCTCAACGACGAAGATTCTGTGCTAAAGAATGTCAATGACATATCAAAATAAATGGCTTAAGATGGAATAAGCAATTAATA
The DNA here is from genome assembly GCA_964034945.1 of Chrysopilus asiliformis. Lineage (NCBI taxonomy): Eukaryota > Metazoa > Arthropoda > Insecta > Diptera > Rhagionidae > Chrysopilus > Chrysopilus asiliformis. The sequence continues at coordinate 14,859,802 of OZ035963.1, read as the reverse complement.
CCAAAGAAATGTTACCTATGTGTAATAAAAAATGTTAATTATTGGAATTGTCTAGTCAAAAAATGAATACAGATAATAAATTCAAACAAATATCAAGAAAATGTAGTTTTTCTAAATGACGAAATAATTTTATCTGATAAAAAAAACACATTGAAGCTCATCAGTGGTTTATTTGCAATTTCTTATATCTGAAAATGTTATAAAAACGGATAGAATTTTTTAAAATTGTAAATACGACATGTTTTTCGACCAGAAATTGTAAAAAATGGTTATTAGAACGAACCACGACTAAAACATCAACTGAAAATCAAAACCAACTCCGGAAATTGAAATATTCTTCTAAAAACACCTGACCTCAATTGGGCATAGTGGACATAAATGAGTTAAAGATTTTTAAAACTGGTTTTCCCCTTTTTGTGCGACAATTTTTTTGGATATTTATAAAAATTTTCTGCTTAAAAAAATACCGACAAAATAAAACAAAATTCATTCCAATTTTTTAGGTAATACGCACACCGCATTATCTTACTGTTTTAAAACATTTTTTGAATCAAAAATTTTGTTTTGGCCTTTTAAAGAGTTTTTTATGCGCTTAAAGATTTTTAAAATGAAACATTCAAGGATTTCCGGTTTAACAAAAAGGGGATTTTAAAATTGGTCCCCTGACTCACTTTAGTAGCGCATTGGAATTGTATTGCTTGTACCGTGCATACGGCACAATTTCATTTGTATACTAACTGTCACTTTGACGTTCGTTGTTTTCGCTTCCGGAATAGTCCTTTTTGTTATCCGTTTCCTGTCCCGTTAGTTGCTAGAATGGAATCCTCTATTGATTCGGCGCTGATAAAAAAGGAAACCCTTCATCCGGGAAAAAAGTACATTCCGCTAGTGCCAGGTACACGGGTAAACATTTATTTTCATCTTTTGGCCATTAGAAATTTTTCACATAGTGCTTTTCAGGTGAAGTTCCACTTCGAAACTCGAAAATGCGACACCAATCGTGCGATTCTTGATGATAGCCGGAAGATGAAGGCTCCAATGGAGCTGGTGCTGGGCAAGAAATTCAAGCTGGAAGTCTGGGAGGTCATTGTCCAAAAAATGGCTCTCGATGAAGTGGCACGGTTTATTGTTGATAAATCGGTAAGTGGACGGTATTTGATGATTAATAAATGAAATTCGTATTAAAATCGATTGCAGCTAGTCACGCAGTATCCCTTCATATCGAAAACTCTGCGGGATGTGGGTAAGAAGGTGGAAGAGCGCAGACACTGCTGCGGAATGACCCTTCAAAACGAGGGAATCGGCTACAAGGATCTGGACGAATTGTTCAACAATCCTTGCGACCTGGATTTTACCATTGAGTTAATATCTGTTGAACTCCCCGAACAGTACGAAAGGGAAAGTTGGCAATTGAATGACGATGAGAAATTAAACGCAGTGAAAACCCTGAAGGAAAAGGGCAACGATTTCTATAAAGAACAAAAATTGACAGAGGGTGAGGAGTGCTACAAACAGGCGCTGGGAATGATAGAACAACTGATGCTGAAGTGAGTATATTTAAAGTCGCTAAAATGAAAAAAAAACGTCTTAAACATAATCAAATCTTTGCAGGGAAAAACCCCATGATACTGAATGGTTTGAATTGGCTAAGATAAAAGCACCATTACTTCTTAATTACTCGCAGTGTCGTCTCTTAGCTGGGGACCACTATGCAGTAATCGAGCACTGCTCGGAAGTTCTTAACTTAGAGCCAGATAATGTGAAGGCCTTGTTTCGTCGTGCCAAGGCACACGTACAAGCCTGGAATCCAGAGGATGCCAAATCGGATTTTGGACGATGTTTGGAGTTAGATAAATCCTTAAACTCGGTTGTTACCAAAGAAATGAAAATTCTCAACGATGAGATACGAAAAAGGGACCAAGAAGACAAAGAGATGTTTCAGAAATTATTCTAGACATTTAAGATAGCTTTTAATTATTTCGTAGGAATTACGTTTTTTCTTAACTTTTATTGGCAAAATTTCGGTAAAAACATTCGTTTAATGATTGAAAATAAGGTTTTATTTGTCATAGAACGATTTCGATAATAAAATGCGATTGAAATTAATAATTCTGATGAATGATCATAAAACTTTAATCATTTGGAACTGTGGCAAACAAGGGGTATTTTTTTTACCTAAGAAACGGTATTCTGTTTCACTCTTGCGCTTCAGAAATTAAGATTTCTCACATGAATTTGTTTTTACTCTGAATATCTCGGAATAGCAGTCTTAACGGGTCAACTTTTTCATGCACTATTGATCTAAATGTACTTAAAGGTATATTATAAGACTGCCTTTAATTTTTATTGTAATTTTCAGTTTAAAAAGTTTGCCTAGTAAAATTCTGTAGACAATTTGTGTGATATTATTTAATCGATGTTAAGTAGTCACTCATATTCACAAAATTTATTTATTTTTAGTTTGTCAAATATATTTCGTTTTAAGAAGAATTATAGTTTTTTTATGTCAATAATTGTTAGTATTTTACACAGTAACAAAGCCAGGCGGAAGTGGGGGCGAAGAAACTAGAAAGTAAAATAAATTCGAATGTCTATACATTAGAATATTTAATAAAAACTAATTTATTTGCATATGAAAAGTTGTAAAAAAATCTTAAAATCTGAATGTGAATTTTTGTAAAGTAAATAAATACTGTTGGCAGTAATTATCTGCTATTTTCTTTAAATTGAACACCGAAAGTGATTGTTGTATACTTTGAGGAGAACTCATAGAAAGATTTTTATGTTTTCTGGAATTAGTCTTGCAGATTTTATATATGTACTAATACATTCTAGTGTTAATATTTATTGATAAATTCAAACCTGAAAGTAAAGACAAAAAATTATCTTTTCATCAATATATCGTGAATGTTTTACCAGGGGGTCTATTATGGAATCCGATTGGGAATTGGAAAACACTAACAACAATACACTAGTTCCGATCGTTAAGATTACGATCGTATTCCATACAAGGCCCTCAGAAACTTGTGGTGGATTTGTTTTAAGCTATGAAGTGGAAATCATATGCGAAAATGACCATACCATTGGACCTCAAGTTTTCCAAGTTAATTTATAGCCCTATTATGGAAGTCACGGGGACGTAAAGCTCACGACACCTCGAAAGGTCACGTCGCCGATAAATCGGTATTACAGAACTCACCACACTTCCAGCAATTCCGTTCGATGCGTTGATTTTCGATAAATTCTCAAATCTGCACAAATTCGAATTGAATCACATCCGTCACAGTGTAAAAAACTTCAAACTAGGTTTATTGTGGCCGGTCACATAAACGGATTTGCAACTGTCACGTTTCAACCAGGGTTACAATGTAACCTGAGTCGTAAACGGTAACTTGAGTAGTGCTATTAAATAAATGAAATTCTCCCCTATTAATGAAAAAAATTATTACATCACATTACTTTAATAAGTTGGTTTTTCCCATTTTCTTTTTCACCACAACTTTTGAAAAGATTTTTTCTAAATAAAATTCAACCTCTATTTTGCAACTATTGAAAAAAACAGTTCTAATTCAGTTTTAATCGGCAAATTTTTATGAGTTGAATTAAGTGGAATGAATTTAACGATTTTTAAAATAAAAATGTAATTTCAAAATTTCAATAAATTGCGTAAATAATATTTTGATGGGTGATTTCCTTTATTATTTTTGTCTTTTTTTCAACAATAAAAGTTACAGCCTATTATTTACTCCTGAATTTGAGAAAACGATTTCTTAGCTGCTTTTATTATCGGGTAGTTTATTCCCGTACAGTAGCCTCTAAAATCGTCCTGATCAATTGACCAAAACATAATTCCGCCAAAACCTGTAGTTGCCGCATATTCACCTTTCGTCTTAGCGATGTTCTCATCATCGTATGAGACCCACTCGACCTTGTTATAAGCATACGGACCGGAAAAATTTCCTTCAGGACGAACCACCGTCCAAGATTGGTCTTCTTTCAAAATTTGACAGATCTTGAAAAAAATTGTGCTTTAAAGTATGCAACCAATATTATTAAAAAATATATTTACCTTGTTGTATGTTAACGCGCCGCCACTGGAAGTTCCAGGACCATTTGCTGGTTCTCCAATGTTATTTGCTTCTTCACTTTTTAAATTATGTGTGAATCCAAAAAGTGGGAGTCCAAGAACAATTTTTTTTAAATCAACTCCAAGCATTTTATAAGCTTTAGCTGTAAAATCCTTAAAAAGTATAATTTTATTAGAAAACTAGAATTTGGACCCGGCTTCGCCCGGCTAAAAGCGTGAACAGAAAAAAACTTAGAAAAACTAAATTCATTTGGTTAAAAATTAGGTAGCCTGCATGCTGTTCGTTAGTTTTTTCTCTTCGGAAAATGATTAACAAAGTAACAAAAAATTCCAGCACTTGCATTCGGTATTACTTTACCCCCCTCCGCTTACTCCCCCACCTCTCGGGCTACTTTTTAATGGGTCTATGTTGGGGCTGGACCCCCGACGAACATCTATGCCAAATTTCAGGCCAATCGGTTCAGTAGTTTCCCCGCGAAAAAGTAACATAGCGCAAAAACTAAGTTTCGAAATCACTTTACCCCCTCCCCTTACTCCCCCCACCCATCGTATGCCTATGTTGGAACCAGAACTACCATAGACACTCATGCCAAATTTCAAGTCAATCGGTTCAGCCGTGTTTGCGTGAAGGAGGAACAGACAAACAGACACCAACTCATTTTTATATATTAGTATGATTAGTATGATGATAGCAGGCTAAACAATTTTTTTTTTGAAAAAAAGTGAGTGTTTGTCCCGATTTCTGTAAAAAAAATCGTTTGAAATTTTTTTTCTATTTCTAAGTGTTAATCAACATTGTCGAATACGTCTCTACATCACATATTTTTTCAAGAAAATCGGACAAACGGTTCTCGAGAAAATTAATCCCGTTGTAAAGGGTTTAAATCAAACTGTATTTACATTAATACCAACATCTGGTAAATATTTTAGATCAATCGGTTCCAGGACACTTTTCGGTGCCTTTTGCGGGCCTTTTATTTTTTAGTCGAGATCACAGCTAATATTATTTATATTTTTAGTTATTAAAAAAAACATTAGTTGAGTGTCTTGCGGGAAAAAATCCGGTTTAGAATGTGACGTAACTACAAATTTGTGCCCTCCTTCCCCTTTTATGTCTCTACTGAAAATTTGAATATTTTTTCAACTACCGACAATTCAAGAAAGTTTTGTTTTCAGGAAACTCAACATTTTTAGACCCGTTTAAGGACACTACTATTAGACCTATCCCCACCCTATTACATTCTACTAACACCGCATTGTATGGCCTTTCACCCCTTAGTTACGTGGAATAAAATTCCTAATTATTTATGCTTTTTGCCTATTTTATATGATCGACCGTTTTCGAGATATTACGTACAGTTCAGAATCTATTTGATCGTTTCGATTCTGTTTACTTTTAAAAACACTTACAATATTCAGCTGATAGTTTGGATCGTCTGCAGAAGTATTTGCTGATGGATAAAGTGGTGCATGGTGATTTAAATGTGTATCCTCGGGTGTGGAATAACGGTAACCAATTAAATTAAACCAATCTACAACTTTATTTTCTCTCTTAAAATCAAAACCAGTTTCGATATAGTCCACTTCGCCAGGGATGACCATTGATAACAGTAGTCTACAAAATTATACCCTTCAAAGTTTTTAAAAATAATTTGAAAAAGATTACTCACCTTGATTGATTTGTTTCAGCTGCTTCTTTTTCAAATGCGCTTCGCATTTCCTCAGCGAGTGTTGCGTAATTATCCTTATCTGTGGCTGGGTGGCTGCCTTCCCTAATTCCTGGATACTGCCACACTAAATCCAAGCCATCAAAGTTGTATTTTCTTAAAAATTCAATAGCGCTTTTAATAAATTTCTGTCGATTTTCGGCGTTCCCGACAAGTTTTGAAAATCTCGCTGAAGTTTCTTTTGTGCCTCCGAAGGCCAGCAACGTTTTCAAATCTTTATTTTGTTGCTTTAAGTTTGTGAATTTCTCGTAACCGCCTACATTTTTTGTTTTATTTTCAAATTTTTCTAATAAGTATAAAAATTATACCTAATGTAACATCCGCATAAGAATCGGCTGGTTGAAGATCAAATTCAGGCGTAAAATCTCCATAAGCATAAATTAAATGCGTGCACACATTCGGATCAATGTCGGTAACGTTAAATTTTTGTTCATCGGGACGATAAACACTCCAACTGCTAAAATAGCAAACGACGCGCTCACATTGCAAACCTACAAGAGTTAAAATTAAATAATATTTCGGTGGCTACAGTCAATTAAGATCTGAGGATACTCCATTTTTAATTTTTAAACAATTTTAATAGAATAGTCACCAATTTTTTCAATTTTTCACCTCAATGTTTATTTTTTACCTTTTAACAGCAAAATGTAAAACGCAAATAAAATTACAGAAAACTGCGACGATTTCCACATTTCCACTAAATTGTATCAAAATAATTCACCACAGAAGAGAAGTGAGTTTTTGTTTTAAAGTATTTCACTGATCAATTCTGGAAACTGTGAAAAAATTAAATATAAAAACGGGAAAAGTTAAAAAATTTAAAATAAAATTCCTTTCAATATAATTTAAAAAAAAAGCCTTACTGGGGTAAAATTTCGTTGTTGATGCTTCGAAAGAAAATTTATCTCTGATCAGATATATGAAAATCAGCAATTTAATACAGTTGAATTTTCCCACTTTTCATTTGGTTTTTCCCACTAAGGAAAAGATCTTACCCTAAATCATTTGTGCAGTTTATCTGTTCTAGTCAATAATTATAAAATCCAGTTTTGTAGGGAGGTTGGAATCTAACTTGTAATTTAATTTTTTGCATTAATAACAACTAGATTTGCAAAAAGTATAAAATTTTTTTTCGTTTGAAAAATAAATTTACATAAATTTCTATTATGTTTAACAAGTTTTCTGTGTGCCTTCCTTATTACTATTTAAAAAACCACCTTAACCGGTTCTGCACACTTCAAAGCTAAATGCTGTCGCAATCTGAGAACTTTGTGGGAATTGTAAGAAAAAATACTATTAGTAAGAAATTTGTAATTAAATACTTGTACTAGAATTAAATTGATATCAGTAACTAATAAATTTTTTTATTAGTTATTGGTATTTATAAAATCTTTGATTTCTTGATCTGTGATTTTGCATTACGGACTGTCCAAAAATTACATCACACTTATAGGACAAGATGGTGGGTTTGAGAAAAAAATCGTGAAAAATGTGTTGAAGGGGGGAGGGGGTACGAAAGACCGAAAATTAGAGTGCCGTATTTTATGGATAGCTCCTTAATGTAAAATTTAAAACATATTATGTAGGAAGCAGTCCTACTAAAAAATTGGAACGAATCTTAAGTGTTGGTGGACGTTTTTCAGAAACAAATTTGGCAAATATTTTTTTAATCTTTTTTGTCCACAACTATTTCCAACTAAAAACATATTTTTCAAAGTATTGAAAACATAAATCTTTATTCGTAGTACAACTAAAAAAGCATTTTATAACAAACAAATATTTTTATACATATTATATTTTATGTACTTGAATTAATTATTGCGCTCGATACGCAATTATTTTATACAAAAAAAAACACATTTATCATGTACGAATGTTGATATTTATGGATAAATTTATACCTGAAATGATAATATTAAAAAGAATAAATGATTGAATTAAAAAGATATTATGAATATTTTACCAGGTCTCTGTGGGGATTCTAATGATGGGTAAGACGGTTGATTTAATGCAAGTTTTCTAGTATTTACTTGATTTCGTATGTTGTAGCTATTTTCATGAACCGACATCTGGTTATTATTATTTAAGGTTTGAATTTCAGTTGCTAACGTCTTTAGTATTTCGACAAGAGTCTTTGAAATATTCTCATCGTTATTACTGTTGGATGGTTTTCCCGTACTTATTTTAAATGCAGGTTCTATAGGTTTATTCGAAAAACCATTACGCATGAATTCTGCCTCCGATAATAAACGCTTACTTAATGTAAACGCAACTGCAGGGTTTTCTGCGGTATTAGTTGTCCGATCACCAGGAACATTTGATGATAGCCACCGTCGTCTGGTTGAATAATAAAAAAAATCATAATAAATATAGTGAAACTTCGTAATTGGAACACTTTGTAATCGGCACACCTTCTAAATCCGGGGACAATCTCACCCTTCCTTTGGATTTTTCTTTGACAGTAACCCCTGTTATCGGGACACCTCAGAATTGGGATATCTCAAAAATGGAACATTCCAAAATTGGGACATCTGAGAATTGGGACAGTAAATTGCACTCCTTAATGTGTACTTGGACCCTCTTCAACCGGAACACCGATCATAATTGGGACAAAAGGACATGAAAACCACAACACACACTTATCTAATCTTCTGGAAAATTCACAATATTTCTGAACCTCTCGAAATCGGGACAGGAAATAGTTAGCCCCATCGGTGATCATATTTAGGAGGTTTTGCTGTATATTAACAGTTTTAGTTTATAATAGAATAGGGTGGGGCTAAAAGTGCCAGAGGACCGAGACGTAAAAAAAAATCAGAAAGTACTAAAATAATAAAGTTCTTCCACCTTGTTTTTCCAACAATGTTTTTTTTTGAGTACACAAAAAAATTGATAAATGTTCCTGTTTTTAAGACATGATGGTGCAAAAATGCACCACTGGCAAGAAATTAGTTAAATAAACTCAAAAGTCACTAGATTTTGGCCGATTAGTAGGCTTCGGGTTCAGCTTCAGCTTAGGCCAAAAATTGTATTGCAATAAAATTACTAAAAGTTGTATTGCAATTGAATTTCCAATTTTTTCCAAATAACTGTTTTCCAAAATTTATAAAAGCGTGTTGTGGGAGAACCATTTGATTAGAGGAAAAGTTTTCCGTCTTCAGTTGACTGATTATGACAATTTTTAAGGTATTTAAACACACTTTTCCTCAATATTAACAAAATTTTCATATTATTGATGGGAATTGTTTATGCTTTGATTTGTAAATTTTTAAATGTTTTTATTATTTTTAGCGATGAAAAAATTATTTTAATAGAGGTTAAAAAAGGCCGAAGTTCGACTTCCGCTTCCGTCAAGAACTGACTTCGGTCGGACTGTACTCACGATATTATAATTTTTGGCATTTGAAAATTACTGTATGTAACCGGAATTGAAACCACAAATCATATTAGTTACCTTACCCTTGATTTTTGTAAAACGCATCCTTAGCTGCTTGTATTATCGGATAATTTTTTCCCGTACAGTAGCCTCTAAAATCGTCCTGATCAATTGACCAAAACATAATTCCGCCAAAACCGTTAATTGCCGCATATTCCGCTTTTATCCTAGCCATATCCTCATCATCGAATGACATCCACTGTAATTTCTTGTAGGCATACGGGCCGGAAACATTTCCTTCAGGGCGAATAACCGTCCAAGATTTTTCATCTTTTAAAATTTGACATATCTAGAAAAATTCCGATATTTTATAGTGTGAAATAATTACAGTGTAAAGCCCAATTCAGACTAGTGAATATTTTTTAATAGTTACTTTATTAGTTACTTTATCACTATATAGTTACTTTATTGTATGTTAATGCGCCGTCTTTGAAGATCCCTGGGCCATCTGCTGGTTGACCAATATTATTCACTTCTTCGTTAATTAAACCAAATGTAATTCCGAACAGTGGAATTCCAAGGACAATTTTTTTTAAATCGGCTCCAAGATTTTTATAATATTTATATGAATAATCCTGGAAGAAAAATCAAACGAAAAAGAAATGATTTCCTCCTATCCGATAGTTGTGATAATTCAATTTTATAATAATGTTATCCATAGTATGGACTAGTGGTTTCCAAACAATTTTTCTTTCCGGCATTTATATCCAGCGTGACGTTAGCGGAACGCGAGTCTCTCGTTTAGAAAATTTTCATAGAAAGGCATAATAAGAATAAAAACATAGCAAAATGCTCCAAAGTAAAAGGTTTAAAAAAGTACTGGCTTAAAAAAATTAAAGCTCTAAAAATCAAAAAAAAAATTTTCAACATTCATAATTTAAGATTTACAATATGGCAGGCACATGATAGATATCATGTGAGACCTCCTCACATAATAGAAAGATAACTAGTCGCCAGTCTATTAGTTGACGCGTGTGCCCTTTGTTGATCATTAATTTATCAAGGGATGTTCCTTTAAAAAAATGAAGCTCACTATAGTTATACGATAATTCAAAAATCATTAATTTTAGTAATAGCCGGGCAACGGGTTTCTTATTTTTTCAACATAACGAATTGTTTTTGATTGACCTGTAAGCATCATGGCAAAACTGGTCCTACGTATGAAATAGGCGCTGGCACTTAAAAAACGCTTTGCTTCTCTTGCTCTCTTCAGGATATATGAAGGAAGCCTATAACACGCTTTCACACTATTTTTTTAATCTATTTTCACCATGCGGAGAAAAGGGAGTTGCGCTCTTTGTCCGGGTGCTCGTGTAGTCCCACGCTCCCCTATATATGTCATCATGACTTCTTATCTTAACCGCTAACGTCACGTTTGACATAAATGCTGCTTGAAAAGCCAACTAATTATTCATCCATTGAACAACCTAAGTGTGAATATAGCAGCGATATTCTTGATTCTTTTACTCCGAAATTAGGTAATATCAATTTTGTAAAAGTCCATTATGCTTTCAAAAATTTCACTTACAAGATTTAACTGGTAATTTGGATCATCCATAGAAGTATTTGCTGATGGATAGAGTGGACCAGCATGATTCAAAAATAATTCCTCGGGGGTGTGATAACGGTATCCAACCATATTAAACCAGTCCACGAATTTATTAAGCCTTTGAAAATCGTATCCAGTTTCGACGTATTCTGTTTGTCCAGGAATGACCATTGATAACAGTAGTCTACAAAATCAGAAGCTTTAAAGGAAAATTTAAACGATAGGAATTTAAAAAAATCACCTTTCTCGATTTGTCCTCATTGCCTCCCTTTCGAATGCAATTCTCATTTCCTCAGCAAGTGTTGCATAATTATCCTTATCTCCAGCGGGATTTGCACCATCTCTAAATCCTGGATACTGCCAGACTAAATCCAAACCATCAAAGTTCGATTTCCTTAAAAACTCTATAATGGTTTGAATAAATTTTCGTCGACTTTCTGAGTCACCGGACAGTTTTGAGAATCTTGCTGAAGTTTCTTTTGTTCCCCCAAAAGCGAGTAAAACTTTCAAATTTCTATTTCTCTGTTTTAAATTTGCGAATTTTCTATAACCGCCTGGAAAAGGTTTTTGTTTTTAAATTTTTATATTTAGTTTGAAAAAGATCTAATATATGATTTTAACTAGAATAACTGCGGGTTTCACGAATCTTTTAGCGGAAGTTAGAAGGCTCTCTTTGCTTGAAATTTGCCCGCTAACTGGATTTAGCGGTTGCAAAAAATTTCGTGAAAACCGCCATAAATGTTTTAAAAAGGTAAAAATAAAAAGATTATGTATTGTGGAATATCAAAAATCAAACCTAATTCAATATCTGTCGTTTGATTGGCAGGTTTAAATTTAAAATCGGATGTCCAATCTCCATAGGCGTAGATCAAATGTGTACAAACATTGGGATCAATGTTTGCAATGTCGAATTTCTGTTCTGCTTCTCTAGTGACACTCCAACTGCTGAAATAGCAAACGACTCGTTGACATTGAAAACCTGCAAAAGATTAAATTATATAATATTTCGACGGCCACAAAAATTGGGATTTGAATCTTTTTAGTTTCATTGCCCGAACGCCATTTTTAATTTTCAAACAATTTTATTATTTTTAATCACCGATCAAGTCAATTTTCCACTTCAAAGACTGTTTTACCTTTTAAAAGCAAAATGTTTAATGCAAAGAAAGTTAAATAAAACTGCCATAGTTTCCACATTTCCGTAAATTTAAAAAAATAATTCACCACAGAACAATATTAAGATATATTTTGTCTTCAAATGTCAAATTATTCCACGTTCAAAATCAGTCAATTCTAACAATGATGCTGTAGAAATTTACTGTTGATGCTCCGAATCAGAAATTATTTCTGATCAGAGAAATTAAAATAAGCGATTTTATACAGCTAACCATTTTCCACACGGGTTTCCCGTTGAAGGTACAAAAATCTTAACTATTAAATGTCGTTTATGTAACCAAGTCAGTAATTATAGATTCTAGTTTCAACATGAATCTCTCTTGTAATTTCTATTTTAGTAATTGATTAATAAATACTACATACAAAAGCAGAAGATAAATTCTTTTTTATAGCGTTTAGACAAAAATTTACATATTTTTACATTTAATCGAAACATTTAAACAATTTTCTATGTAGTTTTGTTACCGTCAGAGGTTTTGTTGAGATTCTTAGGAAATCAAAAAAAGACCAAGAAAATTTACAATGAAAGTGGTCTTGAATTTCCATATGAGGTGATATTTTTTTAACCCTAGTCAGTCAGTTGACAAAAACATATCGTTATATGTATACTTTTGTTTTGCTTCTGATAGCTGGGATAGTTTACTGATAGTATGGATGGGTTTATATTTTTTTTAATAAGATATTTTGAGCCCAAACAAACATCACCGCAGTTCTGCCTTCTTGCTTTCCGAACCTGACCTGTTTTCTAAAAAAAAAAGCTTGTGAAGCTGTAACCTGAAACACAATTTTGCACAACTTTTTCATACATCATATAAAAGCCACTCCGATTGGAATACGATGCATGGAATAGTTGTGCAAAATTGTGAATTTTATATACATTGAAACCTGTAAAACCTGGACACTGGAGAAGCCGGAAACATATCTAAGCCGGACAAATTTCCTGGTCCCATGTGAACCCGGCCTTTAAAGGTTTCATTGTACAACATGGAATTTTTCTTAATAAAATTACAAATTTATTTATTTTTGATGACTGCAAAAATTTCTCCATTTGGTTGGAGTCTTGATAAGGAAGTTGTACGGTTAAATGTGTGGAAAAGTTGTGTGGCATCCAATTTTAAACATTTTTTTAAAAAAAATTCTGTTGATCGTTGTAGAGAAAATTGTAAAAAATGTTTATGTTTTTATGTTTAAAAAAATTGTCCAATTTTGCACATCTTAGCATTTGATTTTATCTTTTTTGGTTCGTGAAAAAGTTCAAGTTTTTAATTAATATTGCTCGTGAAATTTTGTACATATTACCAAAACATGAGAATGGTGGAAAATGTCTGCTAGGAAAAAGTTTTTTCCCCCATTTAGGCCCGTTTGCAAGGCCCAATTAACCATAGGGCTAATTGGGCTACAGCCTAGGGGCGCCATTCAGCCCAGGGGCGCCAATTAATATTTAATTCACATATTTATAAACATTTTTGAATTTTATTTTGCGTAAATATATATTTAAGTTTTGAATTAAAGAATATTTAAAAAAAAAAATTAAATTTTTACAATAAAACTATGTAAGGGTGCAAAATTTTATTTAGCCCAGGGCGCTCAAACTTGTTAATACGGCTCTGCCCGTTTGCACATATTATTCTTAAAAAATTAAGTTGCGGTTTGCCTAGTAAGTACCATTTGCACGAACGAAACTTAGAAACTTATGTACAACTTAAAAAATTTAAGTCCTAGAATTTCTACGATTCAAGTAGGTTAAGCGCTAAATAATTTTTTTAAGAATACTACGCGCAAACGGGCCTTAAACCGTAGAAATTCTGGGGCTTAAATAATTTAAGTTGTACCTAAGTTGCTAAGTTTCGTTGGTACCAACGGCACTTAATAGACTTTTTAAAAGCGTTTTCAAATTTTTTTTATTTAAATTATTAAACTTAAGGCTGTCCATAAAAGATGTCACACTTTTAGGGGGATTCGGGGTTGTGTGACGGCGGGATTAAAACGCAAAAAACATGTAAAACCGTGGGGTTGAAAAGTTCAAAATTAGCTTAAAATTAGTATAGCGTATAGTATTAGTGCGGATATACAAAAAAATATATGTTAACTTCAAAATAGCTTTCGAGTGTTAACCGGGTTTGGATAGTAAAAATCTGGTTCTTATATGAGAACTTTGTAAAATTCATGAGTAATTCGATCAGTAGGAAATGTGTAATCAAACACTTTTGAAACTAAATTAAAATCGATGTAAAAATTTCTTATTACGTTAATACACGTTATGGTTAAATAGTTTTTAATTTTACTTTTAATTAATTGAAATATAGGTGGTAGAGTAGGGATTTTTCAATATTGTTTCCTAACTTTGCTAAATTGTAATATATTTTACTATTGCTAAAATTGTCATCCATGAAATTTCACAAGTTTTGCTCATGGAAACTTAATCTTTTTTAGCATTTTTTTTATCCAGATGAATTGGTTTTATTGTTAAGAATTACCGAGTTAGAAAACACTCATAAATTAAGAATATATTTTACAGTGGTGAAGCGTCATGGTCAAAAAGTATTATTTACACTCTAAAAAGTACTAGTTTATCGGGTAGTATCAAAAAATATTACTAGTACCACATTTTTAATAGTGTCGGTTCCTGTATGCCTTGTTTTTACTAAGTTCTATATGAGCTGCCGTTTGGCACTGATAATTTAAAATTTTTCAATAAAATAAATCAAATTCATAAACAACGTCTAAAAATAGAGTTTAGAATTTTTCAGTATGTCCCTTGCCACAGAAGATTACTATTAAGAAACATCCATTTTACTTTTCCGAGTTTACGAAATCTTTAATCCGTGCCAAATAACAAGTCTACAGCTTAATTCATTTGAAAAATCCCAAAAATTTGGTAAAAATGTCGAAAAAAAATTAGACATCGAATGAGGACTTGATAATTTTTAGTCTTCTGAAAAATTCGAAATCTGGGAATTAAAAATTGTTGTGCAAATGGAAATTTCCATACATTTTTATTTCAAAATAAATCATAATATGGAAATTTGATTTCTTCGCATCCGTGAACATTCTTTAGCTTTTTTTACACAGCCGTTTGAAATTTTATGACAAAATGAAGATGAATTAAATTTTTTTTTATTGATTTTCCGTTAATATTGAAATTTTTACATTTCTGTGACATTTTTTGGTTAAAAATGTCTAAATTGATCACCAAAAATGTAAAGCTCAAGAACTGCGTGTTAAATGTCGCGTCAGCTTAAAACGCTAGCAAATATTTAGAATATAGTTGCATATTTCCGAGCACCTAATTTTTACAATGATTTTTTGTAATATATTAAACTAGCCTCTCCCCCTTCAAGATAATTCTTTTGCTAATTCAAAGACTCACCTAAATTGGACCTTGGCATCAAATTAGAACTTCTTTTTAAAAATTGAAATTTACTGATGGCGGGCTAGCTTAGGGTATCAGGGAATATTTTCCAAAATTTCTCAGGTCGATTATCTTAGACGCGTCACTTTTCGTGACTCGAATTTGGCCTATTGTATTTGTTGTTTTGTACCAACAACAACAGGCAATTTCGAGTCACGAAAAGTGACGCGTCTAAGACAATCGACCTGTTAGCTCAATCTATCAAGTAAATTTCAATTTCGGGACTACAAAATACATCGTAGATTTAACACGTTCACTGCCAACTCATAGTTTTTACACACAACAAAATCAATTTGGCGGGCAGTAGTGCGACAGTTATTTTGAAACACATGCAAAATATCAGCTATTTTAAAACGCATGCAAAAACACTAAAGCCATATAAATTATACACAAACTTTAGCCTTTTTGAAACTCCCCGGTTCCCACATAGTAATGCTTTTTTCCGGATGTTTCTATCTAAAAACTACTGGAGCAAATTCGGCTGAAAATTAAGCAGTAGCGTATCTACAAAAAAGTAGCGTATCACAAACCGTGTTTTCATGCCAAGAAAGTTTTCTTCTGCACAATATTTAAGAGTATCGATTTCTAATGCGAAAAGAAAACAAGAAACCCTTCTATAACAACTTTTATAAATAAGTTTTATTTTACTGTACTTTTAACAATCTCTTTTGGCTACATTATTATAATAATTTTTATTTACAAAATACAGTCAATTTGTTTAGTTTAATTACTATTGAATTGAAACAAGTCTAGTGATAAATCAAGTATCGGTGTGGGTTGATGTTTAATCGTACTAGCCTCAACGGCATTATCGCTTGCGTGATCATAATTGATGACCGATGAAGACGACGCTGGTATTGAATTGAGTAAATCATCGTCAGCGTCCAAATGCTTCATTCTCTCCTTTACCAAATCGTCAACGGTTCGCAAAAGACTATCATCAGATGGGACCATATTTTCGGATAGGTTCAGTTTTGCATCGACGATGGTGTCATCAAGCGATATACTTAGATTGTAATCCAATCTGGGCGGTGGCGGAGCACCCAACGATGGCTCTTCAGTTGGTCGCGGTGGCAGAGGCGGCTGATCAATGGAATTAATTGCCCCGATATTAAGACCAAAGTGTCCT
Organism: Chrysopilus asiliformis; assembly: GCA_964034945.1. NCBI lineage: Eukaryota > Metazoa > Arthropoda > Insecta > Diptera > Rhagionidae > Chrysopilus > Chrysopilus asiliformis. The sequence continues at coordinate 14,843,286 of OZ035963.1, read as the reverse complement.
TCCGGTGTACCAAGGACCCGGGCTATTCGTGAGCTGATGAAATGCACATTGGAATTGTTTCTTATTAGTCTGGAACTGCGCGATTGCAGTTGATCCACCAAATCGGTGATTTCGTTGAGGAATAATTTTGCGCGATCCTCATCGGTGCCGTCCATCAGTTCGATTTTCTTCGCCAGCAGCTTGTACAGAGTATTATCGCGTAGGGCGTGATTCAGAGTGCTGTCGATGAAGTGATCCGGATACATATCCATGTGTTTTAGCATTTTTGACTTGCCCAGGTAGACTTTTTTACAGTAATTGCATCGATATTGAGGCGGGATGAATCGTTCGCGCTTTGCTTTCGGTGTTGAGGTGCTAATACTGGCCGGACTTGTGATATCTTTGCTGTAATAGAAGTCCCGATCATTGGGAGTTTCCGTTGCTGCTTCAGCGGACGCTTTTGCAGTGACAGTGTCTATCACGAAGACGTCCTGCATATGATTTGGAGGTTTTGAGATACGTCCAAATTTTGTTGTAGCCGTTGGGGGTGGGGGGCTTGCATCCTCAGCGGGTTTTTGTTCTTTTTGAAGGGCTTTTTTCCCAGTGCCCTTCTTCGGTCTTCCGCGGGTCGGTGCGGGTTTCTTTTTTTCTGGTTCCACGACCGGTGGTGGAATCACGGGCTGAGTATCAACTGCAGGCGGTTGGGTTATGTTCGTCACTAATTCTGGATTATGTAGGGGGCTATTTACAAAAAAATTATTCACTGGCAAGAGATTTATTTCTTCTGGACGCACCAGACAAAATTCGTCCTCTGTACAAATAGAATCCGGCAGATCACCACTAAAAAGAAAGTGCGTATGACTTAAATTTTTATTAAATGAAAAAAAAAATTACTCACAATTGGAAACAATTATCAGGAATATCGATCGGTGGGCTGTAAATTTCTTCTGACTGTGGCTGAAATTGAATCGTTTCAATAGCAGCACCTATTGGTGGTTCTGAGATGTCGGCAGGAGTAACTCTGCTAGTCTTTTCAATCAAGTACATTTCATAGAACGTGTCCTTATCTAAAATCCTGCCGCTTGCCTCTGTCGGTGAGATAAAAACGTTCTTTAATTTCCTCGGACTTACAGGCTTATTGCCCACAGAATTCCCTGCAGCGTCTGTTGGCACGACTTTTTTGAACACCCCTGGCTTAATATTATTCGAGAGTATTGGCTTCATTGTCCCGTTGTGAAAGAAGTATAATTGCAAATCCGAATACTCGCGGACGATTTTGCGTGTCTCCTTAGGTTGAACGATTTCTGGTTCTTCCGGGTCCACATTATTGTCATTCTCCTGACATTGTGACACTTTTATATGCGACAAAAGCTCAGCCACTGGAATCTTCTCGTTATTCTCCAGCACCAAATTATGTCGAGCAATTTTCTTGGACGGGGGCGGAGGATTCTCATCTGCTTCTTCTGTGAAATCTTTAAGACTTTCTTTGATCTCCGACTCATTTGTGACGTTCTTGTTGAGGAGAAAGACACATTTATTGTAGAAATTGAAATTACCGAACTTCGGATCGTGTTCGAATGCGCCCCGAATCAAAAAAGGCTCATTGAGGTCTTGTTTTGTGGAACCAACGTTGTCCAAATTGATAAACGATTTATTCGATGCTAGCTGCCTTATCGTATTGCAAATTATACTGTTATCTGAACAGTTCTAAAATATATTATCCCATGGCTTAACGATGAATTTAAAAGATGCAAAGCAGTTTTTCAGTTACCTGATCACAATCCGTATTCTCAAAGATATCCGAATATTTTTGGAAGGAGTCATCGTATGTGATTATATTTTCGAAATCCAGCGAGCCGGACATCCTCCCTAGTATCCTGGTTTTCAAATATGAAGAAGCAGTTCCGGTTGACCACAAATTTTCGTTATTTCTAGTAGAAAATCTTCTTCCGTTTTAGAGAAGGTTTAAGTAAATTTCCTAAAAGTCCGTTTGCGACTTTCATACGGTTCATTTTTGTTCATTTTTCTGAAAGATACTTTGACAGCTGTCTAAAACGAGTGAGTCATGTGGCTAAAAAAAAGTTTTACCAATAACGTCTAGCAAATGAAAAAAATTAGAATAATCCAGTTAACAAAAACTCTATAATGGAATCTAATTAAATTATTTGAAATTAATTCCAGTATCCAAACGTAATTAAATCAAATATTTCTAGGATAGTTTTTAGATTTTTTTAAATAGGGTAAAGTACGGATAGATGCCCCGAAGCGTTAATCTGGTAAACTAAACAATCTAGCTAGAGCGAATACAAATTAGTAAATAGAAAACCCACACCGCCCCAGTATGTTCACAAAATTGCAAACAAGAATAATGCCCACGAACTTTATGATAACTTTTCAAAAAATTAAATTGTAGCCACAAATGGCTGAATATGTTTTGTGCTGAAAATTTTGATGTGACTAGGGAATGCAATACCGGTATCCCGGTATCCCGAAAACCGGGATACCGGTCATTTTTGTCCGGTATTAAATCCCGGTTTTCGAAGATTCAATACCGGTATTTCGGTATTGAATTAACCCTAGACCCGTGTACTGGGCACTGAGTAGGTACCCAGAACGATTTTTGAACCGAAATTAAACATATTTTTAATAAAGAATATGATGAAATGCAATATATTTCTGAAAAAAATATATTCTGAACTGTATGTTAGACTACAAAAAAATACAGATGTCCAAAATTGCATGTCTCCGGGGGAGTTGAGGCAGCTGTAAAAAAAATGCGTGATATCATGTACTTGGGCACTCAGTGCCCAACTCAGTACATTTTGTATGAAAATTCTTTTTATTTTGACTACAGCTTTGGGTTTTTCCCCTTTTATGATTCTTGTATGCAGATATTATATTGTATTGTTTTATTATATTATTTATATTGTATTGTTGTGATGTATTGCATTGTCTTTCGTTATACGAGCTTATAAGGTGGTCTATATTCTGAGTCGATTTCTGTAAATTAAATTTTTTCCATTGTACTTCTCACTTGTTTAACGAATAAACCACATTTTTATGATTTTTAAACAAACCAGCCATACATTTTCTATTAGAATTACATCTGGGCACTGAGTGCCCAAGTACACGATAAATGGAAGTTTTATAATACACGGGTCTAGGGTTAAACACCCGTATTCATTTTTGTCCGGTATTAAATCCCTCATTAAAGTCTTTCTCACCCAGGCGACGACGCATACTCATTCATGTGATGGACGAAAAATCGGTATTGTTGTTTTAAAAAAATTCCTTCGTTTAGATTGATTTGTATATTTCATACTTACATTGCGCCAGGAGAGCGTAAAAGATTGTGGCGAGCCAAAGGGTTTTCTTCTAATTTGGAAGACATTTCCATTTCACAACAGAGACAATTCGTTTTAGAAGTTTATTCTGTATCGCAATTGCAAAGCATTCATTTTTCTATTACCTATTAATATCATCGCACAGAACTGTAAAGCAATGCACGCGTGTCCAGTCACCTAGCTCCAAGTGAGATAGACAATACCAAATTCAAAGTTGGGTGAGTGCTCAGGTGACGGCGTCGCTTGGGTGAGAAAGACAATACGGGTGAAAATATTTTTCCTACCGTTCTTATTTATTTGTGTAAAGTGTAAGTTCGGTGGAGATAAAACCAGACGAACATTTACTGAAATCAAAACTGCACACCAAATAAACTTTTGGGTGTGTATTCTTAGTTATTTGAATCTTAAAAATAAAAGTACAGCAAATTTGAACTGAATAATTTAACAAGGAAGTTTTAACACAAATAATTTCGTTGAAAACCGGTTTTAATACCGGGATCCCGGTATTATCATTTTACAATACCGAAATACCGGTATAGAGATTTTCTCCGGTATTGCATTCCCTAGATGTGACCATGAGTTTTAAGAGTAATTTCAGATTTTTTTTTATTTGTTTACGTTAAATAAATAGTAATTATGTTAATTTAATAGTTTGTTTGAATATTTGTGAAGTGAGATTCAAGAAAATCGAAAAGGCAGAAGTCTAAACACCAAATGGGATGTCTGTCTTGCCAAAAATGAAAGTTGCCCCAGTTTTGGGTGCGGGTACTTGGGCACAAAAGATAGACACCCCATTTGATGTTAATTTTAATATGGAAGGATGTAGTATAGAATTTAACATTTAACTGAACGCGATTTGCAGTTTGGCAGAAAAATCGAAGGTGTTGTAAAGGAAATAAAGTCTAAAAGAATGGCGTCTAGAAATAGCTCAAGTATTTAGTTGTCTATCTTCCACATTGTTCAGTTTCTTGTGATATGTTAATTCTAATAATCTTGAATTGTGTCTAGGGATTTATTTTTCCAATAAATAATGGTTATTTTTATTCATTCTGCCCAAAGGCATCTATCCGTACCAAAATTCGATCTTTTTATCTCCCCTCCTCCCCCTGACCATTTCCTACGCGCTCCAGGATTCTACCATTTGACAGGGATATAGTTGAATGATGAAACAATCCAATAAATTTAAAATTATATGGGTATTTTGAAAAATGAGAGTTTCACGGCGTTTTTCCAAAAGGTGCGGTATCTGTCCGTACTTTACCCTATCTAAAATATTTTCTGTTTGTTTCTTTAAAATCTATCATTTTATTTACTGTTTTTTCCTTAAAATCTACCATTTTATCGAAGAAAATTCATTTTTTCAATTTTTTTTTCATTTTCCCACCAAAAAGCTTTAATATTTCAATTGGTTGGAGGAGCTGCTAAAAAGTCCTGTAAAATGTCATAAAAGCCATGTGAAAAAAATGCACTGTTAACTTTTCCTATTAACGGTTAAAAAATTTGAATTTCATTGATTTCTTTGTGCTTTTATTTTATTGTAATTTTGAAAAAAAATTATAATGAACTTGATCCATCTATTAAAATCTGGTTCATAATTGTGTAAATACAAAGAAAATTTTATGTGAAAACCACAATTTTATTTTTTTATTATCATTCCATTTTCTTTTAAAATATTTTTTACTTCCGACGGAACGGATATGGTATATGCACAGAGCTCCCTAGGTACCATGAGTCATAAATGCCAGTGGTACAATGCCCTCAAGTGGGAGAGTGAGGCTTCCGGTATGTGCTGCAGCGCCGGTAAAGTACAGCTCCAGCCTTTTGAGCCGTTGCCGGAGCCTCTGCACAGTCTGCTAAGGTGAACCGCGAAGCGGTTCGGGGCGCAGCCCCTAGTAATAAATAAAATAAAATAAATTTAACTTACCTATCAAAAATTTATACATACACGCGCCGCAGCTTTTTTTCGCGATCCGCTTGCGGCACAGCGGGCAATTTCGATTATTTTTAATTGATTTGAAAATGCATTTCGCACAAAATAAGTAGCCGCAAGGGGTGTCGTTGATTTTGAATTTTGTTTGTAGGCATATGGGGCATTCATACCCCTCGGAAAATCTAATCCAATACATTATTTATTAATTTTTAATCCAAACTTTAAAATTTTGCAAACTTTAAAACTTGAAATTTAAATATGACTTTTATAAAAAAAAAATCGCAGAAATGAACAAAATGTATTGCTGCGATTAAATTTTTATATTTTTAAAGTGGTTCGAGATAAAGGGAATTCTCCATACAAATTTAACACCAGGCTAAAAATGCTCAGAAATTTTGCTAAAGGCTAGTACTGTAACACAGCGAAACGAAAACGAAATGTCAAATCCCATATAAAATTCCAAAAAAATTTCGCTGTGCGAAATTTCGTTCGCAAAAGTACTGTGCACCAGCGAAAACGAAAAAATTTTTGGAGAGAAAATCAGCTGGTTTGATCGGCTTCCGCTATTCACCAAGAGATGTCAGACACAATTTCTCCACATTTTTCGCATCTGAAAAGAACGCCCTGAGGCATTCTTTTCGCACGGAATAATGACAGTTCAAACCAGCTGATTGTGATTTGATATTTCGGTGACAAGAAAATAGATGGTATGTACAATATTTATATTTAATTTGAATAAATAAGCGAGAAAACCTTTGTTTTTTTATTTATTTTGTAGGAAATATGAGCCAAAAGGTAAAAATAGTGTGGTCATCAATTGAGAAAACAAAATTGTCGGAATTAATGGAAAGATATTCGTCACGCAAATATGGGGATGTTTTTGAGCGGCTTTTTCTTCGCTTCTGCAACAAAGCTACGATAGCTGCTGCCCCAATTACGATAGCTTTGTCTTGGTCCACTATTCCTAAAAATTTTTTCTTGGGAAATCAAGATTTTTCACATAAAACAACGTTACTACAAATGCTTTTTTTAGTATACGAAACACAAACACAAAATGATAATTCAAATGTCTCCAAAATCTCCAAAGCGAAAATTTTCGCAGTCGATTAATACCCAGATTTTTTCGTTTTCGTTTCGCTGTGTTACAGTACTAGCCTTTAAGCCATACGCAGTTCGCTGCTAAAAAAAATCTGAAAAATTCCTTTTACACTATACTACACTAGATGGCGTTGTTGTAGTCTCCACTTTTTTTACAAACATTTTTATTGTTCGGCACAGAAACGTCCTAATCCTTTTACAAATTTTTACACACTGATTTTTAAAACACAGGCAAACTATTTTTAAAATATAATGATTACTTCATAAAAACGATTTATATTACAAAGTAGATATTAAAAAGTCAGTTAAAGCACAGTGTATTTACAATATTGCCTACCCAGTGAACAAAAAATGCCTTATTAAGGCATTATAAAGGCATTATCCTAATGCATTAAAGTTACCTTATTGTTGCCTTAATTTTGCATGGCCATTTCCTCTTATATAAGGCCTTATTACTAAGGCAACAATAATGGATGTTTTTTTTTACCGGTGATGGCGCTGATTGCTTAGATATGGTAAAAGCTTTGCTTAAAATGAGGATTTAAATATATTTTGTAAATAAATTTCTATTACTTTCGTTTAAATTCTCCTGCCAGCCAACACAAAACTTCAACAAAAATCTTTTGACATATAACTTTTAGTTCACTTTTCCAACACACGCATAAAAAGGCGCGTTTTTTCTGAGATGAACTTCCATCTCATTTTAATTTGGAGGCTTTTATATTACTTGTCTCATGTCTTAAAGATACCTTAGCTATAATGCCTTAATAATTTTTCACTGGGTACACTACATAAATTAATGGAAATAAAACACTTTTTTCAGCGTACATTTAATTCATATCATTTATTGGAAAAAAATGAAAAAAATTAATTAGAAAAAAAATTATTAAATAAATGAATATATTTATTAATATACAATAATATACAAAAATTATATATATATTCTCCGTAAAGTTTTTATCGAAATCCGACTTCTACATGTCGGACATTGTCTTTTTATATAAATTGATTTGAAAATACAAAAATTGCAGAAGACATGACCACAGGCAGTCGCAAATAATTTGGTTTTTTCCTCCCTGCAAATGGGGCATATGAAGCCAGTGTTTGTTTTGGTCGAAAACATCTTGAAACTAAAAATTTAAAAAAAAATTAATTTTTATAAAATTTCATAAAAGTTTAGCTTTTTATAATTATACTCGGGAAAAAAATTGTTTTAAAAATTTGTGACTAAAATCAATTATTGATATGTTGTTGCAAAATTTTGATATTTTTAAAGTGATTACTAGGGCTACCAAAAATATGCACTAAAAAAGGCGAAAAATGCTCATATAATATGCACTAAAAACGGCAAAATATGCACTTTAAAACATTCATAATCCGAAATCTAGTATATTTCTCTCAACATAGTGAACGGAACTTGTTAAAATGTGGTTAATTCGACTTTTGTGTAAAATAAAAAAAAATGAAAAAATAAGAGTCTAAAAAAAGATTGATATTTTGACTAACAAAAAAAATTGACAGGAAAACTAAATTGCAAATGTTAAATTTTAAGATATTTCGAAAAGATGTGCAATACTTCATATTGTCTATGGTATAATCGGGGTTAAAACTTGTAGTCAGTTGTGGTCAACACTAAACTTTTTTCCACAAAATCTACGACCCTGCGCAATTAACGCTAGAGCCCTGTCGCGTTGTCAACCTAAGACGACCTCAAAACGTACAAAATTTTAGATAACTTGAGAACGGTAAAAGATATCGATTTACGGTAAAAGGAAAAATGTGGAAAATTTTATTGCCTTTAATTCGTTTTTCAAAAGTTTTTTTTCGAAAAACTGTTAGTTTGCAAGTAATTCGCAAAAATATATTTTTTACATTTTAATAAAAATATCTCAATAACGGTCAAAGATAATGGATAACGGTAAAAGAGAAAATTGTGCAGAATGTCACTCTCTTTAATTCATCTCACATATACAGTAAGCAAAAAACCGTTTTTTAGATAATGGCAAAAAACTATTTTTTTTGTTGAAATAACGGTGTATCTCGATAACAGTTTGAGATATCGAGTTCTCGCAAAAGACAAAAGTGTAGGAAATTTTATTTTCTAAAGGTTTTGTCATACTTAACACTACAAAAAAATCCGTAGTTTCGGAGTAAATTTAGAAAAACCAATTCGCGATTTTTAAAAAGCCGCCATATAGATAGGCGCCACGAATCTCATGTTGAAATTTCAAAACTCGGAACGGAAGATCCAGAAGGCATGAACAATTTTTTTTCCTATGTAAAAACTTTAACCCGGTAACGACGGATAAGCAAGTTAGTATAACCATAATCCTATAATCTTCAGTGCTACAATTTAGATTTAACCTTCTTCTGATCATAATTAAGCCATAATCTGCATTGAACAACTGCACAAAAGCCATTAAAAAAGCATCAGTGTCATCGAAATTTATCTACGCCAATAGAAATTTCAAAATCTATTAGAGGATCAGAAATACATTTGGAATGCCACAGACATAACCTATTTCTTTGATTGATTTAAATGATTGATCAATCTTTTGCTTAACCAGTCGTTTAAACTTTGAAATTCTGTCTAAAATTTAAAGTCCCTATAAACAAATCTGTTCTAATTTTGAAATACATCAAAAAATTTCGTTTATTGCAAAAAGCGACGTGCTTTAAAATGCTGCTGGTTAACGGGGCGGACGAAGGAAGGACCGTTTTTCCTGCTTTAAATTTGCACACAGCATAAGTTCCACCGATTTGTCATATCGTATATCCCAACATAAGAAAGGCAAATGGAGAAGGATTTTTGGGGCAGCTTGTTGCGATTGTCATGCAGATTATGCACAGGAAGAATCAGTCCCCAAAATAAATATATGTGCCGAGTTACCGTTAGTCAGCCAAAGGGAGGAAAAGTTCTGAATTTGTTGCCGTAGCCTGTGTTTTTCGCTCTTATGTTGTTTTGCGACAAAATAGAAATTCAGTTCAATTTTGTGTTCAATTGATGTCCTCAGCAATGGATGATTAATGGACTGGCAATAAAATCACCTCAGGTCGCATTTGAAACACTCTTCTGCATTGCGATATAACTTTACGTTGCAATTTTTGCGATAATTTTTATTAATTCCAATCGCATTTTCACGAGGTTGAACTAGCAATTAAAAAATCATCTCTACATACAGAGTGTATCGTAACTAAGGCCCGTTTGCACCAACGAAACTTAGCAACTTATGTACAACTTTAATTATTGAAGTCCCAGAGTTTCTACGGTTTAAGTAGGCTAACCGCAACTTAATTTTTTAAGAACAGTACGCGCAAACGGGCCTAAGTGTTCCAACATACACGATTCAATGGAGTATCATGATCAAAGTTTTCTAAGAGACCCTTCCCCCTAAAACTACTTCTTCACCACCTTTTTATACTCTATATGATATATCATACAGGAGTATGTTAGATTTAGTATACCGTTTGTGACGCATCGAACCAATCACCGGACACAAAAATGAATTACACCAGGGTGTTAGGGATGACAAAAGATTTTGATTTCCACATTTCTGTCTGTGAACCTGAACACCATAAATTTCGAAAGGATTGAGCTAGACACCTGAAATTTTAAATAGTTACGTTTCTCTCAAATGGCTAGGCGGCAAAAATTGGACCATTCCTTCACCCCTTCCCAATAGAATCGAAATAGTTTTTTGCAATTTTCTCGAGTCGTATGGAAAGGTTTATAGAGGCAAAATGTATTTAGAATACAATTTTAGATAACCGTTCCATATATCAAAATCCAATCGGACCACTCCTTTAAAAGAACACGTCTTTTCAGTATTTTGAGTACCCAGATATCTCCTAAGCGATAATGGTCCGCAATTTATCTGAAAGGATTTTAAAGATTTTTTAAAAGAATTTCAGGTTCAACAATGGTTGACTCCCCACTATCATCCCCAGAGCAACCCAACGGAAAGAGTTAACCGGTCTCTAATAAGAATGGACTAAGTATTTACCAGAAATTGGCTGTGCAATCCGTTCTTAATCGCATGAAGCAATAGAGTATACTCCGTATTATTTAAACTTTGGACAGGAGATGATAAGAAATGGATCTGAGTATTCCATAACCGATAGCAATGAAAATGTGGATTACGTCACCAGATTAAAAAATTAAGCGAAAGCGTGAAAATTGGCAGAAAGCAATCTTCAAAAGCATCATAGTTCTTCTGCTCGCACTTATAATTTACGGACCAGGACGGAGCAATTTTCCGTGGGCGATGTCGTATGGCGAAGGAACTTTGGTCAGTCTGATGCCATACGGGGCGTACAGCATAAATTTTTGCCTTCGATTAAGGCACGGGTACTATCTAACCGAGGTACTGTATGTGAATTGGAAGATGTAAATTCGAAGCGTCGGGGTCGTTATCATAAAAAAGATATTAAAGCTAATTAATGTCAATATAGTTTCGATGCAATCATGTTCTCGTAAATGTGATTCGTATAGATTATTGTATTTTAATGGTTTATAAAATTCATTTTGATATTGATTCCATTCCAAAAATCCCGTTTGAAAAAAAAAAAAAATAAATAAACACTAATAAATGGTCCTAAGACTAGTTTAACCTTCTAAAAGATGCAAATCCTAAGTGGTAAAAAGAAGGTTATTTTTAATTCGTAATAAACTGCGAACCGTAAAACCCACGGCGACCTCGATCATAGCCCGCCTGAAGGTCAGGGAATGATTGTTCATCGCTAACGGGTATCCTCTCTAAATAGCCACTGGAGATTTCCAGAGAAGGAAAGTCTAAGTCGTAAAGACATAAGCAGCATTTTAAAAGGATTCAGATAGTATTGATTAAGTTTATGCACTTAACAATAAGAAAAAAAACAACTTAGTATACCAGAGATTTCCCCACCTCCTTAACCTTGGTCGTATCAATAATGAATTTGAGACCTTTAAAAATTGTTACCGGATGGAGTTTTCTCTCCATAGTCGTCAATTTACACGACGTTTTACGAGTCCATATTGGAAATTCGAGATAAATTGATATTAATTTAAGCACCAGTAATGGGGTTAAAATATAGTATAGCCTAATGGTTAGTTGATTTCCAGAGTTTACTTACATACTTTTCATATATGGTATTTTTCGAGTTGTCGATATACGTAAAGTAGACAAAATGCTCAATGGTTGCTTTTGAAGATTGAAGGTATGGTCATCATCCTAATTAGGAAAATTCCTGCTATCTTCATGGATCCTCAGAGATTTCTTTTTGCTGGTTCTTTCCTTGTGCGCCACAGACTAAAAAATATTCTTTTACAAATGAATTTTTTTTTTTGCTAAACTTTTGGTGAATTAAATCCAAAAGTTTAGCAAAAAAAAAATCATTTTTCAAAAATATTTTTTAAGGGTTTTTCACAAATATTTATGTCAGAACAAACCACTTTAAATTGCATGCGATATAAGAAATAATAAAAAATCTGAATTTGTGGTTTTTACAACTTGTTGTTTGAGTATCTATTTATCTACCTGTAGTTTTGGTTGACTATAATAAACCACACATCGTGCACATATGGGATCGCCATCATCATCGGCCAACTTAAGCTCAATACGTTGAAAAAAACGGTACATTCTTCTCATAGTTCTGCATTGTACAAGAAACTTCACTGTTCTTTGAAAATATCCTTTCAAAATCAGATAATATGCTTTCAAAACACGTCCCGTGAAAATTTGAGTCACGAAAACAATTTTGAGGATTGGACTATTCACTTTCTTATTCTTGTTCTCGTTCTTGTGGATTTGAGAGTTTTCTTTTTTTTTTGTTTGTTATTCGTTTTGTTGTATTCTTATTTGTTCGTCCTTTGTATCAAAGTTATTATAAACTCTCAAAGGAAATTCAGATAAACAACTTGCAAATGTGGTCCTCCAACTATAGTTCAATTCATCGTGCAATGGGAGTTTTTCTGTGTAGCTTTGTGTTTGCTTATAATCAAATTTGTATCAATATGATATAAATTCGAAATAATTCCATAATTCTATAAATATTGTTATTGATGCAATTTCATACACGTAATGCATAAAGTATGGTTACGGGGAAAATTGTTTTTTGAAAATATTCTACAATAACAGTAAGTTTTATTATTTTTACAACACCTTTCGCGACATGTTTGAAATTTTACATTTTTAAATTTTTTTTGTTTTATTGTTGCCGTGTATGATCAAAGAATTTTGATTACATTAATATTCGAAACAAAAAATGTCTAGTGGCTGTCCATAAAATACGTCATGCTAATTTTTTGCCTTTGCAAAATGGCTTCCTTCTTCGTCACGCTTTTTCGCGATTTTTATACTCTATATGAGAATCATATAGAAGTATATTCGATTTAGTATATCGTTTTAGTACACAGCCTCTTCGCATCAAACCAATCGTCGGACAAAAAAATGAACTACACCATATTCAGGGTATTCACAGTCCTCTTTTAATTTTCGGTATTCGGTGTTTTCGGTAATATTAAAAGACTGAAAATATTCTGCTGTGAACATCCCACAGCACAGATTTGAGAACAGCGCTTTTATTTGATACGTGACCAAATCATGAACTGCGAATTTGATTGTAAAATATGTCACATACCTTTAAATCCATGTTTGATGTATTCTTTTGAATTTCTATTGTGGCAACGGCTATCAAAATTGAAAAAATTTGCAGTCCGATGAGATAACCAGCGAGAAAATTTGACAACTAAAAACATTACTAGCGCCACTCGCGGTTGATTCTTGATACCGAATAACCGGGCCGGAAAACACGACTCAAGGCATGTCTACAATTACCGAATCCGGTAATTCATTTTTACATGAACCAAGTTACCGTCTCGGTAAAAATCTGTTAAATTTGACTGAATTACCGAGCGGTAAATTTACTCGCAATTTAAAAGAGGACTGTGAATACCCTGATTGTTTTTTGGAATGACAAAAATTTCCGCATGTTCGTCCGTCTGACAGATGGCCAGATATCTGTCCGTGAACACCATAACTTTCGAAGTGATCAAACTAGGACTTAAATTTTTTCACAGTTGAATTTCTCGTAAATAATAAGGCTAAGTTCTTGAACGGGGAAAATTCAACCATTCCTTCCCTCTCCGCCATACAAACACACAGTTTTTGCGATTTTCTCGAAAACAGTGACTCGTATTGAAAAATTTATAACGGTAAAATATGTCTGGAAAACTGTTTTACATAACTCGTCCAAACATCAAGATCCACTTGAACCACTCCTTCTCCCCACCCCCATTCAAATGAAATAGTTTTTTGGAATTTTCTCGGAAACGGTACATCGTATCGAAATATTTATGAAGACAAAATGTGTTTAGAATATGATTTTACATAACCGTTCCACACAACCGGCTAGTTTTTTCCCCCTCCCCCTCTCCCTCAATACAAATGATTTTTTTAAATAAAAATTTTGTGTGTCCTCAAATAGAGCATTCGACGATTGGCCCTTGGTAATTGTAGCTTCTATTATTTGTTTTGTATGGAGTTTAATATGGCCGTTTCGCTATCGTAAATCCGCAACCCCCCATAAGTTCGTAGGTTAGAACAGGCCCTTAACTAATTAAAAGCTTTTACAAACCCCTTACAAAACTTATTATTTTTTTCAATGCTACCATATTATTTTGAATGGTGTTAAATCCCAGAGATTTGTGGGCGAGGGTCCTTATTCCCAGAACATTGCACTTTTAATCCTATTTTATGGAATTTTATAATGCTACGATAACCGGTAAACGTCATATCCATAAATTTTTATCAACTGTGAGGTCCACCTTTAATTCACACCTACTCGTATTGGTATTTACGTTCCAGTACAAAACTCTGAAGTACTTTAGAGGACATTGACAGAATATTGTCATGTTTTCACCTACATGCTGAATTTTTTTTCGTATAATTACGTAATTTAGGATTATATGAATTCTGACCTTTTCGGGGATGTACTAAATGCGAATTAAGACTTTGTGAAAGAAGCAATTTGAAGGTATTAGTGTGGTGTTTGTGAGAATGCCATTAGATAAAATTTGCATATACCATTCTAAACACGTTCATTTATGGGTAAAGTCGTTGAAATATCATTTAACTGAAATAGTGAAGAAGAAGACAAATACCGTAACCCGAAATAAAGCGCGCAAATGAGGTACTTTAAGACCCCCTAAATCGGATAAATTGAAGGAGCTGTATAGAAGTGTGAAAGTATGAAAATTGTCGACATCATTCTCTCGGCGAGGCTCGTTTTCACTTTCAAACAACTTAAATGAAGTTGAAATTTCATATTCAAATGACACCCAAAAGAGTTACTTCCGCATTTAACCATGAAATATTGTCGAATTCAGTTTTTCATTTCATGCGGATGTCCCAGACGTCCCTGAATGCCGTTTGTCGTAAGATGGACAAGTCGTTGTCCAAATGATGCTAGATAAAGTTTATAAATACAACATGTTCTGTCCTTGGTTTCGTTTTGCCTTTTTTGGAATAATATCGTTACCACTGTGGCTGATTTATATAACTGTTGGAATATTTAGAATTTCGTGTTTCCTTATTTTACAAAGATCAATTTTGAAACAAAAGTTATCAGTCAAACTAACAGAACTAAAAACTATCTAGAATCTTTTATGATTGTGTAGTGAACTGATCCTTATATGGTCTAGAGATCTAGAGGAGATACTTGCGTGTATATTGAAAAGTTTAATCTCAGGAAGCAATTAAAAGTTTTCGATAAATTCAACAATATCGTATCTCGTACGTTAGATGCCTGGTTTAATCAAATTTGTGGTTGAAAGTTATTCATTTTTAAATAACGCTATTATAGCCATATACCTAATACTACCATATAGAACGAGTGGTAAAGTACTTGGTTTGTAATCCAGAGGTCGGAGTTCGATTCATGGTTGAGGCACGCTGTGATTCAAGTCCACTCAACTTGGTTTACGAAGTGAGTAGTGATAGTTACCGCTTGGTGCTAACGACATCATCGGTCTAGATTGCTAACACGACCTCTGCTGTTCATGGGTTGTAACGTAAAAACCTTACAAATATTGTAATTCATCCATGGTTCGCAATTCATGTAAAAACTGTAGGTGCGAAGCAAGAAAGAAACCATGATACCTCAATTGAGGAGGTCGAGATCTGTAGCGCCGAGGATGATAACTATATAGAACATTTTTCGTTCGAAGACAAGCCGGAAAGAGCTTAAAAACTTTTGAGAAAAATCTTATCCTTGCAGGACTTTTCGTTTCGGATTAGTCTAACACGTTGTTCGATTGTTAATCTTTCCATGGTGAAATTGCTAAAAACTGAACTTGTCAAACCTGAAAACAGATGTCAAAAATCATTAGACGTTTAAACCTTAATCACATTTAACATCGGTCCAAGCAATTGGAACACCCGATACATACCTAGTCTAGTCATAAATACTGACACAAGAAAAAATTTGATGCCAAATGAGAACGCACTGATATTTTTGAAAACTTTTTTTTCTTCGAAAAGGTCGCAATTTGCTTGTAACACCAGCCCTCTAACGATGGCGTCAACAAGGCTGCAAAATACGCGCTCGATCTATTGGAAAGTTGTCCAATTTCTTTGGGTGAAATCCTTCTTCAAGCACTCAATATATTAGTCCAATTATGCCCGTTCAAGAACTTAGCCTAGCCATTTACGAGGAACGTGATTATACAAAATTTCAAGTCTCTAGTTTAACCCTTACAGGCTTCGTGGTACACGCGATGTACCACTTTTTTCGTAACAAATGCTGCACAGTGGTACCAAAATTGTACCTCTTATTAAATCGACTTACATTGCTGCATGAAACATTAAAGTGGTACTATGAAAAAAAATCAAAAAAAAAAGTTTTTTTCATGTGCAGCACGGGTATTTGATATTCTTCTGTGCTTCTAAGGGTTAATGCTTTCGAAAGTTCTGGTGTTAACGGACAGAGGGACATACAGACAGACCGATAAGCAGACCGACGGACATGCGAAAATCAAAATTTTTTGTCATGCCTAAAGCCCAATTCAGACTAACGATTGCAATTACGATTGAGCTTTCTCGACCAATGAGATCAAAGATTTCATTTTCCTATCGTTGATCGAGAAGCTTCAACCGTAATCGCAATCGTTAGTCTGTAGTGGGCTTAACGCCCTGGTGTAGCTAATTTTTCTGTCCGATGATTGGTTCGATGCGTTACAAACGGTATACTAAATCTAATATAAAAATATTTTAACAGTTATTTTCCTAAAAATTTAAAAATTCTCCAAGAATCATTTAAGATAACCCTGACCTTTGACCATGCATTTCTGTCAAAACATTTCCTCTTCACCTTACATCAATTTTTCACCGTAATTTTCAACTGAAAAATTATATAGTTCTATGTTTGAAGAGCTTGTCCTCGTTTGAAAGCCATTGAAAACATCTGTTGCTCATTGCAAAACTCTAAAAATAAAGTTGACCATAAAAAATCGCATAAAATTGAATAGGTTCGCGTTGGGTATCAGCCATTAATTTATTCGTCAAAAAAGAAAGATATAGGAAACCGACAAGGAGTACCATATCACACACAATCGCATCAAAGTGAGGTTATGGGTATAAATCCACAGACGCATACACCCACGTGTTTTGGTTATACGTTTTTGTTAGAGGTACTTATTGATATGTAGCCAAAGCCTGCCTGGGGTTTCGTCCGTTCATTTTGAGTCAAAAGAGAGTAGACGAAGTTATTCCTTTTGTATAATAAAATGAATGTACAGGAGTGCACGTATATTACACATCGGGATTTAAGTTGAACAGTTAAATTTACAAGGTTTATATCGATATGGCGGTTTGTGGCTGCAAAGTCTACAACGTAATTTCTTTGCAAGAATATTTCTTTGTGTTCCGATTTTCTGGCAACAAAATTTTTTACAAACGTATCTACATCGATTATGGGAAATTCTTCTTTATAGATATTCATGTAGACAGAGCCTTTTTCTGTTGTTAAAAACCATGCCATCAGTTGGAAAGTGGCTTAAATTTATTACCCGATCGATTATTATGTGTTCTTTAAAATGTTGAGAGCTGTGAACTCGCATCTGTTACTTCTCTATATTTAAGTCTTACTGATGTAGAACATCGCAGTTTTTTACCGATGGAATTCAGAAGTGATATCCTTTGTTTTTTCATAGGTTTTTATTTTTTACGTCATTTTCTTTATTCATTTTCGTTTCTAAAAGTTTTACGGTTTTTTACAGAAAAAATAATTACATTATTTTTTAACAAATGGAATATTTTTTTAAATATATTTTTTTATCTTTATATCTGCAATACCCATACTTTTATAAACAATACACCTCAGAAGAAAACAATCAACAGATTGCAGTAACTTTACTTGGCTTTTTTAGAAAATTTCACTTTAATTCCCATTATCTACACACCCTCATACTTTTCTTATAATGGCGTAATTTCTGAATAAACAATATTGAAACTTTTCAACATTTAACTTTAAAGGTCGCATATTGATTTTTTCGACGTCTTGGATAAACACCTTGCGGCTATTATGGCTTTAGCTTTGGGAATATTTAACTGTAATAAATTCTTTGCAGATTTTTTTCATGTCGGGGCGAGATAAACATAGAAAAGGAACAAAAATATACTAAGCGAAAACATGAAAAGATTGCTCATTAAAATTCAAATTAAAACATGAAAAAATAGGTGAATTTATGTAAAAGAAATAAAAAATAAAAATAAAAACAGTCAAAAGATTTGCAAACAGATCCACTTGACGCTGTATATCCCTGGGGCAGATTAAGGTTATTCAAATTGTTACAATATAACCTCAAAAAAAAAAAAAGGAATTGTAATCAGGCATCGTTGGCTTGTGGTGTCCGGTCGAAAGCGCCAGCAACAAATACTCGCATATACTAAGGGCGCAACAATGAAGAATTTCACTGTGGTAATTTAAATAAAGAAAGTATCTTTTAGGTTAGAGTTTTCTTCGAAAAGTAAATTCGCAGTAACGAAATACGATCTCCTTAACTTTAACTTAATGTATTTTTGTTCTAATCAGATATACTAAGACGATTTTAAGAGGTAACGAAAATATAGTTTGTAATTGCATTTACCCTTGACTTACTAATAAGTATTTAATTTTCATCCCCCAACGAAGAGTCGATTTAAAGCGTTTTCTTGTGGACTTTATGTTAAATTTTAAAAAATAATTTAATTTGATTAAAATTAATGCTTATTTCAAAATTGTTTTACTGACATTTAAAAAAAAAATTAGAAAAAAATTTGAACATTTTTTGAAAAAAGGCATTTGTTTTAGAAAAAATGCACTGAAAGGGAAAAAATAGTTTGTTGGGTGCTGTGTATCAGAAAAAAAAACGAGATAAATATTTATCTAATTTTTTATGTTTTATCTCGCTTCTATTTCTGATACACAGCACCCAAAAAATCATTTTTTCCTTTTTTTGATCTTCTTTAGTTATTTGGTGTTTGATTAATATTACTTAAAATCCAGAATGACGTCTGCCTTTATATAGTTTTTAGTATCTTTGCCTTCGAGATATCCTTACAGATTTATTAATGCCAGAATCGGATTCAGCGGCCCCAAAAATTCCCAGAAGAGATTTTTTCCCGAAAAATTTGAGAAAGAGAATAATCACGTTATCCTTTCAGGACCTTTCGTTATCCTTACAGACCTATTAATGCCAGAATCGGATTCAGCGACCCCAAAACATCCAGATGAGTGTTTTTACCGGAAAATTTAATCACGTTATCTTTACAAAATGATAATTACGTGATCCTTACAAGGACGAAGTAGTGAAAATATTCACCCCCCGTTGGGGTGATGCTGGGTATTCCTTGTATATGTAAAGCTTTTTCAGATTTTTAGATAACAAAAATTTACATACTTTACATAAGTGTGTATTTTGGAATATTACAAAAAAGGCCTTTACATTTTGGACGAAAGGATTTGGCCAACGCGACCAACCCTTGTTGCGGCGCCACTGACAGGCGGCATAATTACTTCTTTTGGACACAATATGGAAAATTTCACTGGGCGTGATGTTATTCCGTTAAAAATTTACCTGAAAATATCTCATTTAAATTGGAAAAGTATTTTCATTTATGATTATTTTTTATTTCAAATCCGTAGAAGTGTTACAATATGAAAATTCCAGTATCCCTGAAGCTGTGCGAAGGTTGCGGTGGTTGGGTCGCAGTTTTCAAGGGGCACCAAAAACAGTAGGTACTAAAATCCAAATCGGTTCAATTCTGATTGTGATACTGTTATAAAAACTTAATCAAAATTAGTCCCGTTATTTCTGTGATTATTTCAAATAGACAAAAAAAAATACTCTCAAAAACTATATGTTTATATTGCTAACTAAGTGAATAAAGAAAAAATCATGCAAATAATAATATGAAATAAAATAATCTCTAAAAAACGATCTCGCAAGGCGAAATTTGTACACGGATATAAAAATCTCGGTGTCAATAAAACTTTTCGTTATCATCATCTTCATATACGAGTACGTATAATAATCGGGTTCATATTGTGAGATACTTTGTTAGCTTAACGTACTTCCCAGAACCACCGTGAAGTGCTGAAACTTTGACAACAACGAAACCATGGCTGATACGCCAACATATCATGTTAAAAGAGCTCCACTTTACCGCCACTGATGCCGTCAATCTACACTACTTATGTGTGTCTACAACACATTGATGGTCGATTATCGCTTAAGGGATGGTGTAAAATTTACCCCACTACCCCTCGCGCCTGAGAATTCAAACCTTAAAGGGCGATTGGGAGCTACGGATAGGAAAGTGCCGGCTGGAGTTGCTAGAAAATCAAACGGCATACATTATGGGTGGAGTAACAACTCACCCTCTAAACGGATGACGCCGATGATTCTCCGTTACAAGTTCTATCCGCACAGTCGTAAGTCGACAATAATTTTTGCTTCGTAGATCCTGAAGCTTTCCCACAAACATGAATGCCGCCACCCCCAATTGTCGGAGCGAAGCAAAAGTTTTGGCTCACATTAAGCCTGGCGCATCCGGTTTGAATGAACGACCCCCAAAAGTTTCACCCGAAACACCACCACAGACGTTCCCGTAATCACCAAATCGTTTGGTTCGAGATTTCGAATTGAAGGGAATGAATTTTTTTCTGTGTGTGTCAAAGGAGGAAGCGTCCGTATCCTGGCTGGGCTGGATATCCATGCATGGATCTGGTACTGAGATGAACATGTGCTCGAAATCGTTGTAAACAGCTTATCTAAGTGCTGAAAGTTGGTCTTTGACTTGGCCGCCATCCCTCGAGGTACAGACGAAATCGGTTCGAAATTTCTCATATCCACCTGCTGGGTTCTATTAGAAAGTCGGAAAATTTTAAAATAGTTGATAGACGGAGAGGGTAGGAAATATCTAATGTTCTACAACAACTTGAAATTTATAAATATCTGTTCTTTTGGTATAAAGTTGTTGGGACTATTTGCTTTCATCAGTGGGCAGACGTCTCCATTGGATATGCTGTCGTTCTTAGATCTTACATATAATAAAACTCGAGGGGGTAGTTTTTTCAATTTTGGATTTTCTTAGAAATTTGGTATAACATCGATGTGTTTTATTGCACCAAAAACATTTTTAAAATGTTTATCTGTCTGTGTGTATGTTTGTTCGGGAGTCAGGCGAAAACGATTCAACCGATTTCGATGAAACTTTACAAATGGGTAGAGTTACCTGCAGAATAAAACATAGAATACTTTTTATTGACGTTCGATACCCCTCGGCTGATAATTTTTAAGCCATTCAGCCAATTCTTAATTCGAGAAGTCATCCCTCATGGAATTTTCTCGACAGACAGACACGAAGGCAAGCTAAATAAAAGTTCTTAAAAAGAAATTTTTGTTATAACTACACTTCCGAGCAACTAATTTTTTGCTGTGGTTTAAATTAACTGATCCATCACATAATAAAATCACTGAGCAAAAGTGGTCAACATCTGAATTTATTCGGAGGGTTTTATATGAAAAAATTCGAATTTGGGCGTCTTTCCGCAATAAATTTCGCGTCTTTCCGCAATGAATTATGTGTCGTAGTGTAAACGGTTGTACAACATGAATTTAGTGTCGAAAAATAAAATTCGCGGAATAATATGTCAGATGTAAACGACGCCTTCAAGCAATTAATTAGCGACTAATTCGAGTTTTGGGTTGGTACATACAGGAAAAAATAGTTTATTTAACTGTTTTTGGTAGTTGATGTTGATAATCTTAAGAATGTCGTCGAATATCCAAAAATAGTTCAGTTGTTAAAGAAGAAATAGTTAGAATAGTCACCGCGTCTAAAATACTCTTTTTCAATGTTTGCAACAAAACAAATTGATATGAAATTATAAAAAAGATTATTTAATAGTAAAAAAATAACAAATGCTTAAATATTCTCACAATTAAAATAACTTTTTTGAAATTAAATTGATAACCAAATAATTAAAATAATGACTATGCCATAAAATTTTACTATTTTGTAATGAAAGTAGTAAAATTGTAATAAGTGAGAACTTATAACAATTTTACTACAATACTTTCTTGTAATTATTTACAATTTTATATTGCGATCAACTATTTTTTATAATCAAAATCAGTGATAGCCACTAAATCAAAATCAGTGATAGCCACTCCCTCCGCGTAGGATTGCTCTAAATGTAGTTTTTTGATTGGGTGAGGCTAGATTGACATTAAGCTAGACCACCCACTTTACATATTGTCTCCTGCTAAACAGCAGGAGTAACTAAATTGGGACCACGGCAACTAATTGGCACTAAATTCTGGAATAGTTGAAAATTTGAAATTCATTTTTGAATTGAGGCTAAACTTAATGAACGTAGGTAAGTAACATAGAGAAAAAAAAATATTGGAAGAAAATTTGGTAGAAAAAAAAACAAAATACAAATTAATTTTTTTTTAAATAACGGTATTTAACACATTGACTGCCATGGCTATCATTTTTGATAGCCAATGAAAAATGGCACAAGTTTTATGAGAGGCCCCGGTTATTATTTTCGATAGCCAGCGGTGGCTTCATGCAACTTATTTTCGGTCGACCGATAAGGGGATCCTTTTTCACCAAAACTGATTAAACAGGCCGACCGACACTCACTCTGGGGCACACGATATAAGAATCTTTTCTAATTAATTTGGAGTCGCTGAATCCGAATCTGGCCGTAGTTTAGCCGGATCAGCTCTTGTTTTTAAAATATGAAGAAAAAAAAGAATTGTTGATTTCCATATTATAAATATTTAAACCAATTTATGAATCACCCTTCATATTTGAAAAACGAGAGTTGGTACAGCCAAAATTCTACCAGATTCGGATTCAGCGATCCCAAATTACCCAGAAAATACTCTTATATCGTATGCACCAGAAAGAGTGTCGACCTGCGTAATAATTTTTGTCATGTAAAGATTTCCTTCGACAACTCATTCTATCGAAAATAAGTTACATGCATTCATACATACACACATATATTCTACAGGTCTACATGTATTGGCATTTTCTTTAAATATTTGCAAAATTTGTTCGGCAGTCAACGTGTTAAAAGAAAAGTCTGAAAAAATCGGAAGACCTTTAAAATAACGTTTTTTTCAAATCTCAGTATTTTTCAAAAATAAAACCATAATTGTAGGTTCAGTAGTTTAGTTGATACTACGTTATTGAACTGAAGAGGAAACGTTATTGATAGAGATACGTACTGACGGAGAGATGCTAAAAAAAACTCTAGCCAAATTGTAATCTTCAAAAATATCCTTGAATGCAACATTCCATTGTATTATAGCAGAACGTAATAAGGGCAAATGGAGGATTGGAGAAGCAAATTTAACAAACAGCGAACTAGTGAAGTAAAAAATCATAGCGACAACTAGCCTCCTTGCCAGACAACCTTGGATGAAGACGAACACATCTTGTGGACATCGAACCTGCTGCCTTTCTCTGATAAAAGAAAAATTTCATATTTTTCTGACTTTTTCAATTACGACTGTAATCTCTGGAGCTTGACATTATCGCCATCGCTGTCAATCCAAACGTTTTAATCGAAATTATTATTGGATAGAAAAATATGGATGGCAATATTGCGAATTCAGTAAATATTTTTGCGGAAATTCAATTAATATAAAAATTATTTGCAATGTTTTTTTTATTTGCTTGTCGAATAGGTGATTGATCTAATTTTATTGTTTTCTGCGTTCTGTTTTTATTTTGTGAATTTTTTCACAGAATTTCTGGTACTTTTATTGATGTGAAATTGATTTTACTTCTGCTTGTATTCGTCTAATAATAAAAATTATGAATTTTTCAACAATAAACAAAAAAAACTGGTTAGGAAACATTTAGCTTGCCTTCGTATCTGTTTGTTTGTCTGTCTGTCTGTCCGGATGAAATTTTGTAATATAATTTTGACCCACTTCTACTCATCCGATTGACTTGAAATTTTGCACACATACGTAGATCCAATGACAATACAATATTTTTTGTAGGGGAAACTGGGGTATTCTGGACCACGGGGAATTGCGGACCAGCGTCATTTTGTTTCCCCTAGTAGTGGTTGGTAGCTGCAAATAACTGTAATCAGTTTGCCTCATGTTAAGCTAATTTTCCTAACAGTACTCGACTTGTGTATACGCACTATCACCTCGCTTCGATAGCAAATAGAAAAGTGATACTTCGAAATTTTTTTTTTTCACTTTGTGTTTCGCTTAAATTTAACCACATTTTTCGAGAATCAACTCAAGTAAATATATTGATAATATTCACGGAGCCTTAAGCATTCGACACTGACAAAAAATTTTGCATGAAGTTTGCATTGTGTTACTAATAGCTGCCATATTGTAAAAAAGAGCGTTCGGGGAATTGTGGACCACTTTTGTCGGGGAATTATGGACCACTCAATTCTTGACATTTGACAAGCAAACTTCGTGTATTTGATGCATTTAAGTGTTTTTTCATGCAAAAACACAGCATTAGATTTTCGGCAATCATACTAATACATATATACAAATGAGTTGGTGTCTGTCTGTCTGTCTGTCTGTTCCTCTTTCACGCAAAAACTGCTGAACCGATTGACTTCAAATTTGGCATGAGTGTCTGTGGTAGTTCTAGATCCAACATAGGCATACGGAAAAGTAGCGCGAGGGGTGGGGGGAGTAAGGGGAGGGGGTAAAGTGATTTCGAAACTTAGTTTTCCCTCTATGTTACTCTTTCGCGGGGAAACTACTGAACCGATTAGCCTGAAATTTGGCATAGATGTTCGTCGTGGGTCCAGCCCCAACATAGACCCATTAAAAAGTTTTTAAGTTCTTTCCGGTTTTCTTCGTATTCTAAAATTTAGACAAAAAGCTTAACCCGGCAACTACGGGTATACAAGCTAGTTTCTAAATCGGCCGTTTTGACATCGCCAGAGGATGTAAATGACCTTCGTGAGAAGCTGATATGAAGCGAAAGAGATTGGAGAGAAAAGGTGATAAACCATAATCGAAAAAGCAAAAAGATCGTGTCAAATCGAAGACATCACAGAAGAAACCACCATCTTCAACCTATTGTGAGGTGGAAGAATACATAGATTTCTGCATAATTTGTAAGAAAAATATGCCAAAAAAAATGAACCCATCCATCCATACCATCCATTGCAACGTGTGCGATCGAGCTGTTCACTTGGGATGCTCCGGAATGACTGCAAGTTACTGGACTTGCGAACATTGCGTTTCGGACTGATTTTCATTGCAATTTTTCACTTCATTTCACTTTGTCTGTTATATAATAAATATATGAATCAAAAAAAAAAGTTTGTCTATCACATTTTTCCATTTTTAATCGATTTACAAAGTGGTCCACAATACCCCGAGATTTTTCAAAATCGCAAAAACGCCATTTTTGCGCCAACTGATAAAACTTGTATAATTTAATACAATTTGACCGAACTGCTGTGACCCAAAGAGAGGTTATTTATCGTACTACAAATTCAAGCTCTGAAATTTTCAGAAAAAGTTATTTTTTTACGATTTTTTAGCCAAAATGAAAAAGCGGTCCAGAATACCCCACCTTCCCCTACTACTACTTAGATATGACGTATGACATCAGCGAAATTATTTTCGTATTTACAATTTTCAAATTCTTCGCGCTCTATAATTGTGAGGTTAGGTTTCGCTTGCGATCATCCAAATGTGTGTTCTCGACAAAAATTGCTCGCATGTACTCGGGAGTGGTTTTTATATGGGTCGGCAATGCAGCTAATGTCTCTCACCAGAAATCTCGGTCACGTACCGCTGTCCTTTATTTTTGCATCGCAACTTTTTGTAGATACTTTTTCCCTATATTGTACTAAGCTTCAGTGGATGTTAAATGTGTTTAAGATTAACTATACGAATGTTTTAATATTATTGAAGAATTACGTTTTTAAGTACTTTTGATATTGAAGAGGAGAAAGGACTGCATAAAAAAATTATAATAAAAAAAAACACAGCGCCTGCAAGCGACATATTTTCAGATTTTACAATTTCAGTTTTACTCGAAAACAAATTGCCCAATTTAACACACTCAAAGTAGAGATTTTTCAAAAAGAATTCAACATTGTCCAGCTTATAAAATTGATTTTAATTAACACTCTTCTGCTGATGTTCCATCTAAAAAGGTAATACTTATAAAATGTCAGCTGCTTGTGACAAATAGACTTTGCTACCCCTTTCTTATGAAAAATTCGTAATTCCAAGGAAACACAGAAAAAAGAGAAACTCTTTCATCCCTTATCTCTATGTTCATTTTTCTCTGATTTGAGTTTATGAAATGGAATTTAATTAACCCTGAAGAGGGCCACTTGTCGTTCCTAAATAAAGGGCTCCATGCTTTTTCGTATCGTTATTTAAGGCAGCCAACATCATCTAACTCGATTGCCGAAAATATTTCTTTGACAATCAAATATCCCTATAGTTGATAATAAGAAACCGATTTTTAATTATTTTGTAAATTCCCAATGGTGAATTTCTTGTTGAGAAAGGTCCCTTTTCAAGTTCGAAAATAATTCGTAGTTTTATTATTAAAGTAGGGAAACTAAACTTGAAATATTGCATACTTTTCACTATAACGGTGATTTGATTGACGCCAGCGACACCTGTGTTTGCAAATCCCTTACAAGAGTGCCTGTTGAAGGTTTTAGTATGTGTTAGCTATGATGAATACTAGAAAGCTAGAGTGCCTGAATGAATGCTAACCAATCAACAGTTCATTGTCTTTTATGTTCGAGTATATCCTTCTGCGGCGAGTGTTCGTCTAAGTGGCGAATGAGTATAATTGCGTTCATTTGTGTGCCTATGCTTACTTTTCGATGGCGACGAACGTTAAACCAGCTGGAAAGAACTGCAATTTGCCTTTGAAGATTCACTCATGATGATTAATCCTGGGAAAAACTGATCCTTTCCTAATGAGGGGTTGTTTGGTTGGATTGTTAAGTGCTAATTTTTCATAAGACGACATATGAGTAATGCTCTTTTTTTCAAACGATGTAAATATTTTTAGATTAGAAAGAATAGAATAAACAAAATCGAAATTTTTGGAAAACTGAGAATGTTTAGTGGTTTTCTTTCAATACTTTGTATTGTTAATACAAAGAATGGCTGGACCGCCTAAACTGAGGTTTCAGAACGAATTTCTCCTCTACTGCCCGCACCTACAGTTTTTCATGAATTACAATGGTGGAACATTACATTTGTAAAGTTTTCTGTTGCTATCCATAACCAGCAGAAACCGTGATAACAGATTCACAGTAGTCCTGCTGAAGGTCATAGGGTCCAAATAGCGATGTTTAAATTATGACGGCCATACTACCCTAATTGCTCACTGTTAGCTATACTACCTGAGGGGTATGTAAAAAATCCCCAATTACCACTACTCGGTTTTTTTTTTGTGTCTTATTGCGCACACAAGAACAAAATTGAGATAGTGGCACTCTCACGTTCTCAGTGACAAGCTGATGTCATATGAAGACAGTGGACCACAAAATTTAGTTTTATAATAAACTTTCGACATTTTTATTTTTTACTTTTTCGTCTTATTTTATTAATTGTTCTCCCTAATCTGAATCAGGGTTTCAGCGCTTCATGTGTTGCGGCCACCTACCTTTCATTTCAAATATTCAGTTTCGAATATAATTCACAATAGCATTCCTTTAACCGAATTAGAAAATTGAATTTCCCGCCACATCTTTCATCCTCGAAAAAAAAAGAGGAAAATCGAATCTTTGCCATCGCCAAACATTCGTCCCGAGGCAAAGCATGCTCCCCTACACTTCTGCTTTTGCAGATATCTCATGCATTTTTTTGCAAAGAGTATTCTGCATGGACACTGGCCGACTTTTGCAAAGCAAGACGAACAATTGCCCTAGCGGTAGGACCAGTTTTTGAATAGCGAAGTGTAGCTGGATCTCCACGATCGACGAGCTAAATCGGTCCTTTTTCTGACCAAACTTCGACGAGGGAACACGAAATTTTATTCACGGTTGTCTCGAAGTTCGAGATCAAAGAAAAAAATCGCACGACTTAAATATAGTTCGCCTTTATAAGGACTTTTTACTTACGCCTTTTTTTTAAGTATTTTGTGCGAAAGTCTAAAACGCGTAAAATTTAACGCAAGAGTTTATGCGAAAAACTCAACGCGAAGTAAGAAAAAAATCAAGTTTGGCGAAAAGGACGATCAAGGTCAGAAAAAAAAGAAAGAAATCGCCCAGGATCCCCGTAAAGGTAAAATTATTCTTCCTTTAGCGCGTCCTGAGTAAGAGATTGCATTTTTTACATGCTCATGTGCATTTTTAGGGGATCGTTGGCCGGAAAGGTCTCTTTTGGTGCGATTGTGGGAGATTCAACCCTCTTCCCCACCTTCTCGAATTTCGTCTAAAGCCGCGAAAAAAAACTAAGAAAAGGAGAAGAAGCTTTTTCGAGGATCACGAACGCGAGTAGCAGGATACCCCTGTGAAACAACACCAACCAAAGAAAAAAAAATAGGATAAAAACCTTAATCGCAAACCTACTATGTACCGGGTGTTTTTTATTAGCTGTGAAAAGGAGGCGAACCACATTAAATGTGTAAAAGGGTTACATAACATAAATTTTTGTTAAAGGACTGCAGTACGACAGATCTGGCGTCATCAGCAGCAAGATTATCTCAGGTATTTAGTGTATTTTTTTTCTATGTTACCTAATAAAATATATTTAATGTGGCCCCTAATCGACTAGAAAGTGATAAGATTACGCTTACCTTTACCGTTTAAAATTTTAATAAATTTTTCTATAATTAAATTCTAATAAATTTTTCTATAATTAAAATTTTCTATATAAAACTAAATTTTTCCAAATTACAAATTAAAATACAACCGAATTATCCTAAATAATTTTAAATGTTGAACTAAGAACTAAGCGAAAGAAAAAAAAATGAATTACAAATTCCCACATACAAGATTTTCTAGTTTTTAAAAATAAAAATTTCAAATAATTTTGCTGTGCAAATTTCGCTAATTGAAAGTGAATTTGAGCTAATTTGCCTAATCTAAATATTGTAAAATTATCCTAAATGAATTTTCCTAAATAAAATTTTCTATTTAAATATTAAAACAGCGGAATTTAACTTAGAATGAAATTATAAATTAAATGCAAAGAAATAAACAATTGTACATCGATTATATCGTGCGAAAATAAATACTAGTGTTTGTATTTGCCTAAAGTGATGCTAAAATTTTTATATTGATAGTGTTCAATCCGGTTTGGTAATTTCGATGATTTGAATCAATAAATTTTTCTTTTGAAACAAAACAAATGTGTTAATATTCTTTTTGGGAATATCGCGACAATGTTAGTTTAAACCCCTCCGCCCACTAGACGCCTTCGTCCCATCCAAATCTTCGGGAGTTTCAAAGAAATGAAAGAGGTTTCTAGAAACTTAACGGTAGGGAAGGGCTAGCGTACCGAATTCCACCCAGGTACGTCGTAGTCGAGATCTGCGAGAACAAGCAATACAGTTTCCATGCAATCTATAGTGACCGTTCTTATTTAAATCGCACAC
This sequence comes from Chrysopilus asiliformis, assembly GCA_964034945.1. Lineage (NCBI taxonomy): Eukaryota > Metazoa > Arthropoda > Insecta > Diptera > Rhagionidae > Chrysopilus > Chrysopilus asiliformis. The sequence continues at coordinate 14,813,821 of OZ035963.1, read as the reverse complement.
GGAATTTTTGTTGGGGTCGGTAAGGGCAGCTGAAGGACAAGATCCCATACCCCAAACCGCGAGCTAGTCCCTTTTTATCACGTGTGCCGTACTTCAGCCCCTTTCAGGCAAACCGACGTGGCCTAAAGTCACATCTAATTTTTGTTAACCACCCGCCCCGTAACACATGATTGAAAATAAAATATGAAAGAGACTTAGTTCATCGCGTAAATATTTGTACTAAATGAATGAAGCTTCTGACTCATAGAAATCGCTCATTTTTCGTCCGCTTTTCTATACTTGCAAAACCTTTCAGGAGGTAGAGTTTAAAATGTAGCAATATTGGTCATAATTGCGTAAAATGCTCCGTTACTATGGATAAAAATTTTAAGCATGTGAGGAGCTTAATGAGCCAAAGGCGGGCAGCTCTGCTCTAGAACATTTAAAAAACATGCACATTATAGTATCAAGCTATAGGTTTCATTGCATGTAAGTCTATAGGTGGGACTGTGGAGATGAAAAGTGCTACAATGGAAATATTTGTGGCAAAAAAAAATTTTTTTTTAGACAAGTATGCAATTGAAAAAAAAAACTTATGAATCGAATTATAAGAAAGAATTCAAGAAATGCACAAACTGTCACTTCTGAATAAATTGATCAATTCAATTCCATTCAGTCTCTACATTTTCAGATAATATTTCAGTGTCATTTTCAATTGTAACTTTTTATCATAATTTTCCACAGAACATTCAAATTTTTGATTTATTTATAATGTCACTGTGAATGGCATTTCCTCATCGATTAATTCATGTAGGGTAACGAAATTAATAATGCCACTGAAAAGAAGAAATTCCGATATAGATTTCAATAGTATTTTAAAGTCAAAAAGCACATACAGACACAAAATGAAATTGAATCAAGTAATTTTCACCCTTCGTAAAGGAAATTGCTCCCACCAATTTAAGTGAATAACGTTTTACGACATCGTCGGATGGGAACTTTAAAACCGATTATGGGCGCCAAATAGTTTTTTGCCATGTAACGGTCCTGCCATTAATTCAAGATCGAAAGATAAATTAATTCCGGATGGAAAAAACTTAATGGCAATTAATTCAGAATTTGGACGATGACTTTAGACCTTTCTCACTTGAAAATTTCATTCATATCGAAATTGTATAAAATAGAAGCTTCCAACCGAACCCAAAAACCAAATCCTTCCCGGTCGACTCGTTAAAATTTTTTGAGTCATGTCCCACCCTTGTTGTCCTATTTTAAGTGAATAATGGGTTTGATATGATTTTCAGCAAGAAAATGTAAAAATTATGGCTAAAAGCCGACCATTAACCTCCATATGGGGTCTGTGTACTATAATTGAATATCGAAAGAATACACAATAGTAAATTTTATTTTATGAATAATACTGAAAGTTGTTTTTAATGGCCATTTTTATTTCAGCCATTAAAAATAAGTTTTCTTTATAAATGGTTTCAATCCCTTGAATCTAAACAATTCGTTTGTCAAGTTTTATTAAATTGAATAAAGCTGTCCATAATTATTGTCGATTAAAATAAAAGTTTTAAGAAATTTAAAAAAAAAACATAAAATTCGTTGATAAATGAATTTTGAACAATGAATGAAGTTGCAGCATTTTTTAGGTGTTGCCACACATCAATTTCAATTTCAACATTGAAAAAATTATGGCGGTAAAATCAAAAATTACCCCAATTTTTCACACTTGATTGTAAAACAGACTCACTTTAACATTTTCCACAAATTCGTTTAAATTCTAAACATTCTATTCAACTGCGCTTCATCAGTTGAGGATTTAACCAGGAGCTAAAGGACTTCTATTTCATGAAATAAATATAGGGGAGATTCTATGTAGTCACTCTTCATGTAGCTTCTGGGGTGCGAAGTACCAAACCCAGCAACTTTATCACTAAAACCACTGTATTCTCTTTTGTTGTCGTACGAGTATTTCTCTATTTGTTGCGATAAGGCGAGTGTTAGTTGATTTGTACACGTGTTCTACACTTGTCAGCACTTTAAATAGGCTGCGGCTTCCTGTCCTCAGGACATATGAAAGTGGTTGATAGGAAGGATGGCCAGGTGCAATTCTCAAGTGGATTTACAAATTTAATCAAAAGCTCAGTGGAAAGGTTAATTGATCGTGTAAATTCGGAATTAGGTTTTTATCCCCTAATTTAACCAAATCAAATACTATAAGTGTTAAAATTGTAGTAATTTTGATTGTAAGAAGGTATGCTTATCTCGTTTCAAAATAATATGGTTGAAATTGCCAAAGGCCGAACTGAAAAACAGATGTCAAAAATCATTAAACGTTTAAGAACCAATTATATTTAACATCGGTCCTAGCATATGGAACACCCGATACACACATCAATATTTTTTCGGCTGGTTATGGTGTAAATTGCGCACAAACGTAAATTTTGTATAAGAAAGTCATGTGTTGTTCACATCAGATATTTTCGTAAGAGCAACTGTGACAACCTGTGAAACCTGCCTTAAGCCTATTCAGACTAACGATTGCGATTACGATTGCGATTACGATTGCGATTGTGATTACGATTGCGATTACGATTACGATTGCGATTACGATTACGATTACGATTGCGATTGAGCTTCCTCAAAGCTTTCATGTCCTTATCGTTGAAAGCTTTGATCTGATTGGTCGAGAAGCTTTAATCGTAATCACAGTCTGAATTGGGCTTAAGCCCTGTATAAGCCAGAAACCTGCCCAAACCGAGCGTTGTTCACAGCCCTGTTTTTTTCGTTTTCACAGTAAAGCGGCCCCTACACGTTCAATCTTGCAGTCAATCATCGCATGCTGTGACAGCATTTTGAACGTCTATGGTGATGCTCTCATGCAAAATTCCATGATTGACAGCATGCTGGCCAATATCAAAATCATTTTGATATTTTTCAAGGGAGCTTTTTGAATCACAGCATGCTTGAACATTTATGGCGATGCTGTCAATCAATTCGTCATTTCAGTGTAATTTTTTGTAGTGAAAAGGTGTCGCATATAAAAGATAAAGTTTTTTGGGAATCCTTTTTCGAGTTATATCGACAAAGAAGTGTGTTGTTAATGACGAAAAGTGAAAAATATAAGGACAAAGATTTTTTAAATTTATATTAAGTGTTGTTTTATATAATTATTTTTTTGAATTTATATTAAGTGTTGTGTGCTGTCGGTTTGGCTGTTTCGAAATAAGTGATGCTTGCGTGCATGATTGAGCGTCTAGTGCAAATAAGCTTTTTGCTGTGACAGCATGATTGACTGCAAGATTGAACGTGTAGGAGCCGCTTCAGCCGGGAATCTATGACGATTGTACATTTAAAGAGAATTTTCCAAGAAAATAGATATTGTGTAATTCAACTAAATATTTAAATTTTGGTACTACCAGCTATATAGACACTTTTATAAAGCAATAAACAACATTAACGCACATACATTTAAATATAATAGATTCATCCTAGAAACACGGACGGAACAGCAGCCCCTTTGGATAATCCACCGATTGATGGGAACGGGAAGACACTAAGAAAGAATAAACATGCATAAAATGTGATTCTAAAGCTTTAAGTTCGACTCGTAAAATTAAGTTTTACGAGGTAACGTAGAATATGGGAATGTATGTATGTTGGGCGAGGATCGAAGTGTAAGAAAGTTTATTACTGTTTGCAACAATTTATATCCCAATTTGCAGTGACGTATACCATCGACATCATTATTCTGTTTATTGTTCTATAAACAATTCGTTATAAGATTTAAGTAAAGGCCATAGAGGGATAAGGGAACAAAAAGTGCCCCCAGAGATAGAAGCTTGAAATTTTTTTCGTAAGTTGCCACCATTACAATAAATATTTTCCCAAAATTTCAATCCAAAAAAACGGGTAGTTTTGGAGAAAAAAAATAAAACATGATTTTTTTGAAAAAATTCTAGCTCCGTAACGGGTTAACCGATTTTGATGAAACTTGTCGCAATTTTTTCGTTGAAAGTCATAGTTTTCAAAAAAAATTATAGCAAAAAAATTAAGTGTGAGGAACCGTTAGGAAAAAATATTTTTTGTTTTTAAAAAATTATAACGGTAACTTAACGGTTTTGCACTACTTTTATTTTTTTCTCAAAAACTCCTTAATCCCTTACCTACAAAACAAAAAAAATTACAAGGCAATCGGAGAGGTACTTCATATTCAAAAAAAATAAAATGTGAAGGTAAGTCACATTATCATATGGTGAACTCCACCTCAACTCATACTCACGTTTACAGTCATGTTCGATTTCTTAACTTTTTTCATTTGGATGTTGTTAGGGACTTAAAAAAAAGTTACCCGTATTTTTTTGTTTGGTGGAATAACGTCCGGTAAGCGGAGGGGAGAGGATCAAACTCGGCGAAAACTGGAAATCACAAAAACTTTAAAAATTTGTAACTCCTGAACGGCTTTACCGATTGAACACTTTGGAAAGGTAATTAAATTTCCTTGTCACAAAAAATACTTTTTGATTCCCTCCCCTCACCGTCGTATTGTAAAATTCAATTTAGTGACAAAATTTAAAGTATCTCGAGAAAGAAATTTTTTTTTCTTTTGAATTTTTTTCTGTAAATACCTACCATTATACCATACAAATTCGTAAATGCGTTGTTGACTTTCTAATGAATTTAAAAAAAAATGAACACAAAAAAAGTTTATACATTTTACTGAGTTTCGATTGGTTTTTATGTTTTATGTACATAATATTATTGCAATAGTTTTAGGAGAATAATATTAATCAGAAATTCATTTAAAAGAAAAACTTTCAAATATATTACCATTAGAATTTTTTTTTTACTTTGAGAAAGTTTCCGTCTGGAATAAATCTATGAAAATTTTGAGCTCCTTCTTTTTTTGAGTTTTTTTTTGAGTTTTTACACTTTCAAACCTTCTTTGAAGTTGTTGTTTTACCTCATATTTTCTCTGTGTTATAAATTCAAAAGCTGTTTGTATATTTAAGCCTATTTGTCTAATTGTACAAATCTTGAGCTGTTGTTATAGTGTGGCGAAACTCAAAATTTTCACGGATTTATTCCAGGCGGAACCTTTCTCAAAGTAAAAAAAAAATTCTAATGGTAATATATTTGAAAGTTTTTCTTTTAAATGAATTTCTGATTAATATTATTCTCCTAAAACTATTGCAATAATATTATGTACATAAAACATAAAAACCAATGGAAACTCAGTAAAATGTATAAACTTTTTTTGTGTTCATTTTTTTTTAAATTCATTAGAAAGTCAACAACGCATTTACGAATTTGTATGGTATAATGGTAGGTATTTACAGAAAAAAATTCAAAAGAAAAAAAAATTTCTTTCTCGAGATACTTTAAATTTTGTCACTAAATTGAATTTTACAATACGACGGTGAGGGGAGGGAATCAAAAAGTATTTTTTGTGACAAGGAAATTTAATTACCTTTCCAAAGTGTTCAATCGGTAAAGCCGTTCAGGAGTTACAAATTTTTAAAGTTTTTGTGATTTCCAGTTTTCGCCGAGTTTGATCCTCTCCCCTCCGCTTACCGGACGTTATTCCACCAAACAAAAAAATACGGGTAACTTTTTTTTAAGTCCCTAACAACATCCAAATGAAAAAAGTTAAGAAATCGAACATGACTGTAAACGTGAGTATGAGTTGAGGTGGAGTTCACCATATGATAATGTGACTTACCTTCACATTTTATTTTTTTTGAATATGAAGTACCTCTCCGATTGCCTTATAATTTTTTTTGTTTTGTAGGTAAGGGATTAAGGAGTTTTTGAGAAAAAAATAAAAGTAGTGCAAAACCGTTAAGTTACCGTTATAATTTTTTAAAAACAAAAAATATTTTTTCCTAACGGTTCCTCACACTTAATTTTTTTGCTCTAATTTTTTTTTAAAACTATGACTTTCAACGAAAAAATTGCGACAAGTTTCATCAAAATCGGTTAACCCGTTACGGAGCTAGAATTTTTTCAAAAAAATCATGTTTTATTTTTTTTCTCCAAAACTACTCGTTTTTTTGGATTGAAATTTTGGGAAGATATTTATTGTAATGGTGGCAACTTACGGAAAAAATTTCAAGCTTCTATCTCTGGGGGCACTTTTTGTTCCCTTATCCCTCTATGGCCTTTAGTCGTCTTTTCGGATCATCGTAAGATATTTCAGTATGATATCACAGCAGGCAAAGTGTTAGGTGGGCAAAAAAATATTTTTAAAACCATATTTATTTTGTTTTAAAAAGGGATCCCGTTTGAGAAACCCTGGTTTAAAGCTCTCAACGCTCTCAATGCAAATGCTCGGAACGTCTCATCGTCCTTCCGGCTTAGTTTGGATATTTGCCAGTAGATTCATTAAAAGATTTTTTTTAAAAATTTTTACAGACATTTATTTTTTCAAGGGACATTTGTCAACAATACCGAAACTTGTACTAATTTCTTTGAAACAACAAAATTTGAAGACATTTAAGACTAAAAATATTTTGGAATTGACAAAATTCATTTGTCATGTATAGTAATTACAAAATTGAAATGAAATTAAGAAATTTTGACATTTTCATCTCGACAACAGAGACAGTTTCTCCTCATTCCATTCCAGGCAGTTACCAATTTCTTATTTCTACCTTGAGTTGAGTTCAATCAGAAACTTGCCTGGAAAATAAAATCGCAAAAGGTAAAATGTGTTGAGTCCTGGCCATTTCATATGCTTCTCGTTTTTGGATTGTATTGGAGCAGAAACAGAAATGAAAGTTTAATAACTTTGAAATTATTTTGTGGTCGGTAAACCTCGAGGCAAAATGCAGATAAGGATAGCAAAACTTTTACAATTCACCAACTTTATGTGAAAGCAAACAAGAGTTCATTTCTTTTTCCATATTCAAATAATTTTTGTATTTTTTATTATATTTTATTTTTTTTTTCGCTTAATATTTTTTCATGGTTTTATATCGCATGTGAAAGAGGGAAATTGCGAAGAAATTTCGTCATTTAGAAACAAATTTTAACAAAATATGCCTTTGGCAGTTTCACATTTTTTTACTACTGTGTTTTGTTATTATAATTTAAAAATTTGTAAAACACCATTAGGTACAGTTAAGAAAATTTAATGATAGTATGAGAATTCAATTTGTCGATATTTGCTTTGTTTGCAACAAATATGTTTTGCAATCAAAAAACTTTCTCTGGTTTTTGGGACGCTTTCCCGTTTTATGTTCATAAATTGGATTTCTCAAAAATATAAATTTCTAACCTATCTCTTGAAACAATTCATTGGTCGATTCATTCTTACTAATTGCAGAACTGAACAATGCAATGCGTGTATTTCTTCGATAATGAAGAGTGACAAATCTAGAGAATAGGCTGGTTGCGGAAAAATTTCCTATTCATCTTTTAAATTTCCACCTCAAACTGTCAATTGCGTTTTTTAAATTTCAACCTCAAACTCTTAAAAATCTTGCTATCGTCAAAGGCGATAGTGACACGATTTTCCATGATTTTACCGCAAATATATAAAGAAAATTCTATACTGTTCCGCACTTAAAAGTAAGTCATTTGAAAATATTCAGCAGATTTTATGTTGTATTCAGTTGCATGAAAGGAAAATCTCTGGTTTTCTTTGCGAGACATTTCCCTTTTTATATGCATTTCACGATTTTGTGGTGAGAAGAAATTTTCCATCTTTTGTTAAGCATGCACTCGTTTGGTAAACAGAGGAAGAAAGAAACGTAACGGACGATTAACGTTGAGAACTATAGTAAAATTGTGTGATTCTGTGCAAAATTAAATGCACACTTTCCATTGTCCCCAAATTTATTCGCAGCAGATAAGTTTTGAAAATTCTGTATAAATGCTCTACGTCGAATTCTTCCTTATTTTGTGGTCACCAGCAGACTTTTCTTGTATTTAAAGTGAATATCTGCTGATTTTCTTAAAGGCTCAAATCAGTCTCACATTGTAAATTTCAAAAGATAAAAATGTTATTTTCATATACTTAAAAGGTGAAACAAAAATAAATTAATGGGAGTAATTTTAAAATATATTCCAAAGGAAGTTAAAGTTTTTCATATTTTATTACGAAATGTCTCGATTGTCTCTGCTAAAAAAAAATATTAAACGGACAAAATGCAAAAAATATACAGCTTTCCTTGACGGGTTGATTTTAAGCCTCAACAAACACGACTGAAGTTCTTTCTTGCTTTCTTAACCCGACCCTTTTTCTATGAACCAGTTTGTGATGCTGTAAGCTTTCCACAGTTACTCCGATTGGAATATGATGTATGGAAAAGTTGTGCAAAATTGTAATTCAAACGCTTTTTTATACAAATCATACAAAACAAGTTCATTTATATGGCGAAGGAAGTGATTCGATTTTGATGTATGGAAATGTTATGTAAAATTGTATTCTTGAACTGGATTCTTTTGAACTGGATTCAATTACTCATCTAGATCGGCGGTAAAGCGAAATTTGACGGTAAAATTTTAATTGAACAGAAAAAAGTGAATTGTATATATAAATATACAGTGGAATCATGATGAATCAAAGTTGACGGGGACAGACGAAATTTCGCCTTATCGAGTTTTTCGGAATATAGAAGTTCGACTTATCGAGGTTGATAGCAAGAAATTTCGAGTTATAGAGGTCAATGATGGGTCATGATTAGAGTGACCGCACGTCCTGGAATGGTTGGGCCACTCCCGGATTTAGGCATGTTGTCCCGGCGTCTCGGAAACTATAATTCGGTCCCGCACTGCAATCTAGTGTTGGATTTTCTTAATCATTAAAAAATTGACCTCGAATCCATAATATTCGTTTTTTCAGTTTTTGCCTTTCCTCAGAATTTTGTGCGTTTTATGGTAAAAATTACCCCCCAACTTTCATGCATAGAAAGATGAGACCAAAAATCCCCTTTAAATTCGACTGTTTAAAAATTTAAACACAAATATCAAAATGATTATTTGCAATTTCTATTATTTATAAATATAATCAACCTAATGAGTTTTTTGAGAACACCAACGACGCATCACGCATTGTATCCAAGCTGTTGCTATAATTTCTGACATCTCAATGAAATGTTCATGAAATTTATGGCCAAATCGATTTCCCTTTCGTAGTCCTCATTCTTTTCTACTTTCTTTCAATTTTTTTCTTCATTTTTGTTTTGTTTTACAAGCAGAAAACCTGACAGCTGTTACAGAAAATTATTATTTGCTACTTTCGTTCGTTTCCTTAACAGCATCATGCCCTTAGCCCTTTGTGTAGGCCATAAAAAACCAATTTAAAGTGTTTGAAAAGAGTTTTGTTAGACGTGATACCAGATTGTAAACATCCATTGCATTCAACTGTTTAACTGTTTCTATTCGGTAAGGGAAAAAGAAGTTTTTTAAAAGAATTTTTGTTTTTAATTTTTCAAATACCTTTAATGATTATTCAAAAAATTACCCTAAAAAAATTAAACTTTCGTAGCCATTTTGAATTGTTTTGGGTTAATTTTTAATTTCTCCGACACACTTTTCAGCCATTATTTACACAAAACGTTGTATATCTTAATCTAAAATCGATGAATCTATAAACAGATGATATTTTAAAAATATATTGTATGTATAACTTCAGTACTTACTGCAAAAAAGCATATATTTTTTTTATTTTACAAGGAAAAAAAACTTTCCAGAGAAAATGTTTAAAGTCGTCGCCGATATGCATCTTCACTGTTGCTGTTGTTGAGAAAATGTAGATCCCATATGATGTGCACTTGCAACTTCATTCATTTTTCAGTGCCTTCAGGCGATAAATCTTTCTCAACGTTACAAAAATCCATTAAAAGTTTTCAAATGTTTTGAATAGAATTTTTTAATAACATATAAGTGATGTAAACTTGTTGAGCATTACAACAACAAACTATGAATATGGACGAGTCTGGGGAAATAGACAGACAAACAAATGGACAACCAATTGGAGGACATTTCTTTAAGAGTTTATAGTTTAGCCCTCATGACCCAATGTTTCAGCTTTGGAATATTTTGAAAGCACCAGATGTGAAAATAAGTCTTAGCTTCAAAACTCCTTTAAAAATAGTTTCAGGGTGAAAACTCAATTTCGAATTCAGGTAAACTTTGATATTTTAAAGATGGTATAAAATTTTCCATGCGATTTTTTGTTACCTCCTCTTACTTGACACTACAACCGATTTCCTGCAGCAATATCTCTAGCCAGAGGTCCCAGTCGTGTGCCGATGTTATCCAGTTTCGTCTGTATCACTTTGCGTCTTAGTCAACGTCGTCCTGCCATCTGAGGTTAAAGCCTAAACCCCAATTACGCGTTCGTGCGTGCGGCATGATTTTTTTCTGGCATCTAGTAGTTGTCACCGCGTCTAAAAGTAGAAACTGAGCCTACTCTACGCGGCACGGACGCGGCAACGCGTCTGAGCAACGCGCAATTATACATTTACTCATATAAATGCGTAGTTTTTACCTTCACCGCGTGGGTGCCGCACGCACGAACGCGTAATTGGGGTTTAGGCTTAAGTCTTCTTTGTTGCCTTGTTTTTTTTACTCAAAATAAAAATTTTAATGGTTAAAAACATAATAAGCTGAAATCATTAGCTCCCTTATACGAACTCCCCCTCGATTTGACGCACTGACTTTGAGAAAAAAATTTCTTGGTATCATGCATTGAAACGGTATACTAAATCAAATATACTCATATACAGAGCTGGGCAAAATACTTAATACTCAAGTATCAGTACCAGTATATGGTAATGATACTTTTAACCGCATTTCAGTATCAGTACAAAAAGTACTGGTACCGAGATTTCAGTACCAGTAAATTTTGTACTGGTATTGCTCTGACTGAGCAGTACAAAAATACCAACATCGGTACTGGTACTGAAACTCCAGTACCAGTGCTATGTACTTGAAAAATATCAGTATTTTCGCGAAAAATACTTCCAGTACTTTTGCAAAAGTACTTGAAAAAATTCCAGTACTTTTGCAAAAGTACTTGAAAAAATTCCAGTACTTTTGCAAAAGTACTTGAAAAAGTATAAAAAGTACTGGTACTGCAAAACTCAAAACCAGTACAAAAAGAACTGGTACTGCAAAAACCAATACCAGTACAAAAAGTACTGGTATTGCAAAAAACAGTACAAAAATACAAATATTGTAAAAAACCAGTACCAGTACTTTTTGTACTGGGACTGGATCCGTGCATCGATTACAAGTACTTCAAGTACTGGTACTGATCGTGCAGTACCAATACTTAAGGTATTGATACTGGTGGCAAGCCCTGTACAAGTATCTATGTACTGGTACTGCTCGTGTACTGCAGTATCAAATGTACTGAAGTATGCCCAGCTCTGCTCATATATGATTTACATGTAGGGTATAAAAAGTGACACGGAGGAGCGCTTTACCATATTATATTTCAATTATTTTTATTATTAATAACAATAAGCTGAATATATTTTCTTGAAAATTTCAAATTTTTGCAATGATTTGTATTTTTTTTTATCACCTTCCACCTCGCTTGTCCCAGATTGACACAAAATAGATTTGGTCACCCGAATTATTAATATACATAAAAATTCAATTTAACTTGTCTAATTTATGATCCTGATGATAAAAAGAACAAATTACAACCTCTTATATCGAATTTCTGATAGTTAACAAAGAAAAAATGACTGAATGAGTAATTTGTGTGTCTGATTCTTATGAGATATTGAAACTAATGAAAGTCGATAGTGAATTTCAATTCGTAACTATCCATTGTGTTAAATAAATGAAAGTCGAAGAAAGTTTATTGGAGACAATGCGGCGGCAGCGAATACTGGGATCTGTCATGTGCGACCATTGAACTTTAAACCAAACTCAATTAACAAGTGTATCTTTCAGTGTAATGAATTTGTGCAATGAACCCAGTATTTTGCAGTTCTCCCTCTCGTTTTTAACTCCACATTGGGTGACACACAAAGGGGTTGGTTTGGTTTTTATTGCCGTAAGATGGTGATAAACTGTTGATTTTAGTGATACTGTCTGCTCTTTCTGCTTATGTTGAATGTCTTATTCGAAAATTTTCTTCTTGGAGTTGTAAGAATTTCCTCTTTCAAACATATTTTATTAGCCTTAGTATTTCTCGTGAAATTGAGTGACACAAGGACGTAGATATTATCCTTTTTGCATATGTAGGTATGCAGATAAGGAATTTGGAATATGTGAAAAAAATACAGTGTCGGGTTATAAGGATGATATTTATTTTGGGTTAATCCGAAACAAGATGAGTGAAAGCGACGGTGGGGGTTGGTTGGATAATCAAACTTAACAATAATGAAACAGCAAATTTTATATAGAAAATTAAACATTATTTGGGCGAAAACCAAGATATCAAACGCGGGGAAAATAACTAATCACCCTGTTTCTGAGCGTAACGCATTCGATTCGCAACGCGATGAGTGTTCCCAAAAACTGCGTTCTCTGGTTAAAAATAAGGGCAAGCACTGCATGACAAAGCATTGTCAAAAAACTGCTGATTGCGTTTATTTTTTGGTTATTTTGAGTTTCGATGAAATTTATTGAAGAATCAAATAGATTTAACGCTCCAAATATATTTATTAATGAGAGAATAGGAGGTAAATTCGCTACGGGAGCAAAAAATTTTTTTTGAGAGATTCTTCAGATATAATTAAATTAAGTGAAGAAGCGTAAGTATTTACTGTTGATTTTAGTGGTACTGTCTACTCTTTCGTAAAAGTAAGAATTAGGAAAACAATTTATTTTGTAAAAATCATGAAAAAGTTGGACGAAAAAAAAGGGTGGGGGGGGGGGGGGGCTGGGTTCGAAAGGTTGAAAATTAGCGTGACGTATTTCAGCACAGCAAATGCACCGCAGCAAAAACTTTTGATATACATTAGCCCTATTATTTGAAAAGCCTTTGAAAAAATACGCCGCGGGTGAATAAAATATAATTTATTGCAACCTCCAGCAGAAATAGAGTATGTTTTGCATATTTAGTGATAGTTTTTTAGTGCTCAGTCTATTATAACCCTAAAGTGAATAATCCGGGACAAACGTTTAGCTTCCGGAGTGCTGGAAAAGCAAGCTATACGTTTTGAGACAACAGGACGTAAAACATCTTATCTTAAAGTGTTTTTTACGCAAAAGTTTTTGTTATTATTTTTTCTTGCGTTTTTTTGTTAGTTTTGCAAGTAGTTTTTTGTTATTCGAACTTATCCATAGTTTCTAAATAATGTTAAGTTCTGTAAAATCTTAAAGAAGTAAATAAATAAATGAAACAGAACCAGTTTTAATGTCCCGTATGACAACCATATTGTTTTTCTTTTTTTTTCTAATTGTAACGAACAGATTTTTCAAAAACAAGTGTAGCTCTCATACAAAAATTAAATTAACACCAATTGGTCGGGAAATTTCAGAAAAAGATGTGCTTTTATTACAAGTCGGGCTGGCAATAAATTATGTTTCAAAACTTCAATTAGACAACTTCATCATGGAAATCGAAATGTTTTCCTTAATTTTCTTAACACCAGGGTAATTACTTGAAAAGAGAACAGTCAATGAAAACGCACATGTTGCCCATTACCACAGAAAAAAAACTAAAAGCAAAAAAGAAAAAAAAAATCTTCCAGCAAGGAGCATTGCAAAAAGCGGAAGGAGTTGTGTAGAAAGTCGATCGAATGGTCGGTCTTTCGAAAATACCTCACAGAGTGATATCTTCTCCATTTTCAGTTTACCATCAGTTGCAGAAACTTTATTAGTGTTGATGATTTCGATGCGGCAACCCTCACATAACCTCAATTACAACCTTTTAATGGGAATCAGATACCCAGATGGTATCTCCTGTTAATGGGTCCCAATTAATTAGTTTTTCCTGAGTTTAGTTGCCCATCTTTTTCGTTTATTTTCCATTGGTAATTTCAATTTTATTAGCTTACGTGCCAGCCGTAATTGCAAAAAGGCTAACGCGAAAAATACCAACCATGCTACATATATTCGTGTTCAGTTAGACCGATTGTGAACCGTTAGATATACGCACCGTCACGGTTTAAGTCCATCAATTACCGATTCATTGGGGTGAACCATTTGTCGTTTTAAACACCGTGAAATGCGACTCTCCAATGTTGGTAATATCGGCTATTGGCTATCATTTGGAAGTTCCGTTACGATTACAGCGATGTTCAAATAATCTCGTACGATAATTTATGTTTTCAACCAATTACAATCGAAGGGGAATGGAACATTCGTGAGAACAAAGTACGAGAATTTCACAGGTGTAATGAAGTTGTTTTAAGTCTCCGTAACGGAAATTATGTAACCTTCAGCTGGACAGAAATGGCTACTTTGCAAAACCCACAATGGCCATCAAGAACCGCAGCCAACTTCACATTATTCATTAATTACCCACGCTAATTGGTCCATAATAAACTAAAATAAATAAAAACCACGCGAAGAACATTTATTGTTTATTGCGGTTCGATTATATATTTGATATACGACTATGTCCAGGAGTGGTATTTCTCTCCGACGCACTTTTTATGGTCGGCTAGCAGCTCTTATCATGTAAAACGAGCATCTATCTATGGATACATCCAGGACTAAATAAAAAAAATAGGAACAGGAACCACAGATGATTGCTCGCCTTCTTGTTACATTTTAAACATGCTGCTATCGTATTTTCCTGACATTTTGTTGAAAATCTTTTCGGAAAATTTATTTTCACCATTCATCCTTGGAATTTCTTTTTTTTTCATCTTCAGAGACTCCAACGTGTTCGAATGTATATGTGCAAGTTGTGTTTTTCTTTTGGGGATTCTCGGTGTTTGCTGGTTTTGGGGATCGAAGGATGTATTTTTGTCGTTAGTGACAAAAGGAATAGCCCAAAGGACCTTCTTATCAGGTCTATTGTATTCACTTTGGGGCTGCCATCAATAACCTCTTCTTGAAATAGATTTTTTTTTCAGTTTCTCGTCGTTTTGTTTTGTGTTCCTTATCCCCACCACTTCGTCTTGAATCCGGTATTCACCGACATCATCACCACCTGTCAGAGTTTATCGGCAACTTCTTTTTGAGTGAATTTTGTGGTGTTGCCTTCTGATCTTTTATTGTTTGGCTGTGAATAAGTCTTGTTAGGTCAATGAAATGACATTTCAATGCAGATTTATTGAAATGTGATGAAAATCTATTAAAATATGCTTTAAAAAAATTTATATTTATAGAAAATCTGTTTTCACATTATTTTCGAATCGAAATATTACAATTGTTCATAGGTTATTTCTCCCGAATGAGATTCCACATATTTTCACATTTTCCCAGGTGTTTTTGAAGGGTAAAAATCATATTTTAAGCTATATGGCTTTCAATTCATTTAAATCTCAATTTTTTTACATTTTTAGTAAAATATATGAAGATTTTCAAGTATTTTTGGGGTATTTTTTTCAAATTGATATGTGACTTACCATTTTTTTAAAATCTCAAAATTGAAACCTTTATCTCTAGTGATAACATTTTTGACTAAATATTTTTTAAATAACGCAACAATTGCAATTTTTTCCAATTCATAAAAGAAAATTTCTATGGAATAGCATTTGGATCTAGAAACAAAGTTTTTATGCAATGTAGTACAAAAGATTCAAAACTTTAAAAGTTTCGGAAGATTCTTCCAGAATTTTTATGTCGGACTGGTCTCATATGTTTGAAAATACGTTATTTGAAAACTTTTTGTGATATGTTAAGATGCTTTCCGTAATATTTTACAATATTTTCCTTGAATCAGTGTTTCCTGCATTTGTTTTGACACTTTTTCAAATCTTTTCAAGATAAATTGAAATTGTTATTGGTCAGTTACGTTGATGAAAGATTTGTATTTTGACTAAAGTTTATCAAGCAAATGTTGGCTTTGAATTTTTATAAATGTGTTATAACTGCATTAAGCGCTGTTTATAGGTAGCCTCTAACATAATCTTATGTAGATTGGGTGACCAGATTTATTTTGTGTCTATCCGGGACAAGGGTGGAGGGCGAAAGGGAACAAAAAATTTACTATGCGAAAATTTGAAAATTTCAAGTTACGAAGTTCTTCTTTTCGTGATATTAATTGAAAACTTTATTTACACAAACGTACAAAAAACTGTATCGAAGAAAAAACTTACAGATAAAAAATTATGCATTAATTTAGCAAACAAAACTGACTTGGAGGGAAATCGCAAAGTTAAATCTAGTAAAAAAAATTACTAGATACGCGCCGCAGGTGATTTTTTCAAACACTATGATTTAAATCAAGAGCTACGCACTACGAAGTGAAAGCTCAACGCTTTTACAGATAAATGTTAATGAAATTATAAAAAAAATATATAAATGCACACACATTGAAAAAAGGCCGTTGAAATGGGGTATGTTTTACATATTTTGTGGCCGTTTTTTTAGTGTTCAATAAATTATAACCCTTAACTGAAAAAACCGGAACCAAAGTTTAATTAACAGGACATGCCTGATTTGGAGACTGTTCTGTATGTATTTTTCTATTGCGTTTGTGGAGATTCGGGCGAAATTAAAACAGATTTTGATTTTTTGTTTTAAATTTTTCTAAATTTTGGACTTTTGTTTTTTTTTTTTAAAAAGTTATTTTTTTTTAATTTTTTGTAATCGCCCTTATTAAGGCCCGTTTGCGCGTATTATTCTTAAAAAATTAAGTTCCGGTTAGCCTACTTAAACCGTAGAAATTCTTGGACTTCAATAATTTAAGTTGTACATAGGTTGCTAAGTTTTGTTGTTGAAAACGGCACTGAATGTAATTTAAGCTTTACCTTTACTGAATGGTTTTTTATATTTAACTGAAAATCTGTTTTTTTTTTGGTTTTCCCACATTCGGAAATTGAGAACTATATTTACAAAAATCTAGCGTCTAAAACATACATAGACGATATAAAAGAATTTAAAAAAAAAGTTTATCAATGCTAACTATGCTATAACAAGAAAATGCGTATGTTAAATATAAGAACCTCATGTTATTGCTGTTTTTTGTTAATATTACTAGATGTTATGGCTAAGGTCCCATTTAAGCGATCAAATTTACTTGTTAAACATCCTTGACACAAATTTGTGAAGTAAAGTTGGGCAAAAGCGCATTTAGATGATCAAACAAATGTGTCAAAGATTCTGCGAATTTATAAGCGATGTAAACTATTTTTTCACAAGAAATTTTTTTTTTTGTGGAAAAAATAATTTAAAAAAATAATTTTTTATTCCTTTCTTGTTTTGTTAAAAAATATTTTTGCTTCATTTTTTGTTAGTACAAGTTTGATCGTCTAAATGACGCATAAAAGTTCTGTACCATTTTTATTAGTGAAAAAAAAAACAAAATTCATAACTAGTGCTTTTTCAATCTGGCCACATGGTCGTGATTTTGGCGATTTTGGTTTTTTTTTATAAATTATGCCATAAACCAATTTTTTTGTCGGGCTTTTCTTTTTCCTTGTGTTAACAGTTTCAATGAACAGTCTCTTAGCTACCGTACTTAGCTAAAACTTGAATGAGATAAATAATAGCACGAAAAATGCAGCAAATTCACTATGCAGAGTAAGGTTAAAACCAATCGTTCACTTTATATTTTCTTTGAAACCCAAACTGAATGATAAATAATATGTGCAAATGATCACCGCAAAACGCCACATTTCCAGTAACATTAACAAATTTCGCCACTTTAATAGCTGAACAATGACTGAACTTTAACTCAATTAAAGTGGTTATTTTTCCTTTTTAGAAACTTAAGCATTGCCAAACCGGATGTTGCCAACAGCGAGTTTACATTGGCATGAAGAACGGTCGTGGTTGAAAGTTCAGCAAATAAATTACATTGTGGAAACGCAACGGGATTCTCGGTTACCAGTAGATAAACCGGTAGCGGAAAAGTTCATTTTTCCATTTAAATTTGTCATTTAGCTGGCAATTGACCAAATTTGATGCATTTATGCATTTGTCGGTTGGAAATTTGAAATTTTCGTAGATACTTTCCCGCCATAACCTAGAAAATAATAAAACGAAAAAAAGAAATTAGTTTCAAATCAGATTCATAAGGCAAATGTCACTTAAAAAGTTTACAATGACAAAGGCAAATAAAACTCATGAGGAAATTATGAATAAAATTTTATCTGTAACTATTATTGGAACATAAAATTTAGCTAGAAAGAAAATTCAATTAGGAATGCCATTAATCTTATTTTTAAGGAATGAGATTTCCCCGATTTAATTGAAACATGCGAATTCAATTAATCCAAAAAGGAACAAATTTATGCCCACATTAGCAAAGCATTGGCAGTTGAGAAAGGAAGAGGGAGAGGCAGAGGCAAGACAAGCAACATCGAAAATCGCAGAACGACAAGATGTTCCTTGGGATGATGTTAAATTTGACTATTTCGTTTTATGACTACTTTTAAGATATGAAATCGACGTATGTTTCACAGCTACATACAATTTATGTCTATATTTACGTTGGTTTAATTTTGAAAACATCATAAGATTATGCTATGAAATAGAGAACTTTTGTGCCATATTTCGCACTCGTTGGCATTAAGTCGACATCAGCTTCAGACATAATTAGTAAATGTTTTGAATAATTAGACAGATTAAAATTGAAGTCTCACGAAAATCTGTTGAATTTATTACGGATTGTAATCCACAATTTATAATACAATTGATGGCATCTAATTATTATCAAACTATAAGTTCAAAATTTTCTAAAACTTTAAACAAAACTACCGCATCTACAGTTCGTGTAAAATTCGCTCCGCATGGGAATTTATGGAAATCCATCGAATATTATTAACAATGTGAGATGACAAAGTTGTATGAAATGGAATGATTAAAAAACAACAAAATCCATTCGAAATAACAAGAAATTGTACAAGAATGGAAAAAAGTGGAAATAAAACAACGATCTCTGAAACTTTCAGTAAGAAAATCCAATTTTGAAATTATCGTCATAACAAATCTGGGATGAAAATGAAAACTATGTACTCTTATATCCCCGACTAGTAAGATGAAAATGAATTTCCCATCGATTTGGATAGGGAAGGGGAGGGGGGATTTGCTGGTTCGACCAACCGCAATTTTCACAGTCAGACAGAAAGACATTCACCAAAGTTACTGCGAGAGACCGCATTTAGAGGAAAAAATAGGAAAACTTTGGCGACGAGTTTTTACTGATATCGAGAGTACAATTTCGTTAGTGGTCGATCGCAAAAAGGACACAAATGAATACAATTCGCAGCTATAAATTAAGGATTCAGTGAACGTTGTACGATAATCGGGTTGCAAATCAATTTTTATCCGTTCTGTTCTGATTGTAATTATTTACGTGGTAGTTGAATGAAAAAAAGGGTTGGCGGGAAATCTTATATCCAAGACATTTTTCAAGATAAGTATTAAGGCCCGGTTAACAGGATTCGAATTTTCCAGGACTTCCTTGCCGTACTTATTTATAAGTTTTTTTGAACGATTTTAGAGGCTTTGCAATTCCTAAATGTACAATAAATGAAAATTGCGACATTTATTTAAAATATGAAGGGTATTCACAGTCCTCTTTTAATTTTGGGTATTCGGTGTTTTCGGTAATATTAAAAGACTGAAAATATTCTGCTGTGAACATCCCACAGCACAGATTGGAGAACAGCGCTTTTATTGGATACGTGACCAAATCATGAAGTGCGAATTTAATTGTAAAATGTGTCACATACATTTAAATCCATGTTTGATGTATTCTTTTGAATTTCTATTGTGGCAACGGCTATCAAAATTGAAAAAATTTGCATCAGTCCGATGAGATTAACAAAAAATTTGACAACTAAAAACATTACTAGCGCCACTCGCGGTTGATTCTTGATACCGAACAACCGGGCCGGAAAACACGACTCAAGGCATGTCTACAATTACCGAATCCGGTAATTCATTTTTACATGAAAATCTGTTAAATTTGACTGAATTACCGAGCGGTAAAATTACTCGCAATTTAAAAGAGGACTGTGAATACCCTTATTATAAATATAATGGGGCGTATTCTTAGTTGTTTTTAAACACAGTTTTTCTTTAATATGAGTTTAAACTGGCAGAAAATCATAGCAAACTCTCAGTTTCAGGGTTGTTATTATTTTCCCCAGCCCAAAACACCCCACTAGTTTTTTTTAAAAAGACCACCCAAAAAAACAAAAAAAAAATGCACTAAGTGAAAAACCCCATAAAACACACAATAAACCCCACAATAAAACCCAAAAAAACCCAATAAAGTTCAGCAAAAAATATTTGATTTTAATTGTCGATATTAGATAAAAATAAGTACACTCAGAAAAATTGAGGCTAACTCGACGACCTACATACGGCGTAATTGGCCTCGGGCAGGCGCGCGTTCGCCTGCATGTGGGCAAGTAAAACTGAGTTGACCTGTGGTCGGAGAAATTCTGAAATTAAGCCACCAGCAGGTGAAGTAGGGCATTGGGAGCTGCACGAGTTGACCTTAGATAGGTTAACTCTGACTGCTAGCTGGCTTACAGACACCTCTGTAAGGTCAGAGTTAACCTGACAAAAAGTTGACCTGGACATTTTTCTCAGTGTACAATTTATTTAAAAATTAAAAATTCCATCATTGGTTTTCATGAAATCCACTAGTGGGAAAATTGTTCTGGAGTGGTGTGTTTAATAATAATTCGAGAACTTTTTCATAAGAAATAGACGTCTTTACTTTTCTACTCTTCGTCTTCGTGTCCATTACAAACAAATTTTAACGTTCTTAGCAGCAGTTTAAAAAAATTAATTTTACTGGTAAACTTGAACTTTTTTCATTATTTAAAACAAGTGATGTGGTTACAAAGGATAATAAAAAATTGAAAAATTTATTAATATAACTCATTAATTTTGATTTTTCTTTTTTTTATTGGAGTATCGGTTATTAATTGTAGATTTTACCGTTTTATTTGCAATATAAAAATACAAGATAATTAATTTTTAATGTTTAATGTTAATCGAAATGTTTTTAATAACCCAAAAAACCCCGAAAAAAAAAACAAAATAAAACCCAATAAAACCCAATAAAACAAAAAAAAACCCCAAAAAAAAATCCAGTGAGTTTGTCTTTAAAAAAAACGGGTTTTTCGCAACCCTGGTCAGTTTAAACTCATATTAATGAAAAACTTTGTTTAAAAACGACTATGGATACGCCCCGATTAATTTCTTCATATCTTCTTTTAAATTATTAGTTATTAAAGATTATGTTTTCGGCATGCATTTGTCGATTTTATAAGTGCTAAGCAGAACTTGATTAAATACGTCGCCGTAAGTTTTTTGAAAATTTTTCGGTTTTTTGAAAATCTCTCTAGAACTATACGTTCCTGTATTTTTTCATTTAACGGTTTTTACGTATTTTTAACGGTCTTGAGAACCGTTAAAGAGTTTTTTTTCCACACATTTTTCCAAAAATAAATATTGTAGAGAAAAGTTTTGTGTTAATCACAACTGATATTTTTTCATGTTGTTTAATAGTCATAACTAATTGATACTCATCAGCAGTGTTGGGGTTATCTAGATAATAATTATCTAGATAATCATCTAGATAAAAAAAAATGTTATCTTTATCTTATCTAGATAACACCCCAAAAAAGTTATCTTTATCTTATCTAGATAAAGGAAAATCCCATTTATCTAGAGATAATCGTTACCACCGAAAATCAAAAAATTAAATCTGAAAAAATGCTGAAACGAAATTGTTTTCTGCATACTTTTGAAAACCTAAAAACTTTTTTTAGGAACAGTTTTATACTTGGCAACAATTTTTGTTTACGGACAAGGAAGCGAAGTGTCACTCTTTCCCTCGCCTCTCTTCTCTTGTCCATAAAAAAAAAGTTCTGCCAGTAACTGTTGCCAAGTGTAAACCGGGCTATGAACGAAATAAAAAATCATAACGTAGCAAAATTAAACTTATATTTCGTGACGTTATTTCGTTTTGTATCGATAAAAAACTTAATTTCGTTACGTTATAATGTTATTATTCCGTTACTGAAAACAAAAAAACGCACTGTAATAATAGTTTATCACAAAGTAATTCAGTTCAGTTTCCATAAAAATAAATTGTATAACAAATAATAAAACTCAGCAAAAAGAAAATACAAATAAAAACGGAAAAAATGTGATTATTAAGTTAAAAAATCAATAAAAAATACAAAAGACAAAAAATCACACAAAAGTTTTGTTCATTAAAAAAACTGTCTCCACAAAAGCGTGATTTTGATATCAAAGATATAGAATTTTTTTATAGAATTTCGCTCTACTTCTGGAATTACTAAAAAGAAAATCTTTTCGCTACCAAAAAACTTGCTTAGAAGATTTCCATTTTTGTATCTCCAGAAATAGAGTGAATCTGGCCAAAACAAAATCCGATTTAGAATCAAAATACGATTAAAAGCAATACTCCAATATTTTTGATTATATTTTATGTCTGTGGGGTTATACTTGATGAACTTTTGTGGGAAATTTCACAAAAAATAATACTGAACAAAACAAGGAAATACTAATAAACAACGAAAAAACGTAATATTTTTTTCGTTTTTCGTTATGGTAACGGAATTGAATTTCTATAACGTTCATTATAACGTAATTTTGAAGAAAAAGCCCGAAAATCATTTCGTTATTCCGTTACGTTACGATAACGTTTCTTATCCGTTTTCTTTTATTATTATTTCGTTTCTTATTATATTTAAATTGGAAATCAAGAAAAGCAAAAAATTTTGTGCTATTTTTTTAGTACGTAATTTTGAATTTTGTGCAATGTCAAAATAAATATTTATCTAAAAATTATCTAGATAATTTGGCTTTTTATCTTATCTTATCTATTATCTTTCATATTTTCATTATCTATTATCTTATCTAGATAAACATTACGAGCATTTATCTTTATCTTTATCTAGATAAAAAAATAATTATCTGGCCCCAACACTGCTCATCAGTAAGTCATTTAAAAAAACATAACTCTTAAAAATTCCTCAACTATTTTCCTTGTAAAAACCAAGACATTCCAATCAAAATTCAAAAGATTCTTCGGCGAGATAAAATTCCAGAAAAACTATCATGAAATTCCTCTAAAGAGCGCTAGTTTACATTGATAAATGATTGCAAGTGCGATTTGTAACATGTACTTAAAAAGTTTCAACATAAAATAACATTAGCCACACCCCGACGATTATGTTAGTCTAATAGTGATGGACTAGATAACATTTTTATTCAAATGCAAAATAGTCACTGAAGATCCTCCGCATTTTATCCATGTATGAATAGTATTGGGGGTGTGGGGGTGCAACAGTGAGCGATGTGAAAACTAAAAGTTGAATCTTGGCGCCAACAAGTCAAGTTAAGGGTTGCATTCAATCGACGACCCCGAACATTGCTTGAGTTGTTAAAATTCATGACTAAACTCGTCAAGAGAGTCTCCCTCACACCCTAGAAGAAACAATCCTCAAAAAACTTGTAACTCGCTTTAATGCCAGTCAGAGTGAGTGTTAAGGGCAAAGGACCAACAAATATGTAAATTACAAATGGTTGAAAATATTTGGCGAAATTTGTTGAGGATGGGGCAGATAAAAATCTTGAAATATGGAGAAGGCTTTTCGCAACGTGACCCCAGTGCACAATGAGTCCACATTTAATTCAATCAAGGATCAGGAAGGAGTAATAAACTGACTGTCTTGCCTTGCATCCATTTTAAAAATTGTTCAATTTTTTATTCAATGAGCGTAGTTTTCGGGATTTTCCCACTACAAAACGGAATTTATAGAAAATTTAAGTCAATTTTCCCATTAAATCTTCTCACCACGAACTGTTGACGGGTTTTTATGATGCATTTGTATGCTATTTGCGATGGCAAATATCGTAAATTTATGGCCATCAATCGTTTTTTTTGAAACATAGGAATAAATTTTCTTTGGGGGAAAACTTTTCCAGAATTTTATTTTTATTGACGCCAAGAACTAATTAAATGCGGAAGAAGACAAAATTCCGGAAATTAGTCCTTCCACCACAGATGTTAATGTTGGTCCTTGCTTACATACGTTATAGATGTACATATGTACAAAGAAAATTGGTTATATACGAGTTTTATGGGATGAAGTGACGTCGTATTTGCACACACATGTGATGTGAAATGCTTTTTGAAAAGTTTTTTAAAGCGTTCGGTTAACCCATCAACCACATGTGGGAGCGCTTCTTTTATGAGCGAAAAACATAAAATTCCCATTAAAAAAGTAAAGTTTTCCACCAACTGATGAGCGAAAACTTCAATTAAAATTTTCTCAAAACTCCTCTTGAGGACACAGAAAATAAATGAAATTAAATAATGCTGCAGTAAATTGCATCTAAAAGTAACAAAAAAAAACTTTTACTAGGATTTTTCTTATTTCATACATTTTTATTCATAGAATCTTAGCATTTATTTTAAATTTATTAGCATTTGAAAATTAATTGAAAGCAAGAAAAGTAATGTTGATTATACATAAATTTCGCCTATCAAAATCGTCTTATCGCGAGATTGAGGCATCCTTGGGCATCGTCAAAAAGATTTGTTCGCGTTGAATCCCACATAATTTGACAACCGCTCAAAAAAAGGTCGCGTTAACTGGTCTAAGGAAATGCTCAAAAAATACGATCGCGGTGGCTCAAAAAGTGCTTCGAAAATTCTCGAAATTTGGCTTCCGCTATGGTAAAGTCTTACCCATAGACATTTTGACGAATATCACTTTTGCCAATTATCTTTCAACTTCTACAAAATGAAGACTACAAATTGTTTTTTCTCCTCAAAAACTCGCTCAACTCAATTCGTAGACATCCCTGATGAATGCCTCCTAGTTATTACGGTTTTTTTTCCAGCGATTGCAATATTTCAAATTTTCAGTGCTGTCAGATAGGTTGAAAAACAAGTTGAGTTAAACAAAGTTGAGTTAAACTATATTTATATTATATTAATGGGGCTATTCACGAATGTAAATGTATCTGCAACTGTAACTTTACATGTTCCACATGATTCATACTAATTTTACATTAGATTCCAAATTGGTATTCACAAACTGTAACTGAATAATAGGGATTCCTGACAGTTGCTTCTTCTGAACTGTATAACAAATCGTATAAACATTTCTTTCTAAGTATTGTTAGCGAAGGTAATTTTATTAGTTGACACTGGCAACCCTAAAGACATTAGTTTATTTGGGTCGTGTCAAAGTGAGAACGTCTTGATGTTTTGTCTGAGGAAATAGATGGTAAGTTGCATGTCTGATCTTTCCGTCCGTCAAGTCCGAATGTCCCGGGTCGAGTTTTCCTGTATTTCGTAATTGAATATGGTTGGGAATAGTCCCGGATTTACAGGCCATGGTGTTTGTTGTAATTCCCCTTTCTCCTGAGCGAGTTAGTGAACGCGTACGATGAGGCTGACGATGAAAGTGTCGTGTGTTCGCTCTTTCATACATGGGGAGTCCTGTGTGTTCGTTCTCCCCCATCAAAAGGAAGATCAGTGTGTACGTTCTTCTGTGAGAGAGGAGTTCCGTGTGTACGTACTCCTGTTCTTACGGCCTCATGTATCCGGCATATGTTCACTTCGTACATCAGAGTCGCTCCTTTACTTTATGTAGCTTTTTATATAATGCAACTTACTGAACCATATGTGTTCACAAGATGTTTGTTTATATTACAGGAAGACGAAGAGAGACAACACACCTGACGGGCGAGAAAGCCACGTGACCTAAGGTCCAGCTTATGAAATATGTCAATATGTAAAACAAAAAGAGAAAGAAATAAAAGTCCCTATAATAACTTCAGAAGTGGAATAGATACTTGTTCGTCTGTGTGTTGTCTCTTTTCGATCTTGCAGTTCAATTCGCATCGTTGAGTTAAACGCATTGCGGTCTAGAAGCAGTCATTTTGATTACGATTATTTGTATACAAAATTTAGTACGAAATATAAATATGGCCACAGGGAACAAGTTAAATGTGAAAAATGTGCAACCCGTTCGAGTTCCGAGGAAAAGACGTGCTGAAAATCCCGAGAATTCTGATGCCACATTTTCCAGCATCACGAAAATGGCCGAGATAATGGCGTCTCTAGCGGATAAAGTGAATCAAATAAATTCCTCATCGACTTCGGGTAAAGCGGGTGCTGACTCAATTCCTCCATTTTATCCGGACAACAAAACCACAGATATGAAGCGTTGGTTGGCTAAAATTGAAGAACTGCGTGAAATACATAATTGGGACGAAAACACGGTTATTTATTATACTATGAACCGATTAAAAGGTTATGCTCGAACATGGTACGACAGTTTGCCAAGTGTCAAGTTCTCGTGGATTAAATGGCAAGAAAAATTACTGGACGCGTTTCCTTCCGAAGTGAATTACGCTAGTTTGCTGCAAGAGATGATTAAACGAGAAAAACGGGCTAAGGAAACAATTTTGGAATATTTTTATAGTAAACTAAGCCTACTAAACATGTGTGAAATATTTGACAGCAAGGCAGTTTCGTGTATTATCGCCGGTATTCCAGATCAGAGTATCCAGGCAGCGGCTAAAGTTGGAAATTATGAGCACCCGGACAAACTGCTGAGATTCCTAAAAACTTTGGACGAAAAACCTCATACCGAGCGTTTGACGAAACCAATTAAAAAACACCCGGAAAAATCATATCAAGCCAACAATCAAAAAACGTGTGTATATCCGACATCATCACGGAAATGTTTTATTTGTGGAGATCGTGGTCATTTAGCTGCAGCGTGTCCAAAGAAAAATCGTAATGTCACTTCAGATCGTAACAGCAAACCAATGACCAAGACAGATCCCAACAAACCAATGACCAAGACAGATCCCAACAAACATGTGTTAGCAACACGGCAAACCAAGGCAAGTATGAAATATTTCAAAGAATTGAAAATTAATGGAATTAGTTTTCCCGGTTTCATTGATCTCGGTTCAAATTGTAACATTATCACCTTAGATGTTTTAAATCGTTTAAATTGTCAGATTAAGCCCCTACGAAAATCCATAAAAGGGTATGGAGGCGGTTCAATACAAACGCTAGGCGTGCTGTCTGATGTTTCAACGGAAGTGGATCAGGCGAAAGCAATCTGTGACTTCGACGTGGTAGAGAATAATGTCCAAGGCGTATCTGTCATAATCGGACAACCTTTCACCGAACAGTCTCATCTACGAATTTACAAAGACGGGCAAGCTTTACGAATTTTTGAGCAGTATGATGACGTGTTACCTCAGACCATTGTTGATTTACCTCCGACTAAAATCCCGTTGTGGGCTACAGAAGCGTCTGTTATTCCTGCAAAACACGCTGTTAACGTAATTTGCCACTGCGATTTCGAGGGCGAACTATATGTTGATTCTAGTCTGCGTTTGAAAGAAAATTATGAATGTTGCGTTCCTAGATGTATTGTTAGAGTCAAAGGAAACACATGCGTTTTACCTTTAATAAACGTTTCCGATCGAGACATTATAATTAAAAATAAATCTGTTATTGCCAGATCTAAACCATGTTATGAAAAGCAGTCTGAACATTGTGGAACCCTTGCGATAAATGCCGAACTAGATCCCAAAATCCCCAAGGTGCTATCATTCAATATCGGTTCGTCCTTAACCGAACATGAACGATCAAGAGTACAGTATTTTCTTGACAAAAATAGAGACTCTTTTTCTTCAACGTTACAGGAACTTGGATGTTGCTCTGTCTCCGAACTGAAAATCGATTTGATCGACGAAACCCCGGTCACATATCGACCTTATCGAATGAGCGTCGAACAACGGCGAAAAGTACGTTCAATTGTCACCGATTTGTTACAAAGCGACATAATTCGGGAATCTGTTTCTCCTTTCTCTTCGCCCGTACTTCTTGTGAAAAAGAAAAATGGAGAAGAAAGAATGTGTATAGATTACCGAAAGTTGAACGCAAAAATAAGACAAAACAGGTTTCCATTACCTCGAATTGACGACCAATTGGATGAGCTACACGGGTATAAATATTTCTCGACCCTCGATATGGCGTCAGGGTATTATCAAATCCCTGTTAATGAAGAATCACGAGCAAAGACGTCTTTCATCACCCCAGATGGCCAATACGAATTTAAACGTATGCCTTTTGGTATCAACACGGGTACTGGAGTTTTTCAACAAATGGTTAATAAAATACTAGGTCCATTGAGAGGTACAATCGCAATCGCTTATTTAGATGACATTTTGGTTCCATCGTTAGATATTGAGCAAGGATTAGATAGGTTGGCAAAAGTGTTTCAAGTACTAAGGGAGGCGAACTTAACTCTGAATCCCGGCAAGTGCTTTTTCTTTGAAACCCGAATAAACTATCTTGGCTTTGAAATAGATGCTAATGGGATACGACCGGGCGCAGAAAAGATAAGAAGCGTACAACAATTTCCAACTCCGCGCAATATACATAATGTTCGACAGTTTATCGGATTGACTTCGTTCTTCCGTCAATTCGTAAAGGATTACGCGTCCATAACCAAACCATTGACGCGTCTAACACAAAAAAACAGTATCTGGGAATGGGGCGAAGAACAGATGCGCGCGTTTCAATTGTTGAAAGATCTTTTGTCAAAGCGTCCCTTATTGACCATTTTCAACCACAATCTTCAAACCGAAGTGCATACCGATGCTAGTCAACTTGGGCTCGCTGGTATTTTACTCCAAAAACAAACAAATGGTGTTTTAAAACCCGTGGCATATTACAGTAGGCAGACGACGAGTGCTGAACAAAAGTATCACTCTTACGAATTAGAATGTTTAGCGATAGTTGAATCCCTTCGTAAGTTTCGTACATACCTCTTGGATACCCCTTTCAAAGTCGTCACTGATTGTAATGCGATGAAAGCAGCTGCCACAAAAAGAGATCTCGTGCCACGAATAGCTCGTTGGTGGTTGTCTTTACAAGAATTTTCGTTCAACGTGGAACATCGTCCAGGGATTAAAATGCGCCATGTGGATGCGCTGAGCCGTAACCCGGTTGAAGATATTCCTCTCGATGATACCGATCATTTTACACTGCGTATCGAACAAGCGGATTGGGTCCTGGCTAGCCAGCTATCAGACTTAAAAGTCAAGCTAATTCGCGAAATTCTTCAAAGAAAACCGAACAGCGTTTATGAACGACAAATCCACAAAGATTACTGTTTGGAAAAGGAGCGTGTATACCGAAAAACAAATGGGAAAAAACAATGGGTAATCCCAGTTGCACTCAGACACCAAGTACTGCGTGCTTGTCACGACGATTTCGGGCATTTCGGTCTTGAAAAGACCTTAGCCAAACTTTGTGAAACTTATTGGTTTCCCAAAATGCGTGAGTATGTTGCACGTTATATTAAGGGTTGTATTCCTTGCATGTTTCATAAGAAACCGCGGGGAAAGCAAGAAGGATTTTTGAATCCAATTCAGAAAGTTTAAGTCCCCTTCCATACAATACATATGGACCATTTAGGACCGTTCAAAAAAAGTACTAGCGGAAAACAATATATTCTAGTAGCGGTTGAATCGTTCACGAAGTTTTCAATCCTGAGAGCCGTTAAAGATACTAAGACAATTCCTGTTATTAAGTTTCTAGACGACATGATTGACACTTTCGGAGTTCCAACGCGAGTCGTCACTGATCGAGGAACGTGTTACAGTTCCCACTTTTTCCAAAAATATTGTGAACAAAAAGGAATCAAGCACATTATGAATGCTGTTGCAACCCCCAGAGCAAATGGGCAGGTTGAGAGGTATAACTCTACTATTTTGGCATCATTGGCTACTTCCACTGACAATGACAACCAGTGGGACAAAAAGTTACCGCAGGTCCAGTTCGCCATGAATAACTCGATTCATAGCGTTACAAGAAGAACACCTTCTGAACTTCTGTTTGGGTATAAACCAAGGGCACCAGCTGATGCTCAATTATCTTCCGAAGTCCAATCTGATCCATCCTATCATCAGGATATAATTGGAATAAGAAGCGACGTAGCCGAACGTATACGAAAAGATCAGGATTCACAAAGAAGACATTATGATTCAAAACGAAAACCAGCTAAGCAGTACAAGATCGGAGATCTAGTGGTAGTCAAAAAAGCTATTGCTTCGGATGGCCAAAGTAGGAAGTTGGCACCTTCTTATAAGGGACCATTTGAAGTACGGCGCGTTCTTCCAAATGATAGGTACGTGATTGCCGAGTTGACGGGCTCACTAAGGAGTAAACGAAGAGCATTCGAGAATATTGAATCGGCTGAACACCTAAAACTGTTCGTTCAGCAAGAAGAGTCGGAGTCTGATCAAGATGAGTCTGAAGGAGGAGTGCCAGCGGACGAACCTTAATCGAGGACGATTATCTATCAGGATGGCCGAGCTGTTAGCGAAGGTAATTTTATTAGTTGACACTGGCAACCCTAAAGACATTAGTTTATTTGGGTCGTGTCAAAGTGAGAACGTCTTGATGTTTTGTCTGAGGAAATAGATGGTAAGTTGCATGTCTGATCTTTCCGTCCGTCAAGTCCGAATGTCCCGGGTCGAGTTTTCCTGTATTTCGTAATTGAATATGGTTGGGAATAGTCCCGGATTTACAGGCCATGGTGTTTGTTGTAATTCCCCTTTCTCCTGAGCGAGTTAGTGAACGCGTACGATGAGGCTGACGATGAAAGTGTCGTGTGTTCGCTCTTTCATACATGGGGAGTCCTGTGTGTTCGTTCTCCCCCATCAAAAGGAAGATCAGTGTGTACGTTCTTCTGTGAGAGAGGAGTTCCGTGTGTACGTACTCCTGTTCTTACGGCCTCATGTATCCGGCATATGTTCACTTCGTACATCAGAGTCGCTCCTTTACTTTATGTAGCTTTTTATATAATGCAACTTACTGAACCATATGTGTTCACAAGATGTTTGTTTATATTACAGGAAGACGAAGAGAGACAACACACCTGACGGGCGAGAAAGCCACGTGACCTAAGGTCCAGCTTATGAAATATGTCAATATGTAAAACAAAAAGAGAAAGAAATAAAAGTCCCTATAATAACTTCAGAAGTGGAATAGATACTTGTTCGTCTGTGTGTTGTCTCTTTTCGATCTTGCAGTTCAATTCGCATCGTTGAGTTAAACGCATTGCGGTCTAGAAGCAGTCATTTTGATTACGATTATTTGTATACAAAATTTAGTACGAAATATAAATATGGCCACAGGGAACAAGTTAAATGTGAAAAATGTGCAACCCGTTCGAGTTCCGAGGAAAAGACGTGCTGAAAATCCCGAGAATTCTGATGCCACATTTTCCAGCATCACGAAAATGGCCGAGATAATGGCGTCTCTAGCGGATAAAGTGAATCAAATAAATTCCTCATCGACTTCGGGTAAAGCGGGTGCTGACTCAATTCCTCCATTTTATCCGGACAACAAAACCACAGATATGAAGCGTTGGTTGGCTAAAATTGAAGAACTGCGTGAAATACATAATTGGGACGAAAACACGGTTATTTATTATACTATGAACCGATTAAAAGGTTATGCTCGAACATGGTACGACAGTTTGCCAAGTGTCAAGTTCTCGTGGATTAAATGGCAAGAAAAATTACTGGACGCGTTTCCTTCCGAAGTGAATTACGCTAGTTTGCTGCAAGAGATGATTAAACGAGAAAAACGGGCTAAGGAAACAATTTTGGAATATTTTTATAGTAAACTAAGCCTACTAAACATGTGTGAAATATTTGACAGCAAGGCAGTTTCGTGTATTATCGCCGGTATTCCAGATCAGAGTATCCAGGCAGCGGCTAAAGTTGGAAATTATGAGCACCCGGACAAACTGCTGAGATTCCTAAAAACTTTGGACGAAAAACCTCATACCGAGCGTTTGACGAAACCAATTAAAAAACACCCGGAAAAATCATATCAAGCCAACAATCAAAAAACGTGTGTATATCCGACA
This sequence comes from Chrysopilus asiliformis, assembly GCA_964034945.1. NCBI lineage: Eukaryota > Metazoa > Arthropoda > Insecta > Diptera > Rhagionidae > Chrysopilus > Chrysopilus asiliformis. Next base: position 14,781,824 of record OZ035963.1, on the reverse strand, counting down.
TCATCACGGAAATGTTTTATTTGTGGAGATCGTGGTCATTTAGCTGCAGCGTGTCCAAAGAAAAATCGTAATGTCACTTCAGATCGTAACAGCAAACCAATGACCAAGACAGATCCCAACAAACCAATGACCAAGACAGATCCCAACAAACATGTGTTAGCAACACGGCAAACCAAGGCAAGTATGAAATATTTCAAAGAATTGAAAATTAATGGAATTAGTTTTCCCGGTTTCATTGATCTCGGTTCAAATTGTAACATTATCACCTTAGATGTTTTAAATCGTTTAAATTGTCAGATTAAGCCCCTACGAAAATCCATAAAAGGGTATGGAGGCGGTTCAATACAAACGCTAGGCGTGCTGTCTGATGTTTCAACGGAAGTGGATCAGGCGAAAGCAATCTGTGACTTCGACGTGGTAGAGAATAATGTCCAAGGCGTATCTGTCATAATCGGACAACCTTTCACCGAACAGTCTCATCTACGAATTTACAAAGACGGGCAAGCTTTACGAATTTTTGAGCAGTATGATGACGTGTTACCTCAGACCATTGTTGATTTACCTCCGACTAAAATCCCGTTGTGGGCTACAGAAGCGTCTGTTATTCCTGCAAAACACGCTGTTAACGTAATTTGCCACTGCGATTTCGAGGGCGAACTATATGTTGATTCTAGTCTGCGTTTGAAAGAAAATTATGAATGTTGCGTTCCTAGATGTATTGTTAGAGTCAAAGGAAACACATGCGTTTTACCTTTAATAAACGTTTCCGATCGAGACATTATAATTAAAAATAAATCTGTTATTGCCAGATCTAAACCATGTTATGAAAAGCAGTCTGAACATTGTGGAACCCTTGCGATAAATGCCGAACTAGATCCCAAAATCCCCAAGGTGCTATCATTCAATATCGGTTCGTCCTTAACCGAACATGAACGATCAAGAGTACAGTATTTTCTTGACAAAAATAGAGACTCTTTTTCTTCAACGTTACAGGAACTTGGATGTTGCTCTGTCTCCGAACTGAAAATCGATTTGATCGACGAAACCCCGGTCACATATCGACCTTATCGAATGAGCGTCGAACAACGGCGAAAAGTACGTTCAATTGTCACCGATTTGTTACAAAGCGACATAATTCGGGAATCTGTTTCTCCTTTCTCTTCGCCCGTACTTCTTGTGAAAAAGAAAAATGGAGAAGAAAGAATGTGTATAGATTACCGAAAGTTGAACGCAAAAATAAGACAAAACAGGTTTCCATTACCTCGAATTGACGACCAATTGGATGAGCTACACGGGTATAAATATTTCTCGACCCTCGATATGGCGTCAGGGTATTATCAAATCCCTGTTAATGAAGAATCACGAGCAAAGACGTCTTTCATCACCCCAGATGGCCAATACGAATTTAAACGTATGCCTTTTGGTATCAACACGGGTACTGGAGTTTTTCAACAAATGGTTAATAAAATACTAGGTCCATTGAGAGGTACAATCGCAATCGCTTATTTAGATGACATTTTGGTTCCATCGTTAGATATTGAGCAAGGATTAGATAGGTTGGCAAAAGTGTTTCAAGTACTAAGGGAGGCGAACTTAACTCTGAATCCCGGCAAGTGCTTTTTCTTTGAAACCCGAATAAACTATCTTGGCTTTGAAATAGATGCTAATGGGATACGACCGGGCGCAGAAAAGATAAGAAGCGTACAACAATTTCCAACTCCGCGCAATATACATAATGTTCGACAGTTTATCGGATTGACTTCGTTCTTCCGTCAATTCGTAAAGGATTACGCGTCCATAACCAAACCATTGACGCGTCTAACACAAAAAAACAGTATCTGGGAATGGGGCGAAGAACAGATGCGCGCGTTTCAATTGTTGAAAGATCTTTTGTCAAAGCGTCCCTTATTGACCATTTTCAACCACAATCTTCAAACCGAAGTGCATACCGATGCTAGTCAACTTGGGCTCGCTGGTATTTTACTCCAAAAACAAACAAATGGTGTTTTAAAACCCGTGGCATATTACAGTAGGCAGACGACGAGTGCTGAACAAAAGTATCACTCTTACGAATTAGAATGTTTAGCGATAGTTGAATCCCTTCGTAAGTTTCGTACATACCTCTTGGATACCCCTTTCAAAGTCGTCACTGATTGTAATGCGATGAAAGCAGCTGCCACAAAAAGAGATCTCGTGCCACGAATAGCTCGTTGGTGGTTGTCTTTACAAGAATTTTCGTTCAACGTGGAACATCGTCCAGGGATTAAAATGCGCCATGTGGATGCGCTGAGCCGTAACCCGGTTGAAGATATTCCTCTCGATGATACCGATCATTTTACACTGCGTATCGAACAAGCGGATTGGGTCCTGGCTAGCCAGCTATCAGACTTAAAAGTCAAGCTAATTCGCGAAATTCTTCAAAGAAAACCGAACAGCGTTTATGAACGACAAATCCACAAAGATTACTGTTTGGAAAAGGAGCGTGTATACCGAAAAACAAATGGGAAAAAACAATGGGTAATCCCAGTTGCACTCAGACACCAAGTACTGCGTGCTTGTCACGACGATTTCGGGCATTTCGGTCTTGAAAAGACCTTAGCCAAACTTTGTGAAACTTATTGGTTTCCCAAAATGCGTGAGTATGTTGCACGTTATATTAAGGGTTGTATTCCTTGCATGTTTCATAAGAAACCGCGGGGAAAGCAAGAAGGATTTTTGAATCCAATTCAGAAAGTTGAAGTCCCCTTCCATACAATACATATGGACCATTTAGGACCGTTCAAAAAAAGTACTAGCGGAAAACAATATATTCTAGTAGCGGTTGAATCGTTCACGAAGTTTTCAATCCTGAGAGCCGTTAAAGATACTAAGACAATTCCTGTTATTAAGTTTCTAGACGACATGATTGACACTTTCGGAGTTCCAACGCGAGTCGTCACTGATCGAGGAACGTGTTACAGTTCCCACTTTTTCCAAAAATATTGTGAACAAAAAGGAATCAAGCACATTATGAATGCTGTTGCAACCCCCAGAGCAAATGGGCAGGTTGAGAGGTATAACTCTACTATTTTGGCATCATTGGCTACTTCCACTGACAATGACAACCAGTGGGACAAAAAGTTACCGCAGGTCCAGTTCGCCATGAATAACTCGATTCATAGCGTTACAAGAAGAACACCTTCTGAACTTCTGTTTGGGTATAAACCAAGGGCACCAGCTGATGCTCAATTATCTTCCGAAGTCCAATCTGATCCATCCTATCATCAGGATATAATTGGAATAAGAAGCGACGTAGCCGAACGTATACGAAAAGATCAGGATTCACAAAGAAGACATTATGATTCAAAACGAAAACCAGCTAAGCAGTACAAGATCGGAGATCTAGTGGTAGTCAAAAAAGCTATTGCTTCGGATGGCCAAAGTAGGAAGTTGGCACCTTCTTATAAGGGACCATTTGAAGTACGGCGCGTTCTTCCAAATGATAGGTACGTGATTGCCGAGTTGACGGGCTCACTAAGGAGTAAACGAAGAGCATTCGAGAATATTGAATCGGCTGAACACCTAAAACTGTTCGTTCAGCAAGAAGAGTCGGAGTCTGATCAAGATGAGTCTGAAGGAGGAGTGCCAGCGGACGAACCTTAATCGAGGACGATTATCTATCAGGATGGCCGAGCTGTTAGCGAAGGTAATTTTATTAGTTGACACTGGCAACCCTAAAGACATTAGTTTATTTGGGTCGTGTCAAAGTGAGAACGTCTTGATGTTTTGTCTGAGGAAATAGATGGTAAGTTGCATGTCTGATCTTTCCGTCCGTCAAGTCCGAATGTCCCGGGTCGAGTTTTCCTGTATTTCGTAATTGAATATGGTTGGGAATAGTCCCGGATTTACAGGCCATGGTGTTTGTTGTAATTCCCCTTTCTCCTGAGCGAGTTAGTGAACGCGTACGATGAGGCTGACGATGAAAGTGTCGTGTGTTCGCTCTTTCATACATGGGGAGTCCTGTGTGTTCGTTCTCCCCCATCAAAAGGAAGATCAGTGTGTACGTTCTTCTGTGAGAGAGGAGTTCCGTGTGTACGTACTCCTGTTCTTACGGCCTCATGTATCCGGCATATGTTCACTTCGTACATCAGAGTCGCTCCTTTACTTTATGTAGCTTTTTATATAATGCAACTTACTGAACCATATGTGTTCACAAGATGTTTGTTTATATTACAGGAAGACGAAGAGAGACAACACACCTGACGGGCGAGAAAGCCACGTGACCTAAGGTCCAGCTTATGAAATATGTCAATATGTAAAACAAAAAGAGAAAGAAATAAAAGTCCCTACTATTATTTATTTAACATACTATTATTTATTTAACTTACTCAGAATCTTCTTCCCATCCATTATACAACAATATTAAGTCCGACATATTTCCTTTATTCTTAAAATTTTGCATTTTTCTTAAAAAATGTAACCTTATGGATAAGTTTTCTCTCGGCATAAACTTACAGATGATTTGACAGCTAGTTACAGATACAGAATGTCAAAGTTACAGTTTGTGAATAGCAAAGTGGACTGAAAATGTAAAGTTACAGATACAGAGCAATCTTACATTTTAAGAATAGGCCCATAAATCTTATCGGTTGTAAATCCATTTTCAATATCATAATTATACATCTCATAGCGGATGAAAATAAACGAACTTCTAAATTAATTTTAATTTTTTATATTCTATCTAACCTAACAATACAAGTAAATTTTAGAATTTCCTCTTATTTTAAAAAAAAAAATACGTAAAATATTGCAACGTTTATGAAACTTTTATTTAATGTGAAATTAATTAATTGTTTATCGATTTTGAATTTCATAACGTACTGCATTTTTGAATGAGCCTAAAATCAAACTTCTGTTTCATTCTCTGTTGCAATTTTTTTTTTTTGAATATTTTTCCAATAAACCAACCCATTGATGCTGTTGCAGTTATTATTGTTTTCCCCAGCATATGCAGCACGTTTCTATTTTTAATATATCCAAACAGCTGACAATGAAATTGCCTCGCGAAATATTTATTGATCCTTCAGGAGCAATTCATTCTGCCCTGTTGAAAAGCCAATCCTGAATGCAAAAAAAAAATATAATGAAAAAAAGTTGTATAAAATCGGGACATTTGATGCTTTGCAGTATGCTTACTCCGTCGATCCATCTACGGGTAGTAAAATCGGCAGCAGTTAGTGGTTCTTCATTGAAATTCACGATGCGGGAATCTTTCGCTGACTGGGATGTCTGGGATTATCAGGACTGGGAACAATAGCGCTACAATAGAAAAGTCGGCACACCGCAATCAAAAATCATGAATGAGGATAGAGAAAATGCTATGACGATCTACCAATTTTAAAGCCACAGAAGATCTAGAGGGATGAAATTAATCTATTTGCAAGTAGAGTGAGGACGATCGAAAAATATTCACCGATAAATTTTTAATATTGCGCATTATATCAACTTTTCTTGATGAGCAGCAAAATGGGGTTGCTTTGATTTTGTTTAGGGGTTGCTTTGTTCATCACATACGTTTGCCTGGTTATCCCTGGAGCTATAAGGGGTGTTCGTTGGCGGTTTACTGCCTATAGCCACAAATTCCTTTTTATTTTTATGTTACGATGATGTCAAGCATAAAATAGTTCAATGCTGATTTCATGCAATCGAAAATACTCTCATAAATAACGTAAATAACAAGTTAAGCGAATTTTTATACTAATCCTGATGTTGATGGATATTAAAATTGTTGTTATGAGGCCAATTGATGGCATAATTACTCTTATGTCTACATAGTAACGGTTACTATGTAAATATAAGAGGAATTCAGATCAAAAAGCTACTTACCAGTAAAACTTATATTCTGATGGATTAAAAGAAATAATATTCAAAAATATTTGCAAATATTAAAATTATTAATATTGTATTTATTTTTGTATGAAAACAGTTATTTTTGTATTAGAACAGTCTATAACAATTTTGTCAATTTATTAAAACAAATACGACTTTCCAAATTTTTTTAATGGCTCAGTCATAAGTTTATTTAAACCACTTTAAGGTTTTTTTTTGTGATTATTTGAGACAATGGGTGAATAAAAAAATAGCTTTTGCTAAAACTGATATTTTTTAGCTAAAGCAGTCTGTATGCAGTCTGCATTAGCTAAAAAATATCAGTTTTAACAAAAGCTATTTTTTTATTCACATCACCCAATGAATGGAGTTTTCGGTACCCGTTTTTCAGTTTGGCGGCCATTTTTACACGTTCGATTTGCAGCTCTCTGGGTTATAGGGTCTCTAGTCGTAATTCCTATTTTATTTTTAAAACATAACAAAAGCTATAATTGCCAATCTGGCAATTATTGAAAACCCGTATGGTGATTTAATTGAACGGCGTATCAAAATTCCACTTTGAAGTCAAACTTTCCAATAAGATTTTTTAAAATTTATTCCAATCGGATTTTGATGTATGGGAGTTTTATGTAGAATCATATCCTAAATAACTTTTGTTCTTGCACTTTTTTGATAACATGTACCGTTTTTGAGATATTCGCAAAAAACGTTTTCGTTCGTATGGGGGGTACCCCCCCTAATGGTCCAATTTCGCCCATTAACGAACTTAGCCTCGCATTTTACGAAAAACGGATCCACGCAAAATTTCAAGTCTCTAGCTCAATCCGTACGCCCGCAATCCGCGCCACAGACGGACAGACGGACAGACGGACGGACGGACAGACGGACGGACGGACGGACATGCTAAATTCAACTTTTTTTATCATTCTAAACACACTGGTGTAATTCTTTTTTTTGTGCGATGACGGGATCTTTGCGTTACAAACGGTAAGGCAAAGTTAATATACCCTTTGGTTTCACCATACGGGTATAAAAAGCACATAAAAATATTCTAACTAATTGCAAAATTAAATTTTATTCAAGAAAACTTGTACTACGAAATAAAAATCAGAATTAGCTTTACTTACCCAGGAGAAAAGTGTTTCTCATAAATCTACCAAAACACGTCTCACAGCCAGTAGTGCTCAGTGCAAAAACAAAAATCAGAAGAAGCAAAATGGGGAAAAAAACTCGAAAAAAACACCACAAATCCACACGGAAATTGGTTAATCTTTTATCACTTTTCTCGGATGAGTCGAACGAGGTCGTTTGGTACATCAACGGTAGGATGGCGAAACGAGGTATTCGCCATAAGATAACCCAAGAAAGCACGAGAGGAAAACAGCCTCTAAGATCCTTTAAGGAACGAACCGACCGACCTTTTATTATTCCATCAACGTTTTTGCCAGGATGCTCGTTTCGAGTTGGCAATCCTCTGGGTAAGTGGGTGATAATCGTGTAAGTGGGACAAAATAGAGTGAAATCTGTTATTGCTGTTTTCCTGTTTCGTTTACTAAGGACTCTACTCCTCCACACGTCCCTTTATTTTATCGCCCTTCGTCGGAGTTCCCAATTGTTCCCATCCAAAAGCGATAATTAGTTCTGCTTCTACCTCTCGTGGGTGAAATTGATGGCTGTGGAAGATGTAGTGAAGAATGGCTGAGTGGTGTGGGTTGTCAGTTGGAATATCGTTGGGATTCCCTTGGGGGCTCCCGTTAGCATAGCGTATGATCAGATCATTTTTCGAAGTCGTCTTCATCCTTGTTCTGCGTTATATTGAGATATATGTGACAGACTAATGAAGTGATGATGACGATAACATGGTATTAGGGATGTCAGAGCAATGGAAACCAAGATGAATGCGAGCTGGTGGAGTACAACTTGACTCCCTTAAATGGTGTCGACATCAGGAAGGATTCACAACAAATTTTGTTGAAAATAGTCGTAAATATATAGAAATTCCATTACATCTTTCGAAATAAGTTTTCCAAAAGCAATGTGAAGTTTTACCTTGTGTTATTGTTTTGATACTAAATACGAGCAGCATATGCTTAAAAACTTTGAAAATCTGTTTTGCCACCATCAAAGTTGAAAATTAACATGAAAACGAAGACGCAGGAGACAGTGAATAGTGACGCCGTTATGCCTTACTTTAACGTTTTTATGGTGAATATTACGATGCTAACAATACCGCGGAAAATATTTGAAATTACGGGGAAATATTGGGTAGCTACTCGCACATGCAATTTGATTTCCCATTTTACTTTACTTGCTTCGTTTCCACAACATCGCACCGTATTTTCCATTCCGCGATAAGAGCATTTCTAAATAATGGTAGTCTGAAAAATGAAAAAAAAAACATCCGTTTTCTTGGAAAGTTGCCAATTTTCTGGATAACGGGCCACTGTTCTGATAAAAAGTACTGACTGCCCGGAGAGAGTTAATTTACAGCCTTATAGTTGGCTCACGACAATATGACAAGGTCTTGGTTCTGGTCCTGCTCCCGATCCCGATCAGCTTAGTCCTTTTATTCCAATTTCGGTCTCGATTCCGACTGCCAGAGAAAACTCATATAAAAACAAACCTTGTTGATATTGACAGAAAAAATGAAAGCGAATAAATTTGTGTTGAACAGATCATGAATTTAATCCATTTAAATTGCTATAAATGCAAAATTATGACATTAATACTATACATTTTAAAAAAAATATTAGGGATTTTTATGAATAGACGTTTATTAAAATCTTTTACATCTAATTTATATCGATTTGCATGTTTAAATCAATATTTGGTGTAAAATGTCAAAACAACACCAAAAGTTTTTATCAAAACATGAAATATTTGCCAAATTTTTACATTTGATACCAAAAATCTTGTTAAAGTTGACACATATTTGAGGTAAAAAATCTTGATAAACAAAAATTTATTTTTTGCGTTCAGGATTTCCCGTCTCTAATTTTGAAATTCTAACACCAGATTCGTGATCAGTGACCACGAAACCTCACTAATTTCAGTTTTTCAGAGCAACAATGGAAAAACGGATATTTGCGTTATTCTCACAAGACCGTTTTCACTTTTGTTTCTTGAATTTAGACACAAAATGGGATAAAGAATTGTGTGCATTCGCATTGCACACTTGCGGAATGCTGCCCCTGTAACTGACTAAAAATGAAATTATAATCAAGTAGTGGTCTAATTATCCGCCGCAGGGGCTAGAAAATAATATGGCGGTATCATTTTGTTAATCGTATAACGCCAGTTTTCCAAATCCAATTAAAACCTATTGCATTATTATTTCAGGAAACGAATTTAAAAATATCAGTGGTTTTTGTTAATTTTTTAGGCCGATGTTTCAGATTTTAAACAAAATAATTCCTTTTTTGCAAAATATTGAAGGGGAGAAGTATTTTTCCGCAGCAACACTTCCATCAACCACTTTCTTTCGTTTGGAGTTTTTCGTCTAAAGCTGGATCCACATTACACGATGTACGGGGTACGAGGTACGAGGTTTCTGGTTTCCTCGTACATGGAACTGTATCCACACTGCACAGGGGTTTGCTCATTCATGTTTTGAGTTTCGTGATGAACGCTGACATATTGCTAGCAGTGGCGGCGGTTTTATGTGTAAAAGAAAAATCAAAACTTACCAAACGTAAAAAATGGCTCTCTAAATATTCTTTACTTTTTATTTTACATACGCAAGGAAAACTTCCGTAAAGTTCAATAAATTCTAATACAAATTCTTTTGGAAAATTACGAAAATCCGCTATTTCGAAATACCACTACGTCAATGGAAAACCCCGAACTGTTCCATCCACACCTACGATGTTGCCATGTACGGGGTTACCACGTACGAGGAAATTCAAACAGCTTCTGATTTTACTCACTAGGTGAAACCATGTGTAAATTTCCCATCCAAACACTTGGGGCCTTACCAATGACCCGTGACTAACTTAGTAACAGCTTTTGGTGTGTGCGAAACGGGCTATTTGCTTGCTAATTTCGGTTCAAATCCTAGTTTTTATTGAAAAGTTTTAAATTCGCTGTGATAAATGTGTGAAAACTTACTAGAATTAGCAAGCAAATAGCCCGTTTCGCACACACCAAAAGCTGTTACTAAGTTAGTCACGGGTCATTGGTAAGGCCCTTGATGTTCGGGGTACGTGCCAACCTCGTACCCCGTACATCGTGTAGTGTGGATCAAGCTTAAAGTGTCATCGCAAACCAATTATTTCTTTGCATATCATATTGTTGTCATTTTTCGTTTCCATTTCTCCTCAACATTGTGGAATTAGATGTAGAAAAGGAATTAAATGAAGCGTCATATTTTTCGGAGAAAAAAATAAACATACACAGAAACAAATTAAAATATGAGCCGCAGTTTTACTTGTACCTGAAAGTGTGCAAATTCTATATCATTGTAGGTTGATTTTACGCCATTCCAAGAGAATCGGTCAATGACATTTTAATAATAGATATTTTGTCACTAAATAGTCATTCCTACATTTTCGGCCATCTTGTTCCCTTCATTGAACCTCTTTATATCGCCGTCGTAGTTATAAAATGTCTTGTCTAACTTATTCCATATCGTTTCGTTTTTGAAGTAGTGTAAATGAGACTTAAGATGTTATGAAACCTTCCTTGAGGACGGCATATCCCACCTCGTGGTGCTAAGAAATGTTTGATGAACCGGCATTTTTTTCAAAAAGTTTTGATGTATTCTATTTATTCCTATTATTTCCTCACGGAAATTGATTTTCTTAATTTTGAACCAATTTTTTTATGCCGGGACTTTTTTTTCCTTTTTTAAAATCAGTTTTCCACTACAAACTTTGTCAGCAAAGAAAAAATATGCGGCATTAATATCCAAAACATTCTTAATAAATATATGTTTTTTTTTAATATATCGGTGTATAAATTAGTGATTGAATCATGTGTGTACTTTTCTATACGTGAACGTGTAAAATGAAAACTTGCAATTCATTCATTTCCCTTTTCTAGTTTTATTTGTTGGAAATTTTAGCATTTCCTAAAACTTTCGAAGCAATTTTCGACAAAACATGTATATTCAATTAGCCTTGATGTAAAAAAGGGTCTAGTGAAAGAGTTACGTCTTTTGAATGTAGGCGTACGTTACATTTTAACTATACGTGATATTAAGATACTCGCATAGTCAATTTCTAGATATAGTGGAGATTAATTATTAAATTCGTAATGTGTATGATTTTTTTTTGTTATTTATTTCAGAGATGCAAACCAAAAGTTTTCTGACTGTGGTTCGGTTTTTGTTTAAGCATGAATTGGATTTCTACTTTTTGGTTTAGGTTCCTAATATTTGAAAATCTTAGAATTTAAAAATTCGAGTCTGGTTTTGGTTTCTAAGCGTGTGATTACACGAGGATTCACTTTGAGGCGGCACGTCATTCGTGAGGGTGAGGACGCAGTGGGGAGGGAAATCAAAAAGAGCGAACGAAGTTTAGATTCACTTAAAATTATCGGTTGCAAACCGGTTTGTGTCTCGTTGTGCTTTTATTGGTCATTTCGTTGTTTGCTGTGGAGTCGTGCGCATCTGAAAATTCGGAGTTTTCTTCTTCAGATTGGCACAAAAATAGAGCCGTTGCTGATGAAGCATATAATAAACTTGTTACTGCAATTATTATATGATCCATATATGATCCATATTTTCATTAAATTTAACAAATTTCACTGCAATCATTTTACAACTGAGTTAAATTTTGAGGTTATTTTCATCCCAATGTCTTAACGTCAAAAAGGCGAAAGATTTTAGCGAATGAAAAAGGCGAACCGTGTGCACACGGCAACAAAATGAGGAAAGACGTGCCGCCTCAAAGTGAATCTTCGTGTAATCACACGCTAAGACTTCAAACATTTGGTTCAGATTTTGGTTGACCATAATTTCAATGGTTCAGTGGTTTTTCATTTTTAGTTCTTATTTTTTTTTTGCTTTTTCTAATAATATTAGTTAGACTTCTTAAGATACAGGGCACGAAAAAGATGTTTTGGGCACTAAATTAACATAGGTCCTAGACTCCAAATTTGGTCGATAATCTTATAATATAATACAAGCAATAATTGTATATTTTCATGTTTTTTTTTGTCTCGAAAACGGCTCTATAAATTTTGATGAAATTTGTTTACTTATAGTTTTCGGGAACAAAAATGCAATTGCACTAGGTTCCATCTACGGGAAAATTTATTCAGGTCTTGTAAAGATAACGCGAATAACACATGGATCAATAAGTCCCGAGACTAACCCAGAGATGACGCTCGTAGTAAACCAGTAACCACGTCTTTCTAGAGTACTAACCTTTGCTTGAAACGTGTCAAAATTTTAAGTCGATCGGACCAGAAACAGCTGAGTTATCGAGGTTGGAGTAAAGTCGTTTTGTAGTTTGTTTAAAAAATGGAAAAAACCGAGTTTCGTGTTCTGATAAAACATTGTTTTTTAATGGGTAAAAACACCGTGCAAGCGAAACAATGGATTGAAAAATGTTACCCGGACTCTTGTCCATCAAAAGCAACGATTTGTCGGTGGTTTGCCGAGTTTAAACGTGGTCGTACCGACACAAATGACGCGGAACGCTCGGGTAGACCTGTGGAAGCCGTTACACCGGAAAATGTGAGTGAAGTGACAAAAATTATAATGAAAGATCGTAAAGTGAAGCTCCGTGAGATTGCTGAGATAACACAGATATCATATGGAAGTGCATTTACTATCCTTCATGAAAAATTGAGCATGAAAAAGGTTTTTTCCAAGTGGGTGCCGCGATTGCTTTCGATGAAACAAAAACAGCAACGAGTCGATGATTCAGAAAGCTGTTTATCGCTATTTACTCGCAATAAAAAAGATTTCTTGCGTCGTTACGTGTCCATGGACGAAACATGGATACATCACTACACTCCAGAGTCGAAGCGGCAGTCATCTGAGCGGCGCACAGCTGGCGAAAGCCGTCCGAAGCGTCCGAAAACGCAGCAGTCAGCTGGCAAAGTCATGGCGTCAGTTTTTTGGGATACGCATGGCGTGACGATTGTTTTACCCTAAAAGGTGATTATATTGATGAATAAAAAAAAATTTTGCAAAAAAAATGTTGTTTTCATTGTTAGTCTCGGGACTTATTGATCCATGTGTTATCTTTTCTATCATTTTTACTAGAGAGAAATATCTTTGGGGCGTCTCTGGGATTGCGAATCGCAAATATTTATTTATTTATTTATTTATACATCAACAGGTATAAAGCACCATCTGACAAAATATGTGAATACATAATCAATTTTTATAAATTCGTTTTTTAATACAACTTTTGGTTAGGTTGAAGTCAAAAAAATCATAATATTCGTTAAATATAATAGACATGGACGAGATTGGTTCAGAACGACCATAATTTGTTCTATGAAAGCCATTATAAATAAGATCATTTTTAGTTCGAGTGCGTAAATATGAAGAAAGGTGTTGCAGAGATCACGCGAATATCCTGTATTCCATGTTTTCAGATAAATTAACATTAACGCTTTCGCTCCCACGGTCCTCTCCAGAGGACATTTTGAAATTGACAGGCGCGAAAAGTTTTATAGGGTGTTCCAATGGCTTGGACCGATGTTAACAGAAAATAAGACAATATTATTTGTTAAAATTTTTGTTTTCCTTATTGAATCATGTTATTTGGCACATGACAATTATGTGTGTAACATAATATCGCTCAAATGTTCACCAAGGCTTCGGCGGCAAAACATTGAACTAGAGACTTGAAATTTTGTGTAGTTGCGTTTCTCGTAAATAGCAAGTCTAAATTCTTAAACGAGCAAAATCGGACCATTCCTTCCCTCCGCCCCCATACATCCGAACCAGTTTTTCACAATTTTCTCGAAAACATTGAGTCGTATTCAGAAATCTATGTAGGTAAAATGTATTTAGAATATGATTTCATATAACTTATGTATACATCAAAATCCATTTGGACCACTGCTTCTCCCCTCCTCAATACAAATCGAATACTTTTTTCTATGTTTTCGAAAACCGTATCGAAAAATTTCTAAACACAAAATGTGTTTACAATATGATTTTACATAATCGTTCCATACATCAAAATCCAAATAGAGTTTTTCATAAAAATTTTGTCTGCTTTGATTTTTCATGAAAATATTAGTTTTCTCGTTTTTTTCGGAAAGTTAAATTTTTCGGAAAATCGTTACGATAGTGCTTTTACTGCCAACAAACAGAATTATTCCATGGTATCCTTTTTTTATTCCATGGTACCAGAGGGCCATTTCCATAACGAGACAATTTTTTACTTTGTTCAATCTTTCATCAATTCCCAAAAGGTCAGATTTTATTTGCTTGACAACGATTTTCAATGCCACGACGAAAATTCCATTATTCTTAGCGGTTTAAAATGTAGAAATGTTTTTCTTTGCAGGATGTTATGTAGTTTTCTTTAATATTTCTAAAAAAGTGCTAGTAGAAAACAGGAAATTCAAGATAAATTATATCAAAAACCACGTGAATTCTTCATGTGCCCGTGGGACATCATTTTAGGTCATGGTAAATCTTCAGATTTATTTTTTCTAACCAAAAACCAAAAATAGTACAGAATCAAAATTAATTTCTAAATTATATTTCAATATCGATTTCGTATTCAACGATGAACAAATGATAATTTCGTAATATTTTTAGAACACAACGCGAACAAGTTTCTCTTCAGCCGCCATTAAATCTTATATCGTGTGCTTCAGCTGATATTTCTGTGGCTTAAATTTCTTTGCCTTTGTAAGGGATTTTGTAATTGCTTCTCGTAGATGACATGAATTGCACTTTATCTAATGTTGAACTAAGTTTGGTTAAACCATAATTATGGATTCCAAACACACACACACTTAAGTAAACCATTGGCAAAAGGATATTCGTTGAATTTGTCGTGTCGTCCTAAAACAGTCAGTGATCATTTGGTGCATGTGTCGCTTTTAAAATTTCCCTCAATATTTTCAACTTTCTTACTTGATTCGCCTGACTTCCAAAATGATATTAAACTGGTATATAAACCGAATGTGGTTTAAAGTTTTTCATTTTTCGGCTCCATCTGAATACGAAGGAGAAAATTTAATGGGAAAAAATTCTCTCGATTGAATTTTAAAGTTGCGTTTGGAGTGGAAAACACAACCTTCACCAATACTTTTATCACTTGTTAGCAACCACCACAAACGATACTATCATTATTAAGCTTTGTTCGAGTTTAATGAAACATTCAGGATGCCATCTGTCGCCTTGCGGGCGTAAATGGAAAATTGTTAAATAGAAGTTATCTTACTTTCATTCAATACTCTAACAAAAAATCAAATTTCAAGGAAAAATAATTGTTTCGTGCTCAACAGTTAAATAGATTGATAGGATATCCGACTTTTGGGGTATTGTTTTTGAACTATTTTTGCCGTTTAAATACGGAAGTTGTGCAATTTCCGGCCCATTTACTTGTTTTAGGAATAAAATTTAAAAAGGAGAAATTTTGCAAAAAGAAAATATCCTAAGGTATATATATATATTTAAGGAAATTCAATACTAATCTTGAGACGGTATTTTTTAGAGTTCCGTTCAAAAATATAAAAAGGATCCTTCAAAATATGAAGACTTTGTTTTTATCCTCATAACTTGGAAAAAATCTAATAACAGGTCGATTTTAGAATTAAAACCCACGTCTAGACAGAAAATTTCAAAAAAATCGGGCACACAATTTGCGGGTTATAGGGTGAAATAATGTATTTTGGGACGAGGTGAAAAATTTTGGTGAAGGAGAATTTTTTTTGGCCAGATCTGTACAGCGATTTTTGTGCAAAAGGTGATAAGTGATAAAAGCCGTGATAACAATAAAGACACAAATTCATGTCAATGTATGCTTGTTTGCATGCACCTGTGTTGGTGAGATTTTATTGGAAAGTCGACTGGAAATTTCCCTCGAAATTTGTATATGGTCACACTAGCTGTGCTCTTCACTTTGAACTGTCACTGACGCACCGAGATTTTTCGAGGGTGGCTGAGTTTTGTTTTGTGTGTTGAAATTTGTAATACGCGAATTCCTGTCATATTAGATGTTTCTCCTCCATCGCTATAAAATAAAATCAAAACTTCTTCTGTAAAAAAAACCATTTTGTGTAAATATAAGCCGCAATAAATTGAATTTGAACTTGAATTAAATTCAATGAATTTCAATTTTTGTGTGTTGATTGATTCTCGAAAAAATGTCACAAATTAATGTTAAAATTGTTAATGTTTAGGTTGCTAGGCCAACGGCGGAACAACGGCTGCTTCTCATAAATTTAGTGGAGAAGAACTTCTCTGTTTTGCACCGCCGTCTAGCCCCCAACGCACAAGCCAACAAACAGCGTGTTTGGGAAGAGATAACTTCATTTATCACGGGAAAGATCACGGGAAAATTATCACCTTTTGCACAAAAATCGCTGTACTGAATTTTTTCCCTAATTTACACCTTTCTGTAAAACTTCAGGTCGATACGTTGCTTTCTATGATTTTTTGCTAAAAATCGAAAAAATAGGGTGATTTCAATGGTCCAAATTACCCCCTAAATATATAAATAAGTCACTATAAAAAACACGTATCCCTTATTTTCCGACCCTACGTTTAAATCGCAGAGGGACACCTGAGTACGTTTGCTTGAGTACGTTTGTCACACTAATTTTCGCCATTTCGAAAACACCTCACCTCCCCCCTCTCACCTCCCCCCTCTCACCAAGCCCTCATAGTCATCCCCCTCTTGAACATCGTTTCCACGATTTTCGGTATAGATTTAATACTACCGTCACCCTACTGTACTCTCCCCCTGAATGTGTGACGTATATTATGGGCAGCTCGTAACCATAAACAAGTATATGTTTGTGTCCTAACCTTAAAAGAAACCAGCTTTGATTGCTTGAAAATTTCCCAATGGTTTACCAAAAACGAGCGACATTTTCTTGTTATTTTCTTGCCACTTTTACGACTTGTAATATATACAAAAGATGATGATTAATGAACATTAACCCTTTAGCCCTTTATACTCAGTTTACAACACCAAAGTCATGACTTCCTATATATGATAAATGAGAATATCCTTTTAGCCACATTCCTTTATTCTTTGACTCAAGGCCTTTAGTATTCTGAAGTCTCCTGTCTAAATTTTACACAAAATTTGCCCCAATTTTATTCCCCACACCCCGAATCCATATTTCCACCACTAACATTTACACGACATCTTTGACTATTATAGTACATAATAATAAGTAAAAAATATTTCGTTTTACGTTCGCCAATTTTCATCTAATTAAACTTTTAATCTTTTGTGAACGTTAAAAGCTTTGTGTGCCTTTTATGATTCGCGCCTGGATTTAATTGCTTCGTCCTTAATTGATTGAATCCTTGAATCATTTCTCTTCTCATTCTTTGATTTTTCTTCTTTTTTTTTTGTTTTTTGGCGTTTTCATTTAATTTTTTCGCTTTAATTTTTTTTAAATTCGTTCCATTGGCATCGCTATAAGAACGTTTCCTGCACAAAAGCCCAACTAACCTGCTATCAAGTGACTCTTGGCTGGATTTTAATGGCATACGGGCGTTAATTCATTGCCTTTAAATGGTTTGGAAGGACTCAGTTCCACTTTTACATCCATTAATCTATCTATCTGTGCCTTCAAAATTTGGCATTCGTCCATTACTGGAATTATTGAATTGAAAATGATATTTAAAAATTGATATATTCGCGTTATATATAATTAGATATGCATTGATGTGATTATTTTGTAGAAAAAATTGACTAAATTATAATAAAAATGGAAAGATTTAATAAAAAAATTGAATAGTAAAAAACTGTCTCCAAAATAAAAATCACACTCCTAATTTATTGAATTTTCATATTGAATTTGTTGCCTTTTTCATTCCATTTTCCATCTGCTAACATTTTTCTTTAAATACAGTAGAACCTCGATTTTGAAGCATTAATCTAGAACCTGAATCGTACGTCGATGCGTCCGTCATGCGTCCGTCCGGTTGACAGTTCGATGCGGTGACAGTTGGGTACGGCAACGAATCTGGAGTTAATTCATTGTTTTGCACTTCTTCTATTAGTTTATCGTCGAAACAATTACTTTCAATTTGTTCCATACCTTAATCGCTTAAATCGTAAACAAACTATTTTGCGAAATGACATTTCCGTGCGTTGCCGCATGTAAAAGTAGAAAGTCGACCTACTCTATGCGGTTGCTGCATCGGAAAACGTATTATTAGGGGAGTACTCATAGCAGCCCGTTGATTTTACTCGAACTGTCAACGTGACGGACGCATGACGGACGCATCGACGTACGATTCAGGTTCTACCTTTAGGTTTACGGGTTTCTTTTGAGCCTAAAAATTAAAACATACTCCGTTCTGTCAGTTTATGAACGTGTAAGACGTGCTTTCAGGTTATGAACGCTTTCAACGGCGAATTAAGGCGAACATTTAACAAAAAATGTTAAAAAATGTTATATGTGGCTCACCGTACGGCTGTCAAAATCATATGAAAAACAAATGACGTTTAGAACAACAAAGTTTGCGGAATTGTATGTGGAGGACAACTTTGTCGCCGTATTCTGTCGTCGTAAGTGTTGTATCGGGCCAATTGTATTCCGGCCTTTTACCCATAGTATTGGATTTATCCGTACGTCACAATATTCGTTTTTTTTTATCTGCCCCCATTTTCCCTGGTCTAACTATACGCTTAATTGCAATTTTTTGTGAGCTATTTTGTTTTTCACATCTTTTTTTCCGAAACTAAGGCCCCTATTGTGAGCTTCGTCAATCGATCGTTGAAATGTCAAATCGAAAAATCGGTATTGCGGTCATCGATTTTATCGTTCGTGAACGATAAAATCGTTCAATTGGGAACGATGACATTTGTTTGATCGTTCGGTGAAGTTTATGTCAAGTTAGCGATCGGTGAAGTATTGCAATTACTTTTTTTTTATCAAAATTAGAGGCTAATAATAAAATGGAAGTATTTGTACACATTAGGAAATTATTAATGAGAAATATCTTGATCAAAAATCCAATATAAAAATTGGTTGAAAAAATGAAGATAAATAAGACCAAAGTGGTATAAAAATAATTTAAATAAAAAATGAACTTAAAAACTGTTTTATTCACATAGATTTGAAATATTGGTCAATTCAAAGAACTCAACATTCGGTGTTTAATATTTTCGCCTTGACGTTGGTTTGTAAAACCGTCTTCTGGTGTAATTTCGCTCATATCGCCATTGTCATCCACCTCCTCTAGTTTTAAGGGAGCTTAATATTGTATTTTCTGCGTTGAAGGCATTTTTAAACATTAAAATAACTTCAACAATGTGAATTCCCAAACGTCAAACACTAAAAAATTCACAATAGCGATTGCTTGAACGATGAACCTTACGCAATACCAAATTGTTTTTCGATCGTTCCGGCCAACGATGGTCGATCGAATAGATATCGATAACCGCAATAGGCCCCTAAATATCGCAGAGGAAAGTCTTGTGTTGATCACAACTGATAATTTCATTTTAAATGTAAGATTTTCCACATTTTTTTTTATAAATAAAAATGGAGCTTAGAAGAAGATCTTTATATGCCGAAGCACAGGTCAGATGGTTGGACCGAGAACAGGAAGTGTCCCTTTATGTTATCTTTAAATCTTTGAGGGGTGTAATCGGTAATCGGGAGGGAAAACATGGAATGGTAAGTTGTTCCAAAGTTTTGTTATTTACTGGATAATGGAATTCCTAAATTAATGATTAACTTTTCACCTGCTTTTTTATTTTATTGGCTTCTTTATAACATCTAAAATCAAAAAAATGATCACAGCTTGTAAAACAAATTACCCAAATTATCCCGACTTTCAAACGCTAACTGTTTATAATTCCCATTAAAAATCGGTTCCGTGCTTAAAACCATTGAAATTTTGATATCACAACAATTGAAGAAATGGCAACCACACTTGATACTGATTATTGCGACAGTTTTTTTTGCGTATCCTGCATACTTGAAACGACTACTCCTTTTTGATATTCACAATTCACATGTTATTCAGATTATAATCCACTTCCACTCCAGTTCTGGATAACAAGAGTACAAAAACATTTCCGGACAGGTAAAGCGTTCGTGATTCTTTCACTTTTTCACTCACTTTTTACGGTTTTGTATTTTCATCAATTCGTTTTCCCTTTTAAACATTTTAACAAAGCAACGGACATGAATACGGGAACTTTTTTACAAATTCACAAACAGACAGATAGTGTCCTAGCACCACTCAAAAACATTTTTTTTCTACCTTCGTCTTTCTTCCTTCTCCATGGTTCGTTTTAATATCCTGAAGTTTATGGGGACATTATGAAGCACGAACTGGATTAACGTACGGACGGGCACTTGAGGATATTCGGGCAGCGATTGCTCCTGAATTAACCACAGCAGGATTCTTTTTACTGGGATAGGTGTAGGTCCATTTAGTATTCAAGAGCTCTAGAATTAGGGGGAAGGACTAACAAAAAAACGTACTCGGATAATGGGTGACCGCATCATAGGGCAATTTGTTTTAACCGTTGTGCTTGGAAAGATATGAAAAAGTGTTGACAATTAAACAAGGATTTGAAAGACTATCACTTGAACATCTGGCAAGTGTCGGTGGGATTTTTAAGAGATATAATACACGGTAAATACTTTTTAAAGTCACCATAAAAGAGTTAATTAGGGGGGAGAATTTTAATATTTCAGGGATATGAATTGGTCGAGTTCAATGTTTTTATTGTACCTATGAGGATTTAGAGATAGAAATAAAGCTGTAAAATGTTTAGTGACTGATAAATTTTAAGTGTTTTTAAAAGTATAAAACTTGGGAAAGGATTATTTACATTTTTATACTCTATATGTGATTTTTCAAAAAAATTTGCCTCCAGAGTAGATTTTTCAAAAAAAATTCGATGCATTACTTTTTCTTATGTTTTGATAGTATGTGAATTTTAACCTGAAATTTAACCCTTTACTGCATCGCATATGCTTTATAATATGCTTACTCAAATGATCGTTTTAGAAAAATTTGAGTGTCGGCAAAATTCGTTTCTACACAGAAACAGTAAATCTATAAAAGCCACAAAAAAATCCAAGAAAATATCCCAAATAAAAGCAAGAGCGAATTTTCAGTAAAAAAATTCATACACGGTAAAAAATTTAAGGATTTATTTGAATAAATTTTTGTTACATTTTGCTCATTTTCGTTATAATAAAGGTAAAATAGTGGAATTTTTGGTGTTGGATATTTTATATTAACAAAAAAATAAGCTAAATAAACTATGAATTTGGTATTTAACACATGGATTTTACCGTTATCCCGAATTTAAAACTATTTCCATTTTAATGGGAAAAACCATTTAAATCCATTATTTTAATGCTAGAATTTTAAGGTATTTTTTCAGAAATCACCATTTGATTTTCCTTTAGAAACCGAATTTTCAATGAAATGGGAAAATACATCCAAGAAAGGGTTAAGCGCTAATATTCAAGAACTCGTATCGTAACTTTTTTGTAATACGGCCCGCAGTCTGGTGTAAAAAACTCAATGTCCCTTGGTGGACCACCGAACAGTTTGACAGCCCTATTCTACACTTAGCAGAATTGTCTCTTACTCAAAATCCCCACCATGATAAATCTATATGATCTGCAATATAATTATCAAATTCTCTGAAATTTCTTTTCTAACTTCCTCTATTAGGATTTTAGATACTCAACACTAAAAATAAAAACTCTATAGAAATCCCAAAGCACTATAAATCTCTCTGTCACTGGGTGGAAAATAAAATTAGAATTAGCTGAATATGACACGAGTGGGAAATTTATTTTCAAAAGTAAATAAATAAATAACGTAACGATAATAAAAATAAAAAATTGAATGGAATGAAACGGAATCAAGTATAGATACTTTTATATAAGAGCGAATATCCTTGAAGGCATTAGAATCACGAACGGATGGCCAATCCTCTTCGGTGTCATCAAGTTGAGAAGTGTATTAAGAGTTAAGGATGGGCCTATTCTATATTTTTGACACGTACTTGTGTTTTGATATTTCGATTGTGATGGTGTGGCAAATATTTGCTCCAAGCTCTCGCAATTTTGTCACGAATTCAATAAATGCTTAAAACACGAACGTAGCAGAACCAGAGCCCCGAATTATATCCTTCGAATGTATACCAACCGAAATCCTTCAGCTTAACATCATTCAATCCATCCATAGAGAGAAAGATGACAACCAACAGATACATATATTCATATATAACAAAATAATTTTACTGTACAAACTCACATATAAATCGGCATCTATGTTTATATGGCCAAGTGTAAAATATTCGTAGCGGTACAAAAACATTTTGACAGCACTGATGACAATAACAGTCCCATTTTGCCAGGACTTTTATATATGACTTGAGTTCTGTACACTTGATCGTATTTCGTTCGATATAGACCAGCCCAATGTTCGACAGATGAACGGAAGTGGAAGATTACTGTAGTCAAGTGCGTGTTTCAAATAATCTCTGACTGAATATAACAACACGTAGTCGATTTGCCCAAGGATGGGGGGTTGGGGAGGAAAACTAATTCATGAAAATCAGTCACGTTGAATGAGTTTTTCCCCACTTTTCATACTAGAAAAAAGAAAACACAGCATCAGTGCTCAAATAAAATCGTATAAAACGAATTGAAAAAAAAAATTGGTTTACCTGATTGTCACCCAGATCTCGTCCGGAAGATTGTAAATATTTTAAATATGTCACGAAAATTATGTTTTATCGGTGGAAAATGATTTCAGCGCTTATCCGCTTTTTGTATTCGAATTTATGTAATTAACCGTTTCGATACGGCTTTTCTCTGTAAACAATTGCAAATGGGTAAGCCGATTACCATTGTTTGAAATATGTCTATGCAACGAAACTGTTATATCCGTTAAAATGAGGTTTTCTTTGCTGGGATCAATTAGTGCTCATTGCTGGGATATTTTCATCTCAACAGTTTTCAAACTGATAGGTCCCGAGTCATATTGCACGGGAATATTTCGTATGGCTCGGCAATATCATGAAAAAAAACATAATATACAAATAATAGATGATGTATGCAACGTAAAAAACTTACCTTTACTTTTCAGTAACAGCACTCAGAAAAATTTCGTTCATCTAAAAAAATACTATTACTTTTAAGATGAGCTCTTTTTTATAAGAACCAAGAAAAACTCCATAAAATACAAGAAAAATCATTTGGTTTATGAAAAACTTCATTTTAAAAAAAAGTATTTCATAATTTTTAAGATCGTTTCATATATCCTAGTACCAGAGGCCTTATTACCGAACACGATACGATTAGTTCGTATCGTACATTCAATGTTGTTGTTAGTGTTTTACACTAACAACAACATGGAAGTTACGATTCGAATCAATCGTATCGTGTTCGGTAATAAGGCCTCAGGAAGACCGAGCCATGCTCGGCGACCTCAAAATCCTACTTTTGCTGATTTTTGGGGAAAAACTAAATTCACATTATCTTTACAGAGCTTTGCCAGAGTTTTTAAATTCCTGACCTAGAAAGCTAGAACTAACGCGCGATAACAAAATTTCATAGAAATCTGTTGAGTGGTTATTGAGTAATCGCTGTCACCGATTTTTGAAACGCTGTTTTGAGACACCAGGTGAGGGGTATCGAGGGGAGGGAAAAGTCAGGTTTGTAGTGAAAAAATCGAAAGCCCTTAGCCCCCTTAGTAATACTGTAAAGTTTCATTAAAATTGGACCACCCAATTTGAAGATAACAGGCTAGGGGTATCGAAGGGGATTTTTCTCAGAGGTGAGACCTATCTAGATCGGTTTTTTGTCCCCGAAAATCCCTAACCCCCAAGTTTCGTGAAAATCGTTAGGTGGGTTTTCGAGATGGTTTGTGCAGACAGACAGACAGACAGACCGACATTCCTCGTATTATATTATAGGATAGGATATAACTTTTTGCATTGAAATTTTTTTTTTAAATAATGAAATCAAAGATGAATTTCCATAGGCTTTACGCAGGAATAAACATTATTTTTATAGAAAATTTCATAAAATTGGTGAAAAAAATTTTGCTTTGCGATATAATTTGTACAACGAAAAATATTTCATGGTTAGCAGAGATGGGAAACGTTAACGAAATAACGTAACGAAATATTGTTTTTCCAGTTTTTTCCTCAAAATTGCGTAATAACGTTACAATAATGAAAACCAAAAATAAAATATTTCGTTTTTTCGTTATTCTTTGCTTTATTTAATTTTTTTTTGGGAAATGTTCATCAAGTATAAACCCCACAGACCTACCTACTGCATAAAATATAATTAAAAATATTGGGATAGTATTATTATTCATATTTTGATTCTAAATCGGTTTTGGCGAGATTCACTCTATTCGGAATAAACATATATTTTAAGGCGTTTCATTCCAGAATGAATCTATTTTCAACAGTTTCAGAAACTATGCATTAAAAGCTATTTCTGATGCTACTAATAAGTTTCGAGGAACCAAGTTTTATTTGATGGAAAGAAGTTTTGTTTGGGATAACCCACAACTTTTTGCTTGAAACAAAATTTGTTTCCCTCAACTACAATTGATTCCCCTAAAATTGAATATAAAAAAGCTTTATAGAATATAAAATTTCCTTACATTTTTTGCTTTAATGGTTTTCACGTACATATCTCTAATGGTTCTCAAAATATTTAAGAAAAGTCAAGTTTTTTGAAAATTTCTCGGAAATTATGCACTTTTCAGAAAAAATTTATACAACAAACTTCAAAGAAAATAAAATTTTCGTAACAATTTTTACGCATATTTCACGGTTCTCAAGATGTTTGAAAAAATATTATATTTTACATATTTTTTTTGCAGAAGAAAGTTTTGTGTTGATCACAACTGATATTTTTAAATCGGAGTAATTTTTCTGTCTATTCAAAACATTTTCTGTCCTTCATTTTGGCCAATTTAAGTTTAAGGCGACCGTCAGACAATTTAACGAAATAAATTGAAATATCCAGCAAGGGTGTAACAAAAGACATTCTCAAGTTTTCGTGTTATTAATAAAGCTAAATGTGGTTTACACTTTCGGTGAAGAAAATTTGATCTCGAACAGTTGTCAAAGGACACATAAGACTCTCAAAAAATCTTAGCGAAAGGGAAAACCTAAAAATTGTTGGAAAATGAGAAGAAAATTCTCTGCCACCTCTACTATTCGTTTGTTTGTCGCTAAGTTTTTGAAATAGGTGAACGAAGCGGCGCCTACATCAGTGAATATATACATATGTATAATATCAAAAAATAAGAACAACAACAGAGCAGTTGGAAAATGGGGAAAAAACGGTTCACAACTGAAATAAGGATTTTCGTTACCGTTTGCCTTTCTTTCCCTTGAATACACAGCCCCAAGTTGTTCTCAATGGAGCAAATAAAAATATCCTCACATTTAGTTGTCCTGAGGGACATGCCATCAAGGACATAAAAAGAGGAAATGTGGTCAACTTTCACACTTGAATAAAGTGGTCTCCAGAGATCGGTGGCATGGCCAATTTGGCTGCTTGAGAAAATATATTCATAGCTCCTTCGCTGTACTTGGGATAAAGTTCCAAAAGACGATTTATTATTTGCCTGACTGGTTCTATCTTAAGCGTGTAGTTAGTGCAGAAGCATAAGCTCCTAAAGACCAAAAGCAAAATACACAGAGAAAAAAAAAACAACAAAAAAAATATTACGAAAAGCAAGGGAAAAGTCGTATACCCTCGTATAGAGATGGAAATTTTTCAACGGACAACGTTAGGACGAACGAAAAACGGACGGATGGAAAATCTCCCCAGAGCTAAGATGTACCCAAGCGAAAAACAAAAGCATTTTCACTTTTATACGTGTTTGGGCAGTTGGACCAGAGAGCTGGAAATGACAGTCTTGCGTACAAATGAGGCGCACATTTTCTTTTGGACATAAGATATGTATTGGGGGGAAAATGAATTTTTAAATTACTCAATTATATCGAAATTGTTTACCATATATTCGAAATGAATATCATTTTGGTTGACGATTTCGAATTTCCATCCATCGATATCTGTTTTCAATAATTTCGTTTTTTATATTCATTTCAGATGTTTTCATGGTTTTTCATCGAATATCAAATGAGTTCTAATGTTTCAGAAAAGGGATCAATTGTTATAGTGACATAATTGTTAACATATAAGCAAAATTGAATGGCTCTACGAAAATACTTCAATTTATGTGAAATGGTATTGAATTTTATTAAAAAATGAAAAAAAAATCTTTTTTAAAGAAAGACGCAGTGATGGAAACATGCATAAAAAACCGGGGTGGTCGGAATAAAATTTCCAGCATGGAAAACATCTTAAAAATTGAGAACAGTTTTTTCACACGATAAACTCCCGTAAATATAAAAGACTAACTTGCATACTCGTCGTTGCCGGGTTAAAGTTTCTTTGCATAAGTTTTTTTTTGTCAAAAAAACCGAAATTACTTAAAATGTTTGAAAAAATACTGTTTAGGACTTCCGTTTCGAATTTGGAAATTCTAACTCACCCCTCGTTTACTCCCTTCTGCGACCTGTTGTCCCACTGCGGTAATCAAAAATTTGGGCAACCCTCTACCCCTTTTGTGTAAAGTTTTTGTAGTCCCACAACCCTTTGTTGACCGTCGGTACTTTTAAGTACCACCAACTTTAAATCTTTATATTTTTTGCTTATCCACAGGCGTAAATACCACCCCTCCATAAAATTAGTTCATGTCTTTTTTTTAAATGCTTTCTGGAACCATTTTCAATGAAAAAAGTCATGGTTATTGATTTATTGTTGTTCACGTCCTGGTCCACAAAGGGTTAAAACTGAAATTCTTATAAAATACTAGCTTGCATACCCGTCGTTGCCGGGTTAAGCTTTTTGTCTAAGTTTTAGAATACGAAGAAAACCGGAAAGAACTTAAAAACTTTTTAATGGGTCTATGTTGGGACTGGACCCCCGACGAACATATATGCCAAATTTCAGGCCAATCGGTTCAGTAGTTTCCCCGCGAAAGAGTAACATATTGCAAAAACTAAGTTTCAAAATCACTTTACCCCCTCCCCTTACTCTCCCCACCCCTCGCGCTTCTTTTCCGTATGCCTATGTTGGAACCAGAACTACCACAGAGACTCATGCCAAATTTCAAGACAATCGGTTCAGCCGTTTTTGCGTGAAAGGGAAACAGACAGACAGACAGACAGACAGACAGGCAGACAGACAGACAGACACCAACTCATTTTTATATATTAGTATGATTTTTTGACATTCAAAATTTAAGGATCTTTTTAAAATAATCCAAATTAAAGTTTAAAAAAACCTTTTTATAAACATAAGGCAAGCTACAATTGCAAGGGGCCAAACGTCAAATAGGTACTCTATATGAGGGCAGACAAAATTTTCATGAAAAAATCCATTTGTATGAGAGATGGGGGGAAGGATTAAAATATTCACTGGTGATATATTCACTCGAGTGGATAAATTTTATGTGCTCGACACTAGAGGCGCATGAGTGATAAGGTAATTTGTTTTCCTATCAAAATTTATATCTTGTAAAGCTGGAACGGTTTCTGGAATGATGTTATTTCACTAGAAATATTATTAAAATTGCACTAAACAAAAAAATCAATTTCTTGCCTTTAATTCTCAAATGTCAAAATGCAGGTATTGCCAGAACGGTGTGAATTACCCTTTTTTTCTCATCGGCCTCAATTTCACAATACGCGAGTGAAAAAACCTGGTGGGATCAAAAACACAGTTTTTATGAAAAATTATAACTATAATATTTGTACTCCTAGTAGAGTAAATCCACAACAAAAAAAAATAGAGTAAATCCACAACAAAATTTCGAGTATACGTTGTATAGTTACAAATTCGATACTTAACAAGCAATATTTGAGAACGTGTTTTGGTTACGATACAAAAATCAAACTACACTCAATTCACATGGAAGTAAATGAGAACTCCGACGCACACATCCTTGATACAGTTTCCTATACCCACAAAAGTGTTCACAAATTGCCGAAAATTACAAAAGTTAATTGCTTGTCCAACATCACTAATTCCCAATAATGAAACCTCACCAAAATTGGAAAACAGGCCCGGAATACTAATAATATGGATGCCCCGCTTAAATCTGTTTCGCAATCAGAAGGGGAGAAAAAAAGGATTTCAGGTCAAGCCAAGGACTGGGAAGAAGTCCGAAGGCAAGACCAATCAAAAGCCACACATTCCCACATGAATGGAAGGACAGACGGATGTTCACCCGCATATTTAAGTTAACTACCCGAAATCAAGTTGGCCAGCACCGCAAAACTTATCGCTTGAATCCGTTTTCACGGAATCTCTTCGATTGCCTATTGATGTACACACGATGAAGTTTCTGTAATCTCATGGAAATTATGAAAAATTTGTAGCTTTACTGGAATGTCTGTAGAATTCGAAATATTCCAGGCATATGGAGTGGTAGAAGATGCACAAGAAGTCTAGACTTGGAAGAATTTTATATACATATTTTGATGTGGATTTTGTAAACTTATCAAATTTTGGTATACATTTTCCCAAAATTATTTATTTCATCAAAGTTACGTAAACAACTAAAATAAACTAGTTTTCAAGTGATTACAGAAATTGCAACTGGAATGTAATTTATTGTATTGGAAAAAACCAAAGTATAGAAAAAGAAAAAAAATCTATTTTCAATAAAAACTCCATTGCTGGGAACTTGAAATCCTTGCCAAAGACATTTATTTCTGGTTCCTGCATTCAAAAGATCTCTTAATCTGTTCGAAATTCCCCGTTGAAAAAACGATTAAAAGCGTTTAATTAAATAATCTCGAACTAAAAAAGGCATCTCAAAGGCGGTGAAAGACGGGACAGAATCTCCCAAATAACTAAGAAATTTTTGGCGTTAATCCAACTGGCATGTAAAAATGAGACAACGACTCACTTGAATTAAATTTTCTCAGCACAAAGTAATTGAACCGGAGGAGATATCAACCGAGTTAGATTCCTTCATTCTCATCCTAGATTTTTTTTATCGTTGCTTTTATATCCTTTCATTCGACACGACCATCTCGAAAAAAAATCTCCACCCCGGTTAAAGCTATCATTTCCAGATGTTCTCTTTTAGATGGCCAAGAATTTATGGTTTTTTGGAAAAAGTTAACTTAAAATCACAAAAACTTTTTCATAAATTTCATTAATTTCAGTTTCTATTCTCTATTCTCATCAATAATGAAATTTTTTCGTTAAAATATATTTTTTGATGGAAAAATTAAAAAAAAATTTTTTTTATTAGTTTTCGTTCCATTTTTAATTATAAAATCAGTATTCGAAAGAGATATTTTTTTACAAAAAAAAACTGAAAAAAAGGAATGTTTGGAAAGTGTTTGTGAGCACCTATTATATGTTTACGGTAACCAACAAATGTTTATTAAAAACCATTATCTTTTATGGCGAACAATACACGTTTGTCAATAATATTTATTGTTAAAACCGTTTGTTGCAATCATTAGATATTCTTAACAAACTTTTTTTGTTTGGTTCAAATATTGTGTCGTTTGCCTTAAACACTTTTTGTTGTTTAGGGCAAACATTACTAGGTAAGCCATTTTCAAAGCTCTGAATATTTATAAAAAACAAGATATTGTTTATCAGCAACACTAATATTGTTTACGATAACAACTCGAAAATTAAGTAAAGTACATCAAACATGAAATTGTTTGTGGCTAACTATTATTGTTAGAAAGACAACTATTAGTTGTACTGTCAAACAATTATTGTTCAAATAATAATTTTGATTGCAGTAGGCTTTGTGTATTTAGTGGTTACTGTCAAAGACAATTGTTTCAGGTGAGTAAAATTAATTTATACGTATTTTAATTGCTTAAAACATGGATGTGTTTTTTGAAGCTCTTCCAGTAAGTTTCTGTGGTGTAACAGAAATCGTTGTAACGGAGGGTACAGGCGAATTTGGTTATGAAGAATTTAAAAAAAGCGGTATTTAGTATATTTAAATTTAAAATACAATATTTTATAATTAATATTATAGTGATTGAACATTTTGGAATAAACAAAGAATTCAAGTTTTTACACAAAGAAAGTGGTGCCGAAATTAAAAAAGATTTCTTCGTGAAGTACGTTAAAAAGTACGGTCATAATTTGACTTTGGAAATCAAGATAGACGAGTCGACTCGGGTAATTTTGAAACTATTGTATTTGAAACTTTGGAAAACAAAAAATCATACAAAATGTTTAGTTTAGAGAATATGTTTTGCATAAATAATGTAAATTTATGATTTATGTTTCTAAATAAATGAATGAAAGAAGAAAATTGTTGTTTTTTATTATTACAACATATAAATTTAACATTTCAGGCGATATAATTAGTATTTACTACAAACAATTTTAATAGTTGTGCCAAACATGTAAATAGTGATCCAAAACGATTATATTGTTTATGTCAAACAGTTTAAATGGTTACGACAAAAATTTTAACTACTCGGTAAACAATAATTGTTTATGTCAAACAATTTGTATTCGTTGTGTGAACCATTTAAGTGTTTGAAAAGAACAAGAATTGTTTAGGACTATTTTTTATGATAAACATTTTAAACTCAAAAGTGTTTACTTCCAACAATCAGTGTTGTTCATAAACAATATTATTGGTTACGATAAACACTAATTAATCGTTTGAGACAAACACACGTCTTGTTTGCGTCAAATCTCGTTTGGGAGAAACATTCCTTTTTTTCAGTGTAGAAGACTCATTCATACATCAAAATCCGCCGCTTTTCCCCGCTCTCATACAAATGGAATACTCTTTTCCTGTTTTCTTGTAAACTGTGCACTGTATCGAACAATTTATTAAGATGAAATGTGTTTAGAATATGATTTTACATAAACTATCTATACATCAAAATCCAGTTGGACGACACCATCTCCTTATCCCTGTCTTATACAAATGAGTATTTTAAATAAAAATTTTGTCTGTCATCATATAAAGTATTTGGAGATTGGCCCCTGGTAATTGTAGCTTTTCTTATTATGTGTTTATTTTGTTTTTCGCGAAAAAACAATTTCGCAATTAGAGGAGCAATTATGCAGAGATGTCACCAAAAATTTTGACCATCGAGTGGAGGTATGCCGTCTAAGCGTTGGCAAACATTTTAGCGATATTATCTTTCACACATAATTATCATGTGCCAAATAACATGATTCAATAAAGTAAACAAAAAATTTTAACAAATAACATTGTCTTATTTTCGGTTAACATCGGTCCAAGCCATTGGAACATCCTTTTAAAAAAAATTATGCACGCTTTTAGAAGCGGTGGAAGGAGGGTGTGGGTTGGCGGCACCGCTATATAATAACATATAATAATAACATGTATAGTAATAACTTATATCTTTTTACTATATGAGCTATAATTAATTCAATGGTGCTTTTTGTTCAATTACCCTCAATTTAGTCCAAAATTTGTCCTTTAACGTAAAAAATAAACTTTTTAATGGAAAATGGGTAATTTTTAAAGTCATTGGTTTTTTATACCAACCGAACCCTAAAATTTTTATTAATAAACGGTTATTGACCATTCCTGGAGCCAATGTTAACTGCTATTCGCAGCTATGCTAGCAGAAAACGATTTTCAAATATATTTTCAATAAAAAAAATGTTGTTATGGTGTGCAGTCGGTTGGTTGTTGATGCGCTCATATTTGGATGAATGCCAAAAGAGGTTTCGCGCGATAAATTTTATTTATAGCCAAAAATATATCATATTTTCTACAATGTTGATGCTCTCTAAAGGTCCCAGTTCAATTACATTGAAGGAAATGTTACACTTTACAGCACAGCGCATTTTAACACGGCCGATCGCCGCCATCGTAGTTGATGTAAAACACGTGAAACTCGGCTGAATACAAATAAAACAAACTTGCATTCAAATTCAATAATCATTGTTACTGAATAATATTTCAAAAATATTTTAATTCATCAAAACTGTTAGCAATTTCCTCTAACAAAATTTTTACACAACATTTATAGATTAGTGCAATAAAGTTACACACGTATGGTGAAACCAAAGAGTATATTAAATTTACCTTACCTTTTGTAACACCAAGATCCCGTCAACACACACAAAAATGAATTACACCAGTGTGTTTAGAACAGAGCTCGGCACTCCTTGGCTCGCCTGGCTCCTCACAACAATAACATTTTTATTCAAATTTTACGAGAATACAATCGATGTATGAACATTTTTACTCGACTCTCCAACGCAATGATACGTGTTGGTTGACGACGGCCACTTCGGCAGCCGAAATCAAACGATTGACTAACAATCGATGGAGCGAGTCTACGAGAGTCATTTAGTATAATTTCTGTTGTTGATGCGTGCGGATGTATACCTTTGCTCCCCAAAACCTTAATTGCTTCCCAAAGAACACTGACGTACGAAATTTTTTCAGAAATTTTATTTTTTTAGTTTTCTTTTTCCATTATGAAGCGCTCATATTCAAATTCAAATACTATGTCGTGTGATTGGAAAAACAAATATTTAATAACCACAAATAATGAAAACCGTCAATGTCTAGTTTGCAGTTACATGTCGAATAAAAAATTCAATCTAGAACGCCATTACAATAACTGTCCTATCAGGTAACATAATGCAATTTAGCGCATGTTTTTTCGAAGCACAGAACCGGAAATAAGTCCCCACAAGTTTTTTTGCACGACGGAACTTATTATTTTTTTGTAATCGCATCATGATAAATTGTGTAGTCCACTGCTCTTAAACGTCTCCATCAAAAGCGAAAGAGCGTAAAAAATGAAAAAGATGCGTTTTCTCATTTTGTGTTATAGTATATGAAGAAACAAAATTTCTTCGAGTCATAGTAAATCACTACATACATGGTGCCGAGGCCTGGTTTAGAATGATAAAAAAAATTGAATTTTGCATGTCCGTCCGTCCGTCCCTCCGTCCGTCCGTCTGTCCGTCCGTCCGTCCGTCTGTCTGTCTGTCTGTGGCGCGGATTGCGGGCGCACGGATTGAGCTACAGACTTGAAATTTTGCGCAGATTCGTTTTTCGTAAAATGCGAGGCTAAGTTCGTTAATGGGCAAAAATGGACCATTAGGGGGGGTACCCCCCATATGAACGAAAACGTTTTTTGCGAATATCTCAAATACGGTGCATCTTCTCAAAAATGTGCAAGAACAAAAGTTATTTAGGATATGATTCTACATAAAACTTCAAAGTGGAATTTTGATACAACTGTTCACCGTTCAATCAAACTTCGAACAATGCCATATCACCATACGGATTTTCAATAATTGCCAGATTGGCAATTATAGCTTTATGTTTTAGCTAGGAATTTCTAGAAATTGTTAAATTGACGTATTACAACATCTCTTATAGTTTGTAAGTGCCTTTTACTTCAATAATTTTGGTTGAAGAAATCATTGGGCGTGTTTATTCCGGTGCTAAAATGGCACTGCCAATCTGGCAATGCCAAACTGGAAGTGTATATTGCGTGAACTGTCAATTTTTTGTGGTTATGTGACTATTTCACCCAGGTACGATGGAGGAAAATAAAATCTTTGCAATATATAGCATGAAAAGGGCAGAAAGAATTAGAAAAAGGATAAATAAACCCAACAGGACCAAAAGGTAAGTTCAAAGTAAAAATTTAACTGTGCGAAATACAAAATGTCACAATTTTGAGGTTAAAACAGCACTGCCAGAATATAATTCCGTTCATACCGTCTGAAAATAGCAGCGCTAAAAATTAGCAGTGCCAAAAACCCACTGCTCAACTAAAGTAGAATGCGTTTATACCGGCGCTACATTGAAAAAACTGCCACTTTAGCACCGGTATAAACGCGCCCATTGATAATCACGTAAGGAATAATACTTTTTCTCCCCAATGATTACAGTCTCTCTAATAACTCAGTACTTTTTGTAAGCGCTTACTTTTTTAGTTTTCTCTTTAAGGAAATCTTACCATGTAATGGCTAGATCAGACATGGCTACTTCCGGTGCGCAGAGAAACGAAGAAAAACTGTCAATTTTTGTAGCCGCTGCAGTGTTTCTCGTGTTTCTTGATGCTGCGCATTGAAAGTAGCCATGTGTGATTAGAGATGAGTCTCGAGAATTCTTTTTCTCGATTTCCCGAGAATTCCTGGTTTTTATCTGACATGATTTCTCGAGAATTTCGAGAATACAAAACGCTTAAAAAATCATCCAGTAGAGAATAATTTTTTTACGATATCAAAAGAATTTAATCTCTTTGAAGCTACGAGGAAATTTGCATTTACGACAATAACACTGACTTCAACACAAAATGAAATAAATTTTTCAATCTCAAGTCGTATTGTGTAAAAAACCGATTGACCGATTCATCTATCACATGTTTATGTTTCCTCAAACTTTACTTTTCAAAAGAAAAGATAGAAAAAAAGAATATTTTTAAAAGACATGAAAATTGAGACTGGGTTTCGATAGATTTCGATAGTCTGTTCGATAGATACACAGAACTTACGACGAGTAAAAAATGTTACACTTTTCTATTCGATATGAGTTCTGAACTTACACCGAACACGCTTCGAAGAGGTTGGTGTAAGTTCTAAACTCAACATTTCCGTGCTGGACTTACACCAGCTACTTTTGACAAAAGCAAATTGTCTTATCTAACCTAACTTTTGAGACTGATCGTGAGTAAATAAAAATGTCTGGTAAATAAAGGATTGAAAATCCTATCACATTACACTCAGAAAAATGTCCAGGTCAACTTTTTGTCAGGTTAACTCTGACCTTACAGAGGTTTCTGTAAGCCAGCTAGCGGTCAGAGTTAACCTATCTAAGGTCAACTCGTGCAGCTCCCAATGCTCTACTTCACCTGCTGGTGGCTTAATTTCAGAATTTCTCCGACCACAGGTCAACTCAGTTTTACTTGCCCACATGCAGGCGAACGCGCGCCTGCCCGAGGCCAATTACGCCGTATGTAGGTCGTCGAGTTAGCCTCCATTTTTCTGAGTGTAAGGTCGGTGCACATATCGAACAGCGTTATTAATTTTGTTTGTTACGTTTTTATAAGAATTTATGCTTCATTTTTTTAAGAATTTTTGTTTTATTTTTTATGTTATTAAGAACATTTAAACTGCTAAGAGGCTTTTTTTAAATATAAAAATAACTTGCATAAGCGTCGTTGTTGGGTTAAAGTTTTTTGTTTACGTTTTAGAATACCAAAAAACCGGAAAGAACTTTTGAGAAAAATCTTATCCTTGCAGGACTTTCCGTTTCGAGTTAGTCTATCACCAGATTCGTGATCAGCGATCCCGAAAACCCACAAATATCACTTTGCCCGAGAGAAAATGGGAAAAAGGATGTTTGTCTGGTTGCGTCGATCTAAACAAATGGTCTTCAGAAGGGGCAATGTCTGGGGAGTATGACAGGTGGGAAAGGAGTTCCCATTTGATCCCTTCTAACCTTGCGTTTTCGTGGTTTCTGGAGAACGAAAAAAGATCGGGAAATGCCCATCTCTATGTGTGATCCTAGCATAAGTTGTTACCAGAATCTCCGCTGGGAAATATCACCAGTGAACTTACAGTATACTAGTTTGGTTTCGTAACCATTATTCGTCCCTGGTGCGTAGCTACAGTTTTATAGGTTAAATTGCGTGGATAAATTGCGAACCGTGGATCAGGAAAATAATTTCATCATTTTATTTGATATATCATTTATTTGATTTATCTCAGGAAAATCATTTTATTTGATTTATCTCAAATCTAACGAGTTATATTTAGTTGTTCGTGAGCAATCGTGGCTTAAGTTGTAAAACAAAGAACTGTAATTCTCAATTAATTTATCAAACTTAAAAGTTGCGAATACAAACTGATCATCAGATCATCAAAAGAGTCGAATTTCACAACAAAAATTTCAAGGTTTCAATTTAGCATCCAAAAGCCCCGTTCCAATGAAGCCTATAAAGGCATCTTCACAAGTTCTTGGACCATCAACTGCCTAGATTAAATAAGTTATGGAATTGACAAATCAAAAACAACATCCACACAGTTTCTCCTTCTTGCCAGAAGTGGAAGGACATCTCATCGCGCAACTCCATCGATCTTACCCGACAGGATGCCGAGCACAGCAGTCTCGTGCCATTGCACGTGGTATTTGGAATCACTCTCCACGTGGTCAAATGATTTTTGTTGTTGTACATCGTATTACTGCATCGGTTTGTTGTGATTCCTGAATGAGGAATTTTTATCGCCTTTCCAATTTTCACGCATGCCTGGTTTCCTGAAAAAGACACTAAGATAATAAAAATTGGTAAAGCACACATCAAGGAATGTTTCTGCGGTGTTGGTGATGTTATTTTATAGTGATTTGTGTGTTTGTGTTGTGGATGCATGCAACTTGGAAAGAAGATTTTTCGTCCTTTTGGCACGAACATTTTTGACACTTACCGACGGTGGAAGCGTGCAGATGAAGGAATTTCGAGTATGTATTGGTGTTGAATGGCGAATAACACACGGAAGCATCCACAGGATCAGAGAAGGACATGGAGCCACTGCTGCTGGATGGACCCGGTCGGGAAGAATCGTCCTGATTTTCCGAGCAGCGGCAGTAAGCAGCCACCTCGGATGCAGTTTAAGTTTTCCATCGGCAACGGCATTTGCGAAGAGTCGAAGACTTTCAGTTCACTATCGCCGGAGATGAAACTTGGTTGGCGCGATCGAGTCCTCGTGACTTAAAAAGTTACCATTTGAAAATCGGTTCAGTTTTGTTTTGGGAAATTCAGTAACGGCTTTACGGTAACGTTTGAGTGAGCGTTTTTTTAAAAATTGCGTTTCGCTGATCCTTAACAGTTTCTTTTTTGAAAATTAATTCAAGTGCTTTTTTTGGGATTTTTTCCCAAATTTTTTTTCGGATTTGAAATTTTTTTTCCCCGAATTTCTTAACTATAGGAATTTTGCAGCGTGATAAAGTTTTAAAATATTTTTTTTTCTTCGAGATAAATTTCGATGATTCAACCGCTATGTGTTGTTTATCTTTAAGCTGGAAAATATGAAATGTATAAAAACTCCCTCGACGGCACTTTGATGGTTTATTAGTTAATTATGTTTTTAATTTGCGCATAACTTAGGCAAGAAGTTGGTCGGTAAAGAGCATCGCTGAATATTTATGATGAAATTCTAAGTGAGTGCAAAAGCTATGTTGTTGTGCCGTTTCGGTCATTGAAAAATTGTTTGTGAAATTAATCAGAAAATTGCATACGGCATTAAAAAAGCACAAAAAGGAAGAAAATAAATAAAAATACAGAAGAAGAGCAAAAATTATAGGAGAAAAAATTGTGTGGAGTGTCTTTTGGTGTTGATTTCGTGCTGAAGTGCAGTGAAATATTTTTCCTGTTTCTCCGTTGAGTCTAAAAGATTCATCAAGGATACAATGATTATAATTATTCTTCTCATTAATATTATTAAAGGTATCTAATGTTTCACTACATATAACTAATATTGCAAAAAATTGATGTTTGCTTGCGAAATTTAAATATCAAAGTGTTTGAAAAATTACGGTTGAGATTACGATCAGTCAAAATTGAAGCTGTACTTAAATGTATTATCAGCTTAATTTAGTTTCATTACGAATTTAAATATTACTAACCTATCCCAATTTTTTTTTAATTTTAGTAAATTTTTTTTACTAAATGCGTATTAGTAACACAATATTTGAATACAAGAGCGGAGCTGTAGAATTATTAAAGGAAGACGGGGTCCCAAATCTGCTAAGTTGTCAAACTCAATTACCACCAAAGGTCACTAAGGCTTTCTACACCAAACCGTATTAAAAAAAATTACGGTAGGAGTTCTTTCAAATTTTATTGGAAAATTATGCACCGCAGGCGAAATTTTTTTGAAAAATCTACTCTGGACGCGAAATTTTTGATAGGCGAATTTTCCAATGGCGCAGTTGGAAAACTATTCTGCGCTTGAAAAAGTCAAGTTTGAGGTCCGAACCCTCAAGGTCGAAGAAAACTAATAAGTAAAAATTGATCATTAATAAATAGTCTAAATTTTTGAGCAAATAAAATTTTTGAGCAAAACTTTGAGCAAAAAGAATCTATAAATTGAAATATTTGAACGATAAATGTGAGATTTTTTCTGTTGAAAATTATAGGGTAGACCCGGATGAGTTGGCGAACTTTTTTTCAACTCGCTATAGCTCAGGTATACAAGCAAATTTGTTAGGTCTAATTAAGCAGATGGAAAGCTAATAGAAATAGCTAACTTTTGTGGAAGAAATTTTTTTGGTGTAGCTTCATGGGAAGGAACTAAATCGATTTTTCAGTTCGCCAACTTACGCCCCAGTTTTCAAATTGCCAGCGTAAGTTGGCGAGCTTTCTAAAATTTTTAAATGATTTAAACCAATGGTTTTTTAGTGAAAAAAACTTATTTATTTTAAATAAAAAGGATTAATAAAGAAGTGGGAAATATAAAAAAAATTAAAAAATTCAAAATTAAGCATCGAAGTCTTCATTTTCGTCCTCCTTCAATATTATCAAGCAGCTTCGATTTGTTCAATATTATGTCCACCTTTGTTACTTATTCTTTTGTGTTTACCCATTATTTTGCTAAAATTTAACAAAAAACAATAAAAAATTCATGAAAAAAGAGAAAAAATTAAAAACCTTAGCTCGCCAACTTACGCTGAGATGTATTCGCCAACTTACGCTTTGTGTACTTTTTGCAAAAATGTGCAAAAAATTGTGGAAAATTGTCAATTTAAAAAAAAACTTTTATATTTATGTTCAAATTTAATAGTCAATCATCGATTTTGCATAAAAAAATTATAGAAACATTTATTTTTTATCATAAAAAAAATTAGAAATATTTGCCCTGAAAAATTTACTTTTAACAAAAAAAAAGTGCTTCTGCCATTAAATCATTAAACAAATGTTATTTTAGTGCGAAAATTTTATAACAGTTTTGGAATGTCAGTATTACCAACATATCAAAACCACAAGTCTGTACGACCATTATTTCATGAGATAATGACAGTTCGCCAACTTACGCTGTTCGCCAACTAACCCGGGTCTACCCTATGTACTTTCCTTTCAGTCAATTAATAAACTTTTTTAAATATTTTGTCTTGGATATGCTCGCCCCCCCCCCCCCCCTCAATGTACTCCCCCCCACCCTTCAATGTACTCGCGCCCCCCTTCAATGTACTCGCGCCACAGGTTGAGAATCGCTGACTTAGCACAATTTCACTTTTAGCCGACGAATGGTGAAATTTTTAATTGATGTGTTTTTTACTCAATTTTTATTTCTCATTTTTCTGAAGTTTTCATGCTTTAGACGATTTTGATAGTCGAAAATAATAATACTAGTGTTAAATTCTTGAGTAAGAACATTGTTTTGTGCAATTTCATGAAAAATCGAATTAAAATTTTCATGATTAAATGACGACTAATTGCATCGCCATAATAAAGTTGTGAGTGATACCTCAGGGTTTCAGAAGCTTAAAACAAAGTTGCCAGAACGTGGCACAAGCAACTATTTAGTGCTCAGAACATGAAATGTCAAATTTAGTGGCTATTTCAACGCTTTCTTGACTTCTGTTTTGATTTCCCATTTGATCGCCGAAAATATTCGAATGAAAATATAAGTCAAGTAAATTAATGCCTGAAAATAATGGAAAAATATACTCATACGTGGACGGATTTAGAACTTTATTGCTGATAACTTCGTGAAATGTGACACTTTTCGTTGTTCTTTTTATACCCGTATGGTGAAACCAAAGGGTATATTAGATTTGCCTTACCGTTTGTAACGCCAAGATCCCGTCATCACACAAAAAAATGAATTACACCAGTGTGTTTAGAATGGTAAAAAAAGTTGAATTTAGCATGTCCGTCCGTCCATCCGTCCGTCTGTCCTTCCGTCCGTCTGTCCGTCTGTCCGTCTGTCCGTCCGTCCGTCCGTCTGTGGCGCGGATTGCGGGCGCACGGATTGAGCTAGAGAGAACAAAAGTTATTTAGGATATGATTCTACATAAAACTCCCATACATCAAAATCCGATTGGAATAAATTTTAAAAAAACTTATTGGAAAGTTTGACTTCAAAGTGGAATTTTGCTACAACTGTTCGAATTTTGATACGAATATCACCATACGGGTCTCCAATGATTGCCAGATTGGCAATTATAGCTTTTGTTATGTTTTTATCATCTAAAGACACTGGTGTAATTCATTTTTTTGTGTGATGACAGGATCTTGGCGTTACAAACGGTAAGGCAAATCTAATATACCCTTTGGTTTCACCATACGGGTATAAAAATAATGTTGGGCAAAGCAAACATAAACTTTGTCTGAATTGATGAATAAATCAAATCAAGACACATATATAACTGACATTTTCTTAGAATTGCGAATTTTGAGTTAATTTTATTTCAGTGTATCTATCTTTCATCTATTTAAAAATTAATAGCAAAGGATATTCTAGCGATTCATGAAAATCTAAGAAACTTTCTTCATCTCATTGATAATCGGTTTTCCTAACTTAACACGAAACTGAGTGAATTATACCTGCTGAGTTGAGTTACTGATTCCCGACAGACGACCGGCATCTCACCTGTGATGAATATTAAATTGCTGTGAAACATGTTGACATCGTACGGAAATCTTCGGCAAAAGAAAAAACCCTCGCGTCCCCCATTCCCGTTTTTGTTAAAAAGTTTTTCTTCACGTGGCGGATTCAAAAACATTCCGTTGGAAAATCAAAGACAAGTTAACATCTTTTAAGGATTTTTTTTCATTCAATACTTGTCCAAAGTTTTTAACTTGGCCACTTAAATTTTCACGTTTTGAAAATTCAAGTGAATTATTTAAATTTTTTCAATAGCTCGGATTTTTTGCAGGAAACTATGGCCAGAAGAAGTACTTGACTTTATCTCAATTTTTTCTTTGTTGAATGAGTGACTGACTCGATGCTGTTGAAGGGTTGCTTGCAAGTACAGTAAAGTACGCTTAAATGCAACACGCTTAAATTCAAAACCTTTATAATCTTCTTCTATATATAAAAAAAAATTGAAGTTTCTTGGTTGGTCTGTTGAGATTACAAAACTCAAAAACTACTGGACTGATTTTTACGCGGTTTTTTGCAAAATGATCTGCGTTGTCAGGAGCATTTTCAAAATTCGAAACGGAAGGTCCTGTAAGGATAACGCAAATACCCTTTTTCCCGTTTTTCCCCGGAAAAATTTTTGGGGTCGCTGATCACGAATCCGGTGTTGGATTTTCAAAATTCGAAACGGAAGGTCCTGTAAGGATAACGTTTTTTCCCAACAGTTTTTAGGTTATTTATGGTTTTTTGGCATTCTAAAATTTATACAAAAAACTTTAAGCTGGCAACGAAGGATCTATCTGCTAGTTGCATATAAAATTTGTGTCTAGAAGATTTTTTAGCATTTCTCATCCAAATATACACGGATAAATGCAACACGGATAATTGACTTAAAATGCATAAACGCATCCATTTTCAAGTTAACAAATATCAACATTACATTAACACTTAAATGCACATCTATAAAAATGAGATATAATAATATATTCACCACAAAATTCTGAAAAGCATTTCTGATGCAAAAAAAAAGACTGAATGAATACAGCAAATGAATTTATTTCATTTTTTTAAGTTATTTTTTCTAAAATGATCTTTTTACTTTCTTTTACAAAGTATAATAAAGTAGGGGAGACTGGGGTATTCTGGACCACGGGGAATTGCGGACCAGCGTCATTTTTTTTCCCCTAGCAGTG
Organism: Chrysopilus asiliformis; assembly: GCA_964034945.1. Taxonomy (NCBI): domain Eukaryota; kingdom Metazoa; phylum Arthropoda; class Insecta; order Diptera; family Rhagionidae; genus Chrysopilus; species Chrysopilus asiliformis. The sequence goes on along the minus strand of OZ035963.1, from coordinate 14,739,981 downwards.
GTTGGTAGCTGCAAATAACTGTAATCAGTTTGCCTCATGTTAAGCTAATTTTCCTAACAGTACTCGACTTGTGTATACGCACTATCACCTCGCTTCGATAGCAAATAGAAAAATGATACTTCGAAATGTTTTTTTTCACTTTGTGTTTCGCTTAAATTTAACCACATTTTTCGAGAATCAACTCAAGTAAATATATTGATAATATTCGCGGAGCCTTGACAAGAAATTTTGCATGAAGTTTGCATTGTGTTACTAATAGCTGCCATATTGTAAAAAAGAGCATTCGGGGAATTGTGGACCACTTTTGTCGGGGAATTATGGACCACTCAATTCTTGACATTTGACAAGCAAACTTCGTGTATTTGATGCATATAAGTGTTGTTTCATGCAAAAGCACAGCATTAGATTTTCGGCAATCATCATACTAATCATACTAATCATACTAATATATAAAAATGAGTTGGTGTCTGTCTGTCTGTCTGTCTGTTCCTCTTTCACGCGAAAACGGCTGAACCTTGAAATTTGGCATGAGTGTCTGTGGTAGTTCTGGTTTCAACATAGGCATACGGAAAAGGATCGCGAGGGGTGGGGGGAGTAAGGGGAGGGGGTAAAGTGATTTCGAAACTTAGTTTTCCCTCTATGTTACTCTTTCGCGGGGAAACTACTGAACCGATTGGCCTGAAATTTGGCATAGATGTTCGTCGTGGGTCCAGCCCCAACATAGACCCATTAAAAAGTTTTTAAGTTCTTTCCGGTTTTCTTCGTATTCTAAAATTTAGACAAAAAGCTTAACCCGGCAACGACGGGTATACAAGCTAGTTTCTAAATCGACCGTTTTGACATCGCCAGAGGATGTAAATGACCTTCGTGAGAAGGCTGATATGAAGCGAAAGAGATTGGAGAGAAAAGGTGATAAACCATAATCGAAAAAGCAAAAAGATCGTGTCAAATCGAAGACATCACAGAAGAAACAACCATCTTCAACCTATTGTGAGGTGGAAGAATACATCGATTTCTGCATAATTTTTAAGAAAAATATGCCAAAAAAAAATGAACCGCCGAAATACCATCCATTGCAACGTGTGCGATCGAGCTGTTCACTTGGGATGCTCCGGAATGACTGCAAGTTACTGGACTTGCGAACATTGCGTTTCGGACTGATTTTCATTGCAATTTTTCACTTCATTTCACTTTGTCTGTTATATAATAAATATATGAATCAAAAAAAAAGTTTGTCTATCACATTATTCCATTTTTAATCGATTTACAAAGTGGTCCACAATACCCCGAGATTTTTCAAAATCGCAAAAACGCCATTTTTGCGCCAACTGATAAAACTTGTATAATTTAATACAATTTGACCGAACTGCTGTGACCCAAAGAAAGGTTATTTATCGTACTACAAATTCAAGCTTTGAAAATTTCAGAAAAAGTTATTTTTTTGCGAGTTTTTAGCCAAAATGAAAATGCGGTCCAGAATACCCCAGTCTCCCCTATTGTATTCATGAAAAATTTATACCTCTAAATTTTCCCTAAAAAACATCTCCACAAGAAGCACTACTGAGTCGATTGGAGCATTATTACAAAAATGGCTTTCTGTCTGTCAGTGGGCGCGTTTAGACCGATGCTAACTTCACATTTTTTTTTTCAATGTAGCGCCGGTATAAATGCGTTTTTCTTCATAGGCCTAGCCCTTTTCATGCTATAGATTGCCAAATTTTTATAAAAAAATTGACAATGCACCCAATAGACATTTCTAGTTTAGCACCGCCAGATTGACAGTGTCAAATCAGCTCGGTCTAAACCTGCCTGGTGTCTCAGTCTGTTAGCCTGTGTACAAGGCTTCTCAAAAACTATGGAGCCATGAAATTTTACGGGAGTATTTGGTCCTGGAATGTGCGATCTAACTTTTGGCGAAATTCGTTAATCGGAAGTGACCAAAACGGCAGCTTTTTAAAAGTCGTAATTTTTTTTTTCGCGATTGACTTCGGAATTACGCGTTTTTCAGTAGTCTTATGTGTGACAAAAGTTGGACACAATAAAATTTCATACACTTTTGTGTTTTGCTAGAACTCTGTATTTCAAACCGTTATAGATAAATTACCGTTATTTCGAAAATTTACTGTTATCTGATATCTGTTTCCGTTGTCGACATACTTTCGTTAAAATGTGAGAAATTAAATTTTTGCGAATTGCTTGCAAATTACCGATTTATCGAAAAAAAAAACATTTTAAGAAAGAATTACAGACATTAAAATTCTCTACTTGCCTTTTACCGTAAATCGATATCTTGCACCTGTGTCGCGATATTTCATATCTTTGAAATATTTCATATAAGATTTTATATGCATCAAAAGTAAATAATTTTGTATCCAAATAACTGCTTCTTGGATAACTGCACAATCCTTTTAAGTGCAACAGTAATTTGAATCCCGTGCACATTCTTAAGAATTCCATGCAATAGTTATCGCTTAACTGCAACTCGCTTAAGAGCAAAACCCCTATTACTGCACAATAAATAGTCTTCAATTAAGTTTCTCCGTCATATATTTTCCCTCGGATAAGTGCACAAGTGCTTTTTTCCTTTTAATTTTTAATAGGTACTTTATTTTGTTATAGTTTCTTGATCGTGTGTATGTACATAGGTAAAAATCTGTGCAATTTTGTAGTAATTTTACAATTCTAGAAAGTAAATACGACATTAGCTGCAATTAGGGACCTTGATAAGTGCACAATTTCGTGCAGTAAAAAGGATCCCGGATAAGTGCACAGTTTTTGCTATTAAAGGAATATCGGAGAAGCGTAAACCCTCCTAACTGCATAATAAATCTAGGATTTTTTCCATGTGCAGTTATCCGGGGATTACTGTAAGAAAGTCATTTGTTATTCATATCAGATATTTTAATATGTATTTATAAAATGAATTGTTTTTGTTAATACACTCAGAAAAATGGAGGCTAACTCGACGACCTACATACGGCGTAATTGGCCTCGGGCAGGCGCGCGTTCGCCTGCATGTGGGCAAGTAAAACTGAGTTGACCTGTGGTCGGAGAAATTCTGAAATTAAGCCACCAGCAGGTGAAGTAGGGCATTGGGAGCTGCACGAGTTGACCTTAGATAGGTTAACTCTGACCGCTAGCTGGCTTACAGACACCTCTGTAAGGTCAGAGTTAACCTGACAAAAAGTTGACCTGGACATTTTTCTGAGTGTAGATTTTTCTGTTATTATATGATAACTGAATTACATTCCCTTTTGTAAAATGTTGGTCTTAAAATGTTTCCAGGAGTATTAAATGAAAACATGTTAATTATTGACACGCATAAGTGCACATTAATGTGCATTTATCCGTACAACGTTTATGCGCATAACACGGATAAATATAAGTAAAATGCGACAAAAATCGTTGTTCATTTAAGCGTGTTCTACTGTACACTTAATGAAATAAATAAGTTTTAATTATTTCGTAATTATGTTTCATATCTCGCGTTTACCTTTTATCACAGTTACACACGCTGGAAACTCACTCTTGCTGCAAGTTTCCGAAAATAGTTTTCTTTTCCTAACTCCCCTTCAACCCTCGGGGCAATTCCAATTCTCAATTTTCACTGTCCATTTTTACACCATACCGAAGCATTCGCAGAGTCCTTGAATCCTTTTCGAACAACTTGAACTTCTTTGGTTCGTCTGTTGGTTATGGACTCAGTGTATTTTGCCACTCACAGAGTTAATAAAGCACGTCCAAACTTAAATGTAATAAAAAAAAACCAAAGTTTTTCCCATTTTTCCCATTTGGAAGTAAGTAGTTATGATGTTAGTCAGGATTCAGTTGTACGGTAGTTATTCGTCCTTTATGAACTCCAATTTGAAAAAAGACGCATCCATGAAATTTTTGAAGTGTGGGTTGGCAACACAACATCATTTCGTACTAAGGGGAATTCCCGAAAAGCTCCCACCAGACCATGAAGAAACTGCGGGAAATTAATCAGTGAAACTTGGGAAATTTTTTTTTTTCGTTTCTCCCATCTTTGCCTCTGGCTAGCAACGCGGTCGGACGTCGACAAAGCTTAAGTAATTACGAAAGTTAATAAGGCAAACTTCTTAAATATAATTCAATTTCAATGACGGTAATTTGTTGTGGTTGCAAAAGTACTAAAAACGACGACTTCAAAGGGAATAAAAAATCCGCATATTGTTTGTTTCACTTGTGATAACGAAAGGATGGACTGTTTCAGTGTTTGTGGAATACCGACAGGGCATTTTTTTTACTGTTGTTGGTAATTTTGCATAAATTAAATATTTTTCGTATAGAACAGCCAATTTATGTATGTTTTTTTATGTTTTAATTTTTTTTGGCTTTCATATTTGAGGCGTTAAAAGCTAGAGTGGACCAACCCACATAATCGAGTTTTTGAAGCTTTTCCACTTTTGTACTATTATTGACTGTAAATTTTTGGAAAAAAAAATCTGTGGACTTTATTACTCAATGTTGAAATGTTCTTTTGTGCATCTAAACATTTTTATCTAAAAACTCACTCGCAATAGTGATTCAAACACAAGAAAAATCACGATTTCGACATGTGGGTTGGTCCACTCTAGCTTTTAACGCCTCATTATACCCGTATGGTGAAACCAAAGGGTATATTAACTTTGCCTTACCGTTTGTAACGCCAAGATCCCGTCATCACACAAAAAAATGAATTACACCATTGTGTTTAGAATGATAAAAAAAAGTTGAATTTAGCATGTCCGTCCGTCAGTCTGTCCGTCTGTCTGTGGCGCGGATTGCGGGCGCACGGATTGAGCTAGAGACTTGAAATTTTGCACAGATCCGTTTTTCGTAAAATCTGAGGCTAAGTTCGTTAATGGGCAAAAATGGACCATTACGAACGAAAACTTTTTTTCTGAATATCTCAAAAACGGTGAATTTTATCAAAAAAATCCAAGAACAAAAGTTATTTAGGATATGATTCTAAATTAAACTCCCATACATGAAAATCCGATTGGAATAAATTTTAAAAAATCTTATTGGAAAGTTTGACTTCAAAGTGGAATTTTGATACAACTGTTCGCTGTTCACTAAAATCACCATACGGGTTTTCAATAATTGCCAGATTGGCAATTATAGCTTTTGTTATGTTTTTTCTTCGAAAAATCGTTAGTTTATAAACAATTCGCAAAAATATATTTGTTTTTAAATTTTAATGATAATATCTCGATAACTGTAAAATATAGCGGATAACGGTCAAAAACTAAATTTTGGAAAACATTATTTTCTTCAATCCATCGCATAGATTAAACCACCAAAAACACGTTATTCTTTGAGATAATCGCAAAAAACTGATATTTTTTTAAATAACTTTATACCTCGATAACGGTTTGAGATACAGAGTTCTAGTAAAAGGCAAAAATGTAGAAATTTTGATTGTTTCCAACTTTTGTTATACATAAGACTACTGAAAAACGCATAGTTTTGGAGTATACATAACAAACCACGAAATTTCGATTTCTAAAAAACCGGAAGTAACTGGAACCAAAAAATAAATAAAATGTTCTACATTTTACCCTTTAACGGTTTTTATGTTTCTTCAACGGTTCTTGAGATATTTGAAAAACTATTATTTTTCACATATTTTTTTCCGAAACTAAATATTGCACAGGAAAGTTTTGTGTTGCAGAGGAAAGATATTCCCTCGAAAACGGTTCATACCATTCGTTATTTTATAATCACACTCAAATTTAATCGCGATTACATTTTATTTATTTGTACATATTAGCAATTATTATCGACAAGAAATTTGTTAAAACCATGTGAATTTTTGTGTTTGAAATTTAATTTTCTGGCATCAAATTTTGACATCTGAAAAGAAATAAGTCATCTCAAAAGTTCTTTTATTTTATTCATGACCCTTCAAAAAATGACTCTGGACATTTTTGTAGTTGTACAGTAAGTAGGAAGTTTAGTTGTTCATTTCAACGCCATTCGGCTCCCATATTGGGCCAAATGTCTCACGTAAAGTCATTAATAACAGCCCTTTCAGAATTTCTCGGTTCATAAATCATATTTTTGCCAATGGAGTCGCCGGTCGTCTGGACTGAATGCATACTAGTATACGTATAATAAAATATAACGTTAGAATCCTGATTCCACAGGATATCATATATCCTCATCCTATCCAATCTCTGCAGTGATCCTGGCATTTTTTGGGGTGCATCACTTGCACTATAAACGAAATATTCACCATCAGTCCTGTCGTCAGCCACCTTCCACCTTCAATAGCAGAAAATTCACAGCGTACAGGAAAATTTGCAATCGGAAAGATATCCTCCTTGAATATTTCCAAGATAAGCGAGTTCAAGCGATAACGTTTTATTTCATTTTTACTATAGGTAAGTACATGGAAGAAATTTGCCCTTTTTCGCCTCAAGTTCACATTGACTGCCATTTTCGAAAGGTTGAAGCGTTGAGCAGTTAAGGAACAATTCTAAAATCTTCAGAAGCTTCTTTACTACTCGTACTATTATTGTCCGTGATAAATTTTCCACAAAGTGTTCTCGTAACTCTTTTTGGGATTGAAGTGCTGCATCCTTGGAGGAATCAACTGATGCATCTTTAACGTTTATACACATACGAGTCGACGAGTCGAGTATAGGTGATTCTTAGGGAAAATATAGACAGATCCTCACTCATTCACTTCACCGTGGCACCATAAAATATTACATAATTTTATGGGGAATTTCATAAAAGAAGTGTAGACTATAAATTAGACGCGAAACTCACGAATACTTGAGTATAAAGTATTAAAGCAGGTTAGAGTGGAAATCACAATTTTCGTGATTTTTTTTATTGTTAAACGGTGTTTTTGAATCTTATGTCCTTGAACGCTTCGTTGTCGCGCTTTCTTTGATATTAAAATTATGTATATTTTTAAGAAAGTATTTATCAGAAGAATATGCACTTTTAACACAGGAAAAGACAGTTCAAATTATAAATTGTATTGAAAAGAAATACCTTCTGTCCAGCGGCAAATATTTTGGACTATCCATAAAAAACTTCAAGTTGTTTTTCGCCTGTTAGGACCCTTTGCCTTCCTTATCTTTCATTCCACTTTTTTGCGATTTGTTGTATGACACCTAATATTACCGTTACACTGCCAGAACGTATTTATGATCCAGTAAATATGTGGGACGTATTTTTTGACGGCCTTTGTTTCAAAAATAATAAAACAACACTGTTTACATAGGAGGACTATATTTGTGGCAAAATAAGCAAATGCGGGGAAGAAACCACACTTTTATATACAAAAAATTTCAAAATTTTACAACTTGATCTTCTCATTATATAATTGAAAAAAAAAACTTATGTGAGAATCAAGAAATCAAATCCAATCAAAAAACATAACAAAAGCTATAATTGCCTATCTGGCAATCATTGGAGACCCGTATGGTGATATTCGTATCAAAATTGGAACAGTTGTACCAAAATTCCACTTTGAAGTCAAACTTTCCAATAAGATTTTTTAAAATTTATTCCAATCGGATTTTGATGTATGGGAGTTTTATGTAGAATTATATACTAAATAACTTTTGTTCTTGCACTTTTTTGATAAGATGCACCGTTTTTGAGGTATTCGCAAAAAACGTTTTCGTTCGTATGGGGGGTACCCCCCCTAATAGTCCATTTTTGCCCATTAACGAACTTAGCCTCGCATTTTACGAAAAACGACTCTGCGCAAAATTTCAAGTCTTTAGCTCAATCCGTGCGCCCGCAATCCGCGCCACAGACAGACAGACAGACGGACAGACAGACGGACGGACAGACAGACAGACGGACGGACATGCAAAAATTAAATATTTTTATCATTCTAAACACACTGGTGTAATTCATTTTTTTGTGCGATGACGGGATCTTGGCGTTACAAACGGTAAGGCAAAGTTAATATACCCTTTGGTTTCACCATACGGGTATCAAAATTGGAAAAAGGGGAATTTCAATATTCCTGCAGAAAATTCGAGCATCAGATTCGTGATCAGCAACCTCGAAAATTCCCTAGCGAGATTTTTAAACCAAAAAAAAACCCCTATCCATCCCTCTTCTATCACCTTAGGGATGGAATTTCGTAAAACCTTGCCACAGTAGGTGCCTCTATTACTAAGAAACACACAAGTCCAAATCTCTTTTAGAGCTGCAAAAAATAGCAAGTGAAAGGGGTCGATTTTACAGAGAGGGAAGGGGGTAGATATTAAAGGGAGAAAATTTATCATCAGGGATAACTTCTTTAATTGTGAAAACTGCATCCCCAATCGGTTGCAGGTTTCAAAAGCCATCAGTGTAGCTGTATTGACTTCCCCCCTGTCAATAAAAAGTATCCTATATACTTTATTCTGCAAGTAACTCACCCGTGTGTAAAGGGCTAAAATTTCGTGATTTTGCGTTGTATGTCGAAACGTCGTATGTCGAGGTCTTGTAGTTTTTTATGTAAGTACATTTTGGAAATGATAAAGCTGGAAATTCTAAATAATGACTCTATTTTTTGAAAATTTAACGTTGTATATTGAATTTTTGTCATCGTCTATCGAGATCAGGGGTCTAACACTGAACGCTGTATATCGAAACGTTTTATATCGAAGTGTTGTCGCTTGATGCTAACGACAGCATCGATCTAAATTGCTATCACGGTCTCTGCTGTTGATGGGTTGTAATGTAAAAAACAATGTACAAATATTGTAATTCATCCATGGTTCGCAATCCATGTAAAACTGTAGGTGCGCAGAACGGAAGAAGTTTTTATGAAACCTCAATTGAGGAGGCCTCCGGGCTTTTCGAGAGCTGTAGCACCGAGGATGATTATGATGATGTTGTAAATCGAGAGTTTCCTGTATAGTCGTATTAATTCACATATTAGAGGGAACAATTTTTTTTGGCTGGAATATTCTGCGAAAATGTTGCTCAAACCCTCTTTCAAATTTTTTTAAATGTGTAAAAAAGCAAATTCTTTAATATTTGCAAACAATTAGTTAAAGACACATAAATTGTCTTGAAACAATCGCTTTGTCGCTTTCAATTATTTAACTTTATTCTACAAACTAACAAAATTTACTCAATTTTAAGACCCACAAGGAAAAAAAAATCCCTTAGTCTTCAATATTAACTTCCGACAAATAGAAATAAAACTTAATTTTGTCCTGCTTCGCTGCCTTGGCTATTTTTTTTTATGTTTAAGAAATTTACTTGCGGCGGGCAGACCGGAGGTTAAAAGACAAAGTAAGTTAGAAATATAGCCTCTTGTTTTATGCTTCGCTACATATGAATAGGATATGTTGTTGGCTCTGTTGCTGCTACTGCAGAATCTTGTAACGAACCGAAGAAACCAAGAACGGAAGCAAAGAAGAATTGAATGTAGTCAGAAAAGAATCCTCCACCGATGGAATTACTGAAGTAAATTTATGTTGCGATACCGAAATATACAGAATGCAGAGCTAAGCCAAAACGAACGACATGTGGAATATCCTCGATGAATCCCTACGCAAATCCTTAGAAGATAGATAAACTTTTTCACACATTAAAGTTCGGCTGGATTCAGCCAGAGAGCCTGTGAATCCCAGAATTTTGCCGTATTCTGTTTTACTACCCCCTCACCCTTCCATGTTTTCGTCCTTAGACTGCGGGGGTTGTGTTATAGCTACCACTTTTATATACATATCTTGTCACCATAAAAAGGAGTTTATCAAAATAGGACTGGCGGAGTTGAATCCCAAGGACGAGGTGTTTAAAACAAAGGGCTTTCAGTGAGAACAGTAAAAGGACTAACGGGGGGAGCCTGTATTTTAAAAGCAGAACAGAAGAAGAATGATGCAAAGGAATCATCGTAAAATTGTCGTTCTTTTATTTCATTTACCAACTGTAGCCATCGTTGAGCTCAAACCGATGTTGACTTCTTCGTTGTAGAGTTTATTCTTGCAACGATAAACAGCTACTAGTCAAGCTACTCAGGATCCATTCATTTTCTACTTGGTGGCAAGTGAGGGAAGAAAAAGTCGGGTAGATGAGGCGGGAGATTCAAATCCAGTCGACGACGACGGATGGAGTTTAGTTGACATAACCCCTTTCCCTCCGTCCTCCACCAGATGTTCCCCATCAGTGGAAGTCTGGATTCGTTCCAGATTTAAGCACCAGCAGAATTCGAAGTGGTGCAAATAAGATGTTGTAAATACTATCAAGGAGAGGAAGGAGAGGGGTTTTAGGCTGTCGGGATTTAGGACTCTGCACGTGGTGGTGGTGATTCTGCAGCTAAATATCAGTCAGTCGGACGGATGGACGATGCTTGGCTGGTTTACTATAGGATATATTGTTATAAAACGAATTTCCCTGATGGGGGCAGGCTGAACGAAATGAACCCCATTTTCAACTTAGGGTATGAGATGGAGGGAGTAGGATTTTGGGGGATGATGTTTAAGTCGCCATATGTTTTGTTAACTGAGTAATGGAGTTCCTCTGTAGTGAACCATCAAAATGATTTACTTTAATTATGGACGAGGAAAGCGTGCTATTTATTTCTGTTTTATCCCTTTCTGTCGTCACCAGGAAAATAAAGCATTTTGTTCAAGGATTTCTTTATATTTTTGTTTTTATATTTTCGTTGTTTTGTTATTTGGCCTGTTTTGATGTGATGGGCTTGTCACGGTTTATCCTTTTTGATGAAATTCTAGACAATTTGATAGAATCATTTATCGTTAGCTCAGTACGAAACAAAAATGCTTTCCTTGTTGGCCTTTTGCCGCTTGATAAAGAGGAAAATGACTTAAATAATTGAAGTGCAAAGGTTTTTACTATTAAGGAGTCATTTTCTGATGGGGTGCTTTTTTTTTATTTATGGAAATTATTATTTATGTGGCATAATAAATCAATTGTGATTTTTATGGATCTATAAAATAACAAGGATTTATAACTGTTGATAGACTTTTATTGAGTTTATGTTAAAAACGCAATTGCTTATTGTTAAAATAAATTACGAATACAAAGTGAAAAAAACGAGTACGCTCTAAAAAATCGTAATTAATAAACATATCTGATATGAACAGCACATGACTTTTCTCTGTATATTTAAAGTTTCGGAAACAATATGTAAAAAAATTTAAAAACAAAATTTAAACATAACAAAAGCCCTTTGAAAACCCGTATGGTGATATGGTATTGTTCGAAGTTTAAGTGAACGGCGAACAGTTGTATCAAAATTCCACTTTGAAGTCAATCTTTTCAATTAAATTTTTTAAAATCTATTCCAATCGGATTTTGATTTATGGGAGTTTTATGTAGAATCATATCCTAAGCAACTTTTGTTCTTGCACATCAGATATTCGAAAAAAACGTTTTCGTTCGTATATGGGGGGTACCCCCCCTAATGGTCCATTTTTGCCCATTAACGAACTTAGCCTTGCATTTTACGAAAAACGAATCTGCGTAAAATTTCAAGTCTCTAGCTCAATCCGTGCGCCCGCAATCCGCGCCACAGACGGACGGACGGACGGACGGACATTAATTATTTTTATCATTCTAAACACACTGGTGTAATTCATTTTTGTTTGTGATGACAGGATCTTGTCGTTACAAACGGTAAGGCAAATCTAATATACCCTTATGTATTTTATTTTACTTTTTAGATTGAAAATTTTTCTAGAGTTTTTGGCCGTGAACCTAAAATTTTTTGGCGTTCTTCTTTGCATATTTTAATTGAATCTAAGGATTTTCTGTCATAAATATGAAAATATGATTTTCTATCATCAGGCTCAATTAAATCTGCAAAGAAGAACGAGAAGGTTTAATTAAAATGTGACGTTCTGTTCGCTGTTAACTCCAAATGCAAATTCTAATTTCGATTTTACTATCGTACGAGACACAAATGCATCTAGGATGACATTTATGGAGATTCAGCTCACAACTTTCAATCTGATTAATGATTGAAAACTATTGATTAAAAAATATAGTCAAAATTGTTTTGATTTGTGATTGAATTCCTCAGACAAACCTTGCTATGATTGTGATTGATTAGTGATTATTTTTTTTGTATTCTTTTTTGTGATAAATCCTTTAATGAAATAATGAACCAATTAATAATTATGACAAAAGGTAATTTTATTGCCACAAATTTCAAACAAACATGAATTTTTAAAATTTTCGTGAATGCAAATGTCATACCATGCGTTAAAAATTATTTAATAGTTAAAAGTGATTATAAACATTAGGATTCAAGAAATATTCTTTAAAAAAATAAATGTCTTCCGCTTCAAAAAAAATTGAATCAGTCGTGAGAATGATTAAAAATACTGATTAAATGACTAATGATTGAAAAATTAATGATCAATATTTTTAATCATGATTAATCATGATTGAATCAATCATGATTGATTTCACTATGACTAATCAACTAAAAAATTATCAATAAACTAAAAAATTATTCCATTTTCTCCAAGTCATTTTTAAATGCAACTCTGGTAGCGCCACTACACACTCGCCGACTTCGCGCGAATGAGCCTGTTCACATTGGTTGAAATAGTCCGCCTAAATAGGACAGAAACTGGCAACATTAGGGCAAGGTGAGGAAGTGGGACTGCTGATAGGAAAATCATCCTCAAAACTAAAAACTCCATTCTCAGAGTTCCGCCTGTCGTGCTCTGATTGGTTGGCTGCCACACTGAATGTGTTCCATTGTCATTATTGTTTCGGTCGTCGTCGATGCAACACGTCGCAGAGCAAAAGGCAGCCACGTATTACTTGCAATTCTTTAGAAATGTTCCGTTTCCCAAATGTTTCACGCCAGTCTGATTGCTCACAGCTACTGGTTCAAATAGTCTCAATCTGAACACGAGCAATATTTCAACCGTCCTATTTAGGCGGACTATTTCCACCAATGTGAACAGGCTCAATAACGGCAAATGCGAGAGTATAAAAGCGCGTTCACCTTGGTCTGCTGTGATCAGTGTTGCCGCTGACCTCAAGCCCAAAATCGCTGAAAATCTCCGAGAAGTCGCCAAAAGACCACTAAAATCTCAAATCCCAATACGTGCTTTTCAAGGCATGAAAGTCGCTAGAAATGAGATAAGTCGCTGAAAATGGCAACACTGGCTGTGATTCGCCTAGGTTTGGCTTCGTTCGGCTTGGGTCTTACGCTTAGAGCACAATGAACGCAACCAAGCCACAACCATCACGCATCCAAATGTCACTTACGAGTTTATTTCACAGAAATGCTTTTGAGTGAGCACAATGAACCATCGACGCAAAAGTTGCCAAACTTTGAACTTTGCCGCAGCAATTCTGCGTTGACAGTTCTGTACAGTCCCAATCAAAATGTCATTCGAGGAGAAATTAATTGAAGAAGTGCGGAAAAACACAATTTTTTCTGGAGAAAGTTGTGTTCTGATTGATGACTTTGTTAGGTTGTTTTTGAACAATTCTAATAACAAATTATAAACGTCAGGAGTCATTCTTGTGTGCTTGAAAACGTCTTCAGGGTCGGAAGTTTTTATTTTATTGAAGCAATCTTCAAAATATCCATCAATGTCCCGTGTTAAATTCACTGGCCGCACCCAGTTTCCTTTTTATTTATTCACATCACTTGCAAATAGCAAATATACAAACAAATAAAACAAATTATCGCTTCAAAATCTCTCATTTTTTATATATTTCCCTACTTTGGTTCACTTTTAATTTTTCTGTGTTTGTCTCACAACGCAACAGACGACGCTTCTATTGTGCTCAACCACTCCTGAACTGCGTTAAGTGACAGTTCGAAGCGTCCTTAGTTGCTGCTTGGTTGCGTTCATTGTGCTCCAGGGGTTAAGAATGTGGCAACCGCGCTCGCCTTTGTATTCCCTTTTCGAACAACTTATTTTGTCGTTCTTCGCCATTTTAGATACAATTTGAATGTTATCCGATTTTTTAGTGTGTCAAAAAAGTTTGAATTCAAACATTCTAAAAGTCAGGTTGAATTCTATAAATATCTGAATTATAGTACTAGATTTTTTCCCTGAACGTCCCGAAAAATTCTTGTGGTTTAATAAACTTTAGACACATGAAAATTTCAATACCATAGTAGTTAACACACAAATAGCCAGACAACCTGAATATTTAATCCAATTTTTTTACTTTTGAACCTTTAAAAAATTATGACTCAGGTTTTATTAATGAATTGATATCCCCATATTAAAATATTACCAATTTAATCGTTTTAAATAAGAATTTCAAATCCAGGCAAAGAAAAAAAAACCTGTCAAGTTCTGCATCCTATTCTTAAAGTTTGCATGAAATTATATTGAAATGGGAACAGATTATTATCCTTTCATTTCCCGTAAAGCGATCGAAAGATTTCACTGTTGAACACGATGATAACGAGACGAAATAAGAAGAGCGCCGCTTTAATCTCTAGCGAAACTCGATTTGTTTCACTATGAATGACACAATTTCGTTTCATTTCATCCATTCATCCATCCCGTCGACGAAAGACGTAGCGACCCACTCTTGGATCAAAGTCAAGATAAAAGCTGTTCCCGACCCCCGATGGATCCGGGACTATAGGCGAACTAAGAGCCCTGAATTGGAGAATCTAGACGTGAAGACGTGCCAAGATGGAATTTGTTCATCGTTGCAATCTTTAAGCTGAATAATTTCACAGACAGGATGAAAACCATGCAAAGATACGGACTGGGAACAGGATTTAAGGGGATCGACTGGGAATTGAATTGAATGGAGGCAAATGAACGATGCACATCGACGTCGCGGATAACGTTCTCAAAGCATCCCCCAGTAAAAGTGTATTATTTTCTGCTTTGAAGAACCACAAAGGACTCGCAAATCGTGACTCCACATTTCGGTTTCGTCCTTGCCCCGCAAAACGCATAGCCATCCCGACCAATTGAGAATGAAATCCTCCCCTAAACTGCACTTTGTCATCGACAGAGTCGTCAATATTTTATAATTCTCTGGTGCCATCCGCTAAACCCTCGAAATCCTTAACCCTAAGTTCTCTCCGTGCGTTGTGTGTTTTCCCCATTGTTGGTGGATTCTCAGATGATCTCTAGTCCTTCTAGTAAGAAAGATTCCCAAAGATCTCAATTTCATTAATCGATCCTCTTAGTCCTTTGCTGTTGTCCTTGACGCCTTTGTGGCTTCTATTTCTGCTACTTGTGTTGTTCTCCAAACATTTTCCTGACTATTTGACATATAGATTCGCTTTTGTGGTAATTGAGTTATAAGTCCGTATTGATACTAGGGGGATTGTTCCATCATGCCCAACTATTCACCATCCATATTTTTCGCCTGATGTCTATGATGAAAATGGAAATACGGCAACTCGGTTAATATAGAAAATTTCTGTGCTATTGTTTTCATATCGCATTAACATAATATCGACTGTCAAGGGAATTTTTGTTTAATTATTCAATCGAATGACAAAAGATAATTGCCTGGTCTCGACATTGTCATGCACTCACTTTGAAGTGATAAAGAGATGTAAACAAGGAAGGAAAATGGCCACTCGATATTCTAATATTACTAATTATGAGGAACTTAATTTCTTATGATATTGAGACGTAATTGAAAATTGATTATCAATTGAATATTACAAGCAAGCAACTCGAAGTTTTTATATGTTTTAACAACACTAGGGGGATTCATGGAATCGCAGAAATGCCTCATAAACTACGTAACCTACGTAAATTTACCACCTCGTGAATGAACTAATAACATTTGTATGGAAAATCTTTTACGCGACCTTCGTAAGTTTACGCAACGATTTTGGTGTGCAAGCAACCTCGTAAAATTACGCAATTGTCACATCAGGAGATTTTAAGAAATGGTGAAATTACCCAAATAGCATCTTTGCGACTTAAAAATATAGCAATTTACGCAATCGGGCCTAAAGTTTTAGACCTGTAATTCACATCCGCGTACTAGAAGCGTGACGAAAATAATACTCTGATTAATAATAAGTCTGCAAAGCCACAATAGCTTTAATGAGGGAATTGATGATCGACGGATCACCTTTGGATCAATATTCGCTTCATGAAAATCCTGCAGTGAGAGAGCCACATTTGACGGTTGTCGGGTCGATACAGTAATTAGAATGTCAGTTTGACTTTGAAGAAGCGTGTAATGGGAACAGGGTTGACACGGTTGCCCTTAGAGTTACCTCTAAGCCCCCGCTTTACAAACAAAAGAAAAAAAGTTGATGCCTTCAGCCGCCATATTCCCCATTAACATTTGATTCAACCGATTTCACTTCGAGAATTAAATTTCTTGTTTCAAGCTAATAACTGAAGGAAATTGCATAAAGAATGGATAGGAAACATTTTTGAAACAGCACAATTTTGTTGGCATAAAAATTTCATTGCAAAAGAAAAAAAAATTGACCGCCATAAAAAAGTTAAAGAATTTTTTCGTTGAAAACAAAATAATTTGACGACCGATTAAAATCTGTTTAAGTTTTAGATTCAATATTGTCGAAAATTTTTAGTTGCAACTAAAATTCCGGCATGCAATTATTATTATAAAATAATAAGGTTCCATTAATTTATCGCCATAAGATTTGTCTTGTTCGCTCTCTATTTACGTTTTTATTTGTTCATCTCTATTCGATCGGTAAGCTGTGTAAGCATTCGAGGGAGAAAGAAAACTCCGCTCGAAGATTTGTGTGATGATGCAATGCCGTCAGATCACGCTCGCATAAAGCTTAAAGCAGCTCATTTTTTTAATGGGGGCGTATTTTTTTGAGAAATGGCACCATCAGAATTACGTTCCTGTGTCATTTTTCCCAATTTTGTCACACATAGTTTTTAAAGATTTTGTCCCCAATTTTTTGAATGGTTTTTGCAAAATACTGTTTTTTTTATTGTTTTGTTAGCAGTTTTTCATATAAGAAATCTTTTTCCGTGTCATGAAATTTTGTTTTGATATTTTAGGGCATTTTTCAGCTGAAAGGGACTGTCCGAAAAAATCGTCACTCCAATTTAAGGGAATTCAACCTTCCTCGACTCCACGTCAAGTTTTTTTTTGTGATTTTCTTGTACGAAGATTAGTATGTATTGTCAATAGCTAATAGCCAAATATCCGCCTAAATCAATATTCGATTAGCCATCACATCACTATTTTTTCGCCGAAAAATTTTTTTTTTGAAAAATACTTTTCATGCCGAAACATTTTTCATACTTTTTTTTACAAAATACTTTGTTTTTGTATCTTTCAGCTTCGATGGCCTTTCAACCAGAATTCGCAGAGCCAATTGTGAATATTTCAGTAGCTGTTGGAAGAGATGCAACATTTACATGTCATGTCCGGCATTTAGGAGGATATCGAGTAAGTCAAATAATTTTTCAACAAAAAAAACACTTAAAATTTTTAAATAAATAGTATGTGTTGAAACCACTTGTTATCCATGTCTATCTAGAAGATTGACATGAAGTTTATTTCGGCACAGTCAACCAAATCGATGAAAACGCGTTGATTTAACCTATTGAAGATATCCTGGAAGTTAAAATTTTGATTCACATTTTTTTGGACACATTTTAACCATGGTGATAATACGTCCCAGAATACCCGAGACATTCGCAGATTTAGACATGTGCTTTCGGCGTCCCGTAAACAAATTTGTTGTGACGGATTATTCAAGTTAATGTTGCAATAAAACCTAAAAAATCGCCTGCAAGGCAGTTTTCTAAAAAAATTTGCTTCCAGCGTGTCTTTTTTTGTATATGCCTGCGGCGCATTTAACTATAAAGTTTTTGATCAATAGATATTTCTTTCTAGAAATTTTGCCTGCGACGCAAATTCTGCTGTTTTCTATAGAAAAAGTGTACCACAAAAAACCTCTCTTAATGCGTTTATACTACCAAGAAGAGTCAGATTTTTAGGTCAAATACCTCATAATAAGATTTAAGTATATCGTATAAACAGAAATTAGAATTCTAAATCCAACCCCCAAACAAATGGGTTTCGAACATAAATTCGAATAATCTGGTCGTATAAACCAAAGATTGGGTAAATAAAGATAAGAAACCTAGAACAAATTTTGGGAACCCAAAAAAATCCGCCAGAGGAAATGGTATGCCTGACAAAACGTTTATTTCAACTTTTTGGCGTCTAATTGTCAAAAAACCAATAAAAAAAGGTTTAAATTCCATGAGTTACTTGATTGAGATTCATAAATCTACAGTATTTTGCATATATTTTAAAAGTTCTATGAAAAATTCTGTCGTTGTTTATCTTAGCTATTTCTTATCTTAGTATAAACAATTTCTGAAAATTAATTAAAGTTGAAAATTGATTTCGTAATAGATTTATATACATTGCTGTATATTTTGCTGCCCTTAGTTTTAATTGTCAAATTAGTTGTGAACTATGGTTCATTTTTAGGTTAAGCCGAATTGCTCTGTATAGTCAAGTAAATACAGATCTTTTTGGCTTACTCTGAAAATCGACTTAGGCCCTTATGACTTGTTACCACAAATATAAGAATTATGACAGATCACTTTGGTTTCGTCTGAAAATCGACTTAAGCTACTTTAACATATTAACACCGATATTTCTTTAAAAATTTATTCGAGCAGCGTCAAAAACTTGTACTCAAACAATGATATGAAACTCAATTTATTTTTAATGCAAAAGAGAACTATTGCTCCCCGAAGAACCGCAAAACTTTAATTCAACTTAAACTTCGTTAAAAGTTAATAAATTCGATGATTTCATCTTACTGTTAAATCTCTTAATCCCGTATATCAGCTGACAAATAAAAATCTGACGTCAAAAGCCGTTCTCGGTTAATTTCATTTGAAACTTTAACGTTGCACTCATCTTTGATATTCTGTTTTTTTGTGGCAAGAAATGGTAATTTTTGTTTGTATTTGCATATGTGGCTTTGTAAGTGTTTCTATATTTCACACTACACAAAAGGATAACTTAATTTTTCACGTGTTAAAATTCAATTAAACTATAATTTCTTACACAAGTCAATGGTAAAAATCCCATCTCCGCCATGAAAATACTGTGGAATAAATATTTAACTACTTTTACGTATGTATTTGTAAAGGGTTTATTCTTCACACCAATTTACGGTAGTTTTATTATTTTCATGTAGGTTTTTCGAAACAAACGCTTACGTGCAGAAAAAGGTTGTCTGGAACAGCGTCGACGAGACAAAAATATGGAGAAAACTTTTATAACGAACGAACGTGTTTTTAAATTAAATACAATTTGAAAATTTAACATTAAACCTTGTGCCTTGAAATGAAAATCTGGCAAAAAAGAACGAGTTAAAAATAATATAAAATAACATTTTCTGTGTGGTTATATTTTCCAGGTTGGTTGGGTGAAAGCCGACACGAAGGCAATCCAGGCTATTCACGAACATGTCATAACTCATAATCCACGTGTAAGTGTGTCACATTCCGATCAGAATACGTGGAATCTGCACATCAAGTCTGTTACCGAGGAGGATCGGGGTGGATATATGTGCCAACTCAATACGGATCCAATGAAAAGTCAGGTGAGTAGAAAACGTACTCGAAATGTATATAAAAATAATAAATCCAAAAAGCCACAATCCGAATCCATTCGAATGTAATTTTCCTTGTGCATAACACCGAATGGTTTATTTACCAGTATTGTAAACCCTCACGAAATTCTGACGACGAATTCACACCTCCGAATTGAATGGAGCGAAGCAAATATGGGGAGTTGTAAAAATCCCACCCTATTCTATATTCAAATGATGCACATGAAAGGGTTACGTTCATATTAACCTGTGGGATGTGGGGTTCGGTGGCGGCGGATCGCTATCTCCACTTTACTGTTTCATGATTCCCAAAAGTTTGAAATTTAGATCGTACCACCGCACTATGAAATGATAGTTTCTGCTGGAAGGAGGACCAACCTCGAGGGAGAATTGAAGATAAAATAACACCAGCATTAGCACCGCAAAAACTATAGAATAACATCGAAAGTGGTAGAATAATGATGGCACCAGGCACATCGTCAAAACATGAAAATAAAACTCTCTTGGAAAACTTTTCTTCAAACAGGGAAATATGTTGCAAGCTTCCATTCCATACACCACAACCAACAACACCTGGCCGGGGGGGATTCTGTGTTGAAAGATAAAGTAGAGGATATCGAGGTACCATCAAAGTGACGGAGTAAATCCCCCTCGGGTTGTAAAGTTGATAAACATGTTGGGGGAATGTGGCGCTAACAGACAAAGCCTGGGCCAAGATCCTTCACGATGAGGTCGTAAATGAAGGTTGAGTCCCGTCTGAAATTAAGAAACCTTGGTAACCTTATTTTATAGCTAAGTAGAGGGCTTGGTTGGTATTGAAAGTTCTAATGGTTTACTCCAAGTCAGAGGTTTTCAACCTGTAAGACACGAATCGTTTAAATGTTATTACATCTTCCAGAGCAAAATTTTTTGTAGTGTCACTGAAAAAAAAGAGAAATTCTATTTACCCAGACGCCTCTATTTGATAATAATTTGATTTAAAAAAAAGCGTATGACATTGTTTTTTTTAGTTTTACCTTATTGAGTATACTTTTCGATTTATTTTGATGTATCAAAATAAATTCTCCCTGAAAAGGTTTAAAAACCCCTGCCCTACTGCCATTTTTACCTTTTGATTAGAAGAGTTTGGTGTTGACAGTCACCCTCAAAAATACCAAGTCGTTTACGTATCAAGGGCTGTACTTAAGGATTTCAAAAAGGATGCATCTTGTGATATATTTATAAAAGGAAGGGGAAAGATTGCCAAAAGGGGAGAAAGTAACAAAAAGGGAAGCGAACACTGCTTTTGTGAGAGTGCAGCAAAAGTGATAGAATTTCAAAGCAAATTTGTTTACATCTGTGAGGAACGAATAATTTTAGATGGTTTAAATTTTCCTCACAATGAAGACTTTTGTTGTTTTTCACTACTCATCAAAAATTTTCGACGAATTGTTCTCGAAAAAAATTGTGATGGGGTTAAATACCCAAGTATCAGTGTTACCCATTAACCTATGGCATTTTTTTGGCTATTTAGTTAATGGGTTAAAAAATTTGGGAATTTAAGATATTCGGTTGTGTTGTAAAAAATCATCCTCATCCTCGGCGCTACAGCTCTCGAAGAGCCTGGGCCTCCTCAATTGAGGTTTCATAACAATTTCTTCCTTACTTCGCACCTACAGTTTTACATGGATTGCGAACCATGTATGAATTACAACATTTGAAAGGTTTTTACGTTGCAACCCATCAACAGCAGAGGTCGTGATAGCAACCTAGACCAATGATGTCGTTAACACCAAGCGGCAACTAAGTATTACTACTGATTTCGTAAATCAAGTTGAGTGGGCTTGAATCACAGCGTGCGACAGTCGGGAATCAAACCACAGACTTCTGGATTACAGGCCAAGTACTTTACCACTTGGACTACGCTAAAAAAAATACACGAGAAAAAAACTTACACAAACTTTTACGCGACAAAATTCGTCAATTTTTTTATGTAAACTAATATTTTATTCGTACACTATATTGCGTAAGAACGTAGATTATCTATAAAAAAAAGTCATGTGCTGTTCACATTAGACATTTTCTCTCGGGACTAAAAGGGAGATGCAAAAAAGTTCACAAAACGCTTAGAACTAATTCAAATCGTATTTTGGACAAAAAAAAATTCAGTCCCCAAACACAGTTTTGTAACAGTAATTGGCGTTATTTTTTTGTGTTTGCGATATCAATCACTAATATAGTCACTCTGGATTGCTATTTGGGTAAACAGTTGTCCTGTAGATCACCACTGCGGATGAACCAAAACAAAATGCAAACCTCCCATCATCTGAACAAATAAACAAGGATTGCACAATCACTAAGGATCAACATAGGGTGAGTGCCGTGCAGTGTGACCAACAGGACTACTATGGGTAAACAAGCACCCGAGATTTCAACGAGTTGATTCTTTGAACCGTTACTAGCTCTCTCCACCGTACCCGCACCCTACAGAGAAGTGTATCCTGTGGGAGTGAGGTGATGAGGGGTAGTTGGTTGATTATGGTTGATATTGTGTGCATGATGCATGATAGTCAAACACGGCATAGTGGTGAATTTAAGGGAAGTTCCTTTGAACGCAATGGTATATGTTTATGTTGATGTGTTTGTCGATTTTTGTGGGTGTGTTCGTGTTTGTGTAATGTTTGCCTGTGATATAGATAACATATTGCATTGTCTTCAGTAATTTGGCTGAAAACATGGAATATTTAATTATCATGTGGTGTCCTCAAAGTTCAAATCATTTACATATACGAATGTTAGATAAACGTGAACACAGGCATAGACAGGCTGTTGCCTCTGTGATTTAATTGACAGATGTGCAACCTACATGAGTGCTTAACTTGCAAGAAAATTCCTTTTATTGTTTGTGAGGAAATTAATTCAGGATAAAAGTGGTTAAATGATACTCTTGTCTATGTTTAAATATGGAATAAATTAATTCTCCTCTCGTATGTACTTTTGGGCTTGTATCTCCTGGCTCAAGTAGATTATAAAATAAGGACATCTTTAAATAAATGTTCACTTCGTATTGTTAATTCATTTTGTACTTTCATTCAGTTAAATTAAAACTTATAGACTTTGAGTTCAACATAATTGTATCAAAAACATTAATTTCAATTGATCCTGTAATATTCGAGGTTGAAATTGATTAAGGTTAAGGTTTAGGTAATTGATATTCAAATAATTTCTTAAATGGAAATTGTGTTGACCATGTCTACTGAACTTTTCGATATAATCTAACCGAACATAAACATTTCAACATATGTAAAAGGATTGTGGATGTCAAACATTGTTAATAATTAAGAACAGACAGAATGTTTATTAATACGAATTTACAACGGGTAGAATAGGATAAAGAGATTAAAAAATATAGTTTTCAAATTAATTCTAGTCTTAAATCTTAGGTGGTACAAATATTTTTTTTTCTGGATGGATGTGAGTTATCAAAAATGAATCAAACTTAAAATTTGGCAGTGATATATGCATTGACTTTATTTTTTCTAGTTACTAAGCCTAATGCCGGGTTTCTCCCAATGTTTACCTGCCACTAAATCGAGTTAGCAGGCTCTTTTTGCTTGAAATTTTCCCGCTAATCGATTTAGCGACCGCGCTTAAAATGTCATTAAAACCGCGATAATTCTTCTTGTACATTATATAAAATATTTTTTACTAAATAAATCTTAAAAGAATTTTTAAAAAAGTCTTTTGTTAAAGAATATACTAAAAAAAATTTAAAAAAAAAGTTTTTTCAAAAAAGCTTTTTTTTAAAAAAAATGCAATAAAAACGAAAAAATAATTTTTTGGGAGCTATGTATCAGAAATAAAAGCGAGATAAATCTTTATTTTATTTTTTATGCTTATCTCGCTCATATTTCCAAAAAATTATTTTTTCCTTTTTAGTGCAAGTTTTTTAAATAAAAGCTTTTAAAAAAAGATTTCCTTATGCCAGAATCGGATTCAGCGACCCAAATGAGATTTGTTTCCGGAAAATTCGAGGAAAAGGAAAATCACGGTATTCTAACAGTACCTTCTGTTATCCTTACAGATTTTCTGCTATCCTTACAGATTTTCTGTTATCCTTACAGATTTTCTGCTATCCTTACAGATATATGTATGTTTTTACACGAACTTTTTATATACGATTTTAATTTAACATGATTTGAAAAAATACATTCTCTTTTTCCACAAGTCCTTTTGATTCAACACGATCGACCAAAATTCTAAGTTGCGATTTAGGGTTTAGAATATAATTTTATATAATTTTTCCATACATCAAAATTCAATCAGACCACCAAATGGAAAATTTTCTAAAAAAAATCGATCTGAAGTAATTGGCAATAGCCCCCGGCAGTTTCTTGATTATCTTCTTATATTTTTATGAAAGGATTCGATTTTCGAACATGTACGAAAAAATGTTTTGGTTTATATGCAATGCTGCAGTTTATGGACAGGAAATGGATTTATAAACCAACACACGATACTGAGAAAGAATCAGTAGCTTAGCTACAAATATTGACAAATTTTTGTGATCATTTAGAAATTAAAATTCTTGTAAAATCTTTGAACGCAAGAAAATTTATAAACCTTTTTTTGGAATCGAAATGAAAAAAAAAACTTTTTTAGAGTACCGATCTTTGGCCCCCTTTTTTGATCATTGCAGGATTTTCAAATGCGCGGTGAATTTTCATTAGATTTCAGTCAGAAAAGGTGGAAAAAAGAGATGCAAACCGGTTCTTGAACAGAATCAAAAAACATAACAAAAGCTATAATTGCCAATCTGGCAATCATTGGAGACCCGTATGGTGATATTCGTATCAAAATTCGAACAGTTATACCAAAATTCCACTTTGAAGTCAAACTTTCCAATAAGATTTTTTAAAATTTATTCCAATCGGATTTTGATGTATGGGAGTTTTATGTAGAATCATATCCTAAATAACTTTCTTGGACTTTTTTGATAAGATGCACCGTTTTTGAGATATTCACAAAAAACGATTTCGTTCGTATGGGGGGTACCCCCCCCCCTAATGGTCAATTTTTGCCCATTAACGAACTTAGCCTCACATATTACGAAAAACGGATCTGTGCAAACTTTCAAGTCTCTAGCTCAATCCGCGCGCCCGAAATCCGCGCCACAGACAGACGGACAGACAGACAGACAGACAGACGGACAGACAGACAGACGGACAGACAGACAGACAGACAGACGGACGGACATGCAGAAATTAAATATTTTTATCATTCTAAACACACTGGTGTAATTCATTTTTTTGTGCGATGACGGGATCTTGGCCTTACAAACGGTAAGGCAAAGTTAATATACCCTTTGGTTTCACCATACGGGTATAACCACTGAACCATTAAAATTTTAGAACCAATACCGAACCAAAAATCGAACCGCTCTGGAAAAAAAATGGGCGAAGCGAATCAAAACCAAAATCGGAAATTTTTTACTATTTAGTTCGGTTTGAATATCATCTGGAGTGGAATTCCGCAACTTGTTTCAAGTGTTTGTTTCGAGTTAGAAGAACAAATGGAATTCGCTGTTTCCGTTTCGCTTTGAATTAAATATTTCACAAAAATTTAAGAAGATTCTTTATCATACAAGTATTAAATATTTCACCAAAACCTGTGAAATTACGGTCCATAAATAAAGATCACGGAAGTTATATAACTTAAGATGGGCTCTTTTCATTTAAGCAAATTAATTCATTTCGTCTAGGACATTATTTGATATTGTCAATCAAGACAACGATCTCATATAAAAAGAATAATCCTCATGGGAGGGACAGTGGAGTGAGCAGAAGCTAGTGTTGCATCTAAGGATATACGAGCCAAAATAAAACTCCGGAAGAAGATCTAAGTGAACATGGCACCAGAGGACACATTTTATTAGGTTCATAAAGCGTTTTCATTTTTCCACGCCACGCGCTCCCATCAGTCATTCATTTTTTTCATCCCTTAATTTTCTCCATCTGCTCGTATGTGTGTGATTCTTTTTCACGAGATCTTGTTTTTTTTTTCGTTTCATTTCAGATTGGATACTTGGACGTGGTCATTCCGCCAGATTTTGTAGCCGAAGACACCTCATCGGACGTTATAGTTCCTGAGGGTAGCTCCGTAAAACTGACCTGTCGGTATGTATTTAGTTGTACTCCATAATACTGTTTTATTCCATTTTATCCTGCTAAAAACAATGTGTCAGATATATAGATGCGAGTACTAACTTGGTTATCTACTTGCCTCTGCTCAATCTTGAGCTATAAACGAACAAACATACAAAATTCACAATATGATGAGTTGATGTAAGATTCCACTATTTCTCGACTGTTTCGATATAACAATGACTTGAGAATTCATTGGGAGCAGCTACGTACAACATCCATCCTGTCGTTGTGTTTGCCGATGGGAAACTGTGTTACATTTATTACATATGTCCCACAATACAAAATACTCTCATCCATTTAGCCATACATCGATCCATATGCATCTGTGGCTATAGACGCGAATAACCGTGTTTGGTATCCTTTTTATCGCAAGTCCAGAGGCCATCGGGGCCACAGGGTTAAAAGCGAACACCTACAAACAAGCAAATATACGTGCGAGAATTTTTATTAGCGGCCATGTCTTATGGTTCAGCTTTTACTGCTGATAGTAAAACTTAAGTAATGCTTCTAGTTTTAGCCCCTTAGACTCATAAATTATAGTAGTTGAGATGAGACTATCGCAACCACCCTCCCCAAATACTACATACAAACTATTGCAACTGTACTTACAGATATTCTTCCATATGCCCATAGGTGGTGAATTGAACTTGGGGAAAAACGTATTATTTGAGCGAAAATATGTCCGTCTATCCATCTGTTTGTCCATTTTTCGTTTGTGGCGATGTATTATAGTTTTAGTGAATGCGCCATTGGTCATTGTTCTTGAAAGGTCATTAGGTCTTTATTTGAGCTTTTCCCGAAAACATCACCACCACAGCGACCCCTCCTGCCACGTTACATTTTCTAAAGAA
Source organism: Chrysopilus asiliformis (assembly GCA_964034945.1). NCBI lineage: Eukaryota > Metazoa > Arthropoda > Insecta > Diptera > Rhagionidae > Chrysopilus > Chrysopilus asiliformis. The sequence continues at coordinate 14,713,405 of OZ035963.1, read as the reverse complement.
TAGAAAACAAGAAAGAAATTGAAGGAAATTTTATTTAGTTGCATCCAGATGTTGAAATTCACCAGACCATAACCATAAACAGTATTAAATCTTTTCTACGTATCTAGGAAGCAAATAAAGTGATCGTATTAAATTAGGTAAACGGAAGCAATAACTTCAACAAGACAATAAAATCAACATAGAGTAAATTAACAACATTCTAAATTCACTTAACAGAAGTAATTTGAAGGAGCATGCAATTCTTGAAATATTTTTTTGAACTAAAAGATCAGTTTAGGTAAAAAGTTTTAAAATGTTCAATTAGATGTGCGATTTTGAATGTGTAAAGCAGCACCGTGCCGGCGATGTGTAAAGTAGCAATGTGCCTGTAAATTTTACAGTACCTACTTGATATATCCAATTATAAATTTTAAAAATTATTTCTTACTTTTTAGCGCTATAGTTTTTATACTCCATATGATATATCATATAGAAGTATTTTAGATTTATTACACCGTTTGTAACGCATCGAACCAATCATCGAACACAAAAATGAACTACACTATGGTGTTTTGACTGACAAAGAATTTTTATTTCCACATGTCCGTACGTCTATCTGTCTGTCCGTGAACAGCATAACTTTAGAAAGAATTGAACTAGAGACATGAAATTTTGTGTAGTTACGTTTCTCGTAAATGGCAAGACTTAAGTTCTTGAACCGGACTATTCGTATTCGTTGAACGGCACTATTCCCCCCCCCCCCCCCCACCCCCACCCCTAAACAAACGAAAAAGTTTTTTACAATTTTCTCGAAAACGGTGAATCGTATTGAAAAATTTATATAGGAAAAAAGTGTTTAGAATAAGATTTTACATAACTCATCCGTACATCAAAACCCACTCGGACCACCGCTTCCCCCTTCTCCCATACAAATGGAATACTTTTTTCTATTTTATCGAGAACGGTGAGTCGTATTGAAAATTTTTTTAAGGTTAAATCTGTTAAAATATGATTTTACATAATTTATTCATGCATCAAAATCCAGTTAGATCACTCCTTCCCCCTCACCCATACAAATGGATTTATTTTTCATAAATATAGAGTATTTGACGATTGACCCCTGGAAATTGTAGCTTTTCTTATGTTTCTATTATCCAATTGATAAAAAAAAAATTTCTCTAGTTATAGGCAGACAGAAAAAACAGAGAAAAATGTATATAAATCGAGGAGAGCAGGAGTGGTATTCCGTAACTTGTTTCAAGCGTATTCGCTGTCTCTGTTTCGACCAAAATAAATGACAGGGCAAACAGAAAATACTAATTTTTCTTCTAACTCGAAACACGCTTGAAACAAGTTACGGAATACCACTCCAGTTAAGAAATTATGGGAACCTTTAGTTAATCATTGGTCTAAAATCTTCTCCTTGGTCCCAGTAGGCTTTTCTGGAAATTTCATTCAAATGGGTTCAGCGGTTCTCGAGTTTTAACCGAACTGTAAGATAGACGGGGCTACTTATTTAATAGATTATCATAATTGGAAATGGCGGTCGCGGATTTTTTTTATAGCTATACATTTTGAAATAGGAAATCGCGAGAGAAAACAATATTGGGAACCCCTGGATTAAAGAGTTCAAACACTTTGTGAAAAATACAGATTTCATAAAATTATAAGAAGCTTTTCTTATTGCAAAACGTGGCAATAAATTCAATAAAACTTTTTTATAAGAAATGTTCGGATAAATCAAAAATTTATCCCAAAGGCCCCTTAAAGCTTTCTATTTTCTCTATTTGCTGCTGGATTTTTTATTTCATTCAAAGAATTTCAAACTAAACTTGAACTGGACCTTTGTAAAACAAAAACAAACAAAAAACCTTTAAGTGGATTATTACGAAAATCTCCTATTTAATTTTCCCTACATCAATATTCACCGCAAATGCAATTTCGCATTAATAAATGACCATTTAACAGTTTGATCCCATGTCTAAGTGATTCAATAAAATTATAATGTCGGCTTATTACAATTTCTCGAAATAACCCCAAAACGACTCTTCAATTACCCTTTATCCGATCCGATCAGGTTTCTTCAATAAACCAATTAACCTAACCCTATCTTCATTCTTACCTCGTTATTGGTTCGTATTTAAATATTTACATAAATACGGAAAGACAAATAGGCATTAGCAGATTCTATAATCGTTTTATACTTGTATTACGAATATTAATGAAGAAATCGATATTACACTATCTCTTTCAAAGCTTCCATCTCTATTGGCTTTAAATTAGAGAAAAAAATCACTTTGAAGGGTTGCTTTATCATCCCTTGTTAATTATTCTATAAATTACAGAGCTCGTGGATATCCTGAACCGATAGTGACGTGGCGTCGGGAAGATGGCGGCGAAATCATCCTCAAAGATAATATGGGTACGAAAAATTTCGGTAAGTTGGGGTAATTTTTCCAAAATATACCAAGGCCAAAGACAATTTAAGGGACTTTCATTTTGACCGTTTTGTTCATTATGAATTCGTCGTGACACGTGACTAAAGATGGACAGCTAACATAAATTCTCACTTAATTTGATTCGTTTTAATTTCACTCATTCTAATTTTTTTATGGTTCTCGGTCTTATGTCTGTTCTCTATTTTCAGTGACATCTTACCGAGGTGAAGTACTGAAGTTGACAAAGATATCCCGAAGTGAAATGGGCTCATATCTCTGCATTGCATCAAATGGTGTGCCGCCATCAGTTTCAAAGAGGATCTCACTTAGTATTCATTGTGAGTATAGTTTGGAGACGTTTTCTACAATTTTAAAATGTATTTTTTGGCTTTTTTTTATGGTTGGCTGAATTTTAGGATTTTCATTTCCATTTTATACTATTCGACAGTTTCCTAAAAAGTGACAGAGTTTTTTTCTAACGCGGAATTTACATTTATGGCTGAACGTAATTTTCCTGTCACTTTGCAAATAATTCGGGTGTCAGTAATAGTTGTAGTGAGTCACAAAAATTTCTCCCAGATGGTGTTTTTTCCGCTCGATTGTTGCGAAGTTAAGTATGATATAAAATTCAGGTTAATTCATATGAATCTGGCAACTTACATAGGCCATTTGAGAATTAAAGGTTTGTATTTTGTCAAATGAAAGTAAAGGGTGAGATCATTTTTTGTTTTAATAGCTTGTTTTTGTGAAATAACATCATTCCAGACGATAGTCCAACATTACAAGATAGCAATTAGGCAAGAAAACAAATAACCTTTCGATTCATGCGCCTCTAGCGTCGAGTAGCCAAAATGTCTCAAGTCGAGTGAAAATATCACCAGTGAACTTCTAGGTTTCTCTGACCGGGAAAATATAAATATATAGACTTTAGCAACAAATTATTTTTATATCAAAATAGATATCGACGAGATCAATATAGATATCGACAAATTTTTGAATTCGTTTCTAAAACTTACCGCCCACCCACCCACTTCAACGTTCTCCCTTTCCCCCTTCCTCCATCTTTTTTCGCTTGGCTGTACGTAGTACAAATCCTTTTTTATTTGGAAACTTTTTACTAAAGATTTTAAATCAAACGAAAATTATTGCATCTCCTTTCGTTTACAAACCGATAATTTACTTTCTACCAATTATACTGGTATATTTTGCAGCCGCTAACAGTAAATTTAATTCAAAGTAAAATGCAAGTTCTACATTCAACTACCTGAAGCGCATAATTAGAAAAAGAATCCTTTTGGAATACATTTTATTTGCTCTATTTAAAAAAAAACGTTCGTTCAACATGTTTTTCTTTGTTCCTTCGACATCCTTGCGAAAAATCAACACAGAGAGATATTCAGAGACAAATATGTGAATGTTGCAATGGTTAAATTTCCGGATTATGTTGGCCTCAATTAAGTGCCCGCAGGCTACATGAGAATATGGTGGATTTCTATATGCTTTTTAACAAAAAAGAAACCAAAATAAAGGCCTTTTCCGCTTTTCTAGTATATTGTATCTTGCCACAAATATGCTTTTCGCTCAAACCTAATTAAGATGCGTACTTTGTGCTGACAGCAAGGATATTCAACTGCTTGAGAGCTAATGAGAATGCAAATGCGGTTATACAGTTTACTTAATGCAAATTAATTAAAAATTACGTAAAATTTAACAGAGAAGTCGGATTGCTAAATTCCGGTAGCCTAACATTTTTTAGTTATTTTATTTTATTTTTTAACTGTTAAGGAGTTTTTATTTTCTTCAACTTATCTTAGATTTGTATTTTAAATATTTCAATGAAAAAAACATTCTCCTTACCAACATTTCATTAACTTTGCTTCTTTAATATGAATAAATATTGCCACTGAACTTATTATCGACTATGCAGAATTTATTTCTCAATACATTTTGTGCTTTCAAAGTTTCGTCTATATTTCTGAAAACTCAAATTGTGCCCAATATTACAGGAAAATAAAAAGAAAAATGATAGAAAATGCAATTCTGCCGGAAGCAGTTTGCATCGATTTCGATTTTATTTCTCAAAGTTATGCATTATTAATGGAAAATTCTTATCACATTCAATTTTTGTTTTCAAATGAAGCCCAATTTATGGAAAATTGAATAAAATCGATGAAAAGGTAGGTACTTGAGTATTTGTTTTAATTGGCAGCCTGTCAATAGCATAAAGGTCAAAATTGTATTAAAATCCGGTAAGTGTAAGGTAAATATTGCCCTTGGGGCATTTTTGGAGATTTAATTTTATAAAAAATGAACCTGACATTTAAGTAATTAAACAATGCCGGAATAACGGAACAAAATAAATTGAATGATATTGCTTCAGATTTTTGAGTTTTTTAAGCGGTTTAAATATGTTAAAAGCGGCATTGAAGTGTCATGAACATTCAAAACAAATATTTAGGTCAATAGCAAAAATGTTTACCTTAGGGTAAGGTACGGATAGATGCCCGAAGCGTGGATCTGCTAAACTAAACTATCTGAATTTAAACTCACACACCGCCCCTAGTATATTTACAAAATTACAAACATGAACAATGCCCGAGCTTTTTAAAAAATTAAATTGTAGCAACAAATAGCTGAATATGTTTTGTGCTGTCAGAGAATTTTTATGTGACAACTAGTTTTAAGACAGGGTATTCACAGTCCTCTTTTAAATTGCGAGTAATTTTACCGTTCGGTAATTCAGTCAAATTTAACAGATTTTTACCGAGACGGTAACTTGGTTCATGTAAAAATGAATTACCGGATTCGGTAATTGTAGACATGCCTTGAGTCGTGTTTTTCGGCCCGGTTATTCGGTATCAAGAATCAACCGCGAGTGGCGCTAGTAATGTTTTTAGTTGTCAAATTTTTTCGCTGGTTATCTCATCGGACTGCAATTTTTTTCAATTTTGATAGCCGTTGCCACAATAGAAATTCAAAAGAATACATCAAACATGGATTTAAAGGTATGTGACATATTTTACAATCAAATTCGCAGTTCATGATTTGGTCACGTATCAAATAAAAGCGCTGTTCTCAAATCTGTGCTGTGGGATGTTCACAGCAGAATATTTTCAGTCTTTTAATATTACCGAAAATACCGAATACCGAAAATTAAAAGAGGATTGTGAATACCCTCATTGTTTATTTAAAAAAATTAAGACTGCTCTTGTAAAAACCATGTAATTTAAAATATCCTCTCATTTAAAAACTCGATTTTTTTAACTAAAATATTCTAGGAAATGCTGGTTTACCCTTTACCAGTTCTTATAGTTATTTGTATAATTGCCGGCTAAACACAAAGTAACACGATTCCTAGTCCATTATTTAGTTTGTTGAAATTTAATGCAACAAAAAAGAGGTTTCAGGCTATTCACACACACAAATTGAGCACATTGCCTGTGAAAAAACTGCTATTTACCCTTTAGTTAGGGTAAAAAACCGCATAAAAGCTTAAATGTTCGCGATGATAAACACAAAACATTTGCACACTTTTCACTTTGACGTCATCGAAAGCAAATACAAGGACAATGGTCCGACGGTTTAGGCACAAAATTGCGAGAAACCGCATGGTTGCTAGTGAAAAATTTTCGTTTGGTCTCGGACTATCGAATTAAAGACTATTATTTCAAAGCCATTGGTGTTGTATTCCTGCTGCTGATGGCTCTATTCTGTTATCATCAGGACGACAGGACGAGTCCTTCATCTTTCGCCGCCTGGAGAGTTCCATTCCCATCGGAACCACTGAACGTTGGGTGCTTAAATCTGTGTACATACATACAAACAAATGAAACTATATGCGTTCAGCAAAGTCATGACTTTATCCGATCCATCTGCAGAAGACCGCAGGAAAATCCATCCATCCGTCCGTTCAGCTCAAACGCCTCCTTCATTTTCTGTGTTGCTTCTGTTGTGTATCCGTTTTTGTTCAAATCAAGGGATAAGCTTCATCACCAAATCCCTTCCCCTTCATGTTGCATCACAAGTATTTACAAATAACATCATCCTTTGACATCTCTATATCGTTTTAAGTTAAACTATAGTACGTGTTGTATACATAGATCGCAATAATTGTAACAATATACTCTGACAGCACTGGTTTACTGTCTATAGAACCTGCTCGTCTTCTCCACTTGCTGTGTAAATAGTTTGAAATTTTCAATAGCCATCAGCTGACCTATTGAAATTTCCTTCATTAAAAGCACATTGTAGCGAAATCAAGTGGTTCAGCATAGACAATTGTTGGAACAAAGGACTCATTCCGTGTTAAATACTGTCCAAAACCGAAATTCACTGCCAAAATAGTCCAAAATAACTACAAATGCATAGATATCTACCAGTATTGCATATCCATGGTGAGGAAAATTTGCTGCTGTATCTCACTATATCTATATGTAACTCTTTATCCAACGATATCTATTAACGCAGTAAATTTGAATTTCAGTAAATTTTGACCAAGGCATACAATTATTTTACAATTACAGTAGTACCTATGCCTATAGGGTTAGTAGAGTACCATAGAAGTTTGAAACACAATATAGGTAGAAGGTTCGATTAATAAGTTTTTTGACAGAAAACCAGACGCTCATTGTATAGTTTAAGTTATTTTAAGGCCCTTGTTGCAACCGAACCTTTGACGAAAATCTGTACCAAGTATAAAATCAACGTGTCGGAAGACGGGAAGCACTCATGATTTTCAAAGTCCCTAAACATCGTTCTCGGGTCTCCAGAAACAGGAGATTTAATTTTCGTCGGTTGAAAGAATATTGTATTAAACGAACAATTTTTTCTAGAGGGGGTAAATTTAGGGGTGCGCCAACTGTATAAAGTCGAATATTTCACTTTTAAAAAAAAAAGTAATTACTACGTACTACGTAGTAATTATTTTGGATAGAAAGTTTGATATCGGGTCGACGTTCGTATATAGCACACTCACGTTACGATTTACTTGCGATTTTGATCGAATAATCAGGGCATCAATCGTGTAACGCGGCGCAGACACGAAATTGCGTCTTTCATTAAGAAAAGCAATCATGTATGGCGACGGGTCTTTGCATACTAGCGACGCGTCTTTTCGTTCAGCGACACAGTTCGAGGCGTCGCTCAGTGTCATTCCGTCTCTCATTTCACAATGGAGGAACCAAAGTATGTAAATATAAGTTAAATTATAATAAATTTATATTATTTCAAGAAGATACCGAATGAAAACCAGTGGGAAACCCTTGTAAGGTTTATGGAGGAAAATAGTGTCTTAGCGAGGGGCGCATTTGACACTTGGTGCCTCCGGCAACAAAAAGAAAAAAACTTTTGTGGGAGGATTTGATTTTTATTCACTTCAAGCAAAAAATCTTTTAATTATACATTACGATTTTGAGATGAGCTGGAACGGATCATTTATGTCCCTTTAGAACCTGCGAACAACTCGTAATTCACTTTTTTCTGGGGAACTTAACATAAAATTAATTTCAGCTAATCCAAACATTTTTATTTTGACGTTTCTGTAGCAAGATATTTGTAGTGAGCAAAACTGGTCCGTATTGTGCACTCGGAAAGCTTTATTTAGCATGTCCTATAATTGATTTAAGAAATTCAATCCATTGAACGTTCAAACTTTTTAGTGTCGCGATACACGATTAGAAAAACGTGTCGCGTCGATGTCGCCGTCTCAGCTCAAAGACGGAGACGCGTCTCGTTACACGATTGATGCCCAGTTTTTACTAGCAAATATCTCTCGAACGTAGCGCACGACGCTTTCACTGTAATTTCACATTTATTCAAGGAATAAAAAACCAAAAGTTTTTTTTTTTCAAAATCCATGCCCCCCCCCTACCGGAACCAACGGACGTCCTTGAATACAGCCAAACCTTGGATAAGTGGGATCTCACTGGACCGTCCCACGGATTCCACCTATAGAGGTTTCCCACTCACTCTTTTTTTATAGTTTCAGCCAGAGCTTAGGGGAAGACACTTTAATGCCGAAGCATAGCTCAGGATGGTCGGAAGAACTTTCAGAGGTGTCACTTACCTGGACAGTACTGAAAATTAGCAAAAAGTGTTCCAAAAAGAAGTGCAAGGAAGTAGAGGGAAGGGAGGATACAAAAATTATGAATTGGAATGTCTTATAGTGATGACTGGGGACGATTTTAATTACGAATGTTGTGCTTTCGTCAACTTATCATTCGACCCTCGTAATTTTCTCACAGCACTATCCAGGGTCATAATTCTACCTCCATTCCCAAATTCAAAAACGTGTTTTACAGAAGTTATGTGCTGTACATATGTATGTAGGTACATTTTAATAGAAACTGTACATTTCTACCGAAAATCATTTATAAACCGAGGTGACCATTTGACGAATTCGTTGGACAATCCACATATCTTTACCAGTTCAATTCAATACGATTTTAACAGTCGAATATTGCAACACATGAATAAAACTACACATAACTAAAAGTATCTGGAATATCTCATCTGAATATATTTAACTATTTATCGTATCTATACTCGTATTTATATCTATATTTGTCCGCACCTATGTTATATTTAAATGTTTGATTTTGAGTACATGAACGAACATAGTAAACACTTTTTGATTTATGGTTTGCAGTCCATCCTGTCATCCAAGTTCCAAATCAATTAGTTGGAGCACCGCTTGGCACAGACGTCCAGATCGAATGTCACGTAGAAGCCTCACCGAAATCAATTAACTACTGGATTAAGGACACGGGTGAGTATATCGAACCACACATACGGATTATATAGTTTTAAATCATTAATGGATGGATGATAATTGAACGGTTTAGAGGGGGGAAAGAGGGGGGAAAAGAGGGGAAAGGGGATTCAAAGGGATGCACAGCAGGTAGCATATATGGGTAAACTGCAGTGATGGACCATTGACCAAAATTTCACACACAAAAAAAAATATCTCTGCTCAGGTGAGGCTGTATGGCTGTGTGTGCTCTTTGCATCATCAAAACTGCATGAAAATGAATAAATGAATGATGATAACGGGTGTAAGATTGAATAAATGATACTTCTATAAATTCACGTCGCCCAGTGCAAATATATCAATATAAAACGTACCCAAAATGTGCCGATAAAATACATTTGTCAATACGTTAAGTGAGAGGTAAAATGTTTAAAATAAATTAAATCGCTTTTTCACCTTTAGCTTCAATGCAGTTTACTTTTATGCATAAAATACAAAAACGAAAAACATATTTACTCGTGTTAAAATCAAATTTGTTCGCGTATGTGAGAGAATGGTTAAAATTTTTTGTTGTGTGTTTTTACGGATCGAATCAGACATTTTTTTTATTAAATTAATTGTTTAACACAAAAGCAATTTAATATCGTTTTCCACGACAAAACGCCCGTGAAAATAATTATTATTGTACCTATTAGTTGTTTGCTTTCAACTTAAACCTTGTTTAATGATTTTATTAATTTTCAAATTAGAATTAAAAACCCAAACATTTGTTATTTTGTATTATTTAAGGGAAAACACAAATCACCCCCTCCCCCCACGGCCCGGCCACTCATGATGAAAATTAAAATGTTTGTTAAATCTTTTGACGAACAGAAATTTGTGGACTCTTGAGAAGATCTAAAATTTGGGGGTGCTTTTTTAGGATCAACCTCATGCCTGAGGGTGGCCCTCAGATTTTTAGTGTTGCGAAATAGGCCCCTATAATAAATGTTTGTTAAATCTTTTAACTCGAATGAGTGAAAGTTAGTCATTTAACTCGAATGAGTGAAAGTGTCATGGCTTAGAAAGTCTTTTAGGCACTTGGCACACCGAATACGAATTCGCACCGCATTGCGAAAAAGTTCAAACTTACCAAGCGATCTTATATTGTATGTAATCTACATGAGTTCTAATTTTGCAGAGACTGCAATTTTGGGAAGACCGCATTGTTACATAATACAAAATTAGAGCTTATGTAGATGACATATGATATAAGATCGTGTGGTAAACTTGAACTTTTTCGCAATGCGGTGCGAATTCGCATTCGGTGTGCCAAGTGCCTTACGGTCGGTTCTTAACAAAAAGGCGACGACAGGGACCCACCCTCAAAAGACGACGTTGACCAGCACGCGACAGATTTCTCCAAATATTACAGGTAAACATAACCCATTACCATTTTTTTAGATGAGCCATTTTCGAGAAAATCGCCAAAGCTTTTTGTATTTGAATGGCGGAGAAAAGTAAGACCGGCTCAATTTTTCCGTATTTGAACAGGGTTCAAGTTTGGTTAAAAAACGGAATAAAAAATGTCAAGAGTATACTCAACTATCTCAGAAAGATATCATTTGACCGCTAGGTGATTTCGATTTTTCGAGTGATTTTAACACCTTTTTTTATATGTAAGAAAGTTAAAACCTCTAATTTTTTTTGGCTGTCCTTAAAAATCGCTGAATGCGACAACGGAACGCATTTGGTATGCCATAGCTTCTCATCATTGAAAAAAAGTATGACATTTTTTAGTTTATAACAATTTTTTACGAATTAAAAGCTTTAGAATAAAAATACTTGCACCAAAATAAAATAATAAGGAAGGTTTTTTCATCAAATTCATTCATTCGCAATCAGTCAAGTGCATCAATTACCCAAAGGATAGTAAAACTCCTTAAGCATTTGTAGTTACAATTTCATTCGACTATCATAAAATCTATGTGGATAATAAATATCCCCCCAATTTATGCGTACATTACACAAACATACACACACACACATATAGGTTCAATAAAATCATGTGCACGAAGCCCTTTGTGTAAACAGAATAAAAGGCACCTAAATTAAAAGGAATCATGTAAAACCATCTACCGAACCGAATAGCATAAATTGGTATTTACTGTAGACACAATAGAAGGCAGCAGCAGCATCAGGTGATAAAATATTATCTTGGGGTTCACATTCGTAAGTAGTCAAACCGCTTTCTCTCCCTACATTCCAGGTCGTAATATTGTTTCACACCCCAAGCAACAACAATTTGTTCAAATGAACCCAATGTGAAGCAAAATTACTCCCTGAAAGAAAACGAAAACAAACCAGAAGACAAATCCAAAACAAAAAAAAAATCGCAGGCCGACTAAAAGTGGCTCGCATATAAGAAAAAAAAACGCAGGACCTAAAAAAAACGATAACGAATAAAATCAAGTAAAAAATGTATATGCGAAGAAGACGAAAAGGGACATTCCTTAGTCAGCATTCGGCAATGTCAGAAGCCCAAGCAAAGATAGAGAAATATTGAGCCATCAATGAAGAGATCTTTTCCTTGCGCAAATAAGTTCCTGTCGATATCCATCCTAATGCCAACTTAAATCCCTGTTTGCTCCGTTACTCACTGATGGTGAGCCTAGTGTCAACATTTTTCCCAATAGTCGGGTGAAATGCTTCTTCTATGTTTTGAGTGGGGGCGGGTTGATAGAGTGATATCCCGCCGTACTGCTGCAGTGTACCAAGGATATCTGTTGAGGGTGAGTGAAATTCATTCGAAACGAGAAACTGGTCCGAAGGATCTCTATGTGAATGTAAACAGAAGTGAATTTATGCAGTGCGAAAGGATATCTTTTTTGTACACTTATCCATCATTTAGTGTGGATACTTGTGTACACAGAATAGTGTTATAACATCCTCATATCTTGGTACATATTTTTTATTTATATCCTTGATGATAATTCAACAGGTGAAATGATAGTCTCGTCGTCCAAATATAACGTACAGGAGGTTTCGAAATCAATGTACGAGACTCGAATGACGGTGACGGTGAGGAAATTTCAGAAAGAGGATGTCGGATCGTATCGGTGTATAGCGAAGAATTCATTGGGAGAAGTCGATAGCAGTATTCGATTGTATGGTAAGTGGAAAATATTTAAAAATATTTTTTTATTTAACCCTTCTATTATGTTTAAAAAAAATTCACACAAATAGAACGTTGCGGGTCATAAAATGACCCACATGTATCTCCCCGTATAATTCATACAAAATAATCGTAAATTATAATTTATGCATGATCTTCGCAATAAGCGTTTCACTGTGTGCTTCACTGGTCAAAAGAAATTTGATCTCATTGAATTTTTAATAACAAAAATTTTGGTTCGAATTTCTTCGAAGAAAGGTTTCTGATACCTTATAAAGGGTCTTTCAATAAGGACATAACAATTTTGTATTTTAATAAAAACGCACCCTAAAACTTTTTTATGATCTGGCAATGCTAAAACGTCAGTCAAGGTTTACATTTTTATCATGGTGAAGTTCACAAACGAGCAACGTTTGGAAATTATTAAAACTTACTACCGAAATTCTGAGTCCGAAATGATAATGAAAATCATGAAATGAAATGATGAATGAAATGATGGTCCGGTCGAATGGCCACCTCGCTCAAGCGATTTAACGCCGTTTTTTTTTATATGGTTATGTTAAGTCGTTGGTTTATGCCAACAAGCCAACAACGTTAGAGGAGCTGAGGAACAATATCGAACGCGAAATTGCCAACGTTCCGGACGATATGTGTGGAAGAGTGGTGGAAAATTGGCTCCAAAGAATCAATCAGTGCAAACGTGCTCGCGGTAGCTATATGAACGACATCGAATTTCATACTTAAATGTAACATGTCCACTACACCTGGAATAACTTTCAGCCCGATATCTCAATTATTCTGTGTTTTATTAAAATACAAAATTGTTATGTCCTTATTGAAAGACCCGATATATAAAGTCTATTTTTAATCAACTAGACTAGATCATGCTGATTTCCAATCTACAATCCTTTCGTCTGTGTCAGTCACAAATTTCGATATTTGGAGAATTTTATAAGTATACTACACAGAAAAAAGGTTTTAGTAAATTCACCTACAATTTAGTTGATTTTCAGCCAGGTACAAACAATAGTGGAAGTACACACAAAAGTAGTCTGGTGAGATGGCACAAAAGAAATTCTATTATTGCAGCTGAATTCCTCAAAATCTCCTAATTTGACGTTTGCCTAGTTTTGCAAGACGGTTTCCACACAAAATCGTCGCATAAACTTACGAGGATCCGTAAAAAAATTTCGATACAAATTTTGGCAGTTCATTTACGAGATGGTAACTTTACGCAGTTTATGCGGGTTTCGAGTCATTTATGCGATTCCATTATATCTTTTTTATGGTAGGGGATAAAAAAGATATTTTTTATTTCCAATTTTCTTAAAAACGTCTGAACCGATTTTGATAAACCTTACCGGCTAATTTTTGAATCATATGCTGTGCTATAACACGCCAGTCCCCGTCCTTCTTGCCCCCTCCTCTTCTATCTTCTGAATTGCTAATGGGATATTTATCCGAGTTCCACTGCTATGTACGGCATGCTATTAAGAAATTTTCTGCCCACAAAAAATCCCCTCATGTTATTCGAATAGTAAAGTTGCAGCAAAATCGGTTTAATAGGTTTTGGGAAATTAAATTTGCTGATAAAATTGTCCATACCTCGAAATTTCGTCGATTGAATTCTGATTTCGGCCATATATAGGGGAAAACGTATATGCCCGTGGTCGTTAAGCCCAATTCAGACTAACGATTGTTATTACTGTTAAGCTCAATTCAGATTAACGATTGCGATTGGGATTACGATTGACCAATGAGATCAAAGCTTTCAAAATTAGGAAAATGAAAGCTTTGATCTCATTGGTCGAGGAATCTGAATCGTAATCACAATCGTTGGTCTGAATTGGGCTTTAGAGAAAATTGGATTTTAGACTTGGAATCAGCATGCCAAAATCTGTTAGAAACAACTTATTTAATCCAATTTGAAACGTCATTTTCACCCGAGGGGGTGAGATATTCACAAAAAACGATTTCGTTCGTATGGGGGATACCCCCCCCCCCCCCACCCTCATGGTCCATTTTTGCCCATTAACGAACTTAGCCTCGCATTTTACGAAAAATGGATCTGTGCAAACTTTCAAGTCTCTAGCTCAATCCGTGCGCCCGCAATCCGCGCCACAGACAGACAGACAGACGGACGGACGGACAGACAGACAGACAGACAGACAGACAGACAGACAGACAGACAGACAGACAGACAGACAGACAGACAGACAGACGGACGGACATGCAGAAATTAAATATTTTTATCATTCTAAACACACTGGTGTAACTCATTTTTTTCTGCGATGACGGGATCTTGGCGTTACAAACGGGAAGGCAAAGTTAATATACCCTTTGGTTTCACCATACGGGTATAAAAATCAGCATGGAGTTAGTAAGAAAAATATTGTTAAGAAGGAGCAGTCAAATATTTCTTTTCGCGTAAGGCTGTAAAAAAAGGCTGTCCATAAAATACACAACGCTAGTTTTCGCCTTTTCAAAACCCCTGTTCCCTCTTCCCCCCTCCTCCCTTCCTCCTCCCTCCCTCCACCCTCCCTTCTCCCTCGTCCCACCTTTTCTATGAAATATAATATCATCGTCACACTACCGCTATTTTCCTCTTAATGTGTGACGAATTTTTTGGACAGCTCTATTTAGAGATCATTTATAAAAAAGTAGAAATTTTCAGTTTAAAACTTAATTTAACACAGCAAAAGTACACAAAAAATCTTTCGTTTTTAGAAATTCCAGGTCCAAGCCGAAAGGTCCTTCAGCCGAAATACGGTACCGAAACAAATGACGTACTGAAACACAAACAAGTGAAAGTCACCTATCAGCCAGACGACGAAGATCTCTACGGATCCGCCGAAGATTTCGATGATTCCGATTTGCCAAATATTTACCAAAAACCAACGAAACCACCAACAACTGACAATAATAACAATCGACACCATGTCCCGATGATGGAATTCGGTGTCGTCACTCGGAAGCCTTCATATTTTATGCCCGAAGTTCGAGGGGCAGCCGACAACGAAGTCACTTCATTAGTTTCATCATCGAATCATCTAAGATCAGTTCTAAATTCCAGTCTCAGCCTCGGTATCAGCATAGTCCTGACACTGCATTTACTTTCAGTTGCCTTTTTCAGTTCATAATAGCTAGACCAAAATTTGACTATTAATATTGATAGATTAATCTTTAGACTATGATTTATACATCTTTGTTGAGTTTTTTAGTTTAATATTTTAGTCACTATTAATTAGACGTTTAATATACTTATAAAAAATTACAAAACAAATGAATATAAATAGTAAGGTAGAAAGAACCCCCTTTTTTCCATCCTAGGCTAAGAACTAACAAAAAATGTTTAACCAGAAACATTACATTTGTATTATAATAAATAATGGAAAAAGAACTAATATTTACTACCGAAATAATAATAATTATATACAATTCATATATAATCGCTTACAAACACAGAGAGAAACTCAAAAACCAATGACTTTATAAGGTAATTTTACAGGGATACCTAACCTAAAATCAAGTGACAAAATTGGTATTTTCAAAAAATAACGGTGTATGAAATTCAAATGCTGATAAATGGTTAGTGAATAAAGAGTTATCAGCCGATCGATTTGATTTTTTCGAGGTTTTGTGGTGAGGTTAGCTCACAATTATGAGAGAGAAGACGAACCAAACATATTTGACCCTTAAAATGTTACACCTGATATCCTAAATTTACTCAATTGATGTTAGGTTAATTTGTTTAAATGCGCTGTTAAAAATGTTTGCATCGTTAGAAATAGTTTTGTTTTATCAGAAAAAGAAAATCAAGAACGCGGTGGTTATTTAAAAATTCTAGCTAAAAATCAGGTGGCATAGGCTTCCTTGAGCTAGTCGCCAAAATATACCAGGAGAGGAGGTTGACAAGGAAGGAGTGAAGTTGATTATATTGGACGAGAATATTTCTTTAGGGATGACTTGTCTAATATTAGAAACCGAATCAAGATAGCTTCAACGGTTCAGAAAATAGCAGGCGAGGGGTTAAGAAACAGTTGAATAGCAGGTGTTGGTGGCTGGTGGCTGGTGGCGACCGAGGCAGATGATAAAATCGGCCGCCCCAACGGGGGTGAACATTTGAAGAACATTCTTATTATTTTGCGCAACTGTGTAGTGTAAATGTTTTTCAAGTACCTAAATTTCCCGCCTCAACCCCCCCACCCCCTTCCCTATCATTATCGATACTTTCATAAGAACCGAATCCGGATTATGCAAGCGTGAGTTTTCCAATTCGCTCAAAATTCTCTTAAATCACGTAATTTTGCGAAATGATTTAAATCTTAAACCAAAGTGTTCACACAGAGGTTAAGGTAATTTTGCTTGACATTTCAACTACAGGATTGCTATGAATTTTAGTGTAGGATTACTATGAATTTTAGTAATATGATGAATAATACAATTCAAAACATCGATCAAATATGTGCAAACAGAATTAGACACTTTAGACGAAAATGGGAATTATCTGTAATGAAAATAAACAATTATTTTCCATTTCATATCCAATCGCATCAAAAACAGGTCATTTTTTTTGCCCCGCGTAGATTGTTTACTAATATATTCTCTTCGCGTGCGGAACACGGCTTCTTTTTCTTATATTTCCGTCTTTCCAATCCAGCACTAATGTCAATTCAATTCAATTCAATTCAATTCAATTTATTTATTGCTATAATATTGAGTATAATTCAGTACAAACTTAATAACTTATGGCAAACAATGCCTACGTTAACAATGATAGGTGGTAAAAATTCAGTCAAGAAATTCTGTATGACATGTTTGATATAATGCGAATGTTTTTACACACATACCATTAGCAAGATGGCATGTGTACCCTGAGAGGTTAACACTTACAAGCTAGCTTAACTAACTGGCATTGCCAGGTGATAAAAATAAAAATAAAAATAAACGAAAAATAAAAATAAACAAAAATAAAAATAAACAAAAACAAAATGATAGAGGTTCATCCTCTATGATGACTATGGTCTTTACCATTATAGAAAAAAAGATCACCATTGTTGTTAATAGTTTGTAAAAGTTCATCGCGGTTAATCAGATCGAGCGGTGACAGGTAAAAATCATGCGAATTCTGTGACGTCCGAGCATTCCTTAACTGAGAGGAATGAATGCCTTTCATTATTGTATTGATGTGTGTCTCTAGCCTTGATGAGGATCTTTTCCACAACATAGTGCAGAACTGAAGACAAGGAGTAATTCTGGCATGCTCATAAATTTCTTGGTTTGAGTAATACCTATTTACGGATTTAAATTTCATAGATACGCAGTTTCGGAGAATCTTTCTCTCAAAAAGTTCTATTTTTTTTGCCCATGTCGTGGATAAGGAAAACCAGCAGGGGAAGCTGTATGAAATCACCGGCCTGATGATTTGTTTATAAAGAAGCAGCTTGGTTTTTGGGAATAAGTTGCTTTTGTAGTGCATCAGAGATGCTAAATTGAGATAGATACCATTGGCTCTTTTCAGCGTTATCTTGATGTGATTGTTGAATTTAAGCAAGTTATCGAAATTCACACCCAGATACTTGATATATTTTTTAACTGGTATTTTAGTGCCGTCAAGGACGATATCCAAGCCTGAACACTTTTTTGCAATTCCCCTAGGACCTTTACCTGCAGCGTTCCTGAAATGGATTAAAGCAGATTTGGCCGTGTTTATTTCTATTCCCCATGAATTGTAATAGTCCAGAATTTCTTTTAGATGAAGGTTTACCAGACTTGTACTCACAGATGGGTTTTTGTGAGTTGATTTCACTAAAGTGTCGTCCGCGTACAATAAGGCGTCCGAAACCAATTCATCATATGGATCAGCCGAAAGGTGGTGCGGAAAGTCATGTAGAAAAATTGTATATAAAATAGGACCCAATATTGATCCCTGAGGGACCCCTCTTGAGACCGATACTACTCCAGACACAGCGTCTCCGATAGAAACAGACAGCGATCTACCTTTTAAAAAGGTGGAGATAAGTCTGAGCAGATAGTTTGGCATCTTTAAGTTGATAAGTTTAAATAATAAGCCATCCAGCCATACAGAGTCGAAGGCCTTTTTTATATCAAGAAAACAAGCCGTGGTTACGCATTTTTTCCTCAGACCTAAGGTGATATCATTATGGAGTTTCAACAATGCATGCTCCGTGGAGTGACCCTTTCTAAAACCAAACTGTTCATCAGGGATAACCTGTTCTTCTTCGCAAAACAAAGTGACCCTTTCCGCCAGTATTTTTTCAAACAGCTTTCCCACATTAGAGAGCAACGAAATTGGTCTGAAATCCTCCACATTAATGGCATTTGCACAAATGTCAAAACTTCTCAAAACTGATGTACTGAAGAGAGCTGAATAAGTGATGCAGGGTTGTATTCATTGTTTTTGCTTGATTTCGTTCCTAATTTTGTGGAAATTGCATACTTTGCGTGTGATTACACGGGGATTCACTTTGAGGCGGCACGACTTTCCTCATTTTGTTGCCGTGTGCACACGGTCCGCCTTTTCCATTCGCTAAAATCTTTCGCCTTTTTGACGTTAAGACATTGGGATGAAAATAACCTCAAAATTTAACTCAGTTGTAAAATGATTGCAGTGAAATTTGTTAAATTTAATGAAAATATGGATCATATATGGATCATATAATAATTGCAGTAACAAGTTTATTATATGCTTCATCAGCAACGGCTCTATTTTTGTGCCAATCTGAAGAAGAAAACTCCGAATTTTCAGATACGCACGACTCCACAGCAAACAACGAAATGACCAATAAAAGCACAACGAGACACAAACCGGTTTGCAACCGATAATTTTAAGTGAATCTAAACTTCGTTCGCTCTTTTTGGTTTCCCTCCCAACTGCGTCCCTCACCCTCACGAATGACGTTACGCCTCAAAGTGAATCCTCGTGTAGACAGGCACATTTAGTGATTTTGAAAACAGGTTAATGTACTGGAAATCTCGTGGTTTCGAGGAAGATTTCGTTCAAAATTACGAAAATCTTCAAAATTACGTAATTTTACGTCAGTGTGAACATAGTATTACTTAAATTGAAACTTTTGTGCGAATTTCAAAATCACGCTTCGCATTCGAACCACGGAAATCGTTTTTTAAATAATTTAAAGCATGTTACGGAAAAAGTCAGAGTTGT
This sequence comes from Chrysopilus asiliformis, assembly GCA_964034945.1. Taxonomy (NCBI): domain Eukaryota; kingdom Metazoa; phylum Arthropoda; class Insecta; order Diptera; family Rhagionidae; genus Chrysopilus; species Chrysopilus asiliformis. The sequence goes on along the minus strand of OZ035963.1, from coordinate 14,693,900 downwards.
CTTATCGACCTTACTTTTATAAAAATTAAAAGTGTTCAAACTTCATACACAGTTTAGGGAGGTAATATATATATATGGATTTTTTATGTCAAGTGCAATATTTCTTTATTTTATAAACTATTTTTCTAACACTTTGAAAGATGATTTTCTTCACTTTCCCCAAGGTCCAATCTTCAAAAGTGTTAAAAAAATATTGCATCGACATGCACTGCAGATGTAAAAAAAAAGAAACAAAATAGAAAAAAATTCAACATGATTTTCAACTCTGATAAATAAATCTAGAAACTTTTTATTCTGTTTCGAAAGAACTTACGAAAGTTTTTTTTTCCGCCATCGAAAAAAAATCCACGTAGGCAGCAGCACAACACTAACACATTCCAACAACAGCAAACATAGAAAAGGAAAAACTTTTCAAACTTTACAATGACAACCGACTCATTGGACGAAAAAAGAGAATTTCAAAAAAAGATTTTTTTTGGCTCGAGGGCAGAAAATGAAACTAGTAATTGGCTTCGACTGTTCATTAAACTCAGTTCTACGTTCTTAAATTAATTAATATTGATTACAAGTTGTACCTTTTTCGAACCGTCATCAGAGCCAAAATGTCAACAGTTCCCTTTTTTGCCTTTTGTGTTTGTCTTTTTTATCATCGCAACAGTGAAAATAAAATAAAGTTTACAATGGAAATAATAAAAAAAAGCTCCTTGCTTTTCTCCAATTTCATTTATTATCGGTTGTGATCCTTGCAAGAAGAGAAGGATTCAATTACCGTCGAATTTTTGAAACCGTTCCAAGGTCCAATGGCCGCCATCGATACTAACGGCAACAACAAGAGTAACGGATATGCCGGAATCATTTATTTCAGTTTGGCGCCCTAGAATTTCGTCGTCCTGTAATATGAATTATCACGACCAATTCATCTCAGACTGTCATATTTAAGTGAAAAGCATTTCAGGGGATCACTTCCTATTCTGTTTTCGAAATGTATTTTTTTATTTTTTTAGGTTATGTGTGGAGAAAACCTGAAAATATGATCACGTGATTTGGTTATACATTACAACTTTAACAAAATTTTGGTAAAAAACTTTCATTTTAAAAATCGTTTAAAAAAATTAAAGATAATCATATTTTTAGAAAAATTTCAAAATGACTTCATACGGAAAAAAAAGTACATCGACTGTCTTGCCAGACGACTGAAATCACCTGTCTTAAAACTCTTTAAACGTTTTTTTATGAAATCACACGGATCAGGATATTCTTGAGTACAAATCTTGCAGGAAAATAGAAAAAAATGCTTTCACTCTTCTGACTGTAGCCCGACCGACCACTTAATTTTCAAGAACAAACGCTTGCTTACTTACCATGGCTGGTTGGAGTTGAAGTCTGTACTGGAATGAGTCAAAATAATGGTGGAATGTTTTTCCTCCCATTTAGTAGCTATTATAGCACTTAAATATGCAAATTGAAAATCCCTAAGGAACTCTTTATTTCCTACACTGTTGTTGTTGCTCATGGTGTTACTTTTTGGGGCAATATAAATTGCTTAAAGCGATGTTACAACATAAATGGCACAAGTGTTTCAAATTACACATCATAGGCGATGAAACCAAAATACATAATTTGGCATATGTGGTTGAATATTTCGACAAATCCTCCCGACTGGCGCAGTCACATCACCCACATTTGTAACAGCCAGCCCCCACCCCATCAGGCATTCCATTCACTCTCAATCATTTAATTCGCTTTTGCCGTATTTCGGAGATTTTGTAAAATAATAATAATAATAATAGCAGTCAGTGGAAGTGGCAATGGCAATAACAGCAACTCTATTATAGTAGACAACCATCCCATCCCGCACGTACACGATTTCTGGAAATGAATTCGTACGCTTCTTGTCGTTATCATACTGGGATACCCTAACGGGAAACTACAATCAGATAAATGTTATGGATTAATCGTTTTAGATAGCGGCAAGACAACAAACCGTTGGCGTCGCATAGCTGAAAAATTTAATAAAAACCAGCAAACAGTTTAAATGTGAACTTTAACACTAAAAATTTAAGGGCAAAATTAGATTTAAATTTGAAAATTTAACCCAGAAACCATTATTTTTTTTTGTTATTTCCCCATTTCTTTCTGAGTTTTAATTTCATACAGAAGATAAGGAAAAGATTTTAATCACATAATTAGATGGAACAAAATCTGTCATATTACTTGTCATATTTTTTGTAGAAATGTCGACTAGCTGACCGGCCTTTTCTTAAAAGGTGTCCTGTTTTTAAGAATTATGTCAGAAAGGAGTTTTTTTTAATTGCAATAGAAAATACCTTTTTTAATGGTAAGATAATGTGTAATGTAATTTGTAAAGTGTTTCAAACACAATACAACCTCGGTATATGAATTCAATCCGTTCCCCAACAACAAAACAAGTGCTTTTAAAACGCTTTTCTGGTAGTTTTCCAAAGTACTTTGAAAATACTATTTTATTTTTCAATACTCATGTCCAACGAACAAAGAACTTTGGGCAAAGCATTTTCAAAGTAGTTTCTTAAAACCCTTTTTATTTACTACTAGCTTGCATACCCGTCGTTGCCGGGTTAAGTTTTTTCAAATTTTTTTTTTTTTTTTGATGGTCTATGTTGGAGCTAAACTTCAGGCCAATCGGCTCGGTAGTTTCCCCGCGAAAGGGTAACATAGCGCAAAAACTAAGTTTCGAAATCACTTTACCCCCTCCCCTTACTCCCCCCAACCCTCGCACTACTTTTCCGTATGCCTATGTTGGAACCAGAACTAGCACATACACTCATGCCAAATTTCAAGTCAATCGGTTCAGCCATTTTTGCGTGAAAGACGAACAGACAGACAGACACCAACTCATTTTTATATATTAGATTGTGACTGAATTTGAAGATGTGATTCGCACCAAAAATTATTTACTTTACATATTTTGAATAAAACGAAGATAAAAATATTTTAAATAAAACGAAGATCAAGTCACGGCCCTAATTCGAACCTTCGTCCGTGCAGTTTTCCAGCAGATCAAAAACAATGTCAAGTGATTCTCTAGTGATTCGTTGACATTCACTTGGATTAACGAAACGTTCACTGGTAAATTCATTTACGACTTACTAAACGTACCTTTAATGGTGTTCGATTTTCTCCACCGGTGAATGTAAAAGTGAAGATTAAGTGAATCATTAGGTTGAATATTAAATGTTTAAAATGGCTGTTGTGAATTATTTTTTTTACTTTGATGAACAAAAAATAACTGTCAAGTAATTTCACCAACAATTCTCAGGAACACCTTTGTGGCATTAAATTCCCGCCACTAGCGAGTGATCCTGGAGAATCCTAGGTGGATATACTTGCTATTTTTGTTTTTTCGAAACCTGAAAAGGTAAAAAGATGATTTTATTAATTTAGTTCTTCATTGTCAAATAAGTAAAAAAATATGTTTGATTTTGTCAGATTCGATTACTTGCATCTCCTTATTCATTTATTTCTTATTCGCTCACTTTTGATAAACTCACTGCTCCTTCACCGCAGTGAAGAAATATTTTTAACTGCGTCATTTGGCTACGTGCAACTTTTTCAAATTTTTAAAAATTTCCTCAATTGTCACCAAAAGATAGCAATATAACTGTAATACATTGATGAAAGTATAAAAATGTTTTTAAAGTGTTTAAAATTTTTGGAAAATGAAAATTTTCTAATCTGATAAAAAACTGTTCTAATTGACCCAACAAGCTGTTCTAATCGGCGTCCAAAAACTGTTCTATTCAGTATACCAGTCTATTATTGATTGGCTCTCAAAGTTCTTCTTCCCTGGTTAATTAACCCTACTTTTGCCCTGTTCGTTAGAATACAAATATCTACCCCTGGCTTAAGTTAGAGTACATATTTAGAGTACATATCGATACATGAATATGGTAAGGTCGTAACTACATGGGATTTCTGTGTATCATACGACCTTATCACATTAAGGTATCGAAGTTTTGCTTAGATAACCGTGATTTTGGGCGTTGATAAAACACTACGCATTTAAAACTTCATCGTATAACGATGCAAATAAAAAACTTAGCGCAAAAGATGTATTGTCTTACAAAAAATGGTTCATCAGATTACAAAGTAAATTACAAAAGTAAATATTTATATGCAATAAGATTATGTGCCATTATTAGTAAAAATGAAGCCAAACAAAATAATCTTGTTACCAAATAAGAAACTATATTTCTTAAAAGATTTAAAAAAAATAAAAAAATAATAAACCATGGGGAAAATTCTCAGAATTAAATATATATTTAAAACTACACAAAATTTAAAAAGACTGTGTTTACATTGAGACTCACTTTGAGGCGGCACGTCATTCGTGAGGGTGACGGACGCAGTGGGGAGGGAAACCAAAAAGAGCGAACGAAGTTTAGATTCACTTAAAATTATCGGTCGCAAACCGGTTTTTGAGTCTGGTCGTTGAAACCTGTCGTTTAGTTTTGTTGATGAAACCGGTTTATGAATCCAGATAAAGCGAACCGTTTGCACACGGCAGAAAAATGAGGAAAGACGTGCCGCCTCAAAGTGAATCCCAATGTAAACACAATCAAACAAATAGCAAACTGCAGAAAAATATGTAAAATTACAAAAAAAAAGAAACAAAAAAAATACAATAAGCGAAAAAAAAACTTAAATCGAATGATTACTATAATAATTAAAAACTGAATTGCTTTTTGTAAAATGATAAAGACAAAAATTCATTGTGATTAAATGTAGCATTTTTAAAATGTGGCTAAGAATAACAAAATAAAATGGAAATAAATAAAATAATACTTAAACAAAAAAAAAAACATATAAAAAATTGTTAATTAAAAATGATAAATAAAAATACTTATATACATAAATGCATAGAATATTAAATATAGTATTATATATAAATGATGAAAGTGTATTGTATAATGAATCAAATATTATTATTGCGTAAAGAAATTTTCTATTATAACTAAATTGATATTCAAGCAAAAATAATTTTCTTTAAGAAAAAAAAAATTATTTTTCAATGTAAATAATGTTCTACATAAACGCGTATAATTAAATTTTGACAATGATAAAAAGAGTTTGAATTAAAATTTGCTAATTTACCTGTTTTAAACATTATTCAGAAAAAAAAAATATTAAAATATGTTACTTACATTAATATTATTATAAAATTAATAAAAAATGAAAACAGCTGGAATTTTTCGTTGCGTTTGTATAATGAATTTCAATAATTTTTATTTTCTTGTAATTTTAAAGAGTCAACTTATATACGGATCACGCACTAAACCCTTGTCAAACATATTTTGATTTATTGACTTTTTTAATGTTTTGATGATTCGAGTAAAAAGGCTTTTATAAATCACAGAGCATCGAAATTCAATGAAATTAATAGCTTTGAAAGCTACACCAAATTTCCATTACCACAGGAAATTGGCAACATGAAGGTGTTTATTTCAGCAACAAACCAACAGGTAAAGAAATAATAATAGAAATAGGAAGGAAACAAACAAAAAATATCGGTTGCCAAAAAATTAATGTAGGTACAATAAATTATACTGTAGAGGCATAAGGTACAGGGGGATTAAAATTCTCTAAGTTTTCAAAGGTTTTATTTTTTTAAAAAACCATAGCTAGAAATTCAATTGAAGAATCGATTTTTTTTCCTGGAAAACTGTCATTCAATTGACGGATATTTCACTTAATTAAAGACATTTCTAATAATAAAATTCGTGATTTTAGTACAAGTCTGTTTCTATGGGTTTCAAATTTTCCACAAAAAAATATCATCCCGATTCTGATAGCCGTGCCGTTTTCGCCAAGAATCGTTTTACATGTTTTTATTGGCAGAAAAGCATTAACAACCGGAGATGCATACCGGTTTTTTGGACCGAATCAAAAACCACTGATCCATTAAAATTCGAGTGAACCAAAAACAAGCCATAAACCGAACCACTATGAAAAAATATAGCCGAACCAAAGTGAAACTAGTTTTTTGACTTAATTGAACCAAAATCCATAATTTTTTTAATGGTTTCACGCGGATTAAATGTGAATTTTTAGGATCGACAAATTCTTATTATTTTCTACTTTCAATCACATTTGTCATGTAGAATGTTTTGCGACCAGAAACAGTCTTGTGTAAGATCCAAAACCACTACACCATGAAAAATGCGGTGAACCAAAACCAGAATCAGAACAAAAAGCAAATTTTTGAAATTTTACAAACAAAACCAAAACCAGTACCATATTTTGAAATTTTCGGAATCAAAACCAAAACCCAAAATCCAATTCATCCTTGAACCAAAACCGAACCACACTCAAACAACGTTTGGTTTGCATCTCTGCTAACAACAAAAAATAAAACGACTCTTCGAAAACGACACGACTATCAGAATCGGGGTTTTCGTACCGGTTCTAAAACCACAAAGTTTCCAAAAACCAGTTTTTTAAACTTACAATACTACGACAATTATTAACTCATTTTGGTACATTAGGGAATATTTTTCCCTCTTGAAGTGAAAATCCTCTTTATTTGTGATAAAATCCTTGCACATTTTTTTCTCATTTAGATAATATCCCAACTAACAATTTTCGTCTCATAAGACTCTACTAGAGTCTTTTGAGAGTTTTCATACAGGGCTATTTCACCCTTGTAGAATGCTACAACTGTTTTATGAGTGGCTCATGAGGCTTAAATGGCGCACTTATGAGAACTTTTTTTATTTTATAACAAGTCATCAGTTCTTTTTGTAAGAGTCACGAAAGTCTCATAAGAACACTATTTGAATTCTAATGAGAGTTTATTGATATTCTCATAAAACTTTCATAACAAGTACTTTATGTTTTGCTAAAGAGAGAAGAGTATATAAAAATATCTAGCCGGTTTTATTTTTGAAGAGTTAAAGTAATTTTTTAAAGAGTAAAAGTTATTTTTGAAGTGTTTATTTATTTTCGGATCCGAGTCATGTCTACGTTTGCGTATGATAATATTGTATTAGAATTTCATATGACATAGATTTTAAATTCTATTTTTTCGGATATATAGACAAAAATTATATGGGGAATGCAATTTTACTGATAATATAACATATTTTACTTCGAAAAAATGCGAAACCCCTCGAAAAAATCGAAAAAGTTAGATATATTATAAATCGGAAATATAATATGGAAAAATTAAATTTTTAATATAATTGATCAAACTGTTTCAATTGTTTTAATGCGTTTTTGTTTTTAAAGAAAATAGCTTTTTGCAGTGTTTTTAGGTCCTAATTTATATATATAAGCTGTTTTTGGAATTTCAAAGTTTTAGTGTTAAAAAAGATCAAGGGAAAATATGGCGCCTGTTGACGAAGATTTATTTTAAGAATAAAATTCTACTAGGGTAAAGTCGGGTGATATGGCACTTTAGGTGATATGGCACCCTTTCAAATTCTCCCATTGGCAACACTAGAATCAAAATCATTCTCCAAGAACTTAGTTCAGTTTCTCCAATAAGGCCGAAGTGTGAAGACCGCGAAACAAAAGCTCTTTTCATTTTGTTTTTGTGTGACAGAACAGGAAAAAAAAGTTGAAATTTTAGACGAACTACTTTTTGTTGTTTTTTGAGTGGCTGAATTTTGGTAAGTACAGTTGGAGCAAGTTTACCGTTCACAAACCAAAACAAGCAGAATCTGATGTGTTTTCGTTTGTGTGTATGAAACAGACTTGATTGAGCGCGAGTTTTCAGTAAAATATGAAAATCATTGGCGATGTGTGAAAGGAGAAATGGCACCTTTTTTCTGAGGTGATATGGAACGGGTGCCAAACCCGAGAAAACAAAAGGCTCCAATCCTTACTTCCTCAGAAAACGTAACTAATCAAAAAAAAGCAATTACGAAAGAACGAGCGATGGTAGATGAAACCACATCTGAAGAAGACAATATTGCATTACAAGACGACTCCGATAGGTTTGAAGATTTTGAGGAAAACATTTGCACTGGATGTGGTGAAGACTATGCTAAGACCACTAAACCCGACGAGTGGGTTAAATGCATTGTTTGCCATTTGTGGTCCCATGACTCATGCACATCATTTGTCAACACTTGCAACTCGTGTGGCAAAAAGGACTTAAAAAACAAGTAGGGTGCCATATCACCTAAGGTAGGGTGCCGTATCCCCTACACTTTTGGGGGATATGGTTTTTTCAATGAATTTATATTTTGTTAAAATTTTTACTTTTTTAGGAGTGAAATCCTATTTATTTTTTATTTTTGTTTTACTAGTTGATTTTAAGAATAAAAACGTTTTTGTTTGAATCAAAAATCTCTTTTACTTTTTGGGTTATGCCGATTTAAAAAAAAGGGTGCCATATCACCCGACTTTACCCTAATAAGAACATAAGCTCGCGCTATGCGAGTTTAACTCTTTTATGTCTCATATGAGCATTTTAACAAGTATTTTTATACTTAAACTTTTACAAGCGCGTTTTTATGAGAATCATACGATTTAACTGCTCATAACATTTTTACTTAAGATTTAAACTGTTTAAGTGTTAAAACTTTATAAAAAATATACAATGAGAACATAAGTTTTTAAAGGCTCGCTACAAGAGTTCAAAAATCGCCTTGCTATAAGCGTAAAAGATTCAGTAGCTCTAGTAGCGTCATACTCTTATAAAAAGAACGCTATCAGAAAAAATTAGAGTGTCATTACAAGAACTATGTTATGAGAGTATCCAGTGTGTTAAGAAAGTTTAATGAGAAGATTTCAAAATTCGTAAGAGTTTTGGTCTGGAGAGTTTGTTAGTTGGGATACTCTGTTTTACGGTCATTGTCTATTTTTACATCAAAACTGTGATGATTTCGGAAGTGCAAACTTTAGAATGCGATGTAGTTGGAATAATAAACAAAGAACAACGAAATCACAAATTTCCCAGTATTTTCCCAGTTAAAGCAAAAAATACGAAGCACAACAACACAACGGGGTGATGGGACGTTGTTGGTTCTGTTGGTCTGTGGTTGAAATTCTCTGGAAATTTTGCGAGACTAAGAACATCAGAAAGTACAGTCGAACTGGTATCAGCCATAAAGGGATAAAAAAGGGTGTATAACTGTTTTCAACCAGCAGTTGATTTATGTTTTCTTAATTAGAGTATACATCATGTCACATAGTTGACTACAGATGGCAAGACAATGAACCAGCCACCACCAATGCTAAGGAAGCCAAGTGGATGGGAGGATCTGGACACAATGTAGATCCGGTTCAAAATATGTTGCCCAGTGTTAGTGTCTGGTCCATTGCAAGACTTTGTCCTTGTCTATAATTCATGGCACTTTATAGAGTCATCGTTGGAGATGATGATGGAAATTTGGAATGAGATTTAGGGCTGAGACTTAACGTAGGGAAAGTGTCCTAATGGTATAGGAGGAACCGACATCAGATCCTCTTTCAATTGTTCCAAGTGAATGCTGGACGATTTTGTTAGCAGTTAAATGGCGGGAAGGACGACGGAATGGATGAAAAGTTTGTTGTTTTCTATCAGAATTTGTTTGTCGGCAGGCATTTTCACGTAATTTCAGGAATGTGATGTTTATTTGCACAACTAGTAAGGAATTCTCATTTAAAGTTAAGTTCCCATGCAAAAAAGGTCCTTAGAGATATGAGAAATGTCGACATATTCATTCTAATTCTATTTGAATAATTTCACAATTTTTTCACTTCGTTTCACTTAGTAATGTTTTTGTTAACATGGCAGCTGGGCAGAACATAGCGTGTTTGTTTTTCACCACAATAGGTTAATGGTGTGTTTAAACTTTGTGCTGATAAAACATTTTAAGGTTACAGAATTTTGGTGGATTATCTATCAGATACCGACTTGGAGTTTATTAGAAATTTAATAAATATGACACGTTGTTATAGAATACAATTAAAAAAAACATTTTAATTACAAAAACAATCTTTTGCTGGTGACAGAGGTGTGGGTATATATTTATAACGGGAGGTTAAGTAATGTGCCGCAGGCGAAATTTTTCGAAATATTTATTCTGGGCGCGAAATTTTTTTAAACATTTTTACATATCCAGTTTAAATATATACATACCTTTAAATTGAAAGCTATACAATGTTTTTATGCCCGTATGGTGAAACCATTTGTAAAGCCAAGATCCCGTCATCACACACAAAAATGAATTATACCAGTGTGTTTAGAATGATAAAAAAAATGAAATTTGCATGTCCATCCATCTGTCCGCCTGTAACGCGGATTGCGGGTGCACGGATTGAGCTAGAGACTTGAAATTTTACGCAGGTTCGTTTTTCGTTAATGGGTAAAAATGGACGAACGGAAACGTTTTTTTGCAAATATCTCAAAAATGGTGCATTTTATCAAAAAAATCGAAGAACAAAAGTTATTTAGGATATGATTCTATATAAAACTCCCATACATCAAAATCCGATTGGAATAAATTTTAAAAAATCTTATTGAAAAATTTGACTTCAAAGTGGAATTTTGGTACAACTGTTCGAATTTTGATACGAATATCACCATACGGGTTTTCAATAATTGCCAGATTGGCTTTTGTTATGTTTATTTTATTATAGTTGAAAAGACCAATCAAAGAGAAAAAGTTTGTCTCAATTTTTGTTTAGAGTTTTCTAATACAAATTAGAATTTTCATCCCGTTCTCTTTTTGCCCGTATACCCTGTCCTCTTTTTTAGGGCGTCCAAAGGTTTTTTTTAAATCCGGGACAACATAATGCAGCCCTAGAAAAGCAGCGCTGGGACAGCAAGGGAAACAACGCCTTAAATAGAAGACAATGCCTGGTTAAAAACGGAAAAACAGATCAACTTCAAAACTAATCTACGCCCCTGTATGTTAAACTTAATTAAAAATCCACATTTCTTCTATATCTATTAGATATTTTGCACGTAAATAAATATTTTTTACAGTCGGCAATGATAAAAATGTAATTTAATTCACAAAATAAACGCATTCCTCAATAATTAAACAAATAAATTTTGTTTGTGAATTAAAAAATAAATCTCCGCGCAACATCTTGATTTAACATCTTAAAATCACCACAAAAACTCAGCAAAATATGTTTACATAATAAAACTTACTGACTGGAAGAAATAATGAGAGTTTTCCAAAGCATTAATTTAAATTTTTCGTGCGTTTTTTTACCCAAATAAAAATCAGTTCAATAATTAGCATCCTACAGGAAAAGGATCTTTTCTAGAATTTTCCGCTATGGTAAAAAAAGCGGAATTCCGAAAACATGTTTCGAACAAGATGCGTCTTCCTAAAAATGAATCAAAATAATATAACTTTTAACTTTGATGATGGCGATGGTGTAGCAACAGCTGGCAATCGGGAAGAATAATTTCAACTGGGTCCAAGGTTAACGAACCATTTTCGCCATCCCCGGTCTCTCGATTCATTTGCTCTAAAATAAAACGTTTTTAATGGTGAGAGCAAGCAATTTTATACTGGAATTTAACATTTCTGTGTTTTCCGCCATGACGACTTCATTTTACGAAAGGATTTTAGTTCTACCAGAGATGCCAGATATACGCAATCAACATCCGAAACATATAAACCGCGCCGTAATTAATTTTGGAGCCTCATTTTATTTCATTTTTCAGACCCCACTAAAAGTGCGTGTCTACAGTTGGCCTCCATCTATCTATCTATCCATTCATCCCTATGTCGATTCATTTATTCAACCATTTCATTATCCAATGGAGCACCCTCACAGACAATGAGTCTTAGTTTTAAGAAGAATTTCATTACTAGAATCGAAACAAACAAATATAGATGTTAAAATAAAGTCTCCCACACAATGAAACCGTTCTCCAACTTCACTGGATATCCTTTTCAGAGATTCAAAAAGATCGACGAGCGTGTGTGCATCGCCATTTCCCTCCTTTCAGTAGAACTTTTGGAGCCAATGCGATGTTGCGGAGGGGTTGGTAGGGTGAGGGAGGTTTGAAAAGGCAAAATAATTGACCATTATGACAAACATATTTTCCGGGTGCGGTCACAGAGAGGATTTTAATGAAACCAAAACTCGTTTCGTTATTAATTTTCTTACAGAATAGACGAACCATTGACGATTTCGGCCGCCATCAAACAAAACGAACGCAGTTTTTAGTTGAATTTAATTGTTTCATCCTGGCAAATTAAATTTAACTTGGAGAATTTTTGTAAGAAATGGCATTTGGCCCCCTTAAAAGGGATTTATTTGTCGAGTACAATTTGGGAATCATCATGAAATGTAACTGCCCGTGTTGTAGACATTCATTAAACTTACAAATAATTTAAACGATCCGTTACGTCGAGTGTATTGTGACGATTTTAAAGGATTTTGTTGTGTCACGACAAATCGTTTTTATTTTACTACTATTTTAAGAGCATTTATTTTTACGTGAATTGAAATTTTAAATAACTCCCAGGCATTTGTAACTTAAGCTAGGTACTAAATCATAATTAACTGAGTTAAATTTACTAATTTTTTTCAAAATTTGAGTTTTTACTAGAATATAGGTTAAAATATGTAAAAACCCCAAAAAATAACTTTCTCAGCAACTTTTGAGAAAAAACCGTTGTTTTTACAGAACCATCGGGTACAAATTTTAAGACTTTGACTCAACTTCTTGATCGGCGACCTTTAAAACTTAACTTTAAATTATTCCCAAATAAAAGGACATTTGTGATATCCATACAGGATTTTCGTACCCACCCCTGGCCTGGCGCTAAAACTACCTATCTTTTGGTGAATACCTTATGAAAATCGCTAAGTGGTTCAGGATATCGCCGGGCAGGACTTACAATGGAAGGGGGAAGGAAACTTTTCAAGGTATTGGAGTGGAAAGAAACTTTTTTAAAGCACGAAACCCGTTCAAAATTCTTTTGGCAATCTAGAAGATAGCAATCGAGGGGATTGACGGGCAGAAGAGGGGGATAAATGTTTAATGACAGATGCTTGCCTGCAAGACTCTTTACCCAATACAGAAAACCGCATTCCAATCGGTCCAACCATTTAAAAGTTATCAGGGGAGGGATGTCGAGGGGGTGGGGGGGGGGGGTGAGATCAATATATACTTATCATATCCTTTATTCTGCAAGTAACTCTACCCATGTGCAAAATTTCATTGAAATTGGTTATGTTGTTTTCGCATGATGCCGGAACAAACATTTAGACAGACTTCCTCTTCTTCTCCTGTTCCTCTTTCTCTTTCTCTTCCCCTTTTCCTTCCTCTTCCTCTTCAGACACACCAAAATTTTAAAAATGTTTCTCTTTGTTTTTTATTACTCCAGCATTTTCTTTAAGTTTTTGTGGCATTTTTACCAAAAATATTTGACTTCTTTTTTGTTTAAAATTGTGTTAAATTTCTCTCCGATTTTTCTTAATTCCTAAACTTTAGAGCTGAAAAAGAAATAAAATCCACAAAAATGAATCCCCTTTCAACGAGCAACTAAAAAAAGGACTTGAGAGCAGCATTGGCTTTCTTCTTAAAGTGCAGCAGACAGACAAAAGTATCTGCTGAGATCTAAAGAAACACGTTGGAGCAATAAAGGCAAAAAAAAAAATACGACAGGAAGAAAATTCAAATGACGAAGGAGTATCGAACTCATTGAAATAACGTAAAATGCATTTCGAATAGAAATTAGTTATTGCTTCAGGGTTTATTTGAAGTTTACGCTTTCCTAGACGGATAAATTCAAGGATATTGGCTTCGAATAAACAAAAAACACAATCAATGGTGTCTGTCTGTTAGTGTTTTTTGCCACAATAAACAAAATCAATGCGAATGTTTTGGTATTAATGGAATTTTAAAATTTATCTAGCAATCGTTAATCAAAATTTGCTGTGATCGAATAAATACAGTAGAATCCCGATAATTCGTTTTTCAAGGGACCAGCAAATTCATACGAATTAGCGGGATTTACGAATTATCGGGGTACGAATTATCGGGATATCAGAAGAAAATTTTTTTTTGTTGGAATTTAATTTAAGAAAAATCGAGAGATAATTTTCTAATAAAAAATTCAATAGATTTTTTATCGACATTCCAAATTTTATTAAAAAAATTTAATCCGCAATTTTCAAATAATTTAATTTTACTACAACATTTTCTGAAATATAATTGCAAAATACTATTACCGAAAATGAATAACAAAAATAAATCGGATGAGAATAAAACCGTATAAAACTTTATAGTGAATTTCGGGTCGATATACAACAAACGCGCGGAATAAATTAAAAACAAAAACTTTCGCTTCCTGTAATTCAAATGCAACAAAATTGACTGCAGCTTGGAATCTGGAAATGTACGTCAATTTATGGTAAAACGGGGAGAGGGGGAAATTAGTTGTAAAACTTTAGCCAAAATTTGTTATCGTTGTCATCTCGGTTGTATATACATATGTGCCAAAAATTATAAACAACTTAAATAACATGAACCAGTTAGGCAAGATTTCTGAAGCGCACTGCATTTTTATTGTACAACAGAATATTTCATTTTTATGCGATTTCCCAAAACCGTTCGGTTGTAGCTTTCAAAGAAGGATGTTCTCCTGTAACTTTTGATCCCCTCGACGGAGAATATTGAACCATATTGCGTTCGGTTGTTTGAAATGGCGTTTTGAATTTTGCGTGTTTCACTCGTAGGTATTTATAACATTTAACGATAGCATATAGAAAATAAAACCAATAACAGAAATAATATGGTTTTTTTATATTAAACAGAATGAGGTATTTTTTGGACAGCCCATAATTGTCTCACATATCTAGGTTGAGGGGAAAGTAACAAAATTTGTGTATAGCGCTAGAAAAAATTGGGTTTCTGTTTTTATTTTTTTTTTAAACACACATCCAAAACTGATTTTTTATAAAAATAGAATTTTAAATAAACTGAATAAGCACACATCACACCGCTCTCTCCTACTTATTCCTAGAAACTAGCCCGGCTGGTCCACTACCCAATCTCAATCGGCCGCTAGCTTTGAATGGCTTAAAACCGAGCTCATCTCTAGAAATTCCAAATTGGCGAAATTTGGCCTCGTAGGTCTCCACAATATCATCGTGAGCCTTGGTGATCTTCGCTAATTCAAACTGCAAATCCTCGATTTTGTCGTTCTTCTCCTGCAACAAAGTGTCAATCCGAACGCTCAGTTGTTGAGGCTGCATTCCAGCGGCAGTTAGAGCCTCACCCAACATTACCTCGCGTTTTTCAGCGTCCTTTTGAAGTAGATTCAACTTTCGCTCGAGAAGGACATTTTTTAAGCTGGTTTTGCGTTGAACTTCCATCAGGGCTTCATCAAACCTATTTTTTAAATTGTCGCGCTCTTCATTCAGTGTTGCCGTTTGCATATGTAGTGCTTCCGTTTCCCATTTCAGGCTATTCAATTCCTTAACGGCCGATGAACATCTTTTTTTAGTTCTTGCTAATTGCGCTCTATCGCGCTCGTGATTTTCGAATTTTTTACGTAGGTCTACCAATTCCGCTTGAGCTTCACGTAACGGTTCGCTGAGCTTTTTGTTTTCCACTGTGGTTTCCGCTGCTAGTCGTTCGTTGCGTTCACACTGCTTCCGGAGTTCCTCCATTTGTTCTTTCAAACTGCTGATTAGCGCCAAATTGTTCAAAGTTATGTCATTGTAATAGTTTTTCATTTCAGTGAAGGCATTATCATGTGACTCAATCAGTTTAGAAATTTGAAGGTTTTTGCGTTCTTCGATTTCAAACATTTCCATCTGGTGGCGAATTTCAGCTTCTTCGATATATGCATTCAGTTTCTGATCGTGTAGGGCGGACATTTCTTTAACTTCGCTCTCAAAGCGTTCTCGTTCTTTGCTAGAAGAGATTTTTTTTTATAATCATAGAATGAGAAAAAATGGTAAAATATTTGTCTAAATAAAAATTATAAATCATGAAAAATTACATATGTTTTAAGTTTTCGTTATGCTCCACAAGTACCTATACTAAAAAAAACTGTAACGTAACGAAACCGTAACGTTACGTAACGCAACGAAAAAACGAAACGAAATAAGGATTTTCCAGTTTTTCCCTTAAAATTACGTTATAAGGTTATAGAAATAGTTGTGGTAAATCTAATAATGGTTTTTTCTTAAAATCAATGATAAATGACTAAAAAACATTATATTTTGCAGGGTTTATCTATGTTTTAATGTTTTAAAAATATAAGAAGACCCTGTGCCCGTATCATCTCGCGTTTCGCCACCTACTTTTAAAAAAAAAAAACATTTTTGATGTGTTAAACTTAATCTAAATTCGCAGGAAATTTTTCTTTGAATCGGACTCTAAATTTATGCTTAAAGTTTTCTCAATTAAGTTGAGGTATTTTAAAACTTTTGAAACACAAGGTAGGCAACAACATTTTTAGATGTTGAACCAGCAATTCACCAATAGTTTTCGGATGAAATTCGTTTAATCCGTTTTTGTGCTTTCAAGAACTTTGTTTCCATAAAGTGCTCTTAATATCATTGTCTGCTTTGAGGAATATCCTTTTAATATATGAACTTGCACTTTAAAACGAGAACGGTATATATTTTAAAATATTTCCAAAAATAATTTAGTAGGTCATTAAACATTAACGGAAAGAACATTCCGCCCTCGAAAGTACTTCGCTCGTATGGCAATAATTGAACAGAAGAGAAAAGCAATGAAATTGATGAAATTAATCTCCTAGCATTTTCTAAAAGACTCACCTCAAAAGTTCGCTATGCTGCATTTTCAATTGTTGCATTTGAATCTCGGTAACCTCTTCTTTTTCCCGCAGCTGCCGTCGCAATTCCCGTTTATCCCTAAGGAGTTCCTGTTCTTGCAATGCATGATCCTCTTGAGCGATTTTCAATTGGGTCAATCCCTCCGCTCGCATTTCACCGATTTTCGTTTGATTCTCGTATTGAAGATGCTTCATTTGCTGGACGACATGCTTGATATCAATTTCAGCCAATTCCTGAGCAACTTCAACTTCACGCTCCTTATTTCGAACTGTTGCATTCGCTTCCTCTATTTAGCATTTTATTTTGAAGGATTATGTGAAAATTGTATTTAAAATTACTGATTTATTGTCTTTTCGAAGTCTTCGTACTTATGTTTAATTACCTAATTGGTTTCTTGTGATTTCCCAAAATGTCCGTAATTTATCACGCTCCAATTGGAAGAAGTTCCGCTCTTCTCGTTCGCGCTCCATTTCATTTTTGAGACGGTGAGCAAAGGCCTCGAGCTGCTCTCGAGTCATGGAGGATGTGTCCACTCCATCGATAAGAGCTGAAATAAGTATAAATTTAATTTTAACGGTGATACTGTTTTGTTGACAATCAGATCCTCCCCACCCCGAGCAAACTTTGAAAAAATTGATTTTTTGATTACTCAATAATTACTCAACCGATTTTTTTTACGCATTAGTTTATCTAGTCCTAAAAGACAGCTTTTTTAAAAAAGGATATATTTTCCTATAGTCAAAAATATGCCAATTTTTACAATAAAATCGATACCTAACTTAAAAACTGACGCCATTTTGTTCATAATTGTTTTTTTAAGTGCTGGCCGGTCCAGAACTGCATGATGTAATACTTAACATAAAAAGTCATTTGATCTTTTCCCGATAAATTACCACGAATCTACAGCTGTCACCGCAAATCAGCTCTAGAAAGACGTCCTTCCGTACACTTGCAAAAACAGTACGCATACGAAAGGACCTTCTACAAAAAAAGACTATTTTTCACATAAAAAAATCTGGAAAATAGTTAAACATTACCTAAAAAAGCGAAATATATCCCGAAACAAAATAGTTATATTTAAACAGTATATAAATTGCCAAAAAAAACACGTTCTGTTCAGGCCTTGCAGACTACAACCCCTTAAATTTAAAAAAAAAAAAACTAATAATAATAAACCCTAGAGATCGAGAAGCTCAAATACTTGACTTAAAAAATTAAATAAATATTTCAACGATATTATCCACCATTAAACGATTTTTTTAAACCATCCCCTTTAACAGATTTAAATTCCCACAAAAACACATTAATAAAAAAAAACAGTGAACCAAATTTACGCCACTATCCCCTAATTTATTCACTAGGAGTTAAGCCGAGTTAGTGAGTTAAGGGAGTTAGCTAGTGTTATTTTCCATGTAAAAGGTGAGTTAAGGGAGTTAAGGCGATTTAACTCCTAGTGAATAAATTAGGGGTATGAGCAATAATTTGTCTAAATATTTTTATTTTCGAACGCAGGCAAACGAAAAACAAATAAACTCAACAAAAGGCAAAAACTACTTGTACATAGAATAATAAAAACAGTCGGTTTGGAGACGAATAGCCATCGTATTGGCACCATTAATAGTTTTTTTTTTTTGCATTTTTTGGTGGTGGCAAAGCATGTCGCCAATATAGACTGACATTTAAATTTTCAATAAATTTCACATTAAATGTGGTGTCCCGCCAGAAATTTTGCATGCTACAAGGTTTTTTGCTCCCATTTTTACATAGAAATGATTTATGTTAATAAAAAAATTGTAGTGCATTTAAAATTCGTTAAAATTTTCTATGTTACTAAAAGTTAAAAAAAATATGTGAAGGTTTCTATATACTTACTGCTTCCTTTGGCTTTCTTTCCTTTTTTCTTTGGTGGCTAAAATTGAAACAAATTTTGGATTTTTAAAAAAAATTATAAAAAAATTTAAAAAATGAACTTATATCTCATCGAGACCTAAAATAAGTATATGGCCACAAAATACGCTACGCTAATTTTTGGCATTTCTTACTCCCGAGCTTGAGAAAAATCTTTTAAATACTCGTCATTTAAAAATTTAAATATGTTAGACAATTGAAAGGAAAGTTCATTGAAAAATCGGTCAAGACGACAAATAAAATGTAATAAAATGCCTTTCATAATTGATTTGTTTCGCACGTTTAGAGTTTGAAAGTACCCACTATTTGAATCAAGATGATTCATTTTAATAAAACGTTAATTTCCACTAACAAATTACCCTAAAAGGTCATTTATTAAATGCTTGCAACTAACATCCCACCGGGCTAAATATGCAACCATGCCAGGGATACTTAGTGTTGGCGTTGCTGATGAAAATAGCTAAATAGTGGTAACGGCTACCAAAGAGTTTTACAACAGCTGGTGGCAGTATTTTGTAGCATGTTTTACGGCAGCATATTATTCAAAATGTCCACCAACAAAATTCGTTCAGTCATCCACCCCTTTCCTTTTCGTCGCCAAATTCCCTCGTTTCACTCGACAAGTTCAACGTCACCGAAAAGACGAATACGATTTTAAAGAGCGAAAATATAAGCATGCCGTTAAAATTTTATACGCTGCCATTAAACAAAATCCAAAAAAAAATGTTTTAGTTTTTTAATTACGGAAAACCTAAGATTGGTGGACCACAGGATGATGGAAATGCAATTTAAAGTTGGGTTGTGTACTGTAAGGTCTAGCAAGCATTATGTTTTTAGGTATAAATTAAATCTATTCAAAATTTGAATTAAAATCCAGAATGCACAGAAGTTTGCTTAAAACGAAACGGACAGTGTATGACAAATATTTTTCCCTGCCATTGAAATTTTTCCTCCCACCCCCTAACCATGCCTGCTCCAGAGCAGAAGACATTAAATATTTCTTTTCTTTACATTGTGGCTAACATATTCTACTTCATATTTGTTTTCTTGTTACGATATTTTATTTGAAAAAAAATTAAAACTACCCATAATTAAGATTGTATATTTACCATTTTTTAGCTGATATATTGACTGGTCCCCGAATCCAAACTGGCAATTTCAATTAAAACTCTTCCGTTCCAATTTTTTATTTCTTTTTCCCTTCAATCAGGTGTTTTTAAAGTTCTATCCTTCGGCCTCAATCCTTAATCCAGAAATTTTAAAACCAGCCGACGACTGTCTGCCTGACTTTGACAATCTCAATGAAAATTGATCAAACACAGATTCTACATCAAAAAAGGTTTTCTTGCGTAGCAACCGTTGCCCTCCTTTCGAAATAAATATTCAACGAACAGGTGTGACACACATCCTTTTGGCATTCAAAACTTTCCCCATTTTCCCCCTTCAGATTCAATTTGACCTTTGCTGGCTTTTGCAGAGGAAACACGTTGGATTTTCGTCAAGAGAACAATGGAACGAATTTTTGAACTGCGGTGGGGACCATCACACACCGGAAGGAATCATTGAAACAAGGGTTCTGCATTAAACCAGACCAACTTATCGAACCTTTTAAGGGCCAATGCCAAAAATTTATATCAAACATAAATAATAAAGTAATGTGCGGTTAACAGCATAAAAATCGAACCTCCGCCCTGTTCCATAATTTTGTCATCCGATTTCGCATAACTTTAATATTAACTTAAAGGATATTCAACACAAAATATTGAATTGAATTCAAGTTCAATAAATTTAATACGATTTAAGTCATAAATGATTTAAATCATGTAGTTGGTCAATTATATTTTTGTGATTAAATAAATTAACGTTTAAAAGACCACAACCAAAATGTGTTAACATCTCTATATCCCAAATTTTCTTTTAACTTTATTACTTGATGTTCAGCAAACTTTCTCGATGGGTAAGGAAAATTTTTGGTCAAAAAAACCGATTTTCAAATATTTTTTTTTTTTTTTTTAATTAAATTCATTTATTTGTGTATATGTTACAATGTTGATTTCTTTATATGTATATTGACAATTCAAATTTCATTTCTAAGAATAAGCTAAGACAGTTGGGAAACTGGTATAATAGTTGGGAAACTGGTATAATATATTTCAGGCTAGGATTAAACACCTGCTATCGCAATTACCTTGACAGTTTTTGAATTTTCTTTAGAAAATACCTTGCTGTTCATTGCAAAGTTTCACAGGGGTTCACAAAACAAAATTTTTTCCTAAGATCTGAACCCGAAATGTTTTTCTAAGATTGTGCTTCTGATATTTTCTCTGTCTTGCTTACTCTCTGGCCTTGTTCCATTTATGTTGGCCTTGTCCCATTCATGTTGGCCTTGTCCCATTCACGTTGGAGTATATTCCGAGCAAAACATAACCTGGAAAATATGGTTTTCGGCTGTTGTCATTTAGTGGTAATACAATCCATCGTATTAGCGTCAATAGTTGTCAATTTCACTCTTCAAGTGCCCTACAATTCAAAAGAGTATGGTTCGGAGTATTTCGGAGTAAAAATTATTTTAGATTTACTCCAGGAGTATACTCCAACTTGAATGGAACAAGGCTTTTATAATCCTCTTTCATTGAAGACGGATACATTACGTGTGATTAATAACAGAAGTTGCATTGGGAATTCTTGAGCCAAATCTGACAGTTCTCGATTCTATCTGGCAAGACTTTCTACTGTCAAACCGAAGTAGAGAAATAATCTGATTTTTATCTGAAAACGCGTAAAATAAAATAATTGTGGATAAATAAAACGCATGAAATGGAATCCAAAGAATAGATATTAGCAATAATTGTGTGAGAAAATTAAATTTCTGCGACAACAGACGAAACTGCGGTGGAAAAGTTTCCACCTGCAGAAACTTTAAGATAAGAAAAATTTCTCGGAATTATTTTGGCACAGAGTATCGTCCACCTACCAAGGACAAAAATGACTTCGATTTTGGAACAGGAGAATCTGGCAAACAATCGAAATGACGGCAATATTCGCCACAGTGCGGTTCCGATAGACCCGCCCAGTTCGGGATACGTCAGCGTTCGAATTAAAGAGGAAACCCCAATTTTCACAAAGAATAAAATGCGGCTAGATCTTCCGCACGACGTTACTCACATGGCAGTGGCCAATAATTGGGTAATGTGCTTAATGTCGAATCAGGCCCTGCTTAGGGTTTTTATTCTCAATCCACAAAGAAATGATGGTAATTTTGATCATTTTAATGAAGAAAAAAGCCTAATGAACTACGTATCATTTCAGAGGTGCTCCTGGACAAATACCTAAATGGGTTGAAGGTGTCGAAGATGTTTCTCGATCCGACTGGACACCATTTGCTGTTGGCGCTGGTTCCCAGAGCTTCGAATATGTTACCGGAGCTCGTCTATCTTCATCGAGCCACGGACAGACTGAAACGAATCGACAAAGTCAAAAACCATGAAGTCACATCAATCGCATTCAATCATGATTTGGGCTCGGAGACGACCACTGGACCGATTCTGCTGGGGACGAGCAAAGGGTTGATTTTTGAAACCGAAATTGGAATCGACGGGGAAAAGATGTTTCAGCCAAATTGGAAGCAGGTAAAAGAGTTGATATAAGGATATGTTTTAAATAAATCTGTGGTTTAATATGAATTCCATTACTAATTAAATGATGATAAAAATAGCTTCCCACATACCTTCCACTTTATGGAAATAGGGATATTGAAGGACTGGTAAACAATATTCCTCAATAGTTTAATTATTTTTTTAATAGCACTCGCTTTTTGAGTTTTAAAAGTTTTCTAATTTTGTTAGAATTTCCAGCATTATTGATTTTTGGTATTTGTGTAGGTTTTCGACATTGGACAAGGCGAGAGTTGCCCAATAACTGGACTGGATGTTTATAAAATGCCAAATACAAAGCGATATATCATTTGCGCATCAACTGTTGATCGGTTGTACAAATTTCAGGAGACTCTCAGACCGGATGACAAGCAATTGCAGGTGGGAAATATTCTCTTCTTAAAAAAAATCTGTTTTAATTCGAATTTTAATCCAGAACATTTTCAACGCATATCTAAACATCCCAGAGCAAATTAAAACCTTCGAACAGTCTCAGACGTCGCTAAAATACTCCAAACTTCGATTTATAATGAGCGGAGGCAGCAAATTTCCAACACATTTAGGCTGGCTAACAGAACCCGGAATTCTACTCGCTGTGGTGGGTTTCGATTTTATTACTATCACCTTTTTCAAATTTTCAACCACCAAACACTTGATCTTAGATCGACCAGAAAGCAGAATCACCGGATTTTATCCTGGACAGGGAGTACATCCCTTTTCCACAAGAAGCTAAAGCGGCGTACAAAAATGAAACCGAGCCGAAAAAGATCAAAGCTCCCAAGTCGTTTATACTGACGAATTTCCATGCAGTTCTCCTCTATCCCGACCATGTCACGGCAATCTCACTGCTAAACCACCAAGTCATCTACGAGGAGTACTTCAGCGAACAATACGGCAAGCTCGTGGACATAATCAAGGACCCCATCAGCGAAGCTGTTTACGTGTACAGCCCGAGGGCGATTTTCCGTTTCAAAGTCACCAACGAGAAGCGAAACGTTTGGCGAATGTACTTGGAAAAGAATCAATTCGAGTTGGCGTTCAAATATTGCCAGGATAATCCCGCACACGGCGATATCGTCCTTTGCAAACAAGCGGAAGCTTCCTTTGACACGGGAAACTACATTGAGAGCGCTTTGATATACTCGGCAACGCAGACGAGTTTCGAGAGGGTTTGCCTGAAATTCCTGGATCTGCCCGACAAGAAACCGCTGATGATTTTTCTCAGAAATCGTCTGGAGAAACTCAAACCCGAGGACAAGACGCAAATTACGATGCTGGTGGTGTGGATAGTTGAAATGTATTTAACGGAAATTGGGCGAGCTGGCAACGACGCAGAAACGGTGCGACAGTTACAAAAGGAGTTCGACAACTTCATGAATTCACCGCAGGTTGTCGAATGCATTCACAAGAATCGATCTGTGATCTACGATTTGATGGGATCCCATGGCGATTCTCACAATCTCACAATGCTTACCACCGTCAACAAGGACTACGAATCGGTGATAAATCAATACATCAACCAGCATAAATTCCACGAAGCTCTCTCGATTCTTCGTGGACAAAGCAAATCTGAGTTGTACTACAAATACTGTCCAATTTTGTTGGAGGAGATTCCGAAAGAAACTATCGGAGCGATCATTGCGCAGCGAGGGAATCTGGATCCACTGAAATTGCTACCAACACTCATCAGTGCGGAGGGGGAGGAAAGTCTCGATTTGGTCATTCAATACTTGGAGTTTGCCATTCATTCGCTGTGCTCGGCCGAAGTTGCTCTACACAATTTCTTGATCAAACTTTACGCCATGTCCAAGCACGACAAACTAATGGCGTATTTGGAAACGCAAGGCCGTGACACTACTTTAATTCAATACGACGTGAATTACGCGCTTAGAGTTTGCGAGGAACACCAGGCCTCAACTGCTTGTGTGTTTCTACAGTGCCTTTTGGAGTTGTGGTTCCCAGCTGTTGATCTGGCACTGACCTTCGACTCGAAATTGGCTCAAACTACTGCATCGCAACCTCAGGATGTTGTCCTAAAACGGAAACTGTGGCTGAGAATCGGTGAGTTTAAAATTTTAAAAAAAATCTATACATACCTTTGTAAAGGCGCAAGTTATTTGCAGAATAAAGATTAGGATACTTTTTATCGACCTTTCCCCTCAGGAAATTTTTGGCTCTAAAATTTACTTCTCTCTGCAATCCCCCTCCCCTGCTATCTCCTTCAATTCCGAAGCGACCTGAATTCGATTTTCATCATTGACCAACTCTCAAAGAAATTTTTTCCCCACTAATATCGGCCCCACCCGAAGCGATCCGGGAGCAACCCTTAGTTCCCAATAGAAAATAAAATGTAACTCTATTTTCCAGCTGAACACGAGATTAAGGGTAAAAACGACGTCAAGAAGGCTTTAAAACTCTTAAAGGACTGTGACCTCTTGCGAATAGAGGATTTACTGCCATTCTTCTCAGATTTCCAGAAAATCGACGACTTCAAGGAAGCCATTTGTGATGCACTCAAAGTAAGGCCATTTTTAAGACTCAAAAAATATTTTTGATTAATGAATCTTTCAGGAATACAATTTAAAAATCCAAGAGCAACAAAGGGATATGGAAGAATCAGCCAAATCAGCCGATCGCGTTCGCAGCGAACTGCAAACATTCCGGAATCGTTCAGTCACGATTGGAGCCCAAGAACAGTGTTCGATATGCGAGATTTATCTCCTGTTAAAGCCATTCTTCATATTCCCCTGCGGCCATAAATTCCACGGCGACTGCTTGGAGAAACAAATCATCCCTCTTCTCACCATAGAACAAAACCGAAAGCTCAACAGCCTCAAACAGCAGTTGGAAAATATGCTTGTTCAACAATCGGACCCATCTGGCGGTCAACAGACCCAAGTTACCACAACGAGGGAACAAATTAAATACGAAATCGAAAATATTTTAGCCGCTGATTGTCTTTTCTGTGGCGTCATGATTGACGCCATCGATCAGCCATTCATCGAGGATTGGGATCAAGTAAATGTCGATTGGCAGTAAAACCGTTTTCAATGTGATAAACAGAGGAAAATGAAATTCTGTGCAAAAATTAAATGGAATCCTTAATTAATCTTTACCAATGATTAAAATTGTTTAATAGCCGTCATGATCGGGATTGAAATGTTGCGTCCTTTTTAAGTATTTCTACAATAAAAGTGTAAATTATTATTAATCAGTCAACAGTTATTGATAAATATAAATTTTAAATACATGTCATTGAGTAGAAAATATACGTATATAAAAGGCAAAAGGATTTTGTGTGTGCGTGTTTTTTCTGTTGTTGAATAAGCATTCTTGTAGGTACTAAGAAAATGTTTCTCCAGCGAATCAGTTTCTATTCAGTAAGACAATCTGAGAGAAATGAATAAAATTATTTTACATTTTTTCACCTTTTGTTTTCAAGTAGCATTTAAAATTAGCCAAACTTTTGGAGGGAAGTATGAGGGATCTACAGTAGTGTATGGCGACTTAAAAAATTCCATACAAAAATCACGATAAAGGACTGTAAACCAGTTACAGTTGAGTACCCTCAGCAACAACAAGGCATACTAAAGGTTTTTTTTATAGTTCCAGCCAGAGCTTAGGGAAAGACCCTTTAATACCGAAGCACAGCTCAAGATGGTCAGAAGAACGAAAGGAGATGTCGGTTCGATTTTCCGCTTTCGGATTTTTTGGGACCCCAAAATTTGTTTCAGGGTTCTTATCTTTATTTACTTAATCTTTGCTTTCAAGTTCACAAATGTCAAAATTACATTAAATTTTACACGCTTAAATTCATAGAACGGTAAATTACGAATAGAAATCGTGCATTTAAGCATGTTCTTCTACTGTACTTTGATACACAATTATTTTTCGTGTCAAATTCATGAGAAAAAATGTCAAATTGATAAGAAAAAAATGTGGCAAATCTAAGTTTTCACACCTAAAAAGTCATTGTAATAAAATGATTTGATTTATTCAAATCGGTCAATTGATTTTTACGTGATAATAAAATTTACACTAACTTGATCGTTTCAACACCGCCTTAGAAAAACCTTATAATTGTAGGAAGAAAATTATTACGGCGATTTCTTGAACTAGTGACAAAAGAATTTCACACGATTGGGCAACGCTGTATGACAGTTTGAGGTTTGAATTTTGAAGTTTGTTGTGAGCGTGACCTTTCGCGAAGTGAGTGGAATTTATAAATTTTGCTTATTTTAAAGCAATTAACAAGTGTTTTGTACATCGGAAACGAACAATAAATAATGAAAGTTACCCAGAAAGAGCTTGCATCTGAAATAATTTATAATTTTCCTTCGCAAAAAATCATATCAAATTTATCTTTAACGATTCGTGAAAAATCCGGTGATTTTTAAAGTTTTTCAATTAGTTTAATTATCAACCCAGTAATTACGACATCTCAGGAGACAATTAAAGTACACATAATAAATAATGGGACAAGTTGACGATACTGCTGTCAAAATAGCTGTGCGGGAGCGGCCAATATCTTTGGACGAAGAAATTGAAAGCGCCGTGACTTATCACTCTAGCAACAATAATGTAAAATTTCTATAACTTCCCAAAAATCACGTACTAATCACACATAAATTGTAGATTTTAATTGTCGACGAACGGCCGTTCGCTTTCGACTTTGCCCTGGGACCGAATACAGAGCAGGGAGAGGTTTTTGATATTTTGGTGAGACCTCTTGTGAAAAATGCTGTGAAAGGATTTAATTGCACAGCATTAGCATATGGACAGACGGGGACCGGAAAAACGTACACCATGGGACTTAACATGCAGGTTACCATTGAAATTTCAGATAAATTTTCCCAGTTTTTTTTAAACTAACACGAAAACTTACAGCACTTTGAAGGCGAGAACATTGGAGTCGTGCCGCGTGCGCTAAAAGAGATTTTTGAAATGACCGCCGACAGAAATTCTACGATTTCTGTGTCATTTATTGAAATATACAATGAGAAAGCCTTTGATCTGCTATCAGATAATCCCGCCGAACAAATTAACGTGAAGGGTGAGTTAGAAAATTAATTAAAACTAACTTCTTTAGTTTGTTACCGCCGTATTCTCCATATCTCAATTTTTGGTGGTTCCTATTGTTCTAACCGAAGTTATCTAAAAAAAACATAATCTTTTCTCAATAATAAATTCAAATTTTCAAATCGCATTTACTCGAAATGGCAATTTTCGACTTAAGTGGTTATAGGTTGTCACGACAGATATGTTGTTGTTACAAGGAGAATAGTTCAATTTACAGACCAAGTTATAATTTTATTGCATTATAGGCTTATACTTCAATCACAATAGTTACTGCAAAATGCAAATCTCAACTAGAAACATTAATAATATTTTTACCATTTTAAATATTTCATTATTTATTTAAAAAGAAAACAGTCGTTAAGTAACTTACGATAAATATTATTGAGAGAAACTGATCAAATAGAGACATTATACTACTGTGGCCAAAAAATGCAGGGATTGGTTTCTCAATCCCGGCATTTTTTGGCCACAAATCTATTTTATCGTCTTAAAAGTAATCCCCATTCGATACAATGCATTTATCCAACGTTTTTTCCAATTCTCAAAACAGCCCAAAAAGTCACTTTCCAGAATAGCCTTCAAAGTTTGCAGCGATTCACGTTGCATATCTTCTATGGTCTCAAAACGGTGTCCCTGGAGCGGTTTAGGGAATAGCCAGAAGTCACAAGTTGCTAAATCAGGCGAATACGTTGGCTGCGGGACGTTATGGGTCGAATTTTTCGCGTAATTAGTTCCAAAAACTCTCAAATTTTGTTGACACGTTTGAGGCACAAAACATCAGAGATTTGACACGTTTGAGGCACAAAACATCTTTTAACACCTAGACTGCCATTGGTATCATTTTTGATAGCCAGTGAAAAATGGCACTGAGCTTCATTAGGGGCCAAGGCTATCATTGTCGTTAGCCAGGTCTACATTCTACATACATACATTCTACAGGCCAACATGTATAGGCATTTCCTTTAAATATTTGCAAAATTGGTTCGGCAGTCAACGTATTAAAGTGGCACTGACCGATCCTTTTGAAATGCTAACCATATCAACAAGGTCTCTAAGTGTTAGTGGAAGATTTTTGAGCACAAGTTCTTTAATTTGATTGACTTTGTTCTCATTAATTAACGTTGATGGTCGTCCTGGCCGTTCTTCATCTTCTACGCGTTCTCTGCCTTCTTTGAGTTGCTTATACCAATAAAAAAAACTCTTGTTCTCGACACACGCTGGTCGCCAAAGGCCTTTCTAACATTTTATACGTGTCTGTTGCCGACATTTCACTTCGCAAACAAATTTTAATGTAAGTTCTTTACTCAACAAAATCAGACATTATGAAAATCGTCGAAAGCACTTTGTCATGAAAGCGTAGATGAATAAAAAAATATTTACATGATTTCATAATCCCCGCGAAGTGTAAATGAACCGATTCACACTTATAAGATCATGGATTTATCATTCTTTGCCATAGCAGTTCAGATATGAAATGTCCTACCCCTTGAACTCCGATCTCTCAATAATGTGAACTTAATTAAGAAAAGGTTTGTCTTCGAAATTACCCGACCAACTGAATTAAACCTCAGAAAGTTCTTCCACCTTCGTTCCTAGTTTTGACACAGTTTTTTTATACCCATATGGTGATTTTAAATTTTTTTTTGGATTGGCTTGATTTTTTACTTAAATATTGCTACACCCAGTGTTTCATGAGATATAACCTTTATTAGTTTTATTTTCTGTTTGCTGATCCACGGTCATCAAATAAGCCTACAATGATTGATATGGTATCAATTTTTAATCCCCTCTTGATCCGATTTTGGTTATCTTGAAATTCTTTCCTCTCTGGGCGTTACACAGGAACTACTCTCTTTCTCTCTCGGCACTACAACCGGATTCCGGTCTTGGCCTACCGCAAAGTCTCTCGCCAGAGGTCCCGGTCACGTGCCGATGTGTTTTTTTAATTGCTAACCCTTATAACGCATTCTGACCTTCGGGGGTTTTTTTTTTGAATTGTTATTTAACCTTTATATGAAATGAATCTCACAACAGTTTTAAATCATTTAGTCGATATAATTGAGACGCAGAGTAGCCTGAATATTTTTCGCGTTTTGGCTGATTTTGATTAATTTTCATATTAAAAAGTATTCCCTGAATTTATGCTTCAAAAAAATTAATTTCTGTAAATAAAATTTTACCAAAAAAGAAAAAAAAACTCATTTGCGCTGCGGACAGGATTCGAACCTGTGCGGGTAGAACCCAATGGATTTCAAGTCCATCTCCTTAACCACTCGGACACCGCAGCTCCCACAGAGTATCTGCCAAAGTCCCCACTCGTACCGATGACCCCAAAACTTTTATGCCTTGCTTATTTTATCATCCGGACTTTCTAATGCAAATCATACAAAAATTTTCGTATATTACACTAAAAACTCGAGAAATAAATTTTTGTATGAGGCAAAATTTTATTTCTAGAATTACGTTCCAATTTCGATCGAGATTTGAGAAAAACGATCTGAACGCGTCTGATACACGGAATGTTTTTCTGTAGCTACTCAAAGTTTTGGCTCAAAATTTTTCGAGGTTATTGTTTTTCCTATAAGACCGGCCGAATAAATTTGAATTTGAATTTATTCCGCCGGTCTTATAGGGAAAAAAATTCTGCGTATTTCAGGAATAAATTACAGAATTTATTTCGAGTGTCGCCTGCAACATGGATTTAGTGTAAATAAAATTCGTGCAGTAAAATGACAGGTGTGAACAATCTTTTAGGCAAATGTTTTTTAATAAACTGTAGTTTTAAAATGGCGTAAATCTAACAAATTATAAAAAACTGGCTTTTGCTCGAGTAATTTCTATCAAAAAATACTTTTTTCGGAACTTTCTACCATATTTCCAATTTATTCGAATAGCATTTGCATAACTTTAGGAGCGCAATGTACCCTAAACCTATCAAATGTTGTACACAAAAAAGTGTTTAGATACCTGCCAAAATTGTTTTAATTCAATTTATTCGATTTTTATATCTAGAAGTAGTAAATTTAAGCAAAAACTCTTAAATATCAAAATAATAAAGTATCTGATACAATGTTTAACTAATTTTTACATGAAACAATTTGCTCAATAATCGTCATGAAAGTTTTGAGCCACGTTTGTAGCCATAGAAAGACATTCTTTATATCTTACGCATAAAGATGGTTTTTCTCAAACCTCAATGAAAATTGGAGCGTAATTTTCAATTTGCCTCCTACAAAAATTTGTTTCTGCAGTTTTTAATGTAATATTCGATTCTTTGCATGGTTTAGAAAGTTCGGATGATCAAATAAATGAATTACCCACGAATAGTAAAAATTTTGAAGTCACCGACACAAATGGGGACTTTGACAAACACCATCTGTGAGCTGCGGTGTCCGAGTGGTTAAGGAGATGGACTTGAAATCCATTGGGTTATACCCGCACAGGTTCGAATCCTGTCCGCAGCGGTAGAGTTTTTTTTTACCGAAATATTTTAGTTTTTATTTTGTTAATACCTTTTTTTTATTATTAAAAAAGCAATGCTTTTCTTTTGTTAATACCTTTTTTTAAAAAAAGCAATGCACTTCTTGGGAGGGGACGGGAACTACAGTTTAAATTTTCACGCAAAAAAATCATAATTGCCTTCTGGAATCAATTTTAAAATTTCGATCGGAATCATTTGATTTTTCCAAGACCGGCCAAACCGCGGCCCGCCGTGTATAATTCTGCGAATCGTGAGATTCAACACGATTTTACAAAATATGTTTATTTTGTGCATTATTTTTGTTTTTGGGGTCATGTGTTGTAACAAAAATATGCGTTGTACACACGGTTGCCAGTTTTGGCGACTTTTTGTTAATTCACTCACGTTTTTTTTCCATTCATCGGGCTTAAAATGCGGGTTTACTTTGATTTTTATACTATTTTGCATATTTTAGATTGTAAAATGAAATGTTTAGCCAAATAAATGGAAAAACGTAATTTAATTGCCAAAAAAAGTAATGGTCCAACCCCCATGTCGAAATCGTAAATTTTTTTTTGTGTTTGAATCACTATTGCGAGTGAGTTTTTAGATAAAAATGTTTAGATGCACAAAAGAACATTTCAACATTGAGTTATAAAGTCCAAACAAATTTTTTTTTTCAAAAATTTACAGTCAATAATAGTACAAAAGTGGAAAAGCTTCAAAAACTAAATTATGTGGGTTAGGCCACTTTTTCTCTGATAGTCTCAGATAATACTGTCCATCCTGATCTGTGCTTAGGCATTAAAGGGTTTTCCCCTAAGCTCTGGCTAAAATAAATTGTAAAAAATCATAGACGAACATGTAAAAATCAAGCCTGTTCATTCTAAACACGTTGGTATAATTGATTTTTTTTTGTCCAAACACTAGTTCAATGCGTTACAAATGGTAAAGCAAACTTTTTATACCCTATTTATGGTAAAAAAAGAACCTAATAAAATCACAAAACTTCTATGAAGGCAAACGAAATTTCTATGACCAACCACAGATGCGGCATCACAGCTGAGTGTCGAAGAAGATCTTTAATGGTTATTTTTCCAATTGTAGCGAATTCGTTCGCCATAAACGTAATGTGAAATCTCCATCTTCAGAACACAATATTTTGTATGGACAAAATTGCATTGAACCTTTGTATAATAACTACTCTGTGCCTGTTCTATACTAAAAAAAATTGAAAATAATCCCACTATCATTAACAGGTTACAAATTTTCCGGTGGTGTTAAAACGGAAATTTCAAACTTTGAAGATGGCTGCAAAATCTTAATTCAAGGCAATAAAAATCGTCATGTTCGACCGACAAAAATAAACCCAAACAGTTCACGATCTCATGCAATTTTCACCATCTACATATCAACAACGAAAGATTTAAATCAAACATCGGCATCATTACATCTTGTAGATTTAGCTGGCTCTGAAGGAGTCCGGCGAACAGGGCATCAAGGTGCCGCGTTGGTGGAAGGAGTAAATATTAATCA
The DNA here is from genome assembly GCA_964034945.1 of Chrysopilus asiliformis. Taxonomy (NCBI): domain Eukaryota; kingdom Metazoa; phylum Arthropoda; class Insecta; order Diptera; family Rhagionidae; genus Chrysopilus; species Chrysopilus asiliformis. The sequence goes on along the minus strand of OZ035963.1, from coordinate 14,661,506 downwards.
AGGTTTACTTTCGATTGGAAAAGTTTTACATGCTTTGGCAGCAGGCGGTAAAGTAATTCCATTTCGGGATAGCGTTTTGAGTTCTGTACTTCAAGGTAATCAAATTAAACTTATATTCCTGCTTTAGATTTTTCTAATTTGGTTTTTTTTTTGCAGATTCACTAAATTCAAATTCATTTCTCACTCTTTTGGCCTGCATAAGTCCATTGAAGGAAGATTTAAGCGAAACCTTGTCCACGCTACGATTTGCTGAAAGTGCAAAATCTCTCAAAAACAATCCACAGATTAATTCAATTTTACTTGAAATTAAGGTGAGTAAAATGCTAGATCAAATTAATTTTTTTGTTGTTTCGAGCATTTTTTTTTTAAATCAAGAATTTTTATAAATAAAATTAAAATCTTCGTTAAATCTTTTTTCACCCACCAAAAATTTTTAGACCTATATTTAAAGAGAACAAAAGGTAAAACATCGAAGGGATGCGATTTTTTTTATAGTTTCAGCATAGTTTATACTAGTTAGGAAACGTAGGGCTTTTTACGTGTACCTACATTGGAGTAAAGATAACCGATATACTCTGGACGCGGTTTTTCTTTCTTTCCTATGCGTAAATTACCAACAAAACACAACACATGTAAAACCTAGCCATATTTTCATACACCACCAACACATGCAATCTCCCGCTGTCGGAAAATTGCATGTGTTGGTGGTGTATGAAAATATGGCTAGGTTTTACATGTGTTGTGTTTTGTTGGTAATTTACGCATAGGAAAGAAAGAAAAACCGCGTCCAGAGTATATCGGTTATCTTTACTCCAACGTAGGTACACGTAAAAAGCCCTACGTTTCCTAACTAGTTAAACTATGGTTTCAGCCATAGCTTAGGGGAAGACTCTTTAATGCCGAAGCGCAGCTCAGGATGGTCGGAAGTACGAAAGGAGATGTCGGTTTATGTTCTCCTTGAACTTCTGCAGATTTTAGTCCGGGGTGAACACATTTTATAATTTTTTATCAATGGTGAAATTGATTTTTTTGCGCATTTAAGGTCGCAAAATGCTTCTAAATATTACAGGGACTACAAATTCGTCATTAAGGCACTTGACACACCGAATGCGAATTCGCACCGCATAGCGAAAAAGTTGAAACTTACCAAGCGATCTTATATTGTATGTAATCTACATGAGTTCTAATTTTGCAGAGACTGTAATTTTGGGGAGACCGAATTGTTATGTAATACAAAATTAGAGCTCATGTATAGATGACATATGATATAAGATCGCGTGGTAAACTTGAACTTTTTCGCAATGCGGTGCGAATTCGCATTCGGTGTCCCAAGTGCCTAAGTTCGAGAGGATAAAAAAAATTAATCTCACGAGAAACCTCAAATATCAAACCTTTTCTTTGCTGCCGTCAAGCCAATCTTTTTCACATCAGCGTTGCACCTGTCTCTGTTTTAATCTATATAAGCTGCTTATAATCTACTTCTAGGCTTTACGATTCTTAAATTTCCAACGGATATCCCCTTGCGACAGGTGGATATAAAAATTATCATTACGGAGTTTCGAAGACATTTTTAGTGTTGCTAATTTGATGAGCTTTTTGTGCTTTTTGGAAAAATTTGTTGGTTAATTTTCTCAAATGAAAAAGAATTTGCCACCCGTAATGAATTGCGCATTGTTATGCTATAAGACATGGGACAGATCTGGTTAAAAAGCTATTAAAATTTAATACTGAAAAACCATCATTTTATTTTCGTCCAACTGAACAAAACTACACAATAAAATTTATATAATTGCACTACTTATACCACAAATAATATACAGATGAACAGAGCTCAAAGAAAACCATGTTATATGAAACCAAATCAAGCGAGCTTTTAAAAGCCGAAAAACTTTTTCCTCTGGGAGAGAACCTTGTCTTCGGTTCGTTTGAGATGATTTGAAGCTTTTGTAAACTTGTTTTATACAACCCCACCGCCGCGCCAATCATACAAAAAATTCAACACATTTATTACATTCACTTGTGTGTGTTCGGCATACGATTTGACGAGAAACTATCTCTCCACTCTCGCTCAAAATTTAAGTCAAAAGCTTTTGTCGGCTGATCTTTCTGTCGGCTGATCGTTAAAAATTGTATCATGAGTTTCTTTGAGCTCCGGTCATCTGTATATTATTTGTGCTTATACTACACACTATTTTTATAAAATCTTTTAAAATACAAACAAAAATACATAATCCAAAAAAAAATTATAATACTTTGACAGCTTCACGTATTACACAAAAACTTGCAATTGTTGCTAAAATACGATTAATTCATCGAATATGATTTTCGGAGTCTCATAATACATATTACGTATATCTTTTTGTATTCTTTAGAAAAAAAAATAATAGTCACAACAATGCTTTGAGTTAAAAAACAAAATTTAAAAGCTTAAAATTTGTATAAAATTAATATGGGTATTCACACTTGCTTTTAAAATAGCTGTTATCGTATTAAAATGATACAAAATAATACTGATTAAAGTTTTTTCCCGAACCGTGAACGCACTTTTCCGCACACATTTTTTTGTATTTTGTTGTGGTTTACAAAAATTTAACAAATAATAATATTTTACGGCGATAACAGCTATTTTAATAGCAAATGTGAATGAATACCCTTAATTACTTTTTACTTTATTTCAACAAAATTTGAAATTTTGACTTAAAAATAACGAAAAATCAAAGTGTATACCCGGCCGTCAAATTGTACACAACTAAAATCACTTAAAATATTACAAATAACCAAAATCGATAACGTCTCGGATAACTTCTCGCATTCTCTTATTAAATGCGTCTATTGAGTTGTTCGAATAAAACGAGGCAGCGTTTTTAATTTCTCCCTTATCAATCTCACCCGATAATTCATCTAAATCTGGAATGTCCTCAGCTTTACTCGTTAATATCGGCAGCAACATCAATGCCGTCACAAGCCCAAAACAGCCAAAAGTTTTTAATTGATGATCGAATTCGATCCGTGGGAATGCATCATTTGGATTGGTACCGAGTCTAGGGAAGAGAAATTGCCAATTATAGAAAAATTCTAGCAAATTTTTGCAACTTTTCGGTAATATTTTTTCGAACCGACTATTGGAATATAGAGAACTTCATCAGATGCAGCTTAACTTGGGGCGCTATCGCCGAATGCGATACGTGTGGGGCGAATCATAAATTTAATGTTCTTGTTGGCATAAAACACTAGCAATTACATCAAATTCAAGATTCGACCCATATTCGGGATAGGCCCCCTGTTCCGAACTGCGTATCGTATTCGGGATAGGCCCCCTGTTCCCAATCTGCACAAAAGTTTTTTTTATTTAAACTGCACCTGACGAAGGGCTTTTCAATTGGCAAGAAACGCCTTGCTAGCTTATCAACAGCAAATTCGCGTGAAAATCTTTACAAAGGATAAAAAAATTTGACCAGCAGACCATGATTTGACCAGCAGACCATGATTTGACCAGCAGACCATGATTTGACCAACAGACCATAAAAACAAGTTCTGGAAGTTCCGAAAAGTTTTCACTGTAATTTTCATACCTTTGAAGAAATTGCGAAAGAGATTCGTAGTAAATATCCATAAATTGTTTGTAATATTTCTGTCTCAGATCTCCGGTTGTACAGCAAAACAAGAAATACGTTATATCGCACGCTGGTGAAGCATACCTCGATATTTGCCAATCGATAAATATTAAATCAATCGGTTTATCATTCTAAAATTACAAACAATTCCATTAATTGTCAAATTTGAACATTTTTTTTAATTACTTCAAATTGAAAAAGAATGTTGTTTGTCCAGCAGTCACCATGGCAAATTACAGCATACGGTTCGGCACTTTCCCCATTAACGAAAACCTTTAAAAGCTCAAAAAGATCTTTTCCTTCGGTGAATTGTTTGAACTTCCGTAACAATTCAGAATCCTCTTCTGCTGAAACAGTTTCCTCTGCTCTGGCCTTCATCAGGCCTAAAAATTCGTTCAATTTTGTAGTCTCACTCTTTCGCTCAGTTAGCGTATCTTTCATAGATTTATATTTTTCCATTATTTCCGGGCGTTGATCCTAAATTTTTTTTTGAAATTCATATAAAATTTTTATGGTGATCTTAAATCCCTATACTTTTAATGCAAGTGAAATGGCATGCAATTTCCCCAACGACTTCATGACCATAGCGGCATTCTCGAATGTCATTTTCTCAAATCGGCTAAACATTCGGAATCCTTTTGGTGCGAGATCTTCCAGGAAAATCCCTTCAAATTTATCCTCAGTTAATGTTTGATAGCATTTGGGGACATTGTAAAATCCATCAATATCGTCGATATTTTTTTCACGTTGAAACTTTATCATCATAGGAATTATCTATAAAAATGAAAACGAGTTTTTTTAATGAAGTTTTATTACTGTATCCAATTATGTTTTGCATGGTTGAAAATAAAATCCTAAAATTAGAAAAAAACGAAAATTAAAAAAGGTTTAAATCTAAAACCAGAAGTTTTTTTTTATCCTTTTTAGGCATTCCGTGATTGATTAGTATGATTAAAAATTCAAAATGAAGAATATAATCACATAAACCTAACAGGAACTTGCGTTATTCTTACAGACTTTTTAATGTCAGAATTGGATTCGCCGATCCCAAAAACCCCCTAATGAGAAATTGTAGGAAAAAGATAATTACTATATCCTTACAGGACCTTCCATTATCCTTACGGCTTTTGTAATGCCAAAATCGGATTCAGCGACCCCAAAAACGATGAGATTTTTTCCGGAAAGGGATAACCACGAGATATTCCAGGTTTCGTAAAAGAAATAGTATTTTCATGTGCATTAAATTTTTATTCGTCGGGTTATAAATTTGCGCAGGAACGTAGATTTTGTTACGAGTATAAGATATTTCATGGTCGCAGCGTCCACTTTTCGGGATAGAAAAACGTTCCAAATTTTAGACGTGATAAAACCAAATCTACTAAACGAATTTTTTACGCCGCATTAAATGAAAATCTTCAAAAACAAGACCATGTAAAAACATAATCTATTCGCATTTACCTCATCATAGCAGAGTGCCTCCCGCAGGAAACTGGGGCGTGCAAAGAAATGCTCCCGTCGTATCTCGTTTTCAGGTGGTACTTTGATAATAATGCTTATATTACTGCAGTCCTTGGTGTTACTTGCTTTCTGTTTCGCTTTTGCTCGATAAATAATACCGATAAAATTGTCACCTTTGCCGGATGCCATTTCTATTGTTAGACTGTAGTCGCCATTTTTGAATTTAGACTTCAGTAATTCGGTTAACGCGTTTCGGATTTGATCGTTGGGGAGAAGCTGTAGACTCTCCTCGTTACTCATTTTGAAATCAGACTGTAGACTGTTCACAGAGCTGAAAAAATACTTTATTTTAGAAAGAAAAAATGCATGAAAATAATATAGAAATAAAATAAATTATTAAAAGAAATAAATACAAGAAACGATTCGTGAATAATAGTTTTCACATACTGGACAAACTAAATGAGCCCAAATATATTTCAGTTACTAGACTCCCGCACCGACGTTTACTCCCTTATGGCCTTATAGCACCGACGATTGCCATTTGGATTGACGATCGACCGTTGACGTTTTTCTATCACACTGACAACGATCCCGATAGCGATTGCTTGTAGTCCATATTCTCAGTCCAGGATTTAATTTTCGGTGGGATTTTTTTGTGTTATCCATGTCAACAAATATTTAAATGAAGATATTTAAAAAAAGCTCAACAAACACCACGTTCAAAGCACAGAAATCGACCGGCCGCCATTTTGGTTACTTCCGGTTAACGGATTTCCACCAAAAATTGACAAGATAATAAATGTTTTGCCTTGCTTGTAAATTTTCTTGCTTGTCCCAATTCACACGATAAGTTTTTTGATTCATGAATCACGGCGATTCTCTTTTAAACATTCACGAATCATTCACGGTCATTTACACGATAAATGTTTTGACGTGCGTCTTTTTGACGTTTATGAAAGTTGTTGTTGTAAATTAACATGAGCGAATACGAATGAGAGCAAAAAGGATTAGAGAAAACGGACTTGCAATAACTTATGGTGAATCAACAGTTGGTGATTCGCCAACTTCTCGCCCTTCTTGCCCTCGTTTGGCCGTGACGTGAATCAACAAACTTATCCTGTGAATCCGGACCTTGCTTCAAGAGTTATGCTATAAAATTTCAGCGCAATCAATCGAGTAATTTTTAAATTAGACCCTGTCAAAGATAGTAGGGCCAGGCTTCAATTTTGGCTGAAATTCTCCAAACAGGCCGGACACTTCGAGTTTTTGTACAGTTTTACAAATTGAAAAAGAAATTCAAATATAAAAACATAACAAAAGCTATAATTGCCAATCTGGCAATCATTCGAGACCCGTATCGTGATATTCGTATCATAATTCGAGCAGTTGTACCAAAATTCCACTTTGAAGTCAAACTTTCCAATAAGATTTTTTAAAATTTATTCCAATCGGATTTTGATGTATGGGACTTTTATGTAGAATCATATCCTAAATAACTTTTGTTCTTGGACTTTTTTGATAAAATTCACCGTTTTTGAGATATTCACAAAAAAAGTTTTCGTTCGTATTGCAAGTCTTACTCGCTTCGACAACGTCTAACTCAAAAACTGATCGACCGATTGAGCTGAGATTTTACAGCACAGCTCTTTAGGATCTATACTACGAGCGAGGGAAAACATTTATTACAAAATTCTACTAAATGCCAAAAAAAATCTGTTTTGTTTTCTACGAACAGTAAAACTACTCAATCAAAATATCAATGCTGAAATTTTGCTTCTTCACAATTTCACGATACACAACAGTGGTACGCAAATAAAGTATTTAGAATAATTGCTTTTTAATAACTTCTTAGTCATTTATGAATGCATATGTTATTTGCTTTGAATATAATTGAGTAATTAAAAAAAGCAAGTTGACCTGAATATTTGATCAACTAAAATGTAGAACATTTCAATCAACAATAAAAATTCTACTCATATTTTTATCTATCCAGAGTATATCATTCATGTACAAAATATATTTATAATCTTTAATTTCTTTAATTCCTAATACTTAACTGTTTGTCATTGTTTATTGAGAAGAATCTTTTAATTTACTGGCTTTGTGTCAGTGTCAGAGATTTATTAATCAACGACTATAAAACTTGAGACTGACTTTCATGAATTAGCTATGTCATTCAAAGTAATTACTTTCTGAAGAGCGAAGGACAAAATCAAGAAAATTGGCCTAATAAAACGTTTATCTATCTATTTATATAAAATTCACGCTTTTTTCTGTTCAGTTAAATTGTTTGCCTCGTGAAATTTGCACCAATCTAAGGGGGGTCGACCAACCATATACAAATTTCTATGATTCCGGAAAGCCTATGCCTATCAGCGTGAGTAGTTGCGTAAAAGTAGAAACTAATACTATCGAGACGGCTTTGTCTATCATACACATACCCATGGTACAAACCAAGTTGTACAAACCATGACAAGTCTTTTGTATGAGCCGCATTTTTAATCTCGACGAAAGGATTAGCCCCGCATTTGTCTTGACAGGAAACTCAATAAAGTAAACCCCGGGTAAGTGCTTCTCGGATAACTGCACAACCCTTTTAGGTGCAACAGTAATTCGAACCCAGTGCACAGTCCACAATTTTTGCTATTAAATAATCGCAAATCCTTGAAACTGCACAAGAAATGCAAGATTTTTCCCATGTGCTTTTCCATTCTGTATATTACACATTTCAAGCTTCATGAATGTTGCGAATAAGAAGGACAATATAAAGACGACAATATCCTAACTGCCTTCAATGTATCATTAAAAGAGTTTAGCTATAATATTCTTGGAATTTTTATTCTTCTACCAATTCCCTAATTTTTTTCAGAAATTTTCGGACTAAAGCCTAAACCACAATTACGCGTGCGTGCGTGCGGCACCCACGCGGTGAAAGAAATAACTACGCATTTATATGAGTAAATGTATAATTGCGCGTTGCTCAGACGCGTTGCCGCGTTCGTGCCGCGTAGAGTAGGCTCAGTCTCTACTTTTAGACGCGGTGACAACTACTAGATGCCAGAACAAAATAATGCCGCACACACGCACGCGTAATTGTGGTTTAAGCTTAACCCTTTCAGACCCAAAAATTTTTTTCTTCCGATTGCTACAAAAATTGCTATACTATTATATGTCAATACCGGAATAACAAAAAAAATTTTAAAAAAAATTTTTGGGTCTGAAAGAGATAGAAGCTCTCGACAAAAGCTAACATGATCACTGCTTTTGGGATTTTGAGCGAAATTTTGAGTCTGAGCCGAAATATAAACGTATTACGTCACCTAACACAATCGTATACAGTGGGTCTGAAAGGGTTAAGAGTTTCGGGGAAGAATTAGAAGACAGACACTTTGAGGCACTTTTTCGCTAAAAATCCTATGAAAACCACGTCCTTTTGAAATCCTCTAAACCAGCGGTGGCCAACCCGCGGCCCGCGGGCCGCATGCGGCCCGAGACGTTTGGAAATGCGGCCCGCCAAATGATTTGAAATTTACAAAAAAAAATATGTAACTAATAAAATACAAAATACTAAAACTGCTCATAAAGTTTATATGCAATTTTACAATTTAATTTTTATACCCGTTTGCCTTATCGTTTGTAACGCAAAGATCCCGTCATTACACACAAAAATGAATTACGCCAATGTGTTTAGGATGATAAAATAATTTAATTTGTGCATGTCCGTCCGTCTGTGGCGCGGAGCTACAGACTTGAAATTTTACGCAGATTCGTTTTTCGTAAAATGCCAGGCTAAAGCTAGCATCAGACGAGCACACAAAACCTTAACACGTGTGATGACTGACGTAATTTTGACGTCACAAAATTGTCACACCAGTTTACACCGTCTGATAACTTAAATTGTGACAGAATTTTTGTTTACACACCGTGTGATAACCTGTGTCACGACAATTTTTTTGACGTGTGTTAAACGAATTTTGCCTCCGTCTGATAACCCTGTGTAAAACGTGGTATGTGTGATGGCATTTTGTTACGTTCGCTGAAATGGAATCGTAGAGTTTCAAAATTCAAGCTAACAAAATACCCGCCACTTCCAAACAAATGTTGGCCCACCAAATCTGGTTTTGAAGATCTGTTATTTCAAACCTGATTCGGTTAGCAAAATTGAGAAAGTGGTTCTGCTACCATTTCTCTTTGGAAAGTGAACCTTCTTTTCCGTTTGAAGTTCGACCTGGAAGGATCATTACGATTCCTCTACAAATTCGAAAGAAAAAAGTCGAATACCACGCATTTTAAACACAAACTAAGTGGTCCCAAAATCTTGAAGACGACTTGTCTCGGGGCCACTTAGTAGGAATTTTATGCTCACGTGTAATTCCCTGACACCAATGAGGAGCATTTTTGAGCTGTTATTGGGTGTTTGAAGCCTCGCTCAGTTCTGTGGGATTAGAGGGCTGTAAGAATTGAGCCGCCAGAAATACGTGTCCACATTCACTAGAGTTCCCCCAGGGTTGGAGAACTTGGACTTTTTACGTGGTCCTCAGATTTTCGAGCTTCACGCGGAACAGCGACGCTTAAAATTCATAGTGGAAACCCACATATGGGAAGAGCCAGAAAATTGGAGGCAGAAACAAACTAAGGATACACATGTGCTCTCCAATATTCATGCATGTGGTTTAGCCGAGCTGAGGAGTGTTAATCTACCTAAAAATTTAGTTTGCTAGTGTAGTTCATTGAGTCTTACGTACATTTTCATTTGTTTAGTTTTTTTTGTAAAACTTCTGTAACCAATTTGGTTTCATCACCTGTGTAGTGAGTGTAGCGGTATTAGATGAGAGATTATTTCCAGAATTTTCAACGTCAAGAGGCTGTGCACGGTGTCTTCGAGTGTTGGAATTGGTGAGTAACAATTTTATTTTTATTCGTGTCAAAAAGGAAAAGGATAAATATATAAGCTCAGTGCCGGGGTGATGAACAAATTGCCATACTTTATTTTCATAGCATTTAATAAGAGATTTTATCAATTTATATTATTTCATTCGCATGTGTAACGATTTCCTTATTTATAATTTTGCCAGTGTTAGAGGAATCAATTATTAAATCAAATGTTCTATGTTCAAGATTTGACCGTTTTTAATTGTTAGCTCACAATGAGTTGCTGAGTTTATTTTTTAGCAGATCCACAGAATGATCCCGGAGTGAAAGAACGGGCACAAAACAAATTTCAATTTAGGCACGTCCCTTTCTGTGCGCGGATGACCTTGGCAAGAACCACTACCCCTAACATTCTCAGGCTAGCCTTTCCCATGACGTGCCGCCAAGAGATAATTTGCAAGATGATAGCGCAAGCCGTCGTCTTCGTCACAATTTTTCGATTTGTGTAAAGAGTGTGGGAAAATGTCCCAATCTGTAAACTGGCATGAATTCGTGCCATTTCACACGCACTGTGTTATAGCGAATATCTCAAAAACGGCGCATCTTATCAAAAAAGTGCAAGAACAAAAGTTATTCAAATTAGCTGATTTCTAGTTGGCTGCCCTGATTACCTCCTGGTTGACATTTCTAAGTACGCTATGGAGACACGATAAATATGAAAAATCATGACTGAAGATGCCCACACGCTGATTTCTTTATTCGCCAAAATATGGAGTGGGGGAAAAATCATGATTTTTAAAAGCCCAATAGAGTCGTGGGGTTATGCTCAACTTTTTGCATTTTGTTCTAAATTTTTTTTTAAACCAAGTGACTGTTAAAAAACAACATAAAATATTATTTGAAAATTTTACTAAGAAATGGCGGTTATTTTATTTTTTCATGTGCGGCCCGCCAAAAAAAATGAATCATCAGATTGGCCCGTGGAACGATTTGGGTTGGCCAGGCCTGCTCTAAACGATGCCTTTTTAACAATATGTTAATAGGTAACATGGTGACTTATCATAGGAATGTGATTTATTTGCCAGTTTCGGCAGGACAATTTATGTCCAAACGAGATCCAAAATAAAGAAATAAATTTCAAAGAATTAGATTCCTGATGAATTTTACACATGAAAAAAAACACCATTCACAGTTTTTTATTCAACAAATCGATTACCGATAAACCCGTTAATTAAAAATTGTTTTTTGTTATATGTTGAAAATTGTAAATTTTCAAATGCCTCTATTATATTTAACGACAAAATAATCATTTTAATAGAACCACAATTGCTTTCCCCTTACGGTAAACATTCATATAAGCTTTTATGTAAACCTTCTGCTTCTGGTTCCGCTTCGACCAAAAACTGACCTTCGATCGGACTCTAGCAAATTCCCTTAGAATATTGCATTTAGTATTCATAGTTCTGGTCGCGTATAATATTTTTAAAATAATGTTCAAATATAGATTACCGTACAGTGCAGGTAATAATTTTAATTTTATCCGGTTTTAATTTTAATTTTATCCGGTTTTAATTTTAATTTTCTCCACCCGAAATCAAAAGCTGGCTATGCCACTGATTCGTCCATACATCACAATTCAATCAGGCCGCTTTTTCTCTCTCTTCTCTGTAGAAGTGAAGAAGTAATAAATAAATGTAATTTCAAATTTGACTTGAGGCTAAAATTAATAAAACCGCTAATATTGCAAAAGTAATTTTTAGGGAAAAAACCATAAATCGGAAATGGTTCAATTGTTAAACACAAGTTTTCATTGGTGTAATTACGATTTGTCCCAAAAATTCGAGGGCCTTCAAATTCGACCTCCAGAGTCTAGCACTCCCCTCTTCCCTCCCGCCTCCTATTTATATAAAATAATTCAGAATTGCCTGCTATCAGTTGCATCTGCTCTTATTCACAGAAATAAATAATTATGATTGGCTCGCATCAAAAATTCAAAGCCATTGTAAAGCTTTGTTGTTCATCAGTTTGACTTGCTAAGCATCCGACCGTAATTTTTGCCCCATTCAATAGAATTCATCAAGACTTCAAATATTTTAGATGTAATTTAGTAGGAAAAAAAACTGTATGTCACGAAAAACCTCCCTAAAAAAATTAAGCTTTTGAAATTGAAAAGACTGTCCATAAAAACGAGATGCCACACTGGCATCAGCTACTGATAACGATCTGATTCCGATATCGCTGCTGTGTATAATGTAAGGACCACATCTATCAGTTTTCCATCAGTCGCAACCAGTGATGCGCATGATAAAAAAATTTTTGTATCAATTTTTTCAGAAAAAAGTATCAAAAAGTATCAACCTAAGGAAAAGACGTAAAAACGTAAAAAAAGCAGTAACAATTTTATTTTCAGAAAAAAATCATAATTTTCAGATTATTTGTTATAATTTCAAAACTAGCAGCGATTCTTCTATATAATCACATACAAAAAATCAAACGTATAACAAAAAAAACATTTCATTGGCCCTATTCTGCCGTTGTGACCCTTAAGACACAGATCATAAGTCCATAGAATTTGAAGCTTTTGTGACCGAGCTGTGACTAGTCATCGGTCACTGCTAGTCACCAGAATAGGGTTGTTAGTTCTGAAATTGTCCGTGTTATTCGTCTGCACCACAGATATCGTACTACTAGATCGCGGCACTCCAACAATTCCATAGCAAAAATATGGGACAGCGTGACTATGGTTGTCTCATTTATTTTTCGAACTTTAGTGATGTCAGAGAGTGATGTCAGATGAATTAACAAACTCAATAACACTTGAATTATATGTTTTACGTCGAACTCATAAGACTTATACACAGGTTTAGGGAATTGCATATTAATGTATGTGGCAGCTCTGAATATTAACATGAATAATCGGTATAGGGATTGAATAATATTCCGTCGGGGACCTGCATAAGCATTTTTTTCCAGAATTTTAATTTCCCAGAATTACTAGCTTTGTCCCTTTTTTTCGTCATAGCTTTTTGACGTTTCAGTGGCCCATTTGAGATAGCAAATGGCTTGATCTAGTAGTAGGATATCTGTGGTCTGCACATATTCAGGAAAATTAATTGTATTTACATAGCAATACGGCTTATTTCTTGCTTAAGATTACAGGCAGGCTGAATTCAGGATAATGCGATAATTTGTGTAGTGTTTACCAACTTCCGCATAATGTTGACTGATACAATTTTAATTTTAAAAAAACCTTTTACTGTCATTTTTTAAAAAAAGTATCAATTTCATGATATTTAGGGAAAAATGTATCTTTGTATCAAAAGTGAAATTTATGAAAAAGAAGTATCGAAATTGATACAAATGTATCAAATGCGCATCACTGGTCGCAACTGTTACGGTACTCGTCAGTTTTCCATCAGTTTTTTAGATCTAGTTAAGCGTGACGCGACTGACGCGAACGTTCACACCAATCAGTTGGGTATCAGTTTGGTAGAAAAAATGATCTGCCCACGAATTTTTTCGTGGTTGCCCATCAGTCGTCTGATTTTGCGTTCACACCAATCGGTTTCCCATCAGTTTCCCAAAAACTGATGGAAAACTGATAGATATGGCCCCTACATAACTTGATGGGAGATGACTAATTGCAGCTGACGCGATACTGATACGACAGCGATACAAAAGCGATAATTTACAACTGATAAATTTGGCCGAAATATAACATCAGTCGATAGTATTATCATCAGTTGATAGTATATTATCATCAGTTGATAATATTACCATCATAATGGAAAAAAAAGGAGTTTAGATACAATAATAGTTTCCATTTTTTATATTTCAGCTATACTTGTTACAGAAATGAAAACGTACGCATATTTATTGTCACGAAATTTATTCTTGAGTGTTTTACGTTTAAAATTGTTGTGAAAATATATAATTTTGTACTCATTTTTGAATTACCCGCCCATACTGAAAATAATCTGGCATTTTAGTAGGTGCTAGCAGGCAACAGCGATATCGGAATCAGATCATTATCAGTAGCTGATATCAGTGTGGCATCTCTTTAAGACTACCGAATAACGCATAGTTTCGGAGTAAACAACAAAAAACGAAATTTAGATTTTTAACAAGCCGCCATTAGCAAGGGAGGGGTTCACAGGCAAACGAAGGGGTAAATTGTAGTGGTCGAAAACATTTCTTAGGGGAGCATTTACCTAGTAGCGGAAACTGTGTCAAAATTGATCTGACGGTTAAGAAGATAGCAGGCGAGGGAGTTCGCAATATATCTTCATGTGTGTGTCTGTTTGTGCGTATGTATATATGTAATGAAATTTGTAAGATCAATTTCTATCAGTAAACTTTAACTGATTTCAGCGTGGCTTTTTGGATTCGAAAGCTGTTATCGTCCCACAGAACCCTATGGATCAAACAAACCGTGAAACATACAAAACGTTTGCGAGAAAATCGCAAAATCGTAGGGAAGAGGAGGGAAGGGGTAGTCCAATTGAATTTTCAATTCATATTTAGTCTAAACTAATTTTTAAGCAAATGAACCGTTTTTGATAATAAAATGGTAAAAAAAACTATATTATTTGTATGAGGGAGGACAGAAGCAGTGGGCCAACTTGGCCAATTCTTCTCCCCACCCTCATACAAATAATATAGTTTTTTTACCATTTTATCAAAAACGGTTCATTTGTTTAAAAATTTTGATATATCGATGAATTATGTAAAATCTCATTCTAAATACATTTTATCTTTATAAATTTTTCGATGTGACTTGCTATTTTCGAGAAAATTGTAAAAAACTGTTTGATTTGTATGGTGAGGGGGGAAGGAATGGTCAAATTTTGCCCATTCAAGAACTTAGCCTAGCCATTAACGAGAAACGTAACTATACGGAATTTCAAGTCTCTAGCTCAATCCTTTCGAAAGCTATGGTGTTTACGGAGCGACAGACGGACATGCGGAAATCAAAATCTTTTTTCATTCCAAACACCCTGGTGTAGTTCATTTTTGTGTCCGTCGATTGGTTCGATGCGTCACAAACGGAATATAAAAAGTTTACATTAGAGTATAAAAAAAAGTTTCCTTGTTTAGCTATACTCGTCAAAAATATTTTAAAAAACACATTTCTTTTTACGAATGAAAAGTTTGAAAATTTTAAACGGATGAATTTATAAACGCACTTTTTGAAATTAATTTACCTACAAAGGTTTGGATTTATAATTAATCCCAAAAAAGATCAGAAAATGTTCACACTTACTTAAAAGCTCTTTAAGATAAACACAACGTGAAGAAAAATAGATCTAGCGAACCGATTTCGTCTAGTATCAAAAGCGAACTAAACTTTATTTAGTAAAATAAACAAAAAATCACATTTGCTATTTGAACATTGGTGGGATATAAATACAATATCCAAATGTTGAAATAAAGTATGTTTGAGTACGAGTACTGTATGAATTCTAATTTGTCAGAGCAGTAATGCAGTAGACCCGGTACACCAATTGATTAGATTAATATAATGTAACCGTCACTGTTTTCTAATTGTTCGAGATGAATTGGTCATTAGCAGTTTAAAGTATGGATTTCTCTAAAACATCATAACACTCACTATCTTTTTATCACATTTCACGTAAAACTAAACAACAATTCAAGCTCATAGAAGTTTTTTTTATCCAAATATTAATTTGGATGACTTATAATATTGGTGATGACGGAAGAACGAATCAAAAATGAGATAGCGTTTGCCCTTGAATTTATCTTTTGATGAGTAGATAAATAAACACGAATTGGTCTATTGTATAATTCTTGCAAAACTATTTATGGAAACGGTTATTATTGAAGCATTTCGGGTAATTAAAGTTATTACTGTACCGTAATAATAACTTGAGGTATTATGCGGTCTGATGGATAAGCCTTGCGTATTTAAAGTTGAATTAAAACAAAATACGCAGTCAAGATTTGGAAAATATTGGAAAAACTGGTTTTATTTGTTAAAAGATTATAATACTTAGATTGAAAATCAATAAGTTGAATTAATCCATTTTCGTACACCGTATGACTTACTAAAGCTAATAGACTCGAATTCTCTGGTAACTCCAAGTTTTTTTGAATGTTTTCTTCAGGTTCGAGTTATTGAGGTCCGACTGTAGCAAAAAAATGATAACATAAAGTTAGGATTTTATTTAATCTCTTTATAAATATAAATTTTGGGTGCTGTGTATCAGAAGTAAAAGCGAGATAAATACAAGTATATCTATCGCGTTTATTTCTGATACGCAGCGCTCAAGAAAAATGATCTACATAAAAGATTTAATAGAAGCTTTTTTAATTTTTTATATTTATGATCCTTTTAAGACATTTTGTATTTGATTAGTAAGGCTAGAAATCAAAACCAACGACTACCCAATGGTGCAAGTCGCGTCAAAATTGCTCCAACAGCTCAGGAGATAGTTGGAAAGGGGGTTACGGGTAAGGGGAAGGTTGGATTTTAGTGAGTGACAATTTGATCAATAGCATAAACCGTTTCAAGATTACACAAACGGTTCAGGAAATATCTGGAAGGGGGTGGACAGGCAAGAGGAGGGGTATGGGATTGTCATCGGTCTTACGTATGTGTTCAAAATTTCAAGTCAATGGATGACTGGTAGTTGGTCAAAACGAGGTAGTATTTTTATGTTCGCACCCAAGAGGACCAAAATTGTCGTATTCCGCGGCTACAAAAGCAAGAAATCGAAGAAATTCACATTCATTCATTTGCACATTTTATCCAGCGCATTGTTAAACATCCGGCAAAGGTCAATGTTTGAGGATACTTCTCTGAGCGCGGTTTCGGCTGCTTGTTAGAGGTCTTTACCGAAAATTGAAACGCAGAGAAAAGGGTCAGAATTGACAAGCGTAGACTTTTGAAATCGGTGGAGAAGATGTTTACACGGAAAAACGAATATTGGGTCTTACAAGAAGATAATAACCCGAAACATCATAGCCGTCTCGAATCATAACCTGGAAACAGGAAAATGGCGTCACGACGATGGACTGGCCCTCCCAATCCCCAGATGCCAAACCTATCAAAAATGTGTGGGGGATTATGAAGGCGCATCTCGCCGGAAAGCCTGTCTAAAATTTGAAGCAGCTGGCATGTGCTATTCGAAAAATTTGGTCCTTTTTGTCCACAGATTAAGCAGAAAAACTGGTGAAAAGGTGCCAGGCTATATACTTGACAACGATGGAGATTACACGGCATATTAAATACTTGCGACTTGTCATTTCAAAGGCTCTTCAATGTAAAACAAAAAGTGAATAAATATCTTTCAAGATTAACCCACTTTTATCTCACTGAAATTACGCTGGAATATTTAAAAGTAAATTATTGTAAATTATCCAAGAATCAATTTAAATTCTTGGATAAGAAACAAAGTTCAGCGCCACGCTTTTATGTCATGAACAATTATTTAACGGAATTTAAATGAATCACAAAATTAGTCCATTTGACATCTTTATGCTTTTTAATTGAAAATCAAATGCAATCAATTAAACGGATTTTCTTAAAATTTTCAGCGAAACAAAGCAAAGACGCCGCAAAAAATTCCCGTGGCGCCATTACGAAATAGAAATGCCACGTTTTCGGGCATTACACCCACGCCTCTGAAGCGAACCTTCATTAATGGACCTGGGGTAATAAAATCCAGCACAAAAAAAGCATCTTTACATCGGAATACGTTCTGTACGCCAGCTAAAACCCCTAAAATGGATGCGAAGAAGTTTAATCAGTCAGATTTGATAGGACTTACACCAAAGGAAAAGCAAAAGTATGTTTTTAATCAAATTCTAATTTTTTTTAATAATTGAAACCTTTTTTGAATTAGAGAAAAATCAAATTTTGCTGTCCCTGATAACTTCGTTCTTCCTAAGCCAAGAGATACATTATTGAATACAGATCTGTCCAGGGCGTCGATTTTCAGTCTCAATGTGTCAACATCAACTGCAATTGAAGCACCCACGCCAGTGAATTCGTAAGTTAATCGTACAAAAACTTTTACGTTTAATAAATTGTGGATGTTTTTTTAGCTATAGTCCAATTGTACGCAGATGTATGTTGGAATTCAAAACGACTTTTGAAGATCAAATGAAGAAAATGATTGAAACTTTTAGTACAGCTGCAACAAATACAACCTCAATTGCAGTTACCTCAACTCCGTTTGTGGGAAGAGATGAAAATCATTCAAATGAGTAATTATTCACATGCTTTTAAATAGATATTTTGTTAGTTTAAAAATGTACTACAATTAAAAATCTCTCTAAAAATTCTTCAACAATTTTTTTTCGCTGCTTTTCTTGTGTTTTCATTTTCTAAATTTATTACAGTTTACCTTGGAATTCGATTAGGCAAGAGGTACATAAGATTGTTCAACACGAGATTCAATCTTTAACAATCAAACCGCCACCTTCAAAAAAAGATTTCAACGAACATCGGGCCAGTCAAATCGATCATATCCGTACAAAGCTAGTAAATATATTCGATTTAATTTTCTTTACAAATATTGATAAAAATTTTCCCTTCAGTTTCACGGCAGTAGCACCCCAGAATTCAAAAAACCAGCCACGCCAAATGATAAGTCGTTTGATGTACATAATGACAATGAAACATATTTAAACGATATAACAGAAAATGAAATAACGGTGCTACCAAACTGTCGTAGGTCATTGCGAATTACGAGAAGAACTGACAACAGCATACTAGAAAACACTTCAGTAAGGCGAAGTTTACGTCTGTCCATTGCCAAATCAAACCTAGAACAATCATTACTGATAGCAGAAAAGGAAAATGCAATAAGAAAACCAAATAAAAAACCCACATCCAGGAAACGGAAAAGTATTATATACACTGCAATATCTTCGAACATTAAACAATTTAAGTTTCTGTTTTTTTTTTATTTATTTCAGCACCCACCGATAACAAAACTATTGCAGAGTATTTTACCTCAGCTGTAAAGAAACCAACAAAAGCGCCAACAAAGAACTCCAAAGCTGCTCATAAGCAAGCAATTCTGGATCTCTTAAATTCAGGAAGTATGAAAGAGCTTCAATTACTTCCTACGATTGGTTTAAAAACCGCATATCTGATTGTAACAAATAGGTGGATTCTAAAATGTTGTAACATCTACTTTTGTTATTAATTTACCGTTTTTTTATTGCAGAACCCTTAATGGAAAATTTACAAATTTCGAGCAAATAGGAAAATTGCCAATTTGGCGGGGGACATTTTGGGAGCGTTTTATGAAAGTATGATCCCAACTACTTTTTCTACTGTTTATATTTTTGATTCTATGTCTATCATATTTCAGGCCAACAGCATCGACTAGTTCTACAGTAAAGTTTTTTTTAAATGTATTTTGATCAGTAAATTTTTCTACTGATCGTTTTTCTATTTTTAAAAGTTTTATATTTAACAAATTGATTTATTTGTTTTATCGATTTCATCATTTTATGAAAATACTTTTTTCAACAAAATTAAATAAGAGTTTTAAAATATGCATTGTTGAAACTATATTTAAATTAAATAAAATCAAAAAAATATGTGACTTTTTATTTGTGTCTTGGATTCTTTTATAAATATAAGGGGCTGGGGTTCTGCGATAGTGTGACGGTGATGGTACTAAACCGCATACAAAAATCGCGAGAAAGCGTGACGAAGGATAGATTTTGAAAAGCCGAAAATCAGATTATGGTGACGTATTATATGAACATCTCATTTAGTAAATAATACAATAAAATAGCAGAAGATAAAAATAAGGTTGGGAGAGGGCGATTTGAGGGCAGTATTTCTTTGTCACCAAGCACCCAATATACCAGTTCAATTTTTCAAACGCACCTGTGAAAACCATAATAATTTCTCCCCTCAGCAGCGTACACCCCTCGATTAGGGATACCAACGATACCTCGATGTTTGCAAAACAAAATATAGAAAATTTTATGTCCTTTTTAAATCATGTTGGATTCATTTTTTTTCCAAAAGCGCATAGTTTTCAAAACACTGTATTTTTTCAAAGAAATTGTATGGCAAATACCCGTTATTGCTAACATTTTCCAATAGTGGATAGAAAACAACGATTTTGGTAAAACTCATCCACAAAAAATGTTCAAGTCGCTAAGTTACGCGTTCTTGAGTTATTTAAGATCCGTATAACGGACAGACCGACAGACAGATGCACGGACATCTTCATAATTTTTGCCTGAAACGGATTTCGTACTGACCAGAAAGTTTCTATCTGCTCCCGTTCTCAATTCTGTATCCGTCATGAATACAATACTTTCCTTCTATAGCTACGGTGACCATATTTTTGAAATCAAAATACAGAACACAGCAAAAATAAAAATCAATTGATCATAATATTCAATTATTACTTATTTATTGAAAATAATTTCTTCTTACATAAAATATTTTTTTTTTTAAAGCCTTGACAAAAATATCTGTACAGTGATTATTCAAAAAAAAAAGATGAGAATTTTGACTGAGTTTGGCCATAAAGCCTACCGGTTAGGAAATGTTACTCTGGGGTTTTTGGGGTCACCGATCACGAATCAGGGGTTAGAGTTTCAAAATTCGAAACGGAAGGTCCTGTAAGGATAACGAAAATATCCTTTTTCCCATTTTTCATCGGAAAAACTGGCATTCGGAGGTTTTCGGGGTCGCTGATCACGAATCTGGTAACAGAATTTCAAAATTCGAAACGAAAAAATATCTGTTTAGTGGTTATTCAAAAAAAGATGAGAATTATAATTGGTGGATTCCACGTAGGAACACAGAATCCACATTGTTTGTTTAGTTGAATTTGTGTAGTATTCTTTGACGGGAAATTTAAAGGCTTTAGTAAATTCCGTAAAAAAAGGTTGTTGGTTTATTAAATTTTGAAGAAAACTGGAGCTGGTTTCGTATTAACTTTATTGACAACAGTGATTAAATGGGACCCATCGTACCCTAACTGCTTCATAATTTCCCAAACAAATAGCCTTATCAAAAAATTCCAAAAAGTGGCAATACTAAACATCTCTATTCATCATAACCGCACGACATTATCCATTTGCCCCACGCTATACCGTGCATTTGCCCCATGTTGATAATCACGTCGGCTATCACGCTTTTGCTTTATGTTTATATTTTTTCCAGTAGGTAACCAATTGTCTTCAGTATGAAATCTGCCTTGGCACAGTTCAAGTCGTTAAACTAGTAAAAGAGATACGAAAAGTTTGAAGTTTTTTTTTAAATACTATCAGTTTAATAGCGATAAAATGACGGAACCCGTAAAATTTTATTATAATTTACTGTCGCAGTCTTGTCGGGCACTTTACATGTTCTTGGAAGGTGCAAGAATTCCATATGAACCATTTGCTGTTTCAATTCACAAAGGTTAGTCTTCTACTTGATTAAAAAATCGTTGTAAGAAATTTGGATCATGCCATACTCAATTTAACAGACTTAAGTTTGCCCTTTGATTGATTCAATTTGTAAGCGCTACAAAATTTTCCGTTAATATTTAAATTGATGACTATCTGCTGAGGGTTCATCGACTGATTGCTCTGATAATAGTTTTATAAAAGTTAATATTTGTGATTTTGTAATATGAATTTATGATATAACAGTTATTATTTGCTGACGATTGCTTTAACAATTATGTTTTTGAATTTTGTTCTAATAAATTTTCTAGTAAAGTTAAGATTTGATATAAAATTAATAAAGATGTGTATATTTTCAGTTATATCAATCATTTATTAGATTTATGGAAATTTCTACAAATTTGGCATTCAAAGGTTGAAAATTTGCATCAAAATTAGTTGAAAGTTTAAGGTAACTCATAGATATTTTGATGATCAACGGTTTCTCTACTCCCTGATTCTCTTTCCTACTAGATTTCCAACCGCTGCACAAATAGTCGAAAATGACCCTGTAAAAATCTATAAATTTACACAACTGATAGATTTTGGAAGCCATGGCAGTTCAGACCTCCTAAAAAATATAAAAAGTGATTTCCATGTGATTTAATATGATCAAACTAAGCCATTTGCTTAAATATTTGTATTTTGACTATACGCGTTTAAAATTAAACACTGAAATTTTAAATCTAAAAAAAATCATTTCCAAGGTTATTAGGTTTTTCCCAAACATTCTGTTTAGCTAAATCTGATTTGTTTATAATTGATAATAGTAAATTGTTTAACCAAGCTGTCTTTAAATTCAAGCCACCTGATAGAATCAGGACTTTATTTCTTTATAAGGTGTTTGTAACAGTCAAAATATTTAAAGACCATCAAGCAGCGGCGCAATTCAAATTTTTGGCGTTCGCAGAAAATAAAAAATAAAAAGCTAAAAATTAAAAACCTTTGTTAAAATCTATAAAATCATTTATCCTGACTGACTCATCAACGCCCAGCCCAAACCCTTATAGCTAGAATCCTGAAATTTTCACAGTATGTTTCTGCCATGACGTAGACGCTCACTAAGGCGGAGTTTATCGAAATATCACCTCTAAGGTATTAAACGGAGGGTGGATAAGGGATTTATGTTTTAAAACATTGAGTTTGGCCATGAAGCCTACCCGTTAAATGCTACTCTGTGGTTATCGGGATCACTGATCACGAATCAGGGGTTAGAGTTTCAAAATTCGAAACGGAAGGTCCTGTAAGGATAACGTGAATATCCTTTTCCCAATTTTCATAGGAAAAACTGACATTCGGGGGGTTTCGGGGTCGCTGATCAAGAATCTGGTATCAGAATTTCAAAATTCGAAACTTGAAGGGACAAAGATTTTTATTTTAAGTGTTTGGCATATTTGGTCGTGGAATGGGACGATCCTATCCACTTTTGGTGGAAATCCGTTAACCGGAAGTAACCACGTGACAGGTTTTTAAAAATCTGTTTTCGCTATGTGCTCCGAATCTACGCGATTCTTGAGAAATCTTATGTCTGACAATAGTTGGAGGCAATAAAATTTCCTACACTTTTGTCTTTTGTTAGAACTGTATAAATAGATTTTTGCTTGGAAACTGACAGTTTTTTCGAAAAAAAACTAATGAGGACAGAATTAAATATATTAAAATTCTTAACAACTTTGCCTTTGACCGTAAATCGATATATTTTATGGTTATCGAGATATTTCAGATTTTGTAAAATAAAAATTAGTATTATTATTTTAACTAATATTTAATTCGTCGCGTTATAGTGTAAATTGTACAGAAACGTAGATTTTGTATAAGAAAGTCATTTTATATACATATATTTTTTAATTTTAGGCTCCAACTTAGATGAAAATAAAACTGCGTACCAGAACTTACCCATGATCGATGACAGAGGATTCAAACTATCGGAAACGATTCCAATATTCCGATTTTTAACACAGGAAAAACTCGCACCTGAACATTGGTATCCACGAAACTACCAAATTCGACAGAAAATCGACCAATTCCTTGAATGGCAGCAAGGAAGTCTAAAAGTTCATACTACAAATTATTTTGAGAATAAGTGGCTTCTACCAACCACGGCGAATGCATTTTCAGATCCATCAAAGGTAATGACCAAAATTGCAATATTACAAAAGGCGTCACATTTTATTTAAAAAAAAACCATTTCAGGTTCTTGAATCCAGCCACAATTTAGAAAAGTGTTTAGACGAAATGGAGAACGACTGGTTAAACATATGTAAAGATAAATATCTTTTTGGTTCGCAAATAACCTTCGTTGACCTTTTGGCGATATGCGAAATTGATCAATCAAGTAAGATTTTTGTAAAATCATTATAAAAAAATAATTCATTAAAAATGATTTCAAATATTTTAGGAGCGACCGGCTTTGATCCGTTAACAGGTCGGAAAAAGCTTTTAGCTTGGTATGAGACTGTTCAAAAAACTATGGATTACTTTTACGACGATGCCGTAAGAGATTTTTATAGAGTCACGAATAAAAGTACAAGAGGTCGATCGTTCTCCGTAAATGCCTAAGACTTATCTACATTTAATTAATGTTTATTTTTTAATGATTATTTTACAATTAGTCAGTTTTTTATTTACTATTTTGTTATGCATAAAAAATTAAGAGAAGTTAGATTTATACGAAAATGGTGATTTTTTTTGATACATTATTGCTTTTGTATTGGCAGTGGCGTAACTGAAATTTATTTTAAAATATTTTTTAACACGTTCGTGACATTTGCTTTTCAACTTTTTTTACATTTGGACATCGTGTACCACGGGTGGTACACTAGCGATTTGTTTTCTGGCGGTTGTGCGCCATCGGTGGTACACGGTGCGTGTTTTTATATTACTTCTACAAAAAAACTACCGCACTATTTACTCGCGCGGTTTTAAAAAACTGTACATGTACCACCAGTGGTACACGGTGTCACGAACGTGTTAAGCAATAGATAAAGAAGCAAGAAGTTTTTTCAAAGAAAAAAATCTATTTTCCATATTACTTAAATAGTTATTTGCTTTTAAATGCATTATTGAGGACTTTTGTTTAATTTAACTTAAAGACTCTCTTTTAAGTTCTTAAAGATTTTTTTCAAGAAAAAATAACAAAAAAACATTTTTTGATAAGTTGCAATCATACTAATATATAAAAATGAGTTGGTGTCTGTCTGTCTGTCTGTCTGTCTGTTCCTCTTTCACGCAAAAACGGCTGAACTGATTGATTTGAAATTTGACGAGTGTCTGTGGTAGTTCTGGTTCCAACATAGGCATACGGAAAAGTAACGCGAGGGGTGGGGGGAGTAAGGGGAGGGGGTAAAGTCATCTCGAAACTTAGTTTTCCCTCTATGTCACTCTTTCGCGGGGAAACTACTGAACCGATTGGCCTGAAATTTGGCATAGATGTTCGATGGGGGTCCAGCCCCAACATAGACCCATTAAAAAGTGGCCCGAGAGGTGGGGGGAGTAAGGGGAGGGGGAAACTTAGCTCTTCCTCTATGTTACCCTTTCGCGGGGAAACTACCGAGCCGATTGGCCTGAAGTTTAGCTCCAACATAGACCATCAAAAAAAAATTTGAAAAAACTTATCCCGGCAACGACAGGTATGCAAGCTAGTCAGATATATAAATTGAATTCTTCCGCAAAAAAAAAGTTGTGCGAGGCCCAAAAAATTAAAGCCTTTGTTGTCCATTTTTCAACAATCAAAAATTTTAAGACCTATTTTAGTAGTCAATCTCTTATTTTTAGGATTATAATAAGATCTTTGTTAATTATAACTAGTTTATCGACTTGTTGAGCGCTGCATCTATAAAATACGTCACACTTTAATGTGGTGGGAGGGTCTGCGGTACTCTAATGGTGGAACTAAACTGCATACAAAAAATAGCGAAAAAGCATTACGCCAGAAACTTCCGCACGGATTTGATATCCGGCGAAAAATCTTTTACACGGCTCTAAAAATTTAAACCATTGTTAAATTTTCTTTAGCCAAGCAAAAATTTTACCCTTTTTAAAGCACTGATCTTGGGGAGACAGCAAAACCTCGAGAGCTTTGCTAGCTACCAAAAATAAACCTACGTCACAGTTTTAAAGCCATAAAATTAGTTTTTTACCAGAAAAATTCTAAATTCATGCAAAATACGGCATCACAAATAAAGGTTGTTTTTACTAAATTTATCAACAAACAAAAAAAAACACTTTTTTATCGTCGGCAATATTTATTTAGTTTATTTAGTTTTGTTTTTGTTTTTACATTTTCGTAACGTATATTTGTTTCTTTTGAACATAATTATTATATTTGTATAATATTAAGTTTACTATAATAGATAAAATGTTCATTCAATAATAATTATAATAAATATTTCGTAATAAAATTTAAAATTCATATATGAAGACGCACCTAAAAATATTTCAAACAAAATTTCTTTGAAAATTTCTCTTTGGTTTTTCACTTTTTACTCTTTTATCGCGTATGAACTCTTATAATATTGTGTTTTCTTTAAAGTTATTGAATGATTATACCAATTATATACTTTAATTAAAATAACAATTTTGGTTACAAGCATTTCACGATTTGTGACTTTTTTAAATACAATTTTTCACTTTTGAAAAAAGCAGTTTTTTGTTTCAAAAATCTCACTTATTTTTAACTATAAATTTTAGGAAATATTAATTTAATTAATGATGATGATTGTGTAAAGCGAAACGACAATAGACACAGGTTTGAATAAGGAAGGAAGAGAAAGAGAAAAACCGTACAAATGAAATAATTCGCAAGTTTCTTAGCGAAATTTTCTCTGTTCTACAAAAATAGTGTTTTCTTATTTATTTTGCAATTATTTTTATATTTATTTCGTTCAATTTCTTATTATCTTCCTGTTATCAATTCAACGCGTCTGAAAATTCTTTCTTTTATATAGAATTCAATTCTTGACGTTTTTGTTTGTTTGTTGAGGTTTCAACTTTAAGCATATTTACTTTTTTTTGTGATTGTTCGATTCTTTTCGATATTTAAAAATGCGGCTGAATTTTATTGAAATAAAATTTTGAGTTGGGAGTCTAATCGCAGCTTAGAAGTGACGGAAAATGCAAAGAATTTAATAAATGAGCTAGGTATCTGTGAGCCGAGCTGTCTGCCTGAGGCACCCTCACCGATTGAGCTTAAATTTTTGAAATTTAACCTCAATATTGTCAAATTGCTTCAAACAAGCAAAATCTTCCAGTTTCATTCGCCGCAAAATGAGGATAAATTGGTTTTAAAGATCATTTTACAACCATTTGTAGTAAATCACTCTAAATATTTTTGTGCATTTTTCATAAATAGCTCAATTCAGAGACAGACTAATCTTGGCGAATAACAGATACAGGTAATACTCGCGTAATTCAATCTCATGTACCGCGGTCTCATGTAAAGATTGTGTTATATGTCGCGGTTTCGTTCTAACTTACATAACGTGTCCATAGTTGAGCTGTATAAGAACCGAGCTGTATAAGAATCGGGATAAGAACCGGGCACCGAACAGCAGTGGTGTAATTACAAATTTTGGGGGAAATTGCAGCGTCCTAAAAATTAAAGCCCCTCTTAAATCTTATTTTACCGATGGAAAATTAAAAACATTTTTTAGATCAAAAATTATATGTTTTTTAAAGGATCGATCTTCAGAGCCACCCTCCCCCCTTCGAACGTCGCTTAAAAATTTGGAGCCCTCAGAACTTCAATGATAGAGATGGGCGGCTGCCTTCCATGCTTTATTTAGAAGCATTTTTTTCTCCCGAATAACGTTTAAAAACCAACCTCATAAATCTCAATTTACCAAAGTTTTGAAGTTCAGTGAAATTTTTTGTCTCAGGAAAAACTTATCTGTTGGGAAATCAGGCTTTAAAAAATTTAGATAAAAATGAATAAAAAAAACCGACTTCTAAGCATTTCTAAGCATTCTTTAAATCTCTAAAAAGGACTAAAAAGATAATCAAATTAATAAGTTTTAGAATTTTATTGGAATCACGCATTTTGCTCGGCATCTTCGTCGTGTTCGTTCAGAAGCGGACTATCATCACCATCCATCCTGCTGGGAGGTAGGGTAGTACCAGGCGTAGTTGGGGCTGATCGCGATATCCACCCTCGTCGTCCTCGCCCACGGCCCAAAAAGTTACTAGCGCTTGCGGCGACCGGACTTCTCATCGATCTAATATTCGAGCTGGTAATAGGAATATACATTGCTTTGTTTGGCTTTGAAAAGAATTTCTTTTTGGTTTGGAGTGTCGAAGGACGTTTCGAGGTCGTCGCTGTAGCACCAGCCATACTACCACTACAACTATGACTATAATTATGGTTATTATTCTTAATCGATGTCGATTCGACTGGAACTTGAACTGTAGCTTGTTGCGTTTCTAGAAGCGCTCCTGAAGATGGCGTCCCTGCTATACTATTCTCGCTTTTCTGCAATTGACGTATCTGCTCGAGTAGCTCTTTGACTTCACCAGTGGGGCTGGTAGCTTGTGGCGGAGATGATGGCGATCCGATATTCGCGAGGCTACTAACGGCCGAACAGGTTGTTGAAGTCACATAACTGCGAATGCTGTCATATTTCTTCGCCATATCCGCCTGTGAATCCTCACTATTGTAGCTAGCCGATGGCATTTGCTGCTGTTGCAGGATTTGACAGCATGTTTCCAGGCTGCGGCGTAACACATCCAAATCTCGATAGTCACTTTCACCATCGGTGGCTACCGGAACCGTTATCGAAATGCCGCCAATTGATCCGCACGAGTTATACAGGGGATTGTTACTAGTTGAAAATTGATTTGTGCTATTTTGACTATAATTTACATTATGGTTTGTTTGTGCCTGCGAAAAATTAACCGCCATACCATCGTTAGCGGAACCAATTGTACCAGCAGTTACAGGATTAGTGTTACTAGTATTAACAAATATATCACTTAATGTACTAGAACTGTTTGCATTATATCTAAAGTGTTGATCACTCTGTGATCCTATAACGGTATTACAACGATCGCTACCGTTTATCAAGCGAATATTTTGAAAATTAACACTCTCGGATGTACGCATTTGCGATCGTGGCATCCCACCGACGGCTACCGTTGCTGCTGCCGCTGTCGCTATCATCTGCTGCTGACTACTACTGCTACTATTAACATTACTATTATTATTTGTCACATTCGATGGAGTATTATGTTTTGCGCTGGCGGCTACCGCTGTCGACGATCCCGTATGCTGGTGCAGAGAATCCTCTTGCGAGCACGCCAATTGCGATGCTGATCTGGGTATCATGAAATGCTGTGAGAAATTTGAATTTAAAATACCATCCGGACTTGCTGCTCTTGAATATGGCGGCGGCACCAAAGTATTTGCCTCGTTCGCTGTACATATAAAGCTTGAGCTAAGCGAATCAACGGTACTTGTCGCTGATAGCGATCCAGCCGGTCGCACTATATAATTTCTAAAGTATTGGACCATGAGATAGCTAGCACCAGTTTTTCCATTATCGCCGTTGCATGTAAAGACGAGTGGATATAAATCCGGTTTGGAAGTCACCTGAAAAAATTTATAAAAAATGTTTTTTAAAAAAATTTAAAAGGCATTTTCAAATAGTTTCTTTACTTTGAGTTTTTCTCATTTCTTATACGTAGTGGGATAAGATTTTAAAAGCAAAACCAAAAGGAGATTGACATAGGTACTATCTTGTAATTTTTAAATATTTTGTGACCAAATATTTATTTTAAAGAATTATACTAAGCTACCTCCTAGATCAATCCACCATTCATAAATCAAAAATTTAAAAATTAAAAACAAAAACCACTAATCAATAATAATAAAAATAATAACAACAAAAACAACACTGAAAAATACAAAACCCGTAATAATTTTACAAAAATGTATGTGAGAAGACTCACAAACATCTAAAAAGATAAGATATAATACAATTTTTGCCATTTAATATTTTCGGGCTAAAAATATTTGGGGTAATTTCTAATTCTAACCAAAAAAAGGTTAATTTTTAGTTGATGAGTATTTCTCAATCTGGCATTTCTAAATTCAGGATCGTACAGGTTTGCAAATAACTGGTAATCGTTTTGTTTTATTTTATTTTAAAGAGGTTTTGAACAGTGTGGTGCTATTAACGAGTGAGTTTTTGATAACTTTTAATTATTTTATATGCAATTGTGTAGTGGTGATGTTGTCTGTGATTTTCATGTATGTTTAGTGAGTGTGTTTATAATGGTTTGTTTCATACAAAATGCCTTTGTTTAAAATATTAAAAAAATTTTCTTTACGAAATTTTCATGTTAAGTGAGCTGATGAAGGATCAGTGGCGTGATGCGAAACATGTCCTCGCTGCTACCTACAGGACCTTCACGATCGGTACATTTGTACTTACATCCCTACATGTTTTTATGTTTTGTGATAGGTGTATAAAAATATTAGATTTGTAATAGGTTTT
Source organism: Chrysopilus asiliformis (assembly GCA_964034945.1). NCBI lineage: Eukaryota > Metazoa > Arthropoda > Insecta > Diptera > Rhagionidae > Chrysopilus > Chrysopilus asiliformis. The sequence continues at coordinate 14,631,640 of OZ035963.1, read as the reverse complement.
ATATTAGGTTTTCTTATTTTTATGTTTTATTTTATTTTTCATTTTTCATTTTTTATTTTTATTATTTCTTATTTATTTGGTTTTGTTATTTTAGAATAGATTAGTCTAGGAGATAGTTTAGCTTCTTTCCAATAAATAAATAGATTATTTAAACACTTTTGCTCCTTCAATTAAACTTCAATTTTACATTTTTGTTACGTTAGGTTGAATATCATTTAAGGGAATTTTATCCTATCGTTAGCTTAAAGAATTCTCATCTGCATACGACAAACCAACGATCTTGCCGTATGCAGATGAGAATTCTTTCAGCTAACAACACGAAATCAACGATTTGGGAAAAAATCTGTTTCGTTGGTAATTTATCTAATTTTGTAAAAAGAAAAAATAATTAGAGCGATAGATCTTACCTCTGTATACGGAGGAGGCGGATGATGGAATGAACTACATCTACTATATTGAGGCGGAGCATAGCACGATCCAGCTGAATCACCTTCTGATTGCGCATGATGATCAGATGAACCCCAGCCACAAACCTGACGACGTTTTTTCCATAGCGAACAAGCGCACAAAATAGCCAATATAATAGCAACAACAAGACACCTGAAATTAAAATTGTTGTTTAAAATAAAATCTATTATGCTAGGCAATGTATTATATATGTGGACAGCGTCAAAGCTCGATGAGGGGAGGGAAATCCCGCAATGCAGGAGATTCAACCCTTTTACGCCTTATATTACTATATACCTAAAACCAGAAATCAACGCCCAGTCGACTTTTTCGAATTTTTCTCCATTTTTGAATATTTTTGACCGCATTTTTGTTAAGCAGGGTTTTTGAAATAAAACAGTTCGATTTAATAATGATATTTATTGACGGTAATCCAAAAACGACCGGCACGATCGAATACTTATAAGAGACTAAAACGTACAACTTCTTACGTTGATCATACACCTCGCAACGGAAACAGCCTTGGGAAGCATTGGGTATATTATTGATCTCTAACAATTTTTTTTAAATTTCTTTTTATTAAAGATATAAAAGATTTTGAGAAGTTTCAAAAAATTCATCAAAATACTTATATTGGTTGAAAAACGGTGTGAGCCTAACCAAAGTAACATCCTATCATAAATAAGCGCCTATTTTCTTTTTCCAATAAAAACAAAAACGTCTTTATGTCTGTCTTTCTGTCTGGCGTTCAGCCTGTGTACAAGATTTCTCAAAAACCACTAAAGGTAAGGCCATGAAGTTTTAGAGCAGAGTCGTCTGAAATTCACGTCATGAACTAAATATCTTTCATTTTTTATTTTCAATAATGAAGCCCTCCGATTCACATTGGGAAACAATTCCTAGATATTGAAGACAATAAACTGTGCAGCGACTATTTTTTTAATTTTAGTATTCACACGTAGCTGCTTCTTATGTTGATCAGTATTTAAAAATACTGCGGCTTATTCAAAAGTGGCGCAGTTTTCTGGGTTGCAGACGCCTTCAAGCATTGCAGCATGCAGGTAGCGCAATTTTTCGTCATGCTGCACATTAAAACTAGCGTATTGTGGTTTTTTGGCCAAAATTCTTTTTCGGGAATGGCTATATCTTCATTAAAACAAAATTTTGGACTGAAATATTTAAAAATAATGGAGCTCTAGGGTTTTTACGGAGAAAAAATCGAAAAAACGACTAATAGCGCTAATTTACGGTGAGGAGTTGTAAATGCTAGATACCATCCATCGCGAAGAAAATTGTTATGTTAAAGAAGACTCACTTTTGTCTTGGATATTGAGTAAGAGAAAAAAGCTATAATTATAATTCAACTGTATCTTCTACTCGAATCGTAGTTTTACTTTTGAATATTTTTGGTGAATTGTTCCCAATGAACTCTACACACGACACAAAATTCCAATCATTTTCGAACGGAATGCATGTGAGATTTTTTTTTAACGAACAAACAGAATTCATGTCTATAAGTTATAAACGGTGTAGATACAACGCTTTATTTATGGCATAATAAAATCTATAAAAATGATTACGGTACAGATTAATTTATATACCTATTTACAAATATGGGCACTCAGCAATTATTACCTTAACCTTGAAAACTTCCAGGACGTAGCATGTGACCTGAAATCAAAGTTCCTGCATGCATGTTTTTTTTATTATCATGATGTAAAACCAATTAGAAAATGTTTTTTTCCTATTGATTTACCGCATCAATTCATATACAAAAAAATCGTTCAATCGCTTTTAAAAGGATATCGTAAAAAAGCAAAAGATGACTGCTATGATATCAATTGCACTTCAAAGCAAAATTCAAGGGCATTCAATAAAGGATACTCTACGTGTAAAAACCGAAAGAGAGTCAATTTTAAAGACGCAATAATACCCTTCAAGAAACATCAGGTAAAACCCATGACAAAATAGGAATGATTATTTTGGGAAGGAATTTTCGGATCTATTATTTATTAGAAAAAACAATACAACTTACCAGAAATACCAGTGACTAATGAAAAACAAATTGAGCACATGATCTGTTGCTGGTGGCGGTGACCGCGGTGCACTGGGTGGCGCATACAAGTAACAACACCCCTGGGGGCAACATTCCTTTGGTGGTGAGCAACGATGTCCGCCTTCACAAAATCGTGCAGTCACCTAAAAATTTAAATATAATATGAAAATTACTGTAAAAGAAATAAAATATATCCTTGTTGTTGTGCGATAGGTACACTGAGAGAAATCGAGGTATGGCAACTGCAGGACTATTTTAGCTAGTGCCGGCTAAGTTCCCCTAAATGAGCCAGTAATGTTCGCCTGGAATAGTAGAACACGTTGGCGTGAGGCAGGGATTGCGACGATGTCGGAAATTGTAAATTTTAGCATGCCTATAAGAGGTGTACAATTTCCCCAGGACAGGTGAACATTACAACTACACAAGAGAAACTAAAACATTTGAAGAAAAACTCACCTGCCACAGGTCAACAAAAAAATATGTTCACTTGTAGCACAAGTACTTTTAAAGTATTGTCTGGTGAACTAGAAAGATAAGAAGCAGAAATTTCAACGAAGGAAAATTTTTCACATAAAATGGACTTTCGCTCATAATTCCTACATGTTTTGTAAACTCGGAGCAATTTACGTTGAGTTCAGTATTCACCGATCAAGTCAATCGGACCGATCGAATCGCTCACTTGACAAACAAGAAGGACGTGTGGGACCCCCTGTACCTCACCTTCCAATATTTTTGTGCTAAAATTTTGAAAACCAATCCACTTCAACTGGTGAAGCTTCACTTTTACAGGTGAACCTTTGGCAAGTGGAAGTCGATTTGTTCCCTTTTGTTCCAATATGCACGGTGTATGTTCAACTGGGGAAAGTAAAGTTTACAGCTATTGTAGGATTAATACATATGTGACAGGGAAAACTTCATTTTTGGCCGCTGTACACACCGCTTAAGTGTTTCCGGAGAAATTCACTTGCCCAAAAAATCGACTACAGTTGGAGAACTTTTTCTCTGAGTGTAGATGCATTTCAAACAAACAAAATGTAAAGAGTTGTTCAAGACAGTATTTGTTATATCTTAAGATTAAAAGAAAATTAGATAATATTATCTTCGAAAAATTGAAGAGTTTGTGTCAAGCATTTGTTTACAAAGCTTCGGTTTCCATATAAATGAAATAATTTTTTTGCTAAAAGAAAATTAGATAAAATTTATATAGACAAAATGTGTTTTAAATATGATTTTACACAAATCTTTCATACACAAAAATCTTATCAGACCTCCCGCACATACACACAAATGAAAAATTTTCTCCCGCCACAAATGAAAAATTTGGTATGTTCTCATTTACAGTATTCGACGATTGAAGCCTTCCTTATGATTTTCTTTTAATAATGCTTAATCAATCGCATTTTATTCCTTCAAAATTTGAAACTAAATACATTGTGGATAGAAAACTGCGAGAAAATACGCCGCAGGTGATTTTTTAATGAAGTTGTCAATAAACCGTTAAATTGAAAGCCTCATTCTTAATAATATAGTGAACTCCTGTACAACAAATTTCTAAACAAACAAATCTGGAAATGGAGTGAGATTCAATGCATCTCTGGTATTTTCATTCAATCGCATGAAAAGTTTTATTTGCACCTCTTAATTTACCCATTTCTGCTTCATCTGTTTACTAACAAAAGACAAGGACTTTTATTTTTATCCTTGTTACTATTGTATTTTTCTGTCTTCCATACATGCTTTCCAACTTTTATTTATTTTAAATGCATTTAGTTCGAGTTCCTCTCAATTCTTTTTCTTCATTTTTTATCTTTTATACACCAAACTTTACAGTTTTTTAAAAAAATGCATGTGGTGAAATTTTGAACGGGCAATTAGTGAAGTGCATGCATAAAACATTCATTAGGAACTTTTTTTAGTGACCGGGAAGGAACGTTAAGCGAAAATAGAACCAGTTTCTAGAGTAAATATTAAGGCACTAGTTTTCCAACCAGTTATCCCTTTTTGTAACATAACATAGACGTAGAGATAATCATTCGTACCTGTCAACATTTACACAAATTAGGAAGTCCTTGGCAAATTGAATACATACACTGACACACAGTTACACAATACATCAGCATTATTCTCGGAATGAAAAATTCCTCTCTCAATTTCAGGATCATAATCATTTGTTACAAAAACAAAAATACCAATGAAAACAGGAATAAAAAAAACTTATCACCTTAATCACTCTCATCTGATTTGATGTAAAACAGTACAAGTGATATAAAAAAATTAATAAAACTGATTACACCTTAAAGTATTATTTTCGACTTTAAATTATCGCCAATTTCATCATCTGCCAAAGGTGTGGAATGTTTACAGCACTAAGGCCAATTAGGGACATGTGTGAGCGACTTTCATCTCAATTTGACTGATTTTTTTTTTTGCCATTACATATTGTTACCGAATTTGTGACTATGTTGACCCAAACCGATATCACGATTAAAAGAAAAGCAAAAATTGAAAAAAACCATGAAATTTTTCTCCAGGATAAGATGAACAAAGGACAATAATAAATGTTCCAACATTCGATTCACACTTACTAGAAAAGGAAACGCACAAGTTCCAATGAAGAAGGCGATCAAGTATCCACAATGAAACATTTTTTACTAATCTTTGTTATTTTCACAAGCAAATTCGACTTTAGCATTGTCCCTTCCGGTTATCTAGATGTAAAAATTCCTTACGGAGGGATTATGCACCACACAAATCCGAAATTTCACTCAAAAAATTCGTTTTTTTAGAGTTTTTCAATAGATTTTAGTTCTTGTTGCCAGCACATCATGCAGAAGGAAATACAAACACTACCGCATATTAACGAAACATTTTGGAATGTGGAGGAATCGATGAGTTCCCATTAACCACATATTCGTTTAGTTTTTTTTTATCATCACATAATAAGGGAGGATATTGCCAGATAGTGGGGAGATTTTTGAATCCTTTTCATTGAATTTTACATAATTATGCGATGCAGTTGAAAGAAGCATTGTGACCATTTTAAATTATCAAAACTTTTAATTATCTGTATATAAAATTTATTCCAGATTTTTTTGTCTATATAAATGGCTATGACTACCATTCAATCAAGTAAATTAATAAAAACAATTTGACTGTCAACAGTTGATGGTACACTTCAAAGGACTTTTATCCATTAGATCGTAAGGGAGCTGAGGGGGTGAAAATTTTCTTTCAAAAATTCATTTATGATTTATAATTTCATTCAACTGTATATATTTTTAGTTCTGCAGGACGTTCTGAATCATTGAATATATTTTTCGCTAATATAATTGAATAGTATCAGCTATATGGCCAATTGTATTAAAAAAAAATTGTAACAACAAAATTTTAGCATAAAAACAGAAACCCTGAAGCTCCTTAGGACCTGTCCATAAAATTTGTCACGATGTTTTTCATTTTCCCGAACCCCTTCCAACGCACAATTCTATATCATTGTCACACTATCGCAGACCCCTTCCCCCTAATTTGTGATGTATTTAAGGACAGCCCCTTAATCAGTTTGTCAAATTTTTCTAAATAAAATATTAGCTTATATTAAATCAGGATTTTTTTACAAAATCTAAAATATACTGCAACAGGGCACCAATCATGTATTCCGACGCGTCTCTGTCTTTCGACTTCGACGCAGCTTTTAACTCTTGACTTCGCCATATCAGCAGCTTCAAATTTCCTGGAGTGACCGTCAGAATCACGCTTTGATTCATAGTGACGATTCCGCGAAATTTCAAGTTGCATATATGGCGAAGTCAAGAGTTAAAAGCTCCGTCGAAGTCGAAAGACAGAGACGCGTCGGAATACATGATTGGTGCCCAGATATCGATTTATGGTAAAAGGCACATTTATAGAGAATTTCAATATATTTTTTTCTTCCTTTCACTATTTTTACAAGCAAGTGTTAGTTTGCAAGCAATTCGCAAAAATCTACAATAATTTTTTACATTTTAATGAAAATAACGGTAAAATATAACGGATAACGATAGAGGATAAAATTTCTATTCTTTTTAATTTGCCACATACATTCAACTGCCGATAAATCGTTAGTTTTCGAGATTATTGCAAAATGCTGATTTTTTTGAAATAGCGGTATATCTCGATAACGGTTTGAGATACGGAGTCTAGAAAATTTCATTGCCTTCAACTTTTTTCATACATAACACTAGCGAAAATGCGTAGTTGCGGTTTTTAAAAAGCTAATTTTTAAAACCAAAAGTTGAAAAAAAAATTCCCAAAAATTTCATAGCTCAACCTCTACTGGTTTTTCAGAAATCTTGTACACAGATTGACCAACTAACAGACAGAAGACATTTTTGTAACAATGTTCCAAATCGACCCAAAAGTACTCGGGAAATGTTTTTCAGGCAAAATTAAGAGGTCGAAATTGTTCATGAATACAATACTTTATTATACCTCGTATAAGAAAGTAATAAGTATAATTTTTAGTTTAATCGAGGCACATTTAAATTTTTCCCGCCAATCATATTTACATTTATTATCCATTTAACTTCGTAAAAAGATGTTTTTTTTGTCTTTTTAACGAAAATTTATTTAACGAATAATGCAATCGTTAAATAATTTCAAGACCAACACCAGCAGCAGCACTATAAAAATTGGATTATGCGCAATATTAGATGTGCTGTCATTCCATAATTTTAGTAGCCTTTCATGTCAACATTTTGCAACTGTAAACAAAACACGTGATATTTTATGTGTTGGTAAGACATTGAATGGGAAGGGGAATATCTTACCCCATTCGCCTTTCTTATTGGGAAATGAATTAAACCAGAATATGTGGGCAACGTTTATCTATTATTTAAAAAACGGTTTTTTGAATAGTTATCCATTCAAATTTTGTAATTTTTTGTTGTTAAACACAGTTAGCTTTTTTAATACATATTATACTTTTATAGTTTATTTTTACTGTAGAAAAATGCTAAAAACCCAATAAAAATTGAGTCTACAGCGAGTAAAAATTTAACATTCAATATAATACCCAAATGACTCAAAAATCTTTCAAAAACCTTCAAATGTTGTACAATAACAACCGTTAAACAATTTAGTTGCCAGCAAGACAATCAAAACATTTTGCGTTTGAAATTATCTCACAAAATACATTTTATTGCCATAATTGACAATTACTTTCGCTTTATTCGTTTATCTATCTATAATAATGAGGAGCTTTGGCATTATTACGTTAAATATTTTTCACTTTAAAAGCCAACAATAAAATATTTAATTATCAAAAAATTAAACTTGGATTTCTAAGTGTTAGATTTGTACTAAAACTGCGCCATAAAAAAGGCCTGATAAGGCTCAACACGAGAATTTCCAGTCGTGTCGTTTCAAAACAAATCACTCAAAGTAATAAATTCACAATTAGTTAATTGTTTATGAGATTGGGGCATTATTATTCAAAATAATTGTATTATGGCCCAATACTGTGTCGGATTGTTCAAAAATTCAAAAGGATTTCCCGGCATAAAATACTGATTTTAAAACAAAAACTATTTCTAAATTTCAGTGGAACCTCGGTTCGTGATCGTGGTGAAGGATATACATTTTGCGCCGAAAGAGAGCACTTTTCCAGAAAAACATCTAACCAAGAGTTATACGAGTATTAGGATTTTTTTCCGCTTATTTTGCTTGCTTCCGTATCTGTCTGTCTGTCAGGGTCAAATCTTGTAATCTAATTTTGACCGACTTCCACTCATCCGAGTGACTTGAAATTTTTGCACACATACGTTACTCCGATGACAATACCATATTATCACTACTTGGTCCTCGCAAGGATATCCAAAGGCCTTGTAAGCAGAGCTGGGCATACTTCAGTACATTTTATACTGCAGTACATTTGATACTGCAGTAAATTTGATACTGCAGTACATTTGATTCTGCAGTACATTTGATACTGCAGTACATTTGATACTGCAGCACATTTGATACTGCAGTACACGAGCAGTACCAGTACATAGATATTGTACTGGTCTTGCCACCAGTATCAATACCTTAAGTATTGGTAGGGCTGACCGGGGCTAGTTGGCTTCAGGGGTAAGTAGACTTATTGCGAATAACTCAACCACGGTTGAGAATAAACCTGCGTGAATTGGACTGTTTATTCAGTCGACTGACAGCTTTGAGTGAACCAACGTGGTTAGGCCACAGTGCTCTTGGAACGAACTGTGAGGGGGAAAAACGAAATTTCAAGCGTGTGAGGAATTTTTTTTCTTGTTAATTAAATTGTTTTGTAGCTTACACTTTCATTGTATTGAACTCGTCAGTGATTTCAAGTGAAAATTTATGTATGAGTTAACAAGTTAGTGAAGCATTTTCTGATCGATGCTTTTTCATTTTTTTTTCACGAGTGTGTTAAAAATAAAATGGCGGCTTGGGGCTAGTTGACTCACAGTATACTGGGGTTAAATGACTCGATATGAATTACCTATATTTTTTTGCTAATTAATTATATTTTTTTAAATTAGATGAAATTTACACCCCGATTGCGAGTGTCGTGTCGTTTTCGACAAGAGTCGTTTTACGTGTTGTTGTTAGTGTTTTTCTACCAACAACAACACGTGAAACGACTCTTGTCGAAAACGACACGACACTCGCAATCGGTGTTAATTTATGTTAATCTGAAATGTTATTAATTTTTTAAAGAATACATTTTTTCAGAATTATTACAGTTTTTTAATATGTTCCAACACATTTTCCCAAAAAAAGTATAGAGTCAAATAACCCCGTTCACAGAGTCAACAAACCCCAGACACGGGGTTAGTCGACTCATCGAACAACTTTTTTTAAAATGAAAAAAAATATTTGAAACACTTATAATTAGTCAAAATAAAAGATTGACTAAGAAACACAATTGAATAAACCAACCAAAAACGTCTTTACTGCACCTCAAATAATTACAGGAAAACCTCTATAAAGTAGATTATAAAAAGTGGGTCTACTAGCCCCGGTCTACCCTACTGCACGATCAGTACCAGTACTTGAAGTACTGGTAATAGATGCATGGATCCAGTCCCAGTACAAAAAGTACAGGTACTGGTTTTTTACAATATTTGTATTTTTGTACTGGTTTTTTGCAATACCAGTACTTTTTGTACTGCTTTTGGTTTTTGCAGTACCAGTACTTTTTGTACTGGCACCGAAAATTGAAGTATCGGCAAAACTGCAAGACAGCAAAACAATTTTTGCAAAAGTACTGGAATTTTTTCAAGTATTTTTCGCGAAAGTATTGATATTTTTCAAGTACATAGCACTGATACTGGAGTTTCAGTACCAGTACCGATGTTGGTATTTTTGTACTGCTCAATCAGAGCAATATTAGTACAAAATTTACTGGTACTGAAATCTCAGTACCAGTACTTTTTGTACTGATACTGGAATGCGGTTAAAAGTATCATTACCATATACTGATACTGATACTTGAGTATTTGAGTTTTGCCCAGCTGTGCTTGTAAGTCATGAATATATTTTTCCTCAAATTTTCCGAAATTATCATCATTTTCTCTTTTTTCCACTTTCCATAGCCTTAAAAAACACCAAGAACTAACTTTAATAAACCTTAAAATTTTAATAAAAAATCTAAACGCTCTAGACGCCAACACCGAATTAATTTAATGGTCTCAATATCTGTACCTGTGACTTATTCAACATTAGCGAGAGATTTGAGACGCCGTTGAATTTACCTGTTTGAGATTATTGAGTTGATGTAGCGTAACCGTCTCTTTTTTTACTTGTTCGCCGATTTTTCACATTTACCTGCCGGAATATTTTAGTTAGAACTTTAAGCTAAGTTAGTTAGTCGCCAGGTTTTCGCCACTTGGTTCGTTACTCCGTTGGCTCAAGCACGAGGCTAAAAAAACCGCAAAAAAAATTTTAAAAAATATTCGACACAACGCGCAAACTTTAAAATATTTTTAATTTAAATTTTGTTACTGCAGAAGACTATGACAAGTTGATGCCACCTCCGCAAAAAACAAGCTGAAATTCAATTTTGAGGTCAATCACAAAAATGCTGTAAGTGTTGTAAAACAATTCATTATTTGCATTTTTTTCGTCAATATCACCAGGGAACAACCATTATATAGAATGGAAAGTAAGGCCTTTCCTCGTTAACTTCCACTAGAGTAAGCACTACACTATAGAAATCGGGTTTTTTATCTCACTTCCCCTTTCTGCTGTCATACACTCGACAAAAAAAATCAAATAGAAAAACCTGTTACAATACATACACAAAAGTGCTGGCACTTTTGTTTACATTTTGCATGACATTTCATTGCACCGATTGATTTTGGTGTGTTTTGGTGGATAATGCACATTTTAGCGTGTTAACATTTCATAATTTCACATCAAAATGAATAAAGCACAAATTCACCACTGTTTAGTGAAGGAATGTTCCGCTAATTCCATTAAAAACCCAAATAGAAAGTTTTTCCGAGTCCCATCAACAACAGAAAGGTAAAGTATAACGAAAGATCGACAGAATTGCACATGAACGGGCCTTAAAACAATTGAAAACTAAAACTAAATTAAATTTAACACCTTTCAACACATTAGAACATCGCTAATATTTAATGGAAATATCAAATTATCCATAAAACATTTCCATTACCGGGTTTTGTTTTGATTTGTTTTCATTTCAAGTGACAGATGGGAATCCATATTGCCACACACCACCAAATCGCTCAGTGTTCATGTACACTGTCATGTAACAGCTATAGAAATCCTCGGATGTACGCTCCCAACACAAAAAATTTTGTTAGAGCTTTCCATTCTATATAATGGCTGTTCCCTGATATCACTTATAATTCATGTGACGTTGAGTCAATTGTGATGACCACCAACAAAAATCGACGTATATGAGGAAGATGTACAAAAATATTCTTTTGTAATCAATTTTGTTTCTTTTTCTGAAACAAAATCAAAATTAAACGCGATCATTACGCAATTGTTAAACAGTGTTTATCAGTGTTTAAGTTACAATGTACGGAAATAATTACAAAATTCTATTAAAAAAATGAATTAATTAGCATAAAAATTCTGAGATAATTACCGAAATGTTTTGTACTTTTATTTTAAAATATGTGAGTTTTTGCTAATCTAATAAGATATCAATTATTTTGTAGACAATCGAATTTCAACTCTTTTGTCGTAAATTTTCTCGTAATGAAAAAAATTCTTGGGTTTTTTTTTGTCATATTTTACTATGTCAGATGAACCAGATAATACCGGTTTAGTCTTCAGTTAAATATACGACTCAGAAGATCAATTTTTTTTTTAAATTAAATTTTAATACTTTTTGTAACCTTTCTAATAGTTAATAATGACAAAAACCGCAAAACTTGTTTTGGTGATTCGACAATGAAGAGTTCATTTAATAGTGATGTGTTTTATTTACATTTTTTTACATACAATTTGGTCGTAAATATAGAAACTCTTAAAACAAGCGAAAAAAAACTGGGAAATATGTTGTAGCTAGTTACAGATATAACTGAATATTTTCTTCTTCAAGAATTCCAGCTGAAATTAAAAGGAATTTACAAAGGAATTTGAAAATCCAAGTGATCAAACAAAAATACATACTAATAGTTTGAAATTTTGTTTTCCGAGTCTGCACATTCATGAAATTCTCAATTTGATTGTTTATTCATAAACAAATTAAAATCTATTGTTGATTTAGATTTGTGAATTCTATCTGTTACAAATCCAACATTGATCTAATTAGCTGTAAACATAGGTTCGAAAAATTTTTGTTTTAAATATTTACAACAAGCTTGCATACCCGTCGTTGCCGGGTTAAGTTTTTTCAAATTTTTTTTTTTGATGGTCTATGTTGGAGCTAAACTTTAGGCCAATCGGCTCGGTAGTTTCCCCGCGAAAGGGTAACATAGAGGAAGGGCTAAGTTTCGAGATCACTTTACCCCCTCCCTTTACTCCCCCACCTCTCGGGCTACTTTTTAATGGGTCTATGTTGGGGCTGGACCTCCGACGAACATCTATGCCAAATTTCAGGCCAATCGGTTCAGTAGTTTCCCCGCGAAAGAGTAACATAACGCAAAAACTAAGTTTCGAAATCAATTTATCGCCTCCCCTTACTCCCCCCACCCCTCGCACTACTTTTCCGTATGCCTATGTTGGAACCAGAACTACCACAGATACTCATGCCAAATTTCAAGTCAATCGGTTCAGGCGTTTTTGCGTGATAACACTATTATGTTAAATCAAGAATTTTACGTTTTTTAGATGATCAGGAACAAAATATTGAATATAGGCAACCCGATTGTCAAATCGTCCTTTGATTTTTATTTTATACCAAACGCCATTTTTGACTTTTTCAACTAATGATTTTGGTTCAACCTCTTTTAAACGCGCCAGGCCCCAAAGTTCCAGCGCTTTTGGTACCGAGAAAACCATTATGAATTAACCGTTAATTGGCAAGAAAATTGCTAAAATCCATTTTTTCACACTGCAATGAGAATATCTCGAGAACGGAAAAAGACAAAATTTGACGATTAAAAACAAGCTATAATTTCATTTAATTTCATTCTTACATACAACCATAAAACCCGTTAGTTTTTGATAAAAACGACAAAAACTAAATTTTTAGAAATAACGGTAAATCTCGATAGTGATTCCAGATATAGAGTTCTTGTGAAAAGCAAAAATATAGCAAATATTAATCTTCAATTTTCTTCATATTAACCACTATCGAAAAACGCTTAGTTTCGGAGTAGAATGTAAAAAACCAAATCTAGTTTTTTTTTGCAAATCCAATTTTCGTTTTTCGTGGTACGTTTTGAAAACGAAATTTGCTCCGACGAAAACCTGTTACTGTAAATTAGTTTCATGATTAACAGTTTTACAATAAAATGTAAAAAGTTGCCCCTTTTTCGAACAGTTTTTGCGCAATTTCCCCTCATAGTTTATTAGTTATCTCAAAACTACGTTTTGGCGTTTGATACAAGATAAGAAACAAGGGACGAAATGCCAACTTCCTATAAATAAATACATTAAAAACTTAAGCCGTTGCATTTTATAAACGTCCAATTTTATAAACGGATCATCTTCCTCCGGTCTTTTTAAATTGTGATACCATTTTGCTAAAGTTAAAAGTCTACGCTTTATAATCGATGAACTGATATCCTGAGTCTTATTATTATAATCAAGTAATTGGGGTTTCAAAACACCTAAATTCACTAAATTTTTGACCCACCGCTTATAGTAAGGAGAAAATTACCAATACCGTTAATTTTACACATTTTCAAGTATGGTTGCGAAGTTTATACGGAATGCTGGAAATACAACATCGATTCGATGACCTGGGCTGCGTTCCATTACTAACCTGTTCTAGGCCGTTCGGAATTTTGAAAAATCAATTACGAATAAAATGGCGACCGCTTTAAAGTAAAATATCGATTTTATGGGAAAAATTGGCCTAATTTGTACTGTAAAAAAAACTAGAAATTGAAAAAATGTTTGGCCCAGGACAAGTACGAATAAAAGTTGTGCAGATAAGAACCATTTGTTTAACACGTTGGCTGCCAAAGCCTTTTCAGGATTTTGATCGTGCAGTGCCAACGTCTTTTCACGATTTTGGTCACCTGAGGCCAACTTTTTTTTGTTATTTTTTTGTTTCTTTGTGCCTAAAAATCATTTTTGACTACTCGCGACTTTATTATTGGTCCTAATTTTGCAGGTATAACGGTTTTTTTGAGTCGCAGGTTTTCGTGCGACATGGCCTGGGAGAATATAAAACATCCTGTGGGGCCACGTCGCACGAAAATGTGCGACGCGGCCTCAGGGTAACATTTGGGTGTCGCACGAAAACGTGCGACATGGCAGCCAACGTGTTAAGGAAACACACTTGATTTTTTTTTTTGGCTATCTTTAAAAACCGCTCAATGAGGCGACAACGCAACACACTTGGTATAACATTGCTCTAAGTCTGCATTTTTTATTTAAATTAAAAAGCACCCATGGCTGCGCCCGAGGGTAGTTTGGAAAGATTCTCGCCAGGCAAGAAAAACACGATTTGCAATAATTTTTTCCTCTGCCCTTTGTGTCGTGCGTATGAAATATACGTCTATTCATTAGAAGATAAAACTTTCAATTTTTTTTCGACAAATCTTTATAGATTGATTGATTGTTGTGTGAGAATGTCTTTAAAAATTAGGAAAAAAGATGTGTCTGACAATGAAGACCAAATAAAATGATTAAATTCGCTATATTTTAGTTCCATGAAACGGAAGCTTCTGAAAACAATTGCGATTTTGATATCGGACTACATATAAGTTCTCGAGTTTAATTAAAAAGAGATGAAATCGCATGAAACAAAGTTCATAAAAAATACAGAGATATAGATATGTATTTCGCTTTATAACATTAAAAGAACTACGTGATTTGATAGTATAAATAGATAAAAATGCTTTAAGTAAATTGAAGACAATTGTAGCATTAATTTCCCTAATTCTAATCTAAATTACTCCACTAATAAAGTGTAGTTGGAAATTAATACTTATATGCATAGAAATGGATGTCTGCGTCTGGGCTCAAGCACTTAAAAGCACTTCACTTGACTTAAAATCTTCTTGAAAAAAATTATAACCTTACATATTAAAAGTGACCGTTATCTAAAATCTAATCGAATTTTAATTGGCGTTTTAAATTTTTTTTTTCGTGCTTTAAAATGTGATAAGAAGTTTGGAATTGCCATTGAGGCGATTAATATTTCAATTTACGTGACAAATTAATAATTATAATTGCAGTTCAACCATAAATCAGATTAAATTTGAATTATTACATTTGGAATTTGTAGTATTTAGAATAATTCAAAGTACTGATTTTTTTGTTATTGTGATAAATTGATAGTGGGACTAAGAATCTGTGGATAATTTTGTATCCCAATTTGCTTGACATATTTTTTCTGGTTTTTATAACTTTTGCTACTATTTGATGAAATAATAATGAAGCTTTAATTTTTGTAAACTAACCCCGACACAAATTAATTTTATCAATCTCCTGGAAATTTTTCAGATTACCAATAAAAAAGAAAGTCCTTATCTGGTCGCTTATAGGTGCTTTATTTATAATTGGATGCGGTTTAGGTTTGTATTTTGCATACAAAGCTGAGAAACTAGCACCTCGTAGGGGAGCGGTGGTTGCTAATGGAATCGAATGTGCAAAAATCGGAAGGTAAAGAATTTTCGTAAAATATTTCGATTGACAAACAATTGACAAACGCTTATTTTTTTAAAGTGACATCTTAGTACGTAATGGATCTGTTGTGGATGCTGCGATTGCAACTTTGTTCTGCGAAGGTGTCACGATGCCCCAAAGTATGGGCCTAGGGGGTGGCTTTCTGGCCACAATATATATAAAATCGACGGGTAAAATCAGAACTTTAGTGGCGCGTGAAAGAGCTCCAATGCAAGCGACACAAGATATGTTTGTCAACAAAACAATGGAAGGTAAGATAAAATTGATTATGAAAATAGAAAATATTTTAACAATTCGAATTCGGGAAAAACTGAAAAAAAATGTTACACTGCGTGTTTTGAAAAATTTGAAACAATTCTGATTAATGATTTTCTCGGAAATTAAATACTTTTTATGTGTAGTGTTTTTCAGAAATGCTTACCGGTTTCTTCAACCGAGACAAAAGCCATAGAAACATTGAAATTTTACTGAACCAAAACGAAGCCATAAACCGAACAACTCTGAAAAAAAGATAGACCAAAACTAGGGCATTCAAATATTCAAATTTAAAAAAAACCGAATATCGATTTTTTTTTTTTTTTATAAAAACCAACTTTTGGTTTTTTGCCGAATACTTGGTCAAACTCTAGAATAGCGTCGCTTTGAAAATAAATTGCAAAACAGAAACAAAACAACATTATTCGTCGTTCAAAATATCGCATTCAAATAATTGAAATCTTTTTACTTTCCCCTGCTATAGAGGGGAAGTATTGTATTCATGACGGGAGCCGACTCTGGACCGGGGGCAGATAGAAACTTTCTGATCAGTACGAAATCCGTTTCAGGCAAAATTATGAGTATGTCCGTACCGATCTGTCGGTGTGTCCGTTTTACGTTATCTTATCGAGAATGCGTTGAGCTAGCGATTTAAATTTTTTTGGTAATGTCTTTTACAAAAATCCAAGTTTTCTATAAACTTTTGGAAGAGCAACGTTAAGTATGACGGCGACAATTCTTTTGAAAAAATACAGACGTTTTGAAAATTTCTCGAAAACTTTGCACTTTTGGGAAAAAATGAATATTACAAAATTTACAGGACCTAAATTTTTCTACATTTTTGACTTTAACGGTTTTTACGTGTCTCTAACGATTCTCAATATACTGTTATGCGTTTAACCATTGAGTCATTTCTGATTCATAGTTTTAACTCGACCTTTTTAGCATTGAACTCTATTGATTTTCTCGGTTTACTGGTCATAAAAAAATATAACAAAATGTTTTAATATTCGATTATTCGGATCAAAAACACCGAATACCGAATAGTGAAATTTCGGCAAAAAACCGAATATTCGACTATTCGAATTTAAATGCTCTAGCCAAAACCAAACCAGTTTCTAAAACAAATTATGTAACCATTCGGTTAATATTTTAATTTTTAGGAACAAAAAATTCTAAGAATTTTCTATTATCGGCCAAATTAGAGTCTAGGAGTTTCTTAAGTTAATGTCGTACAAAATCCACTATACCAAAACAACTGAATAAGAACCAAAATCCACTGAACCATTGAAATTTTGGGGCACCAAAACCAGAAACAAATTTTTGAAATTTTAGAGACCAAAACCAGAACTAAATTCTTAGTTTGGAAGCTAATTGACCTTCGTCAGAGCCGGCTTTTTTAGTTTCTTCACTCTCTAACAGGATTTTAGTGGGCTACACATGTAAAAATTTATTTATATAATTTCTTGTCTTATTCTTACATCAGGAGCAATTGCAGCAGCAGTGCCTGGTGAAATAAAAGGATATTGGGCTTTGCATCAAAAATACGGAAAACTTCATTGGCGGGAATTAATTGAACCAACCATCGAACTATGTCGCAAAGGACACATTGTCAATGGATACTTATCCAGGGCGCTGAAGGGCAGAGAAGATCGTATCCGCCAAATACCGTCCCTTAAAGAAATCTTTTTCAAACCGGACGAAGATCGTGTATTCCATGAGGGAGAAATTGTAACACGACCGGTTTTAGCAGACACCTTGGCTTTAATAGCAGAACACGGAGAAGGTGCGATTTATGGTGGTGGAATTATTGGCCAAAGGTTGGTCAAGGATATTCAAGAAATGGGTGGAATAATCACAGCGGAGGATCTTCAAAATTACAAGTAGGTGTAGAGCTTTTAAAATCAAAATAAAATTATTTAATGAATGTACTTTTAGGGTAAATTGGACCAAACCGGTAGTTGTGGAATTACAAGATAAATACACGTTATATACTACTCCATTACCTGGAAGTGGACATGTTCTCGGTTTTATATTAAGTTTGATTGATAAATTGCTGCCGGTTTCAGATGTAAATATCATGTGGCAAAGAATCATTGAAACCTTCAAGCATGCCTATGGTCTTCGTACGTGGCTTGGCGATCCAGAATATGTGCCAGAAATTAAGGAGGTAATTTTAAAAAATGTTATTAGGCGATATTTAACTAGAGGATGAAAGAGGTGAAGGAAATCGAAGTTTCGGGGATAAAAAATATTCTTTCTAAAAAAGTCTTAGTTTTGGTTTCCCAAAAAACGTCCCTAGTTTTCGGGCATTGAAAGAAGAAAACGTCGGAAGTTAGACCTATCACATACAAACTGCTATGCGCTGCCGCATTGCGCAATTTTTCCAGACGATCAAAAAATTTGAGCGTTTTTCCTTCTACAAAAGGTTTATATTTGCGTAATATTTTTTTCTTTTTGTTTTATTTGTTTGGTGGTTGGAAATATAAACCTTTTGTACAAGGAAAAGCAAATAAATTTATTAGGAGATCTCAAAGAAACGCGCAATGGGGTAATGCAACGCACTTGGTATGCCATAGCTCCTAGAGGGATTTTTTTAGGAATATGTAAGCAACAAAATTTGATTTGATACATTAATAATTTTCTTACTGGAGAAAAAAATATCAAAAACCGTTAAAAAATCAGGAAAAAATCGTTTTTCAATTAAAATACAATTTCAGTTATTGGACAACATGACAGATTCAAATTTCGTGGATCAAATTCGTAAATTAATAAAAGATGATCGCACATTCAACAGTTTCCAATACTATGGAGCAAACTTTTCTAATCCCGAAGATAGTGGAACAGCCAACATGGCAATAATTGGACCTGATGGTGATGCAATAACAGTTACGAGTACAATCAATAATATGTAAGTTTCAATTAATTTATAAATTCTGGAGTTAATTTAAAAATTACCCTTCAGTTTTGGAGCTATGAGACGGTCACCCAACACAGGAATTATTCTAAATGATCAAATGGACGATTTTGCAACACCAGGCAGGACAAATCAATTCGGTTTGGAGCCATCACCTGCAAATTTTATAGTACCGAATAAAAGGCCGCTATCTTCAATGTGTCCCAGTATAATAATCGATCGTAAAGGCGATGTTAAATTAGCTATAGGGGCTGCAGGCGGTTCCAAAATTACATCGTCTATTGCATCGGTATACAAAATTTAAAGACATTTCAATAATTTTTTATGTAAAATGCTAAACGGTTCTTTCTCCTCCTTCGCGTGCTACTTTTCTCCTCCTTCGCTCATCAAAATTGCAAATAACATCACAGACAAACTATGAGTCGTAGCGACAAGCGAATTTCGTATATCTTTCACACAATAAGTCAACTCTATGTTCCTCTTACTTATCCCCTCGCCTGCTATCTTCTTAACCGTTGGAACAATTTTGACACGGTTTTTAATATTGGGCAGGTTTTTTCTTAGGGAATTTTTTCGCCCATTAATTATTGACCCGTCCCCTTAACTGGATACCCCTCTCCTGATATTTCCCAAACCGGTAGAGCAATTTTGACGCGATTTTCGCCATTGAGTAAGTCTTCCCGTAAGAATGTTTTTTCCCCATTAATATCGATCCCTCTCCTTGACTGCGAATCACTCTCCTATTTACTAAACCGTTAGAGCAATTTTGACGCAGTTTTCGCAATTAATAGATCATTTTAAAAACAAGATAGTAGTTACCCGTCGTAGGACCGACCTTAATTCTAGTGGTTCATAATTTGTTTTGTTTTATTTTCAGGCAATTGTACACTATTTATATTTAGACGAAAGTTTAGACAATTCTATTCAAGATAAACGAATTCACCATCAACTTGCTCCCATGGAAGTTCAACACGAAATTGGGTTTGATCAGGTAAAAATTACAATTCACTAGATTTTTTTCTTCCTTTTATTAAAAAAATAAATATTTTCGTTAGAGTATTTTGAATCACCTACAAAGTATCGGACACAAATTGTTCCCTGTACAGCCAGATTCTGGATTCGCTGCTTTAACAGCCATTGGTGTAGAAGGCGATAATTTACTTACAATTTTTGATCATCGACGAAACGGCAGCACGTCTATTGTAGAATTTTGAAAAAGTTAAATCCCTTAAATCAGTATTAGAAGAAATAAATTAAGCAAATTGATACCTACTTGGAATCTTACTTAAAAACCGCCCGCAATACCTCATTTATAACGGCGAAAAGTTTCAATTGCATATTTTTAATCAATTAACAATTACAATATTCTGTGATTAAACGCATTTCTGTTAGAAATTTAGTATTTTGGTTTTGTTAGTTATTTCGATTCAAGTATGATTTCAAAAAATATTCCAATATAGCCTAAGTCCGAAAATTTAAATAAAAGATTAAAAAATCCTAGACACCGAGAAAATTAAATAATTAGTTAGAAATTTAGGCAATACCAAATAATTTTTATATTTTGTCTATTAAATAATAATTAAAACGTTTGTGACCGTGAATGCTATAACATTCATTGCCAAAAACTAGATAATACGGAAAACGTGCACTTGGAAAAAACGAGTCTATTAAAAAATTTTAAATCATGTTTAACAGATAAATCGAAAAAAGATTTTGCTGATCGATAAAATTTTTACTGTCTCCTTGAATAAATGCATTTTTTTATTGTTTTTCTAAAAAAAAACCTTTCGTGTTTTTTGCGATTTTAACGACTTTATAAGCTTTTTTACTTTATTAATTTATATTTACAGGGAAATAAAAAAATGACACACATTTCAAATAATCTGACAACAGTCAACATAAATAATTTTCTTATTTTTCATAATGTAGGGACGACCAATACGTTGAACACGACGATCTTGGGAAACAGCTGATGAATCATTGTTTTCATAACCATAGAAATCCTCATCAAACACAATCTGGGGCATTTCATTATCATTTGACATTAGCACATTATTATCGACAAGAGATTCCTTATTCGATCCGAGCATTTCGTGTCAATTGACACTATTCCGACTACAGTTCATAACGTTAGTCTTATTAATATACGAAATGTTGCTCATTCGCATATGTTCAAAAGTGAGTGGCACGCCCAAACGCTGATCACGCTTTTTGTAATATTCGTTGAAATCGAGGCGGATTCCAAACAGCTGCAAATTATGATCATTGTTGGAATTCAATGTGTAGAGGAATTGACGTACGGCTAGCTCATATTCACTTCCGATATTCTGTAACGATTTCTCACAACTAAATAAATATTCACTAAAAATCTTTTGTTCTTCGTCCCGTTCAAATTGTTTCTCAGCTGTAACACCATAATTTCTGGTATTTTCACTTTCTTTAATATCACGTTCGAATTGTTTTCGTGTTTCCAACTCTTTGAAGCACAGTTCAAAGAATTTATCCTGCCATACTTCCAACTTCATAATACCAACGTAAGCCTCTTCCATATTGCCAGAAAGTGAATCTGATTTCACATCGAGAAATGCGCCAATCTTCACTGTTTCAAGAAATTCGTTATGCGCCTGAAGGATGTCGTCCAATGCTTTTGCCTGTTGGATTTTTTTCAAAAATGTTGCCCATGAACATTCAATGACTTCAAACAATATGTAATATTTCATTTGATGGATGAATTGAATCATTTCGGAGGTGTATAGATGCAAACGATACATGATTGGATTTAGTTCTTTGGCCATTGATCTGAGTGGCTGTAAGCAAAAAAAAAAATGTCGATTTAAAAGTTGATCAAATATCTTATGTCAGAAGCACATAATTTTTTAAAATATTAGACGAAAACACGAAATTTTTTAGTGATTCTAAAACATCTCGATAACGGTAAAAGATATCGATTTACGATTAAAGGGAAAAATGTAAAGAATTTTATTATCTTTAATTATCGCTTAGCTGTAAGATAAGTAAATATTGTAAGAGATAAAAAAATAAACATAAGAAAAGCTACATTTGCCGGGGGCTAATCTTCAAATACTCTATATGATGACAGACAAAATATTTATTTCAAAAAATCCATTTGTATAGGAGAGAGAGAGAAAGGAGTTGTTCGATTGGATTTTGATGTATGGAACAGTTATGTAAAATCACATTCTAAACACATTTCATCTTTATAAACTTTTCGATACGTTGCACAGTTTTCGAAAAAAACAAGAAAAAAGTATTGCATTTGCATGGAAGAGGGGGGAAAGCAGTAGTCCGGATGGATTTTGATGTATGGGTAAGTTTTGTGAAATCATATTTTAAGAACATTTTACTTTTATAAATTTTTCAATATGACTCACCGTTTTCGAGAAAATTGCAAAAAAAAAACTTTTTCGTTTGGCTCAATGCCTAAAAACGGTATACTAAATCTAATATACTCCTATATTATATATTACTAGCTTTCATACCCGTCGTTGCCGGGTTTAAGTTTTTTTATGGTCTATGTTGGAGCTAAACTTCAGTCTATGTTGGAGCTAAAACTCGGCTCGGTAGTTTCCCCGCGAAAGGGTAACATAGAGGAAGAGCTAAGTTTCGAGATCACTTTGCCCCCTCCCCTTACTCCCCACCTCTCGGGCCCTATGCCTATGTTGGAACCAGAGCTACCACAGACACTCATGCCAAATTTCAAGTCAATCGGTTCAGCCGTTTTTGCGTGAAAGAGGAACAGACAGACAGACAGACAGACAGACACCAACTCGTTTTTATATAACACATGGATCAATAAGTCCCGAGACTAACAATGAAAACAACATTTTTTTTGCCAAATTTTTTTTTATTCATCAATATAATCACCTTTTAGGGTGATACAATCGTTCCAACGCTTTTCCAATTTTTCAATACCATGTTTATAAAAAAAATTATCTTTCGCTTCAAAATAAGCTTCAGTTTCAGCGATGACCTCCTCATTTGAGCCAAATCTTTTTCCCTGGAGCATTTTTTTAAGATCAGCAAAGAGCCAGTAGTCACTGGGGGCTAAATCTGGCGAGTATGGGGGGTGGGGAAGCAGATGAAAGCCCAATTCGTTCAATTTTGCCATTGTTTTCATCGACTTGTGGCAGGGTGCATTGTCTTGGTGAAAAAGGATTTTTTTTCTTGCATGTGCGGTCGTTTTTTTGCGATTTCCTCCTTCAAACGCACCAGCAAGTCAATATAATAATCACTGTTGATCGATTTACCTTTTTCGAGGTAGTCAATGAAAATCACGCCATGCGTATCCCAAAAAACTGACGCCATGACTTTGCCAGCTGACTGCTGCGTTTTCGGACGCTTCGGACGGCTTTCGCCAGCTGTGCGCCGCTCAGATGACTGCCGCTTCGACTCTGGAGTGTAGTGATGTATCCATGTTTCGTCCATGGACACGTAACGACGCAAGAAATCTTTTTTATTGCGAGTAAATAGCGATAAACAGCTTTCTGAATCATCGACTCGTTGCTGTTTTTGTTCCATCGAAAGCAATCGCGGCACCCACTTGGAAAAAACCTTTTTCATGCTCAATTTTTCATGAAGGATAGTAAATGCACTTCCATATGATATCTGTGTTACCTCAGCAATCTCACGGAGCTTCACTTTACGATCTTTCATTATAATTTTTGTCACTTCACTCACATTTTCCGGTGTAACGGCTTCCACAGGTCTACCCGAGCGTTCCGCGTCATTTGTGTCGGTACGACCACGTTTAAACTCGGCAAACCACCGGCAAATCGTTGCTTTTGATGGACAAGAGTCCGGGTAACATTTTTCAATCCATTGTTTCGCTTGCACGGTGTTTTTACCCATTAAAAAACAATGTTTTATCAGAACACGAAACTCGGTTTTTTCCATTTTTTAAACAAACTACAAAACGACTTTACTCCAACCTCGATAACTCAGCTGTTTCTGGTCCGATCGACTTAAAATTTTGACACGTTTCAAGCAAAGGTTAGTACTCTAGAAAGACGTGGTTACTGGTTTACTACGAGCGTCATCTCTGGGTTAGTCTCGGGACTTATTGATCCATGTGTTATTAGTATGATATAGAGAATAAAAATCCGTGAATAACCAGGTTGCATATTCAGGAATGTTAAATTGTTCCCCATTAATAGGTTCGCGAATAGTTAAGTTTTGCGAATGTCAATTCCGGGAATGTTAAGGGATACCTGTAGATTTCTTTTTATGGCAAGAGAGTATTTTTATTTGCATACAATCACAAGTACACCTTCCGCCTACCCCTCTCTTGAGCATTAAATGAATGACTTTTTATATGAGCAGAACCTAACATAACTTTTCCATACATCAAACTCTAAGTAATGCAAGCATATAAAAAAAGCAAACCAGGGAATTTAGAAATAGATTATAGGAAATTGTTGAAAATTGCTTCGGCAATCGTGGATAGTCAATTGCAAATATTTTTAAGGTCATAATTTACGATCTGTCTAAAATAATACATCACCCAAATGTTCGCCTTTTCGGATTACCCACGCCTAATTTTTCTTACTTTTCTTAATTTATTGTATGAGATTTAATACCGCAGTCATCGCAGGATATTTACAGATATTCTCTATTGGCAACTCTTCAGGCTATTTACGGATATTCTCTCGATATTTTTACATTTTATTGCGTATTTTTCTATCTTAAAATTGCCTTCGTTGAAAAAAAAAATTCACAAAAAAACTACCCAATGAAGACGCCAAGTAAATAAAAATCAAACTGAGCTACAAACCAAAACTCAACTCTGGTAACACCGGCATTTTTTATCTGTCATCGCAGTGAGTTAACACAATTTATTTCAGTATAAAGTTCACCGCCTTTTCACCTAGGAAAGTTTAATTAAAGTAGATCGCACTTTTAGTCCATTCGCACCTGAATATTTGCAACCATGCCTGATATCCAAAGTGACGCAATTTTCAAGAAAATCCAAGAGGGAGTCGTCTCTAATCAACAAAAGGCAAAAAGTGTAAATGCGGTCTTTCTCTATAAAATTACCAAAGACGGGAAACACGTAAAAGAATGGAGTAATTATCCAGAGAATCATTGATCATAAAATTAGTAATTAAATAATCCATTTCTAGCACTCGATCTGAAGAGTGGCAAAGTCTATGAGGGTCCGGCGAAAGACATCAAAGTGGACACAACTTTGACCGTTTCTGACGAAGATATGGTGGACATTGCCCTCGGAAAATTGAATCCGCAGGCGGCTTTCATGAAGGGAAAGCTCAAAATCGCCGGCAACATTATGCTAACACAGAAACTCGTTCCTCTGTTGAAAACCGAGGCGAAACTTTAAATCGGAGGCCATTTGACCAAAAATATTCCATTCCCATTACATTTTTTTTAATTATCTTTTTGTAAAAGCTTAGCTTAGTATGGACTGGTATTAATTTTAAATAAAGAGGACATACAATAATATCCAATTGAAGTGTATTTTTACTCGAGATTAATTGTAGAGTTAATTGTTTGCCTAAAAAATGAATAAATTCATTTGAGGTTGACCTCAAACAGTCACCTTTGTCGATACTTTGTCTATAAACATTTGACTTGCAAATAAGGGCTTCAATTATATAACTTTGTAATAAGGGAGTCACTTTGTATTCCAGCACAAACAGTATTTTTACTTTCTTATACGTAGGATAACTAAGTATTGTTTTCATGAAAAATTTCGACCTCTTTTGTAAAAAAAAACATTCCCCCCAAGCACTCTTGAGTCGATTGGAGCATTATTACAAAAATGTCTGTCTGTCTGTTAGTCTGTGGACAAGATTTCTAAAAAAAACTAATATAGCTAGAGGCACGAAATTTTACAGGCGTGTTTGGTCCTGAAATGGGACTATCCTACCAATTTTTGGTGGAAATCCGTTAACCGGAAGTAAACAAAATGGCGGCTTTTTAAAAATCACATTTTTTTTGTTATTTATTCCGATACTGCGTGTTTTTTGAGTAGTCGGTATGAAAACTTGCAGATAAAATTTCCTACATTTTTGTCTTTTATTAGAACTGTATATCAAAAGCCGTTATCGAGATATGCCGTAAAAAACAGTTTTTTTCCATTATCTCGAAAAATACAGGATTTTGGTGGTTCAATATATGAGATGAATTGAAGAGAATAATGTTTGCCACAATTTTGTGTTTTACTGTTATCCGTTATCTTTTTCCGTTACTGAAATATTTTTATTGAAAGTTTAAAAAATATATATTTTCATTTAAAATTTAAAAAAGAGCAAATTGCTTGCAAACTAACGGTTTTTCAAAAAAAAAAAAAAAAAAACAAGTAAAGGTAAAATTAAAGATATTAAAATTCTCTACATTTTTGCCCTTTACCGTAAATGGATATATTTTACCGTTATCGTGATATTTCAGATTTTGTAAAATATTTCATATTTTTATGTAAACTAATATTTTATCCGACGTGTAAATTGTGCGAAAACGTGGATTTTGTATAAGAAAGTTATGTGCTGTTCACATCAGAAATTTTCAAGTGAAAAAATGAATAGAATTTATTCAAAATTCTAGTGAAGATTTACAAAAATTACTAAAGAGGCCAGTCATCGCTATTTATTGTACAAAAGCACTACAAAACCCGGGAACTATTTTGGGCAGAGACTTGAAATTGTTGCACACATTGGCTTTTATGAAAAGATAAATTACGCTCGAAAATGGGAATTGAATCAGACCTACAAAACTGGAAATGAATTTTTGTTGCGATTTTGTCGAAAACGGGCGATTTTTCAGAAAAAAAATTTAGGCAAAAAGTGTCTAAAGCAGGCTTGTCCAACCCACGGGCCGCATGCGGCTCAGGCCGTGTTTGAATGTGGCCAAACAAAAACTGGAGTGATATTCCGAAACTTGTTTCAAGCGTTTGTTTCGAGTTAGAAGAACAAGAAATATTCGCTGTCTCTGTTTTGACCGAAATAAATGACAGAGAGAAACCGAGATAGCAAATACCACTTTTTCTTCTAACTCGAAACAAACGCTTGAATCGAGTTACGGAATATCACTCCTGATATATTTACAAACTTTATGAATTAATGAAGTTTAAATTACTTAAAATTGTTAACTAAATATGTATACATTCTCCGTTTTTTTACTAATCAGCTATCTTTGGGATTAGTATATTTTATTTGTGACCCAATATAACTCGTCTTCTTCCAATGTGGCCCAGGGAAACTAAAAGGTTGGACACCCCTGGTTTAGACCATAATTTTACTTAACGTTGCTATACATCAAAAGCCAATTGGAGCTAATTTTTCAAAATCACATTCTATAGGGTTATAATGGGACGACAACACCGGTCGAATGCAAAGAATCGTGTCAAAGGTGGGTTTTCTCATACTGGTATGTAAGAAAGATAAAAATCTAATAAACCTGCAGAGATTAGAAACCGTCATCAAGTGATTATATTATTATTATTAGCTTCAGAAGCCTCAGCGTTCAGGCTTATCCGTTTTTTTCAATAAATTTTCTAAAATTTTGCTTAAAACTCCTACCTTAGCATTGCTAATTTGCTCCTTCCATATTTTTGACGACAACAAAAACTCCATATGTTTCATTCGCCATAGCGGTTTGAATAGCACTTGATAATTGTGCATTGATGGCTCCAGCATCGTAGCTAGTGGCCCACGGACGGTGTAATGCAATGACAAAATATCCCAGCCAGTGTCCCCATCCCAAGGATGATGCAATCTCACATCCAAATGGTTGAGTATTTCTGGATCTTCGTATTGGGCGTTCGTTGACCGAATTGCAGCATCCATAATGGAGGAGAGATCATAGCTATATAACTCTTTGGCGGGTTTATCGAGTTCGGACCTGGAATTAGAAAACCATTGAAAACGAGGCGAGTTTTTTTGAGAAAATGAATGAATTTTACTTGAGATTCTCCATTAGAATTCCGATGAAATCGCCCTGTCCGAGTAGCAAATATCGCCGCATTGCGGTTAAATGTTCCAAAAGTTTATGCGGTCCCATGACAATGTCCAGGACTTGTTTAGAAGTGCTCAAGTAGACTGTGTCAATCATTGTGTGTAATTTGGTGTCTGCAACGCTCGCGAAAATGTTATCAGCTGATAGAGAAAAAATTGTGTTAAAACTTGATATTTTAAACAGGGCTATCCATTAAATTCGTCATATATTTTTAGGAGATGGTGGTGTTACGGTAAGTCTCATACAAAAAATCGGAATTAAAAGAGGGTTTTTTTATGGACAGCCCCAAAAGTAAAAAAAATATACCATTAGATTCAAAGCAGATTTTCAACTCGTCCCTTCCCTTTATTGAAGTTTTATCCTGACAGATTTCACGCAAGAAATTTATACTTTTCCCAATCACGAGAATTTTATTGGCAACCTCAGTTGATATGAATTTCGGCAGCATTCCAGCACGAACGCGATATTTTTCATGCCACAAGCGATCAGGGCCAACTTCCGCCAAGCATTCGATAAAGAATTCTCCATGCGGATCAATAATTTCACCCTCAAGAACCCACCGACTCAGCATTTGTTGGAGAGGTCCACAAACAGCAAAAAGCAATTCCCGTACCAAAGACTTCACTATTGGATCTCCATTACTGAGGAATTCATAAATGACTGAGGCCAGAGCTCCGCCCTTTTTCTCCTGACACGCTTCGGCAATCGTGGAAAGCCATTGGAGCCTGTGCATTGGCTCTCCTGCCCACACCATGACTTTCATTAGGGTGACTCGATCCACAGACCCACTGGCAAAATCCTTTACGGCACTTTTGCGCTGTTTGTTGAGTTGCTCCTGAAGCATTGCCACCATGCCATAGTATTGTGTTAATTCGTTTTTCAGAGCAGATATGAAACCCTGTCCCATCAGTCCCAGAGCACAACGACCACTTTTTGAGTCGGTAAACGATTGCACCTGGTCGTGGTAGTATCTGGAAGTACAATTATCATCATTTTGGTATTTAAAAGCATTAAAATTGTATACCCCAGTTCAGAAAGTCGTAGCAACATCCCTGCTTGTACGACGTTCAACGTACGGACTTTGGGGTCGAGTTTAAAGCCTCCAGAGATTACATCCTTTCTGAGGTACTTGCCTTGAATCCCAGTGAATGCGTAAATTACGCTTTGGACAAGCTCCTCCGTCAAATCTGCAGACGCAATCCCTGTGAAGACTTTTTCTTTCGTAGAACAATCACTACTATCCGAATGCTGGGGCATGGAAGTCCTACGGAAGGTTGCCACCTTCAGATTGTTTTCTGATGACGCTCCGGACATTGTTAGGGGCTAAAGGAATAAAATGAAATCATTCAATCAACGAGTAGTGACAAGACTTTGATACCTTCTTCGTTTGGGTTGCAGAAAGCTTATCGAGAGCGGAAGAATCAAATGAATTTCTGCTCGAAAATCTCAAATTATTGCCACAGTTGTCCAGGCCATTGCTAGCGGCTATTTTGTTGGAGTTCGCAAGAGTGTATAAAAACGTGAGTGTAGCATTTCTATGACGCAATTCCGTTTGCTGCAAGAATTTACGATTAAATTCAAATCTAAATTGGGCAATGAACCCGAGAAAAATCAATCAAGCGTAAAAAGTACTTACGCACGCCTTCAGTTGCTCGTGAAGATTCATAAAAAGGATGACATCATTTTGCGATTGATTCGCTGACAAGTAATTTGATATTTTGGCAGCCAGCGAAGTCTCATTATACGGAAGTGCCGGACTAAGAACTGTGGGGCAGGTGGCAATGTATGTCTTGACGTGCCGCAAAATCTCTCCTGTAAAGGAAACACGGTTATTGGCAAGAAACATAAGAACAATGAAATATCTCTCACGGAATGAGTTCGCCAAGTCATTCATGAGATCGAACAAAACCATTTATCAAAATATGCGTGCAAGATTCAATTAAACGCCAGAAAAACTGAACAGAAAACATGAAAAATTCAAAAATCACAACTTACTATGTTTGGGGCCGGCCAAACTCCTACTAAGTTCCTCAAACAGATTGTAAATTTCTCTGGAATTGCTTCGGCTAGACATTTTATCGGTTATTTTCCTCTCCAATTAACTAATTTCCAAATGAGAAATGTCACCAGAAGAACAATTGATTTAAAAACAACTAAAACAAAAACATTTGTACTTCAACTAACGGAATTTTGCTTTCAGCTATAATGGCCAGCGATTTCTTTAGTTTGAACGATTCCCCAAGCTTTCCGGTTTCATTAAAGATGTGTTTTCAGTTCCCGTAATCCTGACGGGATATATTAAAACAATTGGAATCCTTTAAAAAGGATTCACTCGCGAAAAAACTAAAATTTTTGACACACCAAAACCCGCGAAGCAAGCGGGTTTAATGGGAAATTGTAAGGTTTTGCTCAGTTTTGAAAAAAATTGTTTTACAGGGTTGTGTACACTTTTCCAGCTGTTTACTAATAAAAAATTAACCCATCATTGATATGTTTTCAATTCTCGTGATCCTGACGAAAAATACATTGGTTTTTTGTGTATAAATGTGCCTTTTTCGCTAATTAATGGAATATACTTGAAAAACCCGTTTTATTTATTATTAACAACCAGTAGAACTTTTTTTTTCAATACCCTGTTGTAAAACTCCCACTTGAATTTGTACCCTTTTGCCAGTCGTTTTTCCGGATCTGACAAATAGGGTTCCAACCCTTAAAAAACGCTCAATCAAAACCATCGTGTTGATATATTTTCTGACTTTTCCTGGACGACGAATAATTAGAATCGCAGAAAACTGTCTTTTTGTGGCAAGTAGCTTCCGCGCTTCCTCGAAAATAAATCGCAAACTTTTTTGCGGAAACTATAACGAAAATCAGTCGAGTTTTTGATTTCCGGAAGTTTTCCATTTTGTGTCCTTTTCGATTTTTACGAAGAAAATCTCATTCGCAAAAAAGGCTCGAATAATTTTTTTTACGTTTCCCGTAAAAAAAAGTTTAAAACTATCTGTAAATATTTAAAATGTACGGAGAAAACGTGTTAAAATGATATTCATAAATACTTAATATCTGAAAAATTGATTTTCCACTGTATCTAGTCTAAATGAAAAGGGAAAATCTAATTACATAAAAATTGCTGCCACATAAAAAAAAGTGCAGTGCATGCCATATGAAAGTTATTTGCACAAGAAAAACGTCTCAACATTTTACGTAAATAAATGGGAATCTGTTTGTCTTCACGTCGTCAATTGATTTCTGTTCTGTGTTTCGTTTATATAAATTTATCTTTTTTGTAAATGTAAACAAAAAAAAGTCATATATATTCGGGTTTTGTTTTTGTAATAAAAGTTGATAAATTCACGATCAAATAAATTTGATTTTCGACAAGTTGCAAAACGATTTCAAGAGGGGAATTTTTACGTAAAAAAAAATTCGAAAAAAATAATCACGAGACGAACAAAAAATCATGAGCGACCAAATTAGTACAAATAATGAAAACAATAGCAAAAAAGATACAAGTACCGAAAAGGTGAGCTTAATTAATTGTAGGTAACTGATTAATAAGCATCCAAATACCTAGAGATACAAAGCGAAATGTTAACGGTTGCCTAAAAATATACATATATCGTTGCAAAAAGATATACACATAACATACACGATAAAAAATTAAACGAAATCTTAATTGATTTATTTTTATTGTTTTAATTTCAGTTTATTATACATCTTATGGTTGGCTTCCATGAATTATGTATCGTTACCGCCGCCCTCCCCCTTGCCACACTGTTCTTGTGTTTTGTCACTGCGTATATCTTCCAATCCGAAGAAGTACATGAAACACATTGTCGGGTAAATATATTTATAAATAATCGAATACTATAATCAATTTTCACTTTTACTATTCCATCATAAAGCAAGCATCATTATTGTTTTTTTTTTTTCATTTTCATTTTTATTTTTGTCTTTTAATGTTCAACTCCTCTCCTAATTTGATTTTAATTTTAACGATTTCCTCGCTCATTGCTTTTTACAACCAACATGCTTCATTATAATTATTATTATTTTATTTATTTATCACATTTCCTTTTGTTTTTTTGTTTTTAATTTTTTCTTTGTAGTCATGATTGAAGTGCATGTTTTGCGCAAAGAAGACAAGGCAAGAATTTTATAAAACAGTCAATCTGTTATACGTGGAAAATGTGAAGTACTTCCCCTATAAAATGCAAAAAATAAAACGGTTAACTAAAAGAGATGTATGAGAGATTAAAAGTTGAATGATTAATGAAATGGCAAATATTAACCCAAAAGATTACAATGTCAACCCGACAGTCCTGTGTACATTACATGACAATCCTGTTGATCTAACATATAGACATCTATTTCTATACTAGCATATATAAAATCTGCCCATCGAGTGTAGTTCTTATAATATCTGAAGAGTGTATCCACTTTGCCTTTATATAAATTGTTTCACTCGCCGATTTGGCAACGAAACCTTGAATACTATTAGCACTCACGGCCTCCGATTTCACATGAGCAACAGAAAAAACGAAGAAAAACCTGAGGGTTGAAATTGTTTATTTTCCGGGGCTTTATAATAGTCTGCATTATACAAACAAATACAATATCTAAAAAAGTTTTGCACTCAAAAGGTTTCGATTACATCATTTAAAAACACTTGAAGAATGCAAAAATCAACATTTTCCATTGGAAAGTCGATTTCTTTAAATATATTGCGCGTTTTTTTATTTCACAAACTAAAAACGGACGGTGAGTTTTTAATTTTATCACACCCTCTAATTGTTGATCGTTGTTGTCGACTTTCCATGTTTGATGCTGCGTTAAATCGATCTAATCTTTGGATGAATTCTAAGCGATTGTAAACGTTGAAATCAAGGCTCTTGCTAAAAGAAAATATTCAAAAAAAACTTTCTGGAATTACAAAGAAAACATGTTAATTGAATAAAAATTACGAAAACCAAAATTGTTTTATTTTTGTTGTACAAAATTTATGGGAAAAAAACGTTAGGACCGTTTTACTCAATTTCCAATACTTTCGCATACATTTCAGGTAACACCATAAAATTTTTAAAACAAATAAATATAACAAAAAATTGAGTATATTAATTTTCAAAATTCGAACTGCTAGAAAAAAAAGTCTGACATCAAAGGTTAAATCATGGAACTTTTTATTTCAAATTCATTCATGCTTATGACTTCTCCACCTCTATTATTTCCACAATTTTTTCCTTATACAAATGACAGATATACGACGTTTTGGAATGCGACGAAAAATCACGAAATTCGAACAGACCAAAAACGTAAATTGAAGGACACTTCATTTAACATCATTTAACATTTTTTTAACATCATTTTGATTCTTTGTTCCTTATGCTAAACACCTGTGATCCTAAATGCTATTTTAATTCAAACTCCATCTTTACTACAATATAATAGTAATTACAGTTTTCAGTATTTTTTTTTTGTTCTTTTTAATTTAGAAATATAAATAATTGATAAAATTTATATAATATTCTGACTTGCTTTTTACTTACCAAAGGTTTATGCTTTTCATATTTAATTAATGCACTTATTACGTTGGAATCATGTTCTATTCCGCGATATTCTGCACTTCGAATATTTTGTCGCAATTTTATATTTTCTTCTATGAAATTCAATTGACTTAATTTAATCTACAGTCTATGTCAGAAGAAAAGAACCGCGTTTTTTTTGCAAAGTAGAAAAGATATTTACTTTTTGTTTTAGATTGAAACCCCTTTCAAATGACGATTGGCAAGTATAGCCTGGCACCTTTTAACCAATTTTTCTGCGTAATTCGTGGACAAAAGGGACCAAATTTTTCGAATAGCGCATGCCAACTGCTTGAAATTTTAGACAGGCTTTCCGGCGAGATGCGGCTTCATTATCCCCCACACATTTTCGATGGGTTTGGCATCTGGGGATTACGAGGGCCAGTCCATCGTTGTGACGCCATTTTCCTTTTTCCCGGTCTTATCGAGATGTTTCGGGTTATTATCTTCTTGTAAGACCCAATATTCGTTTTTCCGTATAAACATCTTCTCCACCGATTTCAAAATTCCATGCTTGTAAATTTTGATCATTTAAAGAGAACATCCCCCAACATTGACTATCGACGTTTTTGTATACTTTATACCATATATTTTTGTATATTTTATACCACTGGTTCAAAATCGAACTTCTTCGATTTCTTCAACGCTTTTGCAGCCGCGAAATACGGCAATTTGGTCCTTTTGGGCGCGAACATAAAATACTGCCTCGTAACGCGTTGCGTACACACCGCGCTCATTGTGATTAAGACTCGTTCACTACGAGGTTTCGAGCGACACTAAAAGGAATCAATGCCTGCGTCGTAGCCCTCTAGTGGCACGATCGTGACCACAAAGGCCCGCCCAAGTATCTTTTCTACTTTGCAAAAAAACGCGGTTCTTTTCTTCTGACACAGACTGTATATTGATAAAATCCAATTTAACAACACGTTTGAAATACCCTAGGTTTTTTATGCACGATTATAGAAATAGAAAGGAATGAACTGGCTTAAGATATGCTTTAATTCTATTGGTTTGAAATTTTTTAATATCAATAGATATATTTTAAAATCCTCTTTTTTTAAGACCCTTTTGTAAATAATGGAAGAATAGATTTGTAAATATTTACGAGAGTTCATTTTTTTGTAGTTGCTGCTTAATTTCAAGTTTAAGGTCTCGTTTCCACTGAAGAAATCTTGCAAAAGTTTTGCTTTCAGCGTCAAGTAAAAACACCAAAAATTTATATAGTTTTTACTGCAAAAGAAAACTTTTGCGCAGCGAATTTTAGGCAATTTCACTTGAAAAATGACTCTCGAGAGTAAAACTTTTGCGAATTTTAACCTGTGGAACGGAGCCATAAGGTTGTAAAACCTTTGGCACAAAATCTCTTCTGATAAAATATTAAGGAGAGTTTCTTATTAGCAAGATGAAAATATGAGAAATTTTTGTTTCTTTATACACCTTAAAGATATAATTAGGGACCGGTTTTTTAAGTGATATACAAATCAAAAAAAATCTACATAATTTAAAAAAAAAAATGTAAAATAAAACGTAAAATATGTCGATTTTTATATATATTGGTATATTTGGAAAGCAGCAAATAAAAAACCGGCTAAACTTTAAATTTTGCTTTATGCATGCGTCTTTCTTTTAATAGATTATAATAACAAAAACTGTAAATACTTATCAAGAATTTAAATTTTACCTACACAATTTGAACTTCTATGCAATCGCAAATAAAATTTCAACAAAAATGGATTTGTTTTACATATTAATCGCCAGGTTTACAACATAATTCCATCTATAAGTGCAATTACTGGAATCAGTCCTCAACGATATTTCTGGAGAATTTGTATTGCCTTGCATATCGGTCCTAGATTTCCAATTGCAGCTGTTTATAGAAATTATTATCGTCATCTATTGATTAATATTAAAGATGCCGAAGGACAAAATAAAGGAAATTTTTTAATCAATTTAGTATTTTGGCTTCATATAACTGAAATCGGATCGTTATGTGGTGTGACATATATATCAAATCGAGAAAATTATCGTAAGTTTCTAGTTTTGCTATATATATACACGGTCAAGGTTTCGGTGTGATTCGAGTCACTACTAAAAAGTTTTAATGAGGGTAAAACTTAACAAAAACGTAATAAATATCTGTTAAAATTGTTGCGTTTTACCTACAAAAAGGCTATTAGATAGCGATTCAAATCATAACTTATTCTTCTCCCTGTATAAAAAGTTCACACATACCGTGTTTTTAACCTATTCAGTATTTTTTTACTTGATGTATGGAGGTTTAAGAATACGGCTATCTAAAAAAAATATATATCTAAGGAAGCGATATCACTAATATTTTGTATTGTTGCATTTTAGCTATTCACGAAAAGGTTTTCATAACATTTATGATTGTCTCATTGTGCCACATGCTTGCCACTATTAAATTATATGAATTCTTGCATACATCCGATGTTATTACCGAAAAACAAGAATCATCATTGAAATGGAAAAAAATAATATTTAGTATTTCAATCGCCAGTACAATCGGACTTGTGCTATTTTTCCTTAAACATCGGTTGTTGTGTCATGAAATGGGTAAGTAAAACATTGACTTTTTTTAGAAGACTTGGTTTCAATTAAACAGATTGCCTGACTTCAGTCTTTGAAGTTAATCCATTTCCAAAGACTGTTCATAAACTGAATCGTTCAGGAACCCAAACAAAATTAATAGGCTCTGTTTCACTTTTTATTGCTGCACGCTTATTCGGGAACCGAAAATCACATAAATCAAAGTATGGTTCCCAAAATTGGAAAATTTGGTTCTGCTTTTCGTTCCCCAAAATTTCAATTGTTCTGTGGTTTTTGGTTTTGGTGTTTGGTTTCTATTTAGCGATTTTAGGTTGTTCCTGATCATGTTAGTTATATTTTTTGAGATACACTTTATTTGCGTACTACTAGAATAACGTAGAAAAGTCCTAAATTCTAAATCTGGTTGATAATAGAAAATAATAAAAAAAACTTAAAAAACGAACCAAACCATTAAAATATTTCTGGTTTTTGGTTTGGTTACAACATTTGTTTTAAAAACAGATTCGATTTTTGTTGGGTGCTGCCATCTTTTATATTTAAACATGTTTTGGTTCGGTTTGGTAATTTTTTTTTGTTCAGAGTAGTTCGGTTTATGGTTTGGGTTTGTTTCACTTGATTTCTGTTCAGAGCAGAAATGTGAAACAATTTACGTAAGAATCTGTAATATTTATGGTCTATGTGGGAGTTAAACTTCAGGCCAATCGGCTCGGTAGTTTCCCCGCGAAAGGGTAACATAGAGGAAGAGCTAAGTTTCGAGATCACTTTACCCCCTCCCCTTACTCCCCCACCTCTCGGGCTACTTTTTGATGGATCTATGTTGGGGCTGGACCCCCGACGAACATCTATGCCAAATTTCAGTTCAATCGGTTCAGTAGTTTCCCGGCGAAAGAGTAACATAGCGCAAAAACTAAGTTTCGAAATCACTTTACCCCCTGCCATTACTCCCCCACCCCTCACGCTACTTTTCCGTATGCCTATGTTGGAACCAGAACTACCACAGACACTCATGCCAAATTTCAAGTCAATCGGTTCAGCCGTTTTTGCGGGAAAGAGGAACAGACAGACACCAACTCATTTTTATATATTAGTATGATTAAGTCGTTAATTTCTTGGCAAGGAGTTTTAGGCGCCGTTTACATCTCACACATTATTCCGTGAATAATTTTATGTGACACTGCATTCACACTCATGTTGTTAAATAGAACTGAAAATACTTGGAATGTCTGTACCTTAAGCTCGATCCAGACTACACGATGTACGGGGTACGAGGTTGGCACGTACCCCGAACATCGAGTGTTTGGATGGGAAATTTGCACATGGTTTCACCTAGTGAGTAAAATCAGAAGCTGTTTGATTATCCTCGTACGTGGTAACCGCGTACACGAATGAGCAAAACCCTGTGGAGTGTGGATGCAGTTCCATGTACGAGGAAACCAAAAACCTCGTATCTCGTACCCCGTACATCGTGTAGTCTGGATCGAGCTTTACATTGGACTTAAGGAGCGAATAAGACAGGGAGAATCGCCTTTTCTAATTTCGACCCGACTTGAAAATAAAATTTAAGAGGACTTTACAACGCAATCTGTTTAATTTATAAATTTTATTGAAATTATAAAAACAATTAAATATCTTTTTTTTTTCAATTATATATTCAGCCTTTAGTTGGTTTGCTTTATGCGAATATGTGATTGCATCGGCAAATATGGCATTTCATTGTACAACGATGTTAGATTTCCCATGCGAACAAATCCTTATCGCACGTGGCCGACCTGAAAAGTTGAAACGACACATTAATCCAGTTGATGGGAAACTTGATTAACTACATCAGTATAAACTTCATTCCTAAACAGAAATTCTATAAAGTATCACCAGAAAAAAAGAGTTTAATATCTATATTTTTTTAGTCGTTATTTATTTTTTAAAAAAGAACAATTTTAACATCTAAGTCAATTTATTTACTTATTTATTTATTAATGAATAACTTAAATCTTTAAAATATATACATATATATATATATATATTATATGATGAACCTTCTACGCCTTTATAATCCTCGAAACATAATAATGATCTCTTTATCTCTATATCCTTAATTGAAATTTCTACCAAAGGAACATAAAAATATTATAGGAAAGAATTTCTTTCCAAATATTTAAATTATATAAGTAAAATAACAATGATGATACTCAATTATTTGTAAAAAAAAAAAGAAATTTTACCATAAATTATTATTAATATGTAAATTATATTTTGCACCTATTTATCATTTCTTTAAAGAATAACTTTTTATAAAACAAAACAAATTTTCGAGTGTGATTTTTAGCAAAGATTAAAATTATTATATCTGTCTAGTCACATAAAATTGGAATTAAGTACTTACGACCAAACATTTTAAACCAAAAAAAAAAATTATTTAAGTATAAAATGAACATAGATTATATCATTGATAGGTTTTGTAAATAAAAATACTTGTAAAATTCCAAATGATAATTTGTCATCGATATTACTTCCTTATTTAATGCGCATAAATAACTGTGATAGGTTTTCCTAATTTATTCTATAATTTAATGATATTTGATTTTATGCTTTGTAAAATAAATTTTTTTTTCGGTTTTACATATTTTTTCCCTTACCTTGGTTTATACGATTTTTCTTGCATCCAACGAAACATTTAGCTTTTTGTTAATCAAAAACTTCCCCAAAATGAGGTTTCATTACAACTTTTTTGTCTGTTGCCGCACCTATAATTACACATTGCGAACCATGGATGAGACTGCGACATTTGTAAGGCATTGGAACCCGTAACAGCAAAAGCGGAAATAGAAAATTTTGTTTTTGTTTTGACCAAATCCTAATGAATACTGTAAAATATTAATGAATATCTTATAGCTCCAAATATATTTTAATAAAAAAAATTTGGAATACGGAAATTACAAATTTACAGCCTATCACTGATATAATAACAAAAAAGAAGTTTTAAAATATTTTAAAAGTCATGAATGATTTCATTATTTTTTTATTTGTTTATTTATTTATTAATTTTTATTTAATATACGTTTTTATAATTGATAAAATAAAGTATTAAAGTACACGAATAAAGTGAAATTAGTCTGAAAGCTTCCATTTAAAACAAAAATTAAATAAAATATTTGAAAGCAAAATGTTAACTTATCAATAAAACTGACAAAAAAAATTCATAAAACTAAAATTGCATCAAGAAAGTTTTAATAGAAATATTGTTTAAAAATTATTTGTAATAAAAACTTTTTAAAAGAAAATATTCCTACTTATCATTTCAAATTTCTTATGATATTAGAGACAAAAAAGAAGTGCCCACTTATTGAAAACAATACATCTTTCGGGAAAAGGAGTTTATCGATAAATATAGAAATAGATTTTTATTTTTCCTATTTATTATTAGAATCGCATAAAACACAGGAAACACAATTTAAATAAACGATTCTTTGATTTTAAACTGAATGCAAATTCTTAGATCTAAAAATCAAATCTCCCAAAATCATTACATTCTATATCAAATTGTTTGATTACTTATTGTAAGATTAAATCTCTTTTTTTTTGTTCATTGCAATTAAAATTCCAAAATGCATAAATTTGAAAATATGCTTTTTAAAATTAATTTTAGAATTCGTCTAACCATTGTTATTCCATTAATTTTGAAGTGATATTTTTTGAAATCAAATTTGTTTCATTCGTAAAATGCTTATGAATTCGGTTCTTCCAATATAAATTTTACCGCAAATTTTAGTTTCGCTTTTAAAAACATTAATTTCATGTAGTCATTAATAATGCTATTTTTATGACGAGTTTTTATTTACTTTAAAAATTCTTTCAAAAAACAGCACCTCAATCTACACCCATAACTCCATAAATGTTAAATAGGTAGCTAAAATTTTAATTTTCGTTCTTAAAAGTTGGTGTTATTTTTTTCAATTATTCATATTTCATACAACCAAATCCCGATTTTAATTCAAAAGCATTTTTTTATTTAATTAAATCCAAAAGGTTTATCAAAACTTTTATTATATTAACACTAGAACTGCCAAACCCATCAAATAAATGGTTTAAAATATTCTTAATGAATTGTTGATTATTTTTTAAAAACTCCTTAAGATTATTGATTGCATTAATTTAATTTAAAGATCTGGCTAAAGTTTACAAAAACACCTTTGGCAGTTCTATTGTTAATTTTTCATTTAATTTCCTCTTCAAATCTTTAACTGTGCTTTTGAGAAATTTGTCAGTTACCTTTCAAATCTTTTTTTTCCTGATACGTAAAAATTTCCATACCTGTTTATTAAATATTTTTAATTTACATAAAATGTAAGTTTCATGTATAATTTTAAAACCAAGTTAGTTAAATTTAATCCTAATGGAAGCTAAATTTTTAAGAAGTTCTATACGAAAAGCATTATAATAATAAACTTTCTTGAGATAAACAAGAGAATGATAAATTTATAAAGAGTATAATTAAAATAGGATCACTTCTTTTAAAAGCCAAAAAGCAAATAAAAATTATATAAAATAGAATTTAGTTTAGCGAGCGACTTAAGTAAAATTTTTAGTAACTTTTTAAAAACAGAATTCTTGCGGTAAATATGTTAATATATGGATTTTAATTGTATAAAGGAAAAAATTACTTTGTATAGAAAATAAAAAGTTTATTATAGAAAAGAAATCTTTCCAATCGCAAAATTTGTAATCATCTTTCATACAAAACTTCTATTCAGCAGTTCGCGCTCTTTACTGCTAAATATTCTCAAGTATTAAAATTAAAAGCATGCGATTGGAATGTTATAAAAAAATCAAAACGTAAAGTTGAAAAAAATTTAAAAGCGAATTGGGAAAAAATATTTGTAATATTTATATATAAGAGTATAAATGGAGAACTATAAATGCATTATGAATTTCATAATAATAACAAAAAATAAATGATAATATAAATATTTAATAAAGAAAATAAAAATGAAAAGAAATGAAAAATTATACGAACATATCTCTCTTGTCAAAATAAAGATAATAAAAATCATAAAAAAACAATTTGGAATATTGTTCAAAAATTTCATACTTCCACTAAGAGGTGGTTCATAAAATACGTCACACATTCAAGGGGGGAAGGGGGTCGGAATACAAACGTATTTTATAAGTTTTCTTTATTTTTGTTGAAAAAAAATTTCCGCTAAAAATTTATTTTCCTATCCTTTTTTTTAAAATCTTTTCAGAAGCAAGGTTTGGAATTTTCACAAAATAAATAGATTCTAGTGAGAACTTCAATTTAATTGACTCAAAAATATCAAACGGTTTGACTTAAGCCTATGTCAAGGCTGAAAATTTTTATCTTGAAAACGGCTCTAAGGATTTTAATGAAATCAGTGTCTTATTTAGAAATCCTTTGGTTTTTTTCCATGACAATAATCACCGGAGATTTTGGGATTTACTGGACCCGCTGATTCTGAATCTAATGTTGAGATTTTTATAAGAATAAAATATCGGAATGTCAGTTTTTTTTTCTTTTTTCTTTGCAGTTTTTGGTGGTCTTTAAGCTCAAGAATTGATTACAAAAATTTAAAAAAAAAATCAAAAATGAATTCACGAACTGTCCCTTGAAAATTAGTAAATGAGACATTAGAATGAAGGAAATAAAAACAAAATGTTTAAAAGCTTACATATTTTTTTTGTAAATAACTTATAGCGTGGGAAATACCGGTATTTACTTCCATAGCACAACATTAATTTAATAGTGATTCTAAAACATTTCTAATTTTCGTTTTCGCAAAAAAAGGTATGTATTTGCAATTATTCCGAAATGATTAACGAACTAAAATAATAATTTAAAAAAAAAACAAAATGAAATTTAATCAATTCAAAAAATTGGTGTTTTGAGGTTAAGAGCGACAAATGTTGCATCGCAAGAGATTTTTGACATTTCAGAACATAACGTCTGGCAAAATAACCCGTATTATGCTTTCATGCAAAGTATTTTCGAACTTTTCACGAAACACAAAAAGAAAAAAATCTGAAAAGTAAGAAAATTCTGAGATCCTGTGGGAACTTTGATCGGGGAGTTTTTCTATAAAAAGCTGGGTTTTTCTGGATTTTCGTCAATTTTAGCCGAGTTTTTGCAGCGGTTTTCGTGAATTGCTAATTGAATAACCCAGAGGTGATGGTTTTCCTCGGATAATGTTCAGTTGAGTGGCCTAGTTTCGGTTTGACAGCTTGGTGCGGTTCTGTTATGAAAAAATTGCGTTCATCGCAGAAATGAGCACGGGCGGAAGCGATACGGAAAACAGGGAAAATAATGCGATAAACCAGGAAGAGACTTTGGAGCCAAGAAATGGTAATACCAATTCGCTTGAGACGGGTGAAGGAAGTCCCTCGGCAGAGTCAAAGCAGCAGCTGGAGTGTGGGGAAAGTCCAAAGACCCCAATTATATGTGATAATGAAAACGAAACTAGTACAGTTGACAATATTGAAACAGGTAACATGCTAGTGCAATATTAAAGAAAGTAGCCACAATTACTTTGATTTCAGGAAGCCCTAAACTATCCGATTTGAACCATTTATCAGCGGATTTGGCCGCTGTTGATGATCAGTCGACCTCAGCCTCCGTGAGCCCCCAGAGCTCGTCCTGCTTGGACAGTGGCCACGACAACAGCGCCCCATGTTCGGGGGTGCGCCGCAAAAAAGCCTTTACCGCCCAATCGACGACGGACAACGAATCGACTGCGAATGGGGCCAAGAAGAAGGTCAAGGGGAATTTGGCCAGCGATCGAGCCAGTGGCAGTGATTACTTCAACATCTGGATGGCCAGAGAATGCTTCGAGAACATTCCCGCTGAAACGGTGTTTGAGGTGTCCGAGGAACAACCTTCGTCCTCGTCCTCCGTGCCGAAGAATTCAACAATGACCCACCGGCCGTTGGAGCGTTCGTGGCCACCAAAGAACATGAAGGGCAAACTGAATGGCGATGTCTTCAATTTCGATATAATAGATATTGATGAGCAATCCCTGCTGACTGATGACTGTGATACTTTGAGATTCGACGATGTTCGACGTGCATCTGGTGATTTATATGACTTACCTAGCAGGGGATTGTCACGTACCAATATTGATTTTCATATGATTGCCCCACTAGCTTCATCCGAAAGCGATTCCACCCTACCGGACAGCATTTCACTTGGTATTGGTGTGCCAAGCGGCACCGAAAGTCCCAGTGGAGTGAAATATAAGCCAGTACTTAAGAAGAAAATCGGACC
The DNA here is from genome assembly GCA_964034945.1 of Chrysopilus asiliformis. NCBI lineage: Eukaryota > Metazoa > Arthropoda > Insecta > Diptera > Rhagionidae > Chrysopilus > Chrysopilus asiliformis. Next base: position 14,588,273 of record OZ035963.1, on the reverse strand, counting down.
AGATAGTTATATAAATACAATACTTTCCAAGAAAGTTCCAGCCTATGAAGGAAACTATGAGTTTCCGCAGTCCAGCACTAGTTTAGAGAATCGCGTCGAGTCACCGAAGGAGCACTTCGGCGAGTTGACTCGACAGCATAGACCACTAATCCGACAGCTTTCGAATGGAAAAGGTAAGCAATCGCAATCGCCCCAAGGTCTAAATGAAATCGCTACTCTAAAGCCCGACAGTTTGGAAAATCGACACTTTCCGCTGTACCGGAAGCCATCGAATCGCCAGCGAAGTCCACCGTCGGGTTCGTCGACAAGAAGCGCATCGCCATTAGAGTTATCTTCCCCTGAGCCAATAACTTCGCCCGTTCTGGCGTCACAAACGAAGTTGACTGGCCGTCCACAGCCCCGAATTTTAACTCGGATCGGTGGGAATGGAAATTTTTCACCGCAAAGCAATTTGGTTTGTCCTCCAACACCAACTCATCACGCCAGAAGACCCCGTCCTTTACTCGACGAGAGCGCCCGAACAGATCTGCGACCACACGAAAATTTGCTGCCGGATCAACCCGGAACCTCTCCAGACATACGCACTGCCGACATACTGAATTTATCCAATCGTTCAAATAACCACATTCGAGGCGCCCACAACAGCATAGAAAGCGACGTTTCACACATTTGTAGCACAAGATTGCCATCGATACCGGAACGGGCTAGGGGAACCCTCCCAGATTCAGAAGATCCCCTGCCACCAGCTTGGGAAGCTAGGATGGATAGTCACGGGAGAATCTTTTACATCGACCACAACACACGCACAACAAGCTGGCAGCGTCCGGGAATAAGTGGTGGACCATTGGGCGGCCGCGACCAACACAGACAGCAGCTTGATCGCCGCTACCAATCGATTCGCAGAACTATCACCAATGAATCCCGAATTGAATCGAATCGAAGCTTAGTAAGTGATAGCGACCGGCAGTTGCTAAACTCTCATCCTGCTGTCCTGATGCTCTGCCGGCCAGATTTTTACTCGATGCTTCACACAAACGAGGAAGCACTATCGATTTACAATAGAAACGCAGCCCTCAAGCATATGGTGATCCGGATTCGGAGGGATCCCAATAGCTTTCAACGCTATCAATACAATAAAGACTTAGTAGCGCTAGTTAATTCATTTGCCATAATAAATAAAGACTTGCCATCGGGATGGGAAACGAAATTGGATCAGGCTGGCAAACAATTCTTTATCGATCACTCCAATCGGAAGACTTCCTTCATGGATCCACGTTTGCCAGTCGATTGTCCACGTATTAGACAACGACAGCAGCCTGATTTAGTGGATGTTGCACCCACTCCTCCGCCCCGGCCGCCATCTTCACTGCCGCGGACATCCTTAGAAACTCCAGACATTCCTATAGCTTATAATGATAAGGTAAGAGGGTATCGATTGTGATTCTAATTTTGGGCTTTTTTTTAAATCTGTGGTTGTTTTCCCTTCCAGGTGATTGCATTCCTTAGACAGCCAAATATTTTGGAAATCTTAAAAGAACGCCATGGACAGGCGACCGTTTCACGATCGCTACGTGATAAAATTAATATCCTTCGTGTGGAAGGTGCCTCAGCGTTGGAACGCTTAGGTCATGATCTTCAATTGACAATTCTATTAAGGTATGTAATTTTAACTGTGATCTCCTAGACTTTTTTAGAGTCGCATTTGAATATCAAATATTACTAAAATTGCAAGAAATTTGCAAAGTTTTCAATTAAATTGTCTAATTTTTGTACCTAATAAAAAAGAATTTTACCGGGATAGATGCTCCGAAACGTGAATCTGCTAAAATAAACTATCTAGAGCGGATACAAATTACTGAATATAAAACCCACGCCACCCCTGGTGTATTTACAAAATTACAAATAAGAACAATGCCCAGGAGTTTTTTAAAAAGTTAAATTGTAGCAATAAATGAGTGTTTTGTGGTGCCAGAAAATATATGTGTGTCAGAATATGTTTTGTGGTGCCAGAAAATTTTTATATGACAACTAATTTTAAGAGTAATTTCAATTTTTTTTCATTTGTTTACATTAAATAAATAATAGCTATGTTAATCTAATAGTTTGAATATTTTGTGAAGTGAGATTTAAAAAAATGGAAAAGGCATCTATCCGTGCCAAGAAGGATAGTTGCTTCTATGGGTACGGATAGAAGATAAACGCCCAATTTGGTCTTAATTTTAATATAGATGGATGTTATATAGAAATTAGAATACAAGAATCAATTTTACGTTAGAATATAACGTCTTATTGGTGTCTTATCGCGAAAGGTGCAACGAACGAAATAGAGTCTAAGACAATGGAGCTAGAAAGTAAAATCTGCTTCAGTTAATTAAAATATTTTTTATTGAGTAAATAACGAAAATTTTTGAGCGTCCAACAAAGTGTACAAATTTTACAAAAGTCTCTTGATAACGATACAAAATCATCAGAGACTACCACTGACAAAAGCTGACAAAAGTTCCCTCATAATGAGGAAAAATTTGTTTTGCAAATTACAAACACTATATCAGTACGAAATCCATTTCAGGCAAAATTATGAGGATGTCCGTGAAATTGTCTGTTCGTTTGTCCGTTTTACGTATCTTAAATAATTCGAAACGCGTTGATAACTTTTACAAAAATCGTAGTTTTTCTATCAATTTTTGGAAGAATAACGGTAGCTATAACGGGTACCTTCCACCCATTTTTTTTATTGAAGAAATACCGTTTTTTGAAAATTTCTCGAAACCTATGCGCTTTTGGGAAAATTTTTAAAGAATATAAAATTTTCTACATTTTTTGCTTCAATGGTTTTTTGTATCTCTAACGTTTCTCAACACATTTGAAAAAGAAATCTTTTTTTTTTTGAAAATCTCTCGAAAACTATGCTTTGTATGAAAAAAATGAATATAACCAAATGGACAGACCGACAGACAGATGCGCGGACATCCTCATAATTTTGCCTGAAACGGATTTCGTATTGATCAGAAAGTAATTTAAATGCTAAATTCAAATACTATTCAAAAATTCGATTCAGTTTTTAGTTTTATGAAAATAAACTCGGAGAAACTTCAATAGTGAAAAGAGACGTGGAGGTAGTTGTCTGCTCCCGTTCTTGAATAGGCCTCCGTAATGAATACAATACTTTCCCTCTATAGAAGACGAAAGTAAAAAACATAACAAAAGCTATAATTGCCAATCTGGCAATTATTGAAAACCCGTATGGTGATTTAAGTGAATGGCGAACAGTTTTATCAAAATTCCACTATGAAGTCAAACTTTCCAATAAGATTTTTTAAAATTTGTTCCAATCGGATTTTGATGTATGGGAGTTTTATGTAGAATAATATCCTGAATAACTTTTGTTCTTGGACTTTTTTGATAAGATGCACCGTTTTTGAGATATTCGCAAAAATCGTTTTCGTTCGTATGGGGGGTACCCCTCCTAATGGTCCATTTTTGCCCATTAACGAACTTAGCCTCGCATTTTACGAAAAACGAATCTGCGCAAAATTTCAAGTCTCTAGCTCAATCCGTGCGCCTGCAATCCGCGCCACAGACAGACAGACGGACAGACGGACGGACATGCAAAATTCAATTTTTTTTATCATTCTAAACACACTGGTGTAATTCATTTTTGTGTGTGATGACGGGATCTTGGCGTTACAAACGGTAAGGCAAAGTTAATATACCCTTTGGTTTCACCATACGGGTATAAAAAGATCGACTGTGTTGTGATATAAGATGTAAACACTGCAAAATGTATTTTTACGTGTACCAAAGCGAAAGACAGATAAAATCTTACAATTTTTGATCCCAATTAATTTTGAGTGGTCTTTAAGTTGCAACATAAAAATAATTCCCACAAGGCTAATCATAAGGACCACATTTGAAGTGCAATTAATAAAATCTCAAAGGTGTTCTATATTCTGTACAATTTACCTTTTTCTAATTCGCTTTCGAACATCTGGTTTGATTTAATGTACAAAATATGATAATTACGTCGATACCGATGTCAACAACTCCTCAAAATCATTCTTGAATGAAATTTTCACATTCTTTGCTATCCTTTTCGCTTGGTATTTCTGGTATTTTTGCATTATTTGGACGCAAACAAAAACTCAACATTTCTAACCATTTCCTGCGGGACATTCTTCTGATTTGTCTCTGAATGTTCGGGAATACTAATCGATCGTTAGTGAAGAGTCGAGGCTTTGAATGCAAGAATAACTATAGGTGTATCACCTTGATATTGTGGTTCGATCTGAAAATCGTTTGAATTCAACCAACAAACAGTTATAGGTGCCAGTGCCAATGGCAAGGTTAAGCGATCGACTTTTAAGTTTTCACAATTTATTTATTTTTGCGGAAAAACTCGGTCGAACGATCAACGATTTATGCATTTTAAGAAGCTTCGAGCCGCACAAATACCAAACGGTTAACCGCAGTGCAGCCATTCGGGAAATGAAAATGAAAATGAGAAATTATGCAATATTGCTGATTGTTTAATGTTCCTATAATGTAATTGGCCGTAACAGCCTTCGATTATTATGTATGTCGGTTTGTTAAATTTTCATGTTTGTATATAAGAACTTTTTTTATCCTTAACGAAAATTACGAATTTACCTAAATTAAATGGAAAATGTTTACTACTTAAAAAACCAGTAGCCAGAGTGCTAAATGAAGACAAGTATAAAAGTATAGTATATTTTTGTGTGTTCCACTTGAATTGATATGAATACCATAAATAAATACATTTGGGGCCATAGATTTTAATTGATTTGCTGTTGCTTCTATAGTGTGAACAACATTTCTGATACCTACGAAAACTTTATGATTTTGATAATCTGACCGTGAAAATATTGAGGCATTAATTGGACAAGCAAGTAACCATTAAATCAGATTAATCACATGGAAAAAATATGACCTTGTATTTCGATGAATCGAAAAGAAAGCAAAAATTTAAATATTTTGTGAATCATGAATATAATTTGTATTATATTTACGTATCACAAAAATATTGAGCCGCTAGTGTTCAATTAATAAATATGACTGCGGCAGAGTAATTACAATGACTAAAATTTGATAAACGGAACGATTTAGTAGTCTATAATGTGTATCTAACATGCGAGAACGTCATTTACTGTTGAAAATTAGTCATACTGGCTATTGGAGTGTTACGATGAGTTCATGAGACTCATATGCAGAGTAACTACTCCGGTTTAACGCACTTTGCGCAAGCAACATTTATTTATTATGCGAGGTGATCAACGGGTTTTATTTGGATGAGGCGAAATATGAATAAAAAACGTTAATAAATATAGTCGCAATTAGTAAACGTGAGGACACAGGAGGGGGAGGGCGGGTAGATTAAAAACATGCAACGAATCACCATAACCAATTCCCAGCGTCTGAATGTTTGGGAATCTTCTAACCGTTTTCGAGAAATTCAGGAGAAAATTTTATACCCGTATTAGAATTTTTGCAAATTTTTTTATGGACTGTCCATAAAATACGTTACACTAATATTTGTCTTCTCGAACCCTTTCGCTCTCTTCTCCTGACCTGTAGATTTTTCCTGACAAACATTTCCTGAGTCGCCCGCCGTACAAACATATTTTAGTTTGTCAGCCTTTGTACAAGATTTCCCAAAATCCATTTGGGTTGCGGCCATAAAACTTTACAGAAATATTTGGTCCTGAAATAGAGCGATTCTATCAAAAATCGGTGATAGTAATCATAATTACGGCTTTTAGAAAATCTAAAATTCGGGATTTATTCTGAAACCACCTATTTCTCAATAGTATAATTTACAGGGCCGTGCGAATGTAAAGCGGTGCTTGAGACTAAACCTAAGCCCCTCCAATTTCCAAAAAAAATGATAAAAATTAAACTTTTTGTGACTGGTGCGGGAAGAGGTAGGTGAAAAAATGGACATTTTTAATACTTCGAAATAAATCGAAAAGTCCTAAACAAGTAAAAGCAGTGCGTGCGAAAAAAAACTATCATACGTCCCAACTCTTTTACAAAAGAAATGAATTTTTCTTGCACTTTTTTTCGTGTCTCTTTTCTTTAGAAATGAGCGGAAGCTGCGCCGCAGGCAAAATTTTTAAAGTGAAATATACGTAATAATCAAAAATTATATAATAACTCGTCGCAAGCGAGTGTTTTTTAAAATAAAGACACGTTGGGGGTAATACCTTATGAAGAAATTGCGCCGCGGGCGAAATACTTCTGTTTCAAGACCAAATCGAATAATCCGTCACAAAAATTTAGATGCCGGGACATCATGCTTATATCCGGGACTCTCCCAGACGTATGGTCACTCTATCTATTTATAACTCTAATTTCCGTCTGTACTCGTCAGATTCAACTTATCGGAGTTTTATTTAATTTTAACAATGTTCACCTGAGGAGCATTTCTGTGTTAATATCTTCACATTTTCAATTCCATTTATTCAACGTGGAAAAGTATCAATAAAAATTGAGGTATTCTTCGCTCAGAACTGTATAGCTTTTCATAGTTCTACATTCTGTACCCCAGAGGTAAACTGTCGTAACTGCCAAAACCGCGATTTTGGGGTTATTGTTGTAACTACATTGTGGGGACGTATATATTATATCAACTAATATTTTGTTTAAACAATGTCCTAAAACAAAATAAACTACAAAAGTTTCAATAATTACCGAAAATCATACACAATAAAAAATTTGCAATTCCGAACTAAAAATGGCTCTCCTGTAAAATTTGCAAAATGTCAGTTACGACAGTTTACCTCCGGGGTACAGCATTCTGTTTAAGATGATTCGCCTGCCGCGTATACTAATTCATTATTTTTGCCTGGATAAAATTTGACATCACGATTTTCGTTCAATTACCTGTTTTGAAACAACTATAAGAACATCAAAGTAGCATTGCAGGCAAAATTTCTCACAATCAAAAATGTTTTAAAAAAAATGCGCCGCAGGGATTTTTTTTTTTGTTGCGATAGAATTCGCTGTGGGCAATTTTTTTTATTTTCAATTTTACAATTTGAATTTTCCGTCGTGCTAAAAATTATCAGAACAAATACAGTAAGTATTTTAATATATCTGTCAACTTGTTCCTTACTTCGACCTGCAAAAGACAATAAAGTTGTTTTTTGTGGGGAGCGCAGTATTTAAAGTCTGTACAAGATCCAGGAAGGCCCAGAACTGTTACCCTAAATTCGGGGTCCCAACAATCAGCAGAGATTTGATAGTCCGCACAGGCCTAAACGCATCGCTCAATGCTATTTTTTAAATATTGCAACTGTTATATTACCATAAAAGCTGTTTGTTTATTTTAATGTTCACATGATTCATAAACTAAATTGATCTCCTGTATTTCTTTACGAGCTTAATGAATATTCGTCATTTTATCCAACAACTCGGTGACCTAACTACCTAACTACTCATAAGCTCATGTAAAAAAATTGCAGGCGATCTATTAGAGAGACTTTATTATGCATACTGTATAATTAAAAAAAAAACAGGAAAACCATCCACCCCAAAATCAGCACAAAAATTCTGGATCATCAGCAATTCGTATCAAAAGACGTTACAAAATTTCAGATACGAAAATTAGTTCACCACATTTTGATGATACCATGAGACCAAAAGCAGTTGATTAAACTCATCCAGCACGGAGATTTCAATATGATCGTATCTCTAATAGTCACTGAATTGCAAAAAAAAAACATAAAATGTTATTTTCTTTGTATAACCATCGCAAACAATTTCCAAGTAGAATTTTTGACATAATCCCAATCGTAACAATTAAAACGTTACAGTCATTTGTGAAATAGTAATTTTTAAAATTGTGCGGGTGATTTAATTGAATAATTTCGCATCGTGGTACGGTCAGACCCCTTCTATATTCTCAACGCTTTTTAAAATCGATCTTTATTTGTCTTCTGACTCATGCAAAAATTGTATATAACCGTCGAATTTTGCCTGTTTTTATTATGATCGGTGACCCTCTTATAGCTTAAACCGAAACCCTTGTGTCGCCGAATGTCTTCTGCTAATTAGCACCACTTTCTACTCGCATATCCTTGCCATTTATTTGCATTACTTTTGGGTTGATTTGCTTCCGCTTCATTGTAAGAATTCTTGTTTCAGTTATTTGCAGTTACATATTTTCAAAACTTACTTTCGAAAATGACGAGAGAAAAAACACTTTAGCAGCTGCAAAAGAAAATAAAAATACAAACTCAAATTTCGTCTTGATCGGAAGTCAGTTTGAACATCGTAACAAAAACAAATATAGGAACCAAAACAAATGATTCAAAGTAGCGATTATCATTTTGTTATCGCAAAAGTTGCGTTTTGATGATTTTTGTTTCCATTTTAAACGGTCAATAGTCACACTTCTTTGGTGGACAGGGTTTTTGTAGATTTTTGCCGATAGCTGCTGTTAAGACGAAACCTTCTTCGCATTTAGTTCTTTTCTTATCCCTCGATCGGTGCGATTGTTGCGCGCATTGCAGGCAACTAATTTCGAAGGTCCCTCTATTGTCGAAATTGATTTAGTTTAGGTGGTACTATGAAACATAACGCTTTGTCTCTGTCGAATGGTGTAGCCCAACGATGGTTCATATTGCAGGCACAAATAGTTCTGCAGAATGGATTCGTTAATTGATTGAATAGAACGAACGTGTCGTGACTTATAATTCTGTTTGCTAGCTTTTACACCGGAAAAATATATTCTCAGTTGTAAAATGATCGTTGATCAATGAGTAATTAAATAATTAGTGATTTTTCGATGATTTTTCCAATAATTAACTCATAATGCGTTATTAATTATTGTGCATTTTAGTTCGTCGTATCATTTTTTTTAAATGTCCTCGTTCGATTTAAGTGATTTTTAACAAAAAAACATGCGATTTTTAAAAAAATTTCTAGTGACTATTTTCCGTTGATGAAAAATTTATGTGTTCAAAAATTGGTTTTTTCCGACTTTGAATAATTCAAAATTTGAAAATGGGTTTCCTCTCAAAAGCCGCCTATATTATTTTCGCAATGTACGGTTCGGTTTCCATTAGTTATGAAATGATTTTACGCTGTGATATTTTATTAGTTATGAAAATATTTTATCATATTTTAGCCTCTTCGAACAGGAGATAATGAGTTACGTCCCCGTTGACGATCGAAGTCCGCAAGGCTCACCGACACCAAACTCAAGGATACCACAGAGAGCACCTCCACCATTCCGACGCGACTTTGAAGCGAAACTTCGAGCTTTCTATCGGAAATTGGAGTCCAAAGGATATGGTCAAGGCCCACATAAATTGAAGTATTGTTTGAATTTAATTTTACAATCAATATCGAAACATGGATTTTTTTTTAATTTAGATTGCATATAAGGCGATCGCATTTGCTTGAAGATGCCTTCCGTCGAATTATGTCGGCTAATAAAAAGGATTTACAGCGGGGGCGTTTAGCTGTTCTTTGGGATACCGAAGAGGGTTTGGATTATGGCGGGCCGTCACGGTAAGTTTAATTGTTTTTATTTTATTGTTTTTTTTTATTAAAATTTGCAAATTCGAGAAAAAAGTTAATCGAATACGATTTTTTTGCACAATGAAAAAAAGTGTTTATACATAAAATACATAAAATATACATAAAATACATCACACTGATTTTATGCTATACATAAAATACATCGCATTGATTTTATGCTTTTCTTTCCCTCCCCCCTTGTCGCTTTTTTTCAATGATTTTTTGTATGGATTTTAGAACCGCCATCACAGTCTCCAAGACATCCCCGCCAAAAAGAGTGACGTATTTTATGGACAATCCTTTAGTTTTGTTTGCTGTGGCAAAAAAAACTAACTGGATTTCACGAGTTTTTGCTTTATAGAAGCTTTATTTGTGTGTGTGTGTATTTTGCAGAGATTTTTCTATTTCAGAAAAGTTTCACAATCAACGATAGATTAATACATGGTTTATAAACTGTTTTCTGTTTATTGTTATTCAAAATTTAAACAAGCTTCTGAACCCAATAATATTGATATGATACAGAATGTAATTTGCAAAGAATTTCTGATAGATGATTCCACGTCTGTTAACATTCCATTTGTCGATCTCCAAGTGACTCCTTTTGCGTGTTTTTCAGTTGGAAGTTGATAGTGTTTTGTTTTTGATAAAACAAAAGTGGGGTAGAGGGGCGCTAACTTGTGAGAATTTAAAAAATGAATCAATCGTAGTTTCTGTAAATTTTAAATTAATATTTAAATTTTAAATTAATAAATATTTTTTTTTAAAAGCAGATAAAAATCTTATGTAAATATTTGCTTTATTATATTTACACGGCAAAAAATTCTGCAATCTTTTTCAATCCAAAAATTAAATTGACGAAATCTTAATACAAATTTAGATTAAAATTTAATACATGCGAATTATTGATCACATTTTTATCATTTTTTATTATATATTGAAGATAAATTCTTTTAATATTGATGTCTTCAATTTAATCAAAATTGTAGATTTGAAAATGAAAAATCTTTATTTATTCTCCCAAGTCTTTATCATCGCCATCAAAGTAATCCCCATTCGATACAAAGCATCTGTCCAACGCTTTTCCAATTCTCAAAACAGCCCAAAAAGTCACTTTCCAGAATGCCCTTCAAAGTTTGCAGCGATTCACGTTGTATCTCTTCTATGGTCTCGAAACGGTGTCCCTGGAGCGGTCTCTTGAATTTAGGGAATAGCCAGAAGTCACAAGTTGCTAAATAAGGCGAATACGGTGGCTGCGGGACGTAATGGGTCGAATTTTTCGAGTATTTGGTTCCAAAACAATAAATTTTTTATGACAAGTTTGAGGCACAAAACATCAGAGATTTGGCACGTTTGAGGCAAAAAATTTATTTTAACACATTGACTGCCATGTGAAAAATGGTACTCAGCTTCATGAGGGGCCAAGGATATCATTTTCGATAGCCAGGACAGGAATCATGTATCTCGACGCGTCTCTGTCTTTCGACTTCGACGCAGCTTTTGACTCTTAACTTCGCCGTATCAGCAGCTTCAAATTTCCTGGAGTGACAGTCAGAATCACGTTTCAATTCATAGTGACGATTCCGCGAAATTTCAAGCTGTAGATATGACGGAAGTCAAGAGTTAAAAGCTGCGTCGAAGTCAAAAGACAGAGACGCGTCGGAATACATGATTGGTGCCCTGGTCTTCATTCTACATACATACATTCTACAAGCCTACATGTATTGGCATTTTCTTTAAGTATTTGCAAAATTGGTTCGGCAGTCAACGTGTTAAAGTGGCACTGACCGATCCTTTTGAAATGCCAACCATATCAACAAGGTCTCTAAGTGTTAGTGGAAGGTTTTTGAGCACAAATTCTTTAATTTGATTGACGTTCTTATTAATTGACGTTGATAGTCGTCCGGGTCGCTCTTCGTCTTCTTCGCGTTCTCTACCTTCTTTGAGCTATTTATATCAATCAAAAACTCTTGTTCTCGACACACACTGGTAACCGAAGGCCTTTTCTAACATTTTATACGTGTCTGTTGCCGAAATATCATTCCGCAAACAAAGTTTAATGCAAGTTCTTTACTCACCAAAATCAGACATTATGAAAATCGTTGAATGTCCTTTTTTTATACAGAAAAACAAGCGTATTTCAATAACTAATTAAACTAATATCATAAAATTTCGCGTATATGTTAAAAATAGTACTACCAACCTAATAAAAATATATTTACATGATTTCATAATCCCCGCAAAGTTAAAATGAACTAGTCCTGATATTTTTTGGGCACATGAACTGAAAAACATTTTTAAAATTCTGATAAATATTTGTAATATTTGACATATTTTTCTGTTTCACAGGGAATTCTTCTTTTTGCTATCACGAGAACTATTTAACCCGTATTATGGATTATTCGAGTATTCAGCAAACGACACATACACAGTTCAAGTGTCGCCACTTTCAGCATTCGTCGATAACTGCCACGATTGGTTTCGATTCAGCGGCAGAGTTTTGGGACTAGCGCTCGTACATCAGTATCTGCTCGACGCCTTCTTTACACGTCCATTTTACAAGGCTTTACTACGCCTTCCGGTTGCTTTAAGCGATTTAGGTAACAATTTTCAAATTAACTGAAAAATGATTTTTTTACGAATTTACGAAATTTGCTTTCAGAATCACTTGATAGCGAATTCCATCAGTCATTGCAATGGATCCGTGATAATGATATTGGCTCTGGTGCGGCTTTGGGATTAACATTCTGCGTAACAGAAGAACTGCTAGGACGTGTCGTGGAACGTGAATTGAAGCCGGGCGGTAAAAATATTACTGTGAACGAGAAAACCAAAAAGGAGTACCTCGAAAGAATGGTGAAATGGCGGTTAGAGCGTGGCGTACAAGAGCAAACGGAATCATTGGTACGTGGCTTCTATGAAGTTGTCGATTCACGACTAGTGTCCGTGTTCGATGCTAGAGAGCTGGAACTGGTTATTGCTGGAACTGCGGAAATTGACATAAACGATTGGCGTTTGAATACGGAATATCGCAGCGGTTATCATGATAACCATCAAGTGATTATTTGGTTCTGGCAGGTTATTGAGAAATTCACCAATGAACAGCGTTTGCGATTGCTGCAATTCGTTACTGGCACGTCGAGTATTCCGTATGAGGGATTTTCAGCTTTAAGAGGATCAACAGGACCGAGACGCTTTTGTATTGAGAAATGGGGTAAACCGAATGCATTGCCCCGGGCCCATACATGTTTCAATCGTTTGGATTTACCACCTTATCCGACGCCGGAAATTTTATATGAAAAATTGTCGTTAGCCGTTGAGGAAACGAATACGTTTGGAATTGAATAAACAAAGAAAATATAGAGATATTATAAGTAGGTAAATTAATTTTGTTGTAGCAGTGAAAAATTGAGAAAATATGCACTAGGTGTAGAGAAGTAGAGAAGATAACTAGACTATCTAAACTAGTGGCAGTACAAGAGTAACAAATTGTCTTAGCGTCATACATGTATCGGGAAGCGTGGTGGCGGTACTAAATTACATAATAGAAAATACCAATTTTGAATTTGAAACACAAATTTAGAACATGCTCTCTCTGGAGCCGAAGAATGCGTATTTTATTCACAACAATTTTGTTAGACGAAGTTTGTCAAAATTGATATCTTCACAAATTTTCATGTTGATTAACAGATTTGAAAATACTCCAACCGGGACAATTTTACCCTGTTGATAAAAATTTGTAAAAAAAAGAAATCCAACTGGAATCTTTTTATGACTAAAAAAAGAATTTTTCACAATTTTTTCTTTCACGATAACAACTCTTGTCAAATATTGCCAATTTTCACCAAAAATATCCAAAAATTAGTCGGTCTGTAATTATCTAACCCTAGCTTCACACTCTCCCGGAATAAGGGCGAATCACAGTGTCGACTGCTAGGTTGAACGCTGCTTTATAAATTGAATCCATTTACTTATTTTAAAATTCCGGTTTACGATATAAAATAAGCAAAATATAAAATTGTGTAAAATATCGTAAGCCGAAATTTTATAATAGTTTGATGGAAAAAACGTAATTCAATTCCATTTTGTTTACAAAAAAGCACCCAACATGCCAGCCGAGACTATGATTCGCTTATATTCGGGCATAGTGTGAAGTTAGTATAAATTGAAATGAAATTTAATTTGCCGAAGTCGCGATAGTCAAAAAGTTTTTGTTAAAATTAAAAAAAAAAGACTAATAAAAATGTACTCGTTTTCTATTTACAAAGTCTGGTATATTCTCCTTTTGATTATAATTAGCAAAAACCAGTATTTTTTTCGTCCGACAATATTAATAGTTAGTTTAGGTTTTCATCAAACTAATATTATCACGGGAAATTTAAAAATACCAAGTGCAAGCGGTAATAAAATTCAGCGGCCAGTTATTTAAAAAAAATATATTCACCTACATACAAATTAACTCGAAATGCAGGTAATTAAGAGAAATTTTTCCAAACAAGTTTTTCATTTGAAAGACTTGAAAACAGGACGCATCCTTGGGATAAAATAATCCAATAGATGTTTTCGCGATAAAAAAAAACACAAATTATTAGAATTTACATAAAATATTTAAAAAATTAATAATTAAGAGAATTATGATCAAAGCATTGAATGAAACAATAAATTATTACTTCGAATATTAGAAATTTAATGAGAATTTTTAAAGTAAATATTCTGACACAAAAAAAAAGTAATATTATTAAATGGAATTATTTTATTTATTTAAACATGACTTTTATAATACGTTTATGTCAGATATATACTAATTGCCTTAGAGATATTTCGCAAAAAAGCATAATATTATTAAATGAAATTAAAAGAAAAACAGATTTATATTATCGAGTTACATATTATGTCTCATAAAAATCCTAGTCAAAAATTTACTTTTAAGATGAATTTATTTAAATTAAAAATTCATAGATAAACATAAAGAAATTTCTATATTAAGAAATTATATTACAAAATAATTATATTCCAATAGTGAACTCTAAAAGGGCTCATTTGATATTTTAATTGTGGCGAATGCTCAGTCTTAGATCGTTTGTAGAAATTTTTATTTAACCAAACACATTCTTATTTATATTGTGATTTATTATTATAAAAATAAACTTAAATATTCCCTTCGTACTGAAAATAATAACAAACAAAAGGAAAAAAAACTAATTTACAAACGATCTAAAAATACTTTATCAAGTTTAAAAATTGAGGGTAGCTTGTGTTTTACATTGATTGTATTTACTTATGTACGAGTATATATTCATTTATAGAATTTACAAATAAAAACAAAGTTTTCTTTTCAATTCGAATAGATGCTAAGTTGAAATTCCCAGATTTTTAAAAATTTTGTAAAAAAACTACAGGTGTATTTTATTTTGAAAGTTATTTAAATATAATTCTGTAAAATTTGAATGTTGTTTCATTTTTCAAATGACGATGACTACACCAAAGTATAGTCAATCCAAGTAATTTCACTTCCATTTGACATCATGAGAACGAACGGGAAGAGACATTTTTCTCACGATTATGAACGAGACACAATACAGCCAGTCGAATGGCCCTTGTCATGCTTGTCACTCCAGTATGCATCGCAACATTTCTCTTTATCGCAACCGTTGAAATCACTTCCATCCGCACTAGTGCAACGTAATTTTGACAAATAAGTTTTATATTAATTGAAACTACTTGAATTGCCTTTTACTTTAACTACATTGTCGATATTATTGCGAATCGACCACCTGACTTTGGAAGGAATTTTTATTTATTTTGGTTGTCACAACAAAATCTTTGTATGATTTGAATTTCTAAAGCCTGAACCACAATTACGCGTTCGTGCGTGCGGCACCCACGCGGTGAAGGTAAAAACTACGCATTTATATGAGTAAATGTATAATTGCGCGTTGCTCAGACGCGTTGCCGCGTCCCTGCCGCGTAGAGTAGGCTCTGTCTCTACTTTTAGACGCGGTGACAACTACTAGATGCCAAAACACCATCATGCCGCACACACGGACGTATGTTTCTGGTTCTACCTTTAGTCTTCCAAAATTTAGTAATAATTTTACTCCACCAAAAAGCAATGTTACTTGGACGTTTTGAGGACTGTTTCAAATTTAGACCACGAAGTATTTCAGAAAATTGTTGAACCAAAAAACTGGTTACAAATTGGTTACTTTGTGACCGGTAGCAAAAAAACCTTTGAAAATTAGTTGCAATGTAACAGGTCACAAAAAACAGTTAGTTTAGTTGGAAAGTAGTTCTTTTTTATTATTTATATTTTGCCTGTTTATAATTCAGTACCAGGAGATCCTACTTTTGCTGATTTTTTGGGGAAAAACTAAATTCACATTATCTTCACAGACCTTTTCCAGAGTTTTTAAATTCCCGACCCAGAGAAAAAGGAAATTCGCGCCATTCTTACGGGACCTTTCGTTTTAATTTCTTTTTTTAAAAAAAAGCTCTGCTGACATTTCTTGATGATTTAAAAATCACTGCTGTAGAATTGTAGAAAAAGTTTGATCTTTCGATTGGTGATTTTAATCAGAATGACGATGGCGATCTACTTCGAGACGCTGATTTTGTCCGTCGTCGGTTTCGGCTGTTCGGCGTGTAGCGTGACTTCAGATTGAGAAGTATTAAGATGGCGTATGATTTCGGATATTCTTTCTTTACTTCTGGTCTTAGCAGCGCGGCTAGGTTGAGTTGAAGAACCACCCAATTCGAAGATACCAGGCGAGGGGTATCGAGGGGAGGGAAAAGTAATTTTTGTAGTGGAAAGATCGAAAGCCCTTAGCCCCCTTAGTAATACTGTAAAGTTTCATTAAGATCGGACCACCCAATTCGAAGGTACCAGGCGAGGGGTATCTAGGGGAGGGAAAAGTCAGGTTTGTAGTGGAAAAATCAAAAGCCCTTAGCCCCCTTAGTAATACTGTAAAGTTTCATTAAGACCGGACCACCCAATTCGAAGATACCAGGCGAGGGGTATCGAGGGGGAATTTTCTCAGAGGTGAGACATATCTAGATCGATTCCTTGTCCCCGAAAATCCCTAACCCCCAAGTTTCGTGAAAATCGTTAGGCGGGTTTTCGAGATCGTTTGTGCAGACAGACAGACAGACATTCCTCGTATTATATTATAGGAGTACCAGGAAAACCGAGCCATGCTCGGCCACCTCAAAGTCGTCCTTTTGCTGAAATTTTGGAGAGGTGAGACCTATCGATCTAGATAGGTCTCACCTCTATTAGAAAAAAAACACGCAATATATTAGAAAAACACAGTCTAATCCACCTAACGGTGAGACGATACCTTTCTTACATAATTAAACTTCATATGACGAATATAATTGGGTATAATGTTGATTTTTTTTATATAAAAACATCAGGTTGGTAGTGGAAAAATCGAAAGCCCTCAGCCCCCTCAGTAATACTGTAAAGTTTCATTAAAATCGAACCACCCAATTCGAAGATACCAGGCGAGGGGTATCGAGGGGAGGGAAAAGTCAGGTTTGTAGTGGATAAATCGAAAGCCCTCAGCCCCCTTAGTAATACTGTAAAGTTTCATTAAAATCGGACCACCCAATTCGAAGATAACAGGCGAGGGGTATCGAAGGGGAATTTTCTCAGGGGTGAGACCTATCTAGATCGATTTCTTGTCCCCGAAAATCCCTAACCACCAAGTTTCGTGAAAATCGTTAGGCGGGTTTTCGAGATCCTTTGTGCAGACAGACAGACAGACAGACAGACAGACAAACATTCCTCGTATTATATTATAGGATTTACAAACAGAACGGATAGAAAAGTCCTCGGAAATATTTTTCCTACACAGAACAAGCCTCTAAAAATTCGAGAAAATTATTTTCCGGACAGAAAATGTCTCGGAAGTATTTTTCCTACACAGAACAAGCCTCTAAAAATTCGAGAAAAATTATTAATTGATTTTATACTTCCTTCCATTCATCAACGTCTTGTCCATTTTCCATGCATGATCACAAAGTTTTCTCTTTTCCTATATATACACGCCTTACCTATATTAATTCCGTTTCTGATTTATTTAAATAAAATACTTGTTTTTGGAACAATAGAGATTTTTATTTTTTTTACTGACAAAGAACATCGCAAAAAAATAATCCTAAATGTTACATTATTTTTACCTATTTAAGAATAAATATAAATCTTACTGATCGAAATAAGAAAAGAATCGTAGATAAAGTTATTTTATTAAATTAATAAAGTTATTATATTACTACAATTATGTTTTCTGCTAAGTTTTATTAAATTTTGGGAATCGATAAATAATCAAAACAAAAAGCAAATATGTATTTTTCATTTCAAAATATATAAAAAAAATTAAAAATAATTCTTGCCATATATTTTTTTTTATTTATTTAAAGAGCAATTCTAATAAAGTAGAGATAAGATTTATTTTATTTGCTTTTTTTTATTACAATTTCATTATTACTAACTAAATGACTATCTAGCTGGTTTGAAAAATTTAATACGCATAAATTTTTCAATATTTCTCTCATTAAAAACATATAAAATTTTAAAGCGAAATATTATTTAATGTGTAATTACAGAGAATTAATTACGACTAAAAATGAATGAATGAATGAGTAAAACATGTAAAAAATAAACGAAAAAAAAACAATATAGAAATGCGTTTTCATTAAGAACAGACTGTGGGGCGTAAATCGGAGCTTTGACAGGCCATAAGAAGAAAAATTCAGTGAATTACAAAAATAATGAAGAATTTAAATTTTGTATGCTTTTTTATAGCTTATCATTTGTTGTTGGCGATTTTGAAAAAAAAAATCATTTTGTCTGCTGCCTTCTACGATTTGCCGCTATTGACGAACAGCAAAAGCTAAACTTTAGTACGCGCATCAATTCGACATTGAAAACGTTTAGCTAGCAAATTATCCCCTGATCCAGTCCAATAGTTCCCGTTGATTTGCTGACGTTGCCACGTCCTGAATGCCTGCATCCAGGACCAGCGCACGATAGACAGAATACGCAGGTGCTTTTGAAATTTCTGCCATTACTGGATGTTGTCTCATCACTAATGCTAATATTGTTGTTATTACTGTTACTATTATTATTATTACTATTACTACAGGTGCTACTGCAGCCATTACTTGAGCTAGGACTGCTGCTGCTGGCATTGATGCTAGCGGGGCTAATTCTGTTACTAAGGCTACTTTGGCAATTGAGTTTCTTCATGGATTCATCGTCGTGGCCGTTGCTCGCTGGGGACATGGACAGCAAATTTGTGGAGTGTGAGCTATTTTGTGGACTATAATCACCGCTCTCCAGTTGGAATTTCTTTACCAACGCTTTGACACTTTTCGGGGATTCGGATGGTGCTTTACGGATAACTTTTGGCGTCGTTGGAGCATCGGGAAATAAACAAATCGCCGCTGCCGCAGTCATTGATTTGTTCAGCGTTTGCCCTGCTGGCGATGAACCAACTGCATCTACTGATGTCGATGTCATCGAACTGGAAGATTTATTCAGACCACCACAAACGCCATTCAAAACTGGGACATCGATATCACTTGTGCCATTCGTTCGATAGCCATTTTGGTGCTGGTGTGAATTCTGATGATGCTGCTGGCGATGGCTATGATGGTAGCTAGTGTGATGATGTGTGGCTAGGCCTTTGATTAATGTACAACTGTCACTGTTGACGAATCTGCTGCTGCCATATTTAATTGGTGTGCTGGAAAGTTTCGCTGTTGCCGATACACTTGTCGTTATTTGTTTAGATTTTGAGCTTAAATTGCTAACAATTGAACCGATCCGATTCGTATTGTAATTGTTAGGTGAACTATAGCCGTTATTAGTGGAGCTATTTGTTAGAAAATTCTCCTTATCGTGTTCATCGCTGTCGATATCGTTGTTCGACCGTAACGAGGTGTAGTTTTGGCTATTCTTATATTTGGTACCGTTCTCATCGATATCATGATGCATTTTCGCCGCTGCCGGCGTTGATATGGGCGGCGATTGTGTGAACAATTGATATTTGCTATTGTTACTATTCTCGTAATCGTTCTCTGCGCTACTGCCATTTGACGTGTCTTTGTTTTTTTCTCGAACATCGACGGCTGCTCTTGACATGGTTAGATATGAATTGCCTCCAATTGGGGACTCATCTTTTAGCCAAATGTGCTCCAAGCATTCAAATGCACTCATTCGATCACTAAAAATTAAAATTAGAAATTTATTAGTGAAGGATTTTTATTAAATTTAGGTAAAATTTACAAAATTAATATAAAAACGTTTTCAGTAGTGAAGCAAGGGCGTGAGTGAGGGAGGGGGGAGTGCGAGAGGGTGATATTTTTCTTCTTCCTCGAAAAAATACTGTGGGCTTTTAAAACATATAGAAAACACAACCCTTTTTTAATCTTCATTTTATTAAAAAACTCCGGAAATTTTTAAAATCTTTTTAGGCACCTTTTACAGTGCGGTGTTTTGCCAAAAAAAATGTGTCAAATTGAAAAAGAAGTTTTCAAATTTGTACTTAAACGTTTAATACCGAGCGCCACCAACCCCCTTGCTAATCCACTGAAATTTCACCTCAACAAATCCTTATTTAACTTACTTTGGTTTTATCCTAAGTGTACTCTTAATAAAATCAATTGCATGATTGGAAACGCCATCGAAAAGTTCATCGGGGAAGGTCAACGCACACTGGGATATGTTTAGAAATGTTTCCTGTTTTGTATCGCCACCGAATGGACTACAGCCGGATAGAAGTACATATGTTAATACGCCCACTGACCAAATGTCCGTTAGCAGTGATAACGGTTCATATTGAAGGACTTCTGGTGCAACATAATCCGGTGTACCGAGAATTTCACGTATTTTACTCCCACTTTCTATCACTCGTGAAATGCCAAAATCGCAGAGTTTTAAACCATCTAAAAGAAGATTTTTAATTTAATTTTTCACTCTAACAGCAAAATAAAATCATATTACCTTCAACTCTGCTACCAGTCAGTAAAATATTTTGTGGCTTCAAATCTAAATGTGCTATCGATCGTTTGTGCAGAAATTGTAATGCTTTAAGTACTTGTCTCATACAGATGCGAGTTTTAGCTTCAGTCAAGCAGCCCTCATCGTCCAGTATCGCTTGTAATTCTCCACCAGTCGCTCTAAAATTGAAAAAAATAATTTATTATTAAAAAATTTACAATTCTTTGAAAAAAAAAAACCAAATCGTGATGAATTTTTTTGATAAAATGCCAAAAATTGAAAACCAAATCTGAACAAAACAATTTCAAATAAGAAAATCGGTCGAATTGTTTACCAGAATTGGAACCAAGGCTGATTCTTAGTTATATTCTATGTGTAAGTAAGAGAATTGCCATCCCAAGAACCGAATTTCCATAACAATTTCAATTTGTATTTAATCTACTATACAAAAAAGGTTCCTGAACAATGCTTTCTTCGCGGGATCGGTTTTCGGCACCACATGAAAATAGGCGAAATTTTTGTCTAATCGAAACAAAGTCCTATGGACCATTTGCAAGGAATAAGCAAAAAAAAAACAAGTTGTAATTGACATACTAAAGTCCTAGAAGCTCTGGAACTTAAATTCTTGGACATAAGTTGCTACAATGTTTTGTTGGAGCAAGCGGTGCTAATTTGAAGACTTCGGTCCAAAAGTTTAGTACCTACCTCTAAATGGGTGCTGTAGTTATGGGCAGGGATTGAAAAAGCAAAGCAAATCAGCAAACAGCAAGCTAAAATTTGCTTTGCTTTGCTGTGACGGAGAAATGCTGTGCTTAAAAAATGCTGTGCTTATTTTCAGTGCTGTGCTGAAAATCGAAAATTTTTATTGCTTTGCTTTGCTTTTTGTACTTCGTTCTGCTGTGCTTAAGCAGTGCTGAAATTTGCTTAAGCAAAATTTAAGCAGTGGTGAAATTTGCTTAGAAATGCTGTGCTTAAGCAGTGCTGAAATTTGCTTAAGCAATGCTGATTTGCTTTCCTTTGTGTTTCTTATACAGGAATATCGATTTTTTTTAGGAAAATAGTACGGAGCAAAATAAAATTAGGGAGGAAATTCCTGAACAGCACATGACTTTCTTATACAAAAAAAAAATTTTTTTTTAGGAAAATAGTACGGAGCAAAATAAAATTAGGGAGAAAATTCCTGAACAGCACATGACTTTCTTATACAAAAAAAAAATTTTTTTTAGGAAAATACCCTAGAGCAAAATAAAATTAGGGAGAAAATTTCTGAACAACAAATGACTTTCTTATACGAAAAAAAAATTTCTTTTTTTGGAAAATAGTACGGAGCAAAATTAAATTAGGGAGGAAATTCCTGAACAGCACATGACTTTCTTATACGAAAAAAAATTTTTTTTTGAGGAAAATAGTACGGAGCAAAATAAAATTAGGGAGGAAATTCCTGAACAGCACACGACTTTCTTATACGAAAAAAAAATTTTTTTTTGAGGAAAATAGTACGGAGCAAAATAAAATTAGGGAGGAAATTCCTGAACAACAAATGACTTTCTTATACGAAAAAAAAATTTTTTTTGAGGAAAATAGTACGGAGCAAAATAAAATTAGGGAGGAAATTCCTGAACAGCACATGACTTTCTTATACGAAAAAAAAATTTTTTTTTGAGGAAAATAGTACGGAGCAAAATAAAATTAGGGAGGAAATTCCTGAACAACAAATGACTTTCTTATACGAAAAAAAAAATTTTTTTTTGAGGAAAATAGTACGGAGCAAAATAAAATTAGGGAGGAAATTCCTGAACAGCACATGACTTTCTTATACGAAAAAAAATTTTTTTTTGAGGAAAATAGTACGGAGCAAAATAAAATTAGGGAGGAAATTCCTGAACAACAAATGACTTTCTTATACGAAAAAAAAATTTTTTTTTGAGGAAAATAGTACGGAGCAAAATAAAATTAGGGAGGAAATTCCTGAACAACAAATGACTTTCTTATACGAAAAAAAAAATTTTTTTTTGAGGAAAATAGTACGGAGCAAAATAAAATTAGGGAGGAAATTCCTGAACAGCACATGACTTTCTTATACGAAAAAAAATTTTTTTTTGAGGAAAATAGTACGGAGCAAAATAAAATTAGGGAGGAAATTCCTGAACAACAAATGACTTTCTTATACGAAAAAAAAATTTTTTTTTGAGGAAAATAGTACGGAGCAAAATAAAATTAGGGAGGAAATTCCTGAACAACAAATGACTTTCTTATACGAAAAAAAAAATTTTTTTTGAGGAAAATAGTACGGAGCAAAATAAAATTAGGGAGGAAATTCCTGAACAGCACACGACTTTCTTATACAAAAAAAAATTTTTTTCGTATAAGAAAGTCATGTGCTGTTCAGGAATTTCCTCCCTAATTTTATTTTGCTCCGTACTATTTTCCTCAAAAAAAATTTTTTTTTTCGTATAAGAAAGTCATTTGTTGTTCAGGAATTTCCTCCCTAATTTTATTTTGCTCCGTACTATTTTCCTCAAAAAAAAATTTTTTTTTCGTATAAGAAAGTCATTTGTTGTTCAGGAATTTCCTCCCTAATTTTATTTTGCTCCGTACTATTTTCCTCAAAAAAAAATTTTTTTTCGTATAAGAAAGTCATGTGCTGTTCAGGAATTTCCTCCCTAATTTAATTTTGCTCCGTACTATTTTCCAAAAAAAGAAACCGATATTCCTGTATAAGAAATACAAAGGAAAGCAAATCAGCATTGCTTAAGCAAATTTCAGCACTGCTTAAGCACAGCATTTCTAAGCAAATTTCACCACTGCTTAAATTTTGCTTAAGCAAATTTCAGCACAGCATTTCCCACTTGATTGCTTCGACGAAGCATTTTTTTGCTTTGCTGGTGCTTAATGCTCCTGAAGTGCTTTGCTTTAAGCAAAGCCATTTACGTTTAATTCAGCACAGCAAAGCATCAGCATCAGCACGAGAATTAAGCAAAGCAATTTAAACCCTGGTTATGGGCAGCCCCAGCCCATAAGGTAAAAGAACTGATTTAGTGCAAAATCGGAAATTCTTAAGAGAGCACAGCCTTTTTTTTAATAACATTGACAAACTTTTAGCATTTTATTTTGACTATTTCTATGTTTATACTCGATATGATATGTCATATTAGAATTAGTATACCGTTTGTAACGCATCGAACCAATCGTCGGATACCAAAATTAACTACACTAGGGATTTGGGATGACAAAATATTTTGATTTCCGCATGTCCGTCCGTCTGTCTGCCTGTCCGTCTGTCCATGAACACCATAACTTTCGATAGGATTAAGCTAGAGACTTGAAATTTCGTATAGTTATGTTTCTCGTAAATGGCTAAGCTAAATTCTTGAACGGGCAAAATCCGATTATTCCTCCCCCCTCCCTCTTGTGTGGGGAAATACTTTTTTTCTATTTGCTCGAAAACGGTTCATAGTATCAAAAAATTTATAAAGACGAAATTTGTTTAAAATATGATTTTACAAAACCGTTTCATATATCAAAACCCAATTGGACCAGTCCTTCCCCTCTCTCCCATACGAATGGATTTTTTCATAAAATTTTTGTCTGTCCTTAGATAGAGTATTTGACCCTGGCAATTGTAGCTAAAAATCGAATAAAAAAAATTTAGTGGCGAAAAACACCCTCTAAAATGGACGCTTCATTTTTAAAAGGAATGTTGTGTTCTAACAAGTAGCCATACGTACATAGATTTGAACGATTAAAAAAGTCACGCAGAAAAAGATTTATACTACAATATGGAGAATTTCCACTAATTTCTAATAGAATTTCCACTAATTAGATAAAAACTTCCCATCATCACAACCTCAGCTTAAATAGAATTTTTTTATACCAGTAAAGAACGACAAAAAAAACTTACAATTCTAATAGGAGAGCTGTATCTGATCTGGTCTCATGAACGGCATTTAATTTAACAATATTATCGCATCCAGAGCAAAGTATAAGAACAGCAATTTCATGTTTGATCTCTTTATCAGATGATTGAGCTCGACGACGACGCTTTAAAAACTTTGCAGCGAAATGTACTCCAGACCGTTTGTGAATAGCACGACGTACAGCTGCAAATTTACCTCTGAAAACAAAGAAAAAGAAATAACATTTAATTAAATTAAAATTCTGACAATTTGATAAAAAATTAAATTCTGTATAAAAATCACACTAGAACTCTTTCATAATTTTAGATAAAGAAGCGAATTCTCGGCATGGATAAATTGTGATACGCGAGAATACTTTTGTAGGCAAGGTCACTAAAAGAGATATAACCCATTAAAATTGGATAAGAGACTAGAATTCTTTCGCCTTCCGGCCTTGTGTTATTTTTATCGAATTTTGATTGTGGAGTTTGAAATTAGAGCTGATTTTGTTTCACACAAAGGAATTTAAAAAAATAGATATGAGTTAGAGGAAGGTCTCTGCACCCAAATTTTTAGAGGCACAAAAGTATACCAAAATTTAGTGATAAAGATGGGTTGGCAGCAGCCTATATTATATCGAGAACTTTTACAGGCTACAGAAATGGCCGTAAAATGTCTAGGGAATGGACGGAGGTATAACTCCGGGAAGCACACCAACTGCGTTGCGTTGCCGCATTGCAAGTTTTTTTTAAAGGCAGCCAAACGAATTTCTAGGTTTTTAAAAGTTTTTAATTAGTTCGTTTTTTCTTGCCTGTTTGCATGTTTGTCAGGGTAAAATTTTCATACAGACAAAAAATAGTAAATCAAACTATTTTACAACGGGGAATCAGGACTATTACTAAAATAGTTCATTTCAATTAGAAGAATAGTCAAAATCGGATATTTTTATAATAAATTTAACTACTTTACTATTCTGTGGTTAAATTGACTATTTTTGTAACTGAAATTACCTATTTTGTAATTGAAATTAACATTTTTAGTAATAGTTTCGATTCCCATTATGAAAATTTAGTATTTTTTCTCTGCTTGTTATAACCAAATTTTGACAAACGTCCACATATCCGATTGACTTGAAATTTGCCACTTATACGTAACTCTGGTGACAATATAAGTTGCGTTTTTTTAATGTTCTAGAACAAAGAACATTAAAAAAACGATCCAGAGTAAGTGGGAAATTTCATCGAGTTCGAATGGCAACTAACTTCACGTTGGTTACATCAGTAGGCCGTTACTGCTATATTTTCTTGATATAATCACGATTCGCTATCTCCCATGATTAAAACTATTTCGCTGTCGAAGAGAACCAACAAACCACCAACACAAAAAAGCCTCAATTGAGAATAAAATGTCAGATTTATTATGTTGAAGTTAGCAGCATTTCATTACTGTACATTACCGTATAAAATTTCCCTTTGTTCCAAGCGCTGTTCGAGATGAAAAGGTGGTGCAGGATTTTGTATGGAAAGCTTGTTCTGAACTGCTTCAAAACATTAAAAAAAACGCAACTATAATTAGTATATACGCACACAAGCATCAAAAAATAAAATAGCTGCTGTCAGACGGTATGTTGTATAAATAAATTATGCCAAGTTTTTTTCTATAATTCCAGCCAGAGCTTAGAGGAAGATCCTTTAATGCCGAAGCACAGCTCAGGATGGTGTAAGTTACCCAACGTGTGGGTTCTTAGATGAAAGGGCTGGGAAAAATATTCATAATTTCGTTTTTAGAACTTAGGAAACAAAATTCAAGTTTTTTTTTTTTTAAATTGTTTTTTTTTTCATTTTAGCACATTTTTTAATAAAAGCTTTTTTTTAAAAAAAAGTTTATTACGTCTGCAAAAGTTTCTTTTTTGAGCAAACCCCAGTTTTTATATTTCGTTTGTTTGGTTGTGCAAAAATAAACCTTTTGTAAAAGGAAAAACGTCTTTATTTGCCTGGCTGTCTCTAAAAATCGCTATCTTAGAAAAAAAATAAACAACGCAGTGCACTTGGTCTTTGGCATCGTACAGATAGAGCCGGATATAACAACGAATTAATCTCTTGTAAGCTTTAAATCAATAGAGTTTAATGCAACCTAAAAACCAGTTTTTTTTCTGAAATTCCTACTCAGCTACAGCAACCGACCACAACGTACTTGGTGACATTTTTCACCTTATATGGAACTCCAGAGATACCAACCGGCCGTATTATCTGCTGAGTGCATTTCTATTTCAAATCCACAGACCTAAATCGTGACATTTTTAAGTAGGTCGTATCTGCACTATTTTAACATCAAAAGGGAAATTTGGGGCATTACTAAGCCCGCCGAAAAAATGGACCGTAATGAATCATCTCCGAAATATATTCTTTCAAAATTTCTCAAACGATTGAAATTTGATTGCAGCAAAAGAAAACCTATAAAACACAAATCCATTAAATAAAAGCCTTCAAAGTTAGAAAAATGTCTTTTTTTCGGTCGATCAGATTAGTCAGTCCCTTAATTTAGTTCAAAGTCCGCGTACAACAGGCAACATCGTACCAACAAAAAAAAAAGATCAGAAAACTCGCACGTACGAATGAAAAACGGCAAAATGAAAATGAAAAAAAAAGAATTGTGTGTAATATCTGATGAACGAACGACCTTCATCATAAGCTGAAAACTGAACTGCATTCCTATATGCGGTGGAACATACTCTCGTACATAGCTTAGGCAGCAACATTAAAAGAGACTACCTTGGCTCGACTTTTGAGCAAACTGATTGATTGACTTGCAGCTAACATAGGTAGATGGACGCATAGACGGATGACCGGAGTAATAATCCAAAGTATCTGCTGGATAAGCGGGTTGCTGGCGCTCAGTTGGATTATCCGGCTACAGCAGCCCGCTTAGTTGGTTCTTTGGAAGTCATCAGCAAAAATCCAGCAAAAAGCACAATAATAATAATAATACATAATCTAATCGGGTCTTTAAACTTTTAGTTCTGCCTGCCTGCCTTTTCACATACGTGTCCAACATAAATAGTTGCATGAAAGAATTTTTGCTGTTATTATTTGTTGTTGCTGTTCTTTTTTTTTCATTTTGTTTTCGTTCTTATTGCGGATATGTGTGTCTTTCAACTTTGCTCCCTACAGCACCACTTCTTTTATAGTCTGTAGTTCCTTGATTCTTTCTTGTAAATCCACTCGCAAAAGTGATAGCATTCGAAAGATATTCGTTTTGTTGGGGCGAAACCAGAGAACAAGTCTCAAATGCAGAGCATCTGATTTATGTTGGCGATGAGGTGGTGCTTTCTGTTGATGAGCAATCGCTAAACAATTTTTCACACAGAATCATCATCGCGTCCAAATTGCTTATCGACATTCGTTAAAAATAATAAAAATAAAGAGTGCTTTCAAAAATAAACATAATTGCAATCTCATTAACAGAGTTATGAGGAATTTTGGCATACCGCGATTTATATTTCTTTCTAATAAATTTTCTTTGATCACCGCGTGATTTTTTTATAACTTACAGTGGCGTAACTACAAATTTTTGGGCTAAAAATGACTGAAAATTCAAGATTTTTTTTTTAAGTTTTGAAACTATGCGATTTGTCACAATTTGAGCTATCAATAGAAAAAAAATTATACAAAAACTAGTTTGCATACCCGTCGTTGCCGGGTTAAGTTTTTTGTCTAAGTTTTAGAATACGAAGAAAACCGGAAAGAACTTAAAAACTTTTTAATGGGTCTATGTTGGGGCTGGACCCCCGACGAACATCTATGCCAAATTTCAGGCCCATCGGTTCAGTAGTTTCCCCGCGAAAGAGTAACATAGCGCAAAAACTAAGTTTCGAAATCACTTTACCCCCTCCCCTTACTCCCCCACCCCTCGCGCTACTTTTCCGTATGCCTATGTTGGAACCAGAACTACCACAGATACTCATACCTAATTTCAAGTCAATCGGTTCAGCCGTTTTTGCGTGAAAGAGGAACTGACAGACAGACAGACAGACAGACAGACAGACAGACAGACAGACTGTACTATATATTAGTATGATAACATAAAATTTTCTTAAAACTATTTTATCAACTTTCGGGAATTTCCGAAAAAAATCCCATTATATTCGGTTAAGCAGATATAGCAGGACAAGGGGTTAGAAGGGGGATATTGAATTTTAGTGACAACGCAATGTCATTTAATGTTCTCCGTTCAGGGGTTCTAAATTTACGGGAGAACATCCTTTGATAGCTACAATCGAAGGAATATGCTCTTCTTTTTTGGGAAAACCGCATAACAAGGAATGTATTTTGGAGCCCTTGGTTACGTCACTGATAACCACGTTTATATTTCTATCCAACCAAGAAAAATTAATTGTTAACCTTTTCATGCGATCTTTGGAACTATTGCAAGAAAAACATTTTTTTTTTACATTTTTTTTACGTTTTTTTTACATTTTTTTTACATTTTTTTGAGATTACTTTAATAAACTGGTTGAATTTTCAATTTTTTTTTACTGGGATAACCGATTTTTTTTCTACTTCCAGTAATAATTCGCGTAATAAGAACTTTGTGTATATCAAAATTCATGAAATACGTCACAACCACCACCCCCCCCCCCCCCCTCTCCACCACCCCAACACTCTCTGGGCAAACTTTTCACGACGATTTTTTATATGAAGTCCAGGACCACCGTCACACTATCGTAGAAAAAGAGTTTGTAGGAATTAAGGTAGAATACGTCGAAGTCGCAAGTGTCGATTCAAAAGAGACTCGTATCTCTTCACGTGAGAAGTCTATCAGAATCGGGGTATGAAAATTGAGTCAATGGGCCATATGCCTAAAAATTAGCACATGCTTATACTCCACTTTTTTTAAGCGAATTTTCAAGTTTTTATGAAAAAAAGTGAACAAATACGATTGTTTAAAGATTTGCAACAATCACCTTCTCCCGAAGTACAACATTTGCTCAATTTTGTTCGTTAAAATTGGAGAACTTGCACAAAAAAGTGTGGAGTATAAGCATATGCTCATTTTTATTCATACAGTCCAATGAAGCTAAATATGTGCGTACAATCATTCCTCAAAAAAGAAAAAAAAAATAGTATTAAAAGATAGGACAGGTTCGTTCAAAAGTCCTAAACCACAAAAATTACATGTTTTGCTAACAAAAAAGAAATAACATCATTGTAAAATTTTATTTTTTCATTTTTAAAGAAATTACACTAAAGAAAATCTTTTAAAATCGAAAATCTAATGGAAATATTCGTTTAGTTCAAACGCATTTCGATTTCTCCAAGTTGATTGCATAATAATTTCAGACTTTGACTATTGGAAATTTAACATCGAAAAGATTAACAAGTCACAAATCGCCAGAAACAAAACATTCCCATTAGTGGAGTGCAACTAATAAAGAATTTTCTTTTTTTCTTTTCATATTTTTACAGATTTTCGCAGCCTAGGAATCGCACGCGGTGAAACTTCAATTGGATGCAAATAAAAAGCTGTATGCCTTCGGGGATGTTGTGTAACAAAGTCGCCCGCTATCATACAATATTCCCTCCCGCCTACACCGGGCAAATTCCCTCTATCCCCCGCCCGAATTTCAGCTACAGATGCAAGTTTTACTGCAAGTGCCGGCATCACAATTTTCACAGTCGATCGATCGTTGCAATATGCAAATTTTTGCAAATCACCATCATCACCCCCCACCTCCACCCCCCTTTCCTTTAGGACAGTGCGACAGAGTCTCAAGATGAGTTGATTTTTATTTCGCAGCTCTTTATTGGATCGATAAAAGCACCGCAAGTGCGATTTATGTCGCAGATTACGCCATGCCGAGGAAAATTTTCCAGAGGTCTTAACTATACAAAAAAAAAAATACAGTCAAGATTTTAGTTGAATAAGGAATGAGTAAAATTTAATTACATTACATTATGAAAAATGGCGAGATACGTTGAAATCGCTGAAAGCGATCGTAAGCTTAGCTGAACAGAACCAAGGACGGCAGGCCAAAGGTGGCAGAGCATGAAAAATTTCACTTTTTTGCGGCATTTACATGAGACTAAAGTTAAGTACTTTGATAAGTCTTATCGAGGGGAATATTTTGATATCACGTTACGAATGAGCAGCACAAATTGCAAAAAAAACGTTGAATTTTTAAATGACGTAATTGATTCGAAGTAAAAAATTTACAAAATTAATGTCTAGAATAGACGAGTTGAGGTGTTGGTGAAAATTTGGAAATCATTTGATAAAGCGCTGATGCCGCACAATTGAAATGTCGTAAGTTCATTGCGAATATTCCAGTTTTATTATCAGTGCAATGACAAATCAAAATGAAAAACGTTTATACCCCTAGAGTTCGATAAAACTATGAAATTTTAAATAATTTTATTTTAAACATTTTCTATTGCGCATTTTTTTATGTAACTTTGATAAAAAAAAATGTATAAGTTTCAGGAGCAATCACACATATTAGAAAAAATCGTCAAACTATCTCAAACCCACCAATCGGAGCTGTGTTTCGGCTTTCTCCAAAACGCCAGCTGTTTTTATTTTCGTATTTATTTTTAAAAACTTTACAAATGTTTTGAATCTATACAAAACTGCAGGTGTGTACAGCAGGAAATAAATTTTTTTCACAAAACCTAATAAGAAGACAAAATTAAGAAAATTATAAAATAATTGTACTATTTATGCAACTAAAAAATCCTGGTGGACAGTGCGAAAGCTATTAAAATTCCGTGTGATGAATCCTGTCAGCTTTTTAGAGAAAAGTAAATCTAACTATTTTAAAAACAGTAAATCTACCAGAGAAAAAAATAGTAAATCTAACTATCTTATAATGGGCAATCGCGATTACGTCTAAAACAGTTAATTTCAATCACAAACTAGTCGATTTAAACACTTTTATTTTAAATTTTACTATTAAGTAGTTAAATTGATTATAAAAATATCCGAATTTGACAATTATTGTGATTCAAATTAACTATAGTTGCGTTTTTTTAATGTTCTGAAGCAGTTCAGAACAAGCTTTCCATACAAAATCCTGCACCACCTTTTCATCTCGAACAGCGCTTGGAACAAAGGGATATTTTATACGGTAATGTACGGTAATGAAATGCTGCTAACTTCAACATAATAAATCTGACATTTTATTCTCAATTGAGGATTTTGTTTTGGTGGTTTGTTGGTTCTGTTCGACAGCGAAATAGTTTTAATCATGGGAGATAGCAAATCGTGATTATATCAAGAAAATATAGCAGTAACGGCCTACTGATGTAACCAACGTGAAGTTAGTTGCGATTCGAACTCGATGAAATTTCCCACTTAAGCTGGATCGTTTTTTTAATGTTCTGTGTTCTAGAACATTAAAAAAACGCAACTTGTTTTAGTTATAGTCCCGATTCCCTATTATAAAATAGTTAGATTTACTATTTTTACTTTCCTCTGCTATAGGGGGAAAGTATTGTATTCATGATGGAGACCTACTCGAGAACGGGAGCAGATAGAAACTTTCTGATCAGTACGTAATAAGGCAAAATTTTTATTTTCATTTTGCTTAAAATCGAGTTTTTGGGTACATACTAGATGTGATTTTCACTAAATTTTCAAATTTTGAGTGGCAGAACACCAATTTGCTGAAATCATATATAGTAGGAATCAGTTTTAAGCAAAATGAAAATAAAAACTTTGTCGACAGAATTGGGTCCAATAAATTTTCACTCATCGACGATTCGATTTTTTGCACTACTAAAATTATGTTCAAATTTTAAAAAAATGCCGTCTTTCGCACAATACGAAAAATTCATGAAAATTTTATCTATCTTCCCGGAGCATTGATTGACTGATTGACATGGATTTTAGCAAGGATACATGTTCTAATATAAGACTACTGAAATATTCAAAAAGGTTAAGTGATCGAACCGTTGTTAATTCAACAAAATCTGAAAAATAATTGGTGTGGAACTTTTATTACGAAATTTTATAAATTTCTTATGACTATTATGTCAAGCAAATCGAAGTTTCTTGTCATTCGGAAAGTGCCATCAATTTCTTATCTGATTATAATTTTTTTTATTACCTTAATGTAAATCAATGGCTTTGTGTACACATTTATATAATTTCATCATTTCAATTATGATTTTTTTAAAAATTCAACACTAATAATGCCTCTGTTAAACTCCATTTAATATCACAAAACACTGCAATCTGCACTTCATATCTGACTTTATGTACATTAAATCGATTTCGTAAGATCTTTGCATTTTATCCGCAAATAATTCACCACGTTTTCATTACGAAATCAAAAGTCCAAGATTTATGTACGTTTCAGCCATTGTGTATGTTTTTTTGTTATCTAAAGTGCAATCGAATACGGTAACATCGCGAGATGAATACCGAAGCTGAAGTGAAAAAAAAACACATTCGCTAAAAAAATTAATATTTATAACAAAACCTTCAACTCTGGGCGAATGAATTTAATCATGACATTGAAAATGTGTAAATCGTCACACGTTATCAACACAAAACCGAAAAATTTAAAAAAAAAACGTTATATGAGCAGAAATACTACTGACTACTATTTACTTGGTGGCTGCATTTCAAAATCTCTTGTTTTGATGACGTTTTTCTATACGTACTTGTTGGATATGGGAAATAAATGCGTACGCAAAACGGCATTTCAATGATAAGTCATCATGGGAGACGGCAGCCCCCTCCCCCAGTCCCGGCGACATTCTTATAGATCATCCGGCGGCAGAGGAGCGGCTCTGTGTTAGCACGTACTATTAGGCCTCATAAAATAGTCAACGACAACAGAATTATTCATGTTTTACGGAACATTTATAGCCACGTTTTCGAATCGTTGGCTTTTTATAAATACAAATTGCTTTTTTTTAAATAGTCTTTTTTTACATTAAAAATAAATTAAATTACTAACTAAGGTCATCGTCGTTGCCTAATGTTTTTATTTTATTTCACACAAGAGGAGTTCATATTCATTTGTAGCGAATTTTATATCGACAAAAAAAAAGCGCTTCCAATGAAAATCAACACAAGACACCATGGAAATTTTATTGAAATTATTAGAGAATAGCGAAAATTGTCTCAACAACTATGTCAATAAGTTTTATCCATGACCGAATATCAACTGTTTACTAAATAATGAATTATACGATAACAGGTAGCAACCAAATATCAGTCTAGTAATTAATCGACCAACGAATCGATTTATAGTAACAATAAAAAAGAGTCGTAAATACTTGTATAATTGGTGATTTTTTTCCATGTTTTGAAAAAGCCACACTTTAGGAAAATGTAAATTTTTCCAAAAAAAAAATTCTTTTGCCAAATAAATGTCGACTTGAATTTGCTGGCTTGTTCAACCTTCACCCCCATTTAACCATATTTCAGTTGTAAAATTGTTTTTATTATTTTTATGATGGTATCATTACCTACTTAATATTTGATATTAATAAAAATTTCACATTTTTAACCCGAATTCGGCACAAACGTCAAGATTAAAAGATCAAGATCGGTCGTTCTTAAAACTATTATAGCCGAGTAAGTGAGGCCCAAAAGCTAGTAAAGTCGCGCACTTGTCGTGAAAAATCGATGACGATATTTAACCACAATATGTGACTAATTGGATGAAAATAGGAACCAGACCTGGAAATTCCACTCATATTTAAGTCGAATTTTGCAAAAAAAAAAAAACGAAATTAATTGTAGGCATTGTTATGTTATCGTGTAACATTTTCTCATTCTGGTGAGAAAATATCTTTAGATGCTGACTGAATAATTCTCTAAATACGGACGACAGTTTCTTGTTATTGACATTGTGATATATTTAACAGATTTAGTATTAAATGGCCATTCTATGCAAACATCGTGTACACGTAATAAAATTTTAAAGAGCAATGTCAACGTCAAAACTTTTGAAATGATGACGAAGTAGCAGATTTGTTAAGAATTGTCTGAATGAAATATCCTAAGCAACGATTTGATTAAAAATATTGTTTGCCGGCAACTCAAAAATATGAAGCGGATGATGATTGGTGGATTTTTTAGAAACATTGATAAAAAAATGCCTCTGAAAATGGTTGTCACAGAAAAAAAACGATAGTGTTATCAATAAGACACTTTTCATAAAATACGTTACGACCATTTTAAGGCTTTTGGAACCCGTCCCTCCACACTTTTTTGCGAATTTTTGAATGGAGTTTAGTACCGCCATTAGATGTCCAAAAACACCCCTATCTGTTTCTTGTTAAAAAAAAGTTTTTTCTACGTTGGAGCTAAACTTCAGGCCAATCGGCTTGGTAGTTTCCCCGCGAAAGGGTAACATAGAGGAAGAGCTAAGTTTCGAGATCACTTTACCCCCTCCCCTTACTCCCCCACCTCTCGGGCTACTTTTTAATGGGTCTATGTTGGGCCTGGACTCCCGAAGAACATCTATGCCAAATTTCAGGCCAATCGGTTCAGTAGTTTCCCCGCGAAAGAGTAACATAGCGCAAAAACTAAGTTTCGAAATCACTTTACTCCCTCCCCTTACTCCCCCCACCCCTCGCGCTACTTTTCCGTATGCCTATGTTGGGACCAGAACTACCACAGACACTCATGCCAAATTTCAATTCAATCGGTTCAGCCGTTTTTGCGAGGAACAGACAGACAGACACCAACTCATTTTTATATATTAGTATGATTATGTCACCAACTAAACGTCACGGTATCCGTTATTCTTACAGATTCATTAAGGGGTTATACTACCCTGGCGCGCTAAAAAATGAACCTTTTTTTGGGAATTTTTTCTCGATTACTAACGAATGGATTAAAATGAAATTTTGAGGCTTGATTTCAGATGTATTGAGGTAAACAAAAAAAAATTTTTTTTCAATTTTTGACACAAGATGGCGCTGTGGCACTATATTACTTGAAAGCATGTTTTTCAGACTTGCGTTGTCAAAAACTCTGTCAATTTTCATCGGATTTACTTGAAATTTTAACTGTAGCTTCTCAGATAGATTGTCCATACCAGAATCGGATTCAACACGACCCTAAAAATTCCTAGTTAAAATTTTTCCCGAAAAATTTGAGGAAAAATATAATCACGTTATCCTTACAGGACCTTCCGTTATCCTTACAAGGACGAAATAGTGAAAGTATTGTATATTTTATATATTTTCACTACTTCGTCCTTGTAAGGATAACGGAACGTCCTGTAAGGACTTTTGAGGAAAAAAAAGAAACTCAGTTATGAGAAAAGCAAAATGTTTTAAGTCCTTTTTACCTTTTTTACATATAAAAAAAGTATTAAAATTACTTGTCTTCAATTGGATTTTGATGTATAGGAAAGTTATGTAGAATCATATTCTAAACATTTTTTGTCTGACCCGTTTCAAAGAAACTAGCTCGCGAGTTTTTGCGAGTTTCTGCGATCGACTCTCAGAGACGTGTCCATTTGCGGTAGCTGCTATAGAAAGGTTCTCCCCGGCATTTACTCTCATTTGGAGCGGCACCTTAAGAAGGCATCTTCTCACCAGCTAGGTGGATAAAATTGTTTATTTTACAAAAATCAGCAAAAAAAAAATTTTTTTTATTTTTTTTTAATGCAGATTTTTGATTTTCTTTTGTTCGTGGGATGTATTAAAAGAAACTTAACAATGTTGAAACCTTATCAAATCTTCAAACTTGCAAACAATTATGAAATATGAAAGTACAACAAGAAATGCAGTTGCAAAATGTTTCTTTATTTCTGTGAGTGGACAAACGTACAAGACATGTACTTGCAGTATAAAAACACCGCTGATTCTTTTTTTTAATCAAATTTAAAGTGCAAATTATATAATTTCATCAATTAACTATTATTGTTTTATTGGCAAACAAAAACTACATATCGCCCAATTGCCCCACAAAGTAATAATGGAATTATATTGGATAAAAATAATTGACGTTTCCCAATAAAGTTCAAATCGAGAATAATTCGTCTTTTCACCTTGAAGTGTTTTTATTGCGATAAGGAAAAACATAAAAAAAGCATAAAGAACATTCACTTCTTGAGCCAAAATCCCATAATTTTCTTTTTCGCATTAATTAAAAGCGCATAAAATCCGGACCAAACTTAAATGAAATTTCATTTTATTTAAAAAATTTTCCCAGACTTTTTAAATGAGTCAAAATAAAATAAATGCCATATATTTGTTGTTTTTTTTACGATTGCAGCAAATTCATTTAATGCAGGCTTGTTTAAATTCAATGGACGCGGCGTTGTCGTCGTGTATGTACAGATTATGCAACCGTTTGACATTATTGTGGGCAACTTAGAGCAAAGTGAGCGTTCCATGAATCTCTAATCAACATCTCCTTCACATGTGATTTTATCGTAACAATAGATTTTTTTTCTACGTTTTTTTTAATCGAAAGACAAATGACTTCTAATGAAATGAAAACGATCTAAATGACAACGCGCTATTCGACAGTTTTATGTGTCATAGCCTCTTATAAGCAATAATAATTGTTTAGTTGAGCTGAAAAACAATTTATCGGTTTTAAGTCTTTGCAATTATAAAAGCATAGTAAAAAAGGCGGCGGAATAAAACATCCCAATTGTCTTGAAGTTATTGTTCAGTCAATTAACACTTTTTTAGGTTTATTAATTTTGTGATTTTTTTTTCTTCTATAAAGATAAGATATCGACAGGGAAATTTGCTATAAAAACTCTTATCGATTGCATTTTTCTGCCTTGTCTTTTAAAAAATTCCTATCGGTAAAAATGTGTCATACGTGCAAATGAAAACATGAACTGATTAGATTGAATGTACAATGTTCGATGAATTTCAGTGATAAGAGTTGTAATATGATAACTAATGTACGAATTTCTGGTAAATACCAAAGCGTTATAGCAATAATTTGCACTTCAGTTTCAATATAGCGCCTTATTCCGAGAATTCACGGACATTAAATTCCGAAATAAAATTTTCAAAATGGTGTACAATTTGGTTTACAAGCCGGACAAAGGTTGTTAAAAAAGCACAATGGGTGATGCTAACACACTTGATGAGTCATAATTACCATACGTCCGGTATGGACCCGGATTGTGTCATGTTGTCCCGGCGTCCCGGAAACTAAATTTATGTCCCAAATTATTCAGTTTCTCTTAAAACCTCAATAATAGCGACGAAATTCTTTGAATGATTTTGGCCTTCAGCGTGTTTGTGTTTAAAAAAAAATTCACCTGCGGCGCAATTTGTGTTCACCTGCGGCGCAATTCTTCTAACTCAAAATCATATAAAAAAAAAGAGTGGAGAGCGTAAGAAAAACTTTTTGCGTCAGTTGTGGCTTTGCCTTATTGAGGACCTATCGATTTCGATTAATTTCGAGCCATCAGTCCTCGCTCCGTCCCACCGGTCATCTGAACCGGATGTACACAAAAATATCGTCATCCTAGTTATAATACAAAGAACGATGCACGATTTTGCCCCTAAACTAACTTTTGAATCAGTGAAGTTTTCACTTTGGCACAGTCTCTAGTTTCATCCCTATATGGCTTCAAGAGCCACCGAATTGCAGAGGGATGGTGAGGGATTAACGAACTTTCTCGTGATTTTTCATAGAAATCAAGGCAGAAATCATGTGAAAAATCACGAGAAAGTTCGTTAACCCCTCACCATCCCCCTGCAATCCGGTGGTTCTTGAAGACTTGATATGCATGAAACTAGAAACTGAGCCCTTTCCAAAAAGCCCGCAACCAAAGTGAAAACTACACGGGTCCAAAAGTTAACCCAGGGGCACGAAAAACGCTATTCCTTGCATGGTTCTTTAGTACATCGTTTACATCTTGCGACTCCAGTTCGACTTTGATGTAAAGAAATTTGTGCTTTACACAGGCCAACACTTAGTTTGGTATACTCGATATTCATCTTTTTTTTTAATGTTGTGTTATTGATGAAGAATCAGGCAATGGATTGGCCAGATTAGCAGAGTGCAGTATAATTAAATTCCAAAAAAAACCAAATAAGTCTTATTTTGCCGGCCTGTGTTATAAATTAGTGTTGTCTGTTTGTCTATATGTTCGCTTATAACTCCAGAATGACTAAATCGATATGAACAAAACTTTAGGGTCGCATTTAGATAATGTGCTACTGCACAGTTCCCCTTACTTTTCACTGCTTTGACTTGTACTTCCCAAATCACTAAAAAAAATTTGGCGCAGTTTTTATGATTATAGAATTCGCTCCCCAAGGACGATTTACGTTCTTTAAAATCATTCCCAATTCCTTCTCCTATCTTTTGGACGACTGAAGTAATTTTTACTTATGTTAGTTTTAGAACTAATTCGCAGGCCAAGACAGGGAGATCTAAAATCTAAAATAAATATCTCCATACCTCACACTTAATCAAATTTTGAACTCTTCAATTTTTTAGATAATTTGTACAAATCTGACACAAAAATTTATTTCCCCACAATTTTCAAACCTTTTTAAATAATGCTATCTTTAAACTTTTTTAAATTCTTATCGCAAAAAAAAATAATTTGAAGGATACAAAGAACTCAGCAATTCATATTTATTTTTGGCAAGTTGACTAATGGCAATTCTCGATAAGAAATTACAACCCAGGCTTCCCGTCTATCGTGTTAACAAGTTTTTTGTCAGCTGGTCAAATTCACTGATAAGAAGTGTGGCAAAATTACGGCGAAAAGTTGTTGAAAATTTATTTCACTGATAAAAATAAATTCTCTAACAGGCGGTGACCACAAATGCGTGGCAAAAAACAGCTCAAGATTGACAAAAAAAAAGTGCCGGGAAAGGTTTTACGCACTATATTGTAAATAAACAGCAGTTCGATTTTTTGGGCCAATTTTTTTTTATCTTCCTAAACAAACTCTGAAAAAAGTATTCAAAGAATTTGGTCTCTTGCCAACCATTTCAAGAATTTCAAACAAGTCAACTATTGCTTAAATTATTTACTCATTTTCCAATATAGCCATAAACGAATCTCATTAAACTTTCGACCTTATCATGTGTAATTTTTGACTATGCGAATTATATTGCAACCATTAACGTACTCTAAAATACCCCCCACCCCGCGCGAAAATTCTGCCGACTCCTGAAAAACTAAAACTTGTTGAATTTGATGACAGGAGAAGCGACCCGTTTTTATTCCCGTAGAAAAATTAAGTTTCTGTACCTACTATTTTGTGTTAGCATTACAGATAATTGAATCCATCATATGCAATTTTTTTTTAAGTTTTAAACAATTTTACTTTAAAAGCAGAGAAGTTCCCTATTTTTTGGGAATCGTTACAAAAAAGTTCACTGTCTCGTATATTATAGTTTTTTTGTTGGCATCTGGCCAATTATTTCTCTCCGTGTTCCTTTCCCAATCTTTCAGACATAAAATCAAATTTTAACTTCTTTGCAATCATTCATAACTGCGTTCTAACCTCATTTGCAAATCATACTAATATATAAAAATGAGTTGGTGTCTGTCTGTCTGTTCCTCTTTCACGCAAAAACGGCTGAACCGATTAAAATTTGGCATGAGTGTCTGTTGGAGTTCTGGTTCTAACATAGGCATACGGAAAAGTTTCGCGAGAGGTGGGGAGAGTAAGGGGAGGGGGTAAAGTGATTTCGAAACTTAGTTTTTGCGCTATGTTACTCTTTCGCGGGGAAACTACTGATCCGATTGGCCTGAAATTTGGCATAGATGTTCCTCGGGAGTCCAGCCCCAACATAGACCCATTAAAAAATAGCCCGAGAGGTGGGGTAGTAAGGAGAGGGGGTGAAGTGATCTCGAAACTTAGCTCTTCCTCTATGTTACCCTTTCACGGGGAAACTATCGAGCCGATTGGCCTGAAGTTTAGCTCCAACATAGACCATAAAAAAAATTGAAAAAACTAAACCCGGCAACGACGGGTATGCAAGCTAGTTACTTATAAGAATTCCCAAGTACTTCTAATGGCGAATTCGAATTATAGATTTAGGGCATGCTCGACTCTGGAGTAGAAGAATTTTTTCGATAGACTTTTGGTAGAAAAAAATTGTCAAAATTTGTTTTTCGATTTCAAATCTGGATCGAGCAAATTTCGGGGACATTCGAATACGCCATAAGTAAACTTTTTATTGCTTATGAGTACTCGGAGATACTTTTGAGTAGTTTGCACATGACTTGGGAATCCCGCCAGTTTTAATTTACTAGAGTACTACCACTTAAAGCGTGAGTTACATTGCGACGACAAGGTGACACGAGACGTCGACGAGAGTTGGGCGATATTGTCGTTATCGTCATCCAAGTTACATTACCAGAGCTGCGAGCACGCGACAAACAATCCTATAACCTATCAAATTTTTTTGAAAGTAAAAGATGAGAGTGCAGAAAGTAAAGAAAATATTATTATATGCTACTATGGATAATTTCTGCATTTTGATAAAATTGCCAATTTTTCACCATAAGAGAGCAACTCAAACACAATTAACCTAACCAAACAATTCAACTGTCATTCGATGTCGTCGCGACAAAAGTTCAATTTTTCAAACTTTGGTGGCGTTGTCGTGTCGCTGTCGTCGCAATGTAATCAATTCAATACAAAAGCATACTTTGAAAATTACTTTGACAACTCCGACGACTCTCGTCGACGTCTCATGTCGCCTTGCCGTCGCAATGTAACTCAGGCTTTACATTTATTTTATATCGTAAAATTGTAAGGTGATTAATATAATTTATTTATTGGAAATTTCTCAACGAAACTGAAAAATATTGGTATGAAGTGCCATTTCGAACCATCTAGGATGATTTGCCACGTAGTTAGACGTAGATGTCACGTCGCTAAACACGAAGTGGTTAACAGATATTACAAACGGCTAATGCCGCAAAACTAACAAAGTGATTAACAGATTCACAAATTGTTACAAAATAAACTTGATATCTCTCTAATGATTCGGAAGGTCAGAATGACCTATTTTGCCTGCAATCGCTATAATAACATGACAAGAATACAGTAAATCAAAATCTTTATTTCGCATAACGATCAAAATGATCTTTAACGATACAAGAAACCTACACCGGTAACACATAGTCGTGTTATAATGCTATATGGAAGTGCATTTCTATTCATATATTAGCATTGACCCTCGAAACGATCAACTGTTAAACCGCATATGCAAACGAATTCAGCAACATTGGCAGCTCATTCACTGATATTTTATTTTATTAACATGATCCACATTTAGTCAACGATCTCTGATTGGATTCACTATTGGGCTTCCTTACACACAAAACGGGCGCATAAATTTTGTGAAATATTCATTAGCGATTGATCAACAAAATAGGCGAATATATAAATATATCGTCAAAAAAAAACAACTCCGTCGTCCAAAATGCTAAACTCGAAAGGTCATTATCATTTTAAGAAGCGGGCCGTGAATCTGCAATCATCATGCGATTCGAGAGTTACATTTCAACTTAATTTACGATTGTATGAAAATTTGTCGTTTTCGGTTAAATCAATGCCCTCCCAAAGAAAAAATCTCTATAACTACATGGGCGAGGAGATCAACGATCAATGATCGACGCAATATATATATATAAGTAAGATCACTAGACGTTAGTTATAGACCTAGACCCATATATGAACAAAATCCGATCAATTCCACAAGTCTAATTAAGCCGCTTACACTTAAACTCATTTAAACATCACATGCGATGTCGCCGTGGTGTAACCAACATTATTTAACACCATTTCAACTCCATATTTATATATTTATTTATTTTTCTTGTGAATTTCATTTCTTATAATTAAAACACAAATCTATATCTAGGTTTGGTCAACGTCCATCGAGCGTCGTTCAACGTCATGATCGTACCCAAAGTATAACATTTAGTCATCGACACCATCAATAGTCCAACATTGGCCATTTAATGGATGGATATCGAATCAAAGGTGTTCCCTCATGAAATTAAATCAGTTGAATCTCAATGACTTTAAATAGTAAGAAATTTTTTACAGGTGAATATTGTGTAGCAACAAAAATCTGTCGCTATAGCAGCATGAGTAGCACAAGTTTCTGCTGGTGCCAATGATTGAACCATCTTAAAGCCGCCTACACGCAACATGTTTTTTTTGTCCAAGTTAACAAAATATCCAAGCATGTTTTTTAATCGAATGAGCATAGCTACGTATACGTACTTTGCATAAAAAACGATAAATAAAACATGAACATGGACACGTGCGGATGTACAAGATTTTCTCTCTGCTTTTCCAATTACCAAACCAAAGTAAATAACTTTATTTGGTAATGCGTAAAAGTTGAAAATATGTATATACAGATTTTCCAGTAAAAGATGCACTAAATCGTTCACAAAACCTCGATATATCGAAAATCGATTTTTTTTAAGGCGACATCGATGTCAAAAAACATCGTCCTAAAAACAT
The DNA here is from genome assembly GCA_964034945.1 of Chrysopilus asiliformis. Lineage (NCBI taxonomy): Eukaryota > Metazoa > Arthropoda > Insecta > Diptera > Rhagionidae > Chrysopilus > Chrysopilus asiliformis. The sequence continues at coordinate 14,545,378 of OZ035963.1, read as the reverse complement.
CGATACCTCGATGTTTTTCCGATGTTTTGAAAAAATTAAATTTGATAAATAATTTAGCCACCTGGTGCTCTACTGTGGGTGGAGTGCACCCAGGTAGAATTATCACGGTTTTAATTCTTCTTATACGTTGAACCACCAAAAACCCGTTAGTTTTCGAGATATTCGCAAAAAACTAATTTTTTTGAAATACCGGCATATCTTCATAACGGCTTGAGATACGGAGTTTTAGAAAAATACAAAGATGTAGCAAATTTTATTGTCTCCAAGTTTTGTAATACATAAGACTACTGGAAAATGGTTAGTTTTGGAATAAATCGCAAAACACGAAATCGTAGTTTTTAAAAAGCCGCTGTTTTGGTTACTTCCGGTTAACGGATTTCCACATTAGGACCAAACTTCTCTGTAAAATTTCATGGCTAGCTCTGGTATTTTTTGCGAAATCTTGCAGAAAGATTAAACCGAAAATTGATACCAAAGGAAATTTAAACAAATCTTTAAGTAGAGTGGCTTTATTAAATCTATCTAAAAACTAGTCCCTCTAGTCCTAAAATTAGTTTCTCTACTAATTTTATGAAGATTAATGTTCTAACATCGTGGATAACAACATCGAGACCTCGATATATCGGCCTGTTCAACATTGAGGTTAAAACTCGATATTTTTCAACGATACCTCGAAAACCCTCTTCTCTAACTTTGGACTCTAGATTATACACTGTCAGGAGACGAATTAATACCGCCTCAAAACATAGCTAAAAGTACACACCTCGCAGTGCTATTCAGCAAAAAATTAACACCGTAGCTTAAAGTTATTTTGAAATTTTAAATATTTTTTTCGAGAAACCGTGCTTGCAATTCGCAAAAATCAGTTTGTTTTATTTTTAATGAAAATATCTCAATAATGGTCAAAGATAGCGGAAAAAAGTAAAAGACAAAATTATGGCAAACATTATTCTGATCAATTCATCTCATACAATGAACCACCGAAATTCGTTAGTTTTGGAGAGAATCGCAAAAAATAGATTTTTTTTAAAATAACGGTATATCTCAGTACTGATTTGAAATATCAAGTTCTAGTAAAAGACAAAGATGTAGAAAATTTTACTGTCTTCAAATTTAGTCATATGAAAGACTACTGAAAAACGCGTAATTTCGGAGGAAACAGCAAAAAACGAAATTGCGATTTTTAAAAAGCCGCCATTTTGGTTTCTTCCGATTAAGGGATCTACACTAAAAGTACGAGCTCTATTAGTTTTTGAGAAATCTTTTACACAGACTGACAGGCAGAAAGACATTTTCGTAACAATGCTCCAATCGACTCAGCCGAGAATCAGTAAATTAAAATACGGGAAAGAAATTCTTATTGTGGCAGCTGAATTTCGCAATTTTTCTCAAAATCTTCATATTTGACGTTTGCGTAATTTTACGAGATCGTTTGCACATCAAAATCGTCACGAGGTTTAGGTAACAGATCTTCGATACTAATTTTGACAGTTCATTTACGAGGTGGTAAACTTACGCGATTTATGAGGCATTTCCGAGATTTCATGAATACCCCTATTATGTCTCTCTGAATGTAAATTTAGAATTTTATCGACTTAACTAATTATATGATACGCAATAATTGTCAACATTCGAGTTTAAATTTGTAACATAATAAAACAACATCTTGAAATCGAATGCCACATTTTGATGAACAAAAATGGTCGTTTGAGATTTCAGGTTGATCGCATTTTTTTCTATGGCTAACAGTACACCCACATGTCACATTGAATCAAATAAAATCCAATTCAATCCAATGTTGGAGTTTGACGGCCTCTGCGTGTAACAACTAGCAACCAAGAAACCGAGAGATCTGAGACTCGCTTCCATAAACAAATATCGGCGACGACGCCGCCACCAATCGATCGTATATACGAAGAAAGAATTCAAGTTGAATTCGAAGTGATCTTTTGCATTTCAATATTTATAAGTGGCGACATCAGCAGCGACACGAATCTCTCGAAGACATCGCTTAAACACTCTTCGAAACCACTTTATTATCATGCAAAATACTGGAATCCATCCAGATGACAGAAAATTATTCTAGTAAGCTATCTTGCTTGACTGCCGATGGTAAAGAATAGAATCGAATCGAATCAACATTCAAGGGGGAGTTGAAAATATTTCTTTGCGATTCAACCTTGATATCAATAGACGCGCACATTTAGGAAAACAAAAAAAAACTTGCAAAATCTTAAGGCAATTTTAGCAAACGGCAGGCTGGCAGGCAAACAGGCAGACAAACCGGTACATGGCATGTATGGATCTGTATGCCATGTTAGTAAACTAATTTAGATAAAATGATCCATCATCGTTGTCTGTTTGACTTGTGCTGCCTGAAATTCTCAAATTGAATCCGTGCTATGTCTGCAAAAAAAAAGCATCAACCATCGAGATTTGTTTCTCGTTCGCAACATTGCCTTCAGTGCTCTAGTAATAAAAAATAATGATTATTTAGTTACAATTTTTATTGTCTTGTGTACTGATCAACATCCATTATTTCGGAAACTGTTTAAGAAAAAAAAACTGCTTTAACACTAATAAAAGAAACCTTCGATCAAATGAAAATTTTATGATTTTGTTTTTCTGTGCGGGAAATTGCAAGGAATTTTTAACAAACAGCTAAAGTTTTCTGATCAACAAATGCTAAATTTAAAGTTAAAAAAAAAAACAAAACTTTAAGTCATAGTTCCAGTAGTTTAATTATTTTCGAATTTTTTGAGACGTTCTAGCAAAAAAATTACATTTTAATGATTTAGAAAAAATGTCTTCAGACGTTCTAGAAAAAATTTCTACATAGAAAACGTTTTCCACACTACTTTTACCTCCAAATTGGCAACGTTTTTCTAATTCTTTAGGGATTTTTTCAGGTCGTCAGGTTGTTTTCAGACATCTGAAACTTTATCCCGCAAATTTTATTCTATGACACTAAATTTATGTTCCAGAATCGTTTAAATTGCGACCCAAAATTCTGAAATCTTTCCCCGAAAGGACTGGATTTTTTTCATACAAAATCATCGGAATAAATTCAAAGTTTGACTACGTTTGCTAAGTGAATTTATTTTGAATAATAATCACTGATAAATTCAGAAAAAAATCGTATGTGTAAACATTTCGCACGCGTTTTTTTTTTCTTTTTCTAGAGACGCTTTTCATGACACAAAAAAAATCCCTTTTATGGCGACTTTTCCAAGTTTTCTAAAAACGTTTTTCACATCTTTCTTTGACTTATTTAAATGATTTTTTATACTGGACTCTTTCTCTAAATGTTTCATAGGCTGTTTTTGGAGAAGAAAATTTTTGTTGTCACGTCAACACATAAATAAAGTAGTTCCCCGAAAAAATTTTAAATGTCACTTAAGGTTTTAGTCCAGTATTGAAGCGAATAATCATCGAAGGACTACTTTATTTGTAGAGTGAGGTATTTGATTTGCAGTTTTTCTTAACTTACTAAAATTATATGAAGAATATCATTGCACAGAATTTGAGTTAACATAATTACCAAACCAAAGATTAAATTACAGGTAGCTTTTAATTTATTAATAGAAATTCAAGATATTTTTTTTTTGTTTACAGCACCTCACAACTTTTTCAAAACTTGGTTGCCGCCATTTTGTTTTTCAAACTTCGCGAACCCCCTAGGAACTAGACGATGTACCACCAGGGGTGCATGTACCCAGGTTGGGAAACACTGATCTAGAGTAAAGCTAACGAATTTCGGTCTTCAAACACTTTTATTAATTACTTTGAATAATTCTACATTGGCCTAAAACTCAGCCCTCTTTGTCTCCTCTTTGTCTTCTTTTTGAGTGCCAGGTGCCTTCGTGTTCCCCCAAATATTCCAGCATTGCCAGACTGACCTCCTACACGAAGAAGATATCCCAAATTTTACTATTTCTACCATAAAAATCCACTTTTTTCCTGAAAATAAATTTAGATTTACGCCAAAAAGCACCATAAAACTTCCTTGTTTCACCTAAATGTTCAGTCAAACTATGGCTCATTTCCATTTTTTCAACCTGATCGTTTAAAAGATCAAAAATAAAAGATCATTTACAAGCTAAGATCGAATCAGCTGACAAATTAATTTATAACCAAAAATAGAATCTTGTTCTCCCGATCAGGAACGTTATGCTGTCATGGAGTCTACCTGGCTACCTGTCCATATTTAAATACTCGAAAAAAAACGCTCCCCCGCCACAGGCAGTTTCTTTTCTTTGAGCAGAAAAAAAAACAATTTTTTTTTTTGATCTGATAAGAAGATACTCGAAAGGCCACATAACCAACAACCAATTTGGGAGGGTTTGGGGGATGGCACGGCACAATACAGCAAGGTGAGATAAAGCAAATGTTGGTTTATTTCGTACTATAATTCACATATGTGTGTTTGTCACCATCAATTTAATTTTTGCAAAATGATATCGACCAAGTGGGATTTACTCTATCGATGGACATTTGCATACATCTGGGAATGATGTTTTTATATATGGAAAGCATGTTTTAAAATGGGCACCACGTCAGCGTCACATGTAGAGAGATATCTTAACGTTTTAGCAAGAATAAATAGCGGCAAGGTAGGCAAACCAAAACCGGCCAAAGGTAAAAAAAAACTACCGACCAAACAGTAATCAGTAGGCAGGCAGCAGCCAGTAGAAAATGTGTCTTTTATGCGATGTATGATTGTGTTTTTTATACACAAAGAACTAACGGTAAGTTCGCGGTCGAAGTTGACTACCATAAAAAACAAGTTTGCATGATTTAAGTTAAAGTACTTTTTATTGTTATAATTTATAGTTCTTGACATTTCCACTTTAAGATATGTTATATGGCGCCATTTTGGTTAATTCTATGGGAATTTTTGTTTTTTGAGAACAAGCAGAAAGAAAAGAAATGTTTACTAAAAATCGCCAATTCAACAAATGTTTTAGTAGGGAAATTAGGACACAATAAATGTGACTTTACTTGTTTTATTCTAAATCGTAAGTCTTTTAAAGTTAGATATGAGATAAAGTTGTTGTCAATCAACTTTCACGATTCTTAAATGGTGTGACTAAAAGAAATGCGTTTTTAATCAATAGAAACGCTGATATATCAGATGTAATTTTAAAAAACCACATTTTGTACAAAAAAGGATTTTTTACTTTCTTCTAAGAAGTATAATATAGTATTGTAAATTGCTTGCAAACTCAGGGCTTTTTGCAAAAATTGTTAAGGAAAGAACAATAGAGATTAAAATTCTCTACACTTTTGCGATATATTTTACCGTTATCGAGATAAATCGATATCTTTTACCATTATCGAGATATTTGAGATTTTGTAAAAAAAATACGTTTTTTATGAACTACAGTGTGACCTCGGTAAACGCAACCCTCGAAGAACGCAACTCCTCGGTTAACGCAACACCTAAAATTTTACACTGTTGACTCAATAAACGCAACTTCCAAATAGACCTTTTTTAGACGACCGATTTTCACTCGAAATTGCAACATTTGTAAGGTTTTGCCAATCATCAATAGTAGAGGGTTTCTAAAATGCGTCACACATGTAAAAGGGATGGAATCGGATGAGCGTTAATATCGCGGCATTACAACGAGGCAGTCCATAAAATACGCTACGCTGATTTCAGGAATTTCGAACCTACCCCCCACCCTCTTCTCATCTGGGTCTTTCGGGATTTTTTGTATGGAGTTTAATACAGCCATCTTAATGGCAGTCGTTTTACCCCCACCCCCTCCACTCCACCTTAAAGGGGATGTATTTTGCAGAAAGCATATCAGATCTGAGACTACCAAAATGCACTTTAAAGATCCCAAATAATACATTTTCGACCCCAAAAGTTCAAAAATATAAAATAACCAAATGTGCAATTCTGTAGATTTTTCAAGTTATTATTCTTATTTCAAAACTCAGCCTTTTCAGACGTTGACTTCAAAACATTTGAATAGGGAATCAAGAAAATACCTCTTAAAAACTCTATACAAGATGGACAACGACATAAGAAAAAGAAATCAGCAAAACGGTAGCAACAGAAAGGGGGCTCATTATGTAAGAAGGTATAACGCAATCTTTTCCACATATAGTTCGTAGTTCAAAGCACTTTTGAGAAAGAGCTCTTAGCATTTTCCGCTATTACTGCCGCACAGCCAATAAAGTAATAATCGGTAAAAACATTTCCACTGTGGACACTACCAGCAGCGGCCATTATTCGATTGCTACCGTGAGTTTCGCAGGTACTAAACTTGCCATGTTTTTGTTTTTTTTTTCGGTTTTCTGATTGGATTGAATTCATTTTATTCCATTCTACTGGATTTTGTTCGATTCCATTCCCTGTAAGTGTGTCCGTCCATTCTCCAGATTTTGAATTCCGTTCAAATACTGACTTTGCTGCGATTGCGTTGGTGAATATGAATTTGCCTTACTTAAAATTTCTGCACTCTATCAGAGCTCAAAGTAGCATTACTTCCAATATTGCTTGGTTATTCTGCCTGTTTTTTTTTTTTGTTTTGCAAAATATGTTTCATGCTTTCGTTTTACTTCAGTTTTCACAGGCCATTATCTCATTTCATTCCTGCCTCTGATACTTTTCATTTTACACATTCAATAAGTGGTACTCAACTTCCAGCCTCAAGTTCCATGGTTACACAAAATTGAAGTACTTCTTCGACCAGACCAGGTACTACTAATAAATGCAAAAATAAATACCAGAGAATTTTTATTTTGTTGGCATTTTTCTTTCCAACGGTGGGAAGCGTTGTTTTTTTTCAATTTTTTTTATTACATGCTGGCATAATTTCAAATTTTGTTGAGTAAAAATTCAAAGCACGATAACCGCATTTGCTGGCACAATAGATGGTTTCATGATGATTTAAGAAAGGCAGAAAAAAAAACAAAAGGTTTAATCGTCTTATGCAAGCAATACCAGTGATTCTTGTATGCAAATAAGAAAGTGAATCATTTCTTTTTGAACAATTTGCAAAGAACATTGATAGGTAGATTTCAATGAAGATAGGAAGTTGATTTCTCGTGTAATAAAAATTCCTTGACTCGAATTTGTGATATCACAAGAGAATTTCGAAATAAAAACTGACGAAAAGGTGCGGTGTTTTCAGGATTTTTCAGTGTTATTGCTTACTGGGAATGAATTACGTGAAACCCTTGTTTAAGACGCCTTCATATAAAACGTTTTGACGTATGGTGTTCAACAATTTGTGCCCGGTTTTGATATACAACAAACCTTTTATATACCATGCTTAATTTCTTAAAAAAAAATTAATGACGCTTTGATAAACGACACAATTTGGCGTTCCCAAAAACATCGCAAATCGAGGGGCACCTTTAAAATTGTACTTTAAAAATTGAAAAACTTGAAGCAAAAATCTGAAATTTTAAATTTCTATAAATTCTTAAACATAAATAGAGTGGGCATATTTTTTCGAATCCCGGGAAATGAGGGGGAAATGCATCAAAATTAATCGAAAAGTAGGAACTACGTGAAAAGCGACGTCTGCGGAAAACTATCTTACGCTACCGCTTTTTTCCAAAATTAATGATTTTTTCTACACTTTTTGTGGCACAAAAGATGTGCCCCAGGCAAAATTTTTGGGGGAAAATATCTCGAAATGAAAAACTATAATAAAATGCGCCGCGGGCGAATAATACTCTTCAAAAAACTGCGCCGTAAAAGAAAATTTTCGGTTTCAAGACTAAATCGAATTATCTAGGACACAAATTTAATGTCCGGGACAACATTTCTAAACCCGAAGTCTTTTGAAATTATTTTGATTACTGCTTTAGTGACCCAAGAATTGATTGTTTTCACATTCGAAATTTACAGGCCAAGATGTCTAGGCAAAGAAATAATCTAGACAAAGATGTGCAATAGTTGGTAATATTACAAGGGTGTTTCTGCTCGGAAATTAAACTTAGCTCCAGTCTTTTGATTCCCTCTATGTAACAGAAAGCCTTTTTAGCAAGAAACTGTACAGAAATTGCTTGTTCCTAACGAAAATAGACCTCTTGCAAATTTTAAGTCTGTAACTCAACTTGTTCACGAGTTATCATATTAACAGCCCAGACCGATGAAGAGGATGCAAACATAGTTTCCATCATACAAAACACACTGTTAAAAAGTTGTAAATATTTGTGTTTTAAAAAATAAATTTCTTAATAAGACGACCGAAAATTTGAGGCTTCTTTGGAATTAAAAAAAATTATATTTTTAAATTACCCGCTCAAGCATCTTGAACGAAACCCTCTGGCTCAACTTATGTGTTCCGTAATGCGCTATTACGAGTAATTCTCGCCAATAATGTGTTCTGTTCTTATCTCGAGTGAGAATTTAGAATAAAGTTCGTTGGATTGCGCGAAGTGTGCTTCAGAGGTAATATTTTTTTGACCTAAAAAACCTGATATTTTATTTTTTTGACCTATTTTTTATAAAAAAAAACCCTAGCAATAAGCGATTAAGCCACTGATCTAAAAAAAACATTTTTTTCGAAAAATCTAGAGATTCACTTCCAAGAATTGAATCTAAAATTAGAGTAACGGGTATTACGGGCCATTCTTCAAAAATGTGGATGAAAAAAAGTGGAATGTGTGTATCAGTATAGAAAAGCGAGAAATTGAATATAAAAAAATAATTAAAAAGCATGGTATGAAGTGGAAAAACAGAATTTAGATCGATTTTTATAACAGCTCCTCAAATGCGCAAATACCTGCGAAATAAACCATATTCCATTCATGACCTACAAAAATTCCTCCCCGGGGATTAAATAACACAAAAATATATGGAGTTTTTTTTTCTGATACTTTCCAATTGTACACAAAAAATGTTTCTGTTTTTCGCTTATGGAAAAATTTCAAAACTCCCTGGCACTAAACAGTGTTTACAGCAAATCATTTTGAATTTCGGCGCATGTTATTTAAGATAAACAAAAAAAATCTCAATTACGTTTTTAAATTACTGACAGGAATTCCGAAAAACATTAAAATGTACACCAGGAAGGACTTTCACATAAAAAACATGCCCGAGCAAATATTTTTAAACTGTTTCAAATTTTTTAACAGCGCATGGTATGAAAAACAAAACTTCAGAAATAGATTTTTATAAGCATTGATTTATCGAAAAAGTAACATGTTTATCTTTTGAATTAAAACGGATAAACAAACATGTCGGTAATCGTCAAGTTTATTCCCATTCATAGATTTATTGATCACTTTTTTTTCAATGAACATCCGAACATAAGCCTTGACCCATGACAAAACCATTCATTCATTCATGTATCCACCTTCAAAATGATTGAACCTGTAGAAAAACAACTATACTAAAAATCTCGAAAAAAAAACTTGAGGAGACGCGGAAGAATAAAAAATAGACGAGTTAAAATGTGCGCAATTAAAAACGTGCCATTAAAAAAATGTTCAATTGAAGTGAAATTTAGGTTTCCTGCGTCAATATATTTTCCTTAAATACTTCCTTAGATGATACAAAACTTCCAATCGGAAATACAGAACATCGTTGCGTTCTTTGCTGGCAACAAACATTTACCAGCATATCCAAGAAGAAATCACCTCATGGACACTTGATCTTGACATTAAGGTCTTAAATTGGATTAATTATAGATTTTATTCGGACTTTGAAGCGTGCGCACTTGAGTAACACTTTCGCCCCATCATTTTCAAAATAACGCCCGCCCGAAAGCGAGTATGAATGGAGAGCGTCTTCAATGCTGCTGTATATAAACGAAGCGTGGCAATTGTTTACATTTTCAGTGATTCTGTTTCCTAATCATTTCGATCATCATCTACTTTTCATTCATAGATTTCTCAAGTATATTTCATTCTTCGTGAGAGGAAGTTGAAATAATTTGGCAAGAGAGATAAACCACAATTTATGAAATATGGCAGTAACACCTTGAAAAAAGGGTGTTTGAGGATTTGGGGGGGGTATTTGGAAAGTTTACGAAGTTTAACTACTTTAGGCAGTCAAAAGCCGAAGGCGTGTCCGAAAAAACAGACCGACAACAGAATTTTTTCTGAGGATACTACGATTTTTTTTTGTAAATTTCCGTACTATAGATTTATAAATCTTAAAATAAATCTTGAAAGTTTGAGGATAATTCACATTTGGTTCATTAAAAATGTGTATACCCTATGTGAGAATTATATAGTCCGTATATTTGTCCGTGAACGCGATAACTTTCGAAGATATTGAGTTAGCGAACGGAAATTTTTCACAGATAAGTTTCTCGTAAAAAGTGAGGCTAAGTTCTTAACCAGGCAAAATTTGAAGTGGCTTTTTTGAAGTGGAAAGAAAGCCCGATCACTTCACTCAAATGGAGTATAAACAGATTCAAAACCAATTAGTATATGCAAGGGCCAGGCACGCAAATTAGATGCACTGACCTCGAAACTCCTGAACCGATTCGCATAAAATTCCTCGTTCGATAGCAATGAAACTGACAAACATTACTGAGCTTCAAAAAATGTTATGGTCCCCGGTTGATCTTAAGATATTCACCAGTGCAGATTAATAATCCACAGATCTTTCAAAACACCCCACGTTCTCGCAAACCTTTTTCTCAAACTTTTAGCATTTCGTGGATGCGAGCAGCTGCGCACGATTAAATGAACAATTTTCTGTGTAAAAAATGTTTAAACTTACTAAAGCAAGACAGCCTCATAAACAAAAAATATGACCAAATCAAGGAGGTCACTAAAATTATTACACCTCGACCAGCAGTTTTTATAGCCGATTATTTAATAGAATTGTGAACAACCACTAGCAACGTCGTCATGTCGAAAAAAATCATTCATTTTACGAATTTCGTATCTGTTTTTAGTAAAAAAAAAATTATCCGCACATATTCGTGCAATTATTTATTACCGCTCCATTGTGATAGTAAGTTGTGGGCCAGCAGCTGAAAATTTAATTTCGATTCCAAGTTACTACCAAATAGGTCCCCGTCTTCACCAACCGCCACATCTCAGCCAGGTGAAGTGAAGTGAATTAGCTGCGATCGCTCGGTGATGATGATCACCGCGATGATCGTGCCAACCTGAAACGATGTTGATGAGCGCGATGCGCGGTGGGTTACGTTAGCATTTTTGTCGGTTGTCGCGTCACCTTTGCATGATGTTTTGATGATATCAGCACAAGATTGACCTCAGCACGGCTTAGACGGCAACTTTACAACCTTTACAGGCCATCATAGGAGAGGAGAATTTTTAGAGATATTCGCCATGTTTAATCATTTTCAAATCGCAAATACAAACTCAACTGTTAGATGGTAAATTTATTGATGTCAGTTTTTTTTCTACCAAAAAATTTACTTTGCCCATTTCTTACATCATTCTACAGTTATTCGCCACTATGTTAATTACCGTTGGATGATAAAAGGAATCCTAGTTAGATGAAAAAAATTTTTTTTGGTGAAGGTAAGATAGCCATAATGAGTTTTGCATATTAACCCTAAAAGAGTTAAAAGTATTTTCGCAACTTTTAAGTTCTTGACTACAAAAACAAAATATCAGATGACGTTGAATTATGGCTCTTTGTTGTGAAATTTTTAAGAAAAGGTGATTTTCAACGTTTTGCGTTATTCTTTTTTAATATTTTTTGATAGTTTAATTTCGTTTGGAGCATTTTTTATGTCCTGTAATAGATTTCTTATCCTTTTCTTTTAAAATCTGCTTCTAGCTACCACCTCTGGTATTTCTGGCCACTTCTCTTCTGGCCACTATCATAAAACATATTTTAATATACTTATGTTAAAATTGAGATTCTGGCCAGTATCTGTATCAAATGTCATGCCAATCGGTGTTCGCATTCTCACGTTAAAGAGTGACATACAAACCACAGCACATTTTTGCTTTCCTATACTGAGTACGCATGCGCTGTAATGCAAATTTTCGTACAGAGCTTCACTATTTTTTTACGCTATACTAAGATAATAGTGTTTTATTCATGAGAATTTTCGACCTCTTAATTTTGCCTAATAAACATTTCCCGATCACTCCTGAGTCGCTTGGAGTCATATTACAAAAATGTCTTTCTGTCTGTCAGTCTGTGTACAAGATTTCTCAAAAACTAATAGAGCTAAAACCATGAAATTTTACAGACGTATTTGGTCCTGGAATCCTATTTGATGGAAATCCGTTAACCAGAAATAACCAAAATGGCGGCTTTTTAAAAATCACATTTTTATTTTTTTATGATTTACTCCGAAACTGCGCGTTTTTCAGTAGTCTTAAGTATGACAAAACTTGAAGACAATAAAATTTCCTACATTTTTGTCTTTTAATAGAACTGCATATCTAAAGACGTTATCGAGATATACCGTTATCTCCATAGGGTAAAGTCGGGTGATATGGCACTTTAGGTGATATGGCACCCTTTCAAATTCTCCCATTGGCAACACTAGAATCAAAATCATTCTCCAAGAACTTAGTTCAGTTTCTCCAATAAGGCCGAAGTGTGAAGACCGCGAAACAAAAGCTCTTTTCATTTTGTTTTTGTGTGACAGAACAGGAAAAAAAAGTTGAAATTTTAGACGAACTACTTTTTGTTGTTTTTTGAGTGGCTGAATTTTGGTAAGTACAGTTGGAGCAAGTTTACCGTTCACAAACCAAAACAAGCAGAATCTGATGTGTTTTCGTTTGTGTGTATGAAACAGACTTGATTGAGCGCGAGTTTTCAGTAAAATATGAAAATCATTGGCGATGTGTGAAAGGAGAAATGGCACCTTTTTTCTGAGGTGATATGGAACGGGTGCCAAACCCGAGAAAACAAAAGGCTCCAATCCTTACTTCCTCAGAAAACGTAACTAATCAAAAAAAATCAATTACGAAAGAACGAGCGATGGTAGATGAAACCACATCTGCAGAAGAAAATATTGCATTACAAGACGACTCCGATAGGTTTGAAGATTTTGAGGAAAACATTTGCACTGGATGTGGTGAAGACTATGCTAAGACCACTAAACCCGACGAGTGGGTTAAATGCATTGTTTGCCATTTGTGGTCCCATGACTCATGCACATCATTTGTCAACACTTGCAACTCGTGTGGCAAAAAGGACTTAAAAAACAAGTAGGGTGCCATATCACCTAAGGTAGGGTGCCGTATCCCCTACACTTTTGGGGGATATGGTTTTTTCAATGAATTTATATTTTGTTAAAATTTTTACTTTTTTAGGAGTGAAATCCTATTTATTTTTTATTTTTGTTTTACTAGTTGATTTTAAGAATAAAAACGTTTTTGTTTGAATCAAAAATCTCTTTTACTTTTTGGGTTATGCCGATTTAAAAAAAAGGGTGCCATATCACCCGACTTTACCCTAAACCAGTTTTTGCCGAAAAATAAAGGATTTTTGGTGGTTCAACATATGAGATGAATTGAAGAGAATAATGTTTGCCACAATTTTGTCTTGTACCGTTATCCGGTATCTTTTACCGTTATTGAGATATTTTCATGAAAATGTAAAAAAGTTATATTTTTGCGAATTGTTTGCAAATCAACGGTGGTGGCTCGAAAAAATATTTAATTTAAGAATTAAAAACATTAAAATTCTCTATAAATTTGCCTTTTACCATAAGTCGATATCTTTTACCGTTATCGAGATACTTCAGATTTGGTATAGAAAAATCATATTTTTATATAAACTATTTTTTTATCTGCCGGATTATGGTGTAAATTACGCAAGAACGTAGATTTTGTATAAGAAAATCATGTGCTGTTCATATCAAATATTTTTTACTAGAAGTTGAATATCTTTTTTAAATACTCGAAAATCATCTGCTAAACCACCACCATTTAAAATTACAGATAAGGGAGTATACATAAAATACGCCACACTTTTAGTGGGGGAATTTGCGGTAGTATGAGGGCTGTACTAAATTCCATAGAAAAAATCGCGGGAAAGTGTGATAAAAAGGAGGGGCCGGGCCCTGAAAAGGCCTAAAATTAGAGTGACGTTTTCTATGGATTGCCTATGGTAACCTGGTCTGAATACTGACTGCAACTTTATTTTGCGCTTGGCTAATACAACTTCTAGCATACGGTAGGATGGACAAAATTCAAACACGACCCACTTTCATACAGTATAAATTTCTTGCCAAAAAGAATCTCAGGGAAAAAACTCCTGTAACCAAAATAAGCCCTACATATAATTTTCTGCCGCAGTTTGTATTCCCCAAGAAATTTAAGCTATATGAAAGTGACAAGTGTTTGGAACTGTCCCATCCTTCCCTACTACGTAACAGTGCTGTTTTTTTTTACTTACGCCACTGTTGAGTTTTCCCCGAGAAAAAAAACTCTTAATTGCATCAAATTTGTGAATTAATAAAAAATACGCATCACAAAAAACTTAAATTGTAAAAAAACCTAAACTTTTTGGTATGTAGGGCGCCAATTTTAATAATTATTGTAGGATGATTGTCGCTTATACGCGACGCGTGTTTACTCTTTAGACTAAAGTGTCCCATATAACTCTATTTGTCTACGAATATCCGACCCACACGTTTCACTTATTATCACTTCTCATTTCCCTAATGGCAAACTTTATGTAACTAATGAGCTAAATTTTTGCAATCGCTTTGTGTGCTCTAATTTGCTATCGAAAAATCGATTGTTTTACTGCCTAATTATTTAAAAGAGACATTTTTGTAACAACTGTAGGCTTTCCCCAAACTTTCGCTGGTTATCATTAAATTTTGAACATATTTACAATAATAAACAGGTAATTTTTTACAGTGCAAACAATATTTTGATAACAAAAAAATATTATTTAAAAGAAAAATATCTCATGTGAACAGCACATGGCTTTCTTATACAAAATCTACCTTTCTGTACAATTTACCTGACGAATAAAATATTAGTTTACATATAAATATTAATTTTTACTTTACAAAATCTGAAATATCTTGATAACGGTAAATGATATCGATTTACAGTAAAAGGCAAAAATGTAGAGAATTTTAATACCTTTAATTCTGCCATTAACGGGTTTTTCAAAAACCGTTAGTTTGCAAGCAATTCGTAAAAACATATTTTTTTAATTTTTATATCTCGATAACGGTTAAAGATATCGGACAACGGTAACAGGCAAAATTATGGCAAACATTATTCTCTTCAATTCATTTCATACAGTAAACCACCAAAAACCCGGTATTTTTCGAGATTTTCGCAAAAACTGATTTATTTTTAAATAACGATATATCTCGTTAACGGTTTGATATACAAAGTTCTAGTAAATTACAAAAATGTAGAAAATTTTATTGTCTCCAACTTTTGTTACACATAAGACTACTGAGAAACTCGTAGTTTCGGAGTAAATAATAAAAAACCAAATTCCGATTTTGGAAAAACCATTATTTTGGGTACTTCCGGTTAACGGATTCCCCCGAAAACTTGATACGATCGTCCCATTCCAGGACCAAACTTTCCTGTAAAATTTCATGGCTCTAACTCCATTAGTTTTTGAGAAATCTTGTATTTACAAAGACTGACAGGCTAACAGACTAACAAACTGACAGACAGAAAGACGTTTTTGTAATCCCAAGTAACCTTATAGGTCGTAAAGTGGACACTTCGCCTTCAAAGGCGTCCCTATTGGTCGTAATGCCCACGACTTTGTCGACACTAGGTCGAACTATCGTCGACCTATCGTCGACAGTGGGGAAGGTCCGCCGGACCACGAAGTGCCCTATTTCACGCCCTATAAGGCTTCACCGACTTTGAAATTAAGAGGTCGAAATTTCTCATGAATACAATATACGTGTAGTATAATAAAGTAGAAAGCTGCAATTTGAAAAATAAATTTGGAAAAATTTCATGCAGAAAAATGTGAATTCGTTTGAACTTTCATGAATGAAATTCCTAATATTTTCAAATAAAAAATTACCCGACAGCAATTGAATTTCTCGCAAATTTTTCTTAAACAAAGCACAGATTTTTTTTTATCACAGTTTAAAAATAAATCGCCATACTGCATTCTTAAAGCTTTTTTACCTGAAATTTTTATTCGCCTTTGATTTTTCTTTGATGGCATGAAAAAAAATTATATTTTCTGAGCAACAATTTATTGCCATGCAAATTGCCGAAGACATTAAAATTCTTGCTTTGTTACAAGATTATGTAATTTATTGTAAACAAAACCAAAATGAACAAAATTCTATGAATTCATTTCTATATCAAAATGATTTCGCTGGTAAAGAAAAATTCGCCAATCAATAAAAGTTCGTGAGTATGAAATTAAATCTAATTTTAATATCGCCGAAGTGTAATAATAGGAAAAATTATCAAAATGTCTTCAAAAATTTATAATCAAAATATACAAAACGATTAGAAAATTGGACGATGAAATTCTAGCGTGCCGTGAGTTGCAATATTAATTTTTTTTATTCATAATAACTCTGGAATCAGCAATGAGCGATCTATAAAATACGTCACACATTTAACACATTGACTGCCATGGCTATCATTTTTGATAGCCAATGAAAAATGACACCAGTTTTATGAGAGGCCCCAGTTATTATTTTCAATAGCCAGCGGCGGCTCATGCAACTTATTTTCGGTCGACTGATAAGGGAATCCTTTTTCACCAAAACTGATTAAACAGGCCGACACTCACTCTGGGGCACACGATATAAGAATCTTTTCTAATTAATTTGGAGTCGCTGAATCCGAATCTGGCCGTAGTTTAGCCGGATCAGTTTTTAAAATATGAAGAAAAAAATAATTGTTGATTTCCATATTATAAATATTTAAACCAATTTATGAATCACCCTTCATAATTGAAAAACGAGAGTTGGTACAGCCAAAATTCTACCAGATTCGGATTCAGCGATCCCAAATTACCCAGAAAATACTCTTATATCGTATGCACCAGAAAGAGTGTCGACCTGCGTAATAATTTTTGTCATGTAAAGATTTCCTTCGACTACTCATTTTATCGAAAATAAGTTACATGCATTCATACATGCACACATATATTCTACAGGTCTACATGTATTGGCATTTTCTTTAAATATTTGCAAAATTTGTTCGGCAGTCAACGTGTTAAGGAGAAAGCGAGGGGAGGAGTCTGAAGTAAGGTTGGAATTTAAAAAAATTTGAAAATGTTTGATGAGTGAGGGTAAAAAAATACGGGGGGGTGTTCAATAAGGTGAAAATTAGCCTGACGTATGTTATGTGTTATGGTCACCATTTTTATATACATACATGCTTTTTAGAATCATGAAAGTACAGTACGGACAATTGAGGCGTCTTAAAAGCAGTGACTTAGCAAGGACGGATGGTATCGAGGGCGGATTTTAAAAATTACTGCCTTTAAAGATTTTTTCGGTGAAAAGACCTGTTTTAAAAAAAAATCTAGTGATTTCTTATCACGGACCGAAAGTTGCAACCGTCCCCTCCTAAAACACGTCACTTACTACCCATCCTTTCTGGTTTTAGTATTTCCATTTTTTTTTTCATTTTTAAACGAAAAGGACGGTTTTTTTAATGTACACTAATTAATTCTATCGATTGTTACTCTAAACCAAAAAACAACCTACTTTACATCAAAATTATCGGAACTTTCAACTGTATGCAGTGTGTATTGGAGCCAATTTTACACTAATTTTGAAATTGAAAAGAATTGTTTTGCTGTAGATAGACACAATTAGTAGTGTATTTTTTAAATTTGCAAACTTGACCGCTACCATAATATTTAATTCTATATAATCTCATAATAATAGAATTGAACAATTTAAAACCGCTTAAGACATTTTAAATCGTCTCCAAAATATCGCGAGGTGCAGCTATAAAAAAAAGTGATTTTTTTTATCGTGATCTTAAATTAGCACAAATCGACTATAAAATCGCCTCTCCAGTTCTGATTATCCGAACCATACTTAGACCGTAATTTAAAATTCGCAGCGCCATTTAGTTTTTGGACAAAATAAAAAAAAAAATACTGAAAAACTGGAGTCTCTCCACCCAAAATTTTTGTATCCAATGACGGGAAGCTACTGAAAAATCCGAAATAGAAAACCAGATGACAGAAAATCGACAACAATGAGAAAAAAATTCATTAAAGCCCACTTTAAACAAACAAGCATGAGATGTTGGCATTGTAACTACCAAAAGTGGATATTTGAATGCCGGGAAATAATTTTTTTTCGGTATTTTTGCAAAAAAAAAACAACACAACACAAGAAAATAGTAACAAAGTATGCTAAAAAAAACTGAATAAAAAATTACTCTGGCGTTAATTTATTCTATCCAATTTTAGTTTTCACTGTTGATTGTCGTGTACCGTGAGGCGTCAGACATTTTATGGAAACGATGGAAGTGACAGAGCGTATGCGCCGCTAAATTCTCTGATTTTGGCGAGGGAAATAAATCTCACGCAATGCTATTCGAAACATTGTAATTGACGACTTTTTCCTATAATGATACAAAGACTGATGTCTCAGCATATACACAACGGCATAACATTAGTCGCCATCTTTTACTATCATTATTATAGACATTTGTGGCTGCGAAAAGACCTTTTCCCACGCCCCATAATTTTCCACGTCAAGATCACCCCACAGCTGGAAATGCATTGCTGTTTCATGTAGTATGTACCTACGAATGTATATTATGACACCACAACAGTGTGGTCCCTGCCGACTGGCGCGCGGACCAGCCAGGGCCCCACAAGACCCATAAAAAGAAAATATTACCAGGTTAACAAAAGCCAGGTCTATCAGTTGGACTTGAATCGGCGATCGCGAGAACGAGACGAACATAGGAAGATTTCTTTTCTCGCGGGTAGGTTGAATTAAGATTTTCACAATGTAAAGCTGTTAGTGATCGTAGCAGAGGACTACATGATTGCATGATGATGAATTATGTGACATATTCAACTTGTGCTAATCACACATCATTCGTTTTTGGTCCCGTTGCTTTCTGATGTGTTCGACATACAGTAGATGTCGGTTATAACGATCGCTGCTAAAACTCGTTATATCTGGTGTGACAATAAAATCATTTTTAGACGTATTTTTTAATGCAGAGCATGGAAAATTTAAAAAAACGATCCAGAGCAAAATCCATAGCCAACTTCATTCTGTTCCAATTACATTGAAATTGTCATTAGATTCAACGAAAAAGCAGTTGAATTAAGTGAGAAAATTCGCTAAATTTGTGCCAATGGTTATACTCTATGTGATCTATATATATAAAATCGTTTAACCTGACTGACTGACTCATCAACGCCCAGCCCAAACCCCTGAAGCTAGAGACTTGAAACTTTCACAGTATGTCCCAACCATTGCGTAGGCGCTCACTAAGGCGGGGCTTTCCGAAATTTTACCCCTAACGGGGTGACCGAGGGGTAAAGGGGGATTGGGTGTTTTTAAACCGTGATTTTCGCCATTAATCCTGCTCAATAGGAGGCTGAAAAGTTTTACACGGGGGTTTTCGGGGTCGCTGATCACGAATCCGGTGTTAGATTTTCAAAATTCAAACCGGAAGGTCCTGTAGGGATAACGCAAATATCCTTTTTCCCATTTTTCCCGGGGAAAAGTGGCATTAGGGGGTTTTCGGAGCCGCTGATCACGAATCTGGTGTTAGAATTTTAAAATTCGGAACGGGAGGTTCTGAAGGTATAACGATTTTTTCCAATAGTTTTTAAGCTATTTCTGGGTTTTTTGTGCAAAAAACTTTTTAAAAAAAAACTTTAGCCCGGCAACGACGGGTATGCAAGCTAGTATATCATATAGGAGTAAATTAGATGCCGTTTGTAACGCATCGAACCATTTGTCGGACACAAAAATGAACTAAGCTAGGGTATTTGGGATGACAAAAGGTTTTGTTTTCCGCATGTCCATCCGTGAACACCATAACTTTTGACAGGATTGAGCTAGAGATTTGAAATTTTCTATAGTTGCGTTTCTCGTAAATGGCTAGACTAATTTCTTGAACGGGCGAAATTGGACCACGTCTTCCCTCTTCCCCACAAAAACGAAACAGTTTTGTGCAATTTTCTCGAAAACTGTGAGTCATGTTGAAAAATTTATAAAGGTAAAATGTATTTAGAATAGGATTTAACATACTTCAACCATACATTAAAATCCAATAGGACACCTGCTTCTCTCCTCTCCCATACCAATGAAGTACTTTTTTCCGGTTTTCTCGAAAACTGTGCATCGTATCGAAAAAACTACCAGAATCCGAGTAAAACTCAGAATCCGAGTAAAATTTATTGGAATTAGAGTAAAATTTACTGGGATTAGAGTAAAATTTATTGGGATTATAGTAAAATCTTAGAGGCCTCTCAAAACCTTTTTCGGGTTTTTCAGTCATTTGAGTGGTTTTAGTAATTTTTTTAATTTCAAACCTAATTATTTTTTATTCGTTATTAAATGTTTTTTGTTATCAAAATTTTATTTTACTTGCTTTAAAAATGCTGTGTTGGAAAATCTCTTACTACTGTCGAAAGCGAACCCGAAAACTCTGCGTTTGCCACATCTCTTTTCGAGGCCATGGGAGAGAATTAAGGAAAAATGGGTTATAAACGTGAATGGTCTTTACTGAAGTGAAGTGTCAGAATCAGGTATATTTTTAGAAAACGGGAATAATATAAAAACTGGGACGAAACCCAGTAAAAATTTACTGTATTTTCTGTGTTTCAGTAAATTTTACTGTCGTTTGGTAAATTTTACTGGGAAAATAGTAAAAAATAAGAATATTTACTGTAAAAACCTAGTAAAATATCGCTGGGAAATTTACTGGGGACAGGGTTTAGAGTGAAGTTTTTACATAAAAGAGAAACAGACATAATTTGACTTTTTCTATAAAATTCAGTCAATATAATAGAAATGTTTTACGATATGTTCATACAAAAATGGGTAATTAAATCGAATTTATCGTTAAAATCGTGGTCATTACAGCCGGTTTCCAGTGTATTTGGTTAAATGCAGCACATAACACAACCTATAATCCACATTAAAACCTAATTGAATCACTAGAAAATGTAATTTCATATGAACTGCTACTGTTTACTTTGTTATTATGAAAAGCGTTTTCTGTGCCATAATCTCTTGTTTATCTCGCCGTGATTAAGAGGATTTAAATCGTAGTTTTTTGTACAATACTTTGCAGGGGTATTCACATGTTCAACATTATCTTACAAGCTTTCTATTTATCTAATATTGTATCAAACATTCGTTAGGTATTACCCTGTGTATCATTCAGTCAATTTATCTGCCCACCTTTGTCCAAATTAAGCTGATACCATTTGATAATTTTCATAATCGTGCTGAATGGTGAATTACAAGTAAGAATTTTTCTGAGTGTGGTGGCCTTTTAAAAAATTTTAAATATGAAAATATGCTGAAACCAAACAAATTCTTTATTTGGCAGAGACATTATCTGCTGAACAAACACAAATTATATATTCACTAATGCCAACATTGCTTATGGAAATTAAAATTCCTAAAGACATGCCATGAGAATAGAGTCGCTTCGCTCGCTTTTCTGTGGTTCAACGTCGACTTCACCTTAAGCTTTGGGCAGGTTGTTCGTAGGTAGGTATAAATACCACGAGAATTTCCTCCCCCCGTCTATACTATCCATCGCAGTGCTGCATTAATGCCGGTGTGTAGTTAGTTTTTAAATGCTTTCAATGCGATGACTATTTAGACGAAATTGTGAAAAAGAAATTTGTACAACTTGATCAGTTATAGATTACCAAATTCGTAGGCAACGTCCTATTCTGGCAACTGTCAGTGACCGATGACTAGTCACAACTTGGTCACAAGAGCCTCAAATTCTATGGATCTTTGACAAAGCCAAAATCAGGCTGGAAGTTTAAGCAAATCGTTTCGTGCTTAGAAATTAGAATCAAATTTCATCATCATAAAAAGTTGATTAATGGACCTATTCACAAAATACAGTCCAACTTTAATATAAATTTTGACAATTCAATTTCATCCACAAAGTTTCACGTTTGAAACCATTTTGGAATTCAAAAAATTGATTCAAAATTTTATTCTAAACTTTAAACGATCAATCCCGCAAATTAAAAGCCGGTTTATGCGTAATATTTAATATCAAACCCTAAAGAACGATGCACGATTTTGCACTTTTGAATCAGTGTAGTTTTACTTTGGTTGAGTACTTTTTGGAAAGGGCACAATCTCTAATTTCAGCCATATATGGCGTCAAGAGCCACTGGATTGCAGGGGGATGGTGAGGGGTTAACGAACTTCGCATCGCAGGTATTGAAGCACATTCGACGTACATTTACAGAGAATTTGACAGCTTATTTTTTTTTTTAATTTACGCCGAATTAAAAAGAACTAAATTACATTTCCTGAAACGAAAGTAGGTCGTAGATTTAAAATTACGGATAAATAGCGAGTTATCTTTTATTGTGAATAGGCCCATAAGATAGCACGCCCAATTCCGAATTCATCGATTTTTAACTGATTTAAAGAAAATACGATTTAGAAATGTTGGACAAGTTTGCAGTACAATTTGGAGAGAAATCCCGCCCCGATGCGAAATAAAAATTTATAGAACGAAATAATAATTTTAACGTTCAAAAAAATATACCAAAATTCCAGTCCTCTGCCACAATTCTGCCTAGTGCAAGGCACTTGAAAACTTTCCAACAAAAATTTCTTGAAAATGCTAAAAAAAACATTAACCGAAATATTTCCGAAAAAAAATCACCAAAATATGACTTTCAACTTGCGACAGACCGTAACCAAGACAACGTACAGGGCTAAATTTTTTCCAGCATGTAAAGCGATAACTTACAAAAGTCAGTGTAACACGTTCCGGCGATTAAAATTGTTACCCGTTATAAACAAGCGAATTCCCTGAAGCCCGCATTCCGGCTAGAGGGTTAAATACGTCCCGCTAATATAATTTAACCACCCCTCCCCCCCCCCCCCCCCCTTCCCCACGCCCTGCTTTTTCGCAATTTTTGTGCTTCTAGATTTTTACATGGACAATACGCTACCGCAAACCCCACCTAAACGTGATGACGTATTTTTTTAAACAACACCCAAAACTGTCGTTGAAAATACAAGAAAATTGCCATTGCAAAAAAAATCTTTGAAAACCAGTTTTGATAATTTGAAAAAAAAAACCTTAGTAGTGTCTAATAGTAATAAAAAAAAGTTTCCAGAAAGGACATTTTTTTTAGATAATTTGTGAGGGAAATTTCACGGTATGAAAACCATTTTAGCCCATTTTTTGCCGCTTTTATCAATTCCATTAAGTTTTGGAAAATATTCTCACAATTACGGAGCTTACTGGAGAAAATTCTTAACGGTTAGTAAATGTTCATCCTGAGGTGGATTTCATAACAATTCGTAAACATTTTTCTTTTCCGCGGACCGCACCTCCAGTTTTAAATAGACTGTGAACAATGGATGAATTTCAAAACCTTTGAAGGGTTTTTTTGTTGCAACAAGCCCAACAATTGACAGAGGCTGTGATATCCGTCTCGATTAATGGTGTCGTTAGTACCAAGCTGTAGCTATGTTACTGGAGTGGCTATAATTTTTTAGCGACCCCTTCCACCCTCTCTAATAATTTGGTTTTTTGAAACTGAAACTTCAAGACTTCAAGACTTTTTTAAGAAAATTCAAGACTTTTTTAAGAAGACATATTCAAAATTATACTAAATTATAAAAAAAAAATCGGGAAACCTAAACAAAAAAAAATCACGAAAAAACCTACCGGGGGTAGAGTGGTCCGACAAGTTTTTAATTACCATGATTCATGGACAGTCCCTAAATCTCTAAAATATATTACCTAGATAAGAATTTTTCGGAACATCAATATAAATGTCGTTATCGATAGAAATCCGTTACCGTGTGTCCCAATTCCACAGACAATCAATTGCTGACATTTATAGAAATAGGAATATGCATTTTCATAACGCATATATAAAAAGAAACTTCTCAAAGGGCGACAAATTGTTGTGTCCTCATTGCTGCAAGTTTTCTACACAGTAACAACAACTTATCCAACATTAAATTACATTGGATACGGTCTAAGATCTGATTTTATATCTATATAAAAACTGCAGCATTGCTCGCGTGCATTGGACAATATACCGGGTGGTGGATACATACCCGCGTAGATAAACCGATGCTAGTAGTCGATATCTTTTTCCATTCATTCGGAATTGTTGAATCGTTTCGTTTGTCCACATCAGAGTGGTCTGTCTGCATAGATTTTGATACAGTCGTACATAGTTGGATTGGATTCTATATATGCCGTGTCGCGTATCCAGTTGCAGCCCTGGAATATCAACTTTCAACTGTGAGCTCAATTGTGTTCCAACGTTTTCTACGCCTCTGTAGAAAAGCATGCAAATCTCTTTAAAGTTAGTTGGCCTGCCATGGTATCGCATGGTATGGTATGGTATGGCATAGTTGGGTCTAGTCTACTGTAATCTTGTCGGACTTAAGATATTATTCGTGGCCATAAGGTAGTAACGAAGAGATTTTCTTGTTTTACGCGCAACAAAGAAGCCAAGCCAAGAAATTAAGTGAAACTCTGTGCGGACAAACTGACAGACAGACAAACAGACAGCCATACAGACGCGGACAAACGATGATCTTATGGAACGGATGGAGTTCAGCATCTCAAATTGTGCCAATTCGATCCGTCACGCGACTCTTTTTCTTTATTATTATTTTTCATTATTATTTTTTTTTATTATTATTATTTTCATTTTATCTGATAGTTTTTTTCATGTCAAAGTCAGTTGGTTAAGATCTGGCAAGGTCACTGTTGGATTAGAGTTTAGTGGTTTTATCGTTACAGAAGGATTCCTTTCAAGAATGATAATATTGTGTTCTTGAACTATAATTCTTGTGGATTGTGGAATCGCGAGAAGGTTAAGCAATTTAAATGCGGCCAGCTAACACTGTTGGTGCATAAATGAATTCGTTACACAATGAATACCATAGCAATAATATTGGAATGATATAAAAGAATTTGAATAGCGTTGATACATTTTAAGGAACGCCTGACAGAGTTTAGCATTGAAACTGTAATCAAATTGTAACTATTTTTTTTTAATGAAAAATTGAATTAGGCCTATGAGAGGTGTTTTTCATTTTTGATACATTTAAGACATTTTATTATTTAATTATTTAAATGCTAATCATTCCACCGTATTTGGTTACAGAGGCGAATTTAGGCAATCTGAAACATTGTGCGCAGAAAAAATTTGAAGTCTCTTGACGATTTGAGGCTCGAAGTTGGCGAACCTTTTTCGGATTACATTCCTGAAGGTTTCAAAAATATTCGTATACCGGTTATGTAATAAATAGCTATATTAGATTTTAAAAAACAACAAAAATACTGCGCCGCAGGTGGAATTTTAGTTTTAAAATAGGCGATGATAACCATTACTTCCAATTCTAGAGCTTTTTCATAACTTCGAGGCTCCAACGTTCTGAGGGAGGCTCAATAGTCAAATGAGGGCCCCAATAGCAAAATGAGGACCCCAATAGCCCCAATACCAAAATAGCGGCCTATCTGCATCATTGAAAATGGGTTGAAAAACCTTACAAATGTAGAAAAAGGTTTTAAAAATGCATGCAGAACTGTAAGTGCAGCAGCAAAGAAGAAAATTAATTACGAACCGCCAAATTTTGTCTACCAAGACCTTCATTGAACTGCCACGCGATTGAATATGTGTAACAAAACCTCACAAATGTCAGAAATTCTACACGATTCGTGTAAAACTGTTGCGACAAGAGAAAAAAATGTTGCTAAGAGCGTGGAATTGAACAACCGACCTCCGGAATACGGACCAAGTACTTTACCACTTGGACTACGCTGTAATACAGTCACAATACCGTAAGAGCCCTATTCTGGCGTTGTGACACTTAAGTCACAGGTCACAAGTCCATAGAATTTCGGGGTCCTGTGATCGCGTTGTGACTAGTAATCGGCCACTGACAGTCGCCAAAATAGGGCTGTAAACCTTCTCCCTCTAAAAGTGTTACGCATTTTATCCTTAATTCTAAAAGTCAGGCACTTTTTTCTTGAAATTCATGAAACTCGCCATAAAATTGCACGCTAGCGAAGCACAAGCGCATTTTGCTTGGAAATTCTATTAATTTCTGTGTATTGTAAATTGATTAGCAAACTCAAAGGATAGTAAAAATGACACTAAACTACGTAAGTTTTATTTCATCTGCGTGATTTCAAAATCAAGCCATATTTAAGAAACTCACTTCGGAGTAGATACAAAATTTGTAATTCATACCTTTTAAAGGCTATATTTTCTAAACCTAACGGAGATAATCGAATTGTTGTGGGTTGTTCATTCTGCGGTGTACATATTTGGTACTTTGGTAAGAAAGCTCTGGCACACCACTTTTATAACTGCATCAAAAATCCAAGATCCTATTAAATTATTAAGTAGATGGCATTATTAGCTTAATTTGACTGACCAATGCAAATAATTGCTGCATATGGCAATGAAAATGTCTTGTTTATTACAAATCGTAAATAAAAAGCCAGAAAGACACATCATTTAAGCGTATTTTTGAGGCGCAGCCATAGTTGTTTTTTATTATTGAGATTTCTTACATTATAGGCCAAAAATATAATTTTTATGATAAACAAAGTGACTCTGACAATATAACATTCTGGAGCCAAAACAATGCCATCCCAATCAGCGCAATGCGCCTACTGACCTCGGCAACAGTCCACAAACAGAACAGACTTTGCGTAGTCCAACGATTTATAGTCGTAGAGATGTTTTTTTTTTATTTGCCATCTTAAACTTCAACTCCAACAGAGTTGGTTTTTGTGGACACGTCATTTACACATTTCTCCCTCTTTCTCTGTTGGATTGCAATCAAAAGTCAATTTGATCGAAAATGCATTTTTAATGCCGATAACATCATCATCTCGCACGCTTCGTACTTCACTCATGTCTCGTTAAAATGGTGAAACATTGCCAACTAGGCTCCAATGTCAGAACGGAACGGAATAACCTTTGGAAAAAAAATACTACATGGGGTTATGACTGGTTGTAGGTGTCGGGAGGAGGTCAGTGGATCGGTCAAGGACTACCCCTTTGCCTCATTGAACACCAATTCCTGGCTGACTTCATACATATAGTTTGTTTGCGGTGTGGCGCAATAATTTAAAATAAAAATTTTATTATTGGTCCATTGGATAAACATTGGATTCTGGGGAATTTTCTGATAAAATCTAATTTGTTATTAAAAAAAACAAAAAGAAACACCCAATAAAAGTCACCACAGAAAAATTCTCTCAAATCTTCTTCCTTTTTTGTCTTAAGAAAATATTTGTCCACATATCAACATAAAATTTGTACATATTTGCTTTATAAAAAGTCAATTTTTAGAGAATATTTTTTTTCCGTACTGTAAATGGAATTTATGGTATTTCATTTTGCCTTCAGATATAATATTCGAGCTCATCTCGCTTGGAAAAAGCTTGACTTGTTTTGTATTCTTTAATAGCTTTGTGTCTGTTGGTATTTTTTTTTAGTTTTTTTCGTATTTTTTTTGTGTACGTTTTATGCTTGAACTCGTATATCTCATATATGGTGCTATTTGGAAGAAGAGCTTTGCAAATATTTTTGTGCCGTAGCGGCGCCAGTTTGCTGGTGGGCATACGAATATAAAAACATTAACATATAATAAAATAGCAAAGAAACGCGAAATAAATGCGATATAAATTTACGTATGTTACTATTGTTTATACGAGTATATTATGTTTTGTTAAGAACATTAAGAATGATAAGCATGAAATGCTATTAGGCCGAAATCACAGTAGTTCAATCTATTTTTAATTATATTACGTTATTTATGGCATTGAATATGCCTCCTTCGATTTATTCGAAAGATCCTGAAAGTTTTACGATATTTTCTTAAACAGTCACGAATAAAGCGAAAAAAAACTATCATTTCATCAACTAATAAAAGCAAAAGATAGTCCTTTTACATTTTTATCAAAATTTTCACAAATTTGTGTCTTATGTAGAGATCATTAGGAATAATTTTGAAAAAAATCAGTTATAACAGTTGAAAGATAGAGTATTGCACTTAAAAATCATGGGAGAGTTCTTATGAAAGTTTTTATGTGAGAATTTTTTGAGAATTTTTCACTCGAAAAGCATGGGTGACTTTTTTTACGAAAATGTTTACTCACAAATTATGGGAGAGTTTTTCATGAGTCTTTTTTCTCGAAAATCATGGATGAGTTTTTTTTTTGTAGAATTGAGGGGTAGTAGGTAGGGGCTTGTTTGGACAATTTTGGCACACAGCCCCTAAAAGTTTGAAATGCACTTGGTTTGTCTGTTTCTTCGCTGATAACTCCAAAACCAGTGGACCAATAGGAATGACATTTCAAAAAGAGCTTTTACCAATAGTATCAAGACTGAATTTTAACTCCCAACTCATTGAACCGATTAGGATGAAATTTTAAGGAGAGCCTTTTTGTATAAAGCAGCGGACATTATACCATGCGAAAACACAAAATTTTATTCCTTCCCTCACCCGCCTCCCCGTTCTCTGCTACCACCAAATCGGTAAAGAAATTTTGATCCGGTTTGCACTGTTATAAACGGTCTTTAATAAGGACAAAACAATTTTATATTTTAAGAAAAACGCACCCTAAAACTTTTTTTTTATGATCTAGCAATGCTAAAACGTCAGTCAAGGTTTACATTTTTATCATGGTGAAGTTCACGAACGAGCAATGCCACACAGCTGGTCAAACCATTGATCTATTGAAGGAGAAGTTCGGTAATCGTGTAATCTCGAGAAATGGTCCGGTCGAATGGCCACCTCGTTCATGCGATTTAACGCCGTTGGATTTCTTTTTATGGGGTTATGTTAAGTCGTTGGTTTATGCCAACAAGCCAACAACGTTAGAGGAGCTCAGGAACAATATCGAACGCGAAATTGCCAACGTTCCGGACGATATGTGTGGAAGAGTGGTGGAAAATTGGCTCCAAAGAATCAATCAGTGCAAACGTGCTCGCGGTGCGGTGGCCATATGCCATAACGACATCGAATTTCATACTTAAATGTAACATTTCCACTACACCTGGAATACGTTTCAGCCCGATATCTCAATTATTCTGTGTTTTATTTAAATACAAAATTGTTATGTCCTTATTGAAAGAAAATTTACGTTCAAAAAAAATTTACGCGGTTTGATATTGCTTTAGAGGCTGCTCATAAAATACGTCACCCTAATTTTAAATGCCTTTCGCGGCACTTGCCGATCCCTCCTCGTCGCACTTTCCCATGATGTTTTGTATGAAATTTTGTACCACCACGTTACACTACCGTAGACCGTCCCTCTCTCTCTCTCTCTCGGCACTACAACCGGTTTCCGGTCTTGGCCTGCCGCAATGTCTCTCGCCAGAGGTCCCGGTCACGCGCCAATGTCCTCCAGTTTTACATCCCAATTCTCTTGGCGTCCTGTTCAACGCTGTCTTGCCATCTGAGGTTGGGTCTTCCTCGCCGCCTTGTTGTTAATAACCTACCGCAGACCGCCCTTCTCCCTCTAAATGTATTTTGTGGATAGTAAATAAGAAGGAAATTCAAAACTAATGGCGCGTTTCGCCATTTTAAAATTTTAACGGCCACTAAATCGAGTTTAATTTATTAGTACAATTGTTTAAGACTTTCAGTCTATCCTTCTATTATAAATCCTTGGGATAACGTCTACTAAATCGAGTTAGCAGGTTATTTTTGCTTGAAATTGACCCTCTAATTCGATTTAGCGGTCGCTAAAAATTTAGTAAAACCTGCAATAAGAGTGCACGAGATTGAGGTCTCAGACAAACAAAAAAGAGAGTGCGACGGCAGGAAAGAGCGGACCGTCGGTCAATTGAGACTGAATACGGCCATAAATTTGCCTATGTGTAAGGATTTGGTCAGGAGCGAGCCCTCTGCTTCTATTAAAAATCCTTGATAACGTCTAGTATAACGAAAAATCATATGAATTTTTTGAAAAAGAAAAAACCTTTCACACATAAAGCGAGTATTCGGTGACTGTGAACCTTCACCAAAGCATTCACCAAAATTCGGAAACTGCCAGTTTTCTACACTTCGAAATGTGTCGCTAGCACCAATAAAAATAGCCACCAGACCAGCTCGCCGCCCATTTAATTCAAAACAGACCAAGAAAAAAAAACTCTACTCTAGCTTGAGATACAGCGTAACGTAACAAAAACTGAATTGAATGGAATGGAGAATTGTTTGAATTAATGGTCCCGAAAATGGGTTCCATGTTTATCTCCGTCACAGACTCCACGGAATTCTTTCCATTTTTCGGTTAATTTCAATTAACCGAATATGTTGGCAGCTATCTGGCTAACTTGCCAAACTTTGTTGCCCTCCTCCCATATCTTCCAGTACGCATAGATAGATGATAGTTCACTGAACGAATTCAATTGATTTTTTTTTTTTTTTGTTTTGGTCCCCAATTTTATTTATGTTTTATGCTTCATCTGCGCTGGCTGTACCATACATAGCTTTTAGGGTATCCAAAAGCACGGGTTATACACACACACGCACACTGCGATCAATTTGTATAGTTGGATTTTTCGCTGAATTTTTCCCCTTTTTACCAGAATTGGTATTTAATCAATCACGTAAAATGTGATTTGACAATTAGAGAGTTATGCTATTAGCTGAAAAAATATTGCGTCCATCCGTAACTATAAGACGAGGTCAAATGTTTTAGTGGAACGATGATGATTGCAAGAAACTTTAAAGTTTGAAATGAAAAGTTTGTTGGTTTGATTAAACTAAGGCTATTTTGCCTATAGACTATAGACAGCTAAGAAGACATTCAACTATGTGTAAGATATGTTCCACTTGTGAAAGCATTCCATAATCAAATATATTTGTCTATCTTTCAACTGCTAATAAACGTAACCTATTGGTTTATCATTATTACAGCATGGCTGGCTTGGTGTCGTGATGGCCATGAGGTTTTTGTTATATTATATCACATTTTGTGTAGTATATATTCTTTATTAAATTGCTAACAAAAAGGAGGACACCGTCATCGATATTCGATACGGAAGTAGACAATTTAAATTACGCTTTATGGCTCGACACTAAATGTTTGCCATTTCGAATATGTTGTCTGTTTTTAAGTAGAATTCATTTTCGCCGGCATCGGCATAGCAAACCATCTTTGGTGTCAAGTATTACTCATCAAAATAATATTGTGTAAATCAATAAAATACATTTTATTCGCAGCATCACACTTCCTAAAAAAACTCGATCGAAATCTTCTAGATGTTGTGTTGAAAACGATTCGAGGGATAAATTTGGTAAAATCGAGTATAAAAATGGAAATCGTGTAGTTATGCTCGGGAAATTTGGATATAACGAGCATTAAAATATTTTTTGGAGATCAAAATATTTGGAAAAATAAAGTTCTATGACTCAAAATTTACACTCATTTGGTGCTAGTTTTTTAGTTGTTTTGGTAACTAAAAAACGAGCACCAAAAATGGGTGTCCAATCAGATTTCAAATC
The DNA here is from genome assembly GCA_964034945.1 of Chrysopilus asiliformis. NCBI lineage: Eukaryota > Metazoa > Arthropoda > Insecta > Diptera > Rhagionidae > Chrysopilus > Chrysopilus asiliformis. The sequence goes on along the minus strand of OZ035963.1, from coordinate 14,513,786 downwards.
TGGCAATAATTTGGCTGCACGGAAAAAAATTCGCATAAGAAACGTTCCTCTAAAATATTGGAAAGCGATAATAGGACTCGTTACACCATTTTGTAGCAAACACGTCCATTAATATTGGAACTAGTCCTAGTTTCCGTGGAATCATTATTATGTACTCGGGGCTGCGCCCCGAACCGCTTCGCGGTTCACCCCCCAAACCCCCGACGAACATCTATGCCAAATTTCTAAGTTTCGAAATCATTTTACCCCCTCCCCTTACTCCCCCTACCCCTCGCGCTTCTTTTCCGTATACCTATGTTGGAACCAGAACTACCACAGACACTCATGCCAAATTTCAAGTCAATCGGTTCAGCCGTTTTTGCGTGAAAGAGGAACAGACAGACAGACAGACACCAACTCATTTTTATATATTAGTATGATTAGTATGATATGATATACACTCAGAGAAAAAAAAATAGTAAATCTAACTACTTTGTAATGGGAAATCGTGACTATTACAAAATAGTTAATTCTAATTACAAAATAATTAATTTCAATTGAAAAAATAGTAAATTTAACTACAAAATAGAAAATTTTACTACTAAGTACAGTAATCCCCCGCTTTACGGACGGGATGCGTGCGTAAAACGAAACCTATTTTAGTGTGAGATTGTACTGGGAATAAATAGATGTGTTCCAATCAATAGAAATGTCCGTAAAAAGAAACCTATTTTAGTATAAGATCGTATTAAAAATAGATAGATGCGTACCAAAAAAATCCGTAATACGAAACAGATTAGTATAATATATTAAAATAATTATTTAACCACTAGAATAATGAGAAAACTATATAATATTAGAAAAAAAATATTTATTTTAAATAAAAATAAGTTCATTTTCCTTGATTTTTTTCTTGGATTCAAAAAAAAAAATTTTTTTGTCCGTAATAGCGAATTTTTTTATCTGTATAGCGAATTTGTTCCTATATTAGTCATGTCCGTAACTTCGAATTTTCGTAAAACGAGCGTCCGTATAGCGGGGGATTACTGTAGTTAAATTTCATATAAAAATTGTCATTTTTGACTATTTTTCTAATTGAAAATAACTATTTTAGTAATAGTCACGATTTCCCATTATAAAATAGTAAAATTTACTATCTTTTTTCTGCGTGTAGGGCTGAGAGAAGAATGGACATATTCCAACAAAAGTAACACCCGTTCCAAGTTTTTACTGGAGATATTCCTATACCGAGGGGGAAACAATGCTAAATTATGGAATGGAATCGTTCCCATTGTTTTTAAAAGTAACACCAATATTATGTCGGACTCAGTCCTACAAAAAAAATTGGAATGAATCCTAAGTGTTGACGGGCTCATTCCTATGCAAATAGAATTCAGCGAATATGGTAATTCAAGGCAATTTTTTTTTCTTCAATTATAATTCGCATGTGGCTTACGAACTCGTGTTTTATATGGTTTGGACCTGCCTACTACCAGTACATTTTTAGGACCGGGAGAGGTATTTTTTAGTGACAAGGGAGATCAATTTTTAACACCGATAATTTTACATCCAGTGGCACAAAATTACAAAAACTTGTTCAAATAACAACCAACAGAAAACCAACTCTAATTTCATAAACATTTCGAAAAAAAATGTCGCAGTTATCATTAAACCGTCAACATTTTAGTCCAAATTCAGACAATATGACGATTTTACGTTTCATATTTGTGTTTACCAATTATATATTATAGAAAATGTTTATTAGTTGAAAATCTGGCATAACTGACACCTGATACCATCCTTGAATCAATATTATTATAAAACTTGGCCAACAAAAAGTTGTAATAGGTTTATTTACCAAACATTCTTGGTTACCACATATGCTCAATAATCGATTTTTATTATTAATTTCGTTATTTTTGTTTGCAAGCAAATACTGTTTCTTTGGCAAGGATTTTATTTTCATGCATTGAATAATGTATAAAATTGCCTAATCTAGAGATTGAAAAAAAATCCCTAATTCTTTTCCCCAGTTTTTAAGACAAATCTTTAAACAATAAAAAGATTTTCCCATGGAAAAATGAAGAAAAGCAAAAAAAAATTGCGTGAAAATTCTATCTTTTGTTAAAATTTATATTTCCCTTCTCAAAACAAACAACATTTTACGCATATTTAGATTACATTTTCTATACTTATTTTTAATCCCCCAAAAGACTGTCATGGTAGCAACATGTGATATAGAAGCAAAAAAATATTTTTTTTATTTAGATTGTGCCAAGAAGTTAATTATTAGGTAAATAATTTGTACGCAGATAATGACAGATGCTTGGTCGCTATCTCGTAGATCATAGCCATAAAAAATATTAAAGAAAGACGAAGACTTTACACAAAAATAACTCAAGAATTTCAAGTTCAAGAGAAACGCTTAAATGAACTTAGTTTGAAATAATAGAAATTATCGTAATTATCAAAAAGATAGCTACGAAAACTCACATCAGCTATAAGGAAATATTTCACGTATTTTTCGACTTAAAACTTCGTATCTAATGAATTTTCTTATCCAGTTTGATTGGAAATCATACAATTTTTTTTATTGAAAAAAAACAGTGGTGTTAACTTAATCTTGATTTATTGTATTGTATCTTGATTGAAAAATAAGAAATATTTCACGTATTTTTCGACTTAAAACTTCGTATCTAATGAATTTTCTTATCCAGTTTGATTGGAAATCATACAATTTTTTTTATTGAAAAAAAAAACAGTGGTGTTAACTTAATCTTGATTTATTGTATTGTATCTTGATTGAAAAATAAAGAAAATATCAATCTTAGAATTATTGTTTCGTGCGAAATTTATGGCTGTAACAATTGTGGGAAAGATTATACTTTAATTTAATGAAAGTTTATTAAATGTTATCGTTTTTTGAGTATTTTTAATAAAATATCTAATTTTTTTGCATAATTTTTTTGTAAATTCAATTTTTTAAGGCACTGAGCTCTCGAGTATGTTTGAATATGATCGCAATTAGTAAATAAACAAAAAAAAAATGAAATTATAGCTTCTGACTAATGGAAAATAAAATTTTTGAGTAGCAAAAGTATCAGTTCGCATGAATTTTACTTCAAACTCATGACGGGATAACATATTTTGGTGTTTTCTATCAGTATTTAGCATCATGAAGCCCGAACCATATTTGGTGACCCCAAAATTCTCGTTTTGCTGATTTCTCAAGCGGGAAAAGGGATATTTTTACAGGACCTTTACTCAGATTTGAGATTCGCAATCCCAAAGAGTCGTCAATGATAATTTTCCACGAGAAACAATGAAACAAAAATAATTTTCGCATTTTCCTTACACGACTTTAACGAATTTTTCCAAAAATTGGCCTAAAAATTCGATTGCTTCGCTTTTTTGCCCCCGAAAACTATAAGTACCCAAATTTCATTAAAATCTATAGAACCGCTTTCAAGAAAAAAAAAATTACAGACAGACAAGCATAACAATTATTCCTGTATTCATGTTTGCATGAGTTCAACAAACACGAACACACAACGGTCAACCCACAAAAGATTTCAATTATTCCTGGTATTATATTATAAATTATAAGGTATTAAAACCACTTTATATCCCCAACCCCGATGGAAAAATGATGTTTGGACACGAAACTGAATACCTAAATACGTTTTGGGACGTTTTGAAGCTTTCGCGATTAGACAATATTATTAACACATTGTTGACCGGCAATTTTACACAGAAACTATACCATATCACCGGCTATTATTTTGTAATTGAATATGGAAGTAAAGTAAAACATTCTAAATAAACTCCAATGGTGGTATAATGTCAGATTCATCACTTTCCGAATCACTACAATTTATTTCGAAATTACTCGGACAATCAGATAAAGTAACCGGGTATAATTCACTAACTTGCATACCCGTCTTTGCCGGGTTAAGTTTTTTGTATAAGTTTTAGAATACGAAAAAAACCGGAAAGAACTTAAAAACTTTTGAGAAAAATCTTATCCTTGAAAGACTCTCCATTCCGAATTCGTCTAACACCAGATTTGGGACCAGCGACCCCGAAAACCCCCTAATTTTTCCCCGAGAAAAGCGGGAAAATTATATTTACGTTATTCTTGCAGGACCTTCTAATTCAAGTCTTGAATTTCTAACACCGGATTCGTAAGCAGCGACCCCGAAAATCCTCTAATGCCATTTTTCCCCAGGAAAAATGGGAAAAATGATATTTGCGTCGCCCTAACAGGACCTTCCGTTTCTAATTTTGAAAATCTAACACCAGATTCGTGATCAGTGACCCCGAAAACCCCCGAGTGAAATATTTTAGCCTCCTGTTGAGCAGGATTCATGGCGAAAATCACGGTTTAAAAACCACCAAACCTCTTTACCCCCTTAGCGGTAAAATTTCGGAAAACCCCGCCTTAGTGACCGCCTACGTGATGGTGGGGACATACTGTGAAAGTTTCAAGTTTCTAGCTTCAGGGGTTTGGGGTGAACGTTGATGAGTCAGTCAGTCAGTCAATCAGGTTAAACGATTTTATATATATAGATTGAAATTTTCTTCACCGTTACGTTCCGTCATGGTTGAAATTTTTGAAATACTAAAATTGTGATAAAAACCTAAATATCAAGAAAAGTATTTTCTTTGGAAATCGGGACTATCACTAAAAGATTTATTATTATTTTTCTCTGTGTGTGGGTTTCATAAATTGAAATAGATAATGCAAGTGCAATAACGAGTTAACTCGTCATCGGTCAACAACGTTTGGGCATGAAATGACGAGTTAACTCGTCACTGGTCAACAATATGTTAACAGAGAGTTTTTCAGTTTGACCGCGTATAATTTTAGGATAAATGAAAATAGCTTTTCGTACAAGGTATGAACAATATCGGTTGTCTGTGGCCAAAATATCAGCTCTATCAAAACTTATCGAGTGACCATTATTATCAATGACACGCTCTGCAATTATGTAATTTTCCATCTTTATGTTTTTAACAGCCAAAAGATGTTTTTCAAAAGGGCATATACGATCTTTGGGTGATTTGATGTATCATTTTACCTTGATTGGTCGCTTTTTTCTGCCGTGTTTTTCAAAATCATTTTCCAAAATCATCAAAGCGCTACAAAGTTACAAACAAGGTTTACCAATCATTTAAAAAAAAACCCTTTTTCTCTTTTTTTTTGAGATCTTTTTTAAAAGCCCAAAAAGTGAAAACCTGAGCAATTTTCGAGGGGCGCCAAAATCTATAAGGAGCAAAATTGATGCCATTTTTAAGAACTGTGGGATTTTCACAGGATTTTAACCAAATTTCGCTTTCTAAAACGATATGACTCACACGTGCAACGCTCGAAGATGGTCAGACAACCCACAAAATCCATGAAGCAACGGGTGTCAACGGCAATTCAACAAAATATGCCAACATACGGGTATCATATATGTTTGTTGCTGCCTGCCTGTCCCGGCGCAAGAAAGTTTTCACTGCATGTGCAGTTTTCAGTTGAGTTTTATTTCTGAAATTCCTTAATTCCGGTCCACAAACGACCTTCATGGCCACAAATCTCGCAGCCAGCATAGACACGAAAGCTATCCGCAGCCCCCCAAGTCTCCACTAACCAAACCAGTTGATCAGCGAAGTGATTAAACGCAAGCAACAGAGTAGGCCGAGTTTTGTTGGTAGCCAAGTTCTCAACTTCTCAGCAGCCCCATCGAACAGTGGATATAAGCGAGTTGCCATTTGGGGAGTCTTAGCTGGAGATCTCCAAGCTGAAGTGCTGGCCAGGCCAACTTCAAGATTGTTTCTGTACCTTCTCCTCACCGTAGATCTATCTTTGATCTGAAAGGGGGTCGGACGGGGGCAATCTTGAGACTTTATTCGCCCAAGTTTGGTCTTTCTTCGCTGGCTTAGCCGTGGAATTGTTTCGATGAGTTACAAGCAGAGGAGGGTTACCGGAGATTCCCACAAATACTACTCTTACTTGGCTCGGCCTTTGCCAGCCAACAAACTTCTGCACTGAACTGAAAATGAGAATTAACAACAGCAGTAAAATCGCTAAATAGAAAAAAAGCAAACAGAAACCTTTTCCGTTGTTCCCTTCTAAATTGCCGGCCATCTTGGAGCGATTTCCACTGGTTTTTTTTGCACAATTTTTGAAAATCTTAGGAAACCTAGGTCAAATCACGGATTTCGAAGACGTTTTCAAAGGGTGTTGTTTTGAAGAAGGGTCGAAGGGCGGAATCGTTTCCGGGGGAACAGAATAAAGCAACAAAGCAATCAAAAAACCATCGACAAACGATATTTCTGGAGGAGGCCTGGAACTGGAATTGTTGCTGGAGTCTCGTGTAAACACACAGCTGTGCACAAACACCAGCTCAGCTAGAACGAGTTTCTCGCGATGGTGTGCGTGCTTGGTGTACTTTTTCCCATATCTTTCGTTGATTTCCAGAAGTGCACGCAATTTAATTTTGTGCAGTTTTTCGCAATTTATCGCGATTTCATTTTGATTTGCTTACCTGGCGAATGGCGTTTGCTCGACCTCGTAAATTTCGTTGATGTCCTGCTTGACGAGTAATCCTTGCAGGAGTTCCTCGTCAACTTCCAGCATTCCCTCCCCGATTGAATTGACTCCGTCCGCTGGCAGCATTTCCTTTCTTTTTTCGTTCACAAATTCGAAATATGCTCCACTTCTATTTACTTTTACCTGTTTACTCGACTATTTCGAATAATTCTGATTATTTGGCCAACAAGTGTAAAGTCTCAACAGCACTGGGAAACAAACAACTTTATCACAAATATATTTAATTCTTTAACAACAAGATAAGTAACAGAGCTAGATTTTACATCTATAAAATGAAAGGCGTTTCGTTTTCTTTGAAATTGACGGCAATCGAAAGACTGCACTAGAGAACTTTTTTCACTATCTGGAGCACACCGAATTATTAGGCAAATTATCCTTTTTATAAGTCACACAGCATTTGTTCAAGGCAATCCTTATTTTCGTTATTTGAATCTCCTTGGAACCGATTTTTCAACGCGACACCTCTTGAACACCTCTTCTTGATCGTTGCGAGAGAACTGAGTGGTTCGTCGAAGTTCAAATCATAGAAAAACATCCGAGTTGAGTTAAAATGAGTGGGATTTTGAGTAATGGAAAAAAAAACTACATCTGGCCATCCGTTTTCGCCCAGCAAACATTCGTGTAACGAGATTTTCCATCAAATTTGATGGAAAAATTGTAATTAAATAATTAACTTCTAAAATTACGCAAGCGATAAGAGTTCTAATAAGAACTATAAACCCTAATAGCAACTGGAAACAATTGCTTTGAAAACAACCTGAAACATTTTAATAACAAATCACACTATAGAACTTCTTCCTATAATTTTTGTTATTATATTTTATGACAAATTAATTAGGTTTCGAAGAAATAAATTTAAAATTCAATAAAACAAAACAAACACTCAAAATTCGAATGAAAAGTTTAAACTAGAGTGACTATATAACTAGAGTGTGGCCACCGGATAACTTTTGAAAAGTTTCGAGCCGTCTTATTTCGAATATTTTGTTAAAAAATCAACTTTGTTTTCAGTTTTTTTAAAGAACTTCTTCTATTTAAATTTTTTGAAGCTCTTGATCCATAAAAACAGTCTTTAAATTAATCGATTAAAACTTTTTTGTTTAAATCTGCGATTATGACCAAAAAAATTGAATTTTCAACGAACATCACTTTCACGATGGCCACGCACTAGTATTATAAAGTCACTCTAATATGAACTACCCCCATAATTTTTTATTGTTTTTATGACAAATTATTTAAGTTTCGAAGAAATAAATTCATAATTGAATAAAATTCAAAATTCGATCAAAAAAACCACCACAAAATTCGAATAAGTTTAAATGAAAGAATACTCATGAATTGAGTGAAAGTTGAAGCGGGAAAATTCAAATTAAAATAAACTACAGACCGCCTGACATAAAATGTTTTGATATACGACGCTCAATGTTTTGTTCCCGATTTGATATTCGACGACAAAAATTTGATTACGCTTTATTTCTACCGTTGATTTTTCTTGATTTAGTTTTTTAAATGATATTACAATATATTTTCCTTCGGTCAATATATACAACACCTTAAAACCTTTATTAGCGGAAACCTGCCTAATCCGACACTTTTTAAAGTCCCATAATTTTGAAAACGTCCTTCATACAAAATGAACATCATAAGCCGATTATTTTTCTATTAAATTTTGTATAGTCTATATAAAAAGCATATTAGATTTAGTGTCGTTGTATCGAAAAGGTTCTGCTACAAACCAAAAAAAACCCATACTTTGGATTCCAATTGGAAATCCAAAAAAATATTTGCTTGGGAAGACTGATTTTTCAAAGAATCTTGTTCAAACTTAATAAACTCAATGCATAGACAAAATATATGCGAAAACATATAAAGTTGTTTCAAAGAAAAGCACCAATAGTTTTATTGGGGGGTTTTTCTCTATATCGAACATATTTTTTAACATCACTCGAGTCTAATTGAAACCTATTCGAAATCTTTCTATTTCTTTTTTGATTTTTATTTAATAAACCGAACCATTGATCACGAACTGAGGGATTTTTATACCCGTATGGTGAAACCAAAGGGTATATTAACTTTGCCTTACCGTTTGTAACGCCAAGATCCCGTCATCGCACAAAAAAATGAATTACACCAGTGTGTTTAGAATGATGAAAAAAGTTGAATTTAGCATGTCCGTCCGTCTGTCCGTCTGTGGCGCGGATTGCGGGCGCACGGATTGAGCTAGAGACTTGAAATTTTGTACAGATCCGTTTTTCGTAAAATGCGAGGCTAAGTTCGTTAATGGGCAAAAATGGACCATTAGGGGGGGTACCCCCCATACAAACGAAATCGTTTTTGCGAATATCTCAAAAACGGTACATCTTATCAAAAAAGTGCAAGAACAAAAGTTATTTAGGATATGATTCTACATAAAACTCGCATACATCAAAATCCGATTGGAATAAATTTTAAAAAATCTTATTGGAAAGTTTGACTTCAAGTGTAATTTTGGTACAACTGTTCGAATTTTGATACGAATATCACCATACGGGTCTCCAATGATTGCCAGATTGGCAATTATAGCTTTTGTTATGTTTTGGTCTCAAAAAGAGTTCAAAATTTGGTTTTTGAAAGGATAGCGCCACGGGGGGAAACAATGTAGCGGCACCCAGTCACGAACTTTCACCACAACTTTTTTTTTAATGACCAAAATGGGCTAACCCAGCAAAAAGTTATAGGTCAACACATAAAAAAATGCATAGGAGTCGTCGAATTGAGAACCTTTTCCTTTTTGAAAAATTATATGCCTAAACAATTTTTTGAAATCTTTTTTCAGTAAAAAATTCGTAAAAATCCAAGAAAAAATTTACATTTTATAAAAATTTAATTAAAAAAATGACATTTTTCCGGTATATAAAAGAACTTAAGGTTTTTTTTGACATTTTTAAAATTGAAGAAGTAAACGTGGTGGTATCCTCGGAAGATAAAATAAGGAGGCGTTGTTCTTTGTCTTCTGAAATATACTTTAAGGTCACTCTTGATCTGACATCTCCCCCGCACTTCGTCGGACTTTGTCTGGCTTGGGCGAACCCGCCTGAGGGGTAATGTATTTTATGGACAGCCCCTAACGTTCAGTAAAATCACATAAATGGTCCTAAAAACTTTAAACGGCTCCTAAGAAAATTTCAATTGGTAAAAGATATGACATAAAAGTTGTTTTTGAAAAAATTAAAGAGTTCTATTCATCTGTTAATATTTATTAATCGAATTGTCTTTAACCGTTTTCGAGATTTTCCACAAAATTTGAAACCAAATTTGGATGTGACATCAATCAACAAAAAAACGAATCACATTTCCGTTTTCAAGATTTCCCGAAAAAAAACCCTCAAAGAAACTCGATAATCTTAATGAAAAGATAAATATGACTAATTTTGTTTACGTTCGTCTAGTGAAATATTCTGAATGGAATTTGGCACCGCAATGTCGCTCACCGCAATAAGTAAAATATGATTACGTGCTCAAATATTTCATGCATCTAAAAACAGCAACACAAGAAGTTTATTATTAGTTAGAAAAGTGGTAAAATGCATAACTCGAGTCGTGGAACGCCAAGAATTTACAAATTTTACAAGTCGCTTAACAATTTACACACTAAAAAGAGATCTTATTCTAATTTTAGTTTATCCGGCTGTATTGGCTCTCGTTGATTTCATTTCGAATTTAGATGAATTTTAGTTGTCTCAGTCGAACATTGATGCTATGCTAGGATAGATAGACTAGAAAATTTCTAGCGGGAATCAGGAATATCGAATATATCGCAATAATACAAGAATATATAATAGAAAAATATATCGCACTTAGTATGGTTTGGAAGAAGAAGTTCCGTTCTCAGAGTTAATTTGCCATCTTCCATAGCCAAAAATAGTGAGAGTTGACAATTATTTCGCCAAGAAATTACGCAATTCTGCAGCACCCAACGCGGTTCAATAGTTGTGAATTTTTGCATTGGTACTAAGTTTATTTCCAACATATTTCGATTCAAATCGAAAAACGCATTCAAATCGAGTTGATGATGTTGGACTGATAACAACGGAAGAAGGGTAGGTAAGTAGACGCGATCTACTTTGGATTTGTCTCTATTCTAGTCGGCCGTGCTAAGACGACATTCTTGAGTCCCTTTCATTTAGATTTAGAGAAATCAATTTAAATTTAGATAAATATGTACATGGGATGCTGCATGTTTCTAAATTGGGAAAATGTCTTGTTTTAGATTTTTGGCTTTTGCCCGCACGCGAATCCGAATTCAAATTCAGCTCAATAGATACACTGCTATTTATTTTTATCTGAACCTTTTGTGGAGACAAAAATGTACAAAGTCACCGTTCAACATTTAAATTTGTCTTTATCGATAGAAACTACGAAAATAGAAATCGAAAGTCAATTCGAGTGGACAGATTTTTTAGAGCAAAGTCATCTCATAGTAATTTTATCGAAACCTTTTTGTTAGGCAATTTTGAAAGACTATTTTTGTTTAGAAAATAGAATGATTGAAATTTGAAAATGTTGAATTCGTAGTCTCTCAGAGGAATCGGATGTGGAAATGTCCCCAATCACCCGTGGGGAATGATAGTTTGGAATTTTTCACTATTTTAGGAGTGTGAAAGGTGTTTTAATCAAATCGGATTTGCTTTGGAACTGAACACAAATGCACATAAAAAATATCTTCTTTGAAGATGGAAAACGGCACCATTTCTTTTTTTTTTTTTTTGGTAATTGGACCTCAGAATTCATTCTGGTCTTTTTGGAATACTGATAGGTTGTAACCTACAATTGCGAGAGTTCGATTTGCGATAAATGCCGAATCGCATGGATCACTAGCTTCAAATAAAAATGGATGAGCGGTCTTTGGTTCTTAATAAAAAAAAATGCTTTTACAGAGGTTTTTAAGTTAATTACAATAAAAACAGTTGGAAAATGGAAATCAACTGATTTTTTATAAATAAGGGAATATCTCGATACCGGTTGGAGATATCGAGTTCTAAAGTGTAGGAAATTTGACTATCTTTAACTTTCGTCATACATACGACTACTGAAAAACGCCGCTATTTGGTTACTTCCGGTTAACGAATTTCCACCAAAAGGTGATAGGATCGTCCCATTTGAAAAATTCCTAATTCTATTCGTTTTTGAAAAACCTTGTACACAGACTGACTAACGGACAGATAGAAGACATTTTTGTAATAGTCCTCCAATCGACTTAAGTAAATGTTTTTTTTACACAAAATTGACAGGTCTATTGTGTTACACAGGGACTAAATTTACTTTTATTTCTGGTATACCAGCTGGTAAGCCTTTTAGTCGCAATCTGTCAAATTTGTTTGATGGGCAAATTCTGGTAAAACAGTTCAGTAGGCGAAATGTTAGTGAGCAGGAAACAACAAATTATGGTTGCCAAAATATTAGCTTTAAAACGTCTGGAACGGAACTAATCTACCATTTGCCCTCTCAAATCGACTCTCTTGTAATATCTAGAATGTGCATTCCATTCAAAATTCCTTTTCTCGTAAAATAATGATAAGCTCCCATATATATCTTCTCGAAAATATAGTTTCCGCCATTTTAATTTGGTTGCCTGTCAAAATCTGGTATACCAGCGCTGTCTACGAAAATGGTATACCAGCACTGTCTTACCAGAAAAACTGGTAACACAGATTGGTCCACACTGGCTTTTTAGCAAACAGTTTTGCTGGTATACCAGAAATAAAAGTAAATGTAGTCCCTGTGTTAGACGTGTCATTTTGCGTGGGTTGAAATTTACCTGTTGCCTTTGTTGTTTTGTACAATAGGCAATTTTGAGTCACGCGTCGACCTGTAAGAGGTCGAAATTTTTTGCCATGTCGTAAGTCTATCAGAATTGGGACCTCTAAATCTAATATAAAGAAATATAAAAATTTCACAGGGAAGGAATGAATTTTTTTCATAAAAGCGACTAATTTTCACGATTTTCAAAAAACTTTTTTTTATTAAATATCTTGAGAACCGTTAGATACAAAAAATAAACCGTTAAAGCAAAAAATGCAGAAAATTTTGTATCCTTTAAATTTTGTTATATTCATTTTTTCCCAAAAGAGCATTGGTTTAGAAATCGTTTTTAAAACCGGTATTTTTCAAAAAAGAAATTGTATGGGAGGTACCCGTTATAGCTACCGCTACTTTTTCGAAAGTTGATAGAAACTTACGATTTTCGTAACTTATTTACAAAAAATTTCAAGTCGCTAGGTCAACGCGTTGTCAAGTTGTTTAAGATACGTAGAACGGACAGACGGACACACAGATGGATGGATATCCTCATAATTTTTCCTGAAACGGGTTTCGTAATCAGAAAGTTTCTTTCTGCCACCGTTCTTGAGTCGATAGAAGAGAAAAGCAAAAAATTATTGAAAAATTCATAGATAAACGGATAAGTGTGTGATTCCAACAATGAGCAAACGAAAATTCAAGGCCTTTATGTGGATTGTGGTATTTAGTCACTCAGAGTTAAATTAAAATGGCTTCCACACATGATTTTTTTCACCAAAAGTTCGTCAAATTCCCTTCAAATTAAAAAACATAAGTTTTGGGAAACTGTCAACAATAAATCATAAATAACGTGAAATTATACGTAGATAAAACTACAATAAATGCCGTTTATTTAACCTTTTTCTTCTGCTAAATACAAACGTTCTAAAATAACTAAAATTTTTGTTCTTTATGTTTTTCTTAAATTCTATTTCATTCGTATTCCAATGGGAATTCAGAAAATTATACTAGAAACACGCACGGAATTGAAAAAAAGAAAAACTCTGACTTTGATATTTCCCGAAAATGATTTTTTATTCAATTAGCAAACAAAATTTATTATAATTAATGTGTAAAATATGATTAATTTTATATCATTTGAGTTTTTAATAGGATTTAAAAACTAACCTAAATTAATCAATGCTTCTTAGGCATCGTTTACACATGCGAATTTTTCTTCAACTTTTCCACGAATTTTATTCAGAATTTGTTCCGCTAATTTTATTCATCTATCGCTGAATAAATTCACTTAGCAAAAATTATCAATATTTGAATTTGTTCGGAAAAAAATCGATTTCAGGTGTCTTTCAGGAATAAATTTCTGGAATTTTGTGTCGTATTGTAAACCGTTGTGCAACATTAATTTAGTGTCGAAGAATAAAATTCGCGGAATAAAGTGTCAGATGTAAACGATCCCTTATACAATTTAATATTTTTCAAAGCATATTTGATTACAAGAATTCAAAACAATAGGAATTAAATAAAATTCATTTTAAACATTTCCCTTTAATTGGATTTTTTTTCTGATTTTCATTTATTTTATTCCATTATTTTATTTTTTGGTCGATCTCGGATACTAGCCCTGCGGACAATACAAACACGTTTACAATTAAGTAATTTTGTTTTCCCTCATCTAAAATCATAGAACCAAACCAAAAAAAAAAGATTACAAATATTTCTATTCATTCTCAACGTTCGTCACATTCTTTCGCGCACTCTCATCATTATTTTAATTCAATTTGAAAATTCTCAAAATATTTTGATTGATGCAAATTAAAAATAAACTGTTTTCAACCCCCTAAAACAAACAAGAAATTATTTGAAAGAGAATAAAATAAAGTTTTGTGTAATAATAAAATAATTTTTCACGATAATAATAATAATAATAGTAGTAGTAATAATAATAATAATAATAGAAAAATAATTGTTGCCTTTTAAAGAATGTTACAGGTACTTCCGGTAATTTCTTAATTCATTGTGGTCCGGAGCAACACCCTCGACAGCTGCCGCTGCCGATTCGAATGATGGTGGCTCAGCTGTTAATCCAGGACTCGGCGGATCTATCACCCGCGAATCGCGTGGAGTTTTACGCCGCCCACGACCACGTCCGCTTAGCCCGCCCGATGGCCGACCTTTTCTTGTGCTACTTTCGCTAACATGAGGTAACATTGCCTTCTTTCCTGGACGTCGTTTTCTTCGCTTCTTGTTACCATATCGCGGATCATAGTCGTATTCATCATCGGCCGGGGATTTCGGCTCTTCCAGTGCATCAATGTCGTTCATGTCCATTTCATCGTAGAACCATTCCTTGGGCAGGTCCTCCTTCAGATTCTGGCTGTCCTTGCTGTCCGATGTGTCGGCGCCACCGAGTGATGAGGACTCCTCCAGAATTGTTCCATTGAAATCTGAGTCCGCAGCCTCAATGCCTGGTTCGGTTCGCTTCAGCGCTTGAAATGGTCTCTCAGAATATCTAGGCAAAAAATTATTGTATTTAGTTTATCGTTGTGTTAATAGATTTTTAACAATTTTTTTCTGAAATTTCAAGAGCTTCATCAAAGTTTTACCAATTTTGGAGGATTTTTTATTCACATGAAAAAAAACCACATATTGATAAACCGCGCATAAAACATACCAAACTTTTGAAGGAGAGAGGTCTGCGGTAGTGTGACGGCTGTACTAAAACTCACATAAAAACGAGGAAAAAATGTGTCCGAGCATGGAGGAGGGTCCGAAAAGCCTAACAGTGACTTCACCTGTTTTATTTGCAGCTCCAAATGTACAATCTTCCGAGAATCGAAACCTTTTTCGGTTTATAACCACGTCGATTTATGTACAATCTTAAAGGACGGAATTGAACTTTCAGTGTAATATAAGTCCATACAAAAAATTAAGGTTGCACCAGTGTTGATAGAAGCGAATTCTACGGGGTAGGGGTGAAGAAAATCCCAAGTTTCCTGAAGTCAAGTGTAACACAATAAATCAGAGCGATCCGAATAAATGTAAGAGTAAAAGAAATGTGAATCTCTTTTCCATTAGCATCAGAAAATGGAACTGAAATTACTCGGATTGACTATACTGGGCCACTTGATGGATTTTAAAAACTTCCTTCTGTAATGAATATCAAATGTCCTTGAGCGCTACATAGAATATACTGTTTGGCCAAGGATGAGGTATAGGAGCGCAGCGAAGAAGTTTCTGATTAGCATAGACTATATTCAAGAAGTAAAGCTTTAAGACTTGAACATCGACATTGAAATCTACAAGGATTTTTAAGGAATACTTTAATAACACCCTCTACCACTTGATGCCTTCCCTGCTGAAGGACGTAGGAACCTTTCAGATATCAAGCTTACCGTGGGATGCAGGTAAAATTGAAAAAATGCTCTTGTAAGCATTCAATGGCAATAAATTCATTGTATTTGAATTGACGTGGGAAGTGCTGCTTCGATGGGCTGAGCTTTATTAAAATTAAAACACGTTCTTTCATACAAGGACGAAAATCTCAGGTAGCAGAAGCTATACTAAGCTTAAATAGATTTGGTAATTGCTTGGAGGTCCACCCCACAATTTTGCTACAGTGAAAAGCAACTTTCCCTAGCAACTGAGAAGAAAGTGGGCCATAGATAACGACCTGCTGGAACCTTTGCAAGATAAATTCATGATGTATTTAAAGAAATTGCAACAAGATCCAGTAGAATCACACAAACCTGTAAATTTTATTCAAATACTGTCGTCGGCTCTTGCGCCATCTCGTTGCAGGATACGAATAGATCTGTCCTTCCCTGAATCCGGGCATCCGCTGCCTCCTGTCCATATAGAGCGACGAATGATTCTGGGCGACTCCTGTTTGTGGATCGATGAATGGCAAGCGGCACCTTCGTTCAATGCAAAGTCTAGTGTTGAAATTCGCACTGAACTCGATTGTTTCTCGATAAGTCGCATCCTTCAGAAAATTCTCGATTTTCTCCAAGTTCGGAGAACTAACGATTTGTATATCAAGTGCTGATGTCATTTTTCTTCAGTCGAGTCCCTTTTTGTGATCCTCCTTATTAAAGAAAGGATTTGCATCACACACCACTGAAAATCGTCAACCGAAACAATTCCTCTGCACCGATTTTTTGTTCGCCTCTGGTTTTCCTTCAACTATTCTAAACGAAGTGTGCGAAATTCCCAATTGTCGTCTCAAAACTGTGATAATACTTCCAACCGCAAAACCGATCGCTTTTATTTTCAAAAACACATCTTTTTAAAATTACTTTTTGGAAAATTTGTGAAAAATCTTCCCCATTTACACAAGATGCTTTCTCGATTGCTGTTTCTCAATTAATATCACCCACCTTGATATTGCTCCTGACAACTAAATCCCATGAAACTAGACAATCAAACAAATCTCAACTTTTTTGATAAAAATACCCAAGAAAATTTGTTTGCTGTACCACAGTATACAGTAAGCAAACTCGAAAATAACCCAATTTAACATGTAAGAGTAAAGAAAACACACCATATTCATAGGCAGAAAACATGAGAGCAAACAGCACAGCCATATATGCGTGTAACCGAAAATTTGTAAACAAAAGCGACACAGCTGATCGGTATCTTTTGCATTTCGCAGTGTTTTGCGTGAAATTTAGTCGGCATAAAGATTAAAAGCTAAATAAAATATCAGCGGAATACACGAAATAGTATGGAAACATACTAAATTATAAACTTTCTGTTTAAATCACTCACTTCATTTCACAGGAAATTGAGAAAAATAATGAAACCGAAATCCACCCGACTCGTTTCCCATCAAATCAGACCAACTGAAAGAAACAATTGCAAACAGCATTGCCAAATCTGATTTTTCTGCTGTTGATTTTATGTTTCAGAGGAGGGAAATTTAAAAATTGAAATCTGTTTTGACCACCATTTCTTATAAAGGTACAAACATTCTTCATTTTAGGTTGAAAATTTGGATAGAAAATTTAAATTGTCAGGATATAGTAGAAAAGCAATTGATATCCAATCTTCGGGTCTGTTAAAAACATTTTACAAACGACGTTATGCTAATTTCAAAGCAACAACGACGTTTGAAAAAAGCCAGTACCAGTATTGACTGAATTTCTAGTTTTCCATATTCAAGCGAACATAATATGTAACTCATGTTAGAACTGTATTTAATTTCGAAGAATAAAATATTTTTCTCATCTAGCTCATCTGGTAACGTCGTTGCATCTCTCATGTTTGACAGTATATTTCTTTCTCTGTTTCACTTTTATTAGATTCCTTTGTGGTCATATTGCTTGTTCATTCTTTGTACCCCAAAAATTTGAGATTTTTCTAACCAATTAGAATGCCTAGATTTGGGTATTTCTGGGTTATTCGTTTTCGGTTACACAGGTTATTTTCACATTTAATGTATGAAGTTTGTTTACTGTATACTGTGGCTGTACCCAAAAAAATTTGCTTCTTTCAAAAGTACAATTTTCAGAAAAAAATTAGAATATTTTAATATTTTAGATAATCAAAAACCTGTCAAGATAATTCAGGAAGCAAGTATTCAATTCTAACCTAAGATCGAGGTTTCGATTCCCGGTCTTGTTTTTTTTTTGTTCATTTTCAGTTTTTTTCAATGTTTTCCACCTTTTTTAAATAATATAAAAATATTTAAACACGATTGTGGCATCAAATCATTCGTAAAAACTATGGAAAAGCCGTATTCGGCTATTTAAAATCTTATTAAATAGTCATCAGAGCCATCTATTGTATTGAATTGAAACATATTAAAGACAAGTGGACATCCCCCATACAATAGTAGTTACTAATATGTTATTTAAAATGACTGAAATCGGTTAATATAAGTTAAAAACTCATGTCTAGAGCATCAAAAAAATTGGAAAATCGTAGTTGTTTAAATAAATTGAAAAATTGTTGACAGACTGTTCTAATCTGGAGAAAAAGCTATTCTAACTGGATTGTTCTAATTTTATTTAATAGACTGTCCTACGGAGAAGCGCTGATGTCCGCTCTTTAGATTATACTCTATATATTTTGCGACAATTTTATTTTGTAATTTTTTATGATATAACGAGGTCTATGTTATATTAAATCTGTGATTTAAACGCTTAGGTATACAGGCTCTCTAAACAAAAAAGGAATCTTCCAAGCCCCATTGTGACGTCATCTGACGTTTGTGTTTTACGGTCGAACTCTTTCATTTTTCGCATTTGCTTCGGTTTTATATAGAAATAAACTATAGAAACCGTGTTTCATTAATTTAAAGATCAAAAATCATGCCCCTGCCGAGTGCTTTATTAAAAAGACTTGCGAAACGCGGAATTGTGGGCGAACCGCACGCGAAAAAACCCGCTACGGAAAATGAAGAAATTATCGCAGAAGACTACGACGATCCGCTTCAATATGACTATGAGCCCGTGAAGAAGCCACAGGAGAATTTCTGGATAGAGCGCATGAAACGACGCATTGCCGAGGGAAACTCTGCCGGGTACAAGGGATGTCCAAATAAATACAACATATTTCACAAGTGCACACTGTTTTGCATTAATAAATGGGGTATGATTACAAACTATAGCTAAATCTTAAGTATTTTCATTATTGAATTGTAGGCGACGGAGTCTTGGAACCAAGAAGATCCTATCTGAGAAGGCGGAATCGCCTACTAAGGAAGTACCCACTACCGAAAAACTGGCTCGAAATCTACGACTACGGATGGTAAGAATGTCCAAGGTTTTTTCTCAAATAAAATATTTAAAATTTTCTTCTATTCTCAGTGGTGTTTACTACTATTGGAACACAGCAGACGACACAGTTTCATGGCTACCGCCAAGCCATCCAAAATCTCACATTTCCAAGAGCGCTGGGGCTCTGAGACGCGAACTTGAAGAGATTTTGCCACCAGCAACTGAGGAAGACGATGGGGCGGAGCAAATGACGCTAGATATTCAGAAGATTTTAGACGCACCAATGGCCCCGGCTATAAAAAGGCCAGATACTCCAACACAGGAGACGCCTTCCGCGCCAGTCATCAAGAAACCAAAGTCCAGAGATTTGGATAAAGCCATCCGACAAAAACATTCCCGGAAGGGAAGAAAACCTAACAAAGATGCTGACCCACTGGACCCAATGGATCCTGCTGCGTATTCCGATATTCCAAGAGGGAAATGGTCCGATGGACTCTACGCAGAATCGGGAAAAACCGGGGTGGATCCTACCGTGTCTGGAGCGATGTTTCAAATGCGACCCTATCCAAGTCCTAGTGCTGTTTTACAAGCGAACGCCCAGGCAAAGCAGGCGAAAGCGAATGACAGTGAATAGGGGGGATTTTGAACACATTGAGTGCCACGTCGTTCATATTTGTACGACAGTAAGATGGCCAAATTATACATATTTGAATGATATCTGCTAACAAATAAAAATCATTTTAATTACTTGATGGACTTTGATTTATGATATATGGATAATGCTGTATACAAAAAATGCAATGGCATATTTAATGAGTGACCTCTGGCAAACATAAGGCTAAATTTGGTTTTCGCAAGGACAGTAGAATATGCTTAAATGCAACACAGAGGCCTTATTACCGAACACGATACGATTGGATCGAGTCGTAAACTCCATGTTGTTGTTAGTGTAAAACACTAACAACAACATTGAATTTACGATACGAACTAATCGTATCGTGTTCGGTAATAAGGCCTCTGTTAATTGCTTTAAATGCATTAATTTTCAAGTTCACAAATGTCAAAATTGCATTCAATTTTACACGCTTAAATGCATAATAGGGATAAATATAAGTAAATTGCAACCAAAATCATTGTGCATTTAAGCGTGTAAAATTTACTGTAGTTGTAAATGAAAAAAAAAAGATAGGAGAGCTTAAAGTCTTATAACACCAAATATATAAGGATAAAAAGCTAAGATATGACCTTTGGGCATAATATTAAAGTCAGGTTGGCACTCAATGCATTAATTGTAAATTTTATTTTATATTTTTTCCAATTCTGTCAAAGATTTGTTGTTGAATAGAGAATAAAAATCTGCATGAAATATTTTGGAGTTATTTTTTTCTCTTTTCATAAACCGAAGCCCAAAATCGATTCCAAGCCGTATATGAAGTCTACACTGTATAAAAAATTAAGAAATAAAAGGTTTTCTCTGAACATTTCAACAGAAAATTATTCAAACTTTCCGTGGCTTTTGAAAAACTTTACCTTTTTTGTTGGCATAGCCTTACCTTCAAACCAGAAGAGGCTTCTAGTGTGGATTTCAGAGACAAGCCTGACTTCTTAGCAGGAATTTTGGGATGTGAAAACTTACACGAAAATAATATAACATATTGTTATATTTATAAGAACTGTAAGCTGAGAAATTCTAAAACAGTTGTGAAATTTTTTCCCAAAAGTAACAATATAAGATGGCAGGAAATCAGGCGAAAATTTTTCTAATTGGAACCTTTAATGTGCTGCAATTCTGTATCTTTAGCTTGCTAAAAAAAAAGTAAAATAGATTACCTTAAAATAGGCCCATTTTTATACTCGTATGGTGAAACCAAAGGGTGTATTCAATTTGCCTTACTGTTTGTAACAACAAGATCCCGTCATCACACACAAAAATGAATTACACCAGTGTGTTTAGAATGATAAAATAAATTGAATTTTGCATGTCCGTCCGTCCGTCTGTAGGTCAAATTATTGAACGGACAAAATCGGACCATTCCATCTCCCTTCCCCTCCCCTATAAACCAAATATTTTCAAATTTACATTACAGACAGATTAATTCATTAATAAGCATTAAAGACATTTATTGTTTGCCATCACCAGCAACTTTTTCAAAATTTGATGGCCGCCATTTTATCTTCAAAGTCTCTCGTACCCCTTGGACCCAGTTCGCGTATTCCTAGGGCTAAACAAAATTCCCACTAAAAAAGTACGCAATCCAATAAATTTATTATTAAAAGTACATCTAAATCTAATGTATAAAAGTATTTCGATAAATCACAGGAGTTTACAAACCTTTGAACTCAAACTCATTGTGAAACGGCGTTAAAACTACCATAAATCTAATTCGCGTTATCTTTTGTGTCCATTTTAGTGGAAAACTCAGACTGTTCTGCGTATTCCATGTACAGTCTTTGCCATTTTGGGTGAACTTTGAGGCTGTCTAAAACGCTTTCTAATAAAGTACGTTTTTCGATATTCTGCAGAAAAGAAAACCAATAAATATTAAACATTTTTGAACATAGAAAAAGTACTCACCAAAATCTTTTGTGCCCCCTCCGACTGCATTTTGTGTGGCGGTCCCAGCAAATCATCCAACACCAATCTAATACGCTTCTCATTTCCAGACCCAGCCAAATGATATCCCAGCATTGAATACCAATATTTTAGTTCTTCAGGTGAATTAATCGCTTCGCATAGCTTTATTTGATTTTCAATAAACGTAAGTTTCGCCATTGAATGCCACGGATTTGATGGCCTAAAATGAATTTAATGTTGAAATAGTAAAATTACGGGATAACAAAAAAAAAACACATACACTTCCATGCCACTGCTGTGTAAATTCTGATAGGCAGACTGCACCGACATGAGTGGATATTGCCGGATGTTCTTTTGGAAATCTTTCGGAATTGTTGTCTGTAAACCATGGCGAATGATTGGATCTTTTGTATTTAAAACCATCCAACATTGCATGTCCTTGGAGAAAGAATAGGAACTGCCGTTCGAGAATAAAACGAACGGAATTCCATGTTCGGAGATGTGAAACTGAACGACTTTTGCTGATTTAAAGATATCCGCACACGATGACGATATGTAAATGGATTGCTTTTCAACATCCCAAATACGTAGTTGGCCACATTCGGAAATAACACCGCCCAGCACTCCAAATGGACACTGGAAGGGGATTGGAAAATAAATGAGAATTTAGAAAAATTATTTAAAAACGTGAAAGTTATTTTTTTTATAGTTTCAGCCAGAGCTTAGGGGAAGACCCTTTAATGCCGAAGCACAGCTCAGGATGGTCGGAAGAACGAAAGGAGATGTCGGTTTATGTTCTCCTTGAACTTCTGCAGTTCATAAATAGTTTATAATTAAACTTACAAAAGCGCATTGTATGGCTGCCGTTGATAAACTCAAGACTGGCAGAGCACTGGTGCCGTTTTTTATGTTTAAAAATCTTATGGTACCATCCAGGCTGCAGAGTAAAACGTACTTAGCACATGGACAGAAATTTACTATTGATGAACCTGTAATTAAATACAAACAAAATTAAAATCTGAGCCCTTGCAAATCGATCGTCATTTTGTTACAAAAATGTCTTTCTGTCTGGCTGTGTGCTACAATATTTTTCAAAAATTATCAAACAAAGAGCCATGAAACTTTACAGCCACGTTTGGCCTTGGAATCCGTTTACCGGAAATGATCAAAATGGTGGTTTTTAAAAAAATCGCGATACGTTTTATCCTTCCTACCTATAACAGTCTCCCACAGTTTCTCATTTGAGTTGATCATCCAACAAGTAACTTTGCACAACGCCCCCAAATTAGTCGACACATTTCCATTCTGCACTAGAACTCTGTAATTACTAGCGCTTTTCGCCAATTCCCCTTGAGCTGATTTGGCGGATTGCGCCAAATTCACCCGGGCTGGACCAGAGTTCACTTTATTGGTTGACATCACTTGTTGTGCCGATTGCATACTCTTTGAAATTCCAACACTTCTAGCGGGTGCCGAAGTCACTATCGCTTTCGTTAGACGATTATCTAAATGTCTGAAAAACATGTGCGTTAAAAATTAATTGAATTTGATAAAATTAAATTAAAATCCTCACGCCTGCTCAGCATCTGTGATTGTTTTTGAAGCCGTTAAGGATATCGAAGTAAATACGTTCGTGTTTCCTGGTTTTTCTTCAACACAGTTGGTGAAATTTGTGGAGCTTTTCAATTCTGGTGCCGTTTCTGTTTCTCTGAAATTTTTTAATAAAGAAAAAATTTTAATAATTTTTTTCTATTCAACCTAATGGAAATTTTTAAGATAATTACGCAAAATCATGATTCGTTGGTATAAACATTGGGATAATTCTTCGTTTCCCATCAGCGGTTATTGTCTCAATTTGTTTGTTGATTGCGCGAGCGGGCGATGCGGGAGGCATCGGAGTTATGCTAATATCATTGTTGGGGAATTGCGATTGACTAGTGGGCAGATTTGATGCAATGGACGAAGTGGAAATAGTTGGAGGTTTTGCTTTCTCCTGCATGGCATTGATGAGTTCAGCGTGCTCCACAATCATATCTCGGCCAGGCGATGAACGAACATCAGCACTTTTTCCGTAGACCCGTTGGTAGAGGGCATTCTTAAAGAAAGTTCTCTGATTAATTTAGTGTTCAACAAACGGATATTTTTTACCTTATCTTCCTCAGAAAGTGGCGTCCCGATTTCCTTGTCCGTAAACTGTAAACACGCCACAGTTCCATCTCCACTGCAGGCGAGAAGAATGAGTTTGTCTGGTCCCCACGACAAATCCAAAACGCTTTCCTCGAATAGGTCGTGAACCACAACCAAAGGACGCTGAAGAGCAGTCATCCAAACAGACAACGATCGATCCCGAGATCCGATAGCCAAACAGCAATACTGTTGAGCTTTATTCGATTTCGGGGCCTGTCGCTTCAGTATCGAATTATGGAATCGAACACAAGTAACCGCCTTTCGATGCCCCACAAAATCCTTATCGCACTTCCAGCCTTCACGTTCGATGATCAAAGCTGTTGGGCCACCACCGTTCATTGCGTGTGCGGAGACCAAATATTGGCCATCAGGAGACCACGACAGTCGAAGAATGTGGGTTGTCCCCCCGCACTCCTCAAAAGGTTCTGTAATTGTGTTGCCACAGCTCCAATCTGATGTCTTCCAGATCTTGACGCTACGATCGTCACTCTGTGATGCTAAGAACTTGCCGACTGGGTCCCAAGTCACCCCCTTCACTAATCCTGTGTGACCCTTCAAAACGGTTATCATTGATGGCAAAGCGTGGACGTTCCACACGATTATTGTATTATCTATACTGCAACTTGCTAGCCATCGATCTTGTGGAGACCAAGCCAAATCGAGGACATCTCCAGCATGACCACGAAGGGTGGAAATGCATTTCCATGTCTCTGTGTTTTTGCTGAATCCCCCTGTGCCGAAACTACCACTGGCGCCCTGGAATTTTATGAGTTTCTATTAGATATCTCAATTGCAAAGATCAATAAATCATTGCATTAAATCATTTATTGATTTAATTAAACTCCTTTACAATTCGATATAAAATAAAAAATTACAAGTGTCATAAGATGTAATTTATTTATTTCTACAGTTTCAAATGATGTCTTTTATAAAATATTAATAACTTTCGTACCTTGGAAAGCTTCCACACCATCACAAGTTTATCGTCCGATCCAGAAGCCAGCATATCTCCATTCTGTGACCAGCGAACTGAATTCACACAGGACAAGTGATTGTCCATTTGACACAGCACTTTGGGTATTGATGGATCCATCTCGGCCTTCTCTGAAAGAACCGGCAGGAGGTTCCAAATTACGACTCTCCCAGAATCATTCCCCTGGCCGCCCGTTGCAAATTTTTTGCCATCAGGGTGGACGTCCACCGAGAAAATCGGCTTATCTAAAGCAATTCTGTGCAGAAGAGTTTTAAAAGACAGAAATATAAATTTTACCGTCATGATGGACCCAGTGCGGCTTCAGAAGCTTCATTGCTGACAAACTTCAATGTATTTGCTTTCAAAGATTTGCTATGCTAAGATTTGCAGATATTTTATTTCTTTGCGATGCAATCCATTGTACAATCCGGAGGAATTAAATACGATCCTTATCAATAATAAATTGGAAACTTGTCTCTGAAAATCCAAACAACAAAACTGTAACCTAACCAACAAAATCTCGGTGGCGCCTTCGACCAGGGTTGCGTTAGTAAAAAAGTTTCAAAACTACAACCTTTATTACCACGTCGACTTATTTGGCTTTACGCCGTAAACCAAATAAGTCGACGTAGAATTATAAGTCGACGTAGGTATATGAGGATATTGATTCTGCAAAATGATGTATGGACGCACAATTAAATTATCAACTATGGCTTATTTTAGTGGCACTTTTTAAACAACAAATTTCATATAATATCACCAGTAGGTTTTTCTCAATAGAGAGAAATTTCGGTCATGAAAAGAATTATTTTTTGATAATCAAGGACCAGTCTTTAAAATAAGTTGCTTTTTTGAAATCTCGAAAAATCTGCTCGATTTAAAAAAAAATAGAAAAAGAGTAAGTTTTAAATGGAGACTATGGTTTTTTCTTGTAATATTTAACTAAATGGCGAGAACTGCATCAAAACCAATTTATGTAATTCAAAGGTTATGACCGAAATATTCTAAAAAAAAGGTTTAACGTAGAGTTTATCAAATCATGGATGTTGGACCTTTAAAAAAGATTTACCCTAGCGCCTTGGTTGCTAAAAAACTAGTGTCTACTTTATCGCTATGTTTTATATTTTAAACAATGTCCAAAGTTTGTGTATATGATAAAAAAATTATTTATAAAACGATTTATTATTGGACAATGGAGAAAACCAATAGCAACCCATCAGATTAACTATAAAATGTTTAAATAATCGCAATATATCTGTAAACTACTACCCAAATTCAATTAATTCTTTCTTCCAGTAACTCTAAAGACCGCCTACATTTTAAATCTATAGAAGGAAGTAGAAGTAGAACTGTTGAACGATGGCAACATTATTAATCTTATCTATCTTTTACAAAAATTGCTGGAGTTCAAGAACTACATGTCATCGTAGTTAATGCCGTTTCGTAATTACGAGAGAGAATTCCACCAAAACGGAGTTTTAAATTAATTTTTATTAGTTAAATTTGTAGAATATTTTAAGAATGGAAGTCCTACATCAGTTACTTTCTCCATACTCTGAAACTGTGGCTAAAACAGCAGTCACCTTGAATATTGTAAATTTTTTTAGTGGAGTTTTTCTACTAAGCGATATTATAAGAAAAGGTACCACCAAAGGATTTTCCATTCTACCATTTCTGGGTGGCACTGTTTTGTAAGGCCAACATTAAATTATCCAAAATTATTAAAATAATAAAATTATTTTTAGGTCACTGCTCTTCGTAAAGTTGGGCACGTTAATCGGTGATGATACGGTGGTCAAAGTTAATTTATTTGGTTTTGCCATCAACATCGTTTACCTGTGCTTATTCTACTTCTACACTCCGCCAACAAATAAAACAAAAGTCTGGGGCCAAATTGGAGTCGGAGGATTATTTGGTATTGGCTGCATCGCTTATACTTCTTATGAAGATCCCAAATTGGTTGAGTTCCGGTATAGCGTTTTAGTGACATTAATTTGGGCCTCTTTGGTTGCATCGCCTCTGATTAATTTGGGAACAATAATACGCACGAAGAACTCTTCCAGTTTACCACTTCCATTTATTGTTACAGGTTCGGAGCGTTGTTTTGTTTCAATCAATGGTTTGTTATCTTATTTATCCTTTCAGGAACGGCAGTTTCTACAGCTTGGCTAGTTTATGGACTATCTGTAAATAATGCAGTAATTGTGGTTAGTAGATTGGTTTGAAGATTTTTAATAACACATTGCTGATATTTACCTAAAAAATACAAATTAGACAAAATATACCAAATATTTCAACTTTGTTTTAATACTTACAGGCTCAAAACGGATTAATCGTAGCTCTAAGTGTATTCCAACTGCTACTCTGTTTTATTTATCCATCAGAGTCCCCAAAGCCGAAGGGGAAAAAGAAGAAAAACTAAAATACGTAATTAGTTTAGTACAAACCGATCGAGTTGTGAAGCTTAGCCTTATGAACACATTGTAATGAAAGACAATAAAAACTTTTCTTCCAGTAGTTTTAAACTTAACCTAATATAAAATGATACTAAAAATATATTTTAATAAATTTAATGAAAAAATTATAAAACATGGCAATAAAAGTTACTGTTTACTCGTTAATATGTAGTTTTAATTATCTTAAAGGCAAAAATATATTAAAATATAAGAAAAGAACCAATTTCAAGGGTAAATCGTCAAATACTCCATATGAGGACAGAAAAAAATATTTAAAAAAAACCATTTGTATGGGGCAAGGAGGAAGGAGTGGTTCGATTGCACTTTAATATAAGGAAGAGTTATGTAAAATGATCTACTCTTATAAATTTTCCGATACGACTCACTGTCCACGAGAAAATTGCGAAAAACTATTTCATTTGTTTTGGGGAATGGTCGAATTTTGTCAGTTCAGTTTTAATGAGAAACTTATTTGTGTAAAATTTGTAAAATTTCAATTTTCGTTTTCAAAAATCTGATGGATTTGTTTGTTCTAAACAATGTGTTCGGAAACACAGGAAATGCTTTTCTCGTTTTAAATTTGTGTTTCAAATAATTAAGGGTCGTCACATGTTTTGAGTGGAGGGGTGAGGGGCTTCTTGCGGAAGAATGACGGCATTTTAAAATCTCATATAAAAAATAGTCAAAAAGTGTGACGAGGGGAAGGGGAGTTAAAAGGACAAAAATTAGCGTGACGTACTTTAGTCCCTAATAAAATTGATTTTCGTTTGAAAAATGTCTTAAAAATTAGAAGAAAAAAAAACCACAGAAAACGTCCTAAAAATCTGAACAGCATGTGGCATTTTTATGTTGAAGATCGGCCCTTTCATATTTCAATTGTTAGCCCACTATTTATTTAATGCATAATTTCATAAAAAGCCATTTGCTTATATCAAGTTTGCAAAAGAAACAAAAAGGTTTGGATTTTCAGATAGGAGTAGCCCTGAGTCGAATGGAGCATTATTACAAAAATGTCTTTCTGTATGTCAGTCTGTCTACAAGAGCTACTAGAGCTAGAACCATGAAATTGTACAGTGATGTTTGGTCCTGGAATGCAACAAACCTATAACCTTTTAGTAAAAATCCGTTAACCGGAAGTGACGAAAATGGCGCATTTTAAAAAATTGCAATTTTATTTTTTGTGATTTACTTTGAAACTACGCGTCATTTTAGTAGTCAATGTATGAAAAAATTTGAAGATTAATAGAACTTGATATCTCAAACCGTTATCGAGATATAACGGTATTTAAAAAAAAACAGTTTTTCAGATTATCCCAAAAATAAACTTTCGGTGGGGCAATGCCAAAGATGAATTAAAGAGAAAATTTTTCACCATTTTTCCCTTACCGTTATCCGATACTTTTACCGTTGCTGGGATATTTTCATTAAAAGTAAATATTAGATTTTTGCGAACTACTAACAACCTAACGGTTTATCGAAAAAGAAAGAATTAAAGACATTAAAATTCTCTACATTTTTGTCTTTTACCGTTATGGAGATATTTCAGATTTTGTAAAAAAAAATATGTTTTTATGTAAACTAATATTTTATATGTAAATTGCAAAGGCACGAAGATTTTGTATAAGTCGTGTGCTGTTCACATCATATATTTATTTTTTTCAAATTTTTGGAGAAACTAAAATTTTTCCAAACTCTTGATTTTTTTTAAAAATTAGTTTCTGTAAAAACAGTAATATTCCTCACTTGTAAATTAAAAAGTTAAGAAATGACGATATTTATTTAAATTGCATTGTTTGAACGGAGCCCAAAACTCAAGAAACCGGTTTTTTTTGTTAATAATTTTAACCAAAAACTATTAAATGGCAACTCTTTCAACTATTATCTATATCTTACAATGAAAAACGTTTGTTATCTGCACTTGATTAAATCGAATAAAAAATTTGTCAGTTCCACTTCACTCCATTCACTGAGACGCCCATTTAAATTGATACTGCAGCATTGGCCAGCGTTTCTTTCAGTTAATACTTTCAATCGTGCCACTTGTAGAAACTAATTTTCTTAAATTAATAATGGAATCTCTACATAAACTTTTTGCGCCGCATTCTGCAATTATATCAAAGATCGCTGGCGCTTTAACATTTCTTCAGGTATTTAGTGTAGTTTTTCTACTAAATGACATACGGAAGGTGGGCAGCACCAATGGATTCCCGGTTCTACCTTTTATTGGTGGTTTTGTATTGTAAGAAATTTAATCTATTTTTAAATGAATCAAAGTTGATACTCACAATTTAAACTGCTCTTTCACAGATCAGTGATGTTTCTGCAATTTGGGCTAATAATAGACGATCAAGCGACAATTGAAGTTAATTTATTTTGCCTAATATTGAATATTCTATATTTGTGTGTTTACTTTTTCTACACTCCATCAACCAATAAGTGGCAATTCTGGAAGAATATAGGACTAGGGACGATATTTTCGATAGTTTGTGAAATCTATGTTAGATGCGAGGATCAAAAATTAGTTGAATTTCGTTACGGCACGTTTATAACCGTAATTTTGATTTTATATGTAGCGGCCCCACTTTTCGATCTTAAAACGATTATTCGAACAAAAAACTCGGCCAGTTTACCATTTCCGCTTATTGCATCTGGAACGGTCGTGACAATTACGTGGCTTTGTATTTTTTTATACTTTAATTTATATTAGTTTATTAGAATTTTTCAAATTTCTTTTAGTTTATGGCTTTGCAATTAACAACTCAGTAATGGTGGTATGTAAAATATTTTAAAATAATTGTTTTTGGTCGCAAAATGATTTTGAATTTTTCAGGCTCAGAATGTATTGCTCTTGGCTCTTAGCGTATTTCAACTGATACTCTGCATGCTTTATCCTTCAAAAATACCGGAAGTTACGGACAGCAAGAAAAAACCTGAATAGTACAAATTGTTCAATTGAAAAATGTTTAAAAATAAACAGAATATATTTTTTTTCCACAAATTTTATGTGAATAACCCTTCTTTTTTAATAACTTATTCTTTCAGTTAGGGTATGCCAATAAAATACGTGACCCTTTTAAGACGAGGGGGTTTACGATAGTGTAATGGCGGTATTGAATTTCATAAGAAAAAATCGTGGAAAAATTTGACGAGGGGGTTGTAATAGCCTAAAGTTAGCGTGCCGTATTTTATGGCAGCTCTTATATTTCTCTGGTTTTTGTACTTTCTTATACGAATTACATTGTACGTAATACAATAATTTCACTTCCAGTTCATTATAGTAAAAAAACTTTTTCTGAGTATTTACAATATATAGCTTTAGAAGATGAAATAAATTTCAGAAACATCAAGCATTATTTAGTGAAAAAACTAAAAAACAAATACGAAACAAAAAACTACAATTCCAGGCAAATTACAAATTTATTTCTCGGAGTAAAAAAATAATTCAAAAATCTTTTTTGTTTAAAATTGTACAACGCTTCGAAGGCTCTTTCCTTCGTGCATCAAATCGAACGCCTTATTGATGTCCTTGAGCTCCATTGTGTGCGTAATAAATTCATCAACCATCAGTTCTTTCTTCAAATATTTCTCGACTAATTTCGGTACAGACTCAACGCTTTTCCAGCCTCCAAAGGCAGTTCCTTTCCAGGTACGACCGGTAACCAATTGGAATGGTTTGGTGCTGATCTCCTGACCAGAAGCAGCAACGCCAATTACTACAGAAACTCCCCAACCCTTGTGGCAGGACTCTAGCGCCGCCCGCATGGTGTGAATATTTCCAATGCACTCGAAAGTGTAATCTAAACCGCCATCAGTTAATCCTACTAGGACTTCAGTGATGGATTTTCCTGGATGATCATTCGGATTTACAAAGTCGGTACAACCAAACTTCTTTGCCTGTTCGAATTTCGCTGGGTTAATGTCGATTCCGTAGATTTTCGACGCTCCAGCAGCTCGACATCCCAAGGCAACAGCCAAACCAACAGCACCAAGACCCCAAATACCACAAATGCTGCCCTTTTCAACCTTGAAATGAAAATGATATCTTTTAGTTGTGGGTTTTTATAATGGAAATCAAGATGGGTTCTAGTATTAATCTGAATATTGGAATCTCTTAGAATCAGTTTCCCAAATTATCTCTAGTACGGGAAACGGTTACTCTTATCTCTATGACCCACACGAGATTAGACACGAAAACAACCAATCATAATCGCATTATTTAAAGTCTCATAGTTTTATCTCAATAAATTAAAATAAATAAAAATGATATGCGATATTTTAGCGGTTGATTCATAGTAAAATTATGCAATCTCATCGTACCTTGGCTGTGTTCAATGCAGCTCCATAACCAGTCGGAATGCCGCAGCCAAGTAAGCAAATCTTTTCCAGTGGTGCGGTCTTGTCCACCTGAAATAGAAGTTGATCTTAAAATGATATTGCGATGAATTGCCTTAATGAAACTCACCTTGCAAAGGGAAATATCGGCGACCTAAAAATATTTTGTGTTAAAAACGATTGGAAAATCTTTATGCCCAATATGAAAATCGCTTACCACAGTGTATTCGGAGAATGTAGATGTTCCCATAAAGTGATAGACTTGTTTTCCCTTACAAGTAAACCGGCTGGTGCCGTCCGGCAAGACTCCGCCACCCTGAGTTACTCGGATTTTTTGGCACAGATTGGTTTTCTTGTTGTGGCAATATTTACAATCATTACATTGGGGGATATAAAGGGGAATGACGTGATCTCCCGGCTGGAAATCTTTTACGCCTTCGCCAACACTTTCTACTATTCCGCTGCCTTCGTGGCCGAGAATAACGGGGTATTTACCTTGTTTTTAAAACCAAAATAATTGTTAGAGATCATAGCAAATGTTTCAAAGGATAAACCACCTTCTGCATCAAGGCCTTCCAAGGTAGATGCGTCTGTGTGGCAAACTCCGCTTGCAATTATCTTAATTCCCAAATTTCATATTATTTTCCTTTATAGCACACTGAAAACAATGGATTTACCTTAATTCGAACCTCGTGAGCCTTCGGTGGAGCAACCGTAACTTCTTCAATAGATAATGGTTGTTTTGGAGCCCAAGCAACAGCAGCCCGGCATTTGATAACCTTTGAAATTGAGAAAAAAAATTATGTATTTTTTATTTGTTTATGCAGCATTCTTATCATTTATAATTTTTTTCAGAGATTTTAGTTACATTAATTTCTAATAGAATAAAAAGTTAAGTTCTTTCTAATAGAATAAAAAGTTAAGTTCTTCCTACCTTTCCAACTGTATCAGCCATTTTTAATGAATGCGAAAACTTATGCCGATTAAACTTTGTCCCGCTGTAGTTCTATCGCGAATACCGTCCAAATTTAATCTGATGCAGCTAAATAATTCTAATTTATATTTATCTGATTGCTCGCCGCTTCCCGCTTTAGCAAATTTGATGGGATATTTTTAAATTCCCAATTTGTAAAGTTTTTAAGGTTATGGTTTTTTTGGAAAACGCTGTTAATTACAATTGAAAAGAGATTTTGAAGGTTTCAATGATTGAAGTAAGTGCTAAAACGATTCTTAATTGTACTTTTCAACAAATAGTTGATTTCCTATTATTTTTAACTCGAATTTTATTACTATTTAAATTTCCCTCCACACAGATTACCAAAATAATTGTGAATCGCAGCCACCTTCACGTAATCATATGTTTTCTTGAATGACCCGTTTGTTCATCACAAACTAATCAATTTTGCTTGACAAACCCAAATATATGTGCTTGAGATTGTCAAAAATCTTTGATCAACAAAACAAAGCAAAATCGTGCAAATTTTTTTAATTTAAGACAATTAATTGTAAATTCTTAGTTTTACATGCATTTATTGTTAGTGAACTACGATAGACAAAGACAGTAATATAAATGTGCAACGAAATAATCAATTGATTACATCTAAACTTCGCAATCGACGACAAAAATCAATTTGCGTGTTCCTTTTTTTTTGTTTCTGGATGATGCATCACTCCAGTTAAACAACAACTGCCAAGGATTTCTGGAAAAGACGCAATAGGAACTTAGATTCTCGCGAGATTTTCGCAGATTTTCCACTAATTGCTTGAAAATAAAGGAGATCAAACAGAAAAGACAACAATGGCGCAATATGAAGACCTAAAAGACGACGACACCACATGCAATACTCTGGAATACTTCGCTGAATTGGAGGAGGTTCTGCTAATGATTGAAAGGCTGAGTATCTCTTACAGCGATGGCTTCGAGAAGGAGTACGAAAAGTACACTGAGATCCTGAGCAGGTAAATTCGGTTGCTTGAATGTTTCCTTTGTATTTTGCAAGCATACCCGTTTTAGGTATCAGGAGCAACCCCATTTACTGGATCCACATTTAGACGTTCTCATAGCGAAGCTCCTATCAATCATAAAGAATAAAAACAGTCCACAAAATCTGGTGTATGCCACTTTCAAGTTCTTCTACATCATAAGCAAAGTCAGAACTTACAAAGCGCTAGTGAAATTCCTGCCCCACGAACTAAACGATTTGGATTTTGTCCTGGAACTGTTGGAGAAACAGGATCAGAAAGATTTGCACAACTGGGAAACCAGATACGTTCTTCTCCTGTGGCTTTCTATCCTGGTTTTGAATCCCTTTCACATGTCCCGTCTAGATGCATACTCCACAAACTCCGGAAGTCCCGGATCTGACGGTGGCACCGCCAACCACGTGGTGGTGGAAAAAACTAAAATGGAACGGATTTTTGATATTTGCAAGCAGTATTGCAACAGCAATGATACCTGCGCCAGTGTCGCTGCATTCCTAACGGCCAAGTATTTGGTCCGAAACGACATAAAAGACATTTATTTATCTCCATTCCTTGAATGGGTGATGAGTGAGAATACCGCAGACACAGTGGACGCGAAATTCGGCCAATTAGCTGCTGTTGCGGCGATTCTAAAGCACGGAAAACGAGAGGACATTCTGCCATATGCGGATACCTTGCTAAAGTGGATAATTTCTTGCAATTATAAGACCAGCTTGGATTTCCTAAAGAACAAATACTTTATAAAAATCGTTCAGAGGTTGGGATTAATCTATTTGAAGCCCCGCATCGCTTCTTGGCGATATAAGAGGGGGTCTAGGTCCTTGACGGCTAATTTGAGGCAAGTCGAACCGAATGCATCGCCTTTGCGACAGGATTCGGTTGACGGCGAAGGTAGGTTCACTTTTAACGGGTATATTAAAGGCCTATCAAGTAATAACAAGAAAAAAATTAACACACAGATTCTGATGATAATGTTTTCGTGCCAGAAGCAATTGAGGACATCATTGAAGAGTTATTGCAGGGGTTGCGAAGTGCTAGTAGTGATATTAGGTAAAAATATAAGCCACAATTGTCAGGGGGCAATAATCAAATACTCTATATGAGAAATTTAGACCGAATTTCAATCAAAAACTTTTTGTTTTCCAATTGAATTTTGATGTATTACAGAATTATGTAAAATATTCCAAACATTCCTTGTCCGTGTGTTTGTATGGCGGAGAGAGGAAGTAATGGTCCGATTGGTTTTTGATGTATTGTATGTTGAAGATGTTTTGTCTGCGTAAATCTTTTGCTACGATGCGCCATTTTCGAAAAAATCATAGAAAAAGGTTTTGTTTGTATGGGGGAAGCAAGACACAGTGATCCGATTTTTTTCTTTAAAAAACTCTCGCTATCCTAAAAAGTCTGGTGTGTTATAAACGGTTTAGCGAGTCTAAAAATTCTCATGTAGAGTAAAAAAAATTAAAAATTGATCACTAAGAACATATAATATCTCTTTTTCCAGGTGGAGTTCAGCGAAGGGTTTGGGACGGGTGACAAATCGGCTACCAAAAGAATTGGGCGACGAAGTCATTGGCTCTGTGATTGACGTCTTCAGTCCGCTGGAGAATCACGAGGCCTGGCACGGGGCTTGTTTAGCCACAGCTGAATTAGCGAAACGCGGTCTACTTTTGCCGTATCGCCTAGAAATTTTGATGCCGCATCTCATGCAGGCGTTGGTCTACGACGAAATGAAGGGCTATATGTCTGTTGGACAACATATTCGAGATGCTGCTTGCTACATGTCCTGGGCGTTTGCTAGGGCCTATGATCCCAATGATTTGGAGCCGTTTATCAATCGAATGGCATCGGGATTGCTAATAACTGCCGTTTTTGATCGAGAGATAAATTGCCGCCGTGCTGCATCGGCCGCTTTCCAAGAGATCGTCGGTCGATTGGGAAATTTCCCACATGGTATTGATATCCTTACAACGACAGACTTTTATTCAGTTGGCCTGCGAACAAATTCATACCTTCAGTGCAGTGATTTCATCGCCAAGTACGAAGAGTACACAAAACCGTTAATCGATCATTTAGTTGAGAAGAAAGTGAATCATTGGGACACGGCTATCAGAGAACTCACAGCGAAGGCTCTGAGGAAGCTCACTATGCGGGTATTTTATCCAAAAATCCTTTTATCCAAAAATTCTCGATATATATTTTTTAATTTTTGCAGAATCCAGCTTTCATGTTGTCAGATGTGTTGCCAAAAGTGTTTCTGAAGACAAATTCAATAGACGTTAATACTAGGCATGGTTCTATTCTAGCGATTGGTGAAATCTCGTCTACTCTTCAAGTGATTTCCAATACGGAGAGAAAGAACTACATGTCGAGTGAATTGTTGAACAATTTAAATGGACTGATTTTGAAATTCGAAGCGAAAGATCAATTTAGGGGTGGGTTTTGACAGGAAATTTGAAAATTTTGATTTTAAATATTTTTTTTTTTGCAGGAATGAGTGGTGATATCATGAAGCTAAGCTGTACGGATTTGATTAGAAATTGTAGTGAGGCGAAAATTGCCGCTAGTACGGAAACCATTGGTGAGTTTTTCAAGGTTTTTTCTATTCATTGGAACTTTTCTTCTTTAAAATCCCTAACTCGACAATTTTCGAACCGATTGGGATGCGACTTGGATTAAACATATCTTGGACGAGCTTGTTCCACTCATTCTAATTTTAACCCTCCCCCGTCTCCATTCTTTATTCTAGCTCATGTAGGAATTTTGAAAACTAGAAATTTTGATCGGACTTTCATCAAACAATCAAAAATAAAGCATTGATTTCAGTCGCTTACAAAATACTTAACTTCAAAACCCCTCGACCTATTGATGAGCTCATTTTTTTTGAGAGGGGGAGGGAATGGAAGAGAAAAAATTAAAAAAATAACACAAATCCTGAATATTTTTTACCAGATTGAGAACTTTTCACTCCACCCGCATATTAACCAATCGTAAAATAAAATCGTATTTTAAATTTTTCTTTCAGAATCATGGCAAAATTTAATCGGTAAATGTCTACTCAATAAAAACGTCCAAATCCGAGAGTCAGCCACGAATGCTTTTACAATGCTCTGTGAATCGTACTACAATTCATCAGACCGACAGAAACAGAATTTAGTGATTATTGAAAATTATCTCAAGGGCTCTGAAAACGATCTCGATGAACACGTCCGCATGGGCTATCTGAGTGCAATTGGATCGTTACCGAAATTCATGCTGATTCTGAAATTAGATGAAATTATCGACAGTTTGATAAAACATTCCCTTCCTCAGCATTACAACCAGCAATCGCTTCTGGTTGCCCCGCAGAAGTTGCGCCAGGAGCCGGAGAATCCTGTGACATTCAATTGGTCTGAAGCACGTCGCGATAGCGTCAAAGCGTTGGCAAATGTCGTCCAAACAGTGGGATTCGATGTGAATTCCAACGGTACTTAAAAGTTTTTTTTTAAATAACTGGAGTCTTAGTTTAAGTTTTGTTTTCCTTGTAGAATCCATAAGTAATCCGAAATACGCAAATAAAATATTCGACTGTTATCTAGCCGCCTTAGAAGAGTATACACTAGATAACCGGGGCGATATTGGTGCTTGGGTGCGTGAAGCCGCTATGACGGGTAAATTGAAATCATTTTTAAGATGTTGAAAAGCTAACCAAACTATATTCTCTAAGGAATTTTTCAATGGTTAACAACATGTCCACAACTTTCTCCGGAGCAAGTCCACATCGCTATGACGAAATTGGCACAGCAATCGGTTGAGAAAATCGACCGAACGCGTGGATTGGCCGCTAAACTATTTTGTAATTTAGTCAATTTCGAACCAGAGATTCCACATATTCGACAGCATCAGAAATTAAAAGAAATTTTCCCATCTGATAGCTCAAAAGTTTTGTGGCTATTCGCTGATCACACATTCCCGATGTTTTGCTCCATGCTTGAACTCGAGGATTATTCCGAGCGAATTCTGCTGGGATTGAGTGCTAGTATCGGCCAGCTAACCGAGTCATTGGTAAGAAATTGAAGAAATCTGCGTAATTGGAATTAAATTACAAAAATTGTTTGTATCTTAAAATATCTTTGGGCCGTTTTTGCAGATAAAATACTCGTCATCGTCATTATATCAGTTCCTTCGATCTCATCCATCAGAAGTGCCACGGATATGCTCGGAAATTGTTGCTGTTTTCGAAAAGAATTCCCTTAATGAACGTGTGACTTATGCATTACTTAATTTCCTGGATAATCTGCTTAGTTCGGGTAAATATTTCAACTTTATTACATCTTAACACATCGTTCCTAATTTAATGAAATTTCAGGTACAATTGATAGTATTTTAACGGATGAGAATTCAAAATTTGCTGACGACATTTTTCGATTAGTGAATATAGAAATCAAAGGACACAAGAAACTTTACAAATTGGTATCAAGTATAAATGTATTCTGTCAACTGATTCAAGTGCCACGTCTCTGTTCGAAAATCCTATCAAAAATGTCCGTTTTCCTGGGTTTAACTCACGTCCACATTCGGAAAACAACAGCCACGAAATTGTACGAAGCGATCGCTCTACACGGTGATACATTAGGAATTGATGAGGAGAATTTAGATGAAATTCTGACAATTCTGTCGGAAACGGATTGGGGCATTCCGTTGATTGAAGTGCGTCCAGTACGGAATCAGTTGTGTGAACTGATGGGAATCAAGGCGCCAGTTAGTGCAGCTGCAACATCTTCCCAATAATCAAAAATAAAACACCATTGACTAAGCGTTATTTTTTACTATTACTTAATTGAATAAAATAAAATTTAATTTAATTTATATTTCAGTTTTGTCTCCATTTTTCATAATTATTTTTTACTAACGCACACCAAAATGCTTTTTAAACTTTGCAATTTATATAAAATGAAATTCATTAAAGTTTGTTTAAAACAATTTAATACTAGTTTTATTTATTTGAAATATGTTTCGCTGATTTTTTAATAAACCGATAGTAGTTTTTAGCGCCATATGTGACAAACCTTTTTCGAAGATTGAAAAAAAAAATTCTGTTTGGAAAAAGTTTTCACTTATTTACAAAATACCGCTCAGTTTTAACAGGCCACCAATCATGTATTTCGACGCGTCTCTGTCTTTCGACTTCGACGCAGCTTTCAACTCTTGACTTCGCCATATCAGCAGCTTCAAATTTCCTAGAATGACAGTCAGAATCACGTTTCGATTCATAGTGACGATTCTGCGAAATTTCAAGCTGCAGATATTGCGAAGTCAAGAGTTAAAAGCTGCGTCGAAGTTGAAAGACGGAGACGCGTCGGATTACATGATTGGTGCCCAGGTTTTTTATTGCAATTTAAAGCGCTACAGAAAGATCAAAAAAATTAATGTGAACACACTTTGAAAATTGTGTTATTTTCGGCGCAAAAAATTAAAACGTTTGGAAAAATTCGAAAACTTTTGTTCTGTTATTAATTAAGCTAAAAATCTACTGCATTAAAAATATATTTTATAAAAAATCAAAACGTAATTGAGTAATTTCAAGAAGCATCATTTGCGATTTATTACCCCACGGCCATCTCCTATTTGGTTAAAAATCACCAAAATCGTTTATTTCACATTTAAAACAAACTGCGTTACTAGTTTTTATGGTTTTGTTGGGCTTTTACCGTTATTTTTCACAATTACTTTTTCACGGCGTATTTTCTGGGCAGCTCTTAAAATGTAAGGAAAAACTTATCGTAACATAATGAAATACCGAAATGGTTTTCCGGTTTTTTCTTCAAAATTACATTATAACGTTATAGAAATTTAATTCCGTTACAATAACGTAAAACGTAACGAAAACCAAAAAAAATTATTTCG
This sequence comes from Chrysopilus asiliformis, assembly GCA_964034945.1. Taxonomy (NCBI): domain Eukaryota; kingdom Metazoa; phylum Arthropoda; class Insecta; order Diptera; family Rhagionidae; genus Chrysopilus; species Chrysopilus asiliformis. The sequence continues at coordinate 14,474,320 of OZ035963.1, read as the reverse complement.
TTTTTTCATTATACGGCGTTATTTAATTGCTAAAAATTTTCAGTGTGCAAAATTGATGGATTAGTTCTATTTCAACAGAGAAAACATTTAACATCAAAATTTAAGTCTATCATGGCCCGAAAAGAGAAAAAAAATAAGTTGTAGACTTCTTTTTTAGTAGGGTTGCCAGCAATAAAAAAACCGCAGTTGAAATTTTTGTATAAATTGTAAAAAAAAACTAGAAATATTGAGAACTTCCAAATTGTCAAAGTATTATTCTCTAATTTCTCAAGTAAAAGGCCGTAGATGAAACAAGATTAGAAAAAATAGATTCTTAAAAGTAAAAACAAAATGAAAAATGTTACTATTTCGCTATAGCGAATATTTATACTATTGGTTTGGGGAATATGTTCGCTGCTGAAGCAACCCGGGACATTTGCAATGTATACGGAGAAGGTGTCATAGGCGAGTCTACAGCACGGAAATGGTTTGCAAAGTTCAAATATGGCGATTTTGACGTCGACGACACGCCCCGCAGCGGAAGACCTTCTGAATTCGACGACAAATTGGTCGAGAGGAGGTCGTAAACAGGAACGGCGAATACATAATTGATTAATTTATTGTTATAATTATTAATTTTTGTTTAAATAAAAGTCTTAAAGGTAAAACGCTACGAACTTATTCCCCAACCCAATACATATTTTAACTGCATAAGAGCCTGTTCACATTGGTTGAAATAGTCCGCCTAAATAGGACAGAAACTGGCAACATTAGGGCATGGTGAGGAAGTGGGACTGCTGATAGGAAAATCATCCTCAAAACTAAAATCTCCGTTCTCAGAGTTCCGCCTGTCGTGCTCTGATTGGTTGGCTGCCACACTGAATGTGTTCCATTGTCATTATTGTTTCGGTCGTCGTCGATGCAACACGTCGCAGAGCAAAAGGCAGCCACGTATTACTTGCAATTCTTTAGAAATGTTCCGTTTCCCAAATGTTTCACGCCAGTCTAATTGCTCACAGCTACTGGTTCAAATAGTCTCAATCTGAACACGAGCAATATTTCAACCGTCCTATTTAGGCGGACTATTTCAACCAATGTGAACAGGCTCTTAAGCCCTATCACAGAATCCGATACGAATGGTTCGAATCGTAAACTCAATGTTGTTGTTAGTGTTTTATACCAACAACAACATTGAGTTTACGATTCGAACCATTCGTATCGGATTCTGTAATAGGGCTTAATATTGTTAAAAAGTCAAAACTAACTGGACATTAAGCAGCAACGGTACCTTTAAAATATTCCACAGAACTAGATTTGACCCAATAGCTCAATAAATATTCCAATATATATATTTGACATGTAGTCCGAAATTATTGAAGGAAGTATTAAAATGCTAAAGGTCGGGATATTTAAAATAAAAAGCTTGGGTAGTTCAAAGTTTTCCTAGTTTCCAGTACAAAATTTAAATCGTGGCATTTCTGCTCCTTGTTGATCAAACTTTATCTGATATTCACGTTGTATTTTTTTTTATAAAATTCCAAGTTGCGTCATGAATTGCAGACTTATTTTAAATTTGAAATTTCGAACAACCACAAGAAAGATTCAAAATTTTTGAAAATATTTTCGGTATCGATTTTTTTCTAATTTTTTGATATATTTTAACAGGGGTGCGTTCCTTTATTAACCGTGGTTAACCGTGGTTAACCGCGGTAAAGAGAAATGCGTTCTTAAATGCCTACGGTTAACGCTGAGTAAACTTTACTGCCATTCCTAAATGCCAAAGTTACTCAACTCTGCTCGAGAGCTGAGTTGGAGAAAGTTAACTTTAATTGTAATTAAAGAACGCGATAAAGTTAACCGAGACGGTTACAACTGTCAATCAACTGTCAATTCATCTCGTAGTTTCGAATGAGTTTTGTGCAGGATAATGGTGGATTTTATTCCGCAGCTCCCAAAAAGATTGCTTTGATCATTTGTTGGTCCGACATATTTTTAATGTAGTGTTGTGCACATCACTGCTGTCAAAGTTAACCAAATCGCGTTCTTTTAATCAGAGTTAACGTCGGTAAAATTTCAACTTTGGCAATCAGCTGTTCTAACTTTGACAAACCCAACCTTTACTTTACTCGGGAATAAAGGAACACACCCCAGTGATAAGTTTAAAATATTCGTGAAAACTAAACTGCATGCATATTTACTGATTTGAACTTCTTTTCAATTATTGGGTTTCTGACACCGTGTAACGAAATAAAAGTTATAACGCAACGACATGAAATTTTTTATCATTACCAAACGAAAGAACGTAACGAAACGAAATTGCCATCCCTGGTAAATAGAGAGGGTGGTGTAATCTGAGTGCTGTTGCCGCAGATAAAAAATTTCTTAGTTGCGACTTGGGATTTTGATGCTGTAAATAAAGGTTTAGCTTTTCTTAAGTCTGTTGGTGAATTTTTTCTTTGCCTTTAACTTTAATTTTCTTGAATTGTAAATCAAATTGAATAAAACACACCATGTGAGTGGATAAATTTTAATTTAGTTTAATTTTATAATATATATATATTTTTAAAAAATAAATAATACAAATACACACATATATTGAACAAAACATATTTTCCTTCTTTAGTTCCTCATAATATTAAGATAATATATAGTCACAAAAAAAGAACTTTTGCTTTTTCAAATCGTTTTTTTTTCTTACTATTTTGATGTTTCTTATAAAAATTATTATTAAGTAGTTAATGTCATTTTATTTATTAGAAAAAGCAATAGTACAATAAATTTATGAATATATCAATAATAAATTCAATAAAATGAACAAAATATCGCTATAATAGTAATAGATTTATAGGAGATATTTATTTATATGGAAAATAAAAAAAAAAATCATGAAAAAATCATGCATTAATAAAATTATATATACTTTGAAAATATTGAATATGTGTTGCTTTTTATTTAAATGATATTTATTTAATTTTATAGTTTATTATTTTTCATTCCTTACAATCTAATCAAGTATCAATTATTATTATTTAATATATGTATATTATCATCATTATTGTAATACATATTTTATTTTTTATAGTTAAAAAAGCATTTCTATCTTGTTCACAGAGGATTTCGATCGTTTCATCTCTTAATTTTACTTTACTGACTTTCAATCTTCACTTAATTTTCAATTTTTCATATGCTTACATTTTTAATAACATCATTTGCCAATTAGCTTACATTTTATAAAAAAAAAGAGTTTTTCTTTTAAATAGTACCAAAGCTGGTGGTAATTTTATATAAAATAAGTTTTAATAATTTGCGATACCTATATTTTTGTTTAACCTGTAGTGATTTTTTTAGTATTTTGTTTTTCATTTTGAAATAAGTTGATTATTACACGTGATAAATTTTCATTACTCATTTATTTGGCTTAAATATCATATTTCTTTTTCTGGTATAAAAATTTCATTTGTTTTTTGTAAAAAATTCTCATAATATTTAAATGTTTATTATAGGCATACAAATATTAATATTTATAATGGTTATTTTTTTTTTTGATAAAATTGGCAGTTTTTTATGCGTTGTTGTGTTTTCTTTTACAATTATGTTTTATTAAAATAAATTTTATGTGACGGAACGTTACTCAATTTTATAAACTTTTCAATGATTTATGATTCGTTTTCTTTAAGTATTAAGCAATGAGTATAAGCAAAGCGTATTCAACAAAATGTCTCTCAAGTTAACTACCAAATATCTTGTTTTATACCAACAAGATCGTATCAAAAATGTTTTTCTAAAAAACTTTTTAAAAACTTCCATAAAACACATCGATTTAATGAATTTTTGCCTAAAATATCATTTCTAATGCAGCATGATTTAAATTTACGTTTTGCTTGTTATAAAAGTACAAAATGCTAAAATCATTTTTATTGCCTTGCCTAAATATTTTTTTTTATCTGATTATTTGCTTGATTTTTGTTTTGCAAGTTTTTCCTTATCAAATATGAATATATAAAATTTTAAATTCTTTAATAGACGCAATTTTCTTTAAATATCATGCAAAAAAAGACAAGAATACGAATTTTGAAAAATTTAACAGCTTAGAATTCCCACTGAGTTGCCATATCAGCATTATCATCGAGCAATTTAAATGCGCCGTTCTTTGTTGCGCCCAAATATTTGCCATCGGTAGATCTGGAATTAAAAAAAAAATTGATGGTATAACCAGGTTTTTTTTTAAAAAACTAATTTTAAAAGAGTAAGGAAGAGCTAACGCAGTAGTGTAGTAAAATATGGAGAAAAATAGGCGGCAAAATTGGATTTTTGACAAAAAAAATCATAAAAGTATTTTACGAAATGACGAAAACGATGTTTATTTACACCGTAAGTAAAAATCTTTCATGATTACCTGATGCAAATTCTGGTTGGCTCTCGTAACTCCAAATAGAAACCATCCCTTGGACTCTCATCATCCACGGAAATTCCCTCACCATCAATGCGCCAATATTTTCCGCTGTGTCCTTTGAAATGAACGATTCCTTTTTGTGATCTCTCAACCAAAATTGTTTCATATGTCGCTTTATTGCATTCCAATTTAGTGTTGCCAGGCTGTTTATATCCAACAAATCCTTGCTCACATTTTAATACTAAGATTGGTCTAAAAAGAAAATTACGTTTTTATGAAAATCTGCTTAAAAAACTATTTAGATATTTCTGATATTCTTTTTTAACGTAAATCATTTAAAGATTTTTTTTATATTCAACTCTAATTTTGTAAAATATTTTAAATTTGATATTTACCGATTGATAAGGTAAAAATAGAATTTAGTGATGTCCTCCACAGCCTCAGATGTTGCAAACAAATGACCAGATCGCTTTGTGGCCAAGAATTTACCGTTATTCGCCCGGAAGGATAGTGAACCATCACCATGCCAGACCAACTCAAAAAGGGCGTCGGCACAACGTCGTTTTTCGGTTGCCTGAATTCCACCACCGACTGACAGACACCAATAGTGATCCTGCGTTGTCCTTAAAGCCCATCGATGTGCTGACCAATCGAATTCTAGCTGGAAAGTTTCATTCTCGCCAATTTCATCCTGATTAGCAGTGACATCGACGCCCTGTTTAACGGATACGTAACGGGAATTTAATCCAGCGATAAATGAAGCTTGTGGCAATGAATCTTCCAATGAGAATAATTCATCCCGGGTAACTGTCTGTGAACGAGACTTTAGTACAGCCTTTGAGCCAATTGGCGATAAATATGATCCTTGGCTACGGAATAAAAAAGAGTAGTTGCCGTTAGTTTTTTTTTACTTTGTTCAATTTTTATGATTTTACTTACCGATCCCGTAATGCAAGATGTCCGCTGTGATATTCAGCACTGAATAAACAATCTTCTGTGCACATAGTCTGTAGTTTGCCATTTGAATTGAGGTATCTGAAATTGTCGAACATGTCATAAATATTTTATTTTTACTGTGGTTTGATTTGAAGATTCTTTTTTATGTAATTTACAATCTTTTTACGGAACTAAATTGATGGGAAATTATTTTAAAATTAAAAATTTGATATTGTTTTGTAACATTTATAATTTTTCGTAACAAAAAAATTTTTTTTATAGTATTTTTTATCATTTTAAACTTGTTTAATGGTTTTTAAGTTAAAACAGCCACAATTAAAATATTTAAACGCGTTTCCATTGCCATTATAATACTCGTTATAATCTTTTTGGATTTTTTCTTCGTTTGTAATAATTATTACGGTTTATGTTGCAATAAACAACGTTTAATGTGCCAATTAATTGTGTTCTGTAACTAGAAAATTTCGCGGCTTCCACCATTTATTTTATGCTAAGGCGTTGTCCGCATGATTATCGCCATACAAGAAACTAACACGATTTATGGCTAATGTGGAATCGAGGATTTTAATTTGAAGACTACTTCAATATCAGCATGAAGTAAAATGGAGAATTGAGTTCTAAGTAGATTCATCTTTTATCCCCGACAGAACGGAGAGGGTATTTACCAACGACGGAACCGGGAATTTATATGCGTTTGGGGTAATATAATTTTTGATCCACTCAAACAATTTCAGTTCTGTTTTTGGCATTCCTGTTCCCCCTCACTTTAAATCTCTTTTCCTTGTATCTTTTAATCGACTGAACCGATTTTGATCGTTATAGGATTGGAAGTAAGTGTACAAGAATTCCCCCTCCCCCACTTTAAACCTACTATCTTTTGATTTACTCAACTGATTTCAATCTCGTTTCCGCCATCTTGAAAAAAAAAATGTGAATCTAAAAAAGCATTATAAAAATACAAATTGCTGGCAGAAAACTTGAAATTATATTGGATAAAATATTTAGGGGCGGAAATTTCATCCAATGATAGAAAACTACACTAAACTAAAGAAAAATTCATAAAAAATGTTTTTGTTTTCGAGTGGCAATTTTACTATTGACTAAATAGGGTTTTCAAGTTTTTTATATCAAAAATTTTAATTTTTGCAATTTTGGTCTCCAAAATTCTCCTCTATTCCAACTCCCCACTCTTTTGACGAAGGAAAACTAATGGGTCTTTTTAGAAGACAAAAAGCGGCCAAACGAGTCAGCAGATTATTTTTGCTTGAAATTCGCCCGCTAACTCAATTTAGCGGTTTCTAAAAAAATTCATAAAACCCTGCATAAAATTTGAATTTTTTTATGTGCCCAAGAACCACCCGCATTGCGAGATTTGAACTCTCTGGCTACGTTACTGATTGTAAGCCCCTATATGTATTGTAGTTGGAATCACAACCAAAATTATCGGGCCAAAATTTGCAGAGCTATAGTTTATAGTAATGCGTCCTTAGATAAAGTTGTTCCTCAGTACACAACAACCCATTTTAGATTTATTTTTAAATAATATCATACTTCATCATACTAATATATAAAAATGAGTTGGTGTCTGTCTGTCTGTTCCTCTTTCACGCAAAAACGGTTGAACCGATTGACTTGAAATTTGGCATGAGTGTCTGCGATAGTTCTGGTTCCAACCGTGAGGGGTGGGGGGAGTAAGGGGAGAGCGTAAAGTGATTTCGAAACTTAGTTTTTGCGCTATGTTACTCTTTCGCGGGGAAACTACTGAACCGATTGGCCTTAAATTTGGCATAGATGTTCGTCGGGGGCTAACCCCAACATAGACCCATTAAAAAGTAGCGCGAGAGGTGGGGGGAGTAAGGAGAGGGGGTAAAGTGATATCGAAACTTAGCTCTTCCTCTATGTTACCCTTTCGCGGGGAAACTACCGAACTGATTGACCTAAAGTTTAGCTCCAACATAGACCATCAAGAAAAAAAAAATTGAAAAAACTTAACGCGGCAATGACGGGTATGCAAGCTAGTTATTAATAAATGGGATTATTTGTGCAATTGCAATAAAATTTTTCACTCCGCAGACATTCCAAATTAACGCCGCTATATCTTTAGTGCAAATTAAACTGTAAATCATATTTTTAAATACATATTTCTACAACTCTTTGCACAGTTTAATTATTATTAACTAAAAATTGTACCCTATTTAATTGAACTTACTTATTGTTGCATGTGTGCAGGGCATATCTTCCGCCTTCTTCAGCTCGGAACTCGAGTGTAAATAAAGTATCTTCACCCCAAGGAATGTTGGCATCAACGTGGATCTCGTCTTGTGATTCTGACAAATGAGCAAATCTTTTACGTCCAACGGAGCGTAAATTCACCTGTCATAAAGTAGAAGAAGCAATATTACAACCAAATGAAAATATTTGAACGAGAAAAAATGTGAATTTTTCACTCTAACTAAAATAATACACAAACGAAAAAGTCTGTAATAATAACGAAAAATCATTAAACAGACAGACATGGAGGTCTAAAATATTTGGGGCGACCACAAATCAGACAGGAAATTCATGAAAAAAATAATAATAATCTTCTCCAGTTGCATTTCAACAAGATGTTAAAACTTTGGTTGATTTCATGTTAAAGATAGTATCTTCTGTTTGTATGGGTGTACGAGTATTACACTTTTTCTCAAATAGTTGGTTGAATGAAGAAAGTTTTATAACAAGTTTAAATTAACATTTGAAACATGATCAACTTAAAGAAATCATTTTCACGGGAATCTTACAATTAGCCGTAGATAGAGAATAACACTATATATATATTTGCAAAATGAATTTAATTAAATTAAATTCACTACCAGCAAAATTTTTTATTGCATTTTATTAAAATTTACCTGTGGTCTAGCAGCTAAATGGACTGTCCAGAATTCACCTTTGCTAGGTGTTTTAGCGGTGCAAGTTAGTTTCTCAGGTGTGCCACCGAGGAAGTAACCGCGTGACTCATTTTTCAGTGCCCATCGGCCGGAACTATCTTCAGCGATGCTAATTTGAAATCGGCTGCCAGCGTCTTTTTCGTCTGACTCACATAAAACATTGCCAAACGAATCAACTGATAAATATTTGTTGAGATGTGATCGCAGATGAATTATACCTGAAAGAAAATGTAATAAATTTTATTAGAATCAGTGACACGCTTTTTTAATTCAATTAATTTAACAAAATGTTAATTAATCTAGTCTAATTTAATTAAATTTAGTAACCTCGTCCAAATTATTAAATCAAAATGGAATTCTTAATTAACCAAATTACAGTTATTTACACATTTACAGGCAATTAGGTTTTGTAAGCAGTAGCTGGAAAAATGCCATGTAATTTATAACTAATTTATTAGTGAAAAAAAATGTTTTGAAGACAAGATTTTTTTTCTGATTTTTTTGAAATTTTTTTAATGTTTTTTTTATATTTTTAAAACGTGAAGGATATTTATCCGACTTTACCTATAGGGTTTTTATGCGAATTCCCAAAAAAGAAGAACATTTGCGTTCGGTTTTGATGGATGTTACCCTGTATCTCTTGTTACCCTGGATGTTACCCTCAGAACTATATAACATAGAACAACTGTCACCATACAAAGCTCTGCTGAAAAATGGTCCCAAAAGTATTTCCCTCTTTATCGTACTTGAACGCATCCACTGAACTGTATAAGGTCGCGAAATTCAAATTTAGTTTGCCGCGAAATTCAAATTTCACAAGTTTGAGACTAACTTTAGGCGCAAACAAATAACTTTAGTCGCAAACAAATAACTTTAGTCGCAAACAAATAACTTTAGGCGCCAACATCATTCCGAAAGTCTATTTTCCTTTGACAGCTCACGGTTTAAACGAGAGGACTATATTTATTTTCATACGGTTATCTAGCTCTTACTTGACTCGTTTTGATTCACTGAACTGTATTGAAATGGGACCATTTGAGACAGCAAATCGAGCGATCTAGTATATCTATGATTTTAACAAATTGAGTTGAATAGGAGGGGGAAGGTTTTAAGCTGGTATCAGACTTGAAAAACTGCGCTAGCTGCATGCTGCAATGTCTGATGCCCTCTGCAACCAGACTTGAAAAACTGCGTAGCTTTTGAAACAGCCGAAGCATTTTCAAATCCTGCATAACCTAAAAAGCAGCTACGAGTGAACACTAAAATTGAAAAGTGGCCGCTGCCAGAAAAAGTTTTATCTAGTTGAAACTTTTGTGGCGGTACTTTGTTACAACCAGGAGTCCAAGCCACATAATTGTCTTATTGGAGCTTTTCCACTTTTGTACTATTATTGCTTGTAAATTTTTGGAAAAACATAACAAAAGCTATAATTGCCAATATGGCAATCATTGGAGACCCGTATGGTGATATTCGTATCAAAATTCGAACAGTTATACCAAAATTCCACTTGGAAGTCAAACTTTCCAATAAGATTTTTTAAAATTTATTCTAATCGGATTTTGATGTATGGGAGTTTTATGAAGAATCATATCCTAAATAACTTTTGTTCTTGCACTTTTTTGATAAGATGCACCATTTTTGAGATATCGAGAAACAAAGTTTTCGTTCGTATGGGGGGTACCCCCCCTAATGGTCCATTTTTGCCCATTAACGAACTTAGCCTCGCATTTTACGAAAAACGGATCTGTGCAAAATTTCAAGTCTCTAGCTCAATCCGTGCGCCCGCAATCCGCGCCACAGACAGACAGACAGACGGACAGACAGACAGACGGACGGACGGACGGACAATCAAAATTCAACTTTTTTTTATCATTCTAAACACACTGGTGTAATTCATTTTTATGTGTGATGACGGGATCTTGGCGTTACAAACGGTAAGGCAAAGTTAATATACCCTTTGGTTTCACCATACGGGTATAAACAACTCGCTTGCAGGACATAATAGTTATTTTCCCGCTTCTTCTTGCTGATATTTCAAGTAAAATGTGATACATTGATTCTGTCAAGAAAATCTTTTAAAACACAAATTGATCAGCGTCTAATACCAAACTCATCTGGAATTTTAATCGAAGTCATGTCAAGTTCAATTACAAAGCGGTCATCAACTTAACAGCATCGACGCGATCGCCATACTTGAACCACAGGCGATATCTTGGATCCTCTGCATATAGAATTGCTTTATCAAACATGCGCCAAAGCATTTTAAATATACTAGTGGGTATTTACTGCACTGGTTCCGACATTTGCTAAATAATTAAAATTACTACATAAAATGTAAAAAAGTTGACAAGCATTGGAGACTTCCTCTTGCTTACTGCCTTTTATGCTTCGATCTTATGCTTCGATCTTAAAATGATGAAAACTTATGCTTCGATCTTAACTGACCTCGGGTATAGGTTCAACATTTTGATATTCTATTTAATCATGACTAGTCGAACAAGCAATTGACTTCAGACATATGAGCATTTTATGTGACGGAATGCCATTAGATGAAATATGGGCATTTGGCACCAGAGGTTTCCCATTATTCCGAGATATTAAATTAATTCGCTATGATAGATCGTAAATGTGTGGAATATTTTCTTAACTAATAGCACAACATGTTCACCGATTAGTAAAAAGATCGCGTGGTTTTGCCGCTTTATCGGATAGACAACGAAGCTTATCAACATATTTCGCACATGTATGACCTATTGAAACTTATTTTCACCAAGTGAAATGCATTAGATTCGTCTAAACGGTCATAAATTTTCATCTGCGACTGATTTCATTACTCTGTTTACCAACCATGTTTATAGAGTGCGTGTGGTGTATTATTTATTGAAACAGCTTCAGCAAACAACAGCTTGTAAATCTTGAAAGAAATGCCGAGATGCTATGAAAATATTTAAATTGCGGTAACGTTTTTACAGTTTTCAAATAAAACCGCCATAAAATATGATTTCACACTGACACGAGTTTGTACATTTTTTTTCATACAAATTTATTTGAATAATTGGTGTCGTTGCTGGTAGAATATATTCCTATTATCGCTGCGGGATGATTACCTTAAATGTAGAACGATTTTTCAGTTGTAGAAAAAATTGAACTCAGGATTTCAATAACACTCCCAGCAAGAATTTGTGGATTATGGTATGCTTCTGCCACTGTATAAAAGGAATTTTTAGTGACAGATACGTGTCACACACCAAAAATGCTAGTGGGGCTGACTACAACACTTTCCCGCTGATACTCTTATTGAATGACTCTTATTGAATGACTCTTATTGAAATTCTTTTACATTTGAGTCATTCGCGAATGATTCTTTTCACAGAGAATTTTATTTTGAATTGAAACCGATTCGTAGCTTTTAAATTTGATCACGAGCGAATCGAAATCTCTTGAAACTCAACCTTTTGATTCGCGAATGAAAAAGAATGGAAAATAATTCTTTTTGATTCTTTTTCCGTGACTTTTCGTAGAGTTTATCCGCTTGTCACTTATAGTTCTTAGAAATCCCCACCCCCCTCACCCACCATCACAACTTTATCCCCCTTACCCTTAACTTTAACTCCCGCACCAACTCCGCAAATTAAGCCCCACTTTTAACCCCCTACCCACTTACCCCCCTTATTCACAAATAATTCCCCCTCCTTTTCCATCACCTCATCGGGACAATTATTTAATTCGCGAATCATTCTTTTGCGATAAATTCGCAAACGAATCTTATTTTCAGACCTCGACATTTTCGATTCGGTTCGCGAATGGAATTTTTTAAACACGAGAATTAAAAAATAAAATTCGCCATCGAATCAAAAATAAAATTCGCTCAAAAATTATTCGCAAATGAACGAATCGAAAAGAATGATACTCCGTACCCTGCTTTTAGTAAAGGCAAGTCTTTCTCACTGCAATTTTCTTTATCTACAATGCTTCGATTATTTAGATGCAGTAAATCGTATCAGAAAACTCTTAAAAATTACCCTATCATAAATACAAAATGATAATATGTTTGATTCTAATTAAAAAATCCATGAAAACGATTAGGTAGAGGCACGATGCATAATCGAATTGATAAATCATTGAAGTGTGCCGCAATTTAAGCCGGCATTTGTGACACTTGAACACTAAAATAAAGTAATTAAATGCAATTTGTGTCGGCATTGGCATTAAACCCTTTGAATTGTTATTCAATACGTTTCACTTTGCGCCGATTGCAGTTAATTTTCTAGATGATTGAAAGCGTTTTTCATGGATTTACCTTCTCTTCTAATTTGTAAAAATATCCAGACACTTGGTGTATCCATTAAATGTCATTTAAATTAAAAGGGTGGGAGGAGTTTGATCAATCAAAGTCATATAGGAAAATTGCCATAGAGTAATTGTGGCCGCTATTTACTCGGTTAATTAATTTGAACATGAAAGAATATTTTCAACTCTATTATATGAAAGAATAATTAATAAAATGTAATGGTAAAGAATTAGTTTTCTGACAGAGCTATTTCTGGCATACCGAACTGTATTGCACGATTTTTATAGACAGCCAAACAAATTTAAACATTTTTCCTTCTACAAAGGGTTTATATTTGCAGCGTAGTCCGCCACGCATTCGGAATGCCATTAAAGTGGACAAATATTTTTAAATTTATGCAAGTTTTTATACTCCATATGACATTTATCAGTATGTTATATTTAGTATACCGTTTGCAACGTATCGAACCCAATACGGACTAAAAATGGGCTCTACTACATAATTTTCGAAAGTATTAAGCTAGAGACTTGAAATTTGGTATAGATAAGGTGGTCGTAAAAAGTGAGTTCTTTAACGTTTTTTCAATTTTTTTTCATGGTCTATGTTGGAGCTAAACTTCAGGCCAATCGGCTCGGGAGTTTCCCCGCGAAAGGGTAACAGAAAGGGTAACATAGAAACTAAGTTTCGAGATTACTTTACCCCCTCCCCTTACTCCCCCCACCCCTCAAGCTACTTTTCCGTATGCCTATGTTGGAACCAGAACTACCACAGACGTTCATGCCAAATTCCAAGTCAATCGGTTCAGCCGTTTTTGCGTGAAAGAGGAACAGACAGACAGACACCAACTCATTTTTATATATTAGTATGATTTAGTTTCCCCTTTTTTAACGCATTGAACCAATCATCAGACACAAAAATGAACTACACCAGTGTGTTAGAGATGACAAAAGATTTTGATTTCCACATGTCTGCCTGGCTGTCTGTCTGTCCGTCTGTCCGTGAACACCATAACTATCGAAAGGATTGAGCTGGAGACTTGAAATTTTTTTGTAGTTACGTTTCTCGTAAATGGCTAGGCTAAGTTCTTAAACGGGAAAAATTGGACCATTCCATCCCCCTTACCTATACAAGTGAAACAGTTTTTTGAAATTTTCAAACGAAACAGTTTTTGCAGGTAAAATGTGTTTAGAAGAGGATTTTACATAACTTATTCATAAATGGAATACCTTTTACCGAAAGATATTTATGAAGATGAAATGTGTTTAGAATATGATTTCACATAACCGTTCCGTGCATCAAAATTATACGCACGAAAATTTACGTATAAAAAGCAAAATTTTTCCGGTTTTTTTTAGCGGAAACGAGCCAGAGAGGCAAATGGATATGTCATTCAAAACCCACAATTGGGTTTCTACGTCAAGACATAATACTCCTAAATATACCTGTTAAATTATCTTTTTAAATAATATTTGGGTATAAAAAAATCATTTTGTATATCTCGGGTCGGGTAATTGAACCACATTGAAACGACGATCCATTCATATACCAATCAATCAACAGATGTTCAATAATCGTCTATGGAAAATAGAAATACCATGAAATGGCAGAGAGATAATTTTCCATTTCTGCATCAGACTGTATCAACTTGAAAGGGTAATTATGTGCGAAAACCCCAATAATCCTTCCTTAAGTGGGATTTCCATTATCGATTTTCCTTCTGAATGTGCTGACAACAGGAGGAAGTGGCGTACAATTGCGATAGTCTACATGAAGATCCACATGCGAATAGTTACCATTCTTTCAGGAAAAAAAGGCAATCGCATTTCTCTTGGAATTTTAATGACTCAGCTAACCGCCGAGAGCTCTGTAGAAGTGCCTTCCGTGGCTTTCGTTTCTTTTCCTTATTTTTTCCGTTTTCCTGCTAGTCGGGCAAATCATGATTTTTAGGGAAGTCGAGGGTTTTGTTTTACGCCCGTCGTCTTTTCCTGTCAGTCCCAAGGAGATTTCAAAGTCCCAGCGAAATTTATAAAACTTCCCATTGCTGAGCTGACTGGAAATGAGTAAACAAAGTGGTTGATGACTTGAGCCACATTTAAAAAAAAAAAAATGAAAATACAGAAGACACCTAAATCTAATTAACATGCGTGACTCACATGTGAATGGCAAATTCCACGGTGGTGTCATATAAAATCTCTTTAATGTTGGTTGTCACGAGACTTAATGCATTAATAACAGAAGCTGAAAAATTAAAGGAAATTTCAGACAAAATAATTAAATGCGAATGTGAATATTTTCTCATGGCGTGGCGGCGATTAAAAATTCAGCATGATTTATGAATTTCTAGTGAGTTGAGAAAAATCATCTGCATTGTCATTAATTCAATTTAATATTGTTGCCGGTGTGATTTTTAATTCAACTTAATGATGATGAAATTATATGTGAATTTTAGTTATGTGTAAATTGCGTTTGGAATGACAAGAATGTTTCCAAAAACCCAATTGACCAATGTTGGAATTTTTGTACCGTGTCCAAATGTACCACGCAATTTTCCTTTATAAAGTTTAAGAATATTTGTGGGAACATTTGGAATTATGGACCTTATGGTACAAAAAGGACAAAATCTTGGATTTCCAGTCAAAATTCCATAAATCGTACCTTCGGTACTTGGTACAAGATGATTGGAAATCCAATTGGTTCTCTAACCAATTTGGTCAATTGGGAAAAAGTTGTATTTTCATATCTGAGTCAAGAAATTACATTTTACTATAAAAATTATACAACTATTTTAAGTATTGTTCAATTGGTTTGTGAAAACAACACTAGAAGTATTGCAGTTTAGAAGATAACAGGAGAGTCGAACAAAGGGGTAGGGCAGCGATGTCCAACAGCCTGCCCGTGACATCATTAAAAAATTAATTTAATTACTATCTAGAATTTTGAACAAAAAATCAAAATACAGTCAAAGTCCTCTAACTCGAAATCCCTGAAATTCGAATTTTCCTCTAACCCGAATTTTTTAAACCTTTTTTTGCGATCCCTTCAATTTTTCTTTAAATTTTTAGTTTGTTTTCAAAACTTCTAAAAACTAATAAATCTACATATAGTACATGTATTTAAAGAAAATTGTTTCAATTTCTCTAACTCGAAATTCCTCTAACTCGAAACGGTTTTGATGGCAGCAGACGATTCGAGTTAGAGGACTTCGACTGTATAAATAAATGGTTTGGATTTGGAATTCTTGTGGTTCCTTCGCAAAAATTTGCGCAAAATTGTTTTGGCCTGCTTATTGAATTACCATTTTTCGTAAGATTAAAAAGGCCCAATATTATTGGAATCTTATCATTTCACGAACAGAAATCCCACAAACAGGTAGTATTTTACGATTTCTTATGTTTTTTGTATTAACTTCAATATTTGTCAGAACCCAAGCTCAAAACTAATACCGCCCGCCGCCTTACAGGAAGTACAACGCCATTCAAATATTTCTGGGGTGTAAATATTCGTACCTCTAACCACAGAATATGCTTTAACCAAGGTTTTTTTTTGTAACGGACCGTTGATAAAATACGCTACGTTAATTTTCGGTACTTCCACCTCCCTCCCCCTTCTTCATTACGCTTTTCACGATTTTCTGTATTTTCTCTATAAATGTGACTTATTTTGTAGATAGCCCCTAAATACCGCTCGAGGTTGCGATAGTTTTGTAAAAAATTAGTCGTGAAAATTTTTAACTGAAAGTTTCGTAGTTTTAAAGTAATATCAGAGATTAGTTAAATAGAGATAAGAAACCTAGAATAAATTTTGTAGACCCAAAATAACCGCCAGTGAAAATGGAGCCTTTAGTATGCCTTGCTAAACGATTTTTTCCCTTAAATTTTGACGCTTAACTGTCAAAAAATCAATGAAAATATTTAAATTACATGCGTTACTTGATTCAGATTCCTAACTCTACAGTATTTTGCATACATTTTTAAAGTTCTACAAAAAATTCTGTTGTCGCTTATATTTAGTTTTCTAACCTTTGGTAATATTTAAAAAAAAGTGTTTTAGACATTTTCCAAAAAAAAAGTTTGGGTGAAATCAGCAGTTATGTAAATGTTGGCAACTAATTAAATCAGCAGTCATGTAAATGTTGGCAACTAATTACATTTCCTCGATTATCTAATCAAATTTTACTGTTCTATTGTTTCAGTAAAATGTTTCGGATGCCATCTAAATTTAATAACTAACCAAAAAACCTACACCATAACAAAACGTTTCTTTTATCAAATGTCAAAATAAAATTAATTTGCATAAACTATCAATAAATGTATTTAAAAAAAAAAATCTATGCAGTTGTTAGTGTTAACACCATCATGTTCAAAGCAGAACTGATAGAAGCGTCTTTTATAATTTATTATTAATAAAATTGATAGTCGTTTTGACAGCTCTCTTAATTTGATGTAATTTAAAAATCCCGGATGACAAAACCCAATTTAGCTTAGGAAGCCACCCGGGTATATCTTTAATATTCAAGAAGTGTCTGCTTCCTCGCACGAATTTAATTAGTGAGTAAAGAAAAATTGATCAGATTGGGCAGAACCAGTTAACTGTTGGGCATTGTTACAGGAAATCATTTTCTAAATAATGGTCACAATCGACAGAAACACATGTCGAAACATCAAGTTAGCCATTTCAGGAACAGTTCTGCATGTGGCAGAGATTTATTGAAGAAATTCACAAGCAATGATGCCGAAGGCGTGCTCAATGTTGATAGTACAGTCAATCCCCCCTTTATTTAAATTCAAATATTCAATCAGAGTCATTATATAACATTTTATTATACCTCTTTTAGTTTATACGTCAGAATGTAGTTGATATTCTAGTTGTTATTCTAATCGGATAGCATTGCAGCTGAGAAAAAACCCCATAAAATAGAATCTTTTTGCATTTTTCCCAGGTGGAATATTTTACTACATTAAATTCAACAGAAAATCAGATCACTCACGTTATCACGGCTTGTTAGCCTTTGACATTTCATCCATAAAGCTTAACTGATTTCTGCGTAAATTCTTATACAGGCTAGGGTAATTGGAAGCGGATTTTATGGGCCAATGGTTGGTAATTTAATTTTGATGAAGATTTTATGGTAACTAGTTTTTAAAAAAATAGATAAGTTTCTCCACCGAATTGAAATTTTTTTAAACCTAACTAGCCTGAAAGTTTTCAAACCTTAATTATTTTGTTTATATTACAATTTGAAAATTGTGCAAATTCCTTAACCCAGATATGCCTAAAAGTTATTTAGAAGATCAAAATTAAAAATTTGATGTAAATTGCACTTTATTAGGTATAAAGAAAACAGTAATACTCTTAAAATATGAATTGTTTTTCAAAAAGATAGAGTTTTGAGCCGTACTACATATAGTACATTAGGCATATACACATTTGTGAAAACAAATTAATTTTTTTGTGTGGAAGAAAACAAAACCCCACATGAACCCCGATATCGCACTTTGAACAAATGGTAGTTGTTCTTTGGTGACAATGACGACATCAAGTATGTTTTTCTTGGGGAATAACAATATGGTCTAGTCGATCATACCTTACATCGAGCTCTTGTGTCCTACCTTTGTGTCCTTTTTGATAAGACGGAATTTTTCTGTTTTGCGCTAGTAATGATGTGGCAATCCTCCTTCTAAAACTTAGTTGATCCAAATCTCCTTAATTTTTTCAATGCAACTGCCAAGCATTCGGGATTGATAAACCTATACAGTGGGTTAGCAAGGGTAAATACCATTTTTTTCCCCTGATAAAAATGCTATATAAGCTAATGTTTTGATCTGAACGATCAACTCCTCCCATATTCGGATTATCATTATCATTTTCCAACACAACAAGAGCTTCATGAAGTGAGAACCCCCTGAAATAGAATTACATTCATAGATATAGGTTTTCCTAATGTACTATATTTAGTACACCTCTGATTCATCTCCCGCACAACAACAAATCTCCTAAATACGGTAAATATGTGAATTTCCCCTGATAACATCACCATTTGTTGTAATGTTCCACATAGAGTGAAAGTTTATTTTTGGTTTATTTTGCCTGAAAACAACTCACCTTTCGAAACGTATGCGCTTATCATCCATTTTCACTTTTTCGCAAACTTCTATTCTATCTAAGAAATAAACTGAACCTCCAAAGTCACTGCAATGCTCTTACTTGCAATGTCTGATGAATAGTGAATAATTCCGAGCATTTCCCGATTTTGTCTGTATCGTCTGCTGTGCAGGATCAGTTGAGTTTTAAGTGTACTACATATAGTACATTAGGCATATCTGGGTTAAAATGAGGGGATGTCCATAAAATATGTCACGATAATTTTAGGTTTTAGGTTTTTCGAGCTCCCCTTCCCCCTGTACACATTTTTTAGTATTTTTCTGTGAGGAGTTTAGTACCGCCGTCATACTTTCATCAACCCCCTACCCCTTAAAGTGTGACGTAATTTATAGACATCCTTTAAACAGTTTGTGGACCTGCACTCAGAGAAAAAATTGGTCCTATGGATAAAATCATAGTTTCGTTAACAAAATTTTTATCCTATATCAGCCAACAAAACAATTTTGTTAAATTAACAAAGGGAAATTTATTCCTCGTTAAATGAAAAATTGGTCATACGGATAAAATCATTGTTAAATTAACAAAATTAACATCACAACAAAATTGTCAATTGGAACAAATATTTTTGGATGGAAATCTTGGTTAAACAAAAAAAATGTTATTTTAACAAAAATAGACTTACAAAAGATGTTTTGTTAAATCAATAAAACAATTATGTAATTAATAATACTTAATTTGTCTTAATTTGATTATTTTTTTGAGTGTGCTCATAAAATACATCACAAAAGGGATCGGGGTTTCTCAGAGCCTCGAGGCCGTAGGAAAAATATACGCCCAGGAAATTTTTCTGTAAGTTTTCTTAGGAAATGTTTCGCAGGTAAAAAATCTCATATATTTAGGGTCAAGAATATTTAAACCGACCTCCAATAAATGCCCAAACAACTTCAAACCAGAATCTACACCAAACCCTTTTAATCTACCACTGGAAGTCACTAGCGCGGACTTTGGCGATCCTTACGATCTCTGTTATTGGTAGGTTGTTATACCTTACAAATGTGATACTTTCATCCATTGTCTCCAGTAATACTGTAGGTGCAGGGGTGGAGAAGACAAGTCCTACAAAATCTGAGTTTATGAATAAAGATAATGTCAGATGATAAAATTTGGTACAGTAGTTGACGAAAACAACTTTTTTTTTCAAAGTTTTGTGTACAGGACATAAAAAAATTCAAAAACACATGGTAATGATTATAAATCCAAGTCTATTAAAGTTTTTAAAAAAAAACAAACCTACGCATATAACGGACATTCATCAGAATGAAGATAAACTAAATAAGAAAAAAAACACAGTAAATATTTTGCATTGCGTGTAGATTTCATTGTTTTTTATGATTAATTGAGAATTTCCGTGCAATGTTATCATTAAGAAAGGGGGATTCTCTAACGTTTTTAATCAAAAGCCGCAACTGTCAAGTAGAATAGAGATATTTTAAAAGTGAAACAATGAAAATTCTTCATTACGGGTTCATTTATCAGTTTCACTTGTACAATGCCCTCATCTATTCTATGTATAACAGTGAATAGATTAATTATTAAAATGCAAAATTTCATTGGATTTCACATTCCTTGTGGTATGGAATATCATATTCTTGAATAAGATTTTAAATATGGCTACAGTATTTTGCTTTATTTTAATTCTTACGTCTTAGTTATGATATTTTTAATTAAATATTTTTATTATCCTATTGAAGTGTCAGTTTTTGACAGAAATATTAGAAATTATAGAGTTTTAATGGAGTGAAAAACTCTCATTTTATAAAGGAAAATCATAGAGAAGTTATTCTATAGAAAATTTCCCACCTAAATACATTTTATAAATACCAAAATGACAACAACTGAAAAGTTGTGGAGCAGACCGCATAAGAACTATAATTGCGTTGAGAGTATTAAGAGAAGTCTGCGTTATAATTGCGGTGTTGAGTGTTAAACCTTAGGAGTTTGATTCCTTAGAAAAAGATCTTTAAATTTTTGTTTTCGTAAGAAAGGTCTTTAAATTTTTGCTCTTCGGGTGATACTACCCCTTATAAAAATCGTATATGTAAAAATTATGTATATTCGCTATATAATTTATCTAAATCTAGTTAACGAGCGAATTTCAAACAAAAAGAACTTGCTAACTCGATTTAGGACCTTTTGGTGATACAAGTCATAACTATTTAAGTTATGCTTAGCCTTCTTAAACCATAGAAATCCTGGCACTTAACAAATTTAAGTTCGACATAAGTTGCTATGTTTCGTTGGTGTTAACCGCTCTTAGTGGCTAGTAAAAGTTTCGTGAAATCCTCCGCTAGTCTTTAAAAGGGTTAACGAGTTAAATTTAAAAAAAAACTCATTTATTATTAATTTTTTAATTTCGGTGAAAAAAAAATTATTGGTTGACATTTCCAATGCTAATTGCATGCAATCAAATGACCATGCAATTAGCATTGGCTCGTGCTTGATTCTCGATTTTATCTTGAGGGCTTTATTAAAATAATCATCCTCGATTTCTTGTTAGTTCTTCGTCTTGGATAAGACTTCTAGTAATATATAAAAAATAATTGATTGCTATAGCTCTGAGTTGACTGTTCTACAAAGTGCCAGCAAATTGTTTTAAAGTAAACTATGTTATAAGTAATAATTTGTCACCAAGTACTAATACGGCGGTCACACGACGCTGGCTTGCTGTTAGCAGCCGTTTCAGCAGCACCGTGTGAACCCTAGTCCGTTGCTACTACCAGCAGCAGCGTGATGATTTTAGCAGCGCTAGTGAAGTAGAGATCGTTCTACTTTGCCAGCGCTACTAGGTATCACGTGACGCTGTCGAATCATGGCCGAATTATACAAGGTCTGCTGGTTATTTTTCGATAGCCACCATTTTGCTACGTCATCGGCAAGAAATTCTCTGTAATGTTGATTGTGCGTACGGAGTTGTTTAAAGCAGGCAATAGACGCTCACGCATGCCCTACAACATGCTGTCACTCCAAAAGTTGGTTTTGCTACACACGTATCGATCATGTTGTCAGTCTTCATTCGTTACCAACTTTTTAAGGAGATAAGATCGTAATAGAGAATTTTGAATTTGCAAAATGAGGATGAAGCATTTCGAAAAATTCTTCCCAAAATGTTTTGTCTTTCAAAGAAGCCATTTTTATTATTTTATTGCACTTCTAATTGTTTTCGTGAATTCACTTTTTCACTTCAACAGATGTTACTCGTTCAAAAATTTCGCAAGAATGAACGAATGTCCTACATCACAGCAATACACCTGCGATCATGTTGGCCAACCTAAGCCACGCCCACAAAAATCAAAGACAGTTTGATATTTGGCGATCATGATCGCCAACACGAGTTTTTGTTGTCCGTCAGCACTACACACGCTCAAATTGGCGTGACAACATGAAATGTTGTAGGGCATGCGTGAGCGTTTATTGCCTGCTTAACTAGATGTTAGCTAGATTTGAGAATTAGGGAAAATTCCCATTGAGTCTTATAAGAATTTCTTGCCGATGACGTCAGAGCCAGAAGCAACTGAGCTGTCAATCAGACCTTGTATAATTCGGCCATGCTGTCGAATGGTTTCTGAGCTGTCAAAAGTCTGATAAGTGGTAAAGTTTGTTTATTGTAAGTTGTTATTTTACGTTTATTTACTTAAATTTGTGTGCTACGTTTATTTCTTAAAAAATCGCCCAGATTCAAATGTCAAACCACTGTTTTGCTACTTGCCAGCGCTACTTAAGTATAAATCGTGTGAACCCTCTCAGTACGCTGGCTGCTGTTGCTATTTGCCAGCGCTACTAACCAACAGCAGGCAGCGGCTGGCAAAACAGCGTCGTGTGACCGCGGCATTAAGGAGTAGTGGCGAGATTTATAATTTCCTGCCAATCAGTTTTTAGTCTACTATCTACTTTAGCGGTGTTCTTAGCCACAAAGAGCGATTGGCAATAAATTAGTTTTTTTTTATAAGCAGAAAAAATCTACAGCTTGAAACCGCTTGTATCCTGGCTACAACCATGTCTCCAGGTCCTAAAAGATAGTTTTTCTATCAATCATAATGATTAACTTGATATAACCTTCAAATTCTTAGCTTATATCCTGTTTCTACACGGTTTTTTGAAAGAATAATATCCTTCTTTTTTACAGCTTGTTTGTGTCTTAATTCCAACTCCAGATGCAAAACCGAGGGGGAAGAGGACCAAAATTTCCCTACAAAAGGTTTTAAAAGAAAAAATCCTAATTTTTTAATCTTGCCATAATTGTTTAAAGACAGAAGAAAATTGGAATTTCTTAAAACTTCTGTTACATGAATTTTTTTCTACTTTTCCAGTAAACGTATTGTTTTAGAATTTTTAAAAAGCATCCCTTCTCGTACATTAGTGTTACATTCACGTAATCAGATTTACTTAACCGAAAAACCACTCAAAATTAGTTTTTCAACGTCTTATCTTGAATATTAATTAGGATTTGTTTTAAATTTTATTATGAAAGGTTTTAATTGAGGTCATTTTTCGTTCGTATCGACATGTTCTTCTTTCATTTAGCCCCAGAGGTAGACTGCTGACTCATTACCTTATATGGAAAGGCGATAAAAATTAAATATTCATAATTAAAATTTGTTCATCCGAGCATAAATTCCATCATGCCATAATAAAACGTACATTAACCATTAGTCATTTACCGATTGAAGATGTTTCTTCCTCTGCGCCAAATTTTATTACCACCTTTAGAACGGTGTAAGATTCTTCCCGCCTTGCGAACATTTCTTTCGATACAGCTAAGAAATATTTCTTTAATTCCTGTCGCGTAATTTAAATCGCTTTTCTTTTCGTTCAATGTTTATTAATCGGGAAGTGCATAAATTTACGATCACGTGGTTCAATTTTCTACTAATATTCTACTATAAAAATGCTTTCTATTCCTTTGCAGTGTTATCACCTAAGAACAAGTGTTCATTCAGTGTAAATCTTGGCGATGAAAACTAATTTTGAATACAAATTCCTGCATTTCCGGTTGATGTCCGACTTGACTTGAAAGCGGATGTTCATTTCAGATGTCACCTGACTCACTATTGGCATACGAAATTACCCTTCGACCTTGGCAAGTGAAATTTTGTCCAAATTAACCCCCTATAAATTATTTGAAAAGTTCATATTTTTTGATTGAATTCTGCGGATTTGTATTAATCCAAATGACTTGGAAAATTCGAAGAAAGCAAAAATGCGCCAAATCGAATATGATGAGTAAAAAACCTGTCCGATGAGTCACTTTAACGGTTTTAATATCGTAAACTGCAGTATACCGTTGAAAATTTGTTACATTCAAAATGTAGAAGTCTTTTTGAGGTGGGAATTGGCACAAAGACATTTTTCCATCCTTATTATGAGAATAATTCACGGCAAGGGGTGTATTTTCTGACATTATTTTTAAAAAATCAAAGCTATTTGCTCGCGAATTTCGTCTTTAAAGACATGTACGCCACTAGAATATAAAATGGGGCATTTTGAAGGAACTTTCTTACAATTCTCGTTATTTTTGTTGAAAATTTAACAACACGATGGGCTTCTTTAAAATTTAGAACTTTTCCTAGCGTGAAAATATTTTTTATTTAGGTCGATAACTCGTTTATCGCAAAGTCATTTATTTTAAGCGAACGCTATTAGAAAAAATGAATACACAATCTGACGTTTTGAATTTTAAACAATAATTGCAGGGGGGGGGGGGGGGGGGGGGCGTTGTTATTGTGTATTTTTTGTCTTTGTTATTCGTTTTTATTTACGTGAAAAATTCATATACCTTTTGCGGGCCCGGTTCTACCATATAGGCGACATAGGCGACCGCACGTTTTGGGGCGGCCCTTTTGGGTGAATTAAAAAAAAAATCTGCCAGGCTACGCCACTGCACTTTTCTGTTTTCAGCTCAAAATTTGTTTTTAATGGATTTTTTTGAAAAGTAAAAGATTTAATTTTTAAATGAAAAATTTTTTTAATTAAAATATCTGTGAAAAGTCGAAGATTATTTTACTAGAGTTCCATGTGTGTGGATTTTGGTATATCTTTTTATTATTTTTGGCATATCTAATCTTCATAAAAAAAGTAATTTTCCCATTACAAAATTGAAAGCAGTGAAAGTGAAAATTTATGATTTAAATTTCAGTAGCATTAAAATCACTTTATTCAAAAAATTGATAAAATACACATAAAAACCTTGAATGAAAATTCAAAAAACGATAGTCGGATTTTAGCCCAATAACATAATTTCCAAATGTTGTTTAGGAAAAATTTTCTACAATTTTGCATCAAATACTTACTTTCACCAGTAATGGATGGTTCCAATGTCCATAACTGTTTCTTTTTTAGACTAGACCCATTTGCATTCAATTTGTATCCAAATGTCTCGGCTGTCATATATTTATGCTGACCATTGATAAGACCAATTGTCCAACAGCCTTTTTGTTGATTCTGTGATATGATATCACCATTTGTGTGATTCAATTCATAACTCTGGCCATTCATTGTGATATCTTCTGTCCGAATCTACACTAAGCACGAGTTCCAAAAGTTTAGTGGTTCTTATTCAATTCAAGTAAAGGCGACTCGTCAAATCTGAAAAAGAGGTGAAAACAAGAGATAATTACTGAGGAAATAACGGATATCATTTTATTTAATAACATAATTTGTCGAAAAGAAAAATTACAACCGAATAAAAATATTTTTCAGATTATTTTTTTTTTAATAGAGAAAGAGATTAATTGGTTTGCTCTGGTGTTTTTTTGTTTTGCAGTTCGAAGAAACAAAAATGATTGAAATGAAGAAATTTTGGGAAATCCATAATCTTCGGATCAGTAATTTGGAGTTGGAGATGAATGGGTTTTGTGAACGATTTTGTACCTGCCAATTTCATATTATGGTGAAACTAGAAGATATTGAAGAAATCGAAGACTTATTTGCTATAATTTTTGTTAAAAAGCATTTTTTCGCTTTGAAAAAAATACCTTTTAGAATGCCACAATTCCGCCAGTCGTTTTGAGGGTACTTTTTAATGTTTGGGGTAATTTGTGTGTGACTTACGGGAAAACTGTGGCTGCACTTGATTTTAAAACAGTGCAATTTTTTAAATGAATATGAAATAAATTCAAAACTTTGATTGCAAACACAAAACACTCGTCATCATTAAAAGTGTTGTAAATCAAAATAAAATCTAGTAACAAGAAAACGAAAAAATGCACAAACCACAATATGCAACGGTTAAATTTCTCTTGGACCGTAATTAATTTAGCAAGTTTTACAACAGTTTTGTTGGTCTCTACAACCAGTAAATCATCAGAATATCTCAAGCTGTTACATTCATAGTATTTTTATTTCAAGTTCAATTCAATTTCTCCGCGGTAAAAGCGAATAATCTATTTTCGGAAATTAACCCAAGAGAGTTCGTTCCGTTAACCAATGAATTACCAAAAAAAAACTCAACTATTTTCCTCACAAATTCATACAGCTATTTATCTCTATCGCTTACTAAATATGGCTTAGTGTTAATAGAGAAATGAATTTCGTTTCGAGAAATGTTGACAGGTGATGAGCCCATCAATTTGTTTTATAAACGTTAAATGGTTCTCATAGGTATAAAAAAAAACTAGCACAGCGGGTGGTGGTAATCTCTTGCAATGCTTCATAATGTGTAAAGGTAGATAAGATTGTTCACGTTAATCATGTCAATTTAATAATTGTATATATAGAGTATGCTGAAAAATCCACACGCAGAACTACAGTTACTTAATGTATATAAATCTAATTAGAAGTAATCACCTTTGAATTTTATCCAAAACTAGACGTGAATGATTTTTTTTTATCAAGCTCAAGAGTTTTTTTTAAATTAATTTATGATCTGATTTGCATTATGATTGCCTTTTGTTTGTGCTTAGGTACATATTTTATGTTTCGGAATTAAAGATGGAAAATATTTTGAAACGGAGTTTCCTCTCAAGTTCAAATCTTTCGATCATCGTCACTCTTCAGTTATCCCGAAGAATTATATAATCACAGTGCCATGCTGTTTGGTTACCTGACTGCCCGGTTAATTTTTCTAGTTGCGTTACAAACGCAAAAAGATAGACTTGCGGATGTTCTTTGCAATGCTAAAAAAATGTGAAGAAAACTCATGGCAAAGAAATGAAAAGATGGGCGCAATGAAGATTTAATGGTTTTTCTCAAAAGGTGGGGCTTAAAATCATTTCTTTACGGGAAAAATCTAGAGATTTAAACACACACATTTCGCTTATGACTTCTCGATTTAAGACGTTTTAATGTACGACATAGTTTAGCTGGATCAAAAACCCTGAAGATCAAAAGACGCGTGTATTAATTTTGAAAAATGGTTTTTTGCGAGATTATTTGTAGCGCAGGGACAGTCTATTGAAAATTCGAAAAAATTTATCCAGAGAAATCGTTTTTAAAAATTTAGAAACAATATTTTCCAATTCAAATGTAATTTTTATGTCCACTCCACACTCTTGCCGAATGCGCACGAATCCCAGTGAACACAGATATACAGTCTGTAAAGTAAGAGCGTGTACGGCATAAATGGCAATTGGCTTTGAAATATCGTCCTAGTTTTTGGTGGGCAGATAGATGCAATCTTTGTCGTGAATGCTTTGTCACAAAAGATCCAGTTGGCGTCGAGTTCTTACCCGAATAACAAGTTAACCGCCATGAGTGTCACATACGCATCACGCCACGAGGCTGTGTTCCTTTGTTCCCACCCCAAAGGACCAAAAATGTCATATCTATCTGCTGCTAAATACATGGGAAAGTCAAAATCGTTCATCGCTAAGTGGGTTCAGCAATATAAGAAGATCAAAAATGTCGATGACTTGCCAAAACGTGGCTCGATAGGCAAAGTGACGCCGAACATGGAAAAAAAAAATTGTGAATTTGTTTAACCGGAACCCCACCTTAACATTGCGACTAGGAGCAGCAAAATTAAAACAGAAGGCTATAGAAGTATCACATACAACTATTCGAACCTATATCCTTGGGCATAACCTCAAATATCGAAGCACAATGAAGAAACCACTGTTAGCGAAAAAAATGTGACGAAAAGACTCGTTTGGGCAAAGGAGAATTTGGACCGAGATTGGAACAACGTGATCTGTACGGACGACGCTTCTGTTTAGAGATATTCTGTGTGGGCATATCTCAAGCACAAGCTTCGAGGAAAAAGAGTGTGCACTTTGAAGCAGCTGACACGAGAAATTCGTCTCATTTGAGGGTCTTTACCGAACGAATACGCAGTCAACTTAGTGGAAAGTATGCCTCGGAGATGCCAGCAATTATCAATGCCGGTGGTGACTGGACTCATTATTAATGATATAGCATTTTTCTTCTTGTGCAATACAACAAATCCATGTACTTAAAAATCATTAAAAATAAATTTTTGTACACATTAACCCGTACATGCTCTTACTTTACAGACTGTACGTTTGCTTTGATCTGGTGTGATCCGCCTAAGTTTGATTACGTTCGGATTGAGTCTTAGCGCGATATTACACACGGCAATTTTCGGGCTTACTTAAGCCGATTTTTGGGAGAAACGACTGAGGAGGGAAAAGTTGCCACTCGAAATCATGGCTTATCGACAATCTGCATACATGCAAAGCGTGTGAACCGGTTTGGGAAAAGCAGTAGGCAGAAATCATTTTCGTTCTGACCGTCAGCAGGTAAAGATCGTGGAAAGTATATGAGCAGCAGCAATTTCAATGGTTTGAGTCCACACACACCCATGTAAACTTGTGTAGCATATGCAAACAGGATTGGCTTATTTAAGCCACAAGTGTAAGCACATTGGCTTATTAAGCCCAAAAGTTGCCGGCTTAAATAAGCCCGAAAGTTGCCGTGTGTAATATCGCGCTTACGAATCTTACGTGTCAACTACTCTCGCCCTTGTACCCCCTTGCTTAATAACTTCAATTTTATGTTGAACTACGTGGCGGTAATATCTGAATGTTGTGCTTGGAAAACCCGAAAATATTCGAATTTTAGAAATTTTCGGATTGTGGACTTTTTTTTGTGTTGTGGGTGAAAAAACTAAAGCATCAGTTTGAGCGGATTTTCAGATAATTCAGTGACGACTGAGGCATTCCTCAAAAATCCTGAGCCATGCTGAGCTGTGCTTCGGCATTAAACGGGTCT
Source organism: Chrysopilus asiliformis (assembly GCA_964034945.1). Classification (NCBI taxonomy): domain Eukaryota; kingdom Metazoa; phylum Arthropoda; class Insecta; order Diptera; family Rhagionidae; genus Chrysopilus; species Chrysopilus asiliformis. The sequence goes on along the minus strand of OZ035963.1, from coordinate 14,445,447 downwards.
CTAAGCTCTGACTGGAACTAAAAAAAAATTGGCGAAAATGTAGATGTGCTTGGTAGACTTGCATTGGTTTTAAGGCCCAACTATGATAGACATAAGAACGCATAATAACATACATAGCTGTCAACATAAAAGCTAATCTTCATTTTACCTCAAGTGGAAATTAATATGGCCACAATATTATTAAATTCACACTAAAATTTTAGGTTATGTTCACTATTTACATATGCCAGTTCCATTTGTGTCGAATTATTCATGCTTAACGAATGTTTAACGAAGGTTTGAAAGTGGCAACACTTTGACACATGTCTATTGTGGGTAATAACATTGACTTTCTTATTCTGGAAATGACATATGCAGCTACATATGCGTTCTTATGTCTATCATAGTTGGGCCTTTAGTCTGCAGAATTGCTCGCCAAAGTTTTAAATCGCCTACATTTGGCGTATTTGTATCAACTTTTCTCATAAAGATCAAATTGAGAACCACTGATGGATAGTATTGCAATGTTAGCTATAGTAATACCGCAAACCGAAAAGAATTTTCTGATACCTACAGAAATTTTCTATGTATATATGGATCTAAAAAATTATGTTGTGATGAAAATATGGATAATGACGATTACAACTGCGGTAAAATTTGTTTTTAACTCATTCAATACTTTTTCTCCATTTGTTTGCTGTCTCTTTAATAATAATCTTTTCTTAATGCCCATAAATCCAACAATATACGATGGTCGGAAATATCTGTATCTAAAGATATGTTCTTTTTTATATAACTTAGGTTTTTTGTTCGCTTCAACGTTTAACTTTACAAGATGCACCGTTTGAGGTTTTTCAGTTTTAGGATGATTAACCTCACTAATAGTAAAGAGCGTTGGTCTACATGTGGGTAATTTTTAAAAATCATTTAAAAACGTTAACGATTCCAAAATGTTTTAGTTCTAAAAATATATATTTTTCAATTGAAATGGGTCTCATATTCGGGAATTTTTATAATGCGAATGTCCTTTTTTCCATTTTTTCTCAGGAAAATTGACCCTGGAGGGGGAGAGAGGGGGCTGGAGGTCACGAATATGAGGAATATGAATGCTTTAGATCTCAAAAAATATGTTTTTCAATTGAAATGCATGTTATTTAATTTTATAAAATGTTGCATGCCCTGCAATGATTCTCAATAAAAATCTGAAGGTAATTAGTGAATAAGAAATGCTTAGATCACGAACTTAAATGCTCCGTGAAGAAATTCAGATGAAGAAAATTCTATGCTTTGTTATTGTTATTGTTGTCGGTGGTGGTGGTTTAGAACGGTTCAATGATAATTTCATGTTATGAAAAGATGTTTTTCAACTTATTATTTCGGGAAAAAAAATTATTCATTCTAGAAGTAGGTACATTTTTGATGTCTATCGGATGCTATGGTGTATAATTGAAGGTAATTCATATTAATTTGATTTTTAAAGTGTTGAAGAACTAGCAATTGGAAAGAGTTCTTTCTTCTTTTGTATATTGAGATACAATGGTCAATATTCAATTGAAAATTCTTTATAATTACTCACGCACAGCTTCAAAAGGTTTTTTTGTGAAAACTTTAATAGTTTTCTATAAGAAAAAAGGTTGATTGGACTTAAAAGTGGCAGCTTGGATTAGTGGGGAGGAAAGTACTCACCATGTCTGCTTGGTTTTAAGTCTATTGGCTGGCGTACTGTTATTTCAAATCCACTAAGCCACATAACTATATATAAAACATAACAAAAGCTATAATTGCCACTCTGGCAATTATTGGAGACCCGTATGGTGATATTCGTATCAAAATTCCACTTTGAAGTCATACTTTCCAATAAGATTTTTTAAAATTTATTCCAATCGGATTTTGATCTATGGGAGATTTATGTAGAATTATATCCTAAATAACTTTTGTTATTTAGACAGACGGACGGACATGCAAAATTCAATTTTTTTATCATTCTAAACACACTGGTGTAATTCATTTTTGTGTGTGATGACGGGATCTTGGCGTTACAAACGGTAAGGCAAAGTTAGTATACCCTTTGGTTTCACCATACGGGTATAAACAATCTGGGTTATAAGACATTGTTGTAGGGCTTTCTAAAAACAGTGCGTTAAAAACGGTGGTAAAATTCTCTGGATTTTTTTAAAATTTGTTTACAATGGTTGATGGTTTGCAAACAAAAATTCAAAATTTTGCAAAAGGGGGCTAATAGTATTTTCGTTATTGATTTTAGGAGATCCAATTGGGGCTCTGGTAGAAAAAAATTTCTATTTAGAATTATTTAAGCTGGCAATGCCATTAAATTTGAATTGCAGATTTGACCGTAATTATTGGTTGAACATTTTTTAACAAAAATTATATGCTTTTTTCCATAGTTATTAATTAGAAATTACTGTAAATCATAAAAGCAGATAAATACCGTAAAGAAATAGCAAAATCTACCTTAAGGAAGGAAAGATATGAATTAAATAAAACGCAGATTTGCAATAACCACTTTAAATAATTTGAAGAAAATGTGACTTAGCTACCAATAAAGAAATTAAAATAACCTTGACACATAAAATGTGTGGCCCGAAGACAAGATATTAGAAATGATAACATTGACTTATTTTCTATAGAGATCTTTCCCGTTGGATCTTTGCTAATGAACATGTCGCGACAATCGTCCGTTATTTGTATTAGAGAAACCACATTCGATTTTTTTTATTCAGAAAGATCAAAAAAAAAAAAAATATTGGAATCGAACTAAGCTCGCGGTCAAATTCAGAAGTTTACCAGAATTACTAAACACCGGCTGCTGCGAAACTGGTTTTATGGTGGATCTCAAGAAAGATCGATAAGAAACTTCATAATTAAATACAAAAAGGGTAAAATCTCAGAAACCCTGGCACACGATAACTATCCACATTGCACTATTATTACTGAATAGAAAATTGCTGTAGTCTGACACGATCCTAAAGTGACAATATATGCATATTTTATAAATAGCGGATGCGTTACATGCACTAGATTAACGTTTTTCATGTTCGTTTTTCAAATGTCAACTAACAGAAACAAGACGATCGACGCCACTGCTGTTGGCGGAAAAAGTGATTTATATTATTACGTGTCAATGCAGAGAAATAAAGATTTCATTGATATTTACTGGACGATTTCCTTCAGCGGGGAGTTAAGTCCTTGAATGCAAAATTCCAAGAAAATAGAAATCTTTCACAAGTGAGGTGCTGCTCTAATTAACGAATTTTTGCGATAATTAAGTTGTAATGATTTATTAATTCTTGTTGTGATAAGATTTTAACGAGTTTGATTCATATCGATGACATGCACCTAATCACATGGTCACGATTAAATAAAAAAAGACAAAAAAAAAATGAAATTGGACGATTTCAAGCTAATTTGTTACGATGTGAATTGAAATTTGATAAAAAGTTGGCTTCGATACAAGGTACCTATTTATTTTTTTATCATACAAACTTTTTTATTTGAAAAAAAAAAAAAAACATTTATCCTAACAATTTTTAGTTTTGTGTGTTCTTTTTTTCAAAAAAAAAACGGCTCTAAAGATTTTGATAAAATTTAGGTTACAATAGTTTTCGAAACCAAAAATGCGATTGAGCCAGGTATCATTTTCGGGATTTTTTTAAAAGTCCTGCAGGGATAACGCAAATGTCCTGTTTTCCATTTCTTTTCAGGAAAATTGGCTATGGTAAGGAGGGGGCAGGAGGTCCCGAATATGAGGTTGGAATTTCAAAGGTACGGGGGGTAGGTTGCGAAGGTTTTCTTTAAAATCTTGGATTTTGAACCTTAGGAAAGGTCTTGTAAAAACGTGGATATACTTTCAGCATAACGAGGAATTTTAGGCCGTTGCCATGTACTTACAAAAAAAAAACACCACGGATGTTTAAAAAAGTCTGGAAATTTTTTTTAAATTTATTTTTGTAATAAGACACGTCATATTTTTAGAGGGGAGAGGAATTGTGTGGTGGCGATATGGTCTCACAAAAAAAAACATAACAATGTAGATGTCGAAAAGACAAAAGTTTGCGAACGTACTTATCTTTTGTCAAAAAACAGGCCAGCTCTTCCCTTTCTGCGCTACTAACTCTAGCTTAATTGTATACCGCCAATGTTTTCTCATTTCAAAAATCATATGGCATCCATCATTATGACATTTATCCCAAAGCCATTAATACTAATTGATATCATGTTAGTTAAACATAATGTAATATAAATTAATCAAAATATCACTTTCAACTCTATATGTACGACTAGCGAAATTACTTTGTTCTTTATTTTCAACAGAATAACATTTGAAAGCAATCAACATCATAAGTGCAACATTGTCAACATGAATGAGTAATTTTACTCGCCATATATATATATATATGGCAGTTTAAAGAAGAATTCTAAAGTGAAACCCCTACGGTATTTTGAAATTTAAGAGTAAATAATATTGCAAACGTACGAGTATTGTGAAATATGAGATGTTATTGAAGAAATGTTTTAGGTGTCATTAACTTATTGGTTAAATTTTTTTTGTTTTTTGAATTCTTGGTTGGATTTTTTGTGGTTGGAAGTGGCACACTTTATTCTTATTTTTTAATTTCGATTTTAGAGCAATGTTTTTGTTGAATTTTAGCCAACAAACATTTTATTATAAGTAGTGTTTTTAAGCCGAGTGCACACTGCGGCGGTAAAGAAGTGTCAATTTGAGTTTTGAAACACACGCGCTGAGTTTTTGAAAGATGTGCACCATCAGACTAGAGTGACCATAAAAACTACAATAAATGTGAACATCTTATAACCGTTGACAGTTCGAAAAGTTTCAAACCGTCTTATTTTGAAAATGTTGAAAAAAATCCACTTTGTTTTTGGAACTTTTCTGTTTAAAAAATTTTAATGCCTTTAAACTGTATTTAAATTAATCGATTAAAACATTTTTCGTTCAAATCTGTGATAATGGCCAAAAAAAATTGAAAATTTTAGCGCACATCACTTTCACGATCGCCATGCTCTAGTATTATATGAGGCGTTAAAAGCTAGAGTGGACCAAGCCAAATAATCGAGTTTTTGAAGCTTTTCCACTTTTGTACTATTATTCAGTGTAAATTTTTGGAAAAAAAAATTTCTGTGGACTTTATTACTCAATGTTGAAATGTTCTTTTGTGCATCCAAACATTTTTATCTAAAAACTCAATCGCAATAGTGATTCAAACACAAAAAAATTCACGATTTCGACATGTGGGTTGGTCCACTCTAGCTTTTAACGCCTCATATAGTTTCTCTATGTCAGACTGATTTTCCCGTGTTTAAAATACTCAGATTGCCACGTGCGCGGGCGGACTAACATCAAAATCTAAATAAATATTGACCATTAATGAATGTTTACGTACAAACTAAATGCATCTGAGATTACATTTTATTTATAGATTATTTGTTTCCAAATTTTCAACCTGAAATTAATGCAATTGCAAAAGTTTATTTATTAACCTTGAATTTTTTTCCTTCATTTTGTACTCACAATTCTTGGGCTAGGTCAGATAATTCTCCCATAAATCAAGATTGCATATTTCGGTTTGTGCAACATATCTAAAAAAGTCAATTTTACGGCTCAAATACTCGTAGACATAATTAACTGAGCTTGCCTCTACTATAAAACATACATACTTGTATAGCAAGTGTACAGCGGAAAGCAGCCTTTTGTGGAGGCTACAAAGACTAAAAATAACGCATTTTGTTACAGCACTTTCAGTTATAGCTATTCCATTCAAAAATATTTTTTCCTGACCTACAGAACCATATATATATATATGATTATTAATAAAACTAGACCACTTTTATTTACAAAAAAGACTTCATATTTGACAATACTGTCCATATTTTCTCACTTAGTGCCCCAAATCTGTCAAACTCACTTGAAGCCATAAATTGATTTCATTTAACCTTAAATGAAGTATTGTTTAACTGAAAGTACGAGTATATGTAGTGTCACATCTGTGATATATGCTATTATAGAAGATACAATAAATACCCGCATTTGTTAGAATGATAATGACGTGCCAAGTGTGACTGGGAATTCACCTCGAAAAGGAATTCTCCAGACAAATGCCACCATTTAAAGGTAGCACGACGTTAATTTCGTCGCAACAGTCCTTTAAAAATGGGTAAAGAAGACGTGAAGTCGCATAAATTTCTTACCATTTAAAGAAGTTCAACGATCTACAGCAGAAAATTGAACTATAAGCAAAAATAAATCGCATGTTGTTTGATATGTAAATTGTTTAGGTAGACATCAAGATATATTTTTATTGAAAAATAATTGTTATTTATAATATAAATATATTTTTTTTTCAAGTTCTATTTTTTAATTTAGAAAAATTGCAATTGGACTGTCTTTGAATGGGATTTTTTCGTTACTGAGTAGGATTATATCGAAACGTGTTAAATCGAGAGATGTCTGTATCTGTTTGGTAATTTAATTAAAATTAGTGTTTTATAAGGATTGGAAAGCCAGAAATAGGCTTGCAATAGGGCTATTCACTCTTTATCGTAGTTGATCGTAAACTCGTAGAATTGTAGAATCGTAAATAAAATCGTAGTTTTTTGACAGTTCTCCATACAAATTTTTTTACGACGAAAACTACAATCTACCACACCCGAAGGTATGGTAAAATCGTAGTTTTTGTCGTACTTCTAATAAAGTGAGGTTAAGACATGTTTTGTGACATGTCAACTTGGTGCCAACTCTAAAATGGACATTGGAAAAGCAAGTAAATTAAAGTATTTATATGATTTAGTATAAATTTAGAGTTAAAAAATGCTTTAAACAATTTAGATAAAGAAAATAAATAAAAGAGTCAAAAATTTACGACAAAACCCACAACCTCCAGTAAAGCGCTGTTCACGCTTCGTTGTACTTTTCCATCGTAGATGTACAGTACAATCTACGATTTTACTATCTACGATCAAGAGTGAATTGCCCTAATATTTGTAAATTTGAAACCCCTTAACAGCAGAATCAGTGATAACCGTCTATCCAACGCATTATATTTTATAAGTTGAATTTTTTTTACTTGAAAAAATTTAAACCGGCACTTCCTCTCTAGAGTTTGACCCCCCGCCTTTTATCTCGAGAATTCTATAATTCATTTTTATACGGGTTTCATCATTGGACAGAGAATTTTTTGGATACGTACAAAAAAATGGTTACATTTAATACCTAAATTATATTTTCTCTATAAGTTAAATTTTCAGAACGACTCAACAACATAAAAAATCAATCATTTGAGCTGCAGAACTAATTTAAGGGCTATTGAAGACATTATTTTTATGTGCATAAAAATAGATAAGCGATTTGGATCTGATAGATCGTCCCAATGTTTTAACAAAGCGTATAACGAGGTTCTTAAAAAAATCATGAAAATAACCACAAAAAGAAGCAGAGAATTAGAATTTCTGTCACATTCGGTTAAAATTCATTTGCCGTCTGTGGACGATTGGAATGGAATATTTGTTCTGTGTGCGCTCAAAGGGGAATGGTGTCATCCTTAACATATTCGACGTCTAGAAGAGGATGTGGACATAAAAATTTTTGTTCTGTTTTTCCTCACTTTGTGACAAGAATGCAGTAATGTAGTCGCATATCTTTTGTGGGTTCATTCAACAAAGTCGAAATGAAAACCGAACAACAACTCTCTTAACCCTGAAAATTCTATACACAAAAATGTATATAAAAAAAATACGTGCACACAATATGTATACGAGACTGATATATGGATTTTAAAAATGGGACTTGTGGGTTTTTTAAACACGGGGAGTTGAAGTGCTAAGCAAACATTAGAAGATCTTAAAACTTTGACAACATGAAATGAAATGAGGCAAAACAGATGCTAGATTATCTTCAGTTGTATCTACAATTAGGGTGAGTTTACACGTGCGATATTTTACATATGTTTCTTCCATATTAGCTATAAAAATGTGGGCATAATAACTTGGGCGGTTTGAAACGATTAAGTAGGTACTGAGATTTTGCAATTTTAAGGGATAAAAAAAAGGCGTAAAACAGTTCTTTTCGAAAATTATAAGCGTATCGAGTTTTATGACCAAATCTAAAATTCTTTTGAAGGGGGGAAATTTTAATTTTCTCATAAGTTTTTAATATCTATTAAACCCCCTTTTTTGAGTAATACATCCAAATTCGGGATTGAATCTCCTCAAAACTGCTAAGTAGTTAAATTTGTTCTAAAAAAATAGTCGATTGTGACTATTTTTGTAAATGAAATTAACTATTTTAGTTGTGTTCCCGATTCTCCATTACAAAATAGTCCGATTTACTATTTTTTATTTGCGTGTGTCTGAATCCAATGGACAAATAATTTAAAATATTAACAAAAATCTGGATCCACTTATCGCATGATTTTGAGATAAAATAAAATTTTTCCTGAACATGGCCTTAGGATATCCAAGTTTGTCGGTTCATTTGTCGGTTGATTAGAGTTAAGAAGTTTTCTTTTTTCTTCAGTTAAGCTGACAAGTAATATTTTTTTTTGTATTTTTGGGGAACGAGTCCTTTGTCAATAAAGTCTGAACAGCTCAACGAAAAAGGGAGTGAATATATAATAATGACGTTCGATTGGCATGTATTCAACGCCCTAGGCCAGGACATGTTCTGTATCTGACTCAAGACGAATGCACCCCACCATCTATCGAGGGTAGAATAAACGGTAGGTTTTGCTATGACAACATTTATTACGTCGATTCTAACATAGGGGCGATAACAAATCAATATTTCTTACTTAGTCAGCTTGAAATTTAATGCGTTTGCCTTTAAGGGCTAGCAGAAGTCCATCTGCACTCACGCAACATCGAGTATCGCAACAAAACAAAACAATATGCTGTTATGAATTTCGAATAAACATAACCAAGGGTTCTTCATCAAAAGAATATGCTTTAGCCTTGTTTTAGTGCTCAATTAATAAACCGAATAATTATGATGTACCACTAATTAATGTGTGTATCTTCACTCTTTTGGAATTTCACTGATAGCTTAATAAACAATCGCTAAATAAGTTTTTTTTAATTCGCAGATTACTAATATTTGAATTATTTAAAAAATGTTTCAAATGTTAATATAAATTTTTTATTCGAAAATCGTTTTTCTCTCAAATTGCAAACCACTATAATATGCGCCTAGTGGAGCGTGGTTTCATTGGTGCAGTTGACTCAGATTTATAGCGAGGAAAGCTATCAATATGCATTGCACTTGAATTCTAAACGCTGTAATATTTCTTTTTATATGATTAATGACGTCGACTTTTCTGTCTTCATTTCTTATGTTTATGCTTGAGAAGAAAAACCGGTCTTCCTCTTGTATTCGAATTCGAACGTGACTTAAGTTTTATCGAATGTTGCTTAAATCAGAGCCATGCACGTTATCCTGTCTAAAGTGATTAACTTCAATTTTATAACAATAGTAAGAATTGCATTAATGACGTAAATATGAAAATATTGATGTATTCTGGATAATATCTAATCATACTAATATATAAAAATGAGTTGGTGTCTGTCTGTCTGTCTGTCTGTTCCTCTTTCACGCAAAAACGGCTGAACCGATTGACTTGAAATTTTGCATGAGTATCTGTGGTAGTTCTGGTTCCAACATAGGCATACGGAAAAGTAGCGCGAGGGGTGGGGGGAGTAAGGGAAGGGGGTAAAGTGATTTCGAAACTTAGTTTTCCCTCTACACCCAGAGAAAAATCTTAGTAAAATCTTAGTAAAATTAACAAAAGACTTTGTGTTGAACTTTAACACAAGAAAAAACGTATAGATAACAGAAGTTCTGTTCTCCGAACGAAAAATTGTGTTATTCTAATAACATAGAATATGTAGGATTTACGTACATACATGTGCAGTCAACAAAAGTGCTTGTGTTAAATTTTTACCCAAAGAAATCGTATATCGAAAATAAGTTGTGTAGTAACAACGCAAAAGGTTGTGAAAATTACAAATATCGTTTGTTGTTGATACAAATAATCAAAAACATGAAGAAGCTCTCTGTTACATATTATCTATGTACCTATAACACAATTCCGAGTAAAGCTACGTAATAATTCAAGTCGATTTTTTTTTCTTCTATTATAATTCACACGTGGTTTGCGAACTCGGAGTTTATATAGCTTGAACCTGCCTAAAATTTGGGAGCCGTTACAACTTTTTTATATGAATGACTGCTATATTTGGTCACTATGTCCTTTTTTCCCATATGCCCTTTTATGCCCTTTTTTCCCTTTTTTCCCACTGGAGCATGCGATTTTGGTGGAACGGTTCCTATATGTTTTTTCCGTGTATGAAAGACATATTTTATGTGTAAAACTAACACAGATTATATGCTAGTTTCCACACGGTATAAATGTAAAAGCAACAAAATTTGACGTAGTATTAACGTAGTTATTATATGTAATGTGAACCAAAAATTTGTTCATTACACGTCTGGGTTGTGTACGTTGAACACAGTGTTTTCTTCAATGTTACTGAAAATCTTGTTCACATAACACAAAATTCTGTACAACAAACCTACTTTTGTGTTGAAACAACAAACATTACACAAAAGTTGCAAGGTAAAATTGACGTAAGAATTTTTGTTAAGACAACACAAAATTTTGTTAAGAGCAATATAACAGAAGTTGTGTTGAGTTTACGTATTGTTTTTGTTAAGATAACATAGATTTTTCAGTAACCATCTGAAAAACGTGACAACGTAAAATTAACAAACTCAATTTTGTTAGGATAACACAAAGTTGTGTTGGACGTATATTGACGCTATATTTGTTAATTATACGTAGCATTTTCGTCAGATTGAATGAGATTTTTCTCTGGGTGTATGTTACTCTTTCGCGGGGAAACTACAGAACCGATTGGCCTGAAATTTGGCATAGATCGTCGTGGGTCCAGCCCCAACATAGACCCATTAAAAAGTTTGTGAGTTCTTTCCGGTTTTCTTCGTATTCTAAAACTTAGACAAAAAACTTAACCCGGCAACGACGGGTATGCAAGCTAGTAATATCATAAAAAATGTTTCAAAAATTATCGTTAAGCACTACAAACCAGAGATGCGAACCAAAAGTTTTTTTTGAGTGTGGTTCGGTTTTGGTTCAAGGGAGAATTTGATTTTTTTTTCTGGTTCCTAAAATTTCAAAATTTGGTTCTGGCTTTTAAAGATTTTGATTTCCTCATGTCCGTCTGTCTGTCTATCTGCCGTGAAGACTATAACTTTCGAAAGGATTGAGTTAGAGACTTGAAAGGATTGAGCTAGAGACTCTCCCCAAACCAATTGAATATTTTTTTTTGTATTTTCTCGGAAACGGTGCCAAGTATCAAAAAAATTATAAAGACGAAATGTGTTTAAAATATGTTTTCGCATAACTATTCCATACATTATAATCCAATCGTACTAATCCTATCCCTTTTCCCATATAAATGGATTTTTTTCATAAAAATGTTGTCTGCCCTCATATAGAGTATTTGAAGATTGCCTTTTTTTATGATTCCAGCCAGAGCTTAGGGGAACAACTTTTAATGCCAAAGCACAGCTCAGAACGGCCTCCTGGCAAATTTAGCTTTTGTTATGTTGAAGTTTCTTTTTTCCCTTCTATGCAGTAGAGGTTTTAAAAAAAATTTACAATTTGTACCCCAAGATTTTCTAAAGACGAAGATTTTAGGTATTTTTGGATTTTTGGCGGTATTTATAGAATGTGTACAAAATACTGTGTACAAATTCTGAATGTGTAAAAAAAAATTGTTCTGTAATTACAGAAATTATTTTTAAGCAAATCGCATAAAATTGCAAAGTTTTTTTTAGCGCAGAATAAAATATCACTCGTTAAACCGCCTTGCGATCGAAACTGCAAATTGGGCAAATAAATAAAAATAAAAACAAGTGAATTTTTGGATTACTCCTTCATAACACACTTCACAGTGCGTGTATAGGCTTTCAATTCAATGTTTTTTTTTTCACTTTTACAATTTCTTTAAGCATTTTACCTCAACAGATACCTGTTACATCGTACGGTATTCTGGATTTATTGATTTATGCTCACTCAATGCAATCGAGTTAAGCCAATGTTATGCTCTTGTTCTAATACGAGTATGCTTACTAATCCTATATCTATATATTTTACCACACGTAATATAGCCGATATGTTTGTCTGTCTTGAACGTAAAAAGTGGCTGAATATAGTCGGCAAGTACAAAAAAAACCAATCAAATAAAATTTCTGCATTTTCTAGTTTTCCCAATCTGCATTTTAGTTTAAATACCTTTCGGCATATAAAGTTTCAATATCGTATACTGCTGATAATTCTCATTATCCTATCGGTTGTCCACTATTTAAGCCAAATTGCTTAAAAACCCTTTTATAAGCTGAAACCTTGAATGCCTCTGGAGATTATTTGATTTAATTCGTGTGACACGATTTTCCCTCATTTTAAATATTTAATCTAATTGCTCTAAATATATTTTAAACCAGTTCCAATTGTTGAAGAAATTGAATTGAAATTATATGCAATTTAAATAATTTTATCAATAATCATCATCATATTTCAAAAATTTCACTTAAGTCAGCTGTTTCACTTGAAATTTCGTGTAAGAAACAAATAATGCACTTTTTACTATGCTATTTACACTTTATCACAATTTTATAGCAAATTTTATGGTGTCGCTTACTTTACGAGAAGTTTTCCATTTTTCATGTTGCTGGCATTAACAGTTTTTATTGTAGGAAGGAAATTGCACAGGAATTTTAAACACTAGATTTGTTGCATTGGATGTTTGGCGGTTACTTTACGAATTTTATGTTTAGTGCAATATTTACATTCATTTATTGACTAATAGGAGTTAAATTACAACAGCAAAGCATTTTTCGAATCATTACTGATAATTTCAAATGGCTTTCTATTTGTTAGTCACCGTAAAACCGGTACAATCTTTTATTACAGAAAATATCCAATAAATTGAATGAAAGTAAAATTTTAATGTCTTGAAATCAAAAGTTACTCTATGACACTATAAAAATTTCAATTTGGCATATGTATCTACATTATTTTAATACATTCATAAAAAAACCTAACATAAGCTAGATTTATCAGAGGGCTGTCGTTAAAACCACCAACATGCAACTTGAAACCAAATTTTGATAAAAAAAATTTGTCCTATTAGATCATTTGATTGAGAAACCTAAAAACTTTAGCTTACATCGTATTTTTTTCAAGAATTTCTGCTGGCAGTGTGTTTTTCTTTAAAAATTTCCCTGCGACGCAATATAAGATATTTGTTCCTACAAATCGGCTAAGCGGACGTCTATTTCATACGCAGGGCAGGTTTTGCCATACAGGTCAATCAAAAACAGTAGGATTTGATGAAAAAATAAGAAGCCCGTTGCCCTGCTGTTTCTAAAATTAATAGTTTTTGAATTATCGTAAAACTATAACGAGCCTCACTTTTCAAAAGGAACATCCCAGTTAAAAACTTAATGACCAAAAAAGAGCACGCGCCTCTACTAAAAGACTAACGGCTAGTTATCTTTCAACTGACAACTTCCTTTTAAAAAATGAACCTCGTCATAGTATGTCTGCTTCAGATTTTCTTAAATCTGTCATGTGCCTGCCCTGCCAAACAGCGATGCGTATGAAATAGACGCGCTATGAGCGCAAAATTTGCTGTATTCCAAAGAAAAAAGACACCACAAACAGTGACACAAAAATTTATACAACAATTGATAGGGTGCAAACAAAGTAAAGGTTTGTGATTTTGAAAAATGTTGTCAAATAGCAAAAATCTTAAGAAATTTGTGTGTAAAATGTTAACAAATGTGTTTTCATTCCATCTTGGGGATACTTTCAGTTAGAAATGATTGAAATTGCTCCTTAAGCCATATTAAATAAAACCTGATTAAGTTCACAGCTGTCAAAGGTAGCTTACATTAGATTCCACAAAATGTGCATCCGTCGTTTACAACCGCATCGGAAATCGCATCGCATAGGTTATCGTATTCACTTTGTTTATAGCCTAAGGCATAAGATAGTTTTCACGGGCGCTGGTTTGTCTGGTTTCGCACTTTTCGATTAATTTCGTGGTATTAAAAAAAATTTCCTTTCCCACCCCCCTTCCACTCCCTCACCGATCATCTGCCGCGGATTCACAGAAAAAAATGTCTTTTTTTTCGTCGGAAGGGGGTTAAAAATACAGAGTCCTGTATTTCCTACTAGTTAAAATTTAAGAAAAATTACTATTCATTTGAAACATTTTTCAAAACACAAAAAAAAAATTAAATATTCCAAAAAAAAACATTTGCAATAACGCTAAAATAAAATATTTCCAAAATTTACTGCTAAATAGCAGAAGAATATCTTCGTGGCTGCGATAAAATTAATCAAGAAAGGTCATAAATTTCTTAGCACTTGGCGCATTATTAGACATATGGCCTTTCCAATGCATCACAAGCCCATTAATACTTGCCTGCCGTATACCCCCACAAAGAAGTCTAAAATTTCTGTATGAATCATTTGTGTTAAAAACAGAAAAACGCAAAAAAAAAAAATACAGACGAAGAGGGAAATGGAAACAGAAATCAAATTAAGATTCTTTTATTTACAGTCATCCATTTGCCCTTTTAATTCTATTTGAAACTCATTATCAGGCGAAGACTATAACAACATCCGTTGCATTTTAATAAATCGTGTTCCTGAATGATCCAAGTTCATTGTAACGTCTTTTTTTCATTTTATGCCAGAGGCCACTTTAAAATAAAGATATGAGACATTATTTTGACTGGTGGAATCATGGCATTGCACTATGATATTCTATGGCCTTTTTGAAATTTGTTGAGTCAATTTAGAAATCACTAAAACAATTTCATCTGTCGTCGAATGTAGTGTGATTCAAAATTTATGAGGGATTTTCGTTTGGAGAAAGTAATTTTGTTTGATTTACTGTTGGAAAAATTATCTAGTGAAAACCGGTTATAGCAAACTTTTCAGGAACAAAAAATGCCGTCGTTATAAGTGATAAATTTTTGTTCTGACTTGAAGGCAAATGTAAGTACAAAACTTCTTAATGCTGGAGGGGAAGATGAGGGGAGAGAGTAAGACAGAGGAGGGGAAAGGAGGCGGATCTGTCTGGGCGGCATATGTTTTTGATTTAAGCATGAGGTCCCGGGGTGCCGAAAACTAAATTGTTGTGTCGGAATTTTCACTAAATATTCAAAACATACTTGAGTTCGGCTGGGGGTGCTGTAAATTATTTCTTTCGCCTTCACTGCATTTTTCAAACGAATTACCACGTATGTCGAATGTCTCTCAAAAGTTTTCATTATTGGGATTTTTAAAATTTCAGTTGCATTTATTTTTAGAATGTAAGGAGCACGAAATTATCGAGCTAATTTTTACTTGGGACTGTGTAGCTCTTGATTTAAATCATGCTGTTTCAAAAATATCGCCTGAGGCGCACATTTATTATTATTTTTACTATGTATTAGATTTCTTTGTTTTAATTTCAATTATGTTTATTTTGCTATAAAGAATTTATTGCTTCTTTGTTGTTCTGTTTGAGCCACCCTCGCCCTCCCACTCTCCGCTCGACCCGAATTGACCTAAAATAAATATGGTCACCCTATATCTATAGTATAACATTTTACAAAAGTATGTGCGATTGATTCTTTTCTTGTACTTAATACCATTTTTGACATTTTTGACAGTTGGGTTTTTGTCCAACCTCTTTCAAACGCGCCAGGTCCCAAAGTTCTCGCGCTTTTGGTACCCGGGAAAACCACTATGAATTAACCGTTAGTTGGCAAGAAAATTGCTAAAATCCATTCTTTCACACTGTAATGAGAATATCTCGAGAACGGATAAAGATAAAAATTGACGGTTAAAAACAAGTACTAGTGGGAACTATTATTTCCTTTAATTTATTTCTTACATAGCACCATAAAAAACCGTTAGGTTTCGATAAAATCGCCAAAAACCACTTTTTTGAAATAACGGAAAATCTTAACAATGGTTCGAAATATAGAGTTCTTGTGAAAAGCAAAAATATGGCAAATATTAATATCTTCAATTTCCTTCATATGAACCACTATGGAAAAACGCTTAATAAAATGCAAAAAGCCTAATCTAGCTCTTTTGCAAATCCAATTTTCGTCTTCCGCGGTTCATCGTTTTGAAAACGAAATTTTTGAAAATCCCATTACTCTCAAAATATTGCTGCGACGTTGCCGTAAATTAGTTTCAGGATCAATAGTAAAACTTCACAAAAAACTGCCATGTTGCCGTAATTAGTTTCAGGATCAATAGTAAAACTTCACAAAAAAAGGGATTGGGTACGAAATCCCGTTTTTTATAATCTCGTATTTAAAATCCTGTTTTCCAAAATCCCGTTTTTAAAAATACCGTGTAAAAAAATCCCGTTTTCTAAAATACCATTTTTCAGAATCCCGTTTTTTAAAATTCCGTTTTAAAAGACAAAAATTACTTTCATTAATCAGGCGCCTGATTAATGAAAGTAATTTTTGTCTTTTAAAACGACATTGATAAAAGGTTTGAATGAGGTTACTAACTAGAATTCCAAAATACCGCAATGAACTTCCCAAAACAATTGTTTATTATATTGACATTTTTCGGAGAAAAAACAACCCAAATAGCATCGAAAAGCACGGGGACATGAGATTTGTTCTTTGCGACTTTAAAATGCAGCAATTAACGCAATCGGGACTAAAAATTTACACCTATAATTCACATCTGCGTACAAGAAGCGTAAGAAGTGACGAGCACGACGCACTGATTAATAAAGCGTCTGCAAAGACACAATTGCTTTAGTGGGGAAATTGGTGATCGACGGGTCGTCTTTGGGGCAACATTCGCTTCATGAAAATCCTGGGGCGATGGTTTTCGGGTCGAAACAGTGATTAGTTGTGGAGCCTGAATGCCAGTTTCGCTTTGAAGAAGCGTGTGATGGGAACAGAGTCGGCCTGGTTACCCTTAGAGTTACCTCAAAGCCCCCGGGTGGCAAACAAAAGAAAAAAAAGTTGATGCCTTCAGCCGCCATATTCAACATTGACATTTGATGCAAAGGGTTTCGCTTCGAGAATTAAATTTCTTATTTCAGGCTAATAACTGAAGGAAATTGTATAAAAGATGGATAGGAGACATTTTTGAAACAGCACAATTTTATTGGCATCAAAATTTCATTGCAAAAGAAAAAATAAATTTAACCGGTAGAATAAAACTAAAGAAATTTTTCGTTAAAAACTAAATAATTTGATGGCCCATGAAAATCTATTTAAATTTCAGATCCAATATTGTCGAAAATTTTTAATTACAACTAAAATCACGACATGCAATCGGAAGAAAAGTCCATTATAAAATAATACCCCACAAAAAGTCTCCATAAATTTTTCGCCAAAAATAGATTTTCTTAAAAATATAGCTTACAATATAACTTTAAATTAGTTTGTTTATAATCTTAAAATTTGCTTTATTTTTTTGAATCACCTAAAAAATCCCGTTTCTCTCATTTTCCACGGGATACACTAAAAACGGGATTTTGAAAAACGAGATTTAAAAAAACCGGATTTTTAAAAAAAAACGGGATTTTGATAAAATGGGATTTTTGGAAACAGGATATCGTATCGATCCCCAAAAAAAGTGCGATGTTGCCGTAATTAGTTTCAGGATCAACAGTAAAACTTCACAAAAAAAATTTAAAAAAAAAATGCCCCTTTTTCGAACAGTTTTTCCGCAATTTCCCCTCAAAGTTTAAAAGTTCATTATCTCAAAGCTACGTTTTGGGGTTTGGTACAAAATAAGAATCAACTTTTCGAGCGAGAAAACATTTTAGCAAAATATTTTAACAAATTTCAATGTCCAGCTCGGGCGCCCGAACCCTTGCTACACCACTGATTCTAAAGATATCTCAGAAAAATTTCGAAAAATTCTGGAATATGCTAGTGAATCTATTGAAACTAAAAAGGTTCAATTTAATTGTTTCTTACCATAATTTCATCCATAAAAGCAAAAGGGATGTGTGCACACCAGGGATATTTAATATTCCAAGTCAATTTTCTGATATACTTTGTCATTCGTGCAAAACGCATTTTTCAAATACTCGTGGTTGCAAGCACGTATAACGCACCATTGGGATCCAACTTAAAACTAGTGTTGAGTAATTATAAAGAAAGTAGTTTCTAGATTACCACTCTCCATTGAACCAGTTGTTTTCCAATAGTTTAGAACCATTTACAGATCACGTTAAGCCACATTTTTTCTTTTGTGAATCTTTTATCCACATTCGGTGAAGCATTAAAAGTCAATTAAATAAATATGTTTAAGAGGTAAAACATATATTTTTTTTTGCCAGTTTTGGCTCATCGTCATTGGTATTGCAAACGTTTTACTTTTCTTTTTTTTTATCAATCAATCGATGATGATGTTTTCTGTCCGTTGATCGTCTTATTTATAAATCGGACAATTATAACAGAACCTCTTCGACAGCAAGTTTAACATTGACGTTATTGGTAAGATTATTATGAGTAAATCGTACAAGATTACTTAGAAACAGAATTATTTAATTCTTCGTATTCATTGGATACATTGTGTGTATATACAGGAGAGTACCGTATATGTTCGATTTTCATTGGACTCAACTGTTCAGGTAAAACGGTGTCGAAATGGACACAAGTGACCACTTTTCCCCTTGGCAATCAGAATTTATCCGTTTTTGGCAATTTAAAATTTCACGAGTGCCGAAAGAAAATTATCGAACGGTGATAAATTGGAAGAACTGCAGGTAAGCTAGCACATAATTGTGGGAAACGGTAGCCCATATTTCTATGCATGATTCGTCTTTTAGATTAAAAATTATTTTTAAATTTCTGCCGGAGCGATGATTGAAATAATCCAAGAATGTGTATTATCACGGGATTTTTCCATTGCTACTACGTCGTTTTTCAACCACAATTAGTCATTTTGTACGATTCGTGATTTTTTAATCCATGCTGATGATGTGTCTCTGGAATGGTTTTAGAGATTTAAAAAAAATTGAATAGCGAAAAATTTGGACTGAATGAAAGTACTTTTGTATGAAGCTCCCTACACTCTCCTACATTTTAAGTAGGAAATTCCAATTAGAAATTGTAAAAAAAACATTTAAATATAGTTATACCACAAAATGATTTAATTTACAATTTTTTGGACTTTCTCAACGGAATAATTGCTGATTGGTAGTAAAACCTTACAAATGTTGTAACGCCATCTGAAATTTTTAATCTATGTTATGTGGAAATGTGGAAATCTATGTGGAAATGCAAAGAATCAAACTGTTACTAATGCTGGGTTTACACGAATGACAGATAATGACAATATGTCATAAAAGAATGGACAAGTTAATTCTTGTATGAGAGATTGTCATTTTTCTGACAGAAATAATGACAAAAATGATACTATTTACACGATAATGACAATTTATGACAAAAAAAATAACAAATTTGTCATTCGTGTAAACGCAGCATAAAGCTGCAATAGTGGCTAGTTCCCTCCTGATTAAGGGCACCAAATTTAAACTAAACGAGGCTCTAAATTCAAAAAAAAAACAATAAAACAAATTTAAAAATAAAAGTAATGAGAAAGTTTTTATCTTATGAAATTCATGAGAAATAAAGAAATCTTGTTTTGACCATTCATTCATTCATTTCAAGTCTATTTATATCGTTTTTATCAAAATACAAAGAATTTGAATATTTTGAAACGATAAGGGTCGGAAAATATCAAAAGCGAAAAGCCTGAATATCGTAAGACTTGCGGTTTTTAGGGTTTAAATATAATAAATGTATTTTGTTAAGCATTAGCATTTTCTGCAATTTAGTGATTAAAACAATATCAAAAAAGCTCCTCACTTTATTATGTTAGAAATACCATCACTTAGCTACTGGATTCGAATGTATTTCTGGAGTTTTGTTTTTATTTTTTTCTTATCAATCGCGTCGATTAGTTATCTGTAACTTCTCTGGTTTTGTTTTATAATGGAAAAAATCATCCATTGAATTTGTCCAAATCAACAAAAATGAACCCGACAGAAAATAAATTTCTTGGCAAAGGACTTTGGTTTTTCGAGTAACAGCAAATACAAAATGATGTCTCTGAACGATAAGAAAACCAGCCACTCCTTTTGGCTTGTGACTGAATGCTGTTGGTTTTATTAAGACATTTTCGTTTTATTTTTTTAATGTCTGCTGTTTTGTTTTTGTTATCCTATTTGTTGTAGTTGTAGGATATTTCAGATTTCAAGCAATTCAAGTGTCTATATAATATAAACATAAGGTAAAATATGAGTCTTCTATGCATAAAATACACAAAACTATTAAAGCAGGAAACTCATTATGCACTCGTACCTGAACGTCTATGAAAAGTGAATATCGAACGACTCTTTGTAAGCTATGGGTTCTTTTCAATGTCCTTTGTGGCGTTGCCAGGTGTTTTTATGCCGTTTGGAATTTAATAAGTTGCTGGGTTTTTAAACAGTTTACTACCTTTGATTAAAGTGACTATATAATACTACAGTGTAGCCATTGGAAAACCGCTCACGTTTCAAAGCGTCTTATTTCGAAAATTTTGTTTAAAAAATCAACTTTTTCGAAAACTGTGTATGAAAACCCAACCTCAGATGGCAAGACGGCGTTGACCAGGACGCGAAGAGGATTGGGATGCAAATTGGAGGACATCGGCACGTGACCCGGATCTCTGGCGAGAGACATTGCAGCAGATCAAGACCGGAAACCGGAGAGAGAGAGAGAGAGAGAGAGAGAGAGAGAGAGAGAGAGAGAGAGAGAGAGAGAGAGAGAGAGAGAGAGAGAGAGAGAGAGAGAGAGAGAGAGAGAGAGAGAGAGAGAGAAAGTACAGTCCATTAAGTGCTGATGTCCATTATAAAATATTATAAAAAATTCATAAGAAATATTCAAACATCTGGAAAATAGGTTTCCACCGGCGAAAAAAATAAAGTAAATTTTTTAAGATAAATCAGATAAATCGGAAAATTAAATTTAAAAAATTAAATTATTGATTTATTATTTTTGTTAACGCCACTTTTCTTCGGATTAAAATCAATTAGCCCTAATTATAGAAAAATCATATAGAAACCAGTTTTTTTCCTAGAAAAGTAATCGAATTGTGTAGTAAAGAAAATTGAGAACGATTTTTTGATGGATTAAAAAAAGGGTATTCGTAGAAATTGACCATGAAAAACGCATTAAAGTTAGAATTGCATGGAAGTCGTTATCAAAAATGAAAGATTGATGAGCCATGAAGAGATTATTATTTAATTCTTGATAGCGAATAGTATTAAAGATAAAACTGTTACGTTTGCCAGTCATATAGACAGTTGTGTGGAAAAAGCTGGTGGTGCGCGAGCGGATATAAAAATTTGCTGCAATTAATTGTTACTGGCGAAAGGTTTGTGAATATTTCTGAAATACTTTGGAGTAATTTTCTGCGTTCCCATTCCTTCACCCTCTTACTCCGTGCATTTTTATTACCTTCAAACTTTTACTAAAATTTTCGGTAAAAGTTGCATTTTGTCTAATCGGTTTTCTGATATTGCTCAGTTTTTTTTGCACTTTATTACCAAATTGTCATACTCATATAGCTGTCTTTATCGGCAGCTTAATCGGTTCAACAATGCTATAATATCGTATATTTGTTGCTAATGATTCCATTTTATCGCAGTCAGAACAAATGTTTAGAATCTTTTATTGCAATTGTGACTTATTATAAAATTTTATCACTGTATGAGTAATGTTATAAGCAGGGCCCGGATATTTAAGGCAAAAAGGCATTTTGCCTATTTTGCTTTTTTCGTTCATTTTTGTATAATAACTGCCTTTTAGGCATTTTTGCTTATTTTCCCACTTTTCGACCATTTAGCCTTTTTTTAATGCCTTTTTTAATAATTCCGATCTTAAAAAGATTTATAAATTCTTTTTAGGGTGATTTAAAGTACCCATAAAAATTATCATTTTTTTTTGATTTGGCAATGCCTATATTTATGACAGTTGCGCCAATGTGCGATCAGTTTAGTTTTGGTAGTAAATTGAAATCTTAGAAATGCCAAAAATCACACGAGAAAACCGCCTTATACTCGTGAACCTTGTAAATACATTTGGTAAAGACTGTTTCTCGACAGACGGGAGTTTGCTTTTCTGTAAAATTTGCGAAAAAGTAGTGAATCATTCAAAAAAGTATTTTGTGACACAACACATAAAAATTGCCATACACAAGAATTTATTGCAGAAAGCAAGTTCAAAAAAAGTCGGGTTATTCAAAAATGCAATCAGCAGAAGAAGCGACTCATAATTTTTTAGAGATTTATGTATGGCATTTGTTAAAGCAAATATTCCACTTTGGAAATTGAATAATTATATTTTGAAAGAGTTTTTTCAAAAATATTGCTATGAAAAAATTCCAGATGAATCAACGCTACGAAAGAATTGGAAACCTGCTATTTAGAAACAATTTCGGGGATTAGAAAAGAACTTTTAGGTAAGTTTTATTAGTTCACTTAATTATTTCTTGCAATCAGTATTAGATCCGTATTACCTATTATGATTCTCAATGCACCTAAAGTAACGTCACTATAACAAGTTGTAGGTAAAAAGCAGCGAACACTCATATTACTTAAATGAAGTGAGACTCTTTATACGGCTATTAGCTTTTTATATATTTTTTTAAATTCATTTATATGAATTTAATTTATCTGAAATTTTTTGCAAGCGTTCTGCGTTCAATTTTGTGATACATGATATGTAATATTCGTGCAATGAAAATGCCTTTTGTTTAAATAAATGCCTTTTTTTTTTAAAATTAATGCTTATTCAGTCTTTTATACTGCCTTTTTGCCTGCCTTTTTTCCCATTTTATAAGTGCCTTAAATCCGGGCCCTAGTTATAAGTCATAAAATTGATGATTTTAAAAATTAGTAAAAATAGAGTCAGCGGTTTTATAGAATAAATTTTTCCATGTAAATTGATGTGAAAAATGTGTGAAGATCAATCGTAAAACAATTGGAATAATTATCAAATTTTTATTTTAGCAAGAATTTGACGAAACATTTGAGTTTATTGCTTTGATCGCGTAGACTATTTACCTAAGCTATTTGTATAGATGTATTTATTTTGTAAATTTAGTTTTTTTTAAAATTCGAAGAAGATAAACGTACGAGCTAAACGTAAGAAGATAAACCTATTTTAGATTTTATGTAAAATTAAATTCTCTATTACATAACAATCCGTTTTTTTCGAGCTCATCATTTTTGTACATTTTTTTTTGAGAACTTCTGATTAAGCCAATGTCAAAAAACATCATTTTTGTAAAACCATATAATCACTTTTTGTAGCCAAAATTCACGTCCTTTTCCTGAAATTTCAATCTGGCAACGTCGTGAGATAACCACCCCCTCGAACATGTTGAAGAGAACGAAGGATCGAAAATATTAAGCACATGGAATGAATGAAGGGAAACTAAAATATAACACCCCAGGGAGAATTTTCAATGTCGGTTCTTGACACAGACGCTAACCCTCCGCACACAGCGCACCGATAAAAATCCGGGGAAATGGAAATTTTTTCGCACATATTATCAGCGGAAAATCAGAAATACCATTTTAGGTATGTGCGTTCCGTCAGGATAATAGATCCAGGAATTGAGCTCATGTGCATTTTGTGTCAGAAGGGAGAATGAAAATTGCCAAAAATTAAATTTACAATCCAGGAACAGAATAATTTGAAGGGATTTGAAGGAAGGAAGGTAGGGTAGTGTCCTTTCAGTGAGACAGTTTTACTGAGCGAATGAGTAAGCGAGTACGCGACTATATGTCCTATGATTTTGTTTTCTCTTCCGTTTTCACGAGAGCAGTCATTTAAATATTTTCCAGATTAAAGTTCTTTTTATGTTATTTCCCAGACAGGTACTGCGATACATAACTACGGCAATAATCGTTTATTATTTTTTATTGTTGGGCGATTTTGCCCGAAAAGGATAATAAAGGGGTCCATGACACTTACCAGTTTTGAAATTAAGCAGAAGTCACACAAACAGCTATTGAAGGGTAGATCCCGATTCTAATTGGAACAGGATTTTTTTTTATTTATTTAATCCCTTCTTACAGTTGTTGTATCTTTTTTAACACTTTTAATCTGTACACAAAACACTTGAATGTATTTAAAAAACACTTTGCGGCACAAAACTATTTTTTTTAATTACTTTTGATTAAGAAATTTTCTCGGTAGGATTTTTTTCTGATCGTCGTTTTTGCAATCAGCGATTTGATGAATTTTATTTTTACCGTAAAACAACAAGACGTAGCGCAATTACCTGTAAAACAAGAAAAAAAAGTAGTAGAAAACCAACCTTCAATTGGAGTTAAAGAAAAACAAAGTCAGCAAGAAGCCGGTTCAAAGCCGCTTCTTTTGCACTAAATAAACTGAAAGATGTTCGTAAAATTGGAATCAAGGAAGACACTGCCCAGTTAATAGCGACGACGACGCTTTGCGAGAAAAAAATTCTAAGGATTTTAGCACAGATTTTACACCGTATTTGGATTCCAAATATTACCGTAGTGGATTTATAAATTCTACATAAGATTATTTTGCTAGTTTTTTACCAATAAATATAATTAACAGAAAACTTGTACAGAATTCAACCCAGGCGGACTCGCGTCTTTACTCGACTCGCACCAAAGAACTAATGAAGTTCGGATGCGTCTTAGCAATGGGTTTTGGTCTCTTCAGCAATTTGGTGTGGACTCCACTACTAAAGTCGACGTCTTCTTTGGTCTTGGTCTCCGGAGCGAAGCTTTCTTCCACTAGATGTGGTAGGACAAGAGGAGGCGAGAGGAGCTCCTATACGTACAACAAACAGAATCGACGTAGGCAGACACTGGCTGAACAAATGGCTGGATAGATGGATTCCAGGTTGATGGCTTCAGTTCACTTCACCACTGCCGGATGACTCTTGCTTCTAGATTTTCGTTCCTGCTTTCCTGCTTTGGCTGGTAGTTCCAGGGCGAGAAGCTGGATAATGTTGTGATCCTCTGGTAAGACGCAAGAATTACTCACCGGTAGAAAATGTTAAGATGTACGGTAGGCAAAGACCATTACTACGATTTGAATGAAAGACAGTAGTTGGCGGAATCCCTGATAAATGGCCAACGAAGGGAATGTGTAACAACACGCCCGAGTTCTGGCTGAATTTCCCATGGTAGTCAAGATTCAATGCCAAAAGCAAGAGAGAAGATTCTCATCTTTGGAAATATATCAGTCGGCCTCGGCTGCTTTTGCGCACATGCAAATCGAGTGTAAATAGATTTAAATAAGCAATATCAGAGTTTCTGTACCTGGAGTTATGGAAGATTTGCGGTAATCTTCTCTAAGCCAAGTCTCATTTGATAAAATCCGTATCAATACCACAAAAATTTGTTATAATGACCGAATATACCGACGAAATTTGCCAATAGCAGAGTTTGCCAATAGCATGTGCTAACATACGCAAATATAATGTTTGGCCTTGAATAGAAAAATATTTTGTGTGATCCTTAAAAATTAAGAAAACTTCTTTCAACGACCAAAAGCTCACAAATTTTTTTATTATACCCGTATGGTGAAACCAAAGGGTATATTAACCCGTTCGGTACATGTTTTTTTCTATGGGGGTTAAAAATACTCTATATACAAATTAATGATGTTTAAGCTATTAGTATTCATTTAAAACAAAAAAAAAAAAATTAAAAATTTTAATTTTTTTCAAATACGTCCACTGTGGTCCAGCTTTTTACTCAAAAAATCAAAATTGGGTCACAAATGCACTTAATGGTGCACTGAATGAGAATAGAGTGTTGAAAATAAATAAGTAATAAGTAAATTCAGATTTTTAACTGCGTTGCCATATGGCATCAAAATACCGAACGGGCTAACTTTGCCTTACCGTTTGTAACGCCAAGATCCCGTCATCACACACAAAAATGAATTATACCAGTGTGTTTAGAAAGATAAAAGAAAATGATTTTTGCATGTCCGTCTGTCCGTCTGTCTGTCCTTCTGCGGCGCGGATTGCGGGCGCACGGATTGAGCTAAAGACTTAAACTTTGACGCAGATCCGTTTTTCGTAAAATGCGGGGCCAAGTTCGTTCATGGGCAAAAATGGACCATTAGGGGAGGTACCCACCATACAAACGAAAACGTTTTTTGTGAATATCTCAAAAACGGTGTATCTTATCAAAAAAGTGCAAGAACAAAAGTTATTTAGGATATGATTCTACATAAAACTTCCATACATCAAAATCCGATTGGAATAAATTTTAAAAACTCTTATTGGAAAGTTTGACTTCAAAGTGGAATTTTGGTACAACTGTTCGAATTTTGATAACGGGTTTTCAATAATTGCCAGATTGGCAATTATAGCTTTAGTTATGTTTTATGTTTGAGAATGAAAATTAGAAAAACGGATTGATTTTTCTATTGTGCTATCGTACCTACATAGGGCTGTCCATAAAATACGTCACAATCATTTTCGGAGTTTAAACTCTCCCCCCGCCCTTCCCACCCTCTCTCGTGACGTTTTTTTTGAATGGAAGTTAATACCGCCATCACACTATCTCAGACCACCCTTTTCCCCAAATGTGTGACGTATTTTATGGACAGAGAGTTGTAACATTTGTACGGTGTTGCTGCGTATCAATACCGGAGCGGTGATTCTCCGCCTATTAAACTCTACAACGGTTTATTTTAGTGTTTCAAAATGCACAAAGTTTTTGTATTTTAACTGTACCTATTTAAAGCAGTTAAAACCGTTTTGTGGGCTTAATTTAAAAACAAAACGTTGAAATTTCAAAAAAAATGCACAATCGTACTGTTTAAATCCCCAAAAAGAAACAAGGTTATTGAACCCTGACATTTATTGCCGGTAAATGTACATAACGGGAGACCGGTTTGCCGGTTTATTTTATCAGTAAAACATGAGCTAAAAAATCGGACTTGCGCTGCAAGTAGAAAAGTTCCCCAAAGTCGTTTAAAGCTTGTGCAATTTGGAACTATGTAAACTACCACAACCAAACCAAATAAAATTTTTATCATGTTGGCTAGTTTAGTTACTTTTATCATTTACCAAGTGTTATACCGAAGCTTTGGCAAATATGTCAATACCTTGACAGTGAAATTTTTGTATACCGACGACACCAGAAATGTTTCTCAACCCAAACAGGTCCTAAAAAACCGACAAAAAGGGTGTCCTTGACACAACACTGCTGGGAAAGACACAAATAATATATAAAAAACTGTACGATGATATGAAAAATACTACAGCATTGGAAAATATTGTTTGGTTTAGATGCTAATTGATGTTTTATCAGTGTGGAGAGGTAATTTTAACGCTGGTTAACTCGCGTGCTTTAAATCATTAATGATATTATGATAATGTTGTGGAGATAATGACATTTTTCTTTAGCATATATTTTCTGAACTGTATAGGGAAATTTATTAATATTTTACGGAGACTATATAAGGTTTTTTCTTTAGATTTAAAAATATTTTTTCTTTAGATTTAAAAATATTTTGGATAAGCTTTTTAAGCAATTTTGGACTTTAAATTGCCTTAACCGTCAACCCAATAGGCGAGGATTTAAGGGAGAAGACGAAGCATTACAGGTATCTTATTATAGAAATTGTTCGTCCAATTTAGATGAAATGGCACCTGACGTTCGTAGTTTTGAAAACGATCAACGGCGTGTGAAAAGTTGTTTGATCGATTCGACGCCGAGAAAAAAGTGCTTTTCCAACAGGGCAACGCACCGTCACACAAGTCTGCAGTCGAAATGGGCAAATTTCATGAATTGCGCCACCATATTCTCCAGATTTGGCCCCCTCCGACTTTTATTTATTTCCAAACTTAAATAAATGGCTCGGTGGTAAAATAAATTGCCTTAAAATGAGACTATGTTGAGAAATAAATATAATTTTGCAGAACAAGCTTTGTTTCTTGCCTAGGCCGATTACTTTTCAGCCCGCCCTCGTACACCATATTTCAGTCGTGTAAAAAAGCAAAATTTGCATAAATGTTTTTTTTTAATAAGCAGGGTTGTGGGGCTTGGGTGGGGGGGGGGGGGGGGGGTGTCGTAGTGGAAGGGGGCAAAAAAGAGGGAAGGATGACAACCCTGATTAAGAGGTATATTTGACTTTGGCATTTAAAATTTTTCGCCTGCGACGCAATATTTCTACCTGTATGCACTTTTATAAATAAAAATTTTACTTGCTGTCAATTTTTTAAAATAGTTTTTGCCTATATGCCTTTCTTATACTTTATATGATATAACCGGAGAGAAATCCAAATAGGAATATACGAGACAGTAGACTTTTTTTGCAATGACTACCCAAAAATTGGGATGGATTCCCTTTTTTTGGCAGTCTCGTACATTCCTCTTTTTATAGGAATCTGTCCTACTTGTATTATTTCTTTCCGTGTACATATAGGATAATATTAGATTTAGTATACCATTTGTAACACATCGAACCAATCATCAGACACAAAAATTAATTACACCAAGGTCTTCGGGATGACAAAAGATTTTGATTTTCTGTCTGTCCGCCTATTCGTCTATCCGTCTGTCTGTGAGCACCACAACTTTCGAAAAATTTGAGATAGAGACTTGAAATTTTGTATAGTTACGTTTCTCATAGACATAAAAGAGTGCGTATTATCAACTTATTTAAAATAAAGGGATTTTTTGTAAAATTGATTAGAAATTCTTCCGCTAAATATGTATTATTAAAATAATATAAAAAATTAATGCAAAAATCTGTTGAAAAGGGCAATTTCTTTTCCTTGACTAAAAAGATTCTTTAAAAAAATCTTTTATTACACTGATTTCTTCGAATAGTACACCAATAAATAAATTTATTAGTCAAAATGAGACAATAACTGAATAAATAAGTAATAACATTGGATGGTATTTTCTGCAATGATCATATTTTAGTTTCCGGTTATCTGTTATTGTTTTAAAATCATAAATTAATAAAAAAAAATTGCCATTGACATTTACGTAATTTAGGTTTGAAAATTTATTTTTAATGTTTCATGTTTACAGTTTAGCAGGTACTCTTCAATGGAATTAATAACACCACAATAAATGCATTTGTTTTAACGAAAACGCCATCAAATAAGATTTCGATTCATAAAATTAATTATGGCATTATCGTTTCTTAAAGGAAGGTAGGTGGGTGTAGTTCTACAAAGACGTTTTTCTGTCAAATTCCAAGAAAATTTATTTTAAACACTTTAAATTACACAGAAAATGTGCAATGGATTGCTTAAAAAAATACTAGTAATAGAAGAGAAATTATTTTTTAATACCTTTACAGAAAAATGAATGACAGAACCGTTTTCCACTTTTCCAATGTGTCAGATGGGCCGCTAAATGGATCCATTTTTATACCCGTATGGTGAAACCAAAGGGTATATTAACTTTGCCTTACCGTTTGTAACGCCAAGATCCCGTCATCACACAAAAAAATGAATTACACCAGTGTGTTTAGAATGATAAAAAAAATTGAATTTTGCATGTCCGTCCGTCTGTCTGTCCGTCTGTCCGTCTGTCTGTCCGTCCGTCTGTCCGTCTGTCCGTCTGTCTGTCTGTGGCGCGGATTGCGGGCGCACGGATCGAGCTAGAGACTTGAAATTTTTCGCAGATTCTTTTTTCGTAAAATGCGAGGCTAAGTTCGTTAATGGGTAAAAATGGACCATTAGGGGGGGTACCCCCCATACGAATGAAAACGTTTTTTGCAAATATCTCAAAAACGGTACATGTTATCAAAAAAGTGCAAGAACAAAAATTATTTAGAATATTATTCTACATAAAACTCCCATACATCAAAATCCGATTGGAACAAGTTTTAAAAAAATCTTATTGGAAAATTTGAATTCAAATGAAATTTTGATACGCCGTTCAATTAAATCACCATACGGGTTTTCAATAATTGCCAGATTGGCAATTATAGCTTTTGTTATGTTTTTCATTTATTATTATTATTAATGATTGAAAATGTTTAATGCATTTGAAAGAAAAAAAAACTTGTGCAGTATTCACATTTAATTTGATCGGTTGGCATTTGACCAACCATAAAATCCAATTAGCGATTGATAAAATAATTGAAAAGATCTTTTTGTGTAAAAATTTCTTTTAATTTTCGAGTTTTCGAATCTCATTTTTCAGTTTTGCTGGCGAATATGTGTCGGATCTTCACCATTGAACAAAAAATAAAATTTGTCTTAATCACGCTGGCAGATCAAACCAGATCCATTCATTTGTATTGAATTAAGTCTAAAAAATCGGAAATTAGATCGAAGAATTGAGTTTTGTGTATGGATTCGAAATGAGAAACCTCCAACCGTCAGTCGGTTGCAAAAAAAAGTTATCTTTTTAAAGAGATTTCACGAATTTTTGGATCTTGTAGTAAAAGCATAAACCGTAAGTCTCAATAAAACTGTAATTCGGCTTTTTATGTCTATCTTTACGAATTGCAAGCCCCAAAGATTTTATATGCGTGCTTCTTTATATGTTATCTCTCAAAAAATATTTCATCTTCATCAGTATGATCTCTGGAGAATAAAAAAATCTGGAATGAAACTTTTGGATCATAAAGTAATGGAATTGTTCATTAGATTGTTAATTTTTTAAACATCACGAAAATCGCGTGTCCAAAATTATTACCACAAAACTGGAAGTGTTGATGATCTGTTGGTTGTTTCTTAAAATGCACTCGGAAGGAACAAGTTATACACCTTTTCTAGTTATTTTCATAAACTGTTACGGATCGTAAAATCACAATGACATTTATTGCAAAAATAAAATGAACAAAAAAAAATTGATTAGATTTTTAGAAGAAAACAATTTTTTGATTAACAAAATAAATATTCCATTGAAAAAAAAACCCTTTAATACAAATTCATTATTAATTTCTTCGTTTAGAAAGTTTTTAATTGGTAAAGTGCGATATTTTCGCATTTGTTATTTTAACACCTAATAAAATTAATTACACGTTGCGAAGATAATAAATTCTAGCGTAATCACTTTCTAAAACCATATTTATTAGATTTGATATAATGGTGCGAATACGTTACAAATTAAGAACAAAATGGCGAATATTCATGCAACGAAGTATCTGAAATGCGTTTAAAATGCTTCACTGGTTTAACACCGAAACGTTACTAATTGAAATTAAATTAACATTAGACTATACATTGCAAAATCTTCGTCTATTTTAACATAAATATAAATATAAAGGCACATATCTATATATATTTTAAATAAAATAATTGCAGATACTTCGAAAAACAAATTTCTCACATATTTTGTTAAATAGTTTGTAAAAATTAATGGAAAATAAATAAAACCAGAGTATTTTGTTTTCACAAAACTGGAAACGGTTTAGCGAATTTCGTGAAACTAAAGAGTTGAATTTGGAGCCTAAATGTTTGGCTTTCTGAAGGAAGATCTTTAAATTTTCAATTGTACTTTTAGAGAGAAAATTTGAAAAGATTTTTTCTAACAATAACATAATTGGCAGCTTTCAAAGTTTTTACTTATGAAATTTTAAATACCTATTTTTTTGTCAATGTTTGTATGGTTTTCTCTTATAGGCCGAAATTGGCTATTCCTTGAATGTAAAATTGTATTTTAAATTCTTGTTGCCTGAATTTTATACTTTTTTATACGAAGTATAATTAAGTATTATATCTATGAACATTTTCGACCTCTTAGTTTTACCTAAAGGCATTTCCCGGCCATTATTAAGTCGATTGATTACAAAAATGTCTTTCTGTCTGTCAGTCTGTGTACAAGATTTTTCAAAATTTACTCGAGCTAGAGCCTTAAAATTTTACAGAGGTGTTTCGTTCTGGAATGAAACAATCGTATCAACTATTGGTGGAAATCCGTAACCAAAATGGCGGCTTTTCAAAAATCGCACTTTTATTTTACGCTTGTTCCCCCTGGACTATAACCCGCAAAAGTTCAAAGAGAACATAAACCGACATCTCCTTTTGTCCTTCCGACCATTCTGAGCTGTGCTTCGGCATTAAAGGGTCTTCCTCTAAGCCCTGGATGAACCTATAAAGAAACTATGTATTTTTTAACAAAAACTCAATGAAATTTTTGAAATTTTTTAGACTTTTGTTTTTCAATAAAACTCCGTATCTTATCTCGAAAACTAACGGTTTTTCTGTTACACCAATTATGACATGAATTTAAGAGAACAGCACTCCCCACAATTTTATTTTTCACCGTCACCCGCTATCTTTTACGGTTATTGAGATATTTTCATTCAAAGGTAAAACAATTGATTTTTCCAAATTTCTTTCTAACTAACGGTTTCTTGAAGACAAAAAAAACAAGTTAAGGAAGAATTAAAGATATTTCTCTACACTTTTATCCTTAAATTCAAATGGTTTGAAACCGGAGTTGCGACCATTCAAACAAATGAGCGGACAGACATAGTGACATGCAAAAATCGTAGATCATCACTTAAAACATACTAATGTTACTCCTTTTTGTCCAACATCCGGTTTTTACGTTTTTTACGTATAAACATACTTCACTTAACCGAAAAGTGCATCGATTAATTGATATTTTTTTAATGAATTGGATTCTGTATCTAAAGACACAATAATTTTAAAAAAAATCCACGCTCGATAAACTTTTCAGAAAACAATTTTCAGGGTTTTTTTATCTGATCGTGATTATTCTTTTTTAATTGGGGATTATTACTGAAATATTTAATGATCGCATTTGGATTTATTTTTTATTTTTGGGACTTAAAGTTGCATTTTAAAACCCAAATTTATTTACTTCTCTTATTTATTTTTAATTTACTGCACACACAAAATAATCAGAAGTACTGAAATATTTCCTTCATGTTAAGATGATTATTTGATTTTATGCGAAGAATTTATTATTCTTGGTAATTTCTCAGATCCGATCGGATCTGCACCTTTAGTTTTTTCATACTACGCAAGGGTGGTCAAATGAAAAATTTCAAAATTTAACAGAGCAGAAGAGAAGAGCAGTTTCAATGGATGCATCTACATTTTTTTCTAGAATTTATTTAGCAAGTTTTTCCACTTGGATTTTGTACGCGTTACTGGCGGCTTAATCTTTTGAATTTTTTAATGTTAATTGCAGCGAATCATGTTGTGTTCATGTCGACCTTATGTTTAATACTGCATTGAAATTCTAAGATGTCTGGAACTGTTTTAATTGTTAGTTTTAGGTATAATATCAAATTACTACAGAAAATTTGAGGAAAAAAACATTGCAATTATTTTGATTTTAAGAAAAGTTGTTGTTTTGTTCTGTTTCCGTTTTCGTGATTGATGACAATTAAAAATACAAAATTTTAACACGTATAATTTCTTTTATTTAATTAATGTGGTATGATATCGTAATTAAATGTATTTATTGTGAGTCAAGATCGTAAAGCGGAAAAAATAATACAAAAAAAATAATAAGATTGGATTTCTTTAATGTTTAATGGTTTCTAATATCTAATTTATAAATTGTTACAAATTAAACGTTTTTTTATTTGCTAGATATTTTCGTTTGGTATAATTTATCCCCAAAAAGGTCTTTTTTATCTATTCAATGTTTCAGAATAAAAAGTTTGTGTCTCAATTTATTTTTTAAAATTTTGTTAAATTTAGTCACATTTCTTAACAGTTTTTGATTAAAAAACTATAAGTAAACAGTTTTCTGTGATTTATTCAAAAAAAACTTAAAAATTCGTTAAAGTTCATCTACATTAAATCGTCATAATTTTTGCTGCCTTTTTTCTCCGTTAAAATATTATTAGGTGATATAAAACTACCGATTACTCGTGTTTCCAACATTTTTGATTTCTTTGCAATTATTTCTAACTTATGTGGTTTACCTTTTTTCATGTTTTATGTTTTACAGAGCAGTATTTTTCTTTTTTAAATTCTTCCAAATTAAGCAACAGTTTCAAAATTTGCTCAAAATTTCCCATCCCGAAATTAGAAATTTCAGTCAGGTAATTCTGTTATCTTGCGTTCCGCAAAATAGTTGATATGCTAGACGAATAAGGGCTAAAAATGCATCCACTGCTAAGAGCAGCGCCTCTGCATACAATTTTCGTCATTCATTTGACAGCACAGTAAAATAGTCCAATTTATTAAGCAGAGATTAGTATTTTTGTATTGGAATAATTTGATTTATTGCCAGTTTTTGTTACCGATCACGTTCCGAAGCACGCTCGAATCGAGCGACCGTTCATCGTTTGATATATTTTCGAGATTTTCAAAGATTTCGCGTTCGCGACGGAATTTAGTAGAATGCTTTGTGCGAGACTCCACTAGAACAAAATTTCAGTTGCATTTCGACAAAATGATTTTTGTTCTACTGTGAAAGGGTTTTTTTTTATATTCTGACCCGTTCTTCTCCTCTACCCACCTAACTGCCATTGCTCACCAATTAAGGCGAAAAACAGAATCCGATAGCAAAAATGGACATTTTTGGGCTTCTGCGATCGTCCTATAGGGACTATGGAACCTTATTTCCCGAATGGCTAACTTTGGCGACAATAGGATTCAAGGACAACGTAAGTGAAATTATCTAATCTTAAGTGTCTTCCACCGCCCAGCCTCCTATCACTGTTTGCTCCACTTGAGAATTTCTTTCTTTGTGTCATCGTGGGGGCGATGAATCGAGCCTCCATCCGTTCGAGCTTGATTTTTGTTGTTGTCCCCCTGTTTATGCGCATTTCTACGGGTGCGATATGTATTTTCTGGCTCCACACTGTCCCCAATCTCATCCCCAGATTTTGATGTTTAAAGTTTGTCTAGTTTTCCCTTAGAAAACTTCTGCAAATGCAAATCTCAAAGTCTAACTTGTTGGCCACATAAAAATTTGTTTATGTTCTTGTTCCGCTGAGGATTTTTCACCACAGATTTAGAATTAGTTGGGACGCAGTAAACAAATTCGGTCAGTGTGAGAAATTGCCTACAATGAAGTAAAATAGAAACTTTTCAATGTCAACCACTTGAAAATGAGTTCTCATGCCAAAAAGAACACTTAACGCTTCACCTGATTAGATACAAATCTTGTCCCTGTCTTCGTCTCACCTATGGAACTTATAAGAATTTAAACATTTTTACCAGAATAGTAGAAAAGATTATTATTGGGAAGGCCATTTCACAGTACATTATCATAAACTTTGAATTGACACAATTATTTCACCCTACTCTAACCAAACAATCCCCTCTTTTCCCCGGCAACAAGTTAGTTTCCACATTCATTCATTGCTCCAATATTTCTATGATTTATTTTTATAAAAACTTGATCGATATTCAATTGTTTTTTTTTCTTATGCTTCTTTCTTCATTTTACAAATCATAAAATCATCGTCAGCAATTAATTTTGATTATTTTATCAATTCAATCGTCAGCTATCACAAAGAAAAGCGGTCGGAAGGGAGGTCTTTTATGGATAAAGCAATCGGCAAGCATGTTTGTGATTTAATTTTTATAACGTTTCTTGTATTTTTTTCTGTTTTTTGCGATATCACAATCTTTGATATCTTGCCACTTATCCATTTATGTGTATTTTGCTGAAATTTTCATCGCAAACCGTCATATGAGGCTTTTGAACTAGCAACTTCATGAATGATGAATTATCAACGAAAATTAATGCTTCTCATTGTTTCGTGTCGCATTTTATGTGTTTTTCAGTAATCAATTGTGTAAGCGCGACCGTCTAAAGGTCTCAGTCAATGTTACAGAATTGCATCACCATTGATTTGTTTTTGTTTTTTCAAAATTTCTCTTATCTCTTGCAATAAGAATTGGTAAAGAATCAAAACAAGATTTTGTTATTTGACCTTGTAATTTATTTTTAGGGTTTTGCACAATAGAATACTGGGTTTGCTAATAAGCGGTGGTAGTAATAATCGCCAGTGATATTTAAGTGTTAATAAACATATTTTATGACGTTAGACCACGTCTATTATGTCTGGAATGCGATATCATTTAAATTGTCACGACTTTCTCGCCATTATGTCTGGAATGCGCAATCATTTCAATTGTCACGACTTTCTCATCAAATTACAGTTCTATCTATCGAAAATCTACTTGGGGCTGTCCATAAAATACTTCAGGATTATTTTCGTATTTTTTAACTCCTGTCTCCCTCGTCACACTTTTTTCGATTTTAACACTTCCGTAACACTACCGAAGATAATCCCCCTTAAGGTCTGACGTAAACTTTCAGTGGAATTTACTAGCGTAAAGAAGAGGGTCTTAAGTAGGGTGACCAAACATTCCGTATTAGCCAGGACAGTATTAAGTCCAATTCAGACTAACAATTGCGATTGCAATTACGATTGCAATTACGATTGCAATTACGAAAGCAATTACGATTGAAGCTCTTGACCAATGATTAAAGCTTCTCGACCAAAGCTTTCAACGGTAGGAAAATGAAAGCTTTGATTTCATCGGTCGAGAAGCTTCAATCGTAATCGTGATTAAAGCCTTAAAGCTCAATTCAGATTTTTTTTTTCACGATTTGCGGGAAAATGAATTTTTGAAATCCTCAAATTATTAAAACACTCTGTAAACCCGTTAACACTTACTAAATTTTTTTTAACGATTTATAAAAATAATAAAAATTTTCATTCTATTCACTTCAGGTAATGCTACCAGTTATCCTGATTCTCCTTTTATTATTCTCGATTGGTCTAATGGTGTACCGTTTCCGGTACCTTAGATATCTTCGTCATTTAACAGCGCTCCAGGATCAATCAGCGCAGGATTCACAGCGACTTCGCTTTAGAAAGCGTGACAAAATGCTATTCTATGGCCGAAAAGTGCTGCGAAAAGTTAAAACCGTATCGGGTCAAGTGTACGGTGGCCAAGGCCGTAAGCGACGTGCAGTGATGCGATTTGCAAAGAAGATCCTCCATTTGAAACACGAGAATATTCCAATGCAGTTGAAAACGGTGGAACCGCCAGCTGAATATCTAGAAGAATCTGTTGAAGGTAGCGATAAAGTGCCACCAGATGCTCTCTACATGCTGCAAGGCATACGAATTTTCGGCCATTTCGAGAAGCCAATATTTTTGAAGCTCTGCAAACATACAGAAATTATTAATTTGGAAGCCAATGAGTTGCTTTTTAAAATAAGTATTGAATTTATTTGACTTTGTTACATGAGTTGGAGTAAAAATATTTTTTTTTGTAAATTTTCAGCTGATTCGGACGATAGTGTTTTTATTGTACAATCAGGTATGGTGAATGTTTATATTAGTAATGCAGATGGAAGTACGTTATCGTTGAAGACGGTAAAACAGGGTGAATCTGTCACATCTTTGCTCAGTTTTATTGATGTTTTATCTGTAAGGATTTGAATTTTTTTTGTGCAAAAGTTCGTGGCTAAAGTAAAATCTTTTTTTTTTTAGGGTAATCCAAGTTTTTACAAAACCGTGACTGCTAAGGCAATCGAGCCCTCGCAGGTCATTCGATTGCCAATGCAAGCCTTCAAAGAGGTGTTCGACGAGAACCCCGACATTATGATTCGCGTTATTCAAGTAATAATGATTCGCCTGCAGCGCGTTACATTCACAGCTCTACGAAATTACTTGGGATTGCATTCAGAGCTGGTCCAAAATATGATGCGAACAAAGAAGAGTCAAATGCAAAGTCAAATGAGCGTGACGAAGGTGTCGCCGAGTCATAGAAAGATCTCCCAACACGACTACATTACGCACACGTTGTCGGATAATGTAAGACCAGATATGTTAGCCGATTTAGCTGATAATCCGCACATTGGGTTGAGTTCGGGAGATCCACCGGCGCCACCTTCGACCGCCAGAAGATTTTCGTTGTCTGCTTCAGAGCCAATCGATGGGAGGCTATTGCAGGCCGCAGCTATGAATGCATTCCTCAAAGAATTGGGTCTAAGCGAGGCTGACAAACATCTTCTGGAGGGGAATATCGAAATCAAAGAGCTGGAGCCGGGCGTGACGTTAATTACAGAAGGAAATGCTGAGGTGAACTTCTTTTATTTACTTTGATTTAATAAAATTTAATGAATTTTTCTGTCAAATTGTTAGGATGTCTGTTTGTGGTACGTTTTAAGCGGCAGTCTTTCGGTGCTGCAATTCACTGGCGAAATTCCAGGAACCAAGA
Organism: Chrysopilus asiliformis; assembly: GCA_964034945.1. Classification (NCBI taxonomy): domain Eukaryota; kingdom Metazoa; phylum Arthropoda; class Insecta; order Diptera; family Rhagionidae; genus Chrysopilus; species Chrysopilus asiliformis. The sequence continues at coordinate 14,407,159 of OZ035963.1, read as the reverse complement.
AACCAGATAAGACTGAAACTCATATACATTCAGTTCATCCAGGCGAAAGCATGGGTGGATTGGCTGTTTTGACTGGGGAAGCAAGCTCATATACGATTCGCTCGAAGAGTTTTACTCGTATTGCATTTCTACGACGACCAATTATTTACAAGTAAATTTTTTTATGATCATAAAACGCTTTCCGCAGAATTTGATTTTCTTTTGTAACATTCAAGGATAATGCGTGAACGGCCAAACATTGTTCTCGACTTAGCAAACAGTGTCGTCCGACGACTGTCGCCGCTAGTACGACAATGCGATTATGCATTGGATTGGATATTCCTCGAGTCCGGACGAGCTGTCTATCGACAGGATGAGATGAGCGACAGCACTTATATTGTTCTTAGTGGCCGCATGCGGTCAGTTATAACACAGACAAGCGGTAAAAAGGAGATTGTCGGTGAATATGGCAAAGGAGATCTAGTCGGGATTGTAATTTTCATCAATTATTCAAAAACACCACATTTTTAATTAATTTTTACTTGGTTTTAGGTTGAAATGATAACGGAAACCGCTCGAACGACAACTGTTATGGCTGTACGTGATTCAGAATTAGCCAAGCTACCTGAAGGACTATTCAATGCAATTAAGTTACGCTATCCGATCGTTGTTACAAAATTAATTAGTCTATTGAGTCATAGAATATTAGGTAGTATGCAATCGAGGCCCGGTGCTACACCACTCGAAGCGAATCCAGTCACGCACAAATTTGCAACTGTCGCACTGGTTCCGGTGAACGATGATGTACCATTAACTGCATTCACTTATGAGTTGTACCATTCTTTATGTGCCATAGGTAAGAATCATGCCAAATGCAAACCTTTCCTCCTTTACGCTACAGGCTTAATCGCGTTGCCCTCAGGGCCAGAGTAATAATTGTCTTTAATAGAAATATTTTTTTCTTACCTTTTTTAGGACCAACTTTACGCCTCACATCGGAAGTGGTCCGCAAAGCTCTTGGACAAGCGATTTTAGAGCCCAGCAACGAATACCGGTTAACGTCGTGGTTGGCCCAACAGGAGGATCGCAACATAATCGCCCTCTACCAATGCGACACCTCACTAAGTCCTTGGACCCAGCGTTGTATGCGGCAAGCCGATGTGATTCTCATTGTTGGATTGGGAGATCGAGCGGCGAATGTTGGGAAATTCGAAAGGGAAATCGATCGACTGGCTATGAGGACACAAAAAGAGTTGGTGCTGCTGCATCCAGACGCGAATAATACAAAGCCAACGAACACAATTCAGTGGTTGAATATGAGACCGTGGGTGATGAATCATCATCACATTCAGTGCCCGAAAAGAATGTTTACCAGGAAGAGTCAATATCGTATCGTGAGTGATAATTTTTTTTTGTTTTGGTAGCTTAGAGGCACATTTTTTGATGAAGTGTATTCTAGATTTGATTATTTATAGTCCAGTTATGGAAGTCATGTCGACTTGATAAGAAATATTCAGACATTATCATAAATTAATAATTTTTTTATTATCAATTTCGGTATGGAAATCTCTAAATATCAAATAACGAAACCTGGAAATTTTCTAGACGATTATGATCGTAAAAAGTAGAATTTGATTCACAAAATTATTTTTTTTATATCAGTTCAATGTGAGAAATAGCTAGTTTGATGAGAAAAACCATCAATTTTATATGCAAGATAGTTTATTTGATGTGTGTGTAACACGTTGTAATTGGTCTAAAAATCTGCAGATCAAAGGACAAAATTTCGGAAAAAAATACTAAATATGCGCCGCAGGGGATTTTTTTTAGACAGAATGCGTCATAGCGATTTGAATCACGATCTTCATAGTCCCGAGCGAAATTTGTATGTTTTTTAGAGAAATGTAACTGAAGTTACAAAAAACCAATAATGAAAAATGAGTCACAGGCGAATTTTGTGATAACATATGCGCCATAAACAAAAATATGGCGAGAGAATGCTCAAAAATATGAGTTACAGCAACCGCCAGTAGAAGTAGAGTATATTTTGCATATTTGTGACTGAAATGGGGAACGATGATCGCTGAGAAAAATGTAAAAAAATACCATCACATATTTTTATGGCCATCCTTGATTAATTTTTGGTTAATATTTCTTTATTTTGCGCAAAAATTTCTTTTTGTAAAATTATTTTTTAATTAAAGTTTGTACAATTTTTTAACTTTCAGAACGATTTATACAGTCGTGTTTTGATGTCTGAGCCGAATATGCATTCGGATTTCTCTCGGTTGGCGCGATGGTTGACCGGTAACTCCGTGGGATTGGTGTTGGGCGGAGGGGGTGCTCGTGGAGCGGCTCATGTGGGGATGATGAAGGCGATTCAAGAGGCTGGAATACCTGTAGACATGGTCGGCGGTGTCAGCATCGGTGCATTTATGGGGGCTCTATGGTGTGCGGAACGGAATATCACGACGGTGACACAAAAGGCTAGAGAATGGTCAAAGGTGAGATTGCGATTTTTGTTACAAGAAACTAGAGGGAGGGGGATGGGGCGAGTTGAATAGAATTTCATTCAATAAATTATTTTCTAACATTTTTCACTTGAAATTCGATTTAGAAAATGACTCAATGGGGTCGACAACTTCTCGACTTAACCTATCCAATCACATCGATGTTCTCTGGCCGTGAATTTAATCAAACTATCCGCGATACATACGGCGATGTTTACATTGAAGATCTCTGGATTCCGTACTTCACGCTAACAACAGACATTACGGCGAGTTGCCATCGGATTCATACAAACGGTAAGCTCGAAGACATCGAGTTATGTTTTTGTTGAGTTTCCAAACTTGATTTTAGTGCATTTATAGAACAATTTAATGATAATGATAAAAATATTTACCTTTCAATTGAATGATCTTTTTGGCATTTGTTGGATTTTTCAAAATTTCAAAATCATCTTTTATCATTAAAATTGTTGCAAATTAAATCTATATAGACATGAATCAGTTTCCTCTCCAAAAATAAAAAAAAACTAGAAGTTATAAACAAACGTTCTGAGATTTTTACATCACAAGGTCATGGTTTATTTTTGATTAACAATCGAACTATAAATTAGTTTTCTTTGTTGTTTTTTTTCTCTTATTTTCACTCTCGAGTTGATAATAAAAAGTCATTTAAATGAAATTAGCAACAACAAAAAAAATATATCGTGAATGAATTTCTTTTTTTATTATTAACAAGCAAATTGTTTTGTTTGTTAAAAGAAAATTTGTTTTTCTTTTCTTAGAGAGTATTATTAAGTAATTTACAGTAATTTCTTGGTGCATTTAACTGTGAATTTGAATGAATCGGAAATCCGTTTTAATAAAAGTAATTTTTCTATGCTACAAAATATACATTGATAAGTAATATCTAAGGTTAAATTTGTCCTAGTAATAGAATAAATTCACGTAAAAAATACAAGAATGAAAAACACTATCGTAAATATGTATTATCTATGAAAAGGGTCTCTTTGGCGTTTTGTGAGAGCCTCAATGTCATTGAGCGGTTATATGCCACCACTATGCGATCCAAAAGATGGTCATCTACTGCTTGATGGAGGATATGTCAATAATTTACCAGGTAAATTTCACAAAAATCAGATTTCTAATATTCTCTACTCTAACTTTTTTTTAAAATAAAAAAACAAAAACCACAAAAATGAGAACCAGTCAATGAAATGGAAAATGTTTAAGTGTATGTCTCGCCGTTTTTTTTACATCGAATTATGAAAATTTTTGTGATATTACGTGTCCCATTGTTGCCATCAGATGAAATTGAGGAGATTTTCAAGATATATCAAAAGGAGTTTTTTTTAAATATTGTTTTTACAATTTTATTTTTGTTATTAGCAGAAATTGCAATTTTTAAAGTTTTTTTTTACACAAACTCCCGTCTTTCATTTCCTTTCCCAAAATGCGTGACATTTTTTGTCAACAGAGAAATGGAAAAAAAGTCTTTACCTAAAACGGCGGCGTGAGTGGAAATCGTAATAGTAAAAATCCTCAAATGTAAATGGAAATCCCGTAAATTGGAACCTTGCAAGTAAAACCATCGCGAAAAAACTGTGAAAGGGGCTCTTTTTAATATGAGATTTTATATTTGGTTAAATTGGCTTTGACGCCGCCTATTTGCCCCCGAATTTGTGCCGTAAAACACGTACTTTTTGTGACCATAACAGAAAAATTACATAAAAACAACCACATCGTATGAATTAAGAACACGCAATGAAAATCGTCAGAATGGGAATTACGTAAATTGCCACTGCGTTAATAGACATTTTATTATTGGCACTTTTAAAAATATAAACCTCGTAGCTGTCTGATTACAAATGCATGGTCCGAAATCCAAGCAAAACCGTAGGTGCCGACAATAGACAATATAACGAAAAATCTAAAATTATTTGATGTTCTTTTCCTTTATTTCTGTGGTTGCAACGAATAGTGAATTCGGTCAAAGACCGGTTTCCGAATATTCGGTCAATCGACCACCGAAAATTTGATCAGTCGCTGGAAATATGTAATCGATTCATGATTTTGTAAAATTTGTCGCATTAATACGTTAACTGCCACGTCAGTCAAAAAGACCTGACACCTAACTGTACACAACGGCCACAATGAAAATTATTAAAGTGTTCGCTGCAACCGCCACGATTTTTTGTAGTTGCACACATTTTATGGTAATAAAATAACATTTAGGTATGTATAATTTTGTTTCAATTTTTTTTTCTCTTAGGCACTTGGCACACTGAATGCGAATTCGCACCGCATTGCGAAAAACTTGAAGTTTACCACGCCATCTTATATCATATGTCATCTACATGAGCTCTAATTTTGTATTACGTAACAATGCGGTCTCCACAAAATTGCGGTATCTGCAAAATTAGAGCTCATGTAGATGACATATGATATAAGCTGGCGTGGTAAACTTGAACTTTTTCGCAATGCGGTGCGAATTCGTATTCGGTGTGCCAAGTGCCTTAGTGCCTTTTTGACTGACAACTAAATATTCGAAAAAGGCTTAAAACTGCCGTGGCAGTTAGAGTGTTAATACGTTAACTGCCGCGCCAGAAATTGACGGTCGTCGACGGGCCATACTACATTTTTATGCATTTTAGGATAAAATTGCATTACAACCACTTCACAACCAATATTATTTAACACCTTGTCTGCCGCGCAAGAAATTGGCAAAGGCATCGTGTATGCATTTTAGGCATAAAATTGCATCATCTGCAATAATTTCGCAACCAATATTTAAATTTTTTTTGCTAAAATATTTGTTTATTGTCATGAGGTATATATAATTCGGGCGCCTCCTTAGCCTACAGTACATGCAAGTTATATTTAACTAGCGTGGCAGTTAACGTGTTAAAAGGAAAAAAAATTGTGTAAATCGAGGCTGCATCAATGAAAATCGTAAAAAAAAACTCCATAAAAAGAATCGCGGTATTGAAAGTCGCGCTATTATAAATTATGCTTGTGAAAATTGTATAAATAGAAGCGGCATAATAGAGACGTTATCGGAACTCGCTGTTTTTTTTTGTCCTTTTCCATACACTTTTGTTAACATTGATCACAAATTCCTCAAATATTTACGTAAAAAATCAAACGTTTCAAAAATCAACAAATTGTATTCGTACCGCTTTTTGACATCTCTTGACCTCAATTTCGATTATTCGCATGTGTTTCTATTATCATTTCATTATTTTTTATACATATTTGTCGTACATAATATTTTTCCTATATCGATACTAAAAAAAATCAATTAAAAATTTTAACTCAAATATAAATGCAGCAGACATTTTTACGTAGTCGCTTATTATTATTTGTTATATTATATTTATATGTACTCAACTATCATACGAATTTAATTTTAATGCCGAATAATTTTTTTCTCTGTGTTTTGTACTTTCTATCAATGGAATGTTTACTTTTTTTATCTACGAAACTAATAAGCAGTAAATGGAATGTCTATTGTTTTGCAATCAATCAGAATATTTAGATTAGTTTAATTTGATCAATTTTAAAGCGTTTGTAACAACGAGCAAAATTTTAGTGAATGTTTTTTTTAACTAAAAATTTCTTAAAATCTAAAATCTGTTATGAAGTCATCCAAAAATTATCAAATTGGCTCCACTGACACCTTTCGTTTTTAGTCAAAAATGCAAAAATATTTCAAAATGAAATAAAGTTTATTATTTAATGTAAAAAACTCAGAACAATTTGTTTTTAGTTTACTGATTTTTTTTCTAATTTTTTTACATATTTTATTTTTTTATGAGCAACAAAAAAAAAGTTACAGGTGACATGCCTGTTTTTTTTTTCATTTTAATTTTTTATATTGTCAGCATTTACTAACAATAGCAACTTTTTAAATACTTTTTCGCAAAGCCGTTTTAATTCATTCAAAGTTTTTTGATTTGCTGATGCTGCTAATTTTTTTTATTAATTTCAAAACATTTAAGTAAGTGGCAGAAAATGATTTTTATTCAGTTTGGTTTTAGTTACATTTGTTAGTAATTGTTAACAAAAATTTTAGAAGAGATTTTCTTAAAAAAACAAAACAAATTAATTAAAGAAACATTGAGAGATAATGTGTAAATCAATCAAACAAAAAAAATTTCTTGAATAAAATACAATCAGGGTGTCTTTGGCGCTATGTACGTGCGAGTATGACTATTGCTGGAGTTTTACCTCCATTTTGTGATTACAAAGATGGTCATCTACTGTTAGATGGTTGTTACATAAATAATGTACCAGGTAAATTTTACAAATAATATTCCAATTTTTATAAAATATCTAAAGTTTTTTTTTTGAGTATTTTGTAGTTCATGATTAATGGTTAATTGTTTGTTTTTTTGTAATTTTGTTTCATGTTAATGGATCGTTTTGTTCTTACATCTTTCATTTTCTTTATATTCTCCCATTGTTGTCGTTGTCTTTGCTGCTGTTTTAATTTGTTTTTTGGCGTTTTCATTTTTGAAAGGAATTTTGGTAATTGTTTTTTTTGGTCCAGTATAACCTAGACCGTAGTTTATACCAATGAAACTTAGCAACTTGTATTTAACTTAAATTATTTCAATAATCTCAAAATGTTCAAGCTTATTAGCGGTCTCGTTTAGAATAAATTATTTTCTTGCCCATAGTGGCCATTAAAATGTTTAGTGAAGATTTCTTTCGAATTTTAATTTGATAATGAAATTTAACCATCTAACCGGAATATTTCCGAAAAAAATTCACCAAAATATGACTTTCAACTTGCGACAGACCGTAACCAAGACAACGTACAGGGCTAAATTTTTTCCAGCATGTAAAGCGATAACTTACAAAAGTCAGTGTAACACGTTCGGGCGATTAAAATTGTTACCCGCTATAAACAAGCGAATTCCCTGAAGCCCGCCCTCGGGCGGGCATTCCGGCTAGAGGGTTAAATATCTTGAACAAAAATCCAAGTAATCGATGAAATAGTCGCGAAATATTTGAAAATAGTGTACATATATATAAAAGTACTGCGTTTAGAATTCGAAAAGTGTGTAACATTAAGACATTTTGTGAAAAACCAATGCGTTCGGAATTTCGAAGACGATGCAACTCGTTTGGGCCTATATGTCATATTTGCAGGACGTCGTTGTCTTTTAAAAACTTAAAAAATTTAAAAAAAAACGAAAAAAAGCTTTTATGAAAAAATGTAGGTACTAAAAAGGAAATAACAAATTTTTGGTCATAGTGTATCAGAAATGAAAGCGAAATACGTCACGCTAATCTTAGGCGTTTTCGGACCCCCTATCCCCCTCGTCGTAGTTTTTTGTATGGAGTAGTCGTCACATTAACGCAGATCCTCCTTTCCCCATTAAAAGTGTAACGTATTTTAAGAACAGCCTCTTATGAGAAATTTTTATCATGTGATTCTGGCCACCCTTTTTCTCTGCGAATTTTTTTGCGAAGAACTGCGAAAAACGTTAAATTTTTTGGGGACTCTTTACAATTTAAAAGATCTGTAGTAAATTTATAGAATTTTTTAGGAGACCGAAAATTTGAAGACACTTTTTTTATAAGATCGCTTGTCGTCGTGACAATTTTTTACACGACACAAAATTAGTAGCTGCGCCACAGATTATAGTACAAATTTTTTCCCCTTTTGTTCAAAAATGAAAACGCTTCAAAATTCAGTCAAATTTAGTTTTATTTTGTATCGTTTGCTGTAGAAGCTGTCAACTGGAGCGTAAATTTTATAAAATTTTGATTGTTTTTAGCAGAGTTTTCGTGGCGTGATTGGCGAATTCTATGTTTTGAGGATATCATTTTATTCTAAACGTATGCATGAATTTTTAATATTTGTTATCAATATTTATTTGAAAATTTATGTTTGTTTCTTTTTGCAGCACTTTTAGTCTTTTAACACTAAACAAACTTTAATTTTCATTGTTTCTTATTTCACGAAGTTAAGCTGGCCTTAACGCTAGGGATTACCAGGGTGATTTTTCTATCCGATACCCCTTTTCGCACATTTGTGTAATAAAACTAGCGTCGGATCTGCAGAGTTTTGTCACATACATACATGTGGCTCTTTGTCACATCAGTTATTACCACCCCTATTCTGATAGTCGGGTCGTTTTACGTATTTTTGTTGGTAGAACAGCACTAACAACAACACGTAAAACGACTATTCGAATCGGGGTGTACATACTATTTTTTTCATGTTTATCAATCTGTTTACCAGATTGCCAAATCACTCTGGTAAAACACAGCTTTAAGGTTTTTAAATAAAAAAAAATCGAGTTTGATTCCTAAATGAAAACAAAAGTATTTTTTTATACACAAAAATCTTTCTGCGTGTGGTAGAAGGGAGCAGTCGTGTAACTGCATATTTTGAGTGATGTTTTTGGAGCCGCCTAAAAATTAAAATTTATGGTCACTTTTTTCGGTAACTGAAAATTTAAAGAGTTTTTTACGAGCTTAATCTTTGTCTGTTATGCTATTGATTTGGTTGGGGGATCAAAATTTGAAGTTGTGCCACTGGTACGAAGGTGGAGTGAAGAAAATCGGGCATGACAAGGAAAACACACGATTTGTGAAAAAAATTTCTTGGTTCTCTGGGCGCATCCCACAGAAATATGATCGGGAATTTCAGCTCAATTGGTCGAGTGATTTTTAAGTTAGTTTTTGAAAAAAAAAATGTTTTGAACATGTTTTCGGCTGAAAATAATATTGGATTGGGGAAAAGTATCGGGCCTTTTTTAATCGAAGTGTAAAAATTTTTTATGCCCGTATGGTGAAACCAAAGGGTATATTAACTTTGCCTTACCGTTTGTAACGCCAAGATCCCGTCATCACACACAAAAATGAATTACACCAGTGTATTTAGAATGATAAAAATATTTAATTTTTGCATGTCCGTCCGTCCGTCTGTCTGTGGCGTGGATTGCGACCGTACGGATTGAGCTACAAACTTGAAATTTTGCGCAGATTCGTTTTTCTTAAAATGCGAGGCTAAGTTCGTTAATGGGCAAAAATATACCAAAAATATACGAACGAAAACGTTTTTTGCAAATATCTCGAAAACGGTGCATCTTATCAAAAAAGTCCAAGAACAAAAGTTATTTAGGATATGATTCTACACAAAACTCCCTTACATCAAAATCTGATTGGAATAAATTTTAAAAAATCTTATTGGAAAGTTTGACTTAAAGTGGACTGTTCGAATTTTGATACGAATATGTTTTGTTTTTGATAAAGTGTTTTGACCGCATTTTCCCCGTTATCGGACTCAAATCCGCAAAATCTAGCGGATTTTTTCAAAAATTTCACTAATCTTTGCGACTAAATAACTTTTTTGTACACATTTAGTTTTTTTTTTCTTCAGTTTTCCGAAGTTTCTTTTCTCTTCAGTTTCCTTCAGTTTTCCGAAAAGGATGCGGAGATTATTTGGCTGGACAGTATGCTCAAATCGCTACTGTCACAATATTTGTAGTAATTTTCACTAAAATTTAATTTTTTTGCCAAAATGGCTGCTGTATGAAACTTTTCCCGGTGGGTATCCAAACAAAACTACACGTTGTCACGTGGACTGACATTTTTCACGTGTATTGATAGTCGTCGCGTAGACTAACTGGGGCCTCCCCGAGGACCTTATCCAACGGCTACTCCAGAGAGACAGTATAGAGATTTCAATAAAGGTTTTTCCAATAATGGCTTATATATGAACTCTCAAACTGGACAGCATTGCCAGAGTTCAACCAATGGCTCTGCAGTTATGATGCATTATAGCCATCTGTTAAGAAAAAGGCTTGATACTTTTTCCCCAACTCAATATTATCTACTTTTTTGTTCTTGATTTTCTTAACAATTAGTATTTTTTATACACAATGCGAAAAAATGAGGAATTTTTAAATATGTTAGTCGTTCTTTTTGTTTTAAAATGTTATTAATAAGTAAAAATTATAAAAAATATTTTTAGTTCAGTTCGCAATTTAGTACGCAAAATTATTTCATCATCATATAATTTGAAAAATATAGTGGAAACCGGTTGTAATGGCATTATAAAAAAAATCGGGACTTTGAAAGTGTTGTTGTTTCAAACGGCTTCCATTGTTATTCATAAAAAAAGCTTTGTAAGCTTAAAAAATTTAAAACTACAACAAATTTTTGTCAGTTTACTAGTAAAAAACATACGCTTAAAATTTTCAATTCTACACACACGAAATTTTCAGTTTTATTAATTTTCCTAGCACTTTGCATGATAGAACTTTTTACACAAAAACTAAAACAAACCGAATCGACAAAAATGGCGACTACGTAAAATCACAAAAATCACAGCATATAACATGGGTTCAAAATTTTACAAAATACACGGATTCCGAGACATATATTCAATAAAATTTTCAGAAAATTATACCCACTTTGTGAACTTTGCACTCAATAAATTTCTTTTGAATGAATGAAATCGCAATTAGCGGACGTGATGAGGAGTCAGGGAGCAGCTCACATAATTGCAATTGATGTAGGATCACAGGACGATACAGATTTAACGCATTATGGAGATGACTTATCCGGATGGTGGCTGCTGTACAAAAAATGGAATCCATTTACATCTCCGGTCAAAGTTCCCGATTTGCCTGATATCCAATCGAGATTGGCGTATGTTTCGTGTGTTAGGCAATTGGAAGTGAGTATAATTTTGAATTTTGGAAGGATTTATGAATAAAATTGTGATCTCCCTTTTCTTTACAGGAAGTGAAAAATTCCGACTACTGTGAATATATTCGTCCACCCATTGACAAGTACAAAACTCTAGCATTTGGTAGTTTCGATGAGATTCGAGATGTTGGCTACGTGCACGGCAAAAACTATTTCGATAATATGGCAAAGGCTGGACGACTTGGCCGGTTCAATCAGTGGTTCAGCAAGGAATTGCCTAAGAAACAGTTGCACACCCTCAACGAGTATACGTTTATTGATCTCGCACAGATTGTCTGTAGGCTGCCTGAAACGAATGTCGAGAAGCTGGATATATTTAGTGAGGATGAAGAATTTGATGGGTACATTTCGGAGCCATCAACTTTTCATTCAACGTTTCACACGGTAAGAAAATTAATAAAGAAATTCTTTTTTCTTTTGGCATTAACTTCTCGTTTTCTGTTTATAGAATGCCTCATCGGTACTCCGGTTAAAGCGTACTGGTGGATCGTTGTCATTATCGGAGAACGAAATGGATTCTGATGAGGAAATGGACATGCCGCTTCCGCTAATACTGGACAAATCAAAACATCCGCGTAGTCCCGCTATGTCGCCAATTAGAGGCTCCCTTCCAATTCTTCCAAGCAATCTTGACTTTGCTCAGTCGGCAAATAAATCAGCTGATAAAACTCAAAGTACTCCATCGAGTGAAACCACACCAAGCAGTAATGAAGCTTCCATTAGTTAATTTTTCAACAAAAAATAAAACAAATGCATTGGGATTTTTATCCGAAGGCAAAAACTTTTGAATTAAATTCATTTTTGACTTAAATAATCCGTTCGTCCGAATTTTGACGGTCATATTACTTTTTATACATCTAGTTGGATTCGCTTTAATTACATTTAATTGAAGAATTGGTTAAAATCTTTCGCGGAAACGTTACAAGCTTTTAGTTTGAATTTAGATGTTAGAACTTAGAGAAATTGGAAAAAGAGATACAAAGAAATTAAGAAACAAACTTAAAGCCATGATTAATGAAATACAATAGTTCTTCGTTTTATTATTAATTTTTTAAATTCTAAGTACTAATAATAGTTAGATATGAAAAAAATCTTGAGATTGATTGGAAAGTTTTTTACAAGTGTAAACCTATTATGGTATTTATTTAACCAAAAATATACACAAGACATATTTTTTAGTAAACTGATGTGTTTTATTATGAAATCAAAAAATTATTGATACCAACAGAATCAGAATCGAGCAGATTTTTTTCCGGCTAATTTGAGGAAAAGAATAATCACGTTATCCTTCCAGGACCTTCCGCTATCTCTACAAGGACAAAGTATTGTCACCGGAGCTATGCAAGGTGGTATTATTTAATCTTAGGTGGCATAGTTTCGGAAATATACGATTTGAAAATATAGGTAGCGACAAAGCAATTTAATAGAAAGTGTAAAATAATAATGGTAATTGAATGAATGAAATCCAGGCTTTTACGCCCGCTGTACACTTGAGCTAAGTTAGCTCAGCTATGTGCCTGCTTAGACGTGGACATTTAGCGGTTCATTTTATCCACACTTTGATACGTGACGAAATACGCCACGTTAAGCTCTAAACAGGCACATAGCTGAGATAACTTAGCTTAAGTGTACCGCGGGCCTTAATATTGTGTCTAGTGTATAGTTAAACTTGGCCTTTTCCAGAGGTCAAGTGTATTTCACTTTAAATTTTGTTGTAAAAAATATAGTAAGCGCAATCTAACTTTAATTATTATTTGAGTTTTCTGTTGTTGGAAGTTTAATTATCAAAAAAATCACGCAAAAAATTTGAACGAGAGTTTTAAAATCAGAAATCTTGTCCCAATGAGTGGCGAAAATGAAACAAAATTTGAGGTAACGGTCGAATTTCTATCGTGTTGATTTTTTAAAATTATTTTGAAATATTTTAATGGTTTTTATCTACATATTTGTTTTTTGAATATTATGAACTAAAAGATTTTCTAAAAGGTTTTTTTTTGTCAATTTGCTTTTTCAATATGTACAGTAAAATCAGTTTTGTGGAATATGCGGGAAATGTGGCGTTTCTCCCATATGACGTGTTGCATCGCTAGGTCAAACATATAGAGCTGTTATTTGTGAAATTCAACAACAATTATTTGTTTTGACAAGTTTATGTTAGACCGTAATTTGCTTAAAGACATTTCAAAGTGAAATCAAAGTTTTATTGTCTCAAAGTTAATGTTGAAAGCCAATTTAAAGTAGTTTTTTTAAGTGTGATCTGAATATTACATTACCGCCAATTTTTAAAACATCAGTCATGGAGTTTGTTTTACTTAAAAAAGGATACAAAAACATTTTTTGTTCCTATCTGAAATACCATATTACAAAAACCATTTGAATTTTAAAAAAATTATAGATTTGATTGCGATAAATGCATCAGTGTTATTGATGAAGCACATAAAAAATAAACATGGTTACCACAATATGCGATTTTAATCTACAAAATGTTTTTTTCCGGTATAAAGCAAAAAGATTTGGGTTCAAACTCTGAGCCAACTGAATCTGAATTGGATCCACTATCCATCGACGTTTCGAAATTGATTTCTCGAAGAATCTCCAAATCTGTTGAAATCAAAATTGATGGAGACCATGAAGTTCAAGAAAACAATCAAATTATACCGCAGGAAACGGAAAGTGATTTTATCAAAAGAACAGGTTCAGATTTAGTACTAGCAAACCAAACTGTTGAAACAGAAGAAAACGAAAACGAAGTTTCATCTAAAAACTTCGACAGAAAGAAAATTCTCAAAGAATTAAGAAGTCTTTCTATTGAGGAAGAAGAAGAATATGCGAAAAATCGTTGGCTTCATAGTATAATGATTCCACATTTTTCTGCGACGACGCATGGTTTTCAAAAAATTATTGAAGATCAATCTGAGTCTGTATTGGATTTAGCAAAGAAGTATCAGAATCTTTTGGATGAATTGGATTTAATTTTAATCGAGACAGATCTTTTTCAAACTACTTATGAAACTAAATTACAAGATTTGCTTAAAAGAAAAGAAAACTTGAAGGAGTCTGTGAGTGTTTTACAAAATAATTTGACTGAGCATTTGCGGGAAATTGGAAACAAAACTCAAAGTACAAAAACTGCACAACCGATGTCTGAGAAGGTGAGTTTGACCCACTCAAAAATCGGTGTCAAAATTACTTTAAAAAAGTTTGGTTTTGAAAAAATTTAAGAAAATAGGCTCCAGATTTTGAGGGGCACCAAAAATCTAGTTTGAGGTCTCGGATCTAGTTTAATTCTTTTTTCATGGTCTGCCATTAATGTGGCACAGATTTTTCCGAACATTTTTGTCCAACATATAAGAATACCTTGAAAAATGCTGTATTCACGGAACATTTTTTGGTAGGATATCAAACTAGAGCGATAAATAAGACGACCAGGTCTAAAACAAGATATTAGGGGTATTCACAGAAGCTACGACGATATCAACGATTGTATTACAGCCGCGAAAAGTGCGTTCACGATTGTATTACAGCCGCGAAAAAGTGCGTTCACGGTTTAGAGCAAAACTTTAACAGCTATTTTAATAGCAAATGTTAATACCCTTATTGAATTTTTGGTATTATAAAATATTCCTAAATTTTCCGTCGGAGAAATAAGATTTAAAAAAAATATACAAATACAAATTTATATGTACAGCTATGATTTACCAAACGCGAATTTTAAAAATAGCCAAACAAATTTAGATGTTTTCTCTTTTACATAAGGTTTATATTTGCGCAAGACAACACATAAATTAAGAACAACCAAAGATTGTATGCAAATAAAAACATTTTGTAGAAGGGGAAAAGCCTAAGTTTGTTTGTCTGGCTTTGAAAAATAGTCATAAGGCAATGCAACGGACTGATGTATTTTAAATTTATTGTTTGAAGAACCTTAAGAAAGGCTTATACCTAATTTAATTTTTACTAAACACAAAAATATGGATAGGAAATCGAAATATGGATCAGAAAGATGTCGCGATTAAGAAAAGAAATTTCGGATTTCCGATTACGAGTAGCCAAAATGGAAGATAAGAAAACAGAAACTGATGCGGTAAGTAAAAAGTGCATTTTTCTTAAAAGTTTAAAGGTTTTAGATTTTTTTTTGTAAACTAGGATCAACCAACTTTAAGTTAGTTATTTATTTAATTTATAGTTTTATAAATTATGAAAAAGTACTTATTGCACAAAATGAAGATTTGGAATTTGAAAATTAGTGTGACCAACTAAATTTTTATATTAGGGTGACTAATAACGGCTTTCGCGCTGACTCGATTTGGCGGTCGGAAATTTTTTTGTGATACACACCATACACGTGAAAACCTCGTCCTAAAAAAACCCTCGTAAAATCCTCGTCTTAAAAAAACCCTCGTGAAATCCTCGTCCTAAAAAAACCCTCGTGAAATCCTCGTCCTAAAAAAACCAGTCTTCTTTGATCCTACCGTTAAGGAAGTGGTTTTCTCCTTAAATTTTTTGATCTTGAACAAACGCTCTATAAATCAAAAAGGTTTTATATTTATATAAAACTAGAACTTGGATGCGGCTTCGCCCGGCTAAAAGTTTGGATACGGTAAAATCTTAGAAAAACCAAATTCAGTTGGGTATAAATCAGATACCCTAGAAAGAGCAGTCCGTATTTTTTTCTTCGGAAAATGGCTTTCAAAAATGGAAAAAGAAGGAAAATAAATTCTGGCATGTAAAAATCTTTAAAATACTCGAGAAAACTTTTGTTACGAACTTCTAAAAAAGATTCCCGACACAAAACATTCTTGCATTAAATTTTCGACAAAAAAAATTAAGATGAAAAAGGCCTAGAAAATGCGTTGACCGTCAACAGAATCTGTCATCAACATCAATGGTTAAGTATTGACGTTTGAACGCGTTTTTCATTGTTTTTTGACAATGTAGATAATCTAATGAAATGCGTTCTTATGTTTGACGGTCAACAGATTTTTGTTTAGGATTTAGCGTAAGAGAAAGACAGAAAAAAAACTTCACGACCGATAAAGGCAAAAAACGAAACAAATGTTAATTATAAAGCAGAGTGTTTGGTATGTCGAATGTTATAACTTAGAAGAAAATGTTGCCTGGTGTAGAAAAGTTTCGAAGAATATTAAAAAAAATTTCCTGACATCGCAAACGTTAGTAAAAAATAAGCAAGAAGGAGGAAGGACAGGGAAATATTAATCCAATCCAATTGAATTTTGATGTATGGAACGGTTATGTAAAATCATATTCTAAACACATTTTGTCTATAATTTTCTCGATAAGTTTTGGCCGTTTTCACATGAAAGAGGAACAGACAGACACCACCTGCTTTTTATATATTAGTATGAAGAATAATATAAAATACTTTTAATTTATACTATTACAAAATAGTTTTTCATATTCAATTTTACACATTAGTTTTTAAACATTTCTTTTAGAAATTGGAAAAACTGAACGATTTGGGTGGTGGTCTCAAGTTGATTGACTTTTTCCAACTTAAAAGTGAAGAAGTTTTATTCAGTGATAGAATTTATGGTAAGAAGTATATAACGGTTTAAAAATTCCACAAACAGTTAAAAAAAACTAATTTTATTCTTTTAGAAATCAGTGCTGACATCAAAAAACTTCGCAATCGTTTGGAATCACAAAAGAAAAAAAATCTATGCAACAAAGAAAAACGTTTTTCATTGCAGGTAACAATTAATAATCAGGAAATGGCACTAAAATCGTTAAAAAATGAGCTATTCATTCAGTACAAATCGGTTAAGAATTTAAAAAGGAAAATGAACTCCCTTCGAAAACGGTACGAAGATATTACCTTCGATTGCGGCCGTTTGAATAAAATTCATCTCCTGCGGGACTTTGACCGGACAGTTTCAGAAATCAAAACTCTTACAGAATCAAATGCCGCAATGAGAGAAAATATTATGGAGAATTGTGAAAAAATAAAAGAAGTCCAAGCCCAAAAAGTTGCTCAAAATTTAAGTAAAACCGATTCTGAGATATTTGATGAAATGTTAAAACGCCAACTTGAAGATCTTCAAAATGGTTCCGTTCCAATGATAAAAAGGGGTATTAAACCGGTTTTTAGGAACCTCCAGTTGATCAAAAAATCACAAAATTGATTGTTGTCACCATATGAATGTTATTTTGAATATAACTTATCAGAATGTCTTGCCCAACTGAATTTTCATATATTTTTCTCTTCTATTTGTTCTTTGTTCCTATTTTTCTATTATCTACATTTATAATATTCCACCTGGATGGAAAACTATTCGAATCCTACGCGGACTCTATGAACTTTTATCGATAGGTGGAAAGAAGGAACACTTGTAGGTATTCTTTGCTATTCAACTTTGAAATTTGTAAAATATCACCCCCGTCATCAGTTCTAATATAGCACTCTGTCCGTTGGCATTTTTCTTATTATTTTGTTCTATAAAACTTTTAATCTTTTCTATGTTGAGACAATTTTATGTTGAGAAAATTTGTGATATGTGAAAAAAAATATTTTTTTAACGCAATTAAAAGCGATCGGTATTTTTTATTATTTATTTAAATTTATCGATGCTGATAAAAAGTTGTAGAAAAAAATCAAATGTTCAATGCTACATTTTGAAATGAAGCCCCACAAACTGTGAATAACATAAAAGAAAACGAATAATAAAAAAAATCGAAATAATAAAGTTTCGTCATCGTAACATCGTCACCCAGCCCCAGGGCGGGTGTATAAATTACAAAGCTGGAAAACCGAATCGGGGAAATTCCAAAAACTATGAAACGGAAACAACGCCGTTACAGGTAATTTTCAAAGAAACCTCAAATTTTCCATTAGCTTTTAAATAATTGCGTTCCAAAAAATAAAAGTTGTAAACTATTTGTTTTTTTTTTCTGTTATTCTATTAGAACGACATTCAATTCCGTTCAGCTACAGGAACTCGAACGTGCATTTCAGCGAACTCATTATCCGGATGTGTTTTTCCGGGAAGAGTTGGCCGTTCGCATTGATTTGACCGAGGCAAGGGTTCAGGTGTGGTTTCAAAATCGAAGGGCAAAGTGGAGGAAGCAGGAAAAGCACCTGATCAAGGCAGGAATTGAAATTCCAGCGAGTCTTGGTTATGATGCGGGTGGTGGAATGGGAGGACTAAATGGATGTGGAGAGGATGGTTGTGCAGGGGACGTTGATGAAATGGAAACTGATGACGGAAGTGGTGGGGGCGGGTCCAATAATCCCGGGCAGATTCAGGTTTCAGGAAGTCTAGGAACAAGTGAGTATATAACGGATAATAATTTTAAAGATTTAAATATTTTGTTGCTTCTGTTATGCTTTTTTATTTATTATATTTTTCCGCAGACTCTTAAGTCCGGAAAAATATGATAAATACAAAGACTAGGTTATATAAACCAATAAGAATTTTTTATTGGTTTAAATGTTTAAATGTTAAAAAAATCTTTATTAGAATTTCGATGTGAATAAATAATTAGTTATTTTATTACCCTTTAATTGTAGAAAGAACTCCTCACCTTACGTTTGATTTGGATTACATTGAAGATTTACATGGTAAAATTTTGTTATAATCTCTTACAAAGATTTATGTAACTCATATTCGTATTTCATTCACATTCAAAAAATTTTAGTTTGATATTGGGATTTTTTTCTAAAATTAGATATAACTATGCAAATTAAACATTATTTGAGTAAGAGATTAAACTACGGAAACAATATTCCAAAATACAGGGTTTTGTATAAATTCAACCTTTTGCAACTAAAATTGACTACAGTGAGACTTCGGTTCTTGAGCGCCCCGGTTTGTGATCGCTCGTCAGGAATGTAAGTTCGTGAACGGGGCAGCAATCATGTATTTCGACGCGTCTCTGTCTTTCGACTTCGACACAGCTTTTAACTCTTTACTTCGCCATATCAGCAGCTTCAAATTTGCTGGAGTGACAGTCAGAATCACGTTTCGATTTATAGTGACGATTCCGCGAAATTTCAAGCTGCAGATATGGCGAAGTCAAGAGTTAAAAGCTGCGTCGAAGTCGAAAGACAGAGACGCGTCGGAATACATGATTGGTGCCCTGAATTTGATTTGCAAATTAGTCAATTCAATTTGCAAAATGACGAAAAAAACGATATCTCAAAAAATATACAGATTTTTATATAATGAACAACGTATGTTTGTTTATTAAAAAGGGTTTTCATATGCTTTCGAGAATTTCAAGGGGATTCTAATGGCTTTTTCTTGCTTTTGATGACAAAAAAAGTGCCAAAATATTCTTTCCACCTGCTTTAAACAAATTCTCAATATTAAAAATCGCATTTTGCTTACATCTTCAATGTACCACCTTCGAAATTCACAATTAGTACATTATCCTGCAAATTTTTGTTAAAATTTTGCTAAAAATGTTTTTTTTTTCAAATTTAGCAAGCAGTCTGCTTCAAGATACATCAATGGTGGGTAGTTCCATGGAATCAGAACCAAAAATCACATTGGGACCAATGTCTCCTGGTCGTATATCACCGAATATTTTCTTAAATTTAAATCTCGATCATTTGGGACTGGACCGTAATAGCGGCATTTCACTGGAATGGTCGAACTTTCCACCAGTTTCCCAACCGATGACAACCGCTCCAAACTCGATTTGTAACAGTGGCCCTTCAATAGTGACGCATCAACACCAAATTCAGCATCAGGTGCAAAATTTAATGCGAAATCAGCAGCAACAACTCATGAATCCGTCGAGTAGTTGTCTTAACTTGGAGAACTCGACTTCCTCGTATGATGAAATTAAGTTCCTCAACGTTGATCATTTTACAATGGATAATTTCAAAGCTGAATGCATTCTAAATTTGGATCAGGCCATTTTGGACGAGAAGCAACAGGGTTTGAGTTTAGATATGCAACCGTTTACGCTACACGAGGCTCCAAAGACACCGCCTCTCATGGATCTCGATAAGCCAATAATTAATATAAACGTCGAATCGATCGGTGATTTAGGCGATGACAAATTTTAGAATAAAAAAAAAGATCTCTGCTTAAACACACTAAAACCTCGTCTGAATTCAGACAGTAGCTGGAATAAGTAGTCGTTGTAGTCTTAAATTCGCACCAAGTCGTTGACTTTGTGGTCGCTACGTCTACTTACTTGCGTGATGGAAGCTTGAGGTTTAGAGCACTTCCCAAAATTCAGTTTCCTGAAAGTCCTCCAATTTTTGGTCTCCTAGGATATATAAATTTTCTGTCACGGGAGGGGAAAGGGGGCGAAATTTTTGAATTTTGTAAATTCCTTACTCCTGTAAGCTAGGAAATTCCGATTCAATTCAAGAAATTTAACAAAAAGATTGTAGAAAAAACTTTCTAAATTGACGGAAAATCTGGTAGGTTATTGATCAGCTCCGGAAAACCAATAAATTTTCATTAATGAGTCTCAAATTTATAAAACGTATTTGGTGTCATCTTTTTGCCTTTTAAGTACAGTGGGTCAAAAAATTATTCGGACACTTGGGCAAATAAAAAAAACTTGTAAAAATTTATAAATCAAAGATCATTGAGTTGATGTTTAATAATTCCAAATGTTTAATTAAGATATCTACCTTAAATTAACATTGTTAAAACAAAGTATATTCATCGTTAAATAATTATAAAAAATTGGTAACTAAAACAATTCAAAAATTCAAGCAAAAAAATTATTCGGACACAATAACGTTTTCATTAAAAAAAAATAATAATAAAGTAATTTTAATATTTTATAGTGTGTCCTTTAGCTTTCACCACACAATAAAATCGGTTTTGCATAGAAGAAACCAGTTTTTTGGTTGTTTGCTGTTCAATTGTGTGCCATTCTCTTTGCAAAATGTCCTTGAGCTGATTTTTGCTGCTAATAGTGTGTTGCCTAACCCGTCTGTCCAGTTCCTCCCACAAATTCTCGATCGGGTTAAGGTCTGGCGACTGCGGTGGGGTCTCCATAACTTTTGGGCAATTATATAACAAGTAGGAACGCACTGAATGGGCTTTGTGTTTCGGGTCATTGTCTTCATAAAAATGAAAGGTATTTAATATACCCAGTTTTTCCGCACTTTATTTTAAGTTATTTCGCAATAAATCTAAATATTTATATTGGTCCAAAATGCCATCGATAAATACTAAATTCCCTACCCCGTTTGCAGCCATACATCCCCACACCATCACGGAACCACCACCGTGCTTCACTGTTTGCTTCACGTGTCTTTGATGGAATTCCGTATTGGGTTTGCGCCATACAGTTCCACGTCCATCACTACCGAAAATATTAAACTTACTTTCGTCAGCGAATAACACATTTTCCCAGAATGATGCTGGCTTGCTAATATGGGTTTTTGCGAATTCGTACCTCTTTTTTTTATTAATTGCACTAATAAATGGCTTCTTTTATTGGATTCTTCCATGGTAATCGTTAGCATTTATGATGTTTCTAATGGTTTGTGCAGTCACACTTTTACCGTATAGTTCTTGAAGCTCTGTTTTCAATTTTGGTGCACTTATTTTTGGATTTTCTCTTATTTGCCTTAAAATCCAACGTTTTTCTTGTCTGTTCAAGCTCTGCGGACGACCACTGTTTGGCTTTGACTTGACTCGATTTTCTTCTCGAAACCTTTTTATGATATCAAACACTGTACTTTTCTTAATATTAACAATTTCCGATATCGCACGCACTGACTTTCCCTTTTCGTGATGGAAAATTATCAACTTTCTTGTGTCTATACACGTGTTTTTATTTTTACGACCCATTTTCCCGTAAATTGTACAGAGAGAACGAAATCACAATACGCAACGCATGAATTGTTAATCGGGGATTTCCCTAAATTGAAACAAAATTGTTAGCTGAATGTAATACTAGATTACTGTCCGCCATTGTACTAGTCATTTTTGAATGGACTAGTGACTAAATATTCCTTTATTATGGGAAATTGTATTGTGTCCGAATAATTTTTTTGCTTGAATTTTTGAATTGTTTTAGTTACCAATTTTTTATAATTATTTAACGATGAATATACTTTGTTTTAACAATGTTAATTTAAGGTAGATATCTTAATTAAACATTTGGAATTACAGTAGAATCCCGATAATTCGTACCCCGATAATTCGTATGAATTTGCTGGTCCCTTGAAAAAATCCCTATAATTCGTATAAAGTCTATGCATTTCGGTCCCTTGGATAATTCGTATTTATTTTTGTGTTCGGTGTCGACAAAACGTTTTATAATTCGTATTATCTGATGAAAAATCTCGTTAATTCGTATGACTCTTTCTCTTGCAATATTCGTTTGTTATACCCGTATGGTGAAACCAAAGGGTATATTAACTTTGCCTTACCGTTTGTAACGCCAAGATCCCGTCATCACACACAAAAATGAATTACACCAGTGTGTTTAGAATGATAAAAATAATTAATTTCTGCATGTCCGTCCGTCTGTCTGTCCGTCTGTCTGTGGCGCGGATTGCGGACGCACGGATTGAGCTAGAGTCTTGAAATTTTGCGCAGATCTGTTTTTCGTAAAATGCGAGGCTAAGTTCGTTAATGGGCAAAAATGGACCATTAGGGGGGGTACCCCCCATACGAACGAAAACGGTTTTTGTGAATATCTCAAAAACGGTGCATCTTATCAAAAAAGTGCAAGAACAAAAGTTATTTACGATATGATTCTACATAAAACTCCCATACATCAAAATCCGATTGGAATAAATTTTAAAAAATCTTATTGGAAAGTTTGACTTCAAAGTGGAATTTTGGTACAACTGTTCGAATTTTGATACGAATATCACCAAACGGGTCTCCAATGATTGCCAGATTGGCAATTATAGCTTTTGTTATGTTTTTTGTTTGTGGTTAAGTCGACATCTGACAGTTTTGTTTCAACTATGCCTCCAAGAAAAGTTTATAAATCTGTTTCAGTAAAAGAAAAACAGGAGATTATTAAAGCCGTGGCAAACGGGGAAAAACAAATCGAAGTGGCAAAACGTTTTGAGGTTGCTACGTCGACCATAACCTCAATTCTAAAGAACAGAGACAAAATCGTGTCCCTATCATCACAAAGCAAAACAAAGCGCTTCAAGAATTGTGAGTACCCAGAATTGGAAAAAGCATTGTTAAAGTGGTTTGATCAAGCGTGAAGTGCGAACATACCGGTTGGAGGAAACCTTTTGCGTGAAAAAGCTAAAGTTTTCGCAGAAAAAATGGGAATAAGCTGATAGATTTAAAAAAAAGACACAGCTTAAAAAAAACCTTGTTAATTCATATTTTTTCTTTTTTTACCCTCAATGATTCGTAATCCCGCTAATTCGAATATCCCGATACTTCGTATTTTTACGTCGGTCCCTTGAAATACGAATTATCGGGATTCTACTGTATTAAACGTCAACTCAATGATCTTTGATTTATAAATTTTTACAGGTTTTTTTTATTTGCCCAAGTGTCCGAATAATTTTTTGACCCACTGTACATGCATAAGAATACGTACACATGAAAAAACTTATAGAACTCAGTTTCAGCCACTGTCTAAATTTAAAAGAGGCACAATTTTTTAGTTAGAACATTTTGTTTACGTTTCTGTTTAATATTTATTTCCCATACGCATTACTTAGTTAAAAAAAACAGTTTTAAATAAGGATTTAGTTTAGTTAATGAAAACCAAATATGAAATTTTGTGAAATAAGAATAAAAAATGGCGAGACAAAAACAAATTTTATGTTAACAACGTGCTAATCAATTTTATTTGTGGAGTTTATAAGTTATTTTATTTGTTGTATGCATTTTTAATGTTGATTTGTTGTGATTAAAATTTGTTTGAAAAATGAATCTATTACGCCAATTAAATAATTTTTGTGTTTAATAAAAGCAATACCTCATATCCTTTTTATATAATTACGTAAGCAAAGTACATCCTATTCTAAATATGTGTTGAATGAAAAATAAAAATACAAAAGTATAAAAATATTTCAAGTTATTTAAGGACTAATATAATCCATTGTTTTGTCCATCAAAAATTGCCTGTTTTTGTCTTAATGCACGATGAAATTTGATCTCGGATACGCAGTAGAATCAACTCAATAAGTTAAGGGGTTAAATTAGCAGAAAAATCATTCATTCCGTGTCAGTAAGGATGTTGTTTTATGGTGGGAAATTCTAAGAGAAAAGCCATTGTTGGAAAGCTTTTGTGTTGGTGGCCAACATAAAAATCTTGTATAAAAGGATTGCGGATCAGAAAAATAGAACTAGTTACTTGCGATTTCAAAATGAGTTCACTTGTGAGTAGTTTACTAGTCATAAAATTATTTTAAAGAAAAGATTTTTTTTTCTGACAATTTTTTATTTTTAGACACTTGTTCTATTATCCGCCATCGTTTTTGGTATAACTTTTGCAAAGAGAGATAATCGACTGCAGACATTCCTTCAGGAAAATATTGCCGATATCGCGGAGGATAACAATATTCCAATGAGTGAAAGAGTGTAAGAAATCGTGTTTTAGTTTAACTTTATTTCGATGAAAATTGACTAAGAAAATAGTTTTTTTTAAATAAAAATTGCCGTTAAAAAATAGGTGCCCACACTTAAAAATGGGAAATTTACCCAAATTTTTAGAGTTAGATTATAAATTTGAAGAATCCTAAAAATCTCTTTAAAAAAACCACCACGCGCTTTGTTTTTTTCGTGTTTTATTTTACTTTTTTGGATAATTCAATTTTTTTTTATTATCATTCAAATTTTAGAAGATCACTTTTAAACATGGATGTGGATAGTATTGAATATTTAAACGGAAATGTTGATAATATTCGTGAATTACTTATGCAACAACCAAATATGAAACGTGCTGGTAAAAATCGTTCTTCTGTTTGCGATTGTCGATCAACGGTAAA
Source organism: Chrysopilus asiliformis (assembly GCA_964034945.1). NCBI lineage: Eukaryota > Metazoa > Arthropoda > Insecta > Diptera > Rhagionidae > Chrysopilus > Chrysopilus asiliformis. Next base: position 14,382,031 of record OZ035963.1, on the reverse strand, counting down.
ATATTTCAAATTTCTTATAATTTTACTTTAAATTAACTAAAACTTAATTGAAATGTTTAGAACGAACTTGTCGACTTGGGATATGACCATTATCCTCGTTATTTAGCTACGGCTGTATGCCAAAATGAAACCTCCCCGTTTCCGAGATGTTGGCATGGAACCTTTTGCAAACCAGTGGAATACAAAGTTCGCGTTTTAACACCACGCGATGCAGCAGAGGATTTAGGAAATGATCATTTAGCCAGCTATTTGCCAGAGTCCTTGCGCAGATCATGGAAATTAAGGACAATAGTAATTGCAGCGGGGTGTTTTTGTGCTCATAAACCTCCAAGAAATTAGGGAACAACAATGACCGCCATTTTCTTTGCCTATGATGGATTTAAAACGAAAATTCGTAAAATTAGCAACGAAAAATTGAATACGAATTCCAAAAATGTCATTATTATAACAAAACTATTTAAAAATGTGTACTTAAATGAAAAAAAAATGATTGTTTAATAAAAAATAAATAAAAAATATCACTCATAAATTAAAATTTGAATAAATTAATACAAGCAGAAATTTTGTTGGATTCCCGTGGTGATGGATTTCCTCCATTGTGAAATATGTATTGTTTTCGTCGATTAAAGAGATATGTCGTATTAATTTTTCAATAACTTTTAACAAATATTCATTTTACAACAACTTTTGACCGTAATCTCTTCATAGTCCAGCCATTTTTTTACATAAACTTATTGTTGTCTGTAAAATGCATCTTCAATAAATTAATTTAATTATATTGCGTTTTAAATTAACATCTAATAACATTAGCGAAAGAGGTTGTCGCCATAGTGTGAATAAAAAGTTTTTCTAAGTACTTTACCATTTCCAACAGATCAGATTTTGAAAAAACAATATGGATTTTAAAAGGCTCACCGAATTAACGTATAGTGAATTAACGAATAGAAAAAAAATCAATTAACATACGTTAATTCAGTTTTTGGTCTATACGTTAATTCATTTTCAAAATCAGTTAAAATATAGATACGTTAATTCATTTTTTATCTATATGTTAAATCGTTTTTTTGGGTTAGAAATATGAATTAACATATAGCTTGTTTTTCATACAAAAATTCTATATATTAATTCCTTCTTTTTGTCTCCATTAATAAAAATTTTGTTACTAAGAATATTTTTTTTCGTTTCCTACTTTTTTATGAGAAAATGAAACAATACAGTTTTGTAGTTGCCAAAAATTGGCATTTGATCGCCATTTTCACAATTTTCGAAAAAGTTACAGAAGATATTATGTTTGTATGGGGAAGGGTCGAAAAAGCTGTAAAAAAATTATATTTTAAACACTTTTCGTCAACTCTCTTTTTACACGGTCTGTTTTTCACGATTTTGCAAATTTAAACAAGGGATTTTATTTCATTCTCCACGGTTTTTGGATAACATGAAATACTAATTACAAGAAAATCGAAGCAAATTTAGACTTCTTCAAATGGTTTGCATAGAAAAAATTTTGGTTACATCTGGAAAATCAGAAACAATGCAACGCAAAAATTTTACTGCATCTTAACCATAACAATTCTATTCACAATAAACGTGCTCCGAAGTCCAAACAAATACATTTGAGAGATTTTTTTGTTTTCACTGCCGATGCCGTAGGCAATATTATATTGCGTTGGGGCAAACAAATACTTTTTGGATAGAACTCTTCGGGAAACACCTTTTGGGTTCACAGTTTTAAAACCGTTCAGAAAATATAGTCATTTGTAGTTTTGCGAAAAATTGTTGGTGGCTCCTGACTCCCCCCTATGACCGAGCGACTAAATTTTTTTTGTTTTTGAATCCATTTATCCCCATAAAGCTAGGAAAAAATGTGAAGATCCTAGCGAACCGCGCCCCTCAAGTAAAGTTTACCTCAATATTTTACAATGTAACTTAAACTATAAGCCTCCGTTAACCTTCTACTAAAATTCACTCACTCAATTGTGAGCTATTTGAATGACGCGCCAATCAACGATTTTGAAACTGCCGCCGTAGAAGTTTTCAGTTTTTTAGGTTATGGTTTCCCCCATCTAATTGAAACGGAGAAGCTCCAACTGCACTGGCATAAAGTTTTTTTTTCAAGGCTAGTGATTACAAGAAATTGGATTTATGCTTAGATCACTGCTAACCGCTCCGTAAGTATGCCGTTCTATAAAAAAAACTGATAAAAAAATTTATTGATAAAATATTTTACAATTCCAAGTGATACGATTTCTCATGGGTTTCGTTTCGTTTAGCGTCAAAACGAATTGAATTGTGCATTGAACATTTATCAAAAATATTAATTGAAAATCACAAAAAATTCATCTTGAGTTCATTTTAATTGTTGAATATTGTTAAAAATTTTATCAGCAAGTTCCTTTGTGACAAAGTTTAATTATCGAAGTAACTGCAAATTTCTATTACAGTAAAATGAAAAACCGGCAACTATTGCTCTTGTCCTCTTCGCGACTATATGGCCACGAATACTTGCATCATGCCAAGGCATACATTGAAGAATTTCTTAGCAAGTACGTTAACTAAATTGTAGCAATTCGAGTAATTCAATTTCAAAAATCGCAACAATTTTCAGGAACAATGTTAAGAAGATTCTCTTCATTCCATACGCATCATCATATTTAAATTATGATGCATATTTAAAACTTGTATCGAAACCACTTGTCGAATGGGGCTACGAGGTTGAGGGAATCCACCAGCACGAGAATCCGATCGAAGCAGTTAACAGTGCAAAAGCAATATTTACAGGTGGAGGAAACACCTTCGTCCTGTTGAAAACCCTCTATGAGAAAAATCTAATTGATGTAATCAGGAAACGAATTCTATCAGGTGGGGCCGTCTACATCGGGAGCAGCGCAGGAACGAATGTTGCGACGGTTTCAATTAATACCACAAATGACATGCCAGTAGTTTACCCACCTTCGTTCGATGCTCTTAACTTGGTGCCATTCAATATTAATCCGCATTACATTGAGCCGGAGACCGATTCTACTCACAAGGGTGAAACCCGAGATGAAAGAATAAACAATTTCCATGAATTCAACAAATCGCCGGTATTAGCACTTCGCGAAGGCACTGCGCTTCTTGTAGACTGTGAAAAGATGACCTTAAAAGGGCTTTTCAAAGCTAAGTTGTTTAGAAAGTAATTTTTTCATCACAAAACTATTTCCATTTAAATTAACTGCAATTTTTTCTATTGTTTTAGGGGTAAAGAACCTGAAGAATTTGTACCTGAATCCGATTTGAGTTTTTTGTTGAACGTTTAAAAGTTTAAAGTAGTTGAGCATGATTTTTTTTAATAAACAATTTTTCAATAATTAATTTTAGTTGTGGTTATTTGTTGAAGGGCAATCGGATTACTGCTTCCCCCTCTCCCTTGCAAATGGAATACTTTTTTCCTGTTTTCTCGAAAACTGTAATCTCTCATCGAAGAATTTATAAAGACGAAATGTGTTTAGAGTATGATTTTAGCGTTCCATTCATCAAAATCCAATCGGACCACTCCTTTCCCCTCTCCTATACAAATTCATTTTTTTAAATAAACATTTTATTGTCTGTCACCATAATGGGCTCTCTCCATTGCCAGGATATTTTAGTTGCGATAAAAATGTGTTACAAATAGAAAGAGACAGATAGCTGTAATTGTCAATGGGAAAGACAGAATACGGGCACGAGCCTTTATAGAAAGTTTTATAGGATAAAATCATAGGAATTTAAACCGTATTCCATGTCCAAAACATTCAATTTGCATCTCCGAATCACATATCTGTATGTCCTCTAATATCTCAAATTTCCTACCTGTAAATATGGTTATTATTATTATTTTAGTCTGTATACCAAAACATGTAATAAATATAAATACATTCGTTGTTATTCTATAAAATAAACTACAAAAGCGACATCTGGCGACGCACGCTTTTTTTTGTTCTCTCTCTTTCTTACCAAGCCTTTGTTATATAAGTGTGTCCCTACATTTTATCGCAACTAAAATATCCTGGCAATGGGGAGAGCCCTTAAAGAGTATTTGATGATTGGCCCCTGGCAATTGCAGCTTTTCTCACGGCATAGAGACAAACAAGGTATGCTGTAAACTCAAATCTGACATTTCGTTGCTACGTCACTTGTGCCGATTAGTTCGTCAAGTGCAGAAGGAATTTTGTATTCTGGGTGGTTTTTTTTAAATTTGTGCGATCTAAATAAGATATTTGTAAATTAGTGGACTGATTGCATTAAATAGTGATCAATAAACGGCACAAATGACGTCACACCTGACTATCAAAAGTTTACAGCATACCTTGTTTGTCTGTATGCCGTGGCTTTTCTTATATTTAGTCTTGGAATATATATCTTTGCGGATTCGCGGACAATTTATCGTGAACAATTTATCGTAAAACAATTTATCGTGAACAATTTATCGTAAAACAATTTATCGTAAGAACAATTTATCGTAAGAACAATTTATCGTAAGAACAATTTATCGTAAGACAATTTATCGTAAGAACAATTTATCGTAAGACAATTTATCGTAAGAACAATTTATCGTAAGACAATTTATCGTAAGGAATATTATTTTTACAAATTCGGGCGCCCGAATATATATATATATATGTGTGTGTGTGTGTGTGTGTGAGACGAAACATCATTAATTTATCCCCCCTACCCACCCCAACTCCCCCTTCCATCCTCCCCCCTTCCCCTTCCCCTCCACAACTCTGACCTTCCCCCTCAAGGGGACTCAAGAATTTAGGGACCCAAAAAACTGTACGTTATCCTTACAAGACCTTCCGTTGTTCTTAAAAGGGTAAAAATAAATATTTTGTCTACTTAGATTCGGCTCTGACTTTCATTTCTTAACAAAACTCAACTAAAACAAACAATAATTACTCATTATTGTTTGTGCATTTACTATTGCAAATGCGAATGGTTTTCGACTGTGATAGCCGAATTGATTCGGATGGTGAATATATAAACTTCTTGTAAGTTCCTATGATCCATCCAATAAACAATTTCTGTAATAGAGAGCAGGAGGAGTTGACACTACTCTGTCTGACGAGGGCTTCGTCACTCCCCTGAGCCCGAAACAAACATGAACCTTCACGGTGATAACACAGTGCCACAGGTGCACTGGACCTAATTCAGGTTTAACAGAAAAAACTTTCACGACTGATAAAGGCAAAGCTAAAACAAAAACAAATGTTCATTTCAATAATTACTCAAATTCAAACTTCATGATTTTTTCTTAAATCTTTTATTGTTTAAAAAACCATTTTCAAAAATGCTTTTTTTTATAAAAATATTTTCTCCATTCTCTCTATTAATCAATTTTAATAAGCTTTCACTTAAATCTAATAATCGAGAATTTGTTTATTTTTTAATTATTAAATCTCTTAATTAAAAATAATTGATCACCATTTCTTTTAATATCTTAACACATATCACCTATAAATTAAGAATGAAGGCATAAGAATCCATCGATAAGGAAATGTTTACTCATTTTTATGACAATCTATGATAAACTTTGGCACTTGGTTTATGACTTACAAAGAATTTTTTATTATATTAACAAACTTGTTAACATTTAACAGTAAAAACAATTAAAAAAATATTTTTTTTAAAATCTTACAAATGACTGTACCCAAGCAGCAGTTATATTAGCTACGGTCGACATAAATGCTGTTTGGGTGGATTGCTATCGATAACATATGGAATTTATTTATATTTATTTCGTCTAAATGTGTAGAAATTTTTCGATTAGTGTTATTTTAACGGATTTACTATTTTTGTAATTTAATAAGTTTTAAGTTTTAATTTACGGGAAAATGGAAATGATAATGATGCGATTTTTAAAAACTATTGGAAATAATCCTTTACTATATTTGATATATTTGGTCGACTAAATGTTGCAGTGTAAATTTTCTAGTTTGGAAATAGGGTTTCTCAATTTCCCGAGTTTTTTTCAAATCCCAGGATTTTGGGGACATGAAAGTTTGTTTTCCCGGGAAATCCCAGAATTTAAAAATGTTTGATTTTAGAGAAACCTTTCAATACGGCTGTCGCACGAATATCGAAAACCAAAATCACGACAGCACACATGGATTGTCCAATAAGTGGAGCAATTGTCGCACATTTACTTTTCTATGAGCGATATATCAGTTTCCCGTGCGATTGGTGAGTGCTTTTTTGATTGCGACATGTTATTTTCGAACTTGAAAGGGAACGGATTTCCATCCACATGTTTATTGGGAAGGCTAGAAACCTGTCCAAAATTGTCTGCAATTTTAGATTCTGCAATGATTTTTAGACTCATTATAACACAATTCATGCTGCTGGATTTTTTTTTTGGTCACCGCATGGTTATTCAAATACGTTGTTATTATAAAAATTGTCTACGGGAAACCCTGGGAAATTTACAAATTTCCGAACTCTCTTGTTACCACTTTTTAAATCCTTTTTGAGAAACCCTATCTGAAAAGATGTATTTTATTCTACTTCACCTCTTGATATTCCATGAAATATCGTTTGCATGCTTCTTATCAGAACGGCTACCACTTGTTGATATTTTGATAAAATTTTGTAGATTCTCAACAAATACAACACAAAATAAATTATTTGAAATAGTAAACAAAACATAATTTTTTAAATGGCCTAAAAATTAAATGCAAATGAGAATTGGCAACAAAAAAAAAATTACATGAAAATTACATACATAAAATTATTAAAATTAATGTAATTTGAAAGTCACTCGATAATGTTTTCTCCATAGGAAAAACACTTTTTTACATAAAAATTATTCTCACTTAAAAAATAGTTGAGCATTGATTCATTTCTTTTTTAAAACCCACATATATCTCTAAGTTAGTTTTTCTTATCAAAAATTTTATCTTCGTATCTAATAATGGCATCACCGATTTGCTTACGTGACGCTAAATGAATGCATTTTTTAGAATCCACTTGAATGTAATTACGATTATCGTTATTCACTATAAAACTACTCGAATACTGATATGCTGGACAAACTGGTACCGTATTGCCGTCATCTAAGAAACTTTTAATTGCTCTACCAAATCGTAGATTCGGTTCGACGGCTCGCAGTATATGAACTGGTAACTGAGCCCTAACAAACATATCAACAATGTTGTTAACACTCTGATCAGTTCGGGAAATTAAACTTGATATGTCGGTATCACTTTTCACAATTGGCACGAGACTCTCGATCTTTTTACGAGCTATAAAACAAAAAAAAAATAAATAAATAACTGCTCCTCATTTAGAATCACATAATGTAAATTACCTTCAACATAATCTCGACTGTAAAACGATACAATATCAAAGTTTTGTTTATCAAAGTATCCAGTACTTTGAGCAACATCGCAACCGTCGCACTCCTTGCAGAAATTCGCTAAATTGCATGGGTACATCATGAAACCAATTGGAGCGTACACTTGGAAATTTTGTATTGTATTCATGCGGACCTGAAGTAAATTTTTTGATAATTTTCGATCAAGTTTTTTTAATTTCTGTGTAAATTTCAATCCTACCCGATTGAGAAAGTCCGCTTTAAATGTCATCGAATTGGACGTCAACATCACCAAACTCTCGAGGCCGATTTTCCGTAAGCCCAAATCCGTGACGGCTAAGCTGAGTATTTCATTGGTCCCATATAATGAGTTCAACATAATTTCATTGCTGCGATATGGTTGGCTAAATTCCTGAGGTAGACGAATCGATACCCACGCTATGCGTGAACCATCGGTTTTGAATTTGTTGGATAAATCTAGTGCTAGGGCTTTAATATCTTTGAAAACATCACCGTCGCCTTTACTCGGTGTTTCTACTCGGTATAAAAATATCTGCAAGAAAATTTTTTCAATGTATAAATATTTAAATTTAAATGTCTAAAGGCTGACACTATTCTGAGAACCGTGTTTAACACGTTGGCTACCATGTGAGTCACCGGTGTACACACACTATTGTCATTACAGTCAGTTTCTTAAGTTCCATGGTTGAGTGCAGTCGCTCGTGCGGTACAAAGAGGTTTTTTTTGTCCGTTATATTTTATTCGATTCGTTCTTTTTTGTCTGTATTGATCTTGTGTTCACTGGTGACTCACAAAGTACAGAAATGATTTTTGCGTTTTTTCCCAGTGTATACTAGTGGAGTAAGCGTTTTTTTGGCTGGTAGCCAACGTGTTAATAGTTTTCTACAAGAATTTTCGTAAACATGAAATTCTACGCCAAATAAGTTCATGTTTCCTTATTATATGAATGCCCCCTTCTTCCCACGCCCTTGCCTCTTGCTTTCATAACACAGACCGACACTGATTTTGGTGGCTTGATTTTAGTCTTTTTATGTTATTTGGGGTCGATGATTCCGTTTAGCTGGATTAGCTCTAGTTATTGAGATATAAAGGGGAACCCATAAATACCTATAAATGTATCAATCAATATCTGAATCACCCAGCATATCGCAAAAACTACATCTCATCTCTATTTCACCCCTTTCCCTCTTTTAGGTCGCAATCATACATTAATTTCGCATATTTTCATGACCTACAATTAAAATCACACTTGCAGAAAAAAATTTTCGAACAAAGACAACAGAAATGTCCTGAAAAACGGGACATTTTTTTGTGAAAATATGAAAATATACGAAATTTAATGTCTAATGTCTAGACGTGGTCATATTTCATAAAGCTATTGGGTTGTGCAATATTTGAAGACAGCCAAACAAATTTAGACATTTTCCCTTCTACGAAAGGTTTAGTTTTGCATGACCATACGAATAATATATAGGAATAAAATATGGTAATTTGCCAAAACTTGAAAAATTTCGCATATTTTCATGACCTACAATTAAAATCACACTTGCAGAAAAAAATTTTCGAACAAAGACAACAGAAATGTCCTGAAAAACGGGACATTTTTTTGTGAAAATATGAAAATATACGAAATTTAATGTCTAATGTCTAGACGTGGTCATATTTCATAAAGCTATTGGGTTGTGCAATATTTGAAGACAGCCAAACAAATTTAGACATTTTCCCTTCTACGAAAGGTTTAGTTTTGCATGACCATACAAATAATATATAGGAATAAAATAGGGTAATTTGCCAAAACTTGACAACCGAATTCAGCGATGCAGTTTTAAAATCTCAGAAAAAATTTGGATGCAATTTCTTAGGGCAATGTCAAATTAAGGAAAACTACTAAAATCTGTTTTAATTTGTTTTATGCTTCTTGTTCTTTGAGAAGTGCTAGACTCCCAAGTATAGATGCTTGAGAATGCATTGCTCTATTCTGCGATAGAGATTTCTCTAAATCTACCAATCGAATTCTTTATTAATTGCTTTTTTGTTTGTTTGTCTATTAGAGTCTAATCTTGTGATCTAATTTTGATTGACTTGAAATTTTGTACACCATATGTACATAACTCTGATGACAATTCAATTTTTTTGTATGCAGTCTACCCCTCTTCTTACCTGTCGACCCCCTGTCCTACTATATCCCGAACCGTTGAAGCAATTTGAACGCGATTTTGTGACTTCTAGTTTACTAATCAAATACAAAATGGGTAATAAAGGATAAAACTTTTAAACCTTTTATTAAAAAATGTACTAAAAAGAAACGAAAAGAAAATAATGTTTTGGGCACTGTATATTGGAAGTAAAAACAAGATAAAAGCATAACGAAATAAAAATTTATCTCGCTTTTATTTCTGATACAAAGCGCCCAAAAAATTAGTATTTTTATTTTGAGTAACACCCATATTCTCATTGGCGCGTCACTTCGATCGACATGACGATTGTCACGTCATTCTGTCGTTTCTCTTGTCAATTGTTGACAATTTCCCCGCCAATAATGCTACATTTACACGAATGACAAATTTGTCATTTTTTTCTTGTCATTATGTTAATTCCCGTGTAAATGGCATAATTTTTGTAATTTTTTCTGTCAGAAAATGTCAATCTCTCATAAAAGAATGAACTTGTCCATTCTTTTATGCCAGATTGTCATTCGTGCAAACGCAATATTAGTTATGACAACTTTAGTATTCAACTTTTGTCATAACTAATATTGCGTTTGTACGAATGACAATCTGGCATAAAAGAATGGACAAGTTCATTCTTTTATGAGAGATTGACATTTTCTGACAGAAAAAATTACAAAAATTATGCCATTTACACGGGAATTAACATAATGACAAATTTGTCATTCGTGTAAATGTAGCATAAGAATATGAAAATCGCCGTGACCTGACAATTGTCGTGTGGATCGCCATTCGGAATGAGGGTGCAATTTTTAATTTTTATATATACATATTTTTAAAATTAAGTATGTGTAGTAAAAAAAAGATTTTTCTTAAATTTTGGGTTGCTTTTTCCAGACACGCGCCTATTATAGAAATCCGCCATTACACGCTGTATGAATTTGACTGGTATTTCTCTTATTTCTTTTTATTCTTACCACCATAAGAAAAGTGTTGTCCTGATTCTCCATACAAATCTTCTCGTACTGCTTAACAAATGCGAAGGCTTCTTTTGTCTGATGTTCGAATGTTGGCAAAAGAATCGAAATTCGAGTACTTTCCGTTACATATGGAGATGGCACAATTTCTATTCTTCCAAGTGGTTTTACCACTTCAAAACTATAAAAAAAATCATAAAATATGAGAAATGAAAACCACTTTCGAATTGCCCATAAAATATGTCAGTTAATTTCAGGTTATTATCCTCATTCCGTTTCCTGATTTTTTGTATCGAATTTTTTTAGCGTCCTCACATTACCGCAAATCCCCTCCGTGACGTATTTTATGGGCATCCCTTTAGTTTAATTCGTGTTTACCTTTTAAGTTCTCTCTGCCCGTTCTTCTCATCCACAAATTTCAAATGCAGCTGATAATCCATACCTCTCACCGGATCGAATTTTCTATAACCACTGTGAATACCATCGAATTTCAAATTTGGATATCGACTTTGCGCAAAGAGAATCGTTTTGTTTAAAATCTTATCCAAATCAAGTGAATCCAACCGTGATAACTTTTCAATGTTTGTCTCTTGATTGGGCATAAAAATATGTGTTCTATTGACGAAATGCCACGTTAGCAAATCGTGTCTCGTCTCTGGAATACTATTTGGTGGAACGCCCAACGGCCAACGGATTTCCAAAATTCTATTCGGAACACTTCGATTTGATATTTGATACGCTTTTTCTTCGAGATCTAAACTACGTTGCTTTAATGATTGTAAATGGAGCTGAAAATGGAAGGTAGTTTTTCATTAAATATTGGCTATAATAAATGTTGACACTGCGCGTACCTTTGAGAAATATGCATGCAGAATGTAATGATCGTCTGCATTCATTACGGGAAAAATTATTGTTGCATTTGAGAAGTTCCCATCTTTTGATAGAAGATTCAGATCTTTGTACAGTTTTGTTGTTGTCAGCTTGTAAGGTTTTAATTGAATGTCCTAAAATGATGAAAAAACGCAAAATTAAAAAAAATACTTGATGAAAATTTAAAAAATACAATTTACACTATAATCCGACGAAAAAAATAGTAGATTATATAAAAATATTAATTTTTCGTTTACAAAATCTGATCCGGTATATCTCGATACCGGTTAAAAATATCGAGTTTCAGTAAAAGCCAAAAATTTAGAAAATTTTATTGTCTTCAAGTTCTGTCACATATAAAACTACTGGAAAACGCGTAATTTCGGAGTAAATCGCAAAAAACGAAATTGCGATTTTTAAAAAGCCGTCATTTTGGCTTTTTCGGTTAACGGATTTTCACCAAAAGTTGATAGGATCTTCCCATTCCAGGACCAAACATCCCTGTAAAATTTCATGGCTCTAGCTCCAGCAGTTTTTCAGAAATCTTGTACATAAACTGACTGACAGACAGGCAGAAAGACATTTTTGTAATATGACTACAATCGACTCGAGAGTGCTCGAAAAAAATGTTTTTATTCAAAATACTAGAGAATATTCAAAACTTTCGTCGTTAGAAATGATTTCGACTGTGTTTTAATTTGAAATGTAGTTTTTTGCATAGACTATTTAATAGCAAAAGAGATAAAGTTAAAAAAAATTTCATATTTATTTACAATGTAATAATTTTCTAAAGCGAAAAACAAAACCATTATAAAAAAACACCAACTAATTGCCTTATGTGCAATTTTATTATCAAATAAAAACGATTTTAGTGACATTGTAATTAAGGTTATTCGTTTTTGTATACTTAAACTCGTAGACAGTTGGCAATTTCTCAATTTTTCTTTTCATTCGACATAATCTGCGACTGACAGACAGATCAACCGAGATTTCTCTTCGTAATTTTACAAATTCAATGGAGTCATCACTCTTCCTTATAACTTCAATGCGACAATTGCGATTTTATTGCGGTGAAGTAATGCTCGTTTGCGTGCATCGAAAGACTTCCGTAAAATGCGTGGATAAATTACAGCAAGTAAAATTCTGAGTGCAATTGAAGCTAAATTATATCAACTGCTGGCAAATATCATTGGCTGTGGAGCAACAGCAGTGCAAAGTAAGCAACAGTAGAGATTGACTTAAATCGAAAAATGTGAAGGAAGAGGAGATGAATATATTATGGTATCATGTTTTCCGATTGCTATTACTTAATCAAAAGTATAATATCTGCAACTCAATACCGTTTGCATGTCTTATGCATTTGAATTTCCATTGTGAAATTCTGAACTATTTTTAACTAGTTTTTTTGTAGTTTGTTACAAAATCTTGCCGTAGAATTCGTCTAAAGTTTAATGTCGAAATTAAATCACAAAATTTTTTTTTTAAATTAAAACGATAAAGCAATCAGTCTGTTAGCCGGAGTTCGTGAGTTTGAATCGCGCCTGTGACGGAATGAGTTACAATAGTTACTGCTTGATGCTAAGGACATCATCGATCTGAACTCTAGACAGCTTACACGCCTTGTGCTGTTTATAGGATGCAATGAAAAACCGTACAGATGTTGCAATTCAACCATAGTTTGAAATCCATGTGAAACTGTAGTTGCTCAGCAAGGAGGAAAAATTATTCGAAATCTTAATTGAGGCTCAGTCCCACTGGAGTCCCGAAAAAAAGTGACACAGTAATTGAACCGAGGCGAATTGATGAAACTTTTTTCGGGCAGCTAATGTTTGAATCCGGCTGTAGTTTCAAGAGGAGTGAAGGGAGGGGAAAATGAGAGAGAAAAGGGAGCGAAGCGAGAGAAAGACGAGATAAGGGAGAAACGGAAGAAGGAATAATAAAGAGACGGAGAGCAATAGCGAGAATTAATAGAAAGAAACCGGAGACCAAGAAAAGGGTGACACAGTGAGAAGATAGAAAAAGAATTCAAAGACAAAAAAGGGGGCAGATGAGAGAGAACAGGTAGAGACAGAGAGAAAATGAAGAGAAAAAGGAGAGAACGCGATAGATAGTAGAGAATGAGAGAGAAGAGAGAGAGAGAGAGAGAGAAGTGAGAAGAGAGAAGAGAGAGAGAGAGAGAGAGAAAGAGAGAGAGAGAAAGAGAGAGAGAAAGAGAGAGAGAGAGGGAGAGATAATTTGTGAAGGGTGAAGAGCATTTGATGGAGACAAGAGCTGTTTTCAAGAGCTTATATTTAGCTTGATTTATTGTCTGACTGTTTTCTTGTCAGGGTCAAATCTTGTAACCGAATTTTAAAACACACTCCCACTTATCCGATTGACTTGAAATTTGGCACACATACGTAGCCCGGCCCTTACACGCGACTGTAAAGTCTGTCAGTAGCACAGACTACAAATGTCAAATTACTGACAACGAATTAAAACACATTAGCGAACTGGCAGTCAGTGCATTTACACGAGACTGTGTCAGCGACTGTGTCAGCTCTACAGACGCGTGTAAGGACCGGGTAACTCCAGTAACAGTAAAATATGTATATACGCATACATCAAAAAACAAATTGACGGCTGTCAGGCACCATGTTGGATAAATTAATTATGCAACCGATCGTGTAGGGTCTTAAATAAAAGGATTTCTAATAATTGACATCAATTCGTTTTTCGAGCTTCAGGTTTAAAAAAAAAACAAATCTATTAAAGCGAAAAAGTTTTTTTTTACACTGTCGACATTTTTTTTCATTTTTATTACATTTTATAAAAAAATATTTTTTAATTTTTTTTCTGCTACGAAAGGATTATTCCCAAAGAGTTGCTTTTTATTTCGCTTGCTTTTTTCGATTTGACAGGGCCCGACGAATACGAAAGCGTCGGAAGCAAAGAAAAGCTTTTATTTGGCTTACACCTTAAAACAGTCTTTGATTTCTCTTCACCTGCAAAATTATATTTTTTCGTATAAAAGTACGCGTGGTTCAAATTTTCTGCCGGAAATTATTGCCCTTCAGCGATATCTTGGGGGCCGATTCTAAAAGGTTTTAATAATACAAAATCTTCAAAAAATAAACCCTTACCTGAAACCTCTCCTGACATCCAACCACTTTACTAGCATATTTAACACATTTCCCAATATTAATACTATGGAGATTCGTGACGGCATTCCGAACGCACCAATCCAGATTCGCTCGGACCTTTCGTATGACGCTGCTGCTTAGCAGGATACCAGCATCCAAATCACAGTAGTTTCGATCACTTTCCATTCCGCCAGCCGCATCGAAATTATCGCCACTGCTGCTGGCTACCCCATCGCATTTGCATCCCATGTAAATATCGAATGTAATACTCAAATGATATAATTGATTTTGCAAACGTCTAGCATCGATGTATGTTGTATCGGGGACAAGTAGAAAATAATCATAATCGTCTAAATAATTATCGGCAATGTATTTGAGTATATGAAATGGCCTAAGATTCTCTCTCGTGTCCGTAAAGCCGACAATATTCTTTAGCATAAAACTCGACTTCACATTGTCGGCATTGATAAAGAATTTTATTTTATTTACTAAATGGGCGGCAGTACGATTAAAAGCGGTTGCCAATGTGTTTATATTTTCCTGAGTTGTTATCACACCGATGAAGAGCTTCTCTCGTATCCCAAGCTCCGATGAGTAATACCTTGGCCGGATAACGTTTTTCACCTGCAATTATACCATACAAAAGATTAATCTCATTTGCGATTATTTAATATTGAATTTTACAATGGAATTAGATTCTATAATAAGTATATCTTTTATAAAGAAACAATCGTTGATTGCGGTTATCTTCCATTCATAAGTAGAACAGAACAAATTCGCTCGCCCTCATTCTTATATGTGAACTCTGAAGATCCCTAGCAAATAATCAACGTTTCTGTAAAGCTTGTAATGAAGACAAATTCATCCGTTTGATTGATTTATTATTACTTAATAAAAGCATGGCAAGTAGTACAAAAATAGTTTTTTTCATCGATCACTCGGAGATGAGGAACGACGGATGAAAGTTGGCAGAATGTAAACATCACGATGTTATTAATTTTTATGATGTGTGGTCAAGACAAGGCAATTGTGTAAACATTTTGCTCTTAATTAAATATTTATTGAAAAGGGAATTTATTCACGTAATTCCGTTCTGCATTTCATTTCTATTTAAACAGCTTCAACACGTGCGATTTATTCTATTTTTAGTAGTGATACCTGACTATTCGACTGGATTTCGCACTAATCTTATTTTTTATTCCGTTCTTTTACGAGTAGTTTTTCGTATCAGATATGAATTTCCTTTTTGCTTTATAGATTTATGCTTTTTGATGTTTTTTTTTTTGAAAATCAAACAGTTTTTATGCTTTGATTTTGAAGTTTGTCATTGATTTCTTTACCTAATCACTCCAGTTGAGAGCGAGATAATTTTTTCTTGAAGTTGATAACATTTCTTAATTACGTAAATGGATGGAGAAAATTATAGCTAATTCTTTGTGTAATTTATACCGTGAAATTTGTGATTCATTGTAAAGAAAATAGTTGCCAATTCACTTTTAACATTTAGAACTCTGTGATTTTTAACATCCGGAATGTGTCATATTTTTATCCAGGCGACAGTCTATATTTACTCCTAAGAAACAAAATTAATTTTCACATCTTATCATTATTTTAAGTTAAGGGTTGTCCATAAAATACGTGACTCTAATTTTCGCGTTTACAGACACCCATAGTGTTGTACTTTTCCGTGATTTTTTACATGGAGCTTAGTGCCGCCGTCACACTACCGTTACCAACCCACCACACCCCAAAATATGTGTAAAGTATTTTATGGACAACAACTCGTATAATTTTATAAAATATTTTAAACAAAAACAATGGAAATATTTGCATTTTTTTAAATTTTTTGTTGTATAAAAAGCAATTTTTTAGATATCGCAGTTTAATTTTTTATATATTTTGAAGAAAATTTAAAATACAATTGATCAAACACAAATTCATTAAATTCGCCTGTTTAAATACGTATTCGTCGTATTTCCCAATTAAATCTATTGAAACAGTTGCAAGAAGTAAATATTCCGTTGCCCAAAAAGTTTTTCAGTTGCTTCTCTGAACATTTTAAAATGTGAATACCGCTGATCCACAAAAACTAAATCCCACTAAAGATAGTAAAATTTTAACAACAGCGGAAGTGAATACCGCTGATCCACAAAAACTAAATCCCACTAAAGATAGTAAAATTTTAACAACAACTCAAGTAATTCCGAGTAAAACTGTGACAACTAAACGCAATGATAAAAAGCCAACTAAATTCAGTTACGACAATCTTATGAAAACTTTACGAAAGGCACGAAACGAATTTGGCACCACGATTAAAAAGTCAGTTGAGGCGATTATGAAGGATCTCTCAAAGACACTGAAACACATAAAAGTACGTTTTCCTAAGGAATTCAACAATCTAACAAGCCACGTGAAATCTTGGATTCAAGCAATGACGAAGGCTATTGCACTACACAAAACCGATGTTTCGCATTATGTGGAGATTTTAACGAACTTTTCATCGCACCGGATTTATGAGGAGCTTCAAAACTTCAACGATAATTCAGTAGGAATTGTTAACGACTATTTAAAGAAATATGGCGACAGCATAGCATCTAACATGGCATCATCTACGAAAACAGTGAAAAAATGGTTAACCAGTTGGAAAAAGGAGATTCGAAAAAAGCGGAAAGGAGTTGAAATCTGCGTTCCCCAAGAGATCCCAAAACTAAAACAGCTAACAAAAACGTTTACAGAAAACGCGAAGAGCTTGGCTTTGGAAACGAAAAAGGAAATGGTATCCATATTAAATGGAGCTGTGAAGAAAGCTAATGAATTTTTGCAACCCATTAAGGATAATGCGGAAAATGTGGACGATTGCAATGATGAATTTTTTGATATTGATGAAGATTTCGAAATTGGCACTGCTGCCAAACAGCAATTGACTGATTGTCTTGCGAATTCGACGGTTACCGTTATTAAAATCGAACAAAAATCAATTCTGAAATTAAACGACTTATGGCTTGAAGTTAGAGAAAATGTCATTGGCGAGAATTCTACGGAATTAAGCCCGGATTTATTTGATTTATTCAATGTTAATGATTTTTTCAAGACACTTAAAAGTGATTATAAATTATGCATGAAAGATGGTGGTAAAACAAAATAAATGTACTAAAGTATTGATTAAAATTGGTTGATATTTAAGAGAATAAATATTTTTTTTATCTGAGAATTTTTTTTTCTGCTAAGTACGGCAGTGCTTTGAAGTCATTTACATGAGTTTTCTCTCCTAGAACAACTTCCGCGATACTTATTGCAAATTAAATTCACTTCACTTAATAAAAGTCATAAAAATTTGATTTTTTTCCGGCGAATGAATTTATGTGAACTTTTGGATTATTTTTGGACCAGTGTGCGGGTGCCTTCATTTAGAATATGTGGCAGGTCTGGAAAAAAATGTTCTTTAAAAATTTGAGAGAAAAAAGCGCAAAAACATAGTTATACATCACAAAAAAAAAAAGAAAAGCGTTTTATTTGATTAACGACTTTCAATGCCATTTAAATTCAATATCTTACGCAATTTCGAATATATTTTTTTTTGGTTTGTCAACAGTCTGATTTTTTTTTCATTTTACTGTTTAGCAGTTGTATAAATAAAACAACGCACTAGGTTTTTGAAAAAAGTTACGTCAGAACAATTTTTACTGAGAAATTCTCAGCGCAACTTGTCTAGTTTTCTAGTTTTAGGCAATATTAGAAATAGGCAATTTAACAGGGCACCAATCATGTATTCCGACGCGTCTCTGTCTTTCGACTTCGACGCAGCTTTTAACTCTTGACTTCGCCATATCTGCAGCTGGAATTTTCGCGGAATCGTCACTATGGATCGAAACGTGATTCTGACTGTCACTCCAGGAAATTTGAAGCTGCTCATATGGCGAAGTCAAAAGTTAAAAGCTGCGTCGAAGTCGAAAGACAGAGACCCGTCGGAATACATGATTGCTGCCCAGGTCGATTGTCTTAGCTTGTTGCAATTGTCTGTTACTGTTGGTACAAAACAACAGGCAAAGGCTATAGCCGCGTAAGCATGTGAGATCGGCCGCTACTCCGATTTGGCTGGAATTTTTTTTGGAAGTGGCTTATCATGAATCTTAATTAGTGACAAATTTTCAGTTTCCAAAAACTCATACTTCTGGATTTTTTTTTTCAAGAAATTTTTTTTTTTGGACAAATTGTATGTCCGATTTTCCTGCAATTTCACTATGTTGTTAAGGGTGTTCAACGTTCATGATAAAAAAATATATGATCATCTTCGGGCTCTAGTTTCCGCGAAAAAAAAATTACTTAATTTTTCAGAAAATGTTTATCTTATATTCTACACCAGCGACACCCACAGTATTTTTTTTTTGTCAAATATTGTCAAATATGCATTAATATTAATATGTGGACCACACATTTTTTTTAAATTTTTGAGAAAAATATGCCTCAGAACTTGATTTGATCAAATAGCTCACCAAATATTGCAATGTAGCCTGTAGCCCGAAATTCAAAAGAAAGTATTAAAATCCTGGAGGTCGAGATAATTAAAATAAAAAGCTTGGGTAGTTCAAAGTTTTCCTAGTTTCCAGTACGAAATTCGAAGCGTGGCGTTGTTGTTGCTGCTTGGTCTAACTTTACCTCATATCCAAGTAGTAAAAAATATGTATAAAATTCCAAAGTTTCGGAATATCGATTTTTTTTTCTAACACAAGGACTACATTGACTTTTATTTCTGGTATACCAGCTGGTAAGTCTTTTAGTCGCAATCTGTCAAATTTGTTTGGTGGGCAAATTCTGGTAAAACAGTTCAGTAGGCCAAATGTCAGTAAGCAGGAAACAACAAATTATGGTGGCCAAAATATTGGCTTTAAAACGTCTGGAAAAGTATTAATCTACCCTTTGCCCTCTCAAATCGACTCTCTTGTAATATCTGCATTCCATAAATTCCTTTTCTCGTAAAATAATGATAAGCTCCCATATATCTTTTCTCGAAAATTTAGTTTCCGCCATTTTAATTTGCTCGCCTGTCAGAATCTGGTATACCAGCGCTGTCTACGAAAATGGTATACCAGCACTGTCTTACCAGAAAAACTGGTAAACCAGATTGGTCCACATTGGCTTTTTAGCAGACAGTTTTGCTGGTACACCAGAAATAAAAGTCAATGTAGTTCCTGTGTGTTAGAATAATAGCATTCAAGGGTATTGTTCTGTGTAATAATACCGTACAGTAAGCAAACCGCTCGTTGACGAATTAATTGTCGATGACAATAACTTGTGCAGTTTTTAATAAATCGTTGTCTTAATTTATTTAATTTTTTAAATTAAATTTTCTTAATTTTTTTAATTTATTGTCGCTTCGCTCGTATAGCCCCTTACATGTGTAATTTGGAAATATATTCTAATAGTGATAAGTCAAAAATACTCGTGAAAACTAAATTGCATGCATATTTACTGACTGCCATTTTTTTAAATTATTGGTTTTCTTATACCGTTCTTATACCGTGTAACGAAATAATAACGTTATAACGAACCAAAATTAATTTTTATACCCGTATGGTGAAACCAAAGGGTATATTAGATTTGCCTTACCGTTTGTAACGCCAAGATCCCGTCATCACACAAAAAAATGAATTACACCAGTGTGTTTAGAATGATAATAAAAGTTGAATTTAGCATGTCCGTCCATCCGTATGTCCGTCTGCCCGTCCGTCTGTGGCGCGGATTGCGGGCGCACGGATTGAGCTAGAGACTTGAGCTTTTGCGCAGAATCGTTTTTCGTAAAATGCGAGGCTAAGTTCGTTAATGGGCAAAAATGGACCATTAGGGGGGGTACCACCCATACGAACGAAAACGTTTTTTTGCAAATATCTCAAAAACGGTGCATCTTATCAAAAAAATGCAAAAACAAGTTATTTAGGATATGATTCTACATAAAACTCCCATACATCAAAATCCGAATGGAATAATATTTAAAAAATCTTATTGAAAAGTTTGACTTCAAAGTGGAATTTTTATACAACTGTTCGCTGTTCAATTAAACTTCGAACAATGCCATAAAATAAACAATGCACGGGTTTTCAATAATTGTCAGTTTGGCAATTATAGCTTTTGTTATGTTTTTCATTACAAAACGATATAACGTAACAAAACAAAACGAAATGTATAACGTCACAATATTTTTTTCATTTTCCGTTCTTCTTAAAAATGTTAAACGTTTTTTATTTGTAGTAAGAAAAAAAAACTGATAAACCTCAATTGAAAAAAATCGTCAGCAATTCATTTTATTTTGAAAAAATCGCCAGATAATAGCAATAAATTATGCCTTGTCAATTTTATTAAAATGATAAGAATTGGATCCAAGATTATTCTAACCAGTGTGGTAAAGCAGAGGAAATTAAAAAAAAAATGCAAATTTCTTTAAAACAGATATTTTTAACAGAAATATTTCTATAAATTTTTTGTTCTATGGAAAATGCGCATAAAATTTTCCATGTAAGGAATCTTGTTTGCTGCAAACCATCAGAATTTATTAAAACTTGTTCCGATTCTGATAAAAATCTCTAAGCAAAAAGTGGAAGTGATACAATTTATTATTCTAATTACACAAAGCCATAAGCATGGCGAAATGTGAATTGCGGCGAATAATATTCATTGCTTACGTAAAAAAACTGATGCGGAAAATAACAAAAAAAAAAATTGAATCCATAATAAACCAACGTAACGATAAATTGAGAAGAAAAAAGATGGATTTTCAAGCGAAAGTGAAGAACGATGCAACACGACGACGGAGATAACAATTAAAAAAAAAATAAACATTTTTTTTGCACTTTTATTTATTTCTCCAGTTTTTCATTATTTACAATTGGATTACTGAAGTGTTAATATTTTGTTATCGCGTTCATGCATGCGACCAGTCAAAGGTTAATTTCAATTTCTAGAATGAGGGGCAAGGCTCATGTCGTCGTCGTGTATCGGACGAGGCAATTTGGTAGCTGTATCTACCCTCAAATTTTATTATCTTGTTGTAGAAGATTTGATATAATGTTAATAAATGAAGCGTGCAGTTATAGAATTCGCATGT
Source organism: Chrysopilus asiliformis (assembly GCA_964034945.1). Taxonomy (NCBI): domain Eukaryota; kingdom Metazoa; phylum Arthropoda; class Insecta; order Diptera; family Rhagionidae; genus Chrysopilus; species Chrysopilus asiliformis. The sequence goes on along the minus strand of OZ035963.1, from coordinate 14,360,447 downwards.
ACTTTAAATTCTGCTGAAAGGATTTAATTGTAGAATGGTTTCCGAGAAGAACTTTTAAGGTTTGTCGATTAACCTTTGCTCACTTTTATCATATAAATCGAGAAATGAGCATTCGATGATCTACGCTTAAATTTAGCTGCAATTTTTGTAATTTTAGACATTTTTTCGATTAAATTCAACCTTTCACACATAAAATTCACCAAAATTGCAGCTAAATTTAAGCGTAGATCATCGAATGCTCATTTCTCGATTCACAGCTTTAGACAATAAATTAGCCGTTTTATAAAACTTTGAATAAAAATTTCGCCGTGTTTTGCCATTTTATAAAACTTTTGATAAAATTTTCGCAATTTTTTTGCAAAAGATTTGCAGAATTCGAAAAATATACATTATTTCATAGATTAAAAATATTTTTAAACCTTTCGATCACCATTCTGAAATTATTCACAGAAAATTAAATTTATGACAAAGAAATATTACTAACAATTGTTTTACACGATTTTGATTTGTAAAATAGTCAATTTAATCTGTAAATTAGCGAATTTGATAAGCAAAACGATGAAATTGGATTTCTGACAACACTTTTTACGAGTGCGTATGGAAGAAAATATATCTATACTTACTCCTCGTCCACTTAAGCTCGATCCAGACTACACGATGTACGGGGTACGACGAGATACGAGGTTTTTGGTTTCCTCGTACATGGAACTGCATCCACACTGCACAGGGTTTTGCTCATTCGTGTACGCGGTTACCACGTACGAGGATAATAAAACAGCTTCTGATTTTACTCACTAGGTGAAACCATGTGCAAATTTCCCATCCAAACACTCGATGTTCGGGGTACGTGCCAACCTCGTACCCCGTACATCGTGTAGTCTGGATCGAGCTTTAGATGTCATAACTTTCTTCATGTTGCTATGCATCGTACAAACTATGGTCTTATCGAACCTATATCTAACATATGCCGTAATTTCAATTTGAAATTTGAAAATATTGATTTTAACAATAGTTTGGAGTTTCTGAAGAGTAAGCTTTAAATATGTTATTGTAAATAATATTAATCAGTAATCAGTATTTTGATGAAATTTGTAATAAATAAATAAAAATAAATAAAGATACACTCGCCTTGATCTGCTGAGATTCACCTAAGTTTGGATACGTTCCGCTCTGGGCCGATCATGCAAATATGACTGATTTACCAACTTGAGCTCATAGTTTGGGAAATAAAATAAAAATAAAAAATAGCAAACTTGGAGACATTCGTACTGAACAAATCTTTGACAGATTCATTACCGTCTCTCGAGCATCGTCGCTCTGTTGGGGTACTCAACATATTCTATAGATATTTCCATGGGAAAGGTTCCACTGAAATTTCCCAACTTATTCCTCTACGGTATATATTTATATATTCCCTAGATCCTCTCGTGCAGTTGCACGCCCGCACGACTTCTTCCTTGAGACTCCCCGTTTTCGTACAGTAAAGTTTTGGAATTCCTTCATTCGAAGGCTTTGGAACGATTTACCATCCAATGTGTTCTCCCCGGACTATAACCTGCAAAAGTTCAAGGAGAATATAAACCGACATGTCCTTTCGTTCTTCCAACCATCCTGAGCTGTGCTTCGGCATTAAAGGGTCGTCTCCTAAGCTCTGGCTGGAACTATAAAAAAAAACGTATGGTGTCGGCGTTTATTAACCAAAACGTAAACGTTGGCCAAGAACTGCCGAATCGTTCGCCAAACAATGGGCGCATCCAACTACCAGAGCGGCTCTGGAGCGAAGCTCAGCTGTCAAAAAAATGCTCAGCTTAGCCGCTCTGTAGCGATTGCGTTCGGTAACTGAGCACCTTTTTCGCTCTAGAGCGATGCTGAGCCGCTCTGGTAGTTGGATGCGCCCAATGATTCGCCAAGAGTGTAAGCCAACACACAGCGACTGCCTTCGGCTCGGCTTTAGTTAGAGAGACAATAATCTAGAGAGTAAACATCAGCACTTAATATATTGTCCTACTGAGTAAAACAGTCTATTAACTCCAATAAGAACCATATAGAACAGCTTTTTCTCTAGATTAGAACAGTCTACAAACAATTTTTCAGTTTATTCAAAACAACTAAGACTTTCCAAATTCTTTTGATACATCAAACATGAGTTTTTTTTACTTATATTAACCGATTTCGGTTATTTTGTCAATTATTTGTAAAAATGAATCAAATTTTTAAAGGTTTTCGCGTTCGTTTTTCAGCTTGGCGGCCATTTTTACACGTGCCATTGTCCACTCTCTAGATTATAGGCTTTCTATGCTCAGTAAGTTAGTCTTTTATACACCCGATTTTCGCACATTCATTGACAAAAACGATTTAACTAAGAATATAAGAAACTTGCATTAATCTAGTTTTAAAAAACCACATTTTTATGCAAAAATTTCTCTGTTTACATAAAAATTAATACTTTTTCCAAGGTCTCAAGCAAATATTTTTGCAACATGAAAATATCTTAATGTTTATTCCATAGGAAGTTGCCTTATGGTGAATTTCATCAATTTTTCTTGCCGTATTTCAAAGATTTCTTACAAACTCACGCAGCTTTTTAGCAAATGTAGAAAAATAAAACAAAACACCTCCTAATTTCAGTTCATTGTGTTACGATAAAAACATAAAATTTCGTTAAACGTTTATGTACACAATTGGACATAAAATGTTTTCTATATGAATATCAGCTGTATGGTCTCCATATATGTATGTATCTATGGTAAACCACGATCGCTTCGATATGAATGAGTGGAATGTTTGAAGGCAAATTAATCGTGTTCGATTCATTAATTGAACGTTTAGCAAATACGATGCTGACAAAGTGGACAATGACCGCGCTGCGCTGCTGAACACGCCGCATAATTTCTGTGTGAAAATTTTCAAAGTACTTGCTAAAATCATCAGAATTTAATATTGAACGCAATTAATGAAATTCCAGTTGAAAGAATAAACGCGAGTCAAGTATTTTGCTGAAAAAAGCATAATTAATGGGTAATGCTTTATGTTCGCACATAAAAGTTTAAGTAAACACACGAGAAAGAGGTAGAAGACTACATCCAGAGATTCTTCATCTAAGTCGCTGTTGTATCAGACATAATAAATTTGCAATTTGGCTCTGTGGGGGTATTAAGAAAGGCTCAGGGCTCAATTTGAGATGTGGTGACGATTTTGTATGACTGGATCACCCCAGATTGGGTAATCAGTTAAATCAAATGCACAATATCAGCAGCTGGCGACCTATACGATAGTAATAGACGCCACCTACGGCTTTCAGTTACTGTACATGAGGTCGTACACATCCTCTTTCCTCTCAGCTGCTGAAGATATCTACGAAAATCCAACATATTACAATTAGGCATATAAACAACAAACGACGACTTCGCTGATAGTAAAAACCGTTTGGATTGCTTGCAAGGTTCAGGGGGGGATTTTTGGAGGAAAGATTGTGCAGCTATTTTAGAGGCAATTATCTTTTTATAGGCGAAACAAGAAAATTGCTTTCTGATTTTTAATTAAAGTCAAACAGCCGTTCCAACAACGAGTACTCGTGTTTGATAGGCACGGGGCAAGGTGAAGAATTATGAGTTTATAGACACTCACGGGGCCGTCAAGTGACAATTGCGAAGGTGATCAAAAATTGATTGTCTCCGGCTTCCGTTCTGTTGTCTCAGAAATTTGTATTTTTTCGATGCGTTCGAGTGATTGCCGAGAATGTTGCAATGGAAAAGCGTCGAATAAACAGAAATTCGAGATCATTATGTGTAGAATTCAAAATTCGTTTAGACTTACCGGCTTTTTAGCTGCGAGTGGCTTATTAATTAAATTTAGATGGGGCTCAAAGTCCTCCCCGAATTTGTCGACGAAATTCTCCGTCGTTTGAGGACACTCCTCCTGGACCATATCCCAGGCATCTTCGGGAATGTAGAAACTCAAAAATAGTCCAATAAGGAAACCCAGCACGAAGTAATGGTTTCGATTCAGCGATCGCTTCATGTTTCACTTTCTTGGAAGGCACATTAAAAAAACAGCACAACGCGAAGGAAGGCACCAGACTCTCGCTTTTTTCTATTTTCCTCATCCACTTCTGCACCGCACTATTCGTTGGTGCAATGAAAAAAACAGGACTGTAGAAGCACTTTTTTTGTTGGTGGATCGACAAGGCAGATCCTCGATCGGAATCTCAAGGAAGATGCATCTTGGCTACCTCCTTTTTGCGATTATTTGGTATTATTACTACTTCCGCTAGCAAAACGTTACCGAAAGTTCGATCTGGACATAATTTCACTCTTTTATTGTGCAAGTAAACCACTTGCGACAGACAAAATAAAACTGAAACCAAAAAACTACCTTCCACTTCTTCAGAGGCCGAAATTCGTTCAAAGCAACTGTCATCTGGGGACAGTGGAAAAGAGTCTCTCTGTGTGGGAAATACGGTTGATTTACGTGAGGGCGATTTTATCTGAATTTTGGTTGCTCCGAATTTGGGACTTGTCAGACGCAGTAATTTTAGTAACTTTTAAAATATACCGCAAAATTATTAAAATCGAGGAAAACTACGTTGAAATTGGTATTTTATGAATTTACATCAAGGGAAACATATTTTAATCACCAGAAAATTAAATAATTTATGAAAGAATTGGCAAAAAGGGACTTTATCGTTCAAACTTTCGGAACTCGTGCGAAAAAGATGAAAATACATTTTCGGTACAAAGCACGAAATTGATTCTTCCGCCTTGCGAAAATAGCATGTGAACTTCAGGAATAGAGTTGATTTTCAGTATCAACCAAATCAAATTTCCACTCGTATTGGAAACTCTGAGAAATGTCTCGCTCCCCCACCGAGTTTGACAATTACTCACTCAAAAAAATTGAACAAGTCGCGGAGGACACGGTTTTTATTTTTAATTAATTTTAAGCAGAAAGAAAACAAGTTTTTTAGTTTCGTTTTGTTTTTCACGTAAATTAAGAGCAAAACTGTTCAACTAGTGTTTAGAGAACATGGATAGCAAGGGGCGAAACGTTATAGTTTGTGATAATGGAACCGGTGTACGTATTTCACTTGATTTTCTCGCTAAAAACGCCTTTTCCACACCTATGTTTTATTGAATTCCTGCTGATTTGGCCTGATTCAGGTGGACAAATAGATAGCAACACGTCGCGCCCCATAGTTTCAGGGTGCATGGTGTACGAAGTGATTCTACGGTTTATCGATTTCCAAGTGACACATTTAGCGAAGATGAATGGGCAGGGCCCGGGTGGGTGTTGTCAACATTTTCACTTCGCTGGCCACTTGGACTGATAAGGAAATCATGAGCAAAACTGGTGTAATTGTCCAATGAAGTGTAGTAAAAAGCTAACTACTTGAAGTAAATGCCTTCAAAAGAATTGTGCGGCTCTGAAAATGGGGGCCAAAGGGTGGCTCGAACCCTGTTGTCCGTGTTGAGGTTATGCATGATGTATTTTGGTTTAATTTTTAAAACCTTCCCTAATTTGAATTGTAAATTATACACTCGACAGAAATTATTACCTGAATTCCGATAATAACCCTTTGCCAGCTCGGGCAGATGCTACTGGGAACGGCCCAAATCATGATTCATCGCCACTGGTTGGGGTCTATTAATCGAACTCCACGCTAAAAAAAATTGTAGATAATTTATTTTATCTCATTTCACTATTTTTAGGTAAACGAGATAGTGTAAATAATGGAGAGCTTTATAAAAGTGTTATTATTTGATATTTATACAGAATTGCTTTTAGAATCTTCTAGGAAAAATTTCAAAAATGTTCTGTAAAAAACTAGAAGTTCCGAAACATAAGAAATTGTTACTAAAATTGTATAGGTATTTTTGTATAGGACACAAACTCCGTTGAAACTTGCTTCTTTTGAAAAAATCCCTCTTCTTTCTAAAAATAGTAACTTGGTTGCTCTGCTGTCCCTCCCCCATAATTTAACGAAACAGGCTGCGTTCTTTTTAGAAAGTTTCAAGGGAATTTCAACTGTGCTCCATCTGCAAAAGGCTTGTATTTACTTGTTGAATGGCTTGTATTTGCTTGTTGAAAACGAAATTAGTGTTTTTTTGTAAATTAACGCTAGAACTAATATACGTTGATATATTACCCATAATTTTCCACGAAAAAAAGTTACAATAGGGTCCTATATCAAATTGCAAGAACACACGCTTGACCCCCTCCAAATCGCCTAAAACTGGCAAATCGACTTCAGTTTGAATTTTCTAAAAACGTGCCAAGGGAATTTCGATCTGGTTACACATTCCGAAACCGGTTTTCAGTTTGGAAGCTAGCAAACTCAGACTATTTGTGGCCATACGCAGTTTATGCAAGCTTCCGAAGGTTTTTATTGTAATTTTGTCAATGACTTTAAAAATATAAGAAAATTATAGTATTATAGAAGCGTGAAAGAATCTGAAAATCTTTGGAGAATCCATCATTGGTTTTTTTTTCACATCATATTTAACATAATTTTTACTAATATCTATTTAAAAAAATTCTTCAAATTTTTCAGTTTGTTAAATGCGGTTATGCAGGAAGTAATTTCCCAGCTCACATATTCCCCTCGATGGTGGGGAGGCCAATTATTCGAGCTGTTAATAAAATTGGTGATATCGAAGTCAAGGTAAATCACAATTTCTTCTCTTCCAACTTGATCAAAAAAATTAAATAAGACGTAGAATTCAGAAGTTTAAATAAAAAAAGAAGAAAACGGCATGAAAACGCTTTCAAAATTTGAACAAAATCGAAATTATAAAAAAAAAGAAAATAATAGAAAAAAGAATGATAAATTTTTTAGTACATTTAAGTGAAAAGGTGATATTTATTTGAATAATTATTTTTATTTTCAATAAATTATTTTGCAGGATTTACATGTTGATGTAAGTCTTAATTTAAGAAAAACAAACAAAAAAAAACCCAAAAAACAACCCCTAAAACAATTTTAATATTCATATAATGATGAAATAACTCAAAAAAAACTAAATAAAAGTTTTATTTTCTTGTTCTTCTCAATAGTAATAATAAGAAATTCACAATAATAAAGAATTGATATGATTTCCCGATTGTACTTTTTGTTGATGTTTTTTATGCGTTTCTGGTTTGATTCTGTTTTATATCCTCTCACTGTTAAATATTTTTATGAACGAAAATGTTTTTATTTTGTTTTGTGAGTTTAGAAGACTTAAACTTATTTTTAACACAATTGCTAGTTTATTTTTTGTTAGATTTGTGATAATACTGAAAGGATTTTACCTAAAAGCATTTGGTTTTATTTTTAGATGCAAATTTAAGCATTTATTTGAGTTTTAGTCATTTTTTTTTAATATTTTGTTTTTTGAGAAACGTCTCAGTAAGTTTTAATCCTCGACACTTTTATTTTACCAAAGAAGCATAAGGAAAAGAGTGGGAGTTTAACTTCTACAAATCCTAATTATTTTCCTTGTCGGTACCTCAAAATAGTGAGTCGCAAGACCGATCTTTCTTAAATATCGTCATTCAAAAGCAATTTATTCACATAAATAAATAAATCAAAACATTAATTTGAAAAACATTCACTCAAAAATTCATTCTGCTGCACGCATATTTCCTAAATAATAATTGTTTTGATGCAAAATACTTAACTTTTTTTGAGGAATTTTGGTGTGTCCACGATTCTTTTAGTCCTTATTAATAGAAGAAAAATTCTTGATTAGTTCTTTGGCTTCTAAATCTGGAAATCTTAATGCGACCCGCCATTGTGGTTCCAGGCAACCATTATCGGTGTCAAAGGCAATGGTGGCTCGTTAAAATTTTTTTTTAGCGGAGTCGCGATGTGCGCTAGGAGGTTTGTTTTTCATAACATTTATTTTTTATGATAATCCCAAAGTGACGGATCTATTTTATATCAAAAAAAAACACCAGTTTTTATTAAAAAATTTCTCAAGTTCTATATTTTTTAAACAAAATCAGACATATTCCACTTTGAACGATAATATTTTTATAATCGCGCAATTTTCTTCGTCTAAAGCTCGATCCAGACTACACGATGTACGGGGTACGAGGTTGGCACGTACCCCGAACATCGAGTGTTTGGATGGGAAATTTGCACATGGTTTCACCTAGTGAGTAAAATCAGAAGCTGTTTGATTATCCTCGTACGTGGTAACCGCGTACACGAATGAGCAAAACCCTGTGCAGTGTGGATGCAGTTCCATGTACGAGGAAACCAAAAACCTCGTATCTCGTACCCCGTACATCGTGTAGTCTGGATCGAGCTTAAAGGCTTGTCCATAAAATACGTGGTGCAAATTTTGGCTCATTTTACCCCCTCATCACACTTTTTCGCGACAATTTTGTATAGAGTTTAGTGTCTCATACACACAACCGTAAACCGCCCTTCTCCCTAAAAGTGTGACGTATTTTATGGACCACCCCATATGCCAAATTAACTCGGCAAGTAAGCTTCCTTTTCGATCGTAAAAATTACAATCAAACTACGACTGGAATAAATTTGATTGGATAAATTGTGGCTAAAGTTGATAGTCAAATAATTTGGGCTAGAAATTTTTCCCACAAGCAATTTGCCCCTCATAGAAAGATTTGTGTTCCACATTTTAAGCTTCACATGAAATCCATACGATTTTTAATGCAATTTAATAACGGAATTCCCAATTTTCAATAATTTCTGGACATTCCATTCCACACATATGCTTGTTTTCAATCCGCTCGATGTTGAAATTAACCCCTCAAGCAAATTTGACGTATTTCCTAACACAAAAGGTTCTTTTTTGCACATCAAAAAAAATAAAATAAAAAACAAATAAAGATTGTGCAAATGAGAGCCTTTTGTAGAATAACAAATGTCTAAACATGTTTGGCTATCTGCCATAGCTCTAACCCAAATAATTTTATAATTTGTTTGTTCTTAAAATATTTTTTTTTATTATTGTTTTGTTATGATGAATTTTTCATACACGTGAATGAATTAATTTCCCTTATTTTCATGCCAACTGATCCGTTATAATTTTTTATATTTCCTAAATTCGTTTTTGTTGAATTTGTTTATTGTTTGGTTTCATAACACAATAAAATTATTGCATTTCCGAATCTCGTTTTCTGTTTTTTTTTACTGGTTGTTCGGCAGACGCTTAACTACTTTCCAAATTTGTTTCGTTTTATTCGATGAAATTCTAGGATCTAATGGTCGGCGATGAAGCATCGCAGTTACGATCATTGCTGGAGGTCTCCTATCCCATGGAGAATGGCATTGTTCGCAATTGGGAGGACATGTGCCACGTGTGGGATTATACATTCGGGCCGAAGAAAATGAACATTGATCCAACAAACACGAAGATCCTGCTAACAGAACCGCCAATGAATCCGACGAAAAACCGAGAGAAAATGATTGAGGTAAGAATTTTTCAGATCAATAAAATTTTTGATTCTGATTATTATTATTTGCATTTCCAATAAATTCCAGGTGATGTTCGAAAAGTATGGCTTCGATTCCACTTATATTGCAATTCAGGCGGTCCTCACTTTGTATGCTCAAGGAATTATATCCGGTGTTGTCATCGATTCGGGTGATGGTGTCACGCATATTTGTCCAGTTTATGAAGATTTCGCACTGCCACATTTAACTAGACGATTAGATATCGCCGGGCGAGATATAACACGATATTTAATTAAAGTATTGAATGTGTTTCTCATTTCACAAATTCAGTTTTGAAAAAAAAAATTTTTTTTTCGTTTACTTTTGCAGCTTCTTTTGTTAAGAGGATACGCCTTCAATCATTCGGCTGATTTTGAAACTGTTCGAATGATGAAAGAGAAACTTTGCTACATCGGCTATGACATCGAAATGGAACAGAGACTAGCATTGGAAACAACAGTTTTAGTTGAACCTTATACGGTAAGTGTTATATTATACTGGAACCTCGGTTTATAAACTTAACTTGATTTGTAATTTTCTGCCACGGACCGAATTTTGCAGCCTCTACAACATGCTGTTTTGCATGTGCCGCTTGCTCATTCGCCACCTCTTGCTTTGGTGGTGGATATTAGTCTTTTTTAAATTAAATGCGCCGCAGGTGACAATTCTGAAATGGTCCCATTACATTTTGATGTATGGAAAAGTTATGTAGAATTTTATTTTAAACATTTTTTGTTTATATATTTTTTTCGATAAGGCTAACCGTTTTCGATAGAAGTGTAAAAAACTTTCGTTTGTATAAAGGGAGGGGGATGGAATGGTCCGATTTTTCTCATTAAAGAACCTAGCCTTGCTATTCACGAGCCGTGCCTATTTCAAGCCTCTAACTCAATCCTTTCGAAAGTTATGGACAGACGGATGGACCGACATATTACTGTACACATTACACAATATATTTTGTACACCATATTACTCTACACATTAGTCGAATGTCGACACAATAGGGTGTTCAGGTTACCGAGCCCACACGGTATCCTGTTTTCCACTTCTTTTTTTCGGAAAACTTGAGATAAGGGGGCTTTTTGGGCTAGCTGATCACTTCTTATGTTTAAATTTTAAAATTCGGATCCCAGGGATATTTAAAGGATAACAAGAATGTTCTTTTATTATTTAATTCCTGAAAAACCCTGATGAATATAATTAAATACTGTAAACGATTTCTATGAACAAATACATAATTATTGTGCACTTTTTTTTATTCAGTGTGCGAAATTTGGGACCATAATTATTGTGAATTTTTGTTTTGTTCAGTGTGCGACAAATTTTTTTTTTTCATTTTTGTTAAAAGACCTGTTGTAGCAAATAAAATGTTGGAAAAAGACTTTAAAGGTTAAAGAAACAGGAAATTGGGAGGACATGTGCCACGTGTGGGATTATACATTCGGATTATACTGCCGTTAGAAATCGGTTTAGTTAAGGAAGAATCTGTATAAGTTTCCTATATGAAAAATGCCTTTTAAAGCGAAAAACTTGCTCCTGTGAAAAACATTTTTAATACCTCAAGGAAAATTGCACAATTTCAGTATTTTATGACCCTCTGCCCCCCTTGTCGCAATTTTCCAGGATTTTTGTAGGGGGTCCTGAACTGCCGTGACACTACCAAAAAACCCCCTCTCCCCCTGACGTATTTTATCGAGGCCGCTAGAATTTTTTTCCCGTCTTTATAAAATTGTTGTCTTTATTAAATTTATTAAATTTTTGAAGTCTATTAAATTTTTAAAAGTTAGAAAGCCGTGTTCCCGACATTTTACACCCGAGGGTTTTTCTAAAAAAAAACTGTTTTTTTCTAAAAACACCCCGAAATTTACCCCAGATGCTTATTATTCGAAATTCAACATTTTTCTTTTATTTTTTTAGCTCCCAGATGGTCGCGTAATAAAAGTCGGCGGAGAACGTTTCGAGGCGCCCGAAGTACTCTTTCAACCGCATTTAATTAATGTTGAAGGACAGGGAATAGCTGAATTAGTATTTAACACAATCCAAGCGGCCGACATTGATATGCGACCCGAGCTCTACAAGCACATAGTTTTGTCCGGTGGATCAACAATGTATCCAGGTCTTCCAAGTCGACTGGAACGTGAAATCAAACAATTGTATCTGGAGCGAGTGTTGAAAAACGACATTGATAAATTATCCGTAAATATGAAATTAATTTCTGGTGTAATTTAGAGATAATCATTAATTTTTTTTATGTGTTTTCTAGAAATTTAAAATCAGAATTGAAGATCCACCCCGACGAAAGGACATGGTGTTCATTGGTGGCGCTGTCCTAGCCGAAGTAACAAAAGATCGTGATGCGTTTTGGATGTCGAAACAGGAATACCAGGAGCAAGGCCTAAAAGTTCTACAAAAATTAACGATGCGCGCACAATAATCGAATTTTTATCATTTACTTAACATCGTTGATTAAAAAGATTTTTTTTTTTAAAAACAAATTTTTTCTTCTGTTCATTTCATTAGTTTTTATTTTTTACTTTTTAAAGGTATTAAATTATGATGAAAAGTTATATTATGTTAAGTAAAGTAATTAAAATAATTTAAAAATTATACAAAAAAAGAAAAATATTCGCATAACTTGTAAACAAACAAATGGAATCCAATTAGCGCCAGTCCGGTTAATGAATTTTACTTTATGTTAAAGATTGAACAATTCGTGAAAATCCCAAAATAAAATTTCGTGTGAAGAAAGAAAGAAAGAGAGAAAGAGTATTGAAAAAACTTTTCAATCGTAGTAGACTTTTGAGTGGAAATTGAACATTTTTAAACAAAGAAATAGAAATATTTGTAATAGCGTAAACATTATTTAAGTCGACTATCTTCGGAGAGTGATTTATCCTGGTGTAAAAATTCGTAATTAAAATAAAATTATACTAAAAAAAATATTTAAGATAAGAATGGGAATAAAAGAAATAAGAAATCCGTTGTTAAATGCATTTGACAATTAAGTAACTAATTAAATGATTAATTTTTTTAATGAAAGAAAACTGAATAATAGGTTAAAGTATTTTGTTTTGTTTATTTTTGTCTTTAATTCTTTTTTTTTAATATATGGAAGGAAAGAAGAAAGGAGCAAACGGATTGAGCGACAGAATAACTCAATGTTAATTTAATTATGCCAATTAAACAGATCAAATTTTAGTTAAAGATAAAAAGTATATTTTCTTTTCAACCTGTAAAATTGTCAATCATTTTTAGATATGAAAAAATGTTCCAAATAGCCAACAAAAAAAGTAATTTAAAAAATGTTTCATAAAGTATTGTGGAGAAGATTGTAAAAAATTAGTGGACAAGAAAAAAACAACAAATTCTATAAAACTTTAATTTCTATTATTCAAATTATTATTTATAAAAAAAAGTATAAACATCCTCCTCCCTAATTTTTTATACTTAATTGTAGCGCAAAGTCATTATTATTTTATGAGGGTCGTTTCTTTATTTTAAAACTAGATTTTTTTTAAATATTTTTACACGTTAGAAAATACTAAATATTTTATTTTTTATATGATTAAAGTCTAAAAATTTTTATTTGTTGCTTTTTTTTATTATTTGCCGCAGTTTTCTTTCTTTACTTAAGGTTTCGTTGTGATTAAATTCAGGCCCTGATTCTAATAGACTTGCAGATTGACGAATGTCATCATCTAGAGCAGAGAAGGGCTACTCCCCAGTAAACAAAAACGAAGCCAGTTCGAATCATGTGGGCGAAGGAAATAAATAACAGTAAATTCGCTTGCAAATCTCACACGATTCGCATCCATTTGAACTTTTTCCCCCGAGGCAAAACAACTGGAAAGTACACTTTTTTCTAGTACACTTTTTTTCAATGAAAAAAATTATATTAAAAAGGTTATGTTAATTGCGGCAGAATACGTCGTAGTTGTAAGTTGCGGTTGAAAGGAGAATTGAGTCGGTTCGAGTGACAAGTCTATCAGAATTGGAGTGGTAAATGTTATGTGTTCTGCCTTTAAAATGTCCTGAAGAGACAGCATTACTCAGCGATCAAAAGAGTTCAGAGAATATATGAGTGAAGAGTTAAAACACGCGGATTTAGAATTGGGAAACAATAGATAAAAAGACAGTAATAAAGATTTTCTGGTGAGAAAAACAGAATTTTCTTCCTATATCTCCGTGGCATCACTGGCGCGATAGATAAAATTTTTAGAAGATACGAATTAAAATATGTTTATACTCGTTCCCAGAAAATTCAGGGATACCTAGTGCAGGCGCGCACTGCATTGGCAAGTGTGGTGCTAAAATGGCAATTTTAACTTTTTAAATAACGTACAGACGAAGTGTCTAAATCTGCTTCGGTGCACCCTCAAATACTAGTTTAAAGGTGCTTTTTTTGCCACTTCGGTACTATTCTGTGTTTGCCAATGCGGTGGGCGTCTGAACTGAGATGTCTGCAAGGTCGAATTTTTCTAGATAAAAGTTACAAACCACATTTGTGACCAGGGCCGTACCAAGGTAAAGCGGCATCTAGGTCAAAGCCTGTATTTGCCTCCCCTATCTATCTAAAAAAAAAATTCATAAAACATGTTTGTGTATGCTGGGAGCGTTTGAATGACCGACCAGAGAGAGGTTAACGTTTTTTTGTGATTATCTAGATCAAAAGAGTATCTCGCCGTAGGGAAAAATTTTATTTGAAAAAAGCAAACGTCCTTGGTCGGGTCCAGAATTTAACGCAGTGAACTTCCAGATGTCTCAAAATGTCGCCTAAGGCGCCGCGCCACCTGAGAAAAATCTTCAATGTCTAGCCAATTAGCATGCTGAAGTAAATTAATTAAATTATGGAAGAAAATTTTGACCATGTTGCGAATTACCGGTTTGAATTTGTCTAGAATTTACATCCGGCTAGTGGTGATTTTGGAACCCCCCTTGGGTAGACAAACGTGAACCATTTTGGTGCGTGTCTGCAAGACTTAAGAACATCTCGTTGCTAATACAAACAACAAAAAGCATGTTGCAGACAACAGCGACCCAAAATGTTGGATAAGTTTCAATCAAGCATGAATTTTGGCCACAGAAAATCGATATTACGCAAGATTAGTATTTATCAGACAGATAACATACATATATTTAAGGGGCGTAAAAAGGTGAAATATGTTTAGTGTCTTGATAACCGTATATTACAAAAATATAAAATAAAATGATTTTCCGCTCGCCATTTTAACAAATGTAAAGAAAACAATCCTTATATTGTTATACAAGTATAATTCAAAAAGCCGACAAGGGATCAGCATCAGTTTCTGAAACGACAACATCTACAGCTCCTCCCAAAAAGCCTCTCAATTTTCCCTGAAATTCCGTCAAATAACCTCGCTCTGAGTTGCTGTGGTTGCACAAAATCACAGAAATATTCCGTTGAGTGGCATCAAGGACCTCATGATGAGGCATCTCTCCTGATAGGCATAAATCGGCAGAAAGGTTCCGAAGCAACGTCGATCCTGAACCAGCGCATAGTGCTACCGTTTTTATTTCCGAATTCAAAGAGCTGTGATTTCCTATTGCGACTTGGACGGTTTTAATGTCCGTTTTTTGTTTGACCTTTTCTATTGCTTCTCTAAGGGTTAACTTTCCTTTAATAGTGAGCATGCGGCCCATTCCGACGTTGGGCAATTCAGGATGTTTCTAAAATGGAATTCAGATGTTATTAACATAATTTAAAGTTACCAAGAAGAAATAGTTACAGTGATTGGGGTGCTACTTTCTACAGGAAAACTTGAGCCTAGCCAATCATTGACACCACCGGCAACCGCGTCCCAGCAAGTGTGAGGGGAATACAAAGCGATTCTCTTTTCCAAGCAAATCGCAACCAAACGCTCCTTCCATGTTCTAGAAATATTCAAGTCATTAATAATATTTAGCGAGTTTAGAAATTCGTTATTGCCAAAGCACAAAAGATTTAGGAAGAAGTAACCAAAAATGATGTAGTAAATATATCAAAAATCCTTACTTTTGGGTAATTCTCTTCATCGAGGCAAAAATTGGAGGATGATACGACAGAATCAAATCAGCATTTTTCCCGATAGCTTCATGCAAAACCCCTTCCGTTAAATCGTTGGTGAGGAAGATTGTCTTAACATCTCTGAAAAGTAATTTCATTGAATTATAATTTGTTTTTAATAACGAAAATCATTTAAAACTTGCTTCGGAGTGAAGGGCTCAATTAATAGTCCAACATTATCCCAACTTTCAGCTAGTGAAAGTGGTGCAAATTCTTCCAGTTTGTCGACCACTGTTTTTAGAGAAACCATTCTAAATGAAACCGGCTCAGTTGAATTTCTAAATGAACTAAAAACTGAAGTAAAACTTCGAGAACTTCTGATAAAAAACATAAAATTGATACTAGAAAAAGGGGCCGATTCTAACCAAAACAAACCGGGATTTGCTTTCTCTGATTTTTTATTTCATTCGCACTAGTTTGTTTTGTTTTTGTTTGCCCATTAAATTATCAGAAGCAAGCAAATTCAGACCGTTTGCATGGTGTGTAGCCGTCAGATTCTTGAAGCAGTCAATTTTTACAAAAAAACTGGTATAAGTATTGCCAGATAGATTTTTTTTTTAATCTTACATTTGTCTGGTTTAAGCCCGGAATACAATTGGTCCGACATAACATTTACGGCGACAAAATTGTCCTCCACATACAATTCCGTACACTTTGTTGTTCTAAAAGTCATTTGCATTTCATTTGATCTTGACAATGGGCCGGTGAGCCACATATATCATTCTTTTGCTACCAATTATCATACAGAATAGGAATGCGAATGTAAACTATATTTCCTAATACTTTCTTTAAGTGGCGAAATTTAGATTTTATGGCGTCCCCATAAGATTTCATTTTGAATCAACCATGAAATTTTGTCGGCGAGCTGGCCGATAAAAATTAAATTCGATTCAACTTTTTACGACGCCAAAGTCGGATTGATTGTATACAGAAGCATACGGTACTATGAGTTTAAAAACTGAAACGTCGCCGTAAATGTTGTATCGGACCAATTGTGTTTTACGTTTTATGTTCAGTGTTTGTTAGACATATCATTAATTCTATGAAAACACAAATTCTTTTAGATTATTCAATAAGCGTTACAATTCAGGAGTGGAAAATTTCAGTCTATGGCACACTATGACGTACAAGAATTATAAAAAAGTCCTTTAAACTTTTCTCGGAAAAATTTTGGGGCGGCAAGTTTAAGGTTTTACCAACTCTTCGAATTCGATGCAGAAAAAATACTTTATTCCTGTAAAAATGTTTTTACCTGCAATAAAATGTTCTGGAACAGGACAAAATAAAATACGGTATAAATTTCGTTTTTCTTTTTTTAATTTTTTCCTTTACACACACAATGCTTTGGTTATTGCTGTATTTTTATTTTTCTTTCAAAAAAACATATTTTCATTTTATAATAATAATTTTTCATAATATTTAAATTTTAAATATAACTGCAATTATCGTTTTCAAACTAATTCATAATCACTTAATACTAATGTCCACTAAATTTTATATTGTTTTGTTATATTTACTTAATTTATATGACATTTTGTATGTTTATAAGTTTCTCATTACTTATTTTATAATTAAATTTGCTTTTAATAAATAGAATACATAATTCTGAGATATACAATTACAGTAATATGATAATAAAAACAAAAAAAAAATCGCGTTTCAGCAAAGCATTTACATATCCATGATTTTAAAAAATTCCCGTTCAATAATTTTCTCAATTTATGAATTTTAATAAAAACTACATAAAAATATAACATGAAAACAAATAGTATAATAAAATTATTTGAAACAAAAGCGCAAATAAATTACATGATTTTTGTGACATTAAATACTTATAATGACCGTACATCAAAATTAAAATTAAAAAAAAAGTTTACATCACAAAACAGAAATTAACATAAATACAGAAAATAATAAAAATATTTTTCTTACATTTCTTTAAGAAATTAAAATTTTCTAACGTTTCTTCCAAACTGAAACTACTCTAAATTATCTTGTATTTTATAGAATTTTCAACACTAAGTCTAATGAAAAAACATTTTTAAATGTTTCCTAATAATTAAGGCTGATTTATAATTTACTATAATGTTATATAGGGTAATAATAAAAATTTATTAAAATTTTTATGCAACTAACTACGCATTAAGCCACACTTCGGTATCAAAGGCCTCCTTTGCATGTACAGATTCATTTTTTTTGTCATTATTTTATTTTTCAATTATTTCTTAAATTTTTATTAAATATTTCGTTAAATAATGCACTTGGACTAAAAGGCATATACTACTTTATAGTTAGTGAAAGTTTTCTACTTTATAAATTTTTCATTGAGAAATATTAAGATTTGTTAACTAAAACATAATTGAAATTAGCCTTTGTTTAACTTCTTATTACTGTAAAGTTTTACAGCTATTTTAAAATCTTATATACTTCACATTTGAATTTATTTTATATTCGGAATGATAACTTTTATGGTATAAAATTAATACAACAATCACGTTCCAGAATAAAATATTCTTTATTACATAATTTTCTTATGTACTATAAACTAATTTTGATTATGGTAAGGCATTTGGTATTTTTTAAATTATAAGTTCTTATTTGTTTTGGTTGTTTAACTTAAATACCAAAAGAAAAAAAACACAAAAAGATATTTCAAGAATTTCCAAAGATATCTTTGGATTGCTTTTTTTGATTTTTTTTTTAAATTCTAGATCGAAGTTTCGAATTGTATTTAGAAATCAAAAATCCAATTGAAAAATTCATCTCATCGTAAATTACGCACAAATTATTATCAGACTCTATAAATATCTGATACTCACAAATTATATACAAAATTATTGATATTTTGACTACCACACAACAGATACAAAAGCAGATCTCCAATTATCTGAAAAATAGCATCCGATCGTGTGAAATTCGATCTCGAAAAAAAATTTTCTTTTTTTGGGATAACTCCTTTATTTTTTTTATAAATGTACCTAACGCGAGAACAATTTAAAAGAATCAGAGAATTAAAAAACGAGCGTTGGCTTTAAGTCTATAAAAAACATAAACTAATTCAAAATATTTATAAAATCGATTCGAAAATATTTAGAGAATTAAAATCGTTGTTTATCGTATTTTTTTTTTAAATATTTCATAGCATTTCTTAATACAAATCCTTTTGTTTATGTAAATCTTGGGGCACCTTTTTTATTCTAAATCTTACACTATAAACAGAAATAGTGTGAATATTAAAGATATGAATTTCACACGGTTTTCTTATAGTTTACGCTAAACAGTGTCACAGTACAATGCAGTGAATCTTCTAAACAAAAATAATTATAGTTTTATTCAAACTTGAATTGACTAGATGTGATATCGATTTTAATAAAGCCGCAAATATTCCAAACACAATAAAACGAAACTCAAGGAAGGTATTTAGGGGATTTCCGTGTGTCGACTGTTTATTTATCGACGCCTAACCATTTGGCAGCTTCATCTGCGGATGAGAGCAGTTTATTGAGGATACCCTGATCGCTGATTCCAAGCAGATTGCCGATAAGATCAGAATTTTCTTCGCCATCCTTTTCCGATTTAATGAAGGACCGCATCGAAATATTTTCCTTATGCTCTCCACTCAAATGGCTGTTCTTCGAGGCGTTTGCCTTGCTCAGGATCTCCTGGATTTTGTGGCATCGCAGGGAGTTGCTAAGGATCATATTTGAAGGCTGCTCATCGTCAGACATATCGGATCCACTATTGTTCACATTCGATGTACTATTGTGGTGGCCGCCGCTATGTTTCTTCATGTGTCGCAGCATGCTGTGCTTCAGCGTAAACTTTCGCAAGCAAACCTCGCATTGGAAGGGTCTCTCACCTGAATGCGTCCGCATGTGACGACGAAGGTCCTCAGTGGACCAGAATCGACGCACGCAGAATGCGCAAATAACCTTCCGATTAGCATAGTCTGGATACTTCCCCCTACCATCGTTGCGATCCTCGTCCTCAGCGGAATGCATCTGATTATAGTCCGCATCAGCGTCGATAGCACCCTTGGCCAAAAGCAGAGCAAAGTCCTGTGTGTGATGAATCTTAATGTGCTCAAGACACTGCATTCTCTCCGCGAAAGAACTATCGCACAAATGGCACTTGAACGGTAGGTCCGACGCTGGTATGATGGGTTCCGATTTTAAATTCGGAATATTCAAATTAACGTTAGTCGGATTCGGTTTTGGTGGATCTGGTTCTTCTACGGCAGCTTTTGGCGTTGGGACCGGATCTGGTATATCCTCGATCGGAACGTAGAGCGAGACAGCAGACTCAACATTACCGTGCTTTCGCAGCAAATGACGATCGCAGTTGCTTTTCGTGGTAAAGAGCAAAGGACAATGAGAGCACTTGAAGGGTTTCTGCCCAGTGTGTGTGAGGATGTGGCGACGCAGCGAACTGGACCATGGGAACATTCGCTGACAGTAGGGACAGGATACGCGATTAGGAGCCAAACTGTAAGCTGACTTCTTCTTCTGTTCGTGTGAACCGCTGCCACTGTTTACGTCTTCAGTTCCCGAATTATTGCTTTCCGATGCACTTCCTGACGCTACCAGTCCTTCTTCATCGCTTTGTTCCATTTGACTGGCGAGGTCGCTTGGGCGAAAGTAGTTATTGAATGATAGAGCGTTGGTGGCATTGTCTACTAGCTTTGAAACGGGAACTAGATCTGTCGATTCATCCTTAAAGGATGAGCTGGCAACTTCCTTGAGGTATTTGCCAACGGATTCTGCATGGGCAATCATTTTATTGGCCATTTTGAGCTCAAAATTTTTGTCATCTTGCTTTTCTTCATTTTCGGTTTTAGATTTGGCCGATGGAGTACTTGCTTTGATCGCTTGCTCTAGAATGGTTTCAGCCACTTTCTTAGCAGCTAAGTTTGTCGGCTTTGAATCTTCAATGTTGGACAAATCTTCGGGTTTGGATTCATCTCGGGTGTCCTCATCGACATCACCGCCATCATCGATTTCATCCTCTTCCTCTTCATCAATGATCAGTTTGGGGTCATCGTCTTCCAAGTTTGAAATACTGTTGTTGGTGACGCTAGTAGAATTATGGTTATTGTAGCCATTGTTGCTGTGATTATGACCATTCAAATTACTGCCGTTCGGCGCTTGCGATAAAGCTTGCTGAAGGATGTCGGTATCCTTTCTTACCTTCAACTGTTGAGCGAGAATTGCGTACTTGACTTGATCGGAAATTGCACTGAAGTGGTTTGTTGCCATTGCTGAAGCAGCAGCTGGCGGAATCGGAGTGCTGGTCATCTGTGGTGGCATAACGTTGGCCATGGAACTTCCACGTCTCATAACGTGATGACCGCTTCTTTGCCGTTGGGCCCAATACTGCGGATGTTGCTGTTTAATGTGGCGCTCCATGTTTGAACGCAACGTGAATCGGGCTGAGCAATGTTCGCAAGCGAAAGGACGTTCGGTTCGATAGCGCCGTTGCTTCTGCTTCGGCATCAGAACGCCGTTTTTGATGACCATCTTGACTGGACCGGTATTCTGTGCTGCTGAGATTAGCGAAGCCTGAGCGGACTGAGCCGGCATGTGCGGATGTCGTGGAATGGTTATTTGAGGTGGTAGAGAATTTACTGCCTTCTGCATAATTTGTGGTGAGTGTGGCACTGGTTTCTGTGATGAGTTCTCAGAAAGCTTCCCGTCCATTGACTGATGTGACGGCAATTGCATAGGGCCCAAAGGATGACCTTTCGGATCTGGAGCTCCAAACATCGGGTTCATCATCATGTTGGGTGGAAACTTGGCCAGATCACTGAGATTATTGAGTGGAAAAGTGTTCTGCAGGAAGAACGGATGGAATGGCGGAAAGACGAGCTTGTGGTAGAGTTGAGAGAGTTGAAAGTAGTGAGATGGATCCATTTTTGGAAGAGAATCGGAGAGAAGTTGCTGTTGAGCAAGCAGGATCTGCTGGTTAACATCCATTTTGGGAGGATCAATAGAAATATCATTTTCTCGCTTCACATCAACCTCAATTGGCTTTGATTTCTTACTTAAATCCAATACATCCATACTGAGATCAATTGGCCGTCCTGTCTCATTGTGATGAGATTCTGATTCGTACCCTTTCTCGTGTTCGTCGAAGTTACTGATGGTAGATGATGACTTGTCGATCAGTTTCTCTAAGCTCTTGACCTGAATTTTCACAGGTTTGTCAGACTGCAGCATTTCTTTCAGATGCGATACCGGCGTAGATCTATCTTTGGGGATGTGTGGGGTGTCGTCATCTTGATCGAATTCTGGCGAGGAGAACATGTGAACCTTTTTGATAGGATCATCGCAATTGGAATCTTCTGATGGATGATAGATAATGGCACGTTTTACTTCCTCTCTGGTGGTTTTCGCGTGTCGGTTGCGAAGGTGTCGTTCACAATTGGCTTTTGTGGTGAATGCATAGTTGCAGACTGCACACTCGTAGGGTCTGTCGCCGTTATGGGTCCTCATGTGTCGGATAAGGGCAGCCTTATCATGTATAGAATATGGGCACATGTTGCAGCGGTAAGGGCCAGCTCCGGCTGCACTCAGGTGAATTCGATTGTGTCCCTTGAGAGCACGCAAGTTTGGGAATACTGCCGAACACAACTTGCACGGGAACTCCCCTCGCAATTTCATTTTCCGGAACTCGGAAGTAAATGCATCCTGAGCTTCCTCCTCGTCCTTGCCCATCCCATAGTCGCTGCTCGGTGTGTTAACGCACTTTTCGAAATTACGCAGAAAACTACTCGACGACGAAGTCACATTCAGGATCGACTGAATATCAGCCAAGTCTTTTGACTCCGAGGTGCACTGTTTCTGCGGTGTTCGTTCGAGATCCTGTTTGAAGTCAGACTTTTCCGATGTCCTTGGCGATGACATGGAGCTGGCAAGACTCATTGCGGATTTATTCTGCAGATCCAAGTGAGCAAAGAATTCATCTCGGCGATTGTCCTCGTCGGAACTCTCGCTTCTGGCACGATTTCGCATAGTGAAGTCCTGCGGCGACTCTCCACAGTCCTTGATGTGAATGTCGACGGCGCTGACACACGGAAATGCCCGATAGCATTTGGAACACTCGAATTTTTGATTGCTGATTGGCGTTCGAATGGTTTTCTCGCACAAGGACTTCGCAATCAGTGGGAACTTCTCGCTGGAGAAGTCCACGAATGTGAGGTCCTTGAAGCCTTGCGTAATGTTCACTTTGTTCTGGCACCGGTGATCATTCAACGCTTTGTGGCTTTTGAAAATGATCTCGCATTGGCGACACTTCGCTGGTATGCCAGGATGCTCGCGATCCATGTGCGTGCCCAGCGACAGCATATTTACAAAATCGTTGCGATTGCAGACTGGGCAGCAGTATTTCTGCATGGTTCGGTTGTCGGGTTCGTTTTCGCTAATTATATTGTTGTTAATCGTTTTCATGCGCCTCTTTATTATTCCACTGTCATCGTCTGTGCTTTTGCGCTTATAATTATTAATATTGTTATTATTATTGTGACTATTATTGTTATTGTTGTTGTTTGAGCTACTGGCACTAGAATCTGTTGAGCAACCATCGCTTTCATAACTTTCTCCATCGCCGCCACCGCCACTGCCACCGCTGCCTGGACCCCCACCACTGCTGCTGCTTCCAACACTGCTGCTGCCGCGTTCACGACCCCCAACTGCACTGACGCTTCCCCCTTCGCCAACGTGGCCCGAACTCCGGCCATTGGAGGCCCGTTGCTGTTGGTGTTGTTTATGGGTTCGCATGTGGCGATGCATGTTGCCGTTTGTCGTGAACGTTAGGTGGCAATATCTGCAGTTAAATGGCCGTTCTCCGGTGTGGACAAGCACATGACGGTCTAGAGATGAGGCTGAAGAAAGCACCTGAAAATTAGACAACGAAACATTTAGCAAAACAATATTTTTATTTATTAAGTTTACGAAAATTGTGATCCCACTTCTGAGCCTTTCCTAATTATATTATCTTGGAAATTAAGACAGACATTTTTAAAGGCGTATTTTTTTTAGTGTAGTGCACTGGTTTTATTTTTGGAGTACTTACAAAACCCAAAAGTGAGATAATTTCAATTTGATGCACTTCTGCCGGCAGAAAATTTTTATTTTTTGCACAGAGAATACATAATTTGCGATACATTATTCCTCTGCCGGAATTTTTCGCCTAATCCCCGTATTCTATTAAGAATATATCTCACTTTTAAATATTTTAAACCGTCGTATTTCTGTAAAGGTAAATAGTTTTTCTAAACGAATTTTTTATAATCTGACCTGAAACTTTGCTGTTTAGAGCTAAAAATTGTAAACTCAGAAGTGGGATAAGTCCAAATTATCGTTTTTTTTTTTGATAAAAGTTATAGCTGTTTTTTTTTTGATAAAAGTTATATAAATTCTCACCTTAGAGCATATCCGACAAGTGAAATTCTCTGAATCGCCGGATGAATAATTATGACACCTAATATGATTGGTGAATTCGTGTGGTGTTGCAGAGACAGCCTCACAAATCGGACAAACGTATTTAACATCGTCACGATCTCCAATTCCCGACTCTGGACTAGAATTCAAATTATGGCTACTCGCGTCGACGAATCCCGATTCATTATTCGCACCTCCTTCTGTCGTCTCTCCAGCGACTGTTTCGTTGTTTGCTTTGCTCGATGTTACAATATTATTACTACTATGATTATTGATGTTAGTATTGCGATGTGGCATCGTGATACGGAATTTCTTTCGCAGTGAACCGATAGCATTCGCAACCGTTATCGTTTCGACAGTTTGTCGAAGATTATCACGGCGTATTGGGCTTTCGGAAAATTCATCGTTTTCACTCTCGCAATTTTCCGAATCGTTGTTCAGGGAGTTCGTTGTGGTGGCTAAGGATAGATTTGTTATTTCTCCGGCACTATTACCGGTTTTATTCGGTGTTCGACCAAGATCCATTGGCTCCAACGATGAATCTGATGTTGTCGATGGGCGACGTTCCATTTTGGGTTCGCGTTTGTGATGATGGCTTGACTTTATCATTTTTATGTTGATTTTTTAATATCCTTTTACGAGAAAATATCGTGAAATTTGTTTATCTGAAAATTTAAAAAAAATGTTTTTTTAGAAATTTCAATTTTTTTGGTACAAAAAGTAATTTTGTGAGGGATTTTTTAATTAATAGAATCTTTAACTTCAATGTTGATGCAAACAAAATAGTCAATTTAAAGCCATTTAAAAAAAGTAAAAAATACTTTCTTCTTTCAACAAACCGACACAAATTCAACTCAAACTCCTTTTAAAAAGTGAAATTTGTCATTTACCAGTCCAATTGGTTAATAAAGAAAAAACTCCTTTTTTCAAGTATTTTTTTTTTCACAGAAATTATATTTTCTTAAGAAAACAATCTTGCGCAAATGACACTTTGTCTAAAAACTGAGAAACTAACATATCATATTTTTAATCCAAATCAGCTTGCTGAGATAATATGCTTGCCACAGTGTATAAAGAAGTTATGCGTCGTCTTTGGCATAAAATTTTTAAGAAATATCTTATACTTTGGGAAATATCTGAGTTCGTTTTGTTACTCATTTCACGATAAAATTTATATTCTAAAAATAGCGAGATTAATAGTTTTATTTTGAATCCTGATACTTATATGAATTTATCATTTTTTAACAAAGCTTTCAATTTGGAAGAAATAAAAAAAGAGGATACTGATGTTGAGAACAAAATAAGATTTCCGGTTGCTTTAATTGATAGAAATGTCATAAAACAGAAGATGGATTTCGTTATCAAACGAATACAAAGCTTTGTTCGAACATTGATAACAATTTATAAATAGGTTGGTTTAGCAATCATTAATTGATACTTTTGGGGAAAGCCATACTTTAGTTATTTTTAAAAATTAGAAGAAGTGAAAACCGGTTTGTTCTTGATTTTTTTCTAAAATTGTGAGTTAAAGGTAAGTTATTTATAGTTTTTTTTTTTAAATATGGTTGTTTGACAACTGGAAAAAATGATACACTGTGAAATTAGTGGACGAGGAACACCAAAAACTAATACTAAAAAAAGGAGATTAAGAAATACAAGTAAAATAATGCGGCTTCAAAAATATGTTGGTAATTTGAAAAGCTTTTCTCCTTACTCTAGTCCACAAACTAATCATAAGCAGACTAACATTTTCATTCAATCCATTCTAGAACAAAATTAAATTTCAACTTCCAAAAAATAAATACCCATAGCAGCCACTCCATCCGTAGCAGTCATGAGCTTTTCCACCAGCAGCAAAAGACTTCGTGATGCAAGCTTTCCAGCAGTGAAAGTTCGATAAATCTGTTCGTTTTGTTGATCGCATTTTGTCTTTCTTTTGCTATTTTCACTTAATTGTGCTGCTTGCAGAAAAGCTCATGGCTGCTACGGGTGGAGTGGCTGCTATGGGTATTTATTTTTTGGAAGTAGAAATTCTATTTTGTTCTAGAATGGATTGAATGAAAATGTTAGTCTGCTTATGATTAGTTTGTGCTCTAGTCGCAGCCGATGTGACTCAAAATTTCAGTCAATCCTTTTAGAGCTATTGTACACAGTTTTTAATGGTTTTGTCGTTAGAGCT
The DNA here is from genome assembly GCA_964034945.1 of Chrysopilus asiliformis. Taxonomy (NCBI): domain Eukaryota; kingdom Metazoa; phylum Arthropoda; class Insecta; order Diptera; family Rhagionidae; genus Chrysopilus; species Chrysopilus asiliformis. Next base: position 14,334,318 of record OZ035963.1, on the reverse strand, counting down.
TTTAACAGCAGGTAAGGTCAGTCTTGCGGTTCGGCTAAAAATTTCCGCAACCCAAACTTTATAACCGAAGCTGGAAAAAACAAAAATACGCAGCTAAGACCCCGTTTGGAAGTTAATCCGTGTTTTTTAACCTGATTTTTGCGGTTCACTCAGAGAAATATTTTGTCAAATTGAAAAAATTCCCAATCATATGGAAAAAATTTTTGTTAAAAATCGACTCTACAAAGAATTTTGTCATATGGACAAAATAGGAAAATTTCCCCTTGGGAAATTTTTTCTTAGGTATTTTTTTTCAAGATGAAAAAAAAATTTGTCAATATGACGAAATTTTTTGTTCATTAAATTAAAAAAATTTGGTCGTATGGACAAAACTTTTGTCAATATGATGAAAACCTATAAAATAATTTTTCAATTGGATAAAATTTTTGTCAATATGAAAAATAAATTTTTGTCAATATGATAAAAACGTAATAAAATTATTTTTCCATTGGATAAAATTTTGTCAATATGAAGAATTATTTTTTGTCAATATGATAAGAAGGAATTTTTTTTATCGAAATAAACAACATATAAAATAAAACAATTCATAAAATAATTAGAAAAAAAGCATTTATTCGATTTAAATTTTACGGAGACAAAGTTATTATTCATCTTTAAAAATAAATAAAAATAAAATACAAGCAAAAGAAAAAAAAACTAAATTTAAGCAAGTTATTAATTAATTTGACTTTGTTTAGTTTTGAGTTCGTTGATCAATAAACTAATTGCTGCAAGCTGCTTATCAAATGGTGTTTTTATTTCGTAAAAGAAATACTGTACGAAACACCAGAAAAAAACACTCGTCGGGATATTTTAAATTAAATATTTGGAAAATCTTACAGCAATTATCAACGGCTTTAGTGACAGATAAAAATTTAAACTTTACGCCATCAAAAAAGACAAAAATATCTTTGGGGTTCAATAAAATTCCGCTGACTAAAATAAATGGCTGGATCACCTGCGATCGTTCCGAGTTTTCTTTAACAGCCTGCTCAATCTCCAGATCGAGATTCCTTATGATACAGAAGCTTTCAATAGAGTCTGCCACCGAATACCATCTCATTCTTTTGGAGCCATCTTCATCTATGATTGTCTTTTTGCCTGTTGGAGCCTTATGATGTAATAAGTTGAATATTTCCAAGATTCGTTCATCTGGAATTGAAATCAAAGTTAGATATTTTGCTGTATATGTGTGTTTTTTTAATTTGAAAAACGCTTAGCACCAACAAAGAGCCATCAATTTTTACTTACTTTCCATTATTTGATCGCCAGTAATATTCTCGATACGTTCTTTTGTAGTTTTTCTCTTAAGGTGTTTTTTTAAAAGATCCAAAGTATACGGAATGGCGTTGACAAGCCGATGTCCAAATTTTTTGCGTTGGGGTATAATTCGATAAAGTCAAAATCAATCTATTGAGGAAACAATTTGTAACAACAATTAAAGAGTTTTCTTTATTACTAACCAGTTTGAAGCCCATTGGTAGTTTGTGTACATAGGAAATTTTTTAAGTAGTTCATGTGTACCGTGCGAAGACGCAATAAAATTGAGACGATATTTTACAATTGCTTCCCAGTGCATCTAAATCTCAGCCTAATTACAGTTTTCTTCGGCCAGTGCACGGAAATGGTCATCTATTTCATTGCCTAATATTATGGTATAAGCAAGAAAGCTTAAAACATTTGTTTTAATTATAAAAAATTACCATCACCTGTTTCCTGTAAGACCGATTTTTCCGAAGCTTTCTCGTAATCTGACTATTGCTGAAGACCGCTACTTTTTAAAATTCTCAGCTGGTTGAAATATTTTTGATAAATTTTACCTTTTCGCCAATTTTTTCGTCTATAAGAAACTAAACTCCCTGCAAGCAATTTGTATAGTAAAACTGTCTACTGTTTTAACGTATTCGTATGGTTCAATTAAGCAGGAAAGTAAATCTTCATTGGCACTACTTTCTGAAAATATTATTGAATGTTCTAAAGAATTTAAATTAGATTCATTAGCACTGTTATTATTACTTTTTGAATGATACTTTTCAATATGACGCTTATTTTTCTTCACAACAGGAGTAAAAACTAGTAAAAAATATATGAAATACTCTAAAATGCGTGACTAATTGAAACAAATTTTTTATCCACAAATTGCAAAGGAAACACCACATTTTTTTAATTTATTTCGAGTTTGTTTAAGGAAAGTTCTGAATTTGAATTATTGAAAATGAATATAGAAAAGAATATGTTGCTTGCACTCTTATTAGTTATCTAAAATAAAAAGAAATAATTAAGGTAGAATTTTGAGGTTATGATTCTAAGAATACTACATATAACGATAATAAAGCTATAAATTAAAATTTCAAAATACTTACCAGAATCTACAAAAGTATTCCTTTATTTAAATGTATATTTACACACAGAAAATTCCACTTAATTACAATTTTTATTTTTAATGATGTGAATTTATGCCTGTTCCGACAACGTTCTGAGAATAAATGACGGTAAAAACACGAAATCTTTTCAAGTCCAACCAATTTTTGTCATATTGAAAAAATATTTTTCAATATGAAAAAATATTTTTCAATATCACAAAACTGGAGAAGCGAGATCAAACACGTTTACTCAATGGACCAAAATTTTTGTCACATGGAAAAAATATTTTTCAATATCACAAAACTAGACAACTGAGACCAAGCACGTTTTTCTATCGACAAAATTTTCGTCACATGGAAAAAATATTTTTTCAATATCACAAAACTGGAGAAGCGAGATCAAACACGTTTACTCAATGGACCAAATTTTTGTCATATGGAAAAAATATTTTTTCAATATGACAAAACAATAGGAATTTTTCGCTAGGGATCAAATTTTATCATATGGAAAAAATTTTTGATCCATTTGATAAAATAGCGCGAATGGGAAAATTTTCGATTTATCACATGGATAAATTATTTTTTCAATATGACAAAATTTGAAAAAACGAGCTGGTTTCTGAGTTTTTTCATATGGATAGTTTATTTTATCGATATGATAAAAACATTGATCAAATCGACAAAAACATATTCGTTTTGAGAAAAAATTCGTCTATTGGACAAAAAGTTTTGTAGCAAGTTCGACAAATTTTTTTTTGTCATATTGACAAAATATTTCTTTGAGTGTTGTTGAAAAACCACTCTAATTAGAGAAGCTAAGGGATCTCTTTATTAAAATCACGGGTCCACGATTTCTGTCCCGTTATGGCAGGTGTCTGTTTATTAGAACACTTTTAATAAGTATATGAATCACGAATTTGATCATAACAAATTTGTCAGTTTAACCCTACAGTGTAGTGCGTATATAAATTAACCGGTATATGAAAAAAAAAACTTTTTTCATGTTCCGATATATGTTTTACGCACGAATAAATTTTCATTTTTAATTAACAACAACAAAAGTGCTCGAAAAATTGCCCAAAATTTCCAAGAGCTTAAAGCTCGGCGACCTTAAACACTTTGAAAGTTCACTGAATCAAAAGAATAGCTCCGTTTCTTCGTTAGACTTGCGATATCTTTATGTTTTATCTATGGAGTCTCTTAACTCTAATCCAGAATACGTGGGTTGATTCTCGAGCTTTTGTTCAACTTTTTTTTGGGGGGAACAGGCACTTTTTCTTTTAACTGAGCTTTACAAAATATTATTAAGTAATTAAAATAATTAAATTCGATATAAATCTTCGCCAAAAACTGTTTTAGCCAAAATCAATTACATTATTTTATTTGAATGTAATGAAAATCTCAAAAATATTCACAATATACTTTAATAAGAAATGTTGCTTTTCCCATTATCAAAAAACATTTTGTTAATACGGGGAAGAAATAGTTTACAATTTATGATGTTGATGCAATAACAAATTTTGTGGCATCATTAACGCATGATGGATTCCGTCCTTTTCACTTAATATTAATCAATTATTCATCGGCGAAAATAACAGATTTTCAATCGATAAAATCGTTCATATTTGTGTCGAAAGTGCTTCTTAACACATTCCAATGATAAACGATACAATGAAAAGTAACGAATCCCCGTGAGTCAACAGAAATTGCCAGTAATTTCGTAATTCGAAATTAATATTTTCTCTTTGGTAAAAGAAAATTAACAACAAATTGAAACCATCATGCGGGGTTTTGCGAGCAAGTAGTGAAAAAGTGAATAAAGAAAATGTGGGAAAAGTTGAATGAGAGCAAGGCTCAGAGTCCAATTTGAATTTTCTTTATTTGATTTTGCTGTAGTGATGAGAATTCTGGTTCATTTCTGAAAATGCAGAGATCAGCATAATGGCGGGCAATTGCATCAAATTCAACGATATTGAGAAATTGCAACGTTTTCGACACCAAATCAAAGTTGTACTAAAATTAATTATTTTCTTCATCGAAATCATGCGATTATCAGCGGAATTTCCGGAATTGAAAATCTTCGATGCTTATCACGTTATCTCGACATATTTTTTCCTAAAAAATTATAGCGAATATCTTGTTTAATTGAAGACTGACCTTCGGAACGGGTTTAATTTTGTATTTTGTTCTTAGACTTCTTCAAATTTTTGTCTCTAAATATTTTAAAGCTGTTATTCAATAGATACACTCAAGAATGATTAGAGCTAGTACTTTTCTAGCCGACCATGAAAATCTTAATTAATCAAAGGACGTTGATAACAACCATCGCAGGTAAACACAAAAAAAGAAAAAAAGAGATTCGAAACTCGTGTGATTTTATCGCAATTTGGATTGTGACTAACTTTAATCGAAAAAGCACAGAAATAGGAAATAAAATCGAATCACTTTGTGACGATGACGATAAAACTGTTTTAAAAAAATTGCACAAGGAAATAATGGTAATGTTTTCGTACAGGTAAAAATCAATATCAATTTTCAAAGAATTCAAAGATGACAAAATTTTACAGTGAAGTGCTTTAATCTTAATCATTGATTAGAAAAAGTTTATTTACTTTTCATCGTCTTTCAGTTATACTTGAAGAAATTTTTTTCCAAACCCGGTATGTTTTCCCGATGCTTTACAATTCATACATTTCTGATATGACGTAGTGTTTATCATGGCACCGTATAAGAATTGAAGTGAACGATTGCTTATCGAATATTCTTGAGGAAAAAAAATTTACCTTCCTGCCATCCAAGTGATTGCTTTGTTTAACGAATTAAAATTAAAACGACGGGTCTATTTATCTGCGGGAAATTACTCTTATTTTTGGTATGGATAGATGAATAGATTTTTTTTTTCGTAAAAATCAATTTGGGTAAGGGGATGTCAATAAAATCCGTAATGGTAAATTTTGGCTTTTCGACTCCCTAGGAACAAAAGCAACCTCGGCAAACTTTTCCGGGATTTTTGTATGGACAGCCCCTAAGGCCTTGAGTTTTTTTTTTGCAGGAAAAGAGTAACCACTGGTGTACTAAAAAAGCAAAGAAGAGAGGGGGGGGGGGGTAAATGGGCCGCTGATGAATCATTGGCGATCAATTACACTCTATTAACAAGAAACTCAGTGAAAACCTCAAAGCATTGATGGTTAAATGAAAAAAAAAACGTTTGAAAACTCGAGATATGTTCAATTTCAAAACCTCGCACAACAAATCCCGCATCCGGAGAAAAAATAGTAAATCTAACTATTTTATAATGGGGAATCGTGACTATCAATTTCAATTACAAAAATAGTCAAAATCGGATGTTTTTACAGTAAATTTAATTACTTAGTAGCAAAAATCACTATTTTGTGGAAAAATTGACTATTTTTGTAGTTGAATTAACCATTTTGTGATTAAAATTAGCTATTTTAGTAATAGTCACGATTCCCCATTATAAAATAATTAGATTTAGTATTTTTTTACTCCGCGTGTGTAACAATGAATATGAAAAACATAACAAAAGCTATAATTGCCAATCTGGCAATTATTGAAAACCCGTATGGTGATTTAAGTGAACGGCAAACAGTTATTGTATCAAAAGTCAAACTTTCCAATAAGATTTTTTTAAAACTTGTTCCAATTGGATTTTGATGTATGGCACTTTAATGTAGAATCATGTCCTAAATAACTTTTGTTCTTGGACTTTTTTGATAAGATGCACCGTTTTTGAGATATTCACAAAAACCGTTTTCGTTCGTATGGGGGTACCCCCCCTAATGGTCCATTTTTGCCCATTAACGAACTTAGCCTCGCATTTTACGAAAAACGAATCTGCGCAAAATTTCAAGTCTCTAGCTCAATCCGTGCGCCCGCAATCCGCGCCACAGACAGACAGACAGACGGACAGACAGACATACGGACAGACGGACGGACATGAAAAAATTAAATATTTTTATCATTCTAAACACACTGGTGTAATTCATTTTAGTATGCGATGACGGGATCTTGGCGTTACAAACGGTAAGGCATAGTTAGTATACCCTTTGGATTCACCATACGGGTATATAAAATTAACATCCTTTTAAAACTGGTGTGGCTTTATATAACTTGTTTTCGATCGACTCACTAGTCGAATGACATTTTTATTCAACCAAAGCTGTTGATTTCCAGATTATAAATATTTAAACCAATTTATAAGTTACCGTTCATATCGGAAAAAGTAGAGCTGGTACAGCCAGATTCGTATTAAGCGACCCCAAATTACCCAAAAAAGTCTCTTACATCGTGAGCACCAGAATGAGTGTCGGCCTGTTTAATCAGTTTTAGTCGATTAAAAATTTCCTTCGACTAATTAGTCGATCGAAAATAAACCACCCCAGTGCTACAAAAAAATCAGCGTCATTGTAGCAGAGATGTTCAAATTCAAAAAGCTTTTTAAACCTCTTCAAAGCTCTCGTATACGTAATTCTATACAGTAATAAATCTCAATTAAATTAATATCTATTCTGTGAGATAAAAAAAATACGACAATTGTTGATTATATCGAATTAACATGAAATCAATTCATAAATATGTGATTGACCATAATAAATTCTTAAAATTAGTGAATAAAAACTTTCATCATTTCTATGAAATTTTATTGAAAGACAAGCAGCAAATAACATCCGATTGTGAGCATAAAAATTATTAAAGAGATTAATTATTCAGAATTTTTGTAATCTGACACCGAAACGATGATGTTTTTGTAATTGGCACACTTGCATATTGGCTACAAAAATGTATCTACATATCGATAATTGCATTTTAAAATCACAACCAAACTCGATAGGGTGAAAATCGCAAATAAATAAAATTACCTTGAGAAGAAACGAGAGAAGTCTGATAAAGTTTCACTGCGAAGCAGGTAAAGTCAATGAAAACGGCTGCCTTTTAATGACTTCCATGTAATTTAAAAGACACGTAAAAATATTTTCAAAGTTTTACGTATGCAAAATTATCGATTTGATGGATTTTTTCTCCTTGTCGTCGTCGTTTTGTATTTTATTTTATGTATTTTTTCTTAAAAGGCAAGAGATAAGAGTTGAGACACAAAACAATTTGTTTATTTTTTTTTTAGTTATGACTTTACGTTTTTGTTGGAATATTTTTCTTGTTTTATTTAACATAACTCAGGTATCATTGGAAATAAAATGGGTAGGTATTTTTTTCTAGTATTCATTCAGGTTTAAATTTTTTTGCTTTCTAGAAGATAATTTCGTAATCTCAAGCGATTTTTCTAGTTTATATTGAAATAGTTTTTTTTAAATTTTTTGATTATTACAACAATTTTGTTCAACAATGAATTCTACAAGTAAGACCATTTTTAATTAACCTTTTTAAGTCTTTGAAAAATGATTCTCTGATAATCTTATCAGAAAAATTGCAACTTCTGAATAGCCTTGCTAAAAATTTACACGGAATTGACAGAAAAAGTCCCAAAATTAAGATACACGAATCGGATTTTTGTGAGTAACACCTCTTCACATCCCAAAAGCTTAACAATTTGAGCCCAAATCATATGGAATATCTTTTTTTTTTTGTTTGTTTAAATTCTGAGATAAGATGATCAATTTCGCTCACGTTCGCTGACTGAAAACTAATTATTGGATTGTGTTCTTGATCAAAGTCAATTTTTATCATGATGATGTCTTTATTGGAAAAAAGTATCAAAAAAAAACTTAATCATTTGGTAGATGATGATAACACACCCAAAAATAGAAATAAAATCTTTCATTTTTTTTTCAAGAATAGATGAAATTTTGTGATTAATTATAACCGTTTGAGTTTTCTTAGAATTAATGCATTGAAAAAGTGGTTGTGAATTGAAGAAAATTCAATTTACAAGTGCTGCAGATTATTTTTTTTAAATAAAAACAGTGATGCACAGATTTTATCATTTTTCTGACACAGTTTTTCAATCGAACAATTCTCTGAACAACATTTTACCCACCATCCGAACTTTTTTTGTGATAAAAAAATTTCAATAAAAAAATATCAAAAAATCAGTCTTCAAATGATTATAATTTAGAAACAAAGCAAGTATCACAAGCAAAATATGATAAATTTATTATAAAGAAATCACTCTGAATGTTACTTTTCGGGAGACTCACTTGATTTGTTGAAAGTCCTGAGAAAACTATCTCAGTTGGAAAGAACTCTTCGAATTTATTTACTTCTTGATAACAAGATGTCTATCTTAATCATCTGGGCTATTAGCATCATTGATTAGGAATACTAATTTAGGCCCTTCCTTTACTCCTGTAATTAGTTTTCAGTCAACTTCAATAAAACCACGTCAATCCTCAGCCAGGTAAACATAATTCAGACAAGTATTTAGTATTAAAGATTCAGGTACAAAGCATTTAATCAAAGAAAAGTAGTGTCAAAAAAATTGTACCTGACTATGTTTAGGATTATTATTGTCTGAAGAATCTCAAATTTAAGGAAAATCACTTAAAAGTTTGTCTCCTCTTTAGATGCTCATTTATTACTGTAATAAAAATATTTTATTACAGGTAAATCTAATTATCCGTACTAGCGCAAATGTAAACGAATGCCATTGTCTAAGAAATAGTAAAAGTCAGTCATTTATTTATATTTTTAGGCGCCGTCTAAAGCAAGGATGTTTAGCTAAAGGTACGTCTACACTTATAAACTTTTTCAGTAGAAATGTAACGACTGACTAATGCTGGGTTTACACGAATGACAGATAATGACAATCTGTCATAAAAGAATGGACAAGTTCATTCTTTTATGAGAGATTGTCATTTTTCTGACAGAAATAATGACAAAAATGATACTATTTAAGGTAACGGCACCTATTACCGACCTATCACCTATTACCGACCTAAAACATATTCATTCAACGAAAAAAGTCCAAATTTCAACGCATAATTTCAAAATTTTAATTCTCTTAAATTCTCTAGGGCATCAGAAAAACAAAACTAAAGCCACGAAAAAAAGGCGCGAAAAGTCACATCGAAATGTGACTGTAAAGTTTGAGTCGTTGGTGGTTGAACACGTTTTTGCATTTTCCTTAAGGTTTTTGGTAAGAGCTCAATGTGTTACTCATAAGATAAATAAGCGAAAATAAGTGGATCTAGAATAATAGTGTAACTAAATGTAATTTTTTTAATATCTTTTGTACAAATTTTAACAATAATATTAGTGAAAACTTTGTGAGTTTTCGCGAAAAACCGGAAAAACAATTAGGTCGGTGATATGTTCATCGTTTTTTACGATGGTTGTATTACCGTCCTATAGGTCGGAAATTATTTTCGTGAGACACCTATTACCGACTATGTAGAAATGTCATTATTTTTCTAGAAATTTTCTAATAAATTTTCTTGCATTTGTATGAAAATTGTCATTCTAGAACTATTTTTCCCATCATGGATACACATAAGACAAAAAAACAAGTGTCAATGAAAAACATAACAAAAGCTATAATTGCCAATCTGGTAATTATTGAAAACCCGTATGGTAATTTAAGTGAACGGCGAACAGTTGTATCAAAATTCCACTTTGAAGTCAAACTTTCCAATAAGATTTTTTTAAATTTATTCCAATCGGATTTTGATGTATGGAAGTTTTATGTAGAATCATATCCTAAATAACTTTTGTTCTTGGACTTCTTTGATGAGATGCACTGTTTTTGCGATATTTACAAAAAACGTTTTCGTTCGTATGGGGGGTACCCCCGCTAATGGTCCATTCCTCGCATTTTGCGAAAAACTGATCTGCGCAAAATTTCAAGTCTCTAGCTCAATCCGCGCCACGGACGGACAGACGGACATGCAAAATTCACGGTAAGGCAAATTTTCGGTTTCACCATACGGGTATAAAAAAGATTTAAAAAAAAGTTGTATTCTTCGGATATTTTTTGCAAAAAGCTCTGGAAGATAAACAAAATGGAAAAACGATTTACAAAGTTTCAAAGAACTATAAAATTCCAAAAACCACATTAATTGACAAAGTAAACTGCAAATATACAGATGGGGAAAAAAGTGGACCCCAAACAATTTTCTCCTCCGAACAGGAAAACCTTTTAGAAAATTGGGTTATAAAACTTGGAAAATTAGGGTATCCAGTAAACAAAACTCAATTTTTGGATAGTGCAGCGCTTTTGGCCAAACATTTAAATATAACTCACAAATTTGCCAATGGGAATCCCGGGAAAATCTGGTACCGCTCAAAATTTGACATTCAGCCGATCAAAAATTACAGAAACGCAAATACGGAAATGGTTAAATTCTGTTCAACAGTTTTTTCAAAATAAAATGAATTATTTATATTATTTATATCGTGAATTTAATTTTTTTTGGTTAGGTCGGTAATACGTCCACTGAAAATCGGTAACAGGTGCCAGAAAATATCGTTAGGTCGGTAATACCTGACTTTGGTATTAGATACAGTTTTTATTTTTTTTAGTATCATACATTATTTTTACAACTATATTTGTAAGTGTATCAATGTAAACTCTACATTTAGAGCTACATTTACGAGTTTACATTGATACACTTGTCTCCCCTTAGTGAATCGTTACATTTCCACTGAAAAAGTGTATAAGTGGAGACTGTACCTTAAAGGCTACAAAAGGCTGAATTAAATGGGAATTACAATGGCCCGGCAGTAACAGCAACAGCAACCGTCAAGTAATTTCATTGGCAAAGAGCCCTATGATGTCAAAATCGCAGCACCTCTCTCGTGTTCATCTATAATCCTATTTTTGCTGTCAGCGCTGTGCAGCATTTGCGACAGCTGGTTTTGGATGGCTTTAGTTTCACGTAAAAAGGTACGATTTGAAAGCAATGCAACGAATAATCATTAATAATGACAAATTTTAATAAAATTAAAAATAAAAAAAAAATCAGTGAAAACAAAAAATCCAAAATTCTCTCTGTTGTCAAGTCAATGTATTTCACACGGCAGCGTTCTTGGCCATTATAATTCAAAAAGAAAAATGCTGCCGTGTGCAATACGCGAATTTTGGATTCTCTGTTTCCACTGAAATTCAACTTTTGTTTATTCTTAAAAGATAATTTCATTATTAATGATTATTCGCTGAGTTGCTTCTAAATCGCGCCTTTTTCCTTGAAATTAAAGCCACACAAAACCAGCTATCAAAAAAGCCGAGCAGAGAGGACAACTAAGTCCGGTATTACACTTGGCTTATTTAAGCCGGTAACTTTTGGGCTTAATAAGCCAATGTGCTTACATTTGTGGCTCAAATAAGCCAATCCTGTTTGCATATGCTACACAAGTTTACATGTGTGTGTGTGGACTCAACATCAGTCGTGCTTCATTGAAATTGCTGCTACTCATATTTTTCCCAAGATCTTTACCTGCTGACGGTCAGAACGAAAATGATTTCTGCCTACTACTTTTCCCAAACCGGTTCACACGCTTTGCATGTATGCAGATTGTCGATAAGCCATGATTTCGAGTGGCAACTTTTCCCTCCTCAGTCGTTTCTCCCGAAAATCGGCTTAAGTAAGCCCGAAAGTTGCCGTGTGTAATATCGCGCTAACATAGAATTGGAGATGAGCACGACAGCGAACATTTTTTTGCTATCATTATGACGTCAGAGGGTCTCTCCGCCAATAAAATCATTTTACTGTTAAATTCCCCCTCTTTCTATTTATACACATATTGTCAAAAGTTATCTTAAAACAGACTTCTCATCTTTCGTAGAAGGAAATCAACATAAAAATGATCCATTTTCGATACTCTTATCTATGGCTTACATCCGGAATCACGCCTAGCTGGATCATCGGATATGTGGAATTGAGGGAAAAATCACCTTCGTCAGAGAAATCACCTTTCAAATAACTAAAACTTAGGTGAGGCGATTTTAGACTTGCATTACTGACAGAGTCATCCCAGAATCGTAAAGTAAATATTTTTGTAATTTAAGATGTTTGTCTTTTTAAGATTGCCACATCTTCGTAGAGATTTGAAGATAATTAAAGATTCGAGATGATGTTGCGGTAATAACGATATCAAAAGTACCGCCAGTTGTCAATTTTTAATGTAATTTTATGATAGAATTTTAAAAATTTCCATTGTTGTTATCACTTTATTTGTTCTTGAAATGTTGCTGCAGTTAATTAAAAAATTTGTGGCTAATTTTGGGATTATTTGATTTTTCTTAAACTTATTAAGTAGCACGCTCGAATTAGCTATAGAATAGCACAATTTTATGGCCGCATAACTTACGGTCGCACTTACAGATAATTAATTTACATTTTTTTAAATATGTTCAAGAAAAGGGATTTTCAGAATTTTTTATTAGCCCATTTTTCGCCGCTTCTAGACGCGATGAAATTTTTTCTTGAAAATTGGTGTTGACGCTACTTTTGGGTCGAATATGACTTTCAAAAAGTTTCAGAATTTTCCGACCAACAGTTTTCCGGAAAATTGTGGTAAAAACTCTTAACCACGGCAAATAGCCAATACTCTGATATGCTCAATATGTGGTATTTTTTCTAGAAAAAAGTGAAAATTTTTATTGATTTTGGAATAAAAATGATCTAATGCCTGGAGCCCAATGAACGCAACGCGAACGCAGAAACTGTCACTTACAAGTTTGTTTCATAGTAATCATTTGAAGTGAGCACAGTGAACGCAACTACAACGCAAAAGTTTGCAAACTTCTAACTTTGCCGCAGCAATTCTGCGTTGACAGTTCATAAAGTGAGGTTGGGGAAATGTCGTTCGAGGAAAAATTGATAGCCTTATTGCAATAACATACAAATAAGAAAGATAAAGACCAACAAAGCAAATTATCGCTTCAAAATTATTCATTTTTGTAATTTTGCCAACTTTATACCACTTTATATTATGTCACTTGTACTACTTCACGAGATGCCATTGGGCTCTGCCGCTGAAATGTTGCGCTGCGTGACAGGTTACAGCGTTGGAGTTGCGTTCGCGTTGCATTCATTGGGCTCCAGAGGTAAGGGCTCAACCCCTTACTGCTTTGCGGTTCAATCCTCGAAAAAAAAAAAACAAAAATGCGAAAAAAAAAATTGTGGTAAGAATTCTTACCAACGGCGAAAAACGAGGTCTTCTACGTTTCTGTGAAGGTTTTTTGTCTGTTTTGTGGCAAAAATGGGAAAATCTAATCACCCAAGTTTTTCATTTTATAATCAATTGATTAAAGAATCTTTCTTAGCACTGCAATCAACGAAAAAGTAATTTGATGGGTTTTGATGAACATTTAAAGTTGTGGTAAGAATTCTTACCGGGTGGTGAAAAATGGGTTAACCCGTTCGGTACATGTTTTTTTTCTATGGGGGTTAAAAATACTCTATATACAAATTAATGATGTTTAAGCTATTAGTATTCATTTAAAACAAAAAAAAAATTTGAAAAAAAAAATTTGAAAAAAAAATCAAAAATTTTAATTTTTTTCAAATACGTCCACTGTGGTCCAGCTTTTTACTCAAAAAATCAAAATTGGGTCCCAAATGCACTTAATTGTGCACTGAATGAGAATAGAGTGTTGAAAATAAATAAATAATAAGTCAATTCAAATTTTTAACTGCGTTGCATCAAAATACCGAATGGGCTAAATTCAGATTTTTTTCAAAGAAAAAAAAAGGCTCTGGGCCTATAGGGTTGCATGGAGCATCAAATTTATTTGAATAAATCTGTGAGTCACGACTTTTGAATCTTTGGAGAATTTAGTATTCAGAGAAAGAAAGAGAGAGATAGAGAAAAAGGAGAGGGAAAGCAAGAAAGCACATTGGGCAAGAAGTTGCTCCAAAGTCTAGTTGTTCACTTCGGAAATCAGTTCATTAGAAAAAAATTCTCGTAATTATCGGACGTTAAAAGGAGATTTAATAAAGGTTTTGACTTTTAGAGGCCAATAAAATCTTTTGGAGAAAAAATTATGAAGTTTCACCGAATTTTTTGAATTGATAAAAACATTATAATCAATTCTAGGGACTCTAAATTAATTTTCAACTTCCAGAAATGCTGAAAATTACCGTTTCAAATGAATTTCCCCATTCATAAAAATATTGTATTAAAAAACAATTTGAAAACTTCCTATCCATAAGTTGACTATTAATACCTCTTCGTAATATAATTAGGTCAAGTGAAATTAATTTCAACAAAAAAAAAGTTTCGATTGCAATTGGATAAATTGCTTGGTGTTTTTAATTCTAAAAAACCATCACTGCTGTAAAAACAATCAATCATTAAAACAAAATATGTTATGTACATCAAATGAATCAAATACTGAAACAATTTATTTTGAATTTACAGCGCAATGTTAATATAAAATTGCATTTTTCGCTATAAAATTTTTCTAATCAATTGATAAAATGAATACCTGTCCAATAAAAAAAATATTTTTTTGATCTGCTTCATATTCACCGACGTCGATACATTTTCAAGACGACGCTAAAATAAATTGAAAAATATTACAATTCTTCAATATCCAATTTAACAGCAAAAAAACTTTCTAGATAAAGATTATCATCACTGATTGCAGATAATAAGAGATTGTAAATGAATGACACAAGAGGCTCATGATCGAAAAAAAAACTGTGGAAAATCTCATAAAATTACTCGATAGATGTCTATATAGACGAAAAACAAGTTCACTTATTGCGTTTCTTTCTTTAGATTGGTGTTCAAGGAAATCCAATGTGAGATATATGAAGGTGTTTTTTTTTTTAATTTCAACTCGTGTGTTTTCGAAAAAACTCTACTCGTGATAAAAAGAAGTTTGTTTACTGGCCCGTGTAAGTATAAAGGCGTAAATATTCTTAGACTATGTACACTGCAAGACTCTCAAATAATAATAAAAATACATAGAAATATCAAACTGATAAATCAATAAAATTATCAAACCTTTCCCATAAAACGGCTTGATTCTGAGATGATGACACATTTTCCCAATTATAGATCAGCACAAATTGGCTGCTATAGGTGAAGAACATCACTTCATAGGTGAGAAAAACGACGTTATGCGGGGATGGATGTTTGACGAAATAAATTGGAAAATGAAATCATATTTCGCTCGGTATTGCTCATCACTACGGATATTAAATGTTAAAAGGTGTGGTACCGAGAATAAGATGTTATCTATCTACGTTTTGTCAATTGAGGCTACAAAGAACTCTGTCCAGATAAGGCGGTCAAAATCTTTTGATCTGGATATGTTATCGTCTGTGGCATCTGACGTAAAAGGTTTTATAGAGAAACTCGCAGGAAGCACTATTTAGGATAAGTGTTAGTTATAAAAATACTCATTGGCGGAAATTGAACTTTTTATGTGGTAACTGTAAATTCTATTAATTTTTAGCAGATCAATTTTATCGCTCTAGCCAAAAGCGTAATTAGGGGTTGAAAGACTATGTACTGCGGGGGGAGGATGGGTTGAGGTTTTCATCAAAACGGCTTTTGCTATTGATGGATTGCAATACCTTACAAATGCTGCATCGCCAATAATGGTTTCAAATCCACGAAAAATAGCAGATTAGCAAGAAAATGGTCATGAGATCCGAATTTGAGGAAGCCTAGACCAGAAAGCATGACAAATGCTAAAAACGATTCCTCTAAAATGGAATAGTTTTCCTCCTCGCTGCTGGTGGTTATTAGTTCGAATACGTAGATTTTTTTTTAAGAAATGAATTTCTCTTAAAAACAAACAAAAATACTCATCAAAAAGTATAATTAAAAATCAAACCCTTAGCATTTTCACATTACTGTCAAATAAAACCATTTGCAATGAATTATCAGGAAATTAAAAAAAAAAACCCATCATAAAAAGGGGATAGAAAAGAAAAAAAAATGTATTAAGACGAAAAAATGTTTATCTCTTAATTTTTTCTGGCGACATCCATAGTGAATTGTGAGGGAGCAGAGGGGAATCACTGATTGATGCTTTGTTTGCTAAATATCATTTTTCTTACAATTCTTCACAGTCTGAAGTTAAGTAAATTCCATTCGAGATAGTGATATGAGACGAGTGTATTTTTCTGAGGTGGTGTCATATTCGCAGGTGTGTGTATTTGTATCTTTTAAGAAGCAAATAAGACGTGATGTATTAAACATCAACATCGAGTCAATATGAAATTCGATCAAAATGATTGCGTTAAAAAAAATTTCTTTTTTTTTGTTTTCTTATTTTCAGTTTTATATGAATAATTCTGAGATACACGCGATTTATAAACTGCGCAGTTTAAAGGGATCAGCGATGTGCTTGACTTTATCTGGGTAATCAATGAGGTTTTTTTTCAATGATCAAGAGGCTTTTCTAATCAAACAATTTTAGTACCTACTTGAAATACAGTTGAATCATTTTCGTGGTAATTTGGAATTAAAGACGTTTCTCGTTTAACACTTACAATTAGTGGTATGTGGGTAAACCCGATTAAAAAAGGGGGTTTGTTTCTCAGAGGCAAACAATACAGCTATTGTTTTTTAAAGCATGTTTTTCAAACTTTTTTTTAAAAAAGAATTATGGATTATTGGATTATTATATAACGTTCCATCCTTTTTTCCAAGAAGAACAGTTTTAACTTTTTATTTTTTAAGAACAGCCATTACTTACGGTCCACCCTGTATTTTTCATTAAAATAGATTCTTATGATGTTTTTGACCAAAATTTAGCCTTCTCCCGCCCCCACTCTCCACTTGATCAGACACTTCTGCTGACATCTTTTGTATGAGCCAAATATTACTACTGGTTTGCAGGCATCTTTTAAAAAGCTTCAAGAATGCAAACATTTACGGCCCCCTCTTCTCTCTATCTACCTCCCCCATTATCCCAAAAATCCCTCAAAGAATTTAATCGTTTTATACTTTGTGTAAATAAGTATTATTAACAATAATTTCAAAATTCTATTATTTAACCATAATTTCAAAATGCTAGCATGATTTTCTTAAAATTCTTCTCAGCACTAGCTAAATAACGTGCAATAAGATATGCAAAAACATACATGCCACATGTCGTAGATATACAAATTACATAAGATGGGTGTATACATAAAATAAATGACACATTTTTAATCCCAAATAGAACAACGTAGAGGAGGTAAAAAATCGTAAAAAGCAGAAAATAATTTGAAAGACAAAAACTATAACCACTAAGAATTTTCTAATAAACCAAAACCGTGTTCGTCTTGCATAATTCGATTGGCCTTAAACCGTGGGGGGATGGGGATCGAAAGTATAGTCGAAATTCTCAGTTATCTGAACCCAAAGAGAAAAAATGACAAACGGAATTTTCCCTATCTACGCCGAAAAACCACTCATGAAAATTCTCCTAACGAGAATAAGAAATTCTCATCGGCTTTGCATGAACAAGGGTGAATGGGGTTGATAAAAAGAAGGTAGTTTAACGGTTAGCCTGAAGAATCGGTCGCACCATAGGTATAGGGCAGGTAAAATAAACGGGCAATGAAAAGCGATAAAAAAAGAAGAAAACACGAAACAAATCAGCTCAAGGTAAGAGGGGTGTATGATGGAAAGCGCTTCCATAGCTAAAAGTTGGGCCACAATCTCCCGCATTGTCCATGGGCCAGAGAGAAAGTCGCAATATACATCAGTCGTCGTCGATTGTTCTGCAGGGAAATCCTTCTACGTTCTAATCTGCATATGGATGTGTATAAATTTATTAAGTGATAAATATACATACATACATAAATAATGCAGGTTGGAAAAATAGATTTCACAATTTTCACTATGCGGGGTGATTTCTAGGCATGCGACATCTTTCTCGGGTAGGCCCTATGCATCCACCTTTAGGAAGCGCTGAGGTGTCATACTGATATATAGCGCTTCGATTTAGAAATTCCACACAGTTTGTCTGTAGTTGTGTGTCTCTCTTATGACGGTAAGCTACTTTGTCTCCCGAGACGTATGTATCTGTGTGTCTGTTTGCCGAGGGGGGTTTTTGGGGGATATACCTGAGAACATAAAAATCTATTGATTGGTCACCATGGCTACCGGACAGGGTCACACACAAAAATTATGGCTTCTCGTCTGTGCTGATGGTCGTCAAATAGACTTCTGTCAACTGTTTTCATATCCTTTTTACTGGTAACGAAAAAATCCTTTTTGTGTCCGTTACTCCCATTGCTTTTACACTCCCCAACATATCCGACATGCAAATCATCTGAGAATTACTCCTAATGATAAAGTAGACATCGGGCTTAGTGTTGAAGTAAGGACAAACAGGGTTAAGAATAATCCTCTTCCTTTCGTTGCTTTTTGTATACTAACGGTGCACTAACGGTAGCAATCAACTACGATAAAACTGATACAAGTTAAAAGAATTAGTTGTTGAAGTTTGAAATAAAAATTGATGGAGTCAGAGGTTCTTGGAAGAGTCATCTTTTTTTTAAATTGTAAAAAAGGATATGTTTTTTAATAGGGGGATTCATGAAATCTCGGAAATGCCTCGTAAACTGCGTAAATTTACCACCTCGTAAATCAATTGTCAAAATTTGTATGGATTTTTTTTCGTAAGTTAGTCAGATATGGAAATTACCGGAAATTCTGATATTCGTCCGGAAATTCTGATATTCGTATTTTAAAAGTTTTCACTTTGACTTTTAAAATGACTCGCCTTGCGTGAAACTTTCGCGAGGTTTTGTCTGTGGATGCGAACCATAACACGATTTTACGATTTTCACACATGGATTTTTTTTTTAAAATTGGAATCCATTTTCCGATAAACAATGGAGTTTTTTTTCTCTAATGAGATGAAAACAAGATCTAAAAAAAAAACAATTATGACCATGTCAAATTGTAAAATTATTATTCCTGAGCAATTCCTGATACTCAAAAATGAACTCACAAAAATTGAATGACACAAAAATTTATTTTGAGTCTTGCATGTTATGATTTTCTTATCTAAAAAAACTGAACCAATTTTAGAAAACTTAAAAAAAAAATTTATTATCACTTATCTAAAGTTTTCAACAATGCATTTTCATTCAGTTTCGTAGAATTTTGAATCCTATTTTCATTGAAGAATTAATAATAAATTGATAGTCATTCTTATAATTCTTTAGAACGATGCCAGATTTAAAAATAATTTAACATTTTGAGTGGTACCATGAAAGTGATTTAAAGTCTAAATTTTAAATTGGGAACAAAAATTAACAAAAAACATTTTTTTAAGAAATCGCTGCAGTTAATGGTTAGCAAAGTAAACCTTATAAATACTGCAAGTTATTCATCGCTCGCAACCAGGGAGGGGTAACTATAGCTATGCGTATAAAATTTAAAGCGACATCTTTTAGTAAAGATATAAAATAATGTTGCAAATGTGGCCGGATGCAAGAAGCACACAAAGAAATTTTTAAAAAAATGTACGAAAAATGAAAAAAAAATAGTTTTTTGGGCGCTGTGTATCCTATAATATAATACGAGGAATGTCTGTCTGTCTGTCTGCACAAAGGATCTCGAAAATCCGCCTAACGATTTTAACGAAACTTGGTAGTTAGGGATTTTCGGGGACAAGGAATCGATCTAGATAGGTCTCCCCTCTGAGAAAATTCCCCTCGATACACCTCGCCTGGTATTTTCGAATTGGGTGGTCCGATCTTAATGAAACTTTACAGTATTACTAAGGGGGCTAAGGGCTTTCGAGTTTTCCACCACAAAACTGACTTTTCCCTCCCCTCGATAACCTTCACCTGGTGTCTCAAAACAACGTTTCAAAAATCGGTGACAGCGATTACTCAATAACCACTCAACCGATTTCTATGAAATTTTGTTATCGCGCGTTAGTTTTAATTCTAGCTTTCTAGGTCGGGAATTTAAAAACTCTGGAAAAGCTTTGTAAAGATAATGTGAACTTAGTTTTTCCCCAAAAATCACTAAAGTAGGATTTTGAGCTCGCCGAGCATGGCTCGGTCTTCCTGGTACTCAGAAATAAAAGCGAGATAAATATTTATTTTTCTTGCTTTTATCTCGCTTTTATTTCTCTAATTTTTTTTTTACTTTTTAGTCGATTTTGTAGGCTTTTTGAGTTTTTTTGATAGGCTCACCTCCGTCTGAAATGTTGTACCATAGATAAATAGATATACAGTGTAAGATAACACAATGCGGGAAAGAGGGAGGGAGAGGGGACACAAGGTTTGCAGTACATTCGAAGAAAAATTTTCTAAAAAAATTCTTTATTTTCCATCATCTAAAGAACATCCGGTAGAGGTTTTGATATTCAACTGGCATACGAAGAGAATTTTTTGTGGGAGTTCCGAAATTGGTACTAACGCCACGCCGCGCCGTGGGTTTATTAATCTAAAAACAACCTCACGTTTTTAGCTTGGAAACCATTCCACCGATTAGCTTTAACTCAATTGCAATATCTGTGTTAGTGAACTATATATTATTTTCTTTATTGAGACTGAACTAATTAAACTGACATCATGTGTGATTGTGCAATGTCCCCATGTAATGACTTATCAAACAAAACTAGATTAATTCAATGTTTTGGTACTTGTGAAAAAAGCTATCACGCTAAATGTCTTGGGTTTGCAGCAGTCATCGCCAATTCTATTATGGAAAGTGGAAACGGTCTTCAATGGTATTGTGCTGATTGTCGTCGGGTTTCAGTATCAGCTTTTGCTTTTAGGATGGGCGAATGCCGGCAAACTCAGTTACACCTAGAAAAATCATTCAAAGAAATGCAAGGATGGCTAACTAAAATGGGAACCACTTTAAACAATTGCCCGACTGCACTATCAACACCGTCAACGCCATTAGTGAAAGGAAAAGAGCCTTCCCTATCGGAATTCACGCCGTCAGCTGTCCTGTGTGAGGCGCCAACGATACAAACACGGTCGGTCACAAAACAACAGAATTTTCAAAATCGAAATAAAAATGACCACAGTGTCCAACTGCAACAAACATCGACGCCCCCGCTCTCGACCTGTAATCAAACCGCATTACCACAACCACAGCAGCAGCTGATCGAAATTCATAATAAATTACAAGCGCCGCAAGTAAACCAGCGGATCGTCCCGTTGCCTTTGTCGAACGGAATCAGCTGTGTTGATAATTTGCAACAGCCTCAGCACTTTCAAGTAGGCGATACCTCATTGTCTGCTTTGAAAGTTGTTGTGCCACCGAAACAGGTTTTTATATCTAGATTAGATTATTCTACGAGTGTTGATGACATCATGAATTATGTTGGAACTAAGCTGGGACATAACTTGAATATTGGCTGTATCAAATTAACACCTAATAATTTGCCAAATAGATTTATTGCATCGTTTAAACTTACCGTTCCAATTCTTTATGCCAACGTCGTGCTACATAAAGATTTCTGGCCTGAAGGAATTATTATGCATGAGTTCACACCTAATCGCCTAAAACGTACACCGAAACTCCGAAATCCGAGTGCTTCAAAAAACATGTAGAAGTTGCCCTCTATTATCAAAACGTTAGAGGGCTAAGAACAAAAACCCGTGACTTCTTCTTTAATGTCTTATGCTGTCCATATGATATAATTGTTCTAACAGAAACTTGGCTCACTCCAGCATTTTTCAACAACGAAATTTTTCCACCCACATTCAACGTGTATCGTACGGATCGCTCTGCTGCAAATAGTTTGTTTCAACGCGGAGGCGGTGTACTAATTGCCATCAAAAACCATTTTTCCTGCCAATCAATTGTTCTCCCAGTGCATTTGGAAATTATTGGAGTTAAAATCTCAATGGCTTGCAATGTAAATATTTATCTCATTGCACTGTATACACCTTCCCCTTCTATGGAAATTTCGAGGGACGTAATAAAGGCTATTGAAGCTGTGAGTTCTCTTATGAATCCTGTCGATAAACTATTTGTTTTCGGAGACTTTAATCTACCACAACTTAATTGGAAAATTTTGGCTGATGAGGACAATTTTCTTACTGCGCTCAATGCCCAACGTGAGATCGAGCATATCATAATTGATGGCTTCAGCGACAACGCTCTTTTTCAACTCAACGGCGTGACAAATAAATTGGGGCGAATCTTGGACCTTACCCTTTGCAGCGATTATACGAATTGTCTCGTGGAAGCTTGCGAATCACCATTGACAACAGAAGACGCTCATCATCCATCTTTAAATATTTATTATTCTTGTGATACTATTTGTGATTTTTTACCAGAAATTTCTAATTGTTTCAATTTTAAAAAAGCTAATTTTGAAGTCCTTAATCATAATCTATCTAACGTTAATTGGTGTAACATCTTTACTATATTTGACGTAAACATAGGTGTATCAATGTTCTACCATTATGTCTATGAAATTATTTCCGCGTTTGTCCCTTATATGTCATTAACTAAATCTTCATTTCCTCCATGGTATGACCAAGAAACCAGAAGGTTAAAAAATGTAAAAAATCGTTCTTTTAAAAAATGGCGGAGCACCAGACAGCATACCGATTACATCGTATTTAGTCAACATCGCCGCGAGCTCAAATCTTACATTATGATGTGCCATAAATTATATATAAACCGAGTCGAACAAGATTTGAAAAGTAGTCCTAGAAAATTCTGGAACTATATAAATTCAAAAAAGAAAAGCGATGGCAATCCTAGTTCTCTGTGCTATAAAAACGTTACTTCTAGTAACCCTAATGAAATATCAAACATGTTTGCATCACTATTTAGGGAAGCTTATTCTTCTAGTTCTAATGTTATCGACTATGACTATTTTACTTATCTTGACTCCTCTAACAAAGTAGATATTCCTAACCTAATGATTGACGAAGAAAGTGTCTTGCGTGCTTTGACCGGATTAGACGAGAACTGTTCACCTGGGCCGGATGGCATTCCTGCATTTTTCTTGAAGAAATGCGCAACTGGTTTGTGTAAGGTGCTTACGCACTTATTTAATTTGTCATTAAAACAAAATGTTTTCCCTGAGGTCTGGAAAGTTTCATTTGTAATACCCTTACACAAATCAGGAAAAAGGGATAATATTGAAAATTATCGATGTATAGCAAAATTGTCTGCGATTCCGAAACTTTTTGAATCCTTGATAACCGATCATATTTACTCTTACTGCAAAAATATTCTTAACGTAAATCAGCACGGTTTTATCAAGCAGCGCTCCACCACGACTAATTTGTGTGAGTTCATAAATTTTGCTGTTACAAAGTTTTTAGACTCACAACAGATTGACGCGGTATACACAGATTTCTCCAAGGCCTTTGACAAACTTGACCATAAACTTTTAATTTTTAAATTGCGCGGTATTGGCTTTCCTAAGAATCTAATACAGTGGATTCTTTCTTATCTTACTGGACGGTCGCAATATGTGCTTTACCAATCTGTGATATCCGATGTGATATCCGTGTTATCCGGTGTTCCTCAAGGCAGCCATATTGGTCCTCTCTTATTTATTATGTACGTAAATGATGTTAGCTCTGTTTTAAGTTATTCTCGTATTTTAATGTATGCTGACGATTTCAAAATTTTTAAATCTATTGACGATATTAACGATGCTAATCTTTTGCAACTTGACCTTAATAATTTTTTTATGTGGTGTAATAAAAACTTTTTAGTTCTTAATTTAAATAAATGTAATATCATAACTTATTCGCGTCGTTCAAATTTCGTTAATTTTGACTATATGTTTAGCTTAAGTTCTATCAAAAGAGTCGAATCCGTCAGGGATCTTGGGGTAATATTAGATCAAAAATTGACCTTTGATCTACACCGGGAACTGGTAATGACTAATGCAACTAGAATGCTAGCCATGATTAAAAGATTCTCGTCTGATCTATCAGATCCATACACTGTTTTGTCTTTATATAATGCATTTGTAAGACCTATACTTGAGTATGCATGTGTTGTCTGGTCTCCTACGTGTACTACGCATATTCTTAGGCTTGAGTCTGTTCAAAAAAGATTTTTAAAATTTGCTTTGCGCAAACTACCTTGGATTGATCCACTCAATTTGCCGTCTTACGAACAAAGATTGCATCTATTGGGGTTGCCTACTTTGTGTAAAAGACGAGAAACTCTCCAATGTATGTTTATTTATAAACTCTTGCAAAATGAAATCGATGCTCCCAATTTATTGCTGGAATTAAATTTTAACACTAAGCCTAGAAATACACGGAATTATAACTTTTTTTATGTCAAATTTTCTAAGACATCATATGGGAAAAACGCACCAATAACGCTCATGTGCAATTTATTTAATAAGAATTATAACTTTATCGATTTTAATTGTTCGTCAAATATGGTAAAGAAGCAACTGCGATCATAATAACGCTGTATTTTGTTTATATTTTTCTTTTGTTTTTAAGATTGAATAATTGTTTTTTTTTGATTTGTAACTATCTTGGAGTTTTGCTCTGTATGATCAATTAAATAAATAAACTTCAGATCCGTATTTAAGGGAAAAGCACATAAAAGCATCGTATTTTCTTCTCCAAAAAAGAGTTTTTCAAACTCTTTTCACAATATTTTTTTTGGACATGGTCATTTAGAGTTTTCCAGGAGATTGAAAAAAAAAATACATATTGTTATACAGAAAATTAATTAATGACAATTAATAATTACTTTATGAAAACCTCAAACAACATAATATTGATGTTCAGATGATCATTCTATGAAGAAAAAATCATAAGGAACGGGACAAGAAGTATGAAAAAGTGATTACATTTCAAGTATTGGGTCAGGAATATAATTCAGTTCGAATTTCTAAATATATTTGACAACAGTAAATAAAATCTTTTGTGGGGTTTCCGTTAGCATTCATTCGACCGTAAACCAACCAAAAAAGAGACGCAGTTGAAAATTGTGCGCCATTTTCTGTGGCTAGAATCAGGGCAGCAACGCCATCATCATCAACCTGCAATGAATGTCGTCCTCCACCCAAAACATAATAAAAAGATAGCAAAATGAAAATACCCTACTGGTATACGTATGTGTGTAAATAATTTGGCTACCCTCTAATATGTACAAGTCACCAAAAACTACCTCGGCCCCCTGGCAAAAATAACACAGAATCGGGCACAATTTTTATATACATACCTACGAGAGATCACTACGTTTATATAAAACTCATTCCATTTCCATCTCGACGATTTTCTGCTGGAAATTCGACTCTGCTAAAATTATACGGGACGAAATAAGACGGAAGTGGTGGAAGAGGTACAAGATTAATTCCATGAGGGTAGTTACACTAATACTAAAGCTTTTCGAATTCGACCCCCACACGCACACAACCAAACCAGACGCTAAATTCTATCTTAACTACTTCTGCAGCCAAAAATAGTCTTCGCTATTTGCTCAGGTGGTATCTTTTATGCTCTGCGGCAGAGTAAAATGGCCCCATGTCTTTTCAATCTTGAGCTCCCCCCAACCCTTACGATAATATTCTTATGTGGACGTCGTTTGTCAGATGGTAATTCAGAACCCTATGCTAGATCAACATAAATGTATACATATGCCACCCGTATATACCCGGTTAAACTAAACTAAAACATTTCGGGGGAGGGGACGGGGCTGCTGCTAGCTTCATAAAAGATTGCGACGGATTGGAGAGATAAGGGAGAATTTTTCACCCCAAAAGAAGTTCTAGATTTTCCTAAATATTATATACCCATAGCCACTTGAATTTTCATCCCCAGTGAGCAGCTCGAATCGTCGTCCCTTCTCGGCATACGTGAAATTTATGTCCATGTATGCTGCTGGTATGAACAAATAATCCTCAGGTTTCACATAACACTGCGGCAAGTTTGGGCAGCAAGGGGGTATCTTCTACAACTATTTGGCAGGTGCAAGGAAAGGTAACTAAGACGAATTGGATTTCACCCAAAAAGAGGAAAAAGAGGAGGAGAAGGGAATACGGCTGGTCACAAGGTTCTCGATGTACACATCGCTCCGATATGGATGCGTCATTTCTTTGTTCTGCAGGGAAAAATTCTCAAGATTCTAATAGGATTTTTTTTTATCGGTTTTTAGGTTTTCCCTGATGGAAAATGTCGGCCGGAATCATATAATTCTGGTACGACGCGAGGAGGTACATAAGATACACATAATCCACCTGGCTGTAACAAGAACTCCTCGCAGGTGCTTCAAACTATAGAAAATTCGATCGATTCTCTTAGCTTTTAATATAAACGAAATAAGAAATAAATGCGATCCCATTTCGAGGGAAATCAACGAATCTTTGCGTGACGACGATGAGACGAGAAAATGTATATGGGAAAATGGGAAATCTCACCACGAAAATCTCAAACACATAGAAGAGGTTCTTTAAGCTACATATAGTTTCCATCTCTTTCCATCTGCATAGAAAATCCAAGATGATGATGGGCTGGTAGCTCTTCTCATAGTTGTGGCTCCTCGCGTGTCGTCCTCTCTAATCCAGAAATTCTATTTGGTTCTGCCTCCTTCATTTTATCTCCAGCAACTGAGCAGAAGCCGATTTTCGTTTGTCCCTGATTGGTTGCCATGCGACGAGGATAATAGATTTTTCCGAGAAAGAAAATAAAGTTCCGTCTGCAGAGTGTGTATCCGACGACTTTGGTCTTATAGAGGGTGGATTGGATTTTCCTCTTTTATTATTCCATTTCTTCTCAGTATTTATTTTATTCCAAGAGGGTTATATTCAGCAGCAAAAAAAAAACACTTTGTCTACCGCCTGGCCAGGAATCCGTTCAGAAGAGGAAAATCCATGAGTAAAATTCCCTTTAGTCACGGCGGCAACGTATACGATTTTAGCCAGTCACCCTAAAAAAATTCAGACCATCTCGCCCTCATTTCCTTCCAACGTCACCACATCGAGAATTTTGCGTCATTGGCGAGGGTGGAAAAAAGAGACAGAACGAGAAAAAATCTACGCCTGACGAAGGGCTGCTCCAATATCTGACAATGGTAAAGAAGGAAAACCATCCGCCATTTCTAAAGCACCACAAACTCGTACCAGAGGTCTGCAGTGCGAAAAAAAATCTAACGGTGAGATATGTAGATATACAAGTACTTTAGAGGATTTATGAAAAATCCTGTGGTACTATAGAAAGGGCTGCCTACAAAATGCGTGATGCCTGAGGGGGAGAGGGGCTCGGCAGTAGTTTGACGCTGGACTTAAATTGCAAACAAAAAATTGCGAAAAAGCAGGATGAAAAAGTTGCGGAGTGAAGGGGTTCCAAAACATTAGCACAGTGTCTAAATACCTTTCGTCAGCATACCAAAATTTCAGCTCAACCGGTCAAATAGAGTAACAGCTTTCGAAATTGAATATAGCTTTTGGAAGCGAGTAGAATAGAATAGAGCTTTTGAAAGCGAGTAGAATAGAATAGAGCTTTTGAAAGCGAAAAGGCTTTTGCAAGGGAACTGAGCTTTTAAAAGCGAGCAGAGCTTTTAAATTAGTCTAACGTGTTTCATGGACGGTTACCAGTGAGTGAAGGAAAAAGGATTTACGGAAAGGAGAATGAAATTAGATTTACGGGATCTAAACACAGAAGAAAAATGTACAATAATGGGTGAGAATCCACAGGAAGAAAACAAAGACTTAAACCACGAGAATTCTTTGTACTCAAGACATTAATTCATCCCAGAAATTCCTAATAGAGAAAAGTGGGTTCGCTACTCCCATAAGTGACATTAAAAAATCTAGAAAATTACAGAGCATATCTTAGGTGGAAGGGGCAGAAAAAATATTAAGGTTGATTCCGTATGGATGTCACGAATTCTTTCTAAGAAATCACTCTATTTCCTAAAAAAGAGAAAGGATATCAGAGCGATCCACAGGGCTGACATCCCTAATACAAAAAAAAACTACAACACAGCAACACAAAGATTCGCCCCATCAAATAATGCGGAGGCTTTTCCCGAGAATCGTTAGCTCAGCGCATTTTTCTATTTATCATCCCCCAACACAACCGTCACAAAATCTCCCACCCTCACGTGCTCGTTTCACCTGCTCTACCAGCACTCTCTTCCTCCCTCTATCCATTGACTTTTTATCCATTTTGCACTTCGGATACCGACTTGTGTCAGGTTCTTCTGGAGGAGAAGTCCTCTAAATGCCTGCTGCTGCTGGGACAGCTCTGATGGTAAAGAGGAGACACAAATGAACGTAGAGAAAGCATTTTCTGACCGAAAAATATGTGGAAACCTTCGGAAAATCGGAGGAGATTCGAGGTGGAAGAGGTAACGCCAGATGGTTGTACGAGGAAAATTGGGGTGGCACGGATACCGCCATTATATCTTCTAGCTACCTTCCTCTTCCCTTGTATGGGGATTGGGTAGAAGCACTGCTCTGACGGGTACTTCGCAGAAGCTTCATCATGATGGCGTCGTTGGATCCGCCGCATGCTATCGATCGATAAATGTGGGCGGAAATTTAGCTCTTCTCTACCTCTTGCCGCAGTTTTTTAGACTACAACATAGTGTCGTGTTGATTTCAAAGTCTAGTTGACTATATTCAGATCCCATCCAGGTGTGTTGGTATGTACGTTGATAGATGAAGGTTTCATCATCGTGTTTTCCAACCCTGATGATTACTGGTTTCTGCCGCAGCTGATGTAGTGGCGCATTGTAAATACTGGCGTTGGCTAGTTTATCCGATGTTTTTCAGCATTTTTCTGATTTTCCGCAATAGAAAAAAAACTCAGACGTAAAAAATGGAAATGTTTTGTCAAGGGAAAGTCGTTGAAAGTTGTTTGATTTTTTCTCAACTAATCTTTGGGTTTTTTTTCAAACAGCTACTTTTAGGGGGATTTTCTTTTGTTTTTCAATTTTCATCAAACAGTGTTTTGCGTCGCAATAAAAAGCATCACGTAAGTACGACAAGTAGAGATATACGTGTATGGCTTCCAAAATAGACTCGTTTCAAATATTTGGGCATTTTTGGTTTTTATGGTAAAAATTTATGATTCCGGTTTATTTTTGAACTAAAGTTTGAGAAGCGCTAAAGAAACTTAAAATGTTTTGGTAGCGTAATGTAAGAGCGTGGAAATTTGCAGAAGATTTAGCAATCCAAGCATAGGGTGACGGACTGATCAGGCCATTCCCAGATGTGGGCATGTTGTCCCCAAAAAAATTTTTGTTAGCAGTCTTGAAATCTAAAATTTTTTGACTGCGGCAAAGTTTTTCTTTAAAAGATATTCACCTGCGGCACATTTTATTGTAAACTTTCGTTTATGAAATAGTTTTTCTAAAAAGTTTTCCTGTCGCACAATTTGTACTGTTTTCTAAACAGTAAAGATATCCCAAAATATCTTTTCTTTTATCTTTTTTGAAAAATAGTAAGGAGCATAAGATAAACTATTTGCTGTGAAACCGCTTTGCCTTGTTGAGTACTTTTCGATTAATTTCGAGCCGCTAAAAGATTCCCCTGCTTTGTCCCCCTCCTACCACCAGTCATATGTCCCAGAATTCCATAAAAAAATATGGTAACCCTTTGTTTTTAAAGCAACATCTTTGTCAACGGCGAACGTCGAAGTTAGTCAAAACTTCGACAAAATAACCCTCAATTACCAACAACCACTCGTAAAATTTGTAATTTTTCTCTAACTTAAAAGAAAAATTTTTAAAATCCAAAAGTTTAAAATGTGTGTAAATGTAGCAAAATAACCATAATCGCATACAATTATATGATACATGAGTAGCAATTTTACTTTTCCTCATTATCTAATTTTTATTCATTTCGCATCTGAGTGAAATAATTTTTACCTGCTCGACTAATTAATATTTTGAGGTGGGAAAATGTTTGTTACTTTGTCTTAAATTTGCTATAACTTTATGTTCATTTTCTGACTCCCCTTCTTACTCCATTTTCCTAGTTTTTTTTTACTTTTTGTACATCGCATCGTCAGTCAAATTGAACAGAATTATTTTTATGGTTTACGGAAAATCTTTTTATGCCAACGCTAAACGTTCTCGTTTAAGACAATGTTTAAAGCAGAATAAATGAAATAGCGGAAAGAAGCTTCTCGGTTAAGATTTCAGACTTTTTAGGTGGGTTTTCCGAGTTTCTATTCTTTTCACAGCTTGTGCCAATCTCACTTTCATTTAATTGTTTTCAAGGCCGACGTTAATAATGAGATGTTGAATTAAAATAATGAGCATATTTAGGAGAAATTATAATTCCTATTTATGTCTTCATTAATAAAATGTTAAAAACTCTAATAAATCGGTATTCTAGAAAAAAAATTAATATTTTACGTAGAAGGGGTGACAATTTTTATGATTAGGTTATATTATTGTAGTAAGCATGATTTGTGACAATTTTTTCCATTAAAAGCTTTATCCGTCGATTGGTTCGTCGAAATAACACCCCGATTCTGATAGTCTTTGACAAGAGTTTCTTTACGTATTTTTATTGGTAGAAAAGCACTAAAAACAAGACATAAAACGACTCTTGTCGAAAACAGAGCACCAATCATGTATTCCGACGCGTCTCTGTCTTCCGACTTCGACGCAGCTTTTAACTCTTGACTTCGCCATATCAGCAGCTTCAAATTTCCTGGAGTGACAGTCAGAATCACGTTTCGATTCATAGTGACGATTCCGCGAAATTTCAAGCTGCAGATATGGCGAAGTCAAGAGTTAAAAGGTGCGTCGAAGTCGAAAGACAGAGACGCGTCGGACTACATGATTGGTGCCCAGGACTATCAGAATCGAGGTGTAAATCTTTCAAGAAAAACTGAAGGTCAAAATTCCTTCATTTTTAGGTTTCTTAATTTTCTCGGAAACGGCAATGATAACTCATAAATACTTGAAATATTTTTTCATACAACTCTGCCATTTGTCAAAAGAAAAATAAAATATTTCGCCTTTAGAAAATTTCAAAAAATTCTGACAAAAAAAAAGGAAAAATCAAAATTTTCTGAAATTTTCTCGAAAACGGTTAATGTAATGGAAAAATTCATGCCGTTCATAAAATCGTAACACTTTTTGTTAAAACTAAAAAATTATGAAAAAGCGTGATGAGGCTGGACAGGTTCAAAAATACTAAAAAAACGTGACGAATTTTTGGATAGTTCCTAATAAATAAAATTATGAATCAAATTTGACCCCATATTTTTAGCATAAGTTTTTGGGTGGGATGCCGAAGCTATTCTATCAATATAAATCTATTATATAATAGGCTTGTGTGTCTGTCTGTCTGTTTGTTCGTTTAAAACTCGAGAACCACTGTACCGATTTGGATAAAACGTTCAGAGGAGCTTCAAAGAGCGAGTTTTAGGCCATGAATTAATTCAATGTTCCCCGTCCCATCCCTGCTGACTCCTGTACGGTTAAATCATTAACGACCACTAACAAAATGCGTTGGAATTACTTGTTCAAACCCGGCCATTCTAGTTCGTAGATTTCAATAAGTTCTTAACAAAAACGGTTTCTCGCGTTTTAAAATTTTGCAAATTCAAACAAAGACCCATATTCTGTATTTAATCGCTCGCCATAGAACAGACATTGGAGCATTGAAACGTTCGCTATCTACAATTTTGTCAGGTGATAAGATATCAGTTAAGTCCGAGATGGAAAACAATGACCTAAAAAGACAAGCGAATATCATCACAATTCATGAAAAATTCACAATTAAAAAACAACATGAAAGATTTAAAGCAATGATCGCAAATTGATCATCATCACAAAAATATAAATTGATTGCCTGCGCACCAGCCCACCTGATTGCCCCGGCCTACCAACCACATCGGCCTGGTCACCACCTTCTCTCGTACCAGGTAAAATGGAAGATAATATAATAAATATGTAGGTATCTACGGAATATGATTGCGATGCCATGATGGTGATCAATGATCATCATGGCGATGACTTAATTCAAACGAATGAAAAACATTTTTCACGTGATCTCAGGTGATGCTGTCCGACAATTTGATCGGGGCGCACATTTGATCAAAACGAGTCGAGATTAAAGTCCATAATCCGATCAAATTTGAAAAATTTTAAAGCGTAGTTTGACTGGTGGTTTGTGGGTTGGATCATTCGTTGTCATATCATATCATATTTTTGATCATATTTTTTTTTCTTATTATCTTCTTTAAGCTAATCTAGCAAAATTTTCAAATAAGACGAGAAGAAGCTTCTAATGTTTGCTAATGATCTTTGAAACGTAGCGAATATTTTCTTTGTACTTTTATACTATGTACATGAAACGGAATTTGAATGATTTCGCTGTCTGACTTGACGCCTAATTTAAAAATTTCAAGGGCTCTTCAAGCGTTTGATTATGGCCAATTATCTTTTGTTGAGTATTCAACAAAAAAGATGAAAATTTGATCATTGAATCGAAGTATGGTACATGCATTCAACTGAGTTTTGTTCTTTTCCGGTAATGTTGGCGAATAGGAAATGATTTACAGTTGCTAGTTAGTAGCACCTGTAAGATCGTAAGGTCGAATCTAAAATCGTTTTGCTAATTCTAATACGATCTACCTAAAATACTCCCGCTGATAAGACAAAAAAAAAAAGAAAAATAAAACGAGAATCTTGCAAATTCTCAACAACTGAAGATCAATCACCTTTTGATGAATATCATTTTGATTGTAATTAGAGATCTGGAGAATTCCAAGGACAAAATTATTGCGTCCAGGTGCAAAATTAACGCCAAGTATAAAAGAATAGAAAAATATTCCACTTCCATGTGAGTCACGACAATCATTTAGAAGTGATCATCATCGCCTCTTCTCGAAGCTATACGAATAGAAAACAGCAATCGCGGCAGCGGTAGATCAGAAAATTGGAAGATCGTCGTCAGTTGGGTGTGGAGAACATAAAATATATCTACAGAGGTTCCATGTTTGTATCGATAATAAACTTGAATTTTTACCACTTAATTAATTCGCATCTCATTTTTGTCTGGAGTCAATATATATGTATATAAAGAACCGTCATTAAAAACAAGCCATGAAGATGACTCCGGCAGACAACAAACGATCAGCGATGAACAATTGACGCACTTAAAGATACCAAGAATCTTTCGATGGATATAGAGTGGGGACTTGGGGACTTCCTCCCCATCAGACCAGAATGGATTCCGGGCTCCAGCCGAAAAAAAACGCGGCAAAGCCAGGTAATCTTCGAGGCATTGAACATTTAACAGAAATATACTGAAGGCGAGTATCCGCATAAACCGACAAGACAGACAATCGAAGATATCCAAGACGCGAACAAAGATCTTTCAGGCTTTTTTCAACGTCTTACACTGATGCCATCCTCCTTGATAGAAGCAACGTTCATTTTGCCTTTTCTCGATGGAGTTTTGCTTCTTTTTTCTTCGATATTTTTTTTTGTTTCTTATAATTTCATCTTATTTTTATATATGATGAGCGTCAGGCATATGTAACTATAATTCTTTGACGTTTATTTGGCTTTAGTTTATTAATGTGCGCGCTCAGCCAATCGTAACGAAACCATCGCCATCAGAAGTTGGTGGTCGGAGTTTCCCCCGTCTTTAGATATAGATTGCCGCTTCGTCTTTTATATTCGGGATGGCTATATTCCGTAGTTGCTATATGTTGAAACGTATAAAGCGATCGACCATCATCCCAGGTAGAGTTTAAACTCATGTCGGCATCAAAATATCAGAGAAAATAATAATACAAAAAAAAAAAATTCTGACTGATGGCGATGTTGTTCTTAACCACCATAAAAGAAAAGATCTTGCGCTCTAAAGGTGCCTTCAGAATTTGTGTATCCATCTGAAGAAACTGCCACCGTAGATAAAGACAGAAATCGTTGAAGATCTTTAGTTTGTCGGTTGTCTTTCTAGACAGTTGAATATTTTATATGGTGGTTCATTTATAACCACATAATCTTCATAGGCCCCACAACTCCTCCTCCCTTAAGTCGTTATCGTATTTTTAGTCTCGAAGACATCGGTTTTATTTTTTTTAATGTAAAAAAAACGAACGACGATCCTTGGTTGATCTTTGTCTGGATCTTTGAAAGATCTTGAGAAAATCCATGGCGGATTTCACCGGAAATTTGCTTGTATCAGACATGTCTGGATTTTTGCAAAAAATTCTTTGTTCGTACATTCTACTGAAGGTTTTATACTATAAAAATTAGAGTATATCTTTCATATATCAAATTAATTGCGTTTGAAAGAAAAAGGAAAACTGTTTTTTGCATATTTCTGGATATTCACTCAAGATAATTTTGAAAGGGTGGCTGCACTCAAGATAATTTTAAAATGTAACCATTTTTAGTTCCTTAACTTGAGATCTTGTAGTTTTCATTCTGTGTTTACTATAAATATATTTACAGTTATAAATAGATTCTCTAGCCGAATTTGAGAAAAAAATTCATTCTCATTTCATTCTAAAGGTGCCGCTCCACATGAGAGTAAATACGCGAGTAACTCTCAAAAACTCTCGAGAGTTACTCGCAGGAGGTTGTCCATTTGAGTTAATTTCGGCGATTTTTCTCTTTTCAAGACCAATATCTTGATTTTTTTGACATCTTGCTGTGGCGAGTTCTCGAGAGCTACTAGCGAAATTCAAACGCCGTTCGTATCTGGCGAGCAACTCCCCGAGAGTTCAGTGGGTGCGTGTCGACTAGAGAGTAGAATCACTTTTGAGAGCTCGCAGAAACTAGCTCGCGAGTTTTTGCCAGTTTCTTCGAGCGACTCTCAGAGACGTGTCTATTTGCGAGTAGCTGCTATCGAGAAGTTCTTGTCGGCATTTACTCTCATATGAAGCGGCACCTTTAGGGAATTTGAGATTTGTGAGATGCTCGAAAGTCAACGATTTTTGCTATTCGCATATAATTCGTACACTGAAGGAACATCAATAAACTTCCTATAAAAAAAAATTCAGGCTGACAACAGTTTAGGAAAGTCTCGAGGATACGTCTCTAAAGAAAATTTCGGATGGGCTCTAAATTCTAGTATTTTTACTACAAAACCAATATTTTTTTGTGCTTTTTGCAAAATATTGGTTTGTTCTGATGATGTCCTTTTAACTTTTTAAATAAAATTCGCACTTCTAGGAAATTTTTAGCCAGGAAAAGCTATCAATATTTTCAATTGGGACCTGGTGTATGAAAAGTTGTATGAAATCATATCATATAGGCATAGTTCTCGAAAAAACCTTGAGAAATTTCTTCATTTCTATCGGCGACTGAGATGAGGCGGGAGGAGGGGGAGGAACTGCCTGACTAAATTGACAGGTGGATAATTAATTTAAAACCGATTTTTAATCACTTTTTTTGATACGACACATAATTTTTACATTTTTACGCGATAAGATTTTTGCCATTCAAGACTTGATCACACTTGAAAAATAAAAATTTTCATCCGCCTGAAGTTGATTCCATTATATTTAACTCTAAAAACCGAGTACCACCTTCAATCTGGGCCATTTTGAAAAAAATTCAACGCGATCTTTCCATGATCAACTAATATACACGTCGAATTATAAAAAAATTGGGTGCGTAATACACTGAAAACCATATCGACTCCACCTCTCATCTATTCTTCTGGATTTCTTCTTGTTGTCAAGAGTTTGTCAGAAGACAAAAAAAACCACCGATCTTGACTCGATTCGTTTCTGAAGTTTTTTTTACAGATCGTGCAGAAATCGCTGATGCTTCCTTCCACTATGCCCGAAGATCACTGGACGGGGATCGCAGAGGAATCTTGTCGCCCGGCAATCAATTACGTTTCTTTTGCTTTTAGCACTAAGAAAGGAGGGGCAACGGACCATATACAACGTCGTGATCTTGTAGATCAGTCAGAATAATAAACTACCTTCTTAGCCTTCCTCTTGTATCCAATTTTCTTAAGCGGTTTCTGCCTCCGTGCGCGATCTGATCGTGATCATGTGGTTTCCGTAGAGAAGTCGCATTGGAAGTTACCCATAGTTGCTTCTTCGCATCATCTTCTTGCTGCTTCCACAATAGTTATTGTGATGGTGGTTCGGCGTTTTGGTTAACCGTCGAGATTTGGCTCGATCCCAGCGAGACACCATTTTCCGAACATTGTGCCGCCACAAAGTAGTCATGTGCAAAGTGCGACCATCCATTATTATGGTGTCTCCTTCTGGTTGTTGCTTGCTGGCCTTGAAGTGGATGGGGACGCGATTATGGGTTATTTTTCGATCGGGATTCTTTAGCTCTTTTTCGTCTTGGGATACTACTTTGGCAACTTTGGTCAGTCTCGATTTATTTCCTCGCAAGGAATGTTTATGGAAATTAAGTTTATTCCACTGCAATGTGAACGTCACCCCAAAGTATCTGTCCGAGATGGTCACAGGAGAAACAAATGAGAGCCTTCAGACATTCTGCCGAATGTAATTTTTATTGCGTTTTATGTATTATTTTTTCGTTTTTTTTTGTCAGTTTTTTTTCTGTCTCTTTCGTTTGTTTTTTTATTAGATCTTCAGCAATAAATTATGAGGCAAGCACGAGATGAATTCAAGATATTTCTTCTTATTTCAAGTCTATATAGAGATACAATTCAACGAACATATCTGATAAATGGAAGATCGGGCGGGGTGCGTCTGGATGAATCTTCGTTTTCTGGTGGTTTTATAAGTTCTGCGGTTAGGCGTTCTTAATTCTCTTGGTGGAAGTTTGATGGTAGCTTTGGTCTCGTCTACACTTCAGGTAATGTTTTATTCCCGGTATGGCAGGAAGTCATGCATGTCGATGTCAGGGGTTTTCTCTGGTTTTTAGGACACTATCATGGGGAATTCAGCGTCAGGCGGAAAGAATAAAAAAAGAATAAGCAAGGAAATGAACGAGGGTTAATTTGTTTGGTCGATAGATTTTTTTCCCTTTTTGCGGAATTCTCGAAAACTTACGGGAGAGTCCATAGACATCGAAAGGGAAATGGTTTCTATCAAGGTTATATTTGTTTAAGAATAAGAGAAAATATCTTAATGTTTTAATCTAATTGGTATATTCTGTGTACGGGGAAAATCTCGGAAGAACCTTTTAAGATAAAAATATTTTAACGATTTTTGCAAACTATTTTTATAAAACCCATAAACTTTTTTCTTAAACTTGAAAACCGCCTCTAAAAAAGACTCCTGACCTATTTTTAGTTCCCGCATCATTCAGAGGTTTTTATTCAATTTCATTTTTGACGTAATCTGAATTACTAACGTAACAAAAATAAATATGCGATTTTATCGTCTTTCCTACAAAAACGTCTCCAGTTTTGTTTTTTTTTTTGCAGAGAATCTCTTATCAAAATTGCGAGAACAAAATTTTGAAGAATTTTTTTTGCGAACATTAGTCAAGGGATAATAGCTTATATACACTATCATAATCTAAAAATAAATTTATCCATTTCATTTTCGACACGCTTTTCATATCTTTTGGAAATTTCGTAGAAATTTCATAAGAATTCTCTGTAATTGAACTATTTTTAAATGTGACATAAAAATCATCAAGAAATCTTGAAAAAATCGAATAAGTAGAAAAATCTTGCTGTAAAACAAACTTGAACTCGAAAACCACCCGACCGATTGAACTGAAATGATAATGTCTTTTGAGAGATAAAACTCGAATATAAAAGTTTTTTTTTGATCGAAAAACGAATTTTTTTCTGCCACACCTGCCTTCGTAAAATCCTCCCCAATTATATCAAACTTATCGTGGCAAAGGTCATATCTTAGCCAGCCGATCAAGTTACGACCTTGTGAACTTTTTGAACGTGCAGCGTGCCTCTTCAACACCTCAATTTAGATAAAGCCAACGATCCCCTGTTTACATTTGTGGCATTGACAATGTTTTCTAATGATTCGGAACGTCAAACTGGTACCAGAAACTGGGAGTTTATCCCTTTAATAATATTCTCATACGACAATCACTTAACATTTCGCACTTTTCTGACTTTAACATTTAGAGTTTTTAGTAGGGGAGAGATTTCGTGAATATATTAAATGTTGTTGAACACAATTTGTGAGATTACAAGCAATTTACAAGGGGAAAACGATTTATTATAAGGTATTTAGTTGATTTTTAAACACTTAGGGCACGCTTTAAAAAACATACAAAAAAATATTTTGAATCGGATTCTTCATAAAATGTGCCACACTTGTAGGAGGTAGGGGAGATCTGCGATAGTGTGACGGAGGCATTTAGTTGCATGCAAAAAATCCCGAAAAACTTTGATTTTGAAAGGTGGAGTCTGCACGGAGAGAAATAAAAATATATCAGATAATCGATTTTTTGGTAATTCCCTGAAAATAGGGAATTTATCCTAGAATTTTTAGAAAATTTCCAAAAAACTTCATTATGTCGTATATCACTATTTTTTTTTGTAAGAATCTGTCCTATTATTTCTCTCCGTGCGAAAAGCCTGGGGAATTTGAGGCGAATTTGAGGCGAATTTGATATTTTGTGGATTTAATGAAAAATGCTAAAATATGGTTTTACCATGACCGCTTTGTAGACAAACCAGTTTTTAACAGGAAAAATCGGGGTTTTTTTACTTTAACAAAAACGGGTTATTTTGACTTTAGAGAGAGAGAGGGGGGAGGGGTACCGATAATAACATGGTGGATTTGAGTGGGCGAAAAGTTTCCATGAAGAAATAAATGCATAATAGTGAAAACGGGATCAAAATCGCTTCACTGGTTCAAAAAATAGCAGGAGAGAGGAAGCAGTAAAGTCGGGATTTTTATATGGGAATGCATTTTTGTTCTAAAGCAGGCTTGTCCAACATGCGGCCCAGGACGGGTTTCAATGTGGCCCAACAAAAACTGATATATTTACAAACTTTATGAAATAATGAAGTTTAAATTACTTAAAATTGTTAACTAAGTATGTATATATTCTACGGCTTTTACTAATCAGCTATCTTTAGGGTTAGTGTATTTTATTTGTGGCCAATATAACTCGTCTTCTCCCAATATGGCCAAGGACAGCTAAAAGGTAAAAGGTTGGACACCCCTGTTCTAAAGAAAATTTCATTTAAACTGAGTTTTAGATGAAATTTTGAAAGTTTGTTTTCTTGACGTGTTTAATAAAACTTGAATTTAAAACTCTGATGGATTTTGTTATTGTTTTCGAAGTTACAAAATAATAAAATCAATAAATCCGTAGAAATTACCCAATAAATTTTAATTTGCCACGGATTTTGTGTACAAATGTTGCAATCACACCCAGAGAAATTTTGAAAAATAAACGAACGAAATTACATTCGCTCACCCTTAAACTTATCGCCGATGTGAAAATTGTCTCAACCTGATCGTGATGCGCATTGATCCCGTAAAAAGTTTCATATCGCCGAACTCGTGAAACGTGTCGTTGTCATTTTATGGGTGCATCAAGATCCCGGAGGTGATTTGCATGTTCGATTTTATGTATTGTTTTATTGTCCCAATGAACTAGTATTAAGTAAGATACTTTGACAGTGTATATAAAAAACGTACCAACATATAAAGCTGGTATATAATATAAGGAAAATCGTTGGGTAGGTACTTTTCTAAGGTTATTGTGAAGAATGCTTTTCGATGCCGTGCCGCCCGTGGCAACTAAAACAATCTCCCTTAGCACGTTAAATATCGATTACGATAGAGTAAATGCCATGCTAAAACAGCTAAAGGCATCAACGAATTCTGCACCTGCTCTCACCTGTGCCGCGAATGAAACTCACACTGAATTTCATCATGATAAAAGGAAAGTGTAGCAGCGCAGTGGAACATAACCGATTCTGTTACACATTTATCCCGTTGTGCCATCGGGAACAACGTTCTCTGGCTTCCCTTATCCTTTCTTGAATGCTTGGAATCATATTCTCGCACGTCAGGAAGAATCGGATGTGGAAAATTCACATCCTGGCCGTTTTGAATGAATCAGCCAGAACGATTTGTGCTAACAAGGAATAGATATCGACGTTAAAAAATAAATAAATAACAACCCCACACTCTACACAAATACAAGGAGGAAAATAATCGACTTAAGTAAGGGGTGAGATTATAACATTTTTCGTTGTGCACACCTTCGCTGTTTACATAAAAGGTACAAATTTATCTTCTCGCGTCTCGATATCGATATAAGCGGGAAAACATTGAATACCATCTGCCGCTATCTTAATTGGGTTTTATCTCCCCTATGATTTTTACCCCGTCCGTATGTAAAATATCGAAAGCGTAATTGGTTTGATTTTTTTTGGTGCAAATCAATGTAAAAAAAAGTTTTATTTTTCATATAAAAGTTTATCATTTAATCCACAAAATTATTTTAGTTTAGATCTCAGAATTTTTGTTTCGACTTTTGTTCACTTTTATGGTATTTCACTGTCTTAATTTTTATTAATTTGTCCTCAGAAGGGAAGTTGGTGTTTTTTCAATTCAAAATATTGAATGAAATCGGAAGGAAATTCATTTCTTGCCTCATTGATCGGACAGGAAAAATGTCCACTTTTCATCCTCCAGCAGCAGATTGTGGCCACTTTCAATTTAGGAGTTGTCGTGGTTTTCTTGCGGTTTTCACCTCCCTTTACTCATTTACTACCGTTGACTTGGAATTTTTTCCAACATGGTTGTGGTGTTCTTGTAAGTGATATCATTGTGCAGAGTGTAGATTTCATTTAGTTTCCGTCTCATTAAGTTTGACATTTTTTCCTTTAATCGAAAGAATTCTTAATTTAATTTACCTGTCCTTATTTTAGTATTAAGATATTTTTTTACTCAATTTTATAAAGTTTATGAGAAATTGCTCATCTTTGAAGACGCCAATGTGTTTTAGAGCGGTTTGCACCAACGAAACTTAGCAAATCATGTCGAACTTAAATTTGTTAAGTGCCAGAATTTCTATGGTTTAACACGTTGGCTGCCAAAGCCTTTTCAGGATTTTGATCGTGCAGTGCCAACGTCTTTTCACGATTTTGGTCACCTGAGGCCAACTTTTTTTTTGTTATTTTTTGTTTCTTTGTGCCTAAAAATCATTTTTGACTACTCGCGACTTTATTATTGGTCCTAATTTTGCAGTTATAACGGTTTTTTTGTGCACGAAAATGTGCGACGCGGCCTCAGGGTAACATTTGGGTGTCGCACGAAAACGTGCGACATGGCAGCCAACGTGTTAAGAAGGCTAAGCATAACTTAAATAGTTATGACTTGTATCAGCAAACGGGCCTTAGAGGTTTTAGCCTGTGTTTTGAACCATGAGAAGTTTGGGTTGGTATTTAACATTCTAACGTTTATTGGATTCATATTCTAACACTAACCGAAAAAGTTCATAATTTTTGATGTTTTTTTTTAAGTTTTTGATAATGAGTCTCGTAGAATATCTTAGAATTTCAAGCCTCCCAAAAAAAATTCAAAATTAAAAAAACAATGTTAAGGGTTGTCCATAAAATACGTTACACATTTAAGACAAGGTGGGTATGCGGTGAAGTAACGGTGGTGTTGAATTCCAGACAAAGTCTGACGAGAAATCCGAAAAGGTTGAAATTAGGGTGAAGTATATGTTTTTTGAATGAAAAGCCCGTTGCAATAGTTTTAATTTTTAGGGCGGCTCATTAATTTCTCGCCGAGAAGTAGATGGGGGGAGGGGACGGAGGCGGGGAGAGGGGGACTGGGATGGGGACAACATTGTTATTGACAGAGATGCAAACCGGTTTTTGAACCGAACCAAAAACCACTGAACCATTGAAATTTTAGTGAACCAAAACCAAACCACGAACCGAACCTCTCTGAAAAAATATGGCCGAACCAAACCAAAACCAAACCATTTTTGAACAAGCTGATTGAACCGAACCAAAAACCAGAATTTTTTCCATTGGTTCGGTTCGGTTCAGTTTATATTTCAATATTTAGGATTAAAATTTTTTTTATTATCGACCATATAATTTTTTGAAGTTCGTGCTGTCGGATAAACGGGCCAACACTGAAGATGTTCTGCTTGAAGATATCTTGTTAATAAATTTAAATAGCAAATAACTGAACGTTAATTTATCTATCTATATATCGTCAGCTTAAAATGAATTTTTGCTAAGTCCAAAATATGAAATTTTACAAAGGAGCAAAAAAAGCCTTGATAACTCAATTTAATTTTCATTTAAAGAAAACTGAAAATTGACTGAGATTTAACAAGGCTTTTTTTGCTCCTTTGTAAAATTTCATATTTTGGACTTAGCACAAATTCACTTTAAGCTGACGATATATCATATCCATATACCAAAAATCGATTTTTTTTTTTATTTTGTTAAATAAGACTGAATTGTTATTTTTTTGTTTTTTTACTTTTTTAAAATAAATTTTTTCAATCGAGTTTTTTGTCTGAACCAAAACCGAACCTTTTTCAAAAAACATTTGGTTTGCATCTCTGGTTATTGACAATAAATGGTGGTCTGCTGATTAAAACCTTTTAATTTTCGTCCATATCCTTCGTGATCAGATCAGTGACAGATAATAGCTATGGCGTCCCTATGATGAGATCCAGCCATTAGATTCTCGGGATCGAATGTTTCCTATCAAAAATTTAAATTTAATTTTATTGTATTATACACACTAGTACTTGGTTTCGATAGAAACAAAAATATTCCAATATTACCAATAGTCCAAAAATCATCAAAATAAAAACATTTCAATCCTAGAGGTTCAAATAATTTAGTAAAAAAAGTTACAAACTACTCTATGATTTGCGAGTTCGATAAAGAATCCTTGGTCCGCAAAACGGAATTTTTTAATTAGCAATTTAATTTTTTCCCTTTCCTTGACAAAAACTTGTGGGCAAAATTTAAAATTTCGCAAGATTGAGACTCATTGTTATTTAATTAAAACCACTCTCAAGGATCACAACTTTTTTTGTCAAGTTTTTATTTTTCTTGAAATTTTCTTATGTTCCAGGCATCAAAACGCCAATGCCATGTTACCGCAAAAAACAAACAAAAAAAAAAATTTGAAATCACATTCTCGTCGTCAAAGAATTCTAGGACATCCGTAAAGACGATAGACCAAACCACTGATTTTTCCAGATTGTTCCGAAAAGCCACTAGAATATAATTAAAATTTTATCAGAAGCAGCTTAAATTAAGAAAAACAACTGTATGCGGATTTTCATTTCCTAAAAATCATGACTGAAATCACATATGGCAAAACCTCAAAACGTTTCATTTCAATGTCTTAATCCAAAAAACAGAAAACCAAAATCTAATCATCTTCCATTATTGCGACAAGATTGCCGTCAAAAAACCTCAGAAAATGTTTTTCATAGACGATATTGTCAACGGTCGGATCGGACCATAAAGAGAACCGCAATTAATACCGCTTCCTTTCAGATTTTTTTTTTTACAAAGCCGATATCAAAAATTTGTCAATACGAGAGAAACTAGCCAGACAAAATTATTACTATTTATAACTTATCAGAAAATATTATATTACATGGATCAAGTTGATAGGGAAGTTAGAGGAAAATATTCAATTTTTTATCGAAAGACGTGCAAAATATAGTAGAATTTGGGATCATTTTCTTAATTCTTCTTTTTACATGGTCTGTTTTTTAGGATTTTTCGGAGGAAAATATCTACCTTGTAAATAAGAGTTGGGTGTAATAGAAAGGGCGCTTAATGTTATCCAAAAATTGTATAAGATAAAATGAAGAACTTTATTTAATTTGAAAAATCATGAAAAACAAACCGTGTTTTTTTAATTTTTTTAATCAATACTTGAGATTTTTTAAAATCTTTTTAAAATATGGTAAAAATATATAAGAGGAGAATTATTTAAACATATTTTGAAATACTTTTTTTATCGTAAAAATTCCTTTGAAAATCTTAAAATGTTTGTAAAAACCGAGTAAAAACTTACCAGAATTGTAAAAAATACTTCCAATTAGTCCTTGCGTCAGAAATGTGAAAATCCTTGAAATAACTTTAAAGAGTATGGCTTTTTTCGTTTCAATGTAAATCCATGAAATTGTTTTTTGCACTATTTTAAAATATTTTACATGCCGCACAAGTTTTTATGGAACTTCATCACAAAAAAAAAACACAAACTTTTTCTTAAAAATTTGTTAATATTTTCTTAGACATTACAAA
Organism: Chrysopilus asiliformis; assembly: GCA_964034945.1. Classification (NCBI taxonomy): domain Eukaryota; kingdom Metazoa; phylum Arthropoda; class Insecta; order Diptera; family Rhagionidae; genus Chrysopilus; species Chrysopilus asiliformis. Next base: position 14,289,909 of record OZ035963.1, on the reverse strand, counting down.
AAACACTTGCAAAAATAGTTAGATTCCATTAAATCCTTCTCGCAGTTTTCTTTCGTTCTTCGAGAATTTTAATTTTATTGAAGAAAAATCTTTAAAAAATTTATCGTTTTATTCAATTGTAGATAATTTCGCATCTTCGTTTATCGTTTCACACTTATTTAACACAAATTGGACGACCATCACTTTATCGATTCGCGCATGCACAACCGAAGAAAACTTTGAAAATTGGGAGGATACAGAAAATACCTTTTCAATGTAATTGAAATTATTTGCAACACTAGATTTCCAAATTACTGTTTTTCTTTCTTAAGGTATCAACAAACGTTTCACGAAAATTAACTCTTAACAATATTAACGGCCAAAACTAAACGAACCAACAAAAAAAAATTTAAAAAAATATGTGTAAAAAATTGGTTAAATTCTGGATAAATCCTTGTGAAGCGTGAGAAGATCGAACGTCAGTGCTTCTCCTACAACAGTCAGTGGAGATGTGACGATGACGATTCTGCGAGGTGGCTTCAACTTTTCTTCCACCGCACACACAGCTACTTAGAGGCGATTTGTCCAACACCACCGTCAAGAGAAGTTCGCATATAGTCCAGAGAATCAAGAAGACGAATCCGATCGAGAAGGAGCTACCAAGGAGAATCACATATCCACATCACTTCAACACATCCAGCGAGATTCTCGCACTCACCCCGAAGTCCCAAGCAGCATAAATAGCATATAAAGCATAAACGACCCATGCGACGAGATAAATAAAATGAAAACATAGTGACCTCCGCGCTGCTCCACCCCTGTTCGATCCAACAGCAGCCAGCAAGGCTTCCACGAGAGAAAAGCTGAGAGCAGGATTCCAGTCAGTTGTAAACATAGAACGCCTATTCACTTCCAATCGCAGCCTATATAGAGACTCTCAGAAACACACGCTTTAAGATAGCAGCACAAAAAATTGATATCGCACACTGGAAGTTTTGTTGTGCTGTCGTGGAAGATATGTGGAACGTGAATAATCTTGGAAGTGGAATCATTCACAGCCAAATTGATAAGCCTTCGGATAGTCTGGAAGAAGTTGATGTGAAACGGAAAAGTAGGACTTCCAATGCACTTCCAACATAAACCACCAGAGAGAAGCACCAACGAAGTTACCTGGCCATAAGCCACTTTTTTTACCTGTGTTGTCTCTCTGATAGCGCATTATTTCGTATCTCATACCTTTTTGAAATGAACAACAATTTCTGTATAGCACACGTGAGTTATTTACCAGCGAGATGTACATAAGCGACATAGAATCGTTATGCTGATTTTTTGGGGTGAGCTACGGAATACAAGTAGAATGTGCGCAAAACATTGGTAAATAACAAGAACTGATTATTCTACAATTGTATTGGAATATTCACAGGTAAAAGTGTGTATTATCAGTGTTGGATGTCTGTACAGGTAACTCTATATGTTCTAGGCAATAATATATGGACAATAATATCACCGTCAAGACCTCAACCTGGAGAAAGAAAGAGAGATGATGATGGAATTTGAGAGCAGTTTTCTTATCTTTTGGGATGGAATTTTTCCTTCAAGTTCTTAATGCCATTCCATGAAGTTGTGCTGATAAAAAAATTAGTATACCAATGATATCACCTCAAAAATTTATAACTAGATCAGAAATTTAATAAAGTATTGGTTATGGGATAAATTCTGAATTGATCAAAATGATATAATCCAAAGATTTTGAATATGAGGAGAAAAATTCGCTGTAAATCCTTAACAGCAAAATGTTTGAGGGAAGAAAGGGGTGTCACATTACTTTTCCGTCTTTCGAAACCTCCCTCTGCTTTCGTTCCGATTTTTCGCGAATTTTTAGCATGGGAATTTTTAGCTAAAATATAATTCACACTAACATCAGCAGCGAAACAAAAAAGTTGTGTGATTTTTGGGCAGTGTTCCTAAAAACAATGTCTATTCTTACATAAAGTCTATGAAAAATATCACATATTAAGAATAATAAGGTATTTTCATAGATCTGATAAAGGAAATTTTTCTGAGTGTACACGACAATTGTCGCTCGAATCGATTTGGATGGAAATCTTTTTTAATTATCAATATTTGGACAAAATTATTACAAATAGAAAACTTTTTTTTAACAGAATTGATTGCGGTAGAATTCGCTGGTGCCGTAAGCTGCGATTTGACGCAGAGTCGTATCGCTTTAAGTGACAAGTCTATCTGAATCGGGATGTGAAGCTGTAATTTTTTAACCCATTGATTGATCAATCAGACCTCGAGTTAAGCTCCAGAGAGAATTTTCCAATTCAAGATGACGAAATCTAAATTCACTCGACAAGAAGTCGAGAAAAAAACTAATTCTTACAAACAAAACGATTGTAAAGGTATATTTCTTTGTGAAATGTTCATCAAGTATAATTTCACCTGCATAAAATATAATTAAAAATATTGGAGTAGTATTATTAACCATATTTTGATTCTAAATCGGACTTCGTTTTGGCCAGATTCACTCTATTTCTGGAGATACGAAAAAGGAAATCTTTTAACACGTTAACTGCCAACTACTCGTATTTGGCTAATTTAATTTGTGTGGCGTAGCGAGTTAGACTCTGATTTTTGGTTTGGCAATAGAGAAATTGCATATATTTTGATACTTGCACACAAAATCCCACGTTTTAGTTTTTTATATGCTATGAAAAATTGGTGTTGGCAAAAAAAATTCAATATCTTTGATACTGACACAAAAAATGTCGTTTTTGTTGGTCAATTTTTTTTTAATGAAGATAACTTTTGTACGATTCTTTTTCCTTTTAAGTTTTTTATTGATTTTTTAACTGAAGAATCACTATTTTAGTTTTGTTGTTTTAATTTTATTACGAAATAAAATTTTAATTTTGTTACATTACGAACTGTATAACGTTACGATTCCTTTTTTCGTTTGCCATCCCCGACTGTTTTCGAGGAAATCGGAAAAAAATGCTGGATTAATATGAGATGACAGAATGATGTTTTTGTTTCGATTCAATCAATATTCACAAAAAATCACAGTTTTTTTTGTTTGAATTCATTGCAAAAAATTATAATTTTGATAAAACATTAACGAGCATAACGTAGTTAGCGGTATTAAATGCTTGATGAATTAAAACCGTATATTTCAGGTGAAAGATATCAAAACTGGTCTTGTCTATGGTCACCTACTCTGGGGAAGTGTCGCCTAAACTAGATTTCTAAGAGATTTCACCATTAGAAGAAACGACGTCAACATCGCTAAAATCATCGCTGGAAAAAAATCGAGAAGGAAGCAACCTATGCGAAGAAACCCAATGCTGGGTAATTAAAAAAATTTAAGAAATCACACAACTTGTTTCGCTGCTGACGTTAATACCATTCAGTATGTGATTTTCAGCAAAATGGTTACGTTGCATATTTGAGATTTGGATAAACCAAACTAGAAAACAACAATAAAATTATATTTTAGAAATACATACTATCTAATAATTACTGAAACTGAAAACAAGTGAAGCAAACTTAGAAAATCCACCAAAATGTGAAATGTTTTTATCTCTATATGACTTGAAATAGTTTTCGTAGTTGGTTTTTGGGGAAAAGTAGAAGAATCCGAAGGTTAACTTGATTCACACCTCATGGGGAACATCTTTCATGTCAATTTAGATCAATTGAACTGGAATTTGTAGAAACCAACATGACATTCAACAAAAAAGACAAAGAGACAAGTTTTCTTAATATAAAAATAAAATAAAATAAATAAATAAAATGTAAATCTGGAATTTACAAATAGACAACCAACGAGACAAAAAGCAATTTTTAAGAGTCTTGAAAATTGTCGATAATAAGTAGTGATAAATTACTTTGCTGACCTTGTTCTTTGATCACTTGTTAAGATTACCTGAAAACAAAGCCAGATTGGCAGGTATTGGAGCCCAATAGCCGGATATTTTGAAAATATAGAAACATTTATCACGTCAATATGTGAAATTTTATTAAATTTAACCTTAAGTTTGTTGTATCTAACCATGGAGTTTTATAAACTTTTTGTAACAGAAAAATAAAATACTTTAACACAAAAATAAAATCAGAAAAAAAATCTGATATTTTAAAAGCGTTTAATTAGTTTTGCATGATACTCTTATAACTGAATTTTGACACAGTATAGTATACTACATATCCGATTGACTTGAAATTTGACACACATACATGACTCGGGTGACAATACAAGATGTATAAATCAAAATAAGCGTATAAATCAAAAAGCAAAATGGCGGTATGAAGAACGCCAGATTGAATAAATTAATTATGCCGAGTACTTATTGTGTGGGGTCTTAAATGAAAGTGCTTGGAAAAACAATCATAAATTCGTTTTTCAAAATTAGGCAAAAAAAAATAAAAATTTTTTTTTACAATTAAAAAAGGGTATTTTAAAACAATGCACTTAGGGACTATTCGTAAAATGCGTCACGCAAAATTCCAGCATTTTGACCCCCTCCCTTCGTCCTGCTTTTTCGCGACTTTTCGTAAGAAATAACGGTGCACGATTTTGCCCCTATAAACTAACTTTTGAACCTGTGTAGTTTTCACTTTGGTTGAATACTTTTTGAAAAGGGCACAGTCTCTAGTTTCATCCATATATGGCTTGCAGGGGGATGGTGAGGGGTTAACGAACTTTCTCGCGATTTTTCATATGATTTCTGCCATGATTTCTGTGAAAAATCACAAGAAAGTTCGTTAACCCCTCACCATCCCCCTGCAATTCGGTGGCTCTTGAAGCCATATATGGATGAAACTAGAGACTGTGCCCTTTCCAAAAAGTATTCAACCAAAGTGAAAACTACACGGGTTCAGAAGTTAACCCAGGGGCACGAAAAACGCTTTTTCCTGCATGGTTCTTGAGTATCGCGTCACACTACCGCATTTTTTATTATTGCATACACGTCGTTGTCGGGCTTGTGTTTTTGTTTATCCCAAAAACCTAAAAATAAATAAGTCCTACAGGACCTTCCGTTTCGAATTATGAAATTCTAAGACCAGATTCGTGATCAGCGGCCTTGAAAACCCTGGGTTGACATTTTTGAGTATTCTAGGTGCCCGAATTTGTGGTAGAATCAATGTTTTAAAAAACCAAAACCCCTATAAACTTCCCGTTTGCCACATTAGAGGTAGAATTTCTGAAAAAAAAGTTATTAGTGAGTGTCTATACGTCATGAAGGGAAACTTCTATGTACATTTCAGGTTTCTAGCTTCAGGTATTTGAGGTGGGCGTAAATGAGTCGGGACAAACGTTATAATCAATCGGGACAACCATTTATAGATTTTTTAAGAACAAAGACTTAGAGAAAATTGCCAATTCGTTGAAAATTGCCAATTCGTGAAGAAAACTTGGATTAAAAACAACGTGGAAGAAGAGCTGTGGAAAAAATTATTTTAGTACTTTGATAAAATTCCATATGTTAAGTGTAGAAAAATGTGGACTTGTACACAGAAAAAAATAATTTTGTATTATTTACAAAATGGGTTTAACAAAAAAAAAATCGTAAATATTACTGAAGTTTTGTATATACTTCGTAATATTAACAAATATTTTTTCGTATAGTTACTAAAATTTGTTAATATTACGAAGTATATACAAACTTCAGTAATATTTACGAATTTTTTTTTGTTAAACCAATTATTTTTTTCTGTGTAGCCTCGCAATGCTACAGTTATAACTTCCTAAATTATTATTTCATACCGATATGCTTTTGAAAAAAAAATGTGGCAAAATATGAACTTGGTTAATCATATTTTTTTGGGTTAACCGAGATTCATGATTGGATATTTTCGGAGTAGGCATTTTTAGAAGTCGTCTCACTGATCATTTTCCGTTAAGTTTTAATTCCTCGACGAACTTATCAATTGGCCGCACCTAAAAAATAGTTACACCACTCAATTTTGACGAACCTATCGTAAATATTAATAATTGAGTTGTACTACAAATCAACACCATTCCAAAATCAGCCCAAACGATTTCAGGTGGAAGGCCCGCGGGCAAAAAAAGCCTCAAAATTTAAACACCAACAAATTTACAAACGTTTGGAAAAAATATTCAATTGGCCATCGACGATAATCGGAAGAAATCATATGGATTTCATATGGAATGAGAAACTGGGACACTTTGGCAATAATCATATTTACCATCAACTATTATTAATAAGAGACGAAGACGAGGCACCTTAAGAAAAACAGCCTAATCAGCGACTATACGCGATATGATGGTCATCAAAATATGATTTGCCAATCGAAGAAGGTAAACCAGAGACCAACCATCGGGGAGGTTGGTCTCTGGTTTACCAGGAAGGGGGGAAATGGAAATTCAATAAAATTAAGCCAGCGAAATCAAAAATCAATATTGCTATCGACACAGAAACATAGGTTCAGGTTCCAGCGCCAATATGCCACAGAGTGGGACGTCGGAGAGGAAGATGTCTGCTCAGGTTGTATAAAAGGTAACTTTGACTGGTTTGCCTAATTAAACTGCGTACGCAGGTAAAAAATCAATTGCAGAGGAATGTCAAATGAGACAAAGTAATCGAATATAGCCCTGCGCGCCCGTCCGTAGTCGGTGAACGAAGCGGTCCGGATTGGATATTATGAGGTTTGCTACTTCCATATTTTATGGTTTTGTTAAATACGAAGGTTTCGATCATTTGCCATTAAGAGCTGAGCTGGCACCGAGATTTTCATTGGAACGATGCAATATTGATCACGATATCTTCGATGGCTATACAGTGCCAACCGACGTGGTTTTTGGGCTGAATGAATGTTCCTTCGCCTCTTCTGCGGAGACAAACAAGACCATCGATTCGTATTTAGGCTAGACTTTAATTGTCGTCATCGCGTAATTAGCTTTGCACGACAACAATTCGGCTATTAAGATATTTGGAAGAACCTCTCAAGATAAGTACATCCGAAGTAATGTCAACTAGATGGATATGGACGCAATCGATGGGTGAAAATTATCCAAAAACACACTAGAATCGTTAGGAGAGGCATTTTAAGAACAATTGGTGATGGCAATAAATCTTTCATGGTAATCATCGTTTTGATTACCATACAGTTCAGGTATACATTAGCCTACCTGAGGGCTTCTTGCTGACGTCAAGCTTTGAATTCTCAATCCTCGACGCAACTAGCTAAATGCAACCTTGTTCCTTGCCGAACTAAACAAGAGCCATGCACCAATGATATCTTCAATGCTAATGAATTCCGACCTTCCCTCTGGGATTCCCAAGATTTTGCTTTCATCCGAATAAGTTTCTCTCTTATCCAAGGTCTCCTGGCGTTTGTGACCAATTGATAGCCAGCTTAAGGATGCACAAACTGGCAAAAGAAAGGGAGTGCTCCTGTCGCAGGAATAGGAAGTGCACCATAAAATGCGATTTCGATAGCCACACATTTAGAAAACATCGGAATTATCCAATATTCATTCAGGCTACTGTACATTTTCCTCTGCTGCTAAACGGGAAATAGGGATATCTTGAAGATTTAATCTCGGTTCGGCACCCGACAGGAAATGGGCGCAATGTTTGTTTTGGTATTTTTGTCAAACTCACTTGCTTTGCTTTACTTTGTTTTGATAGTCTGACGTGGTTAAAGTCATCGACTCTAACAACGTCGCCGATTTACTTATCAGGAAAGCAGGTAGAAAGAAGACTTTTTGCTGGACTGAGTTCTACTTGTAGAATTTTTGAACATTTCCTCAAATTCGTATATCAATGTCTGCAAACCTTTTCTTGATGGGTTTCGGTAATGATTTTGGGAATTGCCAATAAATTAACTTTCATTTTACAAAACCATCTTAATCGATTCTATGGAAATTCTTTTTTTGCATCCATTTCGGTTTTTATTTTTGAGAAGACTGTCGTGATGAAAGTTTTATTTTCATCACGACTTTTTTTGACAGAAGTTTTACTGAATTTTCGAACATAAAATAAATTAAGAAAAGTTTAGATAAACATCCCTTGATTTAGACCATGTAAAAACATAACAAAAGCTATAATTGCCAATCTGGCAATTATTGAAAACCCGTATGGTGATATTCGTATCAAAATTCGAACAGTTGTACCAAAATTCCACTTTGAAGTCAAACTTTCCAATAAGATTTTTTAAAATTTATTCCAATCGGATTTTGATGTATGGGAGTTTTATGTAGAATCATATCCTAAATAACTTTTGTTCTTACACTTTTTTGATAAGATACACCGTTTTCGAGATATTCACAAAAACCGTTTTCGTTCGTATGGGGGGTACCCCCCCTAATGGTCCATTTTTGCCCATTAACGAACTTAGCCTCGCATTTTACGAAAAACGTATCCACGCAAAATTTCAAGTCTCTAGCTCAATCCGTGCGCCCGCAATCCGCGCCACAGACGGACAGACAGACAGACGGACAGACAGACGGACAGACGGACGGACGGACAGACGGACGGACATGCTAAATTCAACTTTTTTCATCATTCTAAACACACTGGTGTAATTCATTTTTGTGTGTGATGACGGGATCTTGGCGTTACAAACGGTAAGGCAAAGTTAATATACCCTTTGGTTTCACCATACGGGTATAAAAATCTGAATCTAATAGTTAAAAGAATATAACGAAATCATTCAATAGAAAAACTCAACACCTGATTTTTAAAAAATCAATAAAAAGTTCAGATGAATTATTATGTTAGCTCATCAGCTCAGTTCATTACCTTGTTCCACTTTTATTCGATGTGCATGGAGGCAAAATATAGTAAACAAATCTTGAAAGCACAATTTATTCATTTAAATAAATATTTTATTTTCCTCATCCAAAACAGTCGTGTATGTTCGAGTTGGGTACCCGTTTTTCAGATGACCAGCCAGCAGCAGTAACGTCTTCAACATTCATTTGATTGAAAAAGAGTGAAGCGTAAGACAAACGTTCAGAAACGATACGATTTTCATATGGAAGCAGAGTCAACTTAAGATCGAAGACGATCGACGACATAACAAACTACAGACGTGACCAGAAGATTTAATTGGAGAATTAAAGACAGTCGATGCCCGCCCGCCGCCCATTTTCTAATCACAAATTTCATCACCTCAGCCTCAAGAGCCGAAGAAGAAGCGAAGCACCAACTAGCAGCAGCATAAAGAGGTAGCTCTCTCGATTATGCTTTTGATGGTGATCCATTGTCCATCGTCTATCGTATCGCATTTGTCCATCATCATATGCCTTCAATTGGAAGTCATACTTGTATTGTCGATAGATAGATAATCCAACCTAGCCAAGCTTGGCTTGACTACCTTGACTATTGTGACCATACATACGAGTAGTAATAGTTTGGCCATAGTTTGCCCATAGAGCTTCATACCTTGACTATTGATTTGCTAATAACTATCGAGGCGACGAAGATTTCCCGAGATTTCTTCACCTCACAAAAAAAAATAAAAATATTTTTCTCTGTAATGAGGCGACGACTATCAGACAACCTTCTTGTATCATGTGCAAAAATTGTGCCACACGTCTGAAATTTCTAACATCTATAATAAAGTGCGATCGAAGCAGACACGCCAAATGGACGCCCCAGAGTCACCAAGGAAGGAGCCATCTTAATTTTTTATGTGCTGCAACAAAGCTACTTTTTGATCAAAAGATAATAGAAAATTAAGCTATAAAAATTAATATCGAAAGAGAAGGGGATAACTCCATTTTTGATACTTTTCGGAAATTTGAAAACAAACGTTTTGAAAATTTAATTTTCAAACTTCATCAAGGAAAAATTTAAAAATTACTAGCTTGCATACCCGTCGTTGCCGGGTTAAGTTTTTTTAAAATTTTTACTTTTTTTTTGATAGCCTATGTTGGAGCTAAACTTCAAGCCAAGCGGCTCGGTAGTTTCCCCGCGAAAGGGTAACATAGAGGAAGAGCTAAGTTTCGAGATCACTTTACCCCCTCCCCTTACTCCCCCACCCCTCGCGCTACTTTTCCGTATGACTATGTTGGAACTAGAACTACCACAGACTCTCATGCCAAATTTCAAGTCAATCGGTTCAGCCGTTTTTGCGTGAAAGAGACAGACAGACAGACAGACACCAACTTATTTTTATATATTAGTATGATGAAATCAGGTTCGAATTATTATATGGACAACCACGCTTGCCCACTCCCGCTGAGCCATTCTTGATCTTTTATACTTTGCAAAAAACGCGATGTTTTTCTTCTGACGCAGACTGTAGATTAAAATTAAAAGCAAGTTTTTTTATAATTAAAAAAAAAAGGATTTTCCTTTAAAGAAGCTTTAAAATTCTCTAATTGAGATGCGACTTTCATAAGATAAGATGGTCAAAAATAATGTTTTGTGAAATTTTTCTCTTCTGCCGTCTTAGTATAGGTAAACAATTGGCATCGATCGATAGATAGATAGATTTATCAGCCCCAAATTTTGTGAATCTTCTGCCGACGCAATCGTGATTACCTCTAATGGGTGATTTTTACCTTGAGTATGGCGCGACTCACAGAGATAAAGTATTTTTTCCGCTTTTCCAAGGAGAAGACTTAACGTCGAGTAAACATCACGTTTTGTAGCACACCTCATCTCGAAATGTTTACCTGATAACAGCAAACCATAGTCGGCAATCGCACAATAAGCCAGGAGTTTGAAATCAAATATTGGCTATTCGTTTGGCGTTTTGAATCATTGATGGGCGTTCGGGTGATGTTATCAAAAAATACGGGACTGGGAGATAAAATTTTATTAACGATTTTTTCCGAAAAAATTGTGTTTTGTACCGGATAAAAAAGAACATTCCATAATTCTAATATATTGATTGCTTATCAATAGATATCAATCGAGATCTATCTGCTATTTACATAAAAGATAGGCCAGGAAGGTTAAAGAAGATAACTCCAGCTATTGGGGTGATGACTCCACTCCACGTAAGGCTTTTTCCCAGGAATTGAACGCACGACTAAAAAAATTGTCAGCTGCTCCTCTCCATTTATTTGCTCAGACGCAATTTCTGTCTCATACGCAGTACAAATCATATCGAAAATTAATCCAATTCCACTCCTAGGGGATGACTAATGAATGCAATGAAGTATTTTCCAAGCCCCAGAGGGAGATGATACCCCTTTGATCGAGTATTGATAACAGGCACCTCTTGAGTAAGTGCCAACATTTGTTTCCACCTTTCGAATTACGATTATTCATCACAGTATGTAACGAACAAATTTTTTTTATAACTGAAATAATAATAGATAGAAGTGAATAAAAACATTCACACATGTTGCTACAATCGGTAAAGAAAAAAACGTACGTTTGAAGAAAAGCCAAAAGGATTCGATCAAAAAGTTCATCGTACCTTCTTGTCTCAACATTTTATGTGAAATTATTCATCTTCGCAAAGTTCAAAAAACCCTCCTTTCGAATCAGTGATGTCGTTTTTGGAAATATTAGATATATCAGTTTTTAAAAAATTTCTTCACAAATTTACAATCGAAATCAATAATAAATATTCGACTTTTATTTAATATTGTGTAGGAAATAAACAAAAAGACATTTTTGTTAGAAAAATTGATACTTTCCAAGGAAGTGGTTTCTTTTCCTTCTATCGCAGCCACCTTTTTTTCGAAATTTGGATCTATATATTAGATTAGACGCCCACTAAAACACATTTAACTCAATACACATTTGACAAAACAAAAAAAAAGACAAATAACAGGCATCACCTGGGTTGAAACCCGGAACTCAAGCGTGAAAATCCAGCTGCCTATCTGGTCACTGCAGATTTTCGCGTACGCATACAACCCTTACTTAACTGGAGATTTTACAGATTTTACAAAAAATTTCTAAGCGAGACGAGATCATATAAAGAAATTTTATTGCAGCACACAGCAATTTCTTGTCATATTTTTTCAGACTTTAAAGAAACGACAACACTGGACAGAAAATGTAAAAACAGAACTTCAAAACAAAATTAGGCGGTAAAATTTAAAATTGAACATAAGGACGGACGTTAAACTAGACTGGCAGGAGCAGGTTATCATTTTTTTCTCTGCACATAAATTCAATGTCTTCTTGAGATATATTCATCTTACGAGGCGCCCCTATTTCTGTGTCAGGTCTGACATTAAGAAACTGGTCATCTTTAATCCTATATGTCATCATCACCTTAGAAATGCAACATCCACCGGCCGTTCTTTGTCGATCATAATGGTTGAACACCTGTCGTTTCTTGTATCAGGATCAGGTTATACCGCAACAATGATCCGGTCCAGGTTCACGTACGCAAGCAGCAGCATTTCGTGTTACAGACAACACAGGACATGCCTGGAAGAGGAGCAAATGGACGGAAAGTGACCGGGATTCGAGTAAAAAGTAACACAGAGGATCATCGCATCAGATTTGGTTACCATCACAAGTCGTTTTACGTTTTTTATTACGGTTTTAATTTCACTCATAATCCCAAAAACTGAAACAAGTTCCCGTCCGAACGGGATATTGATATCCGTTTAGAGGGGGAGATGTGAAGGATTCAGACGAACTGGGAAAAACTCATTTAATTATGTTGCGAGTCCTCCCAATGGCAAAGCGATCAATTAGGAAGCACTACAAATTTTCCCTCTTGTAGGACAAACAGAAGTCTGAAATATTAACTCAAGGGAAAAAAATCCTGGATGAAGGAAATTTTAGAATTTGATACTGCAATGATCCAAGGGGATTCGTCTGTGGGGAGTTCCGGGGGGGGGAGCATTTTTTGCTGGTTTTTATTTTCTTAATTTTCGTCTTGCATTCCCATTACGTCGGTGGATTCAATTTACATCCAGAGGGCAGAATGGAAATCGGATGTGACATCCGCATTTGTTGGCCATTGACCATTACGCACACTTAGACAGAGTTGGATATTCTTGTAAAACACCCTCCGGTATGTTAAGAACACCTTTTTCATGCCTTTATCAGAATTCGTCCAGACGGAGACGCAACACTGAGAGTGTGAGGATATACCAACAATTCTATCAGATACGTTGACTCTAGACGGATCAAATTTTTGTTTCCTTCCAGTTTTTTTTTCGATGCTCTTTTTATGGGGTAATTTTTTAATGTTGGGGAATGGATATCAATATCGCAGATATAAATATGTATTATGTAAACTTCTAGTACTCTCAGCATACTTTTAGCTGAATATGTTCAGAAATTCATTTTTCAAGGTATGCACAAATTAAGTTTTTTTACCTACTCTGCATTGTGTACCACTGGTTTAAATTTTCAACTAGACATCGAGAGAGACACAATAACCTTGCACGGACCCATCAACATTTATTACTTAGAATTTCTAAAAAATGTAGTAGGGTCTAAAACTGAAAGTTTAGGGCCTAGTTCAGGCTCGCTACGACCTTGTCCGTATGAAAAACCTCAGTAGTAATAAGCAGCGACAACTTAGCCATTAAAAAAACTAGAACATATATTTCAAATAAAAATGTATGAATGTAATTAAATGTTCCTGAAATTTTTTGCAAGGAGGTGCGAGAACCAAGTTTGAGATTCCAAGAGGTGCAATAACTGAAAAGTTTGAGAACCACTGTTTTAGGCGCTAGAATTTTTTAAACTAGACAATTCCCGTGTTTTGTAAAGTTTAGTTCATTGTATGTAAACACTTTTAACGACTGAAATGTATTAAATGTAATCTCACATAACCTCACCATATATTAAAATTCAATTGGGAGGTTTTTTCCTTCGTTCTTACACGAATAAAAAAATTTTAGGCGATTTCCCATGAAATGTTCAAGAAATTTCACAGCACAATAGATATGAAGTAATCCTGCATTTTTGTTGCGTTTTTTTCTAATTGCTTTTAATTTCTATGAAAATTAGATCTTTTAGAATCTTAGAAAAAAATGCAAAACAAATAAAATGTCACTTGGAACCAACTGGTAGTTAAATAGTCATAAAATTCTAAAATTACAGAAAACCCAGATAAATATCAAAGATGATCTTTCCGGACAACACCATGAAGATCAACGCATTTAAGAGATTTTGTTACAAATAGCCAGACCACACCAGACGTCCGGAGACATTTCACCTCTTCACACGCATCAAGTTTGAACTGAATCTTTGGGAACAGAACCAACAACCGAAGAAGTAACTGAAAAAAAAAACTTGAGAATATTATCAAAGATTTGGCAAGAAGCTGTTGTTCCAGCACCACCAGAAACATCATTAACTGCTTCTCAAATGGAACCTGTTTTGGGGCTACTTGAGAAAATGGCACTTTCCATTTACCGGCTGACCTCCGCGGGTCATGAGAGACATCTTCAAATCACTGCAGCTCAAATGCGAATATCGTAATTGCCGCGGTCACTTGGAAAATGTGGAAAAAACGAGGTGAATAAATGAAAACTGTTTCATATGACTGAAATTGAGCAATTAAGTATTTAATGAACCGTAGCTGGTTAATCTGCTGGCCGTTAAATATCACTTCGGATGTCAACTAGACACGATGTCGGCGATGATTGTCTTTGCTGGTACCTAACTAATTTTTTTGTGGCCAGGTAAATGGATGATGGCTAGCTGGCTGGGTGTTAAGTTGAAGAGTAAGTGGATTCATCAACATCAGGTGAAATTAAGAAATCATGAGGTAGTTGGTTGGTTGGTTGGTAAGTATAATCTTAACTGGATAGCATCTTTCGTTTTTACTTCATGACGAGTTTTTTGAATGAGGAACCTGTGGGACACTTCTGGATACACTTCTGCAGTCGTCGGCAATGGTATCACTTCCAATCGACAACATTGTGTCGATCCGTGATCTGTAAGTTAAACGAAAATTCTGTTTCTGTCAATATTCTTGCCGATGATTTGTCGATGATAGTGTCATTATTTCCCTCGATTTCCACCTTGTAAGGTTTCCAAAATATCTTGACATCAAAAGAATTGTCGTCAGTTGAATTCGAAGTAGTTGTCACCATCCAATTCTCGGCACTAAAGTATGCTTTTTCCGAAATGGGAATCCATTTGGGGAGTTCTGGAAGATCTGTTCATGCTGATGGAGGAACATGTGGGCACCTCTGAAGTCTTTTGAATATTGTCCTCCAACCTTCTTGTTTCTTCCAGTATTTTATGAAGAGTGCATTGTGACACTTTGTGAATTTTTAATTGGAAGGCCATTATGGGCAAATAACATGAACGTGTGCTTACAGGAACAGTAAAACGGGCAGGAAGTTAATGATTTTTTATACTCGAAATGTGTTTCAACTCGCAAGTTAATGTTTAATAAGAATATTCTTTAAAATTGAGATCTCACCTTTTGACGGGGAGTTTTTTTTTGCTCACCTCAATAATTAGGTCATCAAAACCAGTTTGTTTCTACAACACCTAAAACAACACCTGATCTTTACCAGTGGCGTAACCCTCCCACCTCCTCGCGCGAGAAATCATGATATAAATTATTATAACTGCTTGCATCAAAACAAATTAAAACTTGTACGTGTCCATCTGGATCAAAATCCAACACCCGACCCCACGACGAAATTCAAACCTGATCTTAAATGAAGAAATCTAAACTTTATCCGGAAACCGGCAAAAGTCTAAAAAAAAATCTGCAGATTCTATGAGAAAAACCTCAAAAATTCCCTGACCAAAGCATAATACTGAAACCCAAGATACGCCAGCCACCATAAAAATCAAAGAAGATTCAGATTCAGAACGGAATCAGTCCAGCAGTCTAAGATTCAGATTTAAATTCAAATTTAGACAAAAGATGAAAGATCTTACACGATTTAGATTATTTGTTTGGCTAAAGATTTACATGAAAAACTTGTTTGGGTAAAAATTGAATTCCATCACATTTATTAAAGCTTTTATTTAGCTTGCCTTCGTATCTGTTTGTCTGCCGGTGTCAGATCTTGCAATCCAATTTTGACACACTTCCACTCATGCGATTGACATTTTGCAAACATACGTAAGTCCGATGACAATACAATATTGTTACTACCTTGTCCTTGTAAGGACAAGCGAAGGTCCTGTAAGAACAAAAGGAATATTCGTTTCCTCAAATTTTCCGGAAAAAAATTTCATCTGGGGGTTTTTGGGGTCGCTGAATCCGATGCTGGTATTAAGAGGTCTGTAAGGATAACGGAAGGTCCTGTTAGGATAACGTGGTTATCATTTTCATGAAATTTTCCGGAAAAAATCTCATTTGGAGGTTTTTGGGATCGTTAAACTCGATTTTAACAACAAGAAGTCTGTAAGGATAACGGAAGGTCCTGTTAGGATAACGTGATTATCTTTTTGATTTCGGATTTTTGGTCATATTAATCAACAACAAATGACTAAAAGTTAGTTTTTTGCATTCTATAAAGGAACAGTCCCTAAGGGGTTTTTACCTTTTTTTACAAAAAACATATTTTTCTTCAAATTATTGTAATTGCAGCAAATTTTCTAAATTATTTACATCGCTTTGTTTTTTTCCCAAATTCTTTCCATCATTCAACGTAATCTTAAGAGATGCCCACAACATGAATTCGATGTAGTTGACTCGAGTTGGTTCACACCGGATATATCCCTGCTGGCTGATGTGAACAATCTCAGGTAAAGTGATTCCACGTGTGTTGACTGTTTAATCAACCCGTCAATGGTTTCATAGCGATCAGATGCATTTTATTATCGTATTCGGTATCACTGAGATCAAGTCCTTCCTGCATTTAACCCTTCCTTCACCGTCGCACATCGTGAACTTTTCGATGCGGGAAGTCAGAACCTCTTTGTGGGTTAAGCGTTTCAAATGACTCTGCAATGTGTCTTAAAACAAAAGGAAAATATGTTTCGGTCGGCTTGTCACCTTCCAAGCTGCATCAATGCAAGGAATTGCATACGAAAAGAAGTAAGAATAGTCGCTGAGCAGGTGTGTCCACCGAATGTATTGCGCTCTGTGCAGCAGATCTAGAGCTACCGGGATCTATCAGAGAACTCAAGATTTATCTCTGTACCTCGCCCCCAGCACCTGAATTTGGCCGCACTACAGAGCCATACTGTGAATTATTGTCATAAGAAGCCCGCGGACAGTAGCAATCGTTGAGCAAATGATTGTAGATAGAATATTGCAGAGCCCCCTGCTAATCACAAATTCAAGCCAGGCATTTGTAGAAGCGCACGGCCAGCAGATCAACCGAGAATGTCAGGTAAGTTTTGTTCTACCTGGGCAACGGACTGTACAAATGCACAGAACTCTACTGCAGTGTAACAGACGCTCATCTTTTCCATAAATTAATAAAGTTCAGTGACCAATCTAACTGTCATCATATCGGTGCAAGTATTAGACTAGAAGAATGCAAACGTATTTCAATGTGGACAATAGAAATAAATAATAATAATAAAAAAGATATCGGTTATTAATATACGAGAATTACTGGTGCAGTAAACACGAAAGTATATAGGAAGAATTTGAGATAAATTTGTACTTTCTTTACATGAAAGATAATTGAACATTATTCACATCATAGCAGCCATGTGTTTTGTTCATCTCTGATCTAGACTCGATTGCCGATTCTAAATTAGAGCTGCATTCCCGATTCTACTGCGCATTACTGGACAGTACTGTGGAGTACTGCGCAGTAATAGTTAATAAGTGTGTTCCCAATGAAAATTACTGCCCAGTACTGCGCAGTAGGATCGGGAACGCAGCTAGTTTAACCCTTTTTTAATTCTTACGTATATGAAAAGGGGTGGGGAAGGTTTGATAGTGGTATCGAAAAAAGCTGAAAGACTAGGTTGAATCCGACGCTTTTGTCTCAAAACCACTCAACTTATTGTACCGAAATAAGCAGCTATAGCCCGGGGCGTAGATGAGGGGGGAAGAACCCCAAAAGTTCTAAAAAAAAGAAGCGAAGCTAAGGAATAGCTGAAAAAGATTCAACAGATGTGCCCGCAAAACGAAAATCTGGATGGTTTGTTGAATAAATAGTGATTTTACTGCAATAGAAATGCTAAAGATATGGGAACAAAAAGGAGTTAATTTTTTTCCGCGAGTACACCAGCTTTTGAAAAATTTGGCCACGGTTCCCGTGCCAACATCATCTGTTGCACTTAGAAATGCCATGGGACAAGGTCGTCTAACTGGGCTAGCTCTTCTCAGCATTTCTAGAGAAGTATATATAAAACCCGAAGAGACTGTGGACAGGCTAGCGCAGCGACAGCAACTACTGAATTTAGTGTTGTAATTTATCTGTTTTTCCGTTTTTACCCAGACATTGTCGTCTATGTAAGACGTTCGAGAAATTTTTTTTAGTAGGTTCCGGCGCTGCTTTTGTTGGGCTTCATTTTATTGCCGCGAGTTTAAAAAAAAACCTCCGGTTGCCCTTAAATAGAGGACGGCGTACGGCAAAAAAAAGGACGGACAGGATGGAAACCCTAATTTGTATTTGACCTTAGCAGTTAAAGTTTTTGCCCTGCGGCGCAATAATTACTATTTAATGTGGATTTTTTAAATAAAAATTTTACCTTTTTTAATAAAAAATTTTTTTTCCTGGTACTCATTTGTATCAAACCTTACAAATATTGCAATATAACCCACCGTTTGCAGCACATCTACATAAAACTGTAATTGAGGCACCGGTGAAAAAAATTGTTAAATTGTTAGTTAAATTGTTAGTCTTAATTCAAAAAAGAGACTATAAAATATTCTGTTTAATATTTTTACAGGCTTTTTGAGCCTTGGGCAAAAACTAGCCGGGTTGAATAATGATATGCGTTCTTTTTTCCAATTTTCACTAAAACTTCAAGATCTTAAGATTTCACTCGGAATACATTGCCGATTAAGTATAAAAATAGTAAATAATGTACAAGACTACTTTCTGGTTTTTAAATCTATGCAACAAATATTTGACTATTTTTCTTTTTGCAAATTTCCCCCCGAAACCTTAAGTACGCCTGGCCTGACTGTCTGCTGACGTGATCTTAAGAGCCTTCATTGCACCGCTTGCTAGCCGCGGACGTGTTTCATTCAATACACTCTCTGGAATTGAGGTGTTTTTTTATTATTATTTTAATTCGGTTTCTGTTCAATTGTAAAAATTACGCAACCGCCGGCATCCGGTGATTGGGCTGTGGTGGAGTTACCTGAATCAGGTAGATTCAGTAGACGTTAAGTTGTTAAATGAGCCACTTTGAAATATAAAACGTCACATGTGCCCTGCAGAGTGCAGGGTCCGATCCGATGCGATCCGATTCGACCATATGATATCTCTTTTACACAATTTGTAATCCGCGCAACTTCTAATTTCGTATGCGACAAGAGAATCCAGTGGCAAATGGGTGACTATCATCGCGTTTAATATGCTTCCTGATCGTTTTGATGAAGTTTCTTGCAGACGTCGAAATGCTAATCACCCGCACGATTCAATCAAATGAAAACTTTTCATTTATACTTATATAGAGTTTTTTTCATATGTACAACTCGTCTATACTATGTGATGGCCAGGTACGCGTGATGTTGATGCCTAGATGCATAATTTTTCAATTCAACTTTTTTCCCTTTTCGTTAAAAAAAACTTTCATATTTTTATATAAGGCGAGAAATTATTCTCAAAATTAATTTTAATATCGATACAGGAAAATTTCTCCTCTTCTTTTTGGTGTTTTTTTTTCACTCACATCCATCGTGTTACGTTTTTTGAATATATTTACTAAATTATTAAGATTACCGCCCTTTTTTAATTGTTCATTATGCTTTCCTATAAAAGCTTGGCCCTAGCTTTGCCACCGCTTGCCCCAGCTTAGTCACCGCTTGCCCTAGCTTGGCCAAACAGTACCGATTAAGTGCGAAAATAGTCTCTATGAGGCTTACGCTTGTATTGAACATATACAATTTGATGTATTCAGAAAAAAAGTAAATAAAATGAATGGGCGAACGGGTTTACGTATGAAATTCTAATAATAGAGAAAAATGTGCCACCATTCAATAAATAACAAAAAACTAAATCAAATTTTTAAAAATTTCCACATTGGACACTAGTTTACCAAAAGATAATAGGCGAAAAAGGTGTGGTAGATTTTATTGTTTTAGAATCGCGTTATTTAAAGATGAAAGCGCGGTCAAAGAACATAGCAGGGAAAGGGTTTATTAAACAGGGACAAGGATTAATTTTAGTGGGGAAAAAATTGTTTGAGACAAGACTTATAGAATACCGAAATCACGGTGTAGATTCCTTTAGCGGTTCCGAAGATAGCAGGAGAGGGGGTTAGAAGGGAGCTGATTTCTTAACATATATAGATAGTTTTTATTATAGTTAACGCTGACAAGTGTTTCTGTACCAATTTCTTGAATATGATTTTACATAACTTATCTGCATCAGAATTCAATCTGACACTCCTTACCCCCTCTCCCATACAAATGGGAAATACTTTTGCAATTATCTCGAAAACGGTTCATTTTTTTCCAACATCGCGTTCAATAGGGTTCTATGGGACGATAACAGCTTTTGAATGCAACAAACTGCGTCAAAATCGTATCAGGTTTACTGGCAGTAGTCGATCTTACAATTTTTGTTAAGCATGCTACAGACAGAGCTACATGCCCGTAGACATGTCCGTGAAAACTGAATTTTAAGCGTCTGTAGGCTTCAGTTTTCACGGACATGTCTACGGGCATGTAGCTCTGTCTGTAGCATGCTTTACATACATATGAACGAATACACAACACATGAACATACACACAAGACGACATGTTGGGGATTCATAGAACTGAGTCGAAGAGTATAAGTCCGGGAACGTGCGGGGCTCCATTATGGTTTCGGCTTTTGAAGTGATTTTAATACTTTTCTTAGGCGCCATTTACACTTGACCCTTTATTACGAATTTTATTCTTCCACACTGAATTCATGTTACACAACCATTTACACTACGACACAAAATTTAGAAATTTATTCCTCAAAACGTCCGATTTTGAATTTTTTCAGATAAAACCGTCCGAATAAATTCAAATTTTTACAACTTTTGCTAAGTGATTTTATTCTGCGATAAATGAATAAAATTCGCGGAATGAACTCTGAATATAATTTCCGGCGAAATTCAAGAAAAAATCGCAAATGTAAACGGGACGTTATATATATAAAAAAAAGGTAAAAATATGTTGAATTTTTTTGAAAAATGCAAAATATTAACCTGTATTAATCAATGCATAATTTGTTATGCACCCGATTTAAAACAATTAAAACTCGTTGCATAGTTAAACAACAGCCGACTGTCCATTAACCCCAAAATGGCTGTGATAAGAAAACCAGTTTTTGGGGACTATCTTCCGTTCTTAATAAACGAATTAAATTATTTGCACAGGTAGAATACTAGGACATTACACACCTACAGCATGTGATAAGCTCCGAATGTGGAGTAAATTGTGGGAGAATCTCATGGATGAACCTGTTATGCGTTCGCAATTGAAATTCGTGTTCTTAGATAAGAAACAACGCTAACAAAACATAGGTTTGTAAGTTATATACGCACCTGTGATGAAGACACGTAAGCAGATAGGGTGCTTAATGAAAAATTGAATTCAATTCGACCCAAACCGACCCAACAGATAACTGTCGAATTGTGATTCTTAGAGAAGGTGTAAAACAGTTGAGCAAGAAATTCAAATTGAGCCCAAGGTGGATATGGAAATCCTCAGCAATTGTTTAATTAGTTTTAAATTGTTCCATAGAATTGATAAGACATACAAGCAGAACAAAACAAAAATATGAGTCTTTGGTTCTAAGTTGAATACTCGCAAATGTGACTATGTTTACGTCTGCGGTGTGCCACATCCATTTCGACTTCTACTCAACAACAAGAGGGGGCTCTATGGTAATTTCAATAAGAAACTATGCTAAACTTTTTTTTCAGCGGTGTGTAATTTTTCCGTTGATAAATTGCTGATAAGTATATGCTCCATTCGCTTATTGTTTACTGATAGACTCAGACTGACTGCAAACCCAATTAAATTACTTAATAAAAATTGAATGAATTGTCGCGTCTTAATTTGCATATGTGAAGCGGTAATAGTCATAGTCACAGCTTTTTTTTCTCAGACTGATAAGTTTTCCCCTGGGAAACTTAGGAAAATCATTTTTCACGTCGTCTCAATCGCTAACTGTGCGGTTTGATGGTGGATATTTTGCGGAAATCTATTTCTATGTTTTATTCAACGTATTTTCTTATAAGAAATTTCAAAAGATATGATTTTCTTATCAACTTACAGGTCAAATGCTTCTCTAAGTACATTGACACGAATTTGGCAGTATTATGAAGAAGTTCTCAAAAATAACATAGAAAATCTTATGCGGTAATTAATATAGAGAAAAAAATAGAGAAGAAGAGAGAAAAATACGTTCAAGAATATTGTAGAAGTTCTTTGAAACCTAGAATAAATATCTATCCAAAAGCAATGATTTTTTGTATTTTTTTTTCAATATTAAGCTTTTTCAAAGGGCATTATTTGACCCACCTACAGTAAGAGTATACCTTTCTTCAACCTCATTAAACCTCACGTTAGAAACATTTGGTGTTATGTTAAAATCTCGTTCTATACGGTTGTATGGGACAATAACAGCTTTCGAATGCAAAAAACTGCATCAAAGTCGGTTAAGGTTTATTGGTAGAAGTTGATCTTACAAATTTCATTACATACATACATACGAACGAGCACACACACACACACACACACACACACACACACACACATACAAACATGTTTCGAACTCATCGAATTGAGTCGATTGGGTATATGTTCCAGGGACTTGAGGGGCTCCTTATGATTTCGGAAAGAAAGGTAAAAATTTCTCAGTTTATTCGGTTTATGTGCAGATCCTTGAGCAACAACAAATTACTAGAGTTTAAAATAAATTTCAAAATATTTTTTTATTTTCATTTTTAAGTTTTGTTGTCGCTGCCATTTTAACTGAGCGACAAAAATGCTTCCATTCAAGATCAACAAACCTCCACTGTTCGGTACTTAATTTATTATTCCGGAGATCATCTCCGCGTATGCTGTTAAATTGTACCTTAGTCGGGATCAAAATCACCATCACACATGTTGATTACCATCATCATCAGCAGCGACATCTTCGCCAACCGATGTTTCCCAACAAGAACGCAGAACCTGAGAAGATTTTCTCAAGACCGATGGATGGATGGTCGGAACTGGGAATATTTTCATATTGGAATCGTTCGTCTAGTGCATATAAATTTCAAGATTAAATGCGTAATGAGCCATGAATGACAAAACAAAGTTGGAAACCAGACAAACTATACGGACATCGCACCGTCATCTAAAAGTAAACCAACTCAAGCATCAAAATAGCTATCAAACGCAGGTATCAAACGCTAACTCAGATCCGCCAAGATTCATTCAAATGATCACGAGAAGAACATTAAGGATGCAGTAGAGGAAGCAATTTCAGGATGGAAGGAACACAGAATTTTAATGATCGGTGATCAAATAACGTATCCTGTCTGAGAATTATTGGAAGATGAATCTTTTTATGATTTCTTTGCTGTTTTTTTTTTGTTTCATTTGCGAAGGGATGAAGATAGTTTTTCGATGGTCCGTGCTGCGCGTATAGAAAACATCCCCTTGTTGTCCTGACAAATGGACCTCTTGTGACCTTTCTGGCTGAATGTCGATTGTGACTATGCGCAAATTAATTTATTCACCAGCACTTGGTAAAAGGGGTGCTGACGCATCGGACACGACGACCCCAGAGTTGGTTTTCTGTCCATTGTCTGGAATTCCAGTTTTGCCCATTTACAATTTGAATTGCAAGGATCTTTTGATCTTTTTTTTTTGGTCTCTTGGCGTGTCAAACTCTTGTGCTGATTTATGAGCTCTCGGTGTTCGCCTTTCTAGGGCATTAAAGATGATACCTGGTAAATTATTCCCGAGATAAAAGGTGAGATCTTTGATGCAATATTACATTTTTTTTTATCTTTATAAAAGCAATGTCCGGATTGTTTTTTTAAGGATGACCCTTAATACTTTCCTATAAGGATTCACTTCGTATGTTCCGCATTCAGCATTCAACGTGATGAGATGAACATTTAGTAAATATTGACCCTAGGATCAGTTAAATTTTTTAATCATTTAATGGACACGAAAGCTGTTGGTTTCCTGATGCTCTGAAAGAGATATTACCGTGAGATAACACCAAAGACAATAAGGGAACCAAATGGAATTGGCTTTTGACGTGGTCACGATATTTAAAGACTTTAAACGGATAAATTCAGCAGAGTATTATTTCGAGTCCCTTACGACTAGGATAAGGAAGTGGAAGATTTGGGAAATAAATTTCTTAATGTCAACGTTTAATTTATTAGTTAGAAGCGACGGAAAGGGTTTGGCGGTCTATTGCAAAGAATTACATCTGCTTCTAGCGGGATGAAAATTTCGGTCAAATGATTTTAAAAGCTATTAAAATATAAATATTTTTTTTTTAAAAAACCAAACTTATACCCAATATACCCAGGTTATACCCAAGAAAATATTTGCAACTCAGGTTGCAAAGTGCCGGTGACAAATCCGTTTATGCGACGGTCGCCTTGTGACCGGTCACAAAGAAGCCGGTTTCAAATTGGTCACTTTGGAACCGATGACAATAAACCGTTTCAAATCGGTTACTTTGTGGCCGGTAACAAAAAACCATTTCAAATTGGTTACTTTGTGACCGGTAACTATGAAACCAGTTATAAATTGGTTACATTGTGCCCGGGTACAAGTTAATCGTTGCAAATCAGTTATAAAAAAATCAGTTACAAATTGGTAACTTTGTGACCATTCGGAAAGTTGTTTTTACTTTCCCCTTTTATAGAGGGAAAGTATTGTATTCATGACGGAGGTCGACTCAAGAACGGGGCTAAATAGAAAATCTCTGATCAGTACGAAATTGCTGTGACGTTGTAGCAACGTTGCTTATAACCTCATATATTTTCTGCAACTCAGGTTGTGTGCCCGTCGTGCAACCAGCATGTGACCATTTTTTCTTATTTAGGTATAATTGAAAACTTTACTTCCACAAATGAACAAGTAAACTTTTTAATTATAGATTGAAAAGTTAACAATCGTCCGCATCCTTCTCGGTCAAGTCACTAACAGAGATTCAATGAGTTGGTCAGATGAGTTTTAACATTGACTTGGTGCCTATCAGATTTTTTTTCCAATTCCTCATTGTTTCAATTATAATTAATTTTATTTCAATTAAAATTATAACCATGAGACATCTGGTACTTGAATTGAAATGGTTCCTCTATTCCCGAAATTATTGTAAAGAAAAATATTGAAAACCCTAGAGGTCGAGATAATTATAACTATTTAGTTATAAAATGTCTTAATTATTTAAGTATCAATTACGACTTAAACTGCATATGTTTTATTATGGCAGATTTTTTTCATCTCAAACCACCAAAGACAACAATTAATTAAAAGCCGCGTAATACAATCCAAATAAAGTGATTTACTGATGTAAAACCACAGACTAACTTCATAAATGACAAAACTTAAACAAATTTAATCCGTTAAACAGTAAAACTTATTTGTTAATTTACTACAGTGGCCCCGGAACGGTTAAGAGGAGACAAAGGGTGTATGATCGAGGCATTAAACGCTATATTTAAGCCCAGTGCTGCCCATTTATATCTTAATTAAGTGGCTACCGGATGATTTTCAGGTGTACACGTCCAGGGAGATACGATGAAAATGTGCGTTAAGCGTTTGTCTTCTTAAGTGAAAAAAGAAACCACGAAGAGGTGATAAAAATGTGAATATATCGCTTGGACATTAAACACGACAAATGAAGATACAAAATTCGTGTTCAACCGAAATGAAGAAAATAAAAATATAAAGGCAGTCACATTCGAAGTTAGATGTGAAGCCGCAATTGGAGATGGGAAGTGGAGTTGAATTGCTGGAAAAATTGTGAATGCAATTGTGGTGGTGGCTATGAAGTTTGGATACCCACAGAGAGGAAGACTTTTAGAGCCGTTGACAAAATTTTGATGTTCACCAAAAAATACGTTACTTTTTCAAGTTTATTTTGGTCTTGAGCGATTGTTTCTTCTTTAGTTCTTGATGAAGCGAAGTTCGTGCTACCTTTTGATCGTTGATGATGGACACTGAATTCTCCAATGGGATCCATCCATCCATTCATTGTCTTTCGTTTAATTTAAAGTGCGCGCGTCTTTTATCTCTGCAACGTGATATCCATTTGATTGACATTAAAAAGAATTCCAAGACCAAAAATCGTTTCTGGAATTGGCGGAGCAAAGACGTAAGCGGACCGGGATTACCAAAGGCCAAAAATGAAAGAAAAAAGAATACTTTTAGTATGCAAAATGACTAATAAATGAGTTTTCTTCCAGGTTTTCTGAACGCTTAAAAATCATCAAGCGGGTATCATGTCCACCGTATTTCATGCGAATACCATTAAGGAAAGGTGAACTGTTAAAGACTTCCTCTCAATTTGCTTATAATTGAAATAAAATTAAATGAAATGAAAGAAGACGTTAAATATGGTTATCTTTTAATTCGTACGTGTTAAAGAAATTAGCTTAATGTTGCATCCCGTTGTCATATTTTTTAAATTTCTTTTTCTTAATATGTTCGGTCAGCAACTGAAGAGCAATTGAATCGAAAAAATATATGCTTTTTTACAGGATCAATCAATCCATTTTTTGACTTGTGATGAAGTAAATTTTATTGTTGTCTAAAGGCCTGTGTCCACATGGAAGTTTATTTGCAGAAGTCGCTTCTAGCAGAGACTTCTGGAAATTTTTCCCGTGGAAACACTAACTGCAAGTGAACTTCCAGAAGTTGTGACACCAGAAATCTCTTCTAGAAGCGACTTCTGCAAATAAACTTCCATGTGGACACAGGCCTTTAGAGATACTTAAAAACCGTTCAATCAAAAAATTTAGAAAATTTGATTTAAATTTTGTATTTTTCCCAAAGGGGTATGTTTTCGAGAAATGTTCAAAAAACTGTATACCCATTAGTATACAGTTTTTTACCCGTTATAGTTACGGTTACTTTTCCAAAAGTTGATAGAAAACTACGATTTTTGTAAAACTCATTTATAAAAAATTTCAATTCACTAGCTCAACGCGTTATTGAGTTATTTAAGATACGTAAAACTGACAGACAGATGCACGAACGTCCTCAACTCCTGGCGGTCGGGAATTTGCGTTTTGAAACATGAAAATGGTCACCGTGGATTTTTAATCAGTAGCGAACTTTTAAATTTCAAACGACCGGAGAAAAAAATATTGAATTCCAATACTTTTTTTTTTAATTAATCCAATTTGATTCTTATTAATGTAAAAGTTATAATTTGTGTTTAAAACTTATTTTGGTACGACACAACATTTTTGAGAAACTTGTAAAAATTTGCAATCAAAATTGCAATGTGTGTGGGAAAAATAGTAATTTTAAATACTTTCTTTTTATAAATTTTTAAATAAAAACAATTTGCAAAAAAATCGCAGAATTTTCTGAAAAAAATTTATCAAAAAACTGCTAACAAATGTCTAATAAGGGCTCACCGCATTTTAATTCAAAATTTTCCATTTGGATAGCGAAACAGTAGTTCAATTGAATTTTGATGCATTGGAAAGTTATGTAAAATCAAATTCTAAACACATTTTGCGTTTATAAAGTTTTCGATAGGACACACCGTTTTCGATAAAATCGCATTTTTATAGGGGTAGAAGGGATGATCTGATTTTGCCCGTTCAAGTTTTTAACGAGAAACTTATCTGTGCAAAATTTTAAGTCTCGAAAATTTTCATATTCACAGACAGACTGGCGGAAATTAATTTTTTTTGTCGTCTTAAACACAGATGTATTCATTTTTTTGTTTTGTTTCGACGATTGGTTCGATGTTTTAAAAACGGTATCCTAAATCTGGAACTATACTTTTTATATAGAGTTTAAAAAAATTAAAGTCTTGTAAAAACTTGAAAAAACAGCTTTTTAGCATCATTTTCATGGCAAATTTAATTTCTTTTAAAAAAAAATACTTCAAAGTTCATAAACAGGCAGTTACAGACAATTGCGTATGATTAAATTTCGGTTACGATCAGGTTTTACATCTTTTATTTCTTTGAATAATCCCAAAAGAATTTTACCTATCCATCTCGCATTTAAGATACCATTGAAAGAATGCTTTTCAAAACAGCGAAAAATTGGGTCAACGGATTTAAGTAACGATATTTATTTTTTCACAGTGATGGCGATTGGTCAAGTTTAACAATGGACTGCAACAAAGAATGGCGAAATTATGTAAATAAAGTTTATACAAAAGTCCAACAAGTTAGCAAACTAAATAAAAATACCAATACAAAAATAAAAAGGATAACGCATAAAAAAACCTTTTATATCAAAATTGAAATATATAGAGCAAGAAAAAGCAGTCTAGATTTTTACCTGAAGGAATAACCGTTAAAGAGTCCTTGGAACTGGTCAATTGCGCTCTAATTTCTGGCGCAAACTATCTTCAACTGACCACTGGGCAGCGAAAAGTGAAAAAAAAACTAAACCAATTCTATAATATCGCTGCCGACCAAGGTATCCTGAAACTCTACCTTTTTCAGAAAATTTTGATATAGACTACAAAACAACCCATCCTTTAGGTTTTTTGTTGGTTTCTTTAAGAAAGCGTTCAGTAAAAAAAACTATATTTATTTAAAAAAAAGTCCGTTACAAGGAAAATTTCCTTCCAACACATATAGCGTAAAATACTGCATCAAAAAGTCTATCACTGGATGGGTCGCTTGCTTATTCGTTTCCAAGGATTTAAGAGAGTTATTCCGTTTTTCTGTGTGTCCAGGTAGGACAAAACGGGAGCGAGATGGACAAAACGGTGGCCTCGACATGATCTAATTTAAATAGCCTAAATTCATTTCAACTACTAGCAATAGAAAACTCTTATATACTTTTATAATTTTATGAAACTTCACACTACCACTAATTCAATTGCCCGTACATAAATCGAAGATGTGGTACGCGTTGAAATCCAACTGACCTCCTTTCGATTCCTTTTTAGGACGTCTACGTCCCGTAGTGTTTTCGCCACCTCACCTCATTTTATTATCGACCATTGCCCAGAACGTTTTTGTTACACATAAATACGATATTGCGATACTTTAGCCGTTTATTCTTTCTATTTCCGTGCTATTAAGATTACGACATGTGAAAATCCTTTTTAAACGGCAAAGGACGACCAGCGAAGAGTTTTAATTTCCCACAGAATGGTCAGGTAGAAAAATCTACTTTGGCGGTAAATTACTATCTCTGCCCAGCTTGGCTATTTTGCAGGACATGTTGCAGGACCTTTTCTTTTCGATCTTATTTCCCATTATTTGATATTAAAAATCCGTCGGAAGGTTTGGTCGGTTGAAGGTCCTCGGGTTTAGGAGATTGAAAGGATTCTTTTCGTTGAAAGGACTAAGATTTAGCGAGATGATTTTCTTTAAGCATATAATGGTCATTGCAATTAATTTGACCCTTTTCTTATATAGAATTCATTAGGGCATTAATTTTTTTTCTTTAAATATGTTTTTGAAACTTTTTTAGTTAAAGTTGGGAGTAAAAATTCAGGCAGATTAATCTTAGCAGGAGGGCCAGGGGTATGGAATCACAAAGTGCGTTTATTTTATCTTTTATATATGAGGCGCTCAGCGCTAGAACGGGCTAAGCCATAGCGTAACCCCCGTTGCACACTTCAGCTAAGTTATGTGAGCGAGGCTAGCTATAGTTACATAGCTTAGCTGGGTTAGCTCACATCGTTGCACACATGAGCTGAACTACGCGGCGATATTTAAACAAATGTATGCCATCAGTTGTATGCAATTGGCACTTACACATTTGTGTCCACAAAATACTACTCTTTTGCAAACACTGATTCTACACTGTATAACGCCGAAAGTGTGTATAGGTGAGTGTCAGCGATGCCAGCGAAGTAGTTTCATAGTTTCGCTGAAGTGTGCGGTCGCCAATGTAAATGCTAAGGATTTTACTTTCAGGGAGAAACTTAGCTCACGTAGTTGAGCTCGCTTAGCTCAAGTGTGCAACGGGGGTAACAGTGGGAATTCTCAAAATGAAAGTTTTGTGGGTTAGGCCCTACTAGCGCTGAGCGCCTCATATATAAAAGCCAAATACCACTCACTCAATTACTCACTCAATTACTCACTCAATTACTCACTCATCACAGTATCTCCCGAACCACCAACCCGATAGCCATGAAATTTTGCACATAGATCCGCTTTACCTCATAGGTGCTTGCTAACATACGCTTTTGCAAAATTACACCCTTAACCCACTTAGACCCGAAACTACAATATTTAAGTGAGAATTTTATGAAATTTTAAATATAATTAAATAGACGTATCGTCAGAAAAACACTAAAAATAATACTCATACTCACGCATATATTATGAAATTAATAAATGCACTGTACCGTACATGGTACGGTGGGTCCAAATGGGTTAAGGGGGTAAACGAGAGATGGGTAGGGGGTTGGTGTTATAAAGCATTAATTTTCCCATGAAGGCTGAGAAATGTTACTCAGGTGTTTTCGAGGTAGCTGATCACGAATCTGGCGATGGAATTTCAACATTCGGAACGTGAGGTCCTGAAAGTAGAATGACATTTTTTTCGACACAAAGTTTTTAAGTTATTGCTTTGTTTTTTGGTGCAAAAAACTTTGTGCAAAAAACTTTAACCCGGAATCGACGGGTTTGCAAGTTAGTATTTTACAAGTTACAAATTTTTCTCATCGGCAAAATTTCGCCAGGAAATTTTTATGGAAGAAAATTTTTGATCATCTAAAATTATCTACCTAAAACAGAGTACAACTACCTGAAATATTTCAATATTTAAGCGAAATTAATTGCAAACATCCTCAATGATTGAGGTCTCATGTAATTAATTGCAATTGCACTTTATTGCGTTCGAGATCAGTTTTAACAGTTTTCTGTTTTAATTGCAGTTGCATTGAGATAATAAAATCGAAAGTTATGTTGTTGTGATGTTCAACGATAATCTGAGGCTACTCATGTGCGAATTATGGCCATTGAACTTGCATTTAAAATCAACAGAAGAAAAAACCGTTGATCAAAAAAACGGGAAGAATATGAAATCGAAATCGTAAGTTGCTCATTTAGAGTTGCATATTGTCCATGGATGAAGCAAAAAAATAACCACTGCAGTTAACAAAGGAGATGGAAGCTATGTTGAACTACTGCAATCGTAATACATAGAAGATATAAAAAAAAAAAACCAAATTCGCTACGATGCAATTTGAAGTACTTCGCAGGTAAGCGATGATCCTCATTTATCGAGAAGTAATGTTCCAACGGATCCAGCCTGTAGCATGGTACCTACATATGCCAACAAAATCAAGTACCTTATGGTGTGTGATCATGAAAGCGTGTAGCCAAGTCATACAAGAGCCTTCAGATTACCTACTAGCAGGCAGAAGTACAACAAAATCATAGTATAAGAATCGCAAGTATGCTTGCTGTATACAAACTGATGGTTTATGATAACTAGATGGGGAAGGTGGGGAAGGCGCATATGATTTTTTCGTCTAATGTAAGTTAAATCATAAGTGGCTGTTTCTTAAAGTGTTACTGCACCTGCACAGCCCATTGTTATGGAGGTTTTTTTTGCTTCTTCTGGGTTTTCTAAATTGATGTTGAGCTCACAGCGCAATTATGATTGCGCGCCATCATCAAATGCGCGCACGATTCAATTGAATAACGTCCCAGGAAGATTTAACGAATACCAGAAGAAATATCTATCAAATGTGCCAAGCACCTCAGATATTGATATGTATGTAAGATTAACAGAGCTTTATGAAATTGAATTATACACCGATTTTCATTTATAGGGCTACACTCTTAGCAAAATAACTCTGACCCTTTAGAGATACAATTTTGCCACAATGTGTTTAAAATTCTATTTTGCGACTTTTTCCAAGTTTCTTTAAAAAAAACGAGGTCTCTTTCTAAAGAAATGTAAACCATCTTTGTAGTTTAATCCAAATATCCAAGACCCAATTCATCTCTTCCGCCGCCCTTGGCAAAAACGATTTTTGCCGCCTCTGGTAATCTGTTTCGGTAATTTTTTCAAATATTTCGAATGTACCAAAGTTTTGTGCCAAAAATTTCAATCTTTTTCAGCAAAATTAAAATCATTTTTAACACAATTTTATTTGGGGAGTGAGAAAGCTAGCGCAAAATCGTTTCCCCGTGTCAGTAAGCTCCCCTTAAAGTTAAGGCAAAAATATAGAGAATTTTAATAGCTTTAATTCTGTCATTAAATGTTTTTTTTTTGAAAAACCAAACAATTCGTTTGGTTAAATATATTTTTTTTAAATTTTTAATGATAATTTCTCGATAACGGTAAAAAAGTATCGGATAACGGTAAAAATAACATATGGCAAACATTATTCTCATTAGACCACCAAAAACCCGTTATTTTTTAAGACAATCGCAAAAACATCTTTTTCGTAAATAACGGTAAGAGATACGTAGCTCTAGAAAAAGACAAAGATGCAGAAAATTTTATTGTCTTCAACTTTTGTTATACATAAAACTACTGAAAAACGCGTAGTTTCGAAGTAAATAACAGAAAACTAAATTGCGAGTTTTAAAAAGCCGCCATTTTGTTTACTTCTAGCTTACGGATTTCCACCCCTTGTCCCATTCCAAACCCAAACATGCCTGTAAAAATTCATGGCTCTAGCTCTATTAGTTTTTGAGAAATCTTGACTGGCAGACTGACAGACAGACAGACAGACAGACTGACAGATTGCCAGATTGCCAGATTGCCAGATTGCCAGATTGCCAGATTGCCAGATTGCCAGGTTGCCAGATTGCCAGACTGACAGACTGACCGATGCGGCAGTGTGACTGCGCTTTCATCTCTCGTACAAAGAATCGTGAAAGAGTGGAACAAGGAGGAGAGGGTCACCGAAATAGCAACAAACGCAGTATTTTATGGACAGCCTTAAATGAATTTTCTCGAAAAAGGCCAATTACCTTAAAAAATTTCAGACCGTTGCAAAATATTGTATTTATAAATCTATATTTTTTTTCCTTGAAATTACTTCGTTAAAAAGCCGATTAAAATAGTCATCAGTCGTAATTTTGATAGAAGAAAACTACTCGCAATTTTCTCCAAAATGGTTCTTCATAGTTCATATTTTTCTATTAAAAAAACTTGTCTTGGATCCTTCTTTTATGCGGTTGAAATCTGCTTTCCCATTTTTTACTCTCCTCTGATATAGAAGGCAAGTAATGTATTCATGACGGAGACCGACTCGAGAACCGGGGCAGATAGAACAATTCTGATCAGTACGAAATCCGTTTCAGGCAAAATTATGAGTATGTCCGTGCATCTGCCTGTCGGTATATCCGCTTTACGTATCTTCAATAACTCGAAAAGGCGTTTTTTGTAAATAAATTTTAGAAAAATCGTACTTTTCTGTAAACCTTTGGAAAAGTAACGTTAGATACAACGAGTACCTTCCATATAATTATTTTGAAAAGTCACAGTTTTTTGAAAATTTCGCGAAAACTATGCGCTTTTGAGAAAAAATTAATATAACAAAATTTCAAGGATATAAAATTTTCTAATTCTTTTTCTTTAACGGTTTTTACGTATCTCTAACGGTTCTCGAGATATTTGAAGAAAATATTATGTTTTTAATATTTTTTCTAAAACTAAATATTGCAGAGAAAAGTTTTGTGTTGATCATAATTGATATTATTTTAAAAATTCAATCACAATTTTCTCGAAACCGGTTCATGACTCCGGAAAATCTGTAATTGTTTTTTTTATTATTTAAAGCTGCTGATGAAGATCGAATAATTTATAAATCGCCTCGGATTTTTTTACAAGGAAAAGCTACAATTTTTATAATTTTTCTACTCTGTTCCCAATAAAAATCCATTGAAACTACAAACATCAAAGGTGATTTTTCTATTGGATAAGCGAGGTAGGAAGACAAACAACCTCTTCGGTAGTGGTTGATGGGTAAATAGCCTCATGTACAATACGTTTGTCTAATTATTTCTGAAGTGAAAATCTCATACAATCCATAAACCATCAACCATACATCAAAGTCGTTGTCTTAATTTTTGTTCTGTTGGATTTTCTCAGTTATTCTGTTATGTTTTGTCTTACAGCCAGTAGGTCTCCTTCACTTTCGAAATCATCGATTTTTCTGCCAATGAACGAATCAAGACATAACATATGCTCTCTCTATGCTGAATCCATTTTGTGGTACTTTTTTCACCTACAGTAAGACACCTTCTAGATATATAGCTTTGTTTTGGTTTCTTTAATGTAACTAAACATTGATGGAATGGACTAATTGCTGATAGAGTTTCAGTAGAAGAATCGCGTGAGACTTTTGGAGGATGATTTCGTTATCGTTTTCATTTCAAGGTCTTTCAACTCATCCGATTCGATTCTTGGTGGTGAAAAGACATTCAGGTAAATTTTCTGTAAATTAAAATCATTGCACCTGCCGTTGTGATCGTCTTTGGCTGCTTTATTTATTAGACCGATGATCATCGTTAATTGCATGAAAATATTTGTTCAGAGAGACAGGTATTAATTACATAACTCTAGCAATTGGCATTCATTTTTCAATTCGATTCAGTTTTAATCATTGATATTCTAATTGATGCAATCGATTTTATAAGCAAACCTTCATGGAAATGAAGATAATTTCTCAGTGAAATAAATTCTGATTTTAATAAAATTCATTTGATTTAAACTCAACTTTCATAACTCGAGAGCGACAAAATCTTTATCTGGTGCCATCTTTATTTGAAAAAAATTGATTAGAATAAAACGAAAATTATGCCGCAGGAAATTTTTCTGCGTAGAAAGTGGGCAGAAATTTCCTAAAAAATGGAACGCAGGCGAAAGTTTGTGGGCGTAAAAATCAAATATATCTCCGACCTGAGAGCTTTACATTTCCCAGAGTGAAGTAACTCCATGTTTTGTCTCTTTAAGGTCTATGAAATTTATTTCTGGCTCTTTGTAGGCAACCCCCCCCCCCCCCCCCCCTTCCTTTTCACTTTTTCTCAACACAATTATGTTCGTTAAACGACAATCCAAAGTTGTCGTTAGTTTTTACCCCGTTCTTTGTGATTCCTTGAATGGCAGAAGCATTTTTTCCGATTTCTATATAAAAATTAGTGAAGTAGCAAGGGATTAGTGGAACCCAGAAGATATGTTCAAAAAATTTTTCTGACGAATATTTGAAGGCTTTTTATGTGATTCTCCGGAATATCACAATATTTTCATGTAATTTTCTGTAATTCGCAGTCCTAAAAATGCCCTGCAGTCGTAAGGCCCTGTTGCAACATTACAGTTCCCACCTCTTGCCCGTGACATTCGTCCCCTGTTACTTATCGAACCGCTGGTTCGCAAAACACGTTTCAAAAATACATTTAAAATCCCATTAACTTTGGGTAACTGAAAATTATGAAAAATGATATGAAAATCACATTATTTTTGTTTATGTTTCATAAATTTTCCATACAATTTACTTGGAATGCAATTCGAATTAGGAATCATGTAAATCGTACAAATTCCAATGGATCCTGGATAACCGAAATTGTTTTTGCCCGTTGCCCACTGGCCAGCCACAGGTAATAAAATTCTGGATAACAAATGACCAGGTAGAGAAATCCTTGATCTCTGTGTACAATTTTGGTTCGGATCAACAGATTCAGGCAAGTGACCTGCATGACCTTTGGGAAAAGGGTCCTTAAATTCCAGGGGTTCCCGATATTTAGTCGAATTACGCAAGACAGATAGGCCGTCAAAGTGCGCAGGTAATAAAAAATTGGCTCAAATGTAATCCGTCTACTGCTTTTGATATGGTCAAGATTGAAATTTAAATTAATTCAAAACTACCTGCCCTACGTTTGCTCGCTGGATGTGCCTTCAAATATCTTGTGCTCAAGGGTCAAATCAACTACCCTAATTTTAATTTTGCCCCTGCTGGTGGTACACGAGTAAACTGGAAATTTTCAATGAAAAGGAGTGCATTTCAGAATGAGTGGACAGTGTCCACTTTTATTTCCCCTTCAATCCTTTTGATTTACATGTTGACCAGGGGTCAGTTTATTTTGTCGTTTTTTATTTGTCATAAACTGAGTATGTAATCAAAAGGACTTGGCGGGTGAAGGGAGTGCAAAAGGCACATAAACCATATGTATAAGAAGACTTTTGGAAAAGTTTCACATTATTTACCTTTTTGACCGCGTTTTTTACCTTATTTACTTTTTATGCGCCAAATTGCCAGGACTCTTAGTAAACCGAAATCAAACCAGAGCAATTTCAATCAAAAACAACGGTTTTCTGTCTAAAGGTAACCTTACAAAAGGGTTTTCTTAAATCCAGATTTGAAATTACTTACCTTAACGGCTACCTGGGCGAAAATGTTTTATTAAATCTGAAATAAAAAACACACGCGCTCTAAGTCGTTTGCCCATATGTTATCTCATCAAAATTTCTCCTTTCCTCTTTAACGGCGACGGGATAGATTCCTCCATCCTTTAGCCTAAAATGCGGGAAAATGAAAAAAAAAATTGCGTGAGCACTGATAACTCAGGATTAAATATTGATTTTGAACATATTTGCTTTTGGTGTTGGCTGGCAGTACATGTGCCTGTCACCTATGGATCTCAGTTGTTCTTCGCATATCCCACATAAGTTCGTGAATCCCATTTTCCCGTCGATGGTCGCTTCGGGAACGCTTCCTAGCCTGTATTCACCTTTACAACTTTCGATGGCAGGAGGCATGTGTAACATATGTCCCTGGATCACCCCCTCTTTGTAAGTATTTGATTTTTACCATCAAAAAAGATGGATCGATGGCGCGATAGTGAAAAAAAAACAAATGTCTCGTGCTGCAATGATGTTTGCTTTTAGGGAGAGAGCTCTGTTCACACTTTGGATGGCCATGTGAGGAAATATTTTTACTAAAAAAACGTCAAAGAAAAACATGTTCAATAAGTATTTGAACCAATTTTTTTAGTTTAACTTATATTCAGTTCCTTCAATTAAATATCAAAATTTTACTCAAAAACCTATCCTAAAACTCATTTCGAAATGATTGTTAAAGGCCACTTGAAACTTTTATTCAAATTTTCTTCAACATTAAAAAGTTTAATTTTACAATAAAATCCTGTTGGGTGGTATTGGATACACTATGAGCTTTTCTTTGAATTCGAAATAAATTGTAATTTTGAGAAAAAAGTTTTTTTAGTACATCTAGACCTCCTACAACGCGATTCAAGAATTTCGAAAATTCTCGTACAACACCATCTTCTACAACGCAATTTAAAGATTATATTTTTTATCCCGATGTAGACCTTATACAACTCGAAATTTTCGCGATTTTCACATTAGGAATTTTAAATTTACACTTTTTTGGGAAGGTCGGTCTATTTAACAATTAAAAAACTTAAAAAATTAATAAAAATATCAGTAGTGGTCAACACAAAACTTTCCTCTGCAATATTTGGTTTCGGAAAATAATAAAACATAGTTTTCAAGAGATTTTCAAAAAACTGATTTTTTTTCAAATATCTTGAAAACTGTTAGAGATACAAACAAACCGTTAAAGCAAAAAAATGTGGAAAAATTCATATTCTTTGAATCTGGTTTTATTCATTTTTTCCATTGTTGATAGAAAACTATGATTTTTGCAAAATTTTTTTACAAAAATTTCAAGTCGCTGGGTTGACGCGTTCTCGAGTTATTTAAGATACGTAAAACGGACAAACCGACAGACAGATACACGGACATTAGGGCGGGTCGATTTTTTTTCGACCAAAGGGTATAGCATATTCTGATTCTACACTAAATTCTAAGAAAAAATGCAAAAGAAACCATAGGTCAAAAATGAATTTTGATGTCCCCAAAATTGGATTGAAATTTCTCTTTTTAAATTATCGGGAAATGTATTTGTATTAGTTCGAATTTTTCGAAAACTATTTAACCAATCGACGTGCTGAGTACTACAAATAAAAGCTAAGGACATAATCTTTAAAATGGCGTTTATAATAATTTGATCGGAATTATAGTTTTGGGGAAATGGGGGTTTGATTAGAAAAAAAAAATTTTTTTTGTGAGTTTTACACCAACTCAAACTCGACTTGTATGGAGCTTGGAAATCACTTTTGTTTAGCTTTTTTCATTCGGATGTAGTTAGGGACCTAAAAAAAGTGACCCGTATTTTTTTGTTTGGGGTAGAAACGTTCGGTAGGCGGAGGGGGTGATTTCAAAGTCGGCGAAAAATCGACATGACAAAAACTTTAAAAATTTGTAACTTTTGAACGGCTTCACCGATTGAGATGATATTGAACATTTTGGAAAGGTAATTAAATTTCCTTTTCAAAAAAAAATATTTGCTGACTCCCTCCCCCTCACCGTCATATTGTAAAATTCAATTTAGTATCTCGAGAACAACATTTTTTTTCTTTTGAATTTTTTTCTGTAAATACCTACCATTATACCACACAAATTCGCTAAATAAATTTTGGGGGTAAATGCGTTTTTGATTTTTAAAAAAATTTCGAAAAAATCGAATACAAGAAAAATGTGTATATTTTACTGATTTTTGATTGGTTTTTATGTTTTATGTACATAATACAGGTATTCCTCGAGTTACGCGGTTAATTGATCCAGCGTAATTCGAAACCGCGTAACTGGAGACTCAGGATTAGTGCAAAACAATACATGCCTATTATCTTTTTTATATAAATTACATTCATCTATAATTACAATATTTTCGTTTTAAATAATTAATTAAATAATTAATTTTTAAACAAATTTTTCATTTTTAAACAAATTTTTCATTTTTAAATAAATTTTTAATTAATTAAACAAATTTTTCATTTTTAAATAAATTTTTAATTAATTAAATAAATTTTTAATTATTTAAATAAATTTTTAATTAATTAAATAATAAAAATTGCTCCAAAATCGTACCGCGTAACTCGAGGACTGCCACAATTTTTCCGCGTAACTCGGGGGATACCTGTATTAACGCAAAAGTTTTTGGAGATTAAAAGTAATTTGAAATTCATTTAAAAGAAAAACTTTCAAATATATCAGCATTAGAAAAAAAATTTCCTTTGAGAAAGATTCCGTGAAAATTTTGAGTTCCTGGAAGTGTTTTGACACTTTTAAACCTTCGTTGAAGTTGTTGCTGTTTTACCTCATATTCTCGTGTTATAAATTCAAAAGCTGTTTGTATGTTTAAGCCTTTTTGTCCAATTGGACAAATCTTGAGCTGTTGTTATAGTATGGCGGAACTTAAAAAATTTTTTTGAGTTCCGCTGTAATACAGGTATCCCCCGAGTTACGCGGAAAAAATTGTGGCAGTCCTCGAGTTACGCGGTACGATTTTGGAGCAATTTTTATTATTTAATTAATTAAAAATTTATTTAAATAATTAAAAATTTATTTAATTAATTAAAAATTTATTTAAAAATGAAAAATTTGTTTAATTAATTAAAAATTTATTTAAAAATGAAAAATTTGTTTAAAAATGAAAAATTTGTTTAAAAATTAATTATTTAATTAATTATTCAAAACGAAAATATTGTAATTATAGATGAATGTAATTTATATAAAAAAGATAATAGGCATGTATTGTTTTGCACTAATCCTGAGTCTCCAGTTACGCGGTTTCGAATTACGCTGGATCAATTAACCGCGTAACTCGAGGAATACCTGTATTATGTACATAAAACATAAAAACCAATCAAAAATCAGTAAAATATACACATTTTTCTTGTATTCGATTTTTTCGAAATTTTTTTAAAAATCAAAAACGCATTTACCCCCAAAATTTATTTAGCGAATTTGTGTGGTATAATGGTAGGTATTTACAGAAAAAAATTCAAAAGAAAAAAAATGTTGTTCTCGAGATATTTTAAATTTTGTCACTAAATTGAATTTTACAATATGACGGTGAGGGGGAGGGAGTCAGCAAATATTTTTTTTTGAAAAGGAAATTTAATTACCTTTCCAAAATGTTCAATATCATCTCAATCGGTGAAGCCGTTCAAAAGTTACAAATTTTTAAAGTTTTTGTCATGTCGATTTTTCGCCGACTTTGAAATCACCCCCTCCGCCTACCGAACGTTTCTACCCCAAACAAAAAAATACGGGTCACTTTTTTTAGGTCCCTAACTACATCCGAATGAAAAAAGTTAAACAAAAGTGATTTCCAAGCTCCATACAAGTCGAGTTTGAGTTGGTGTAAAACTCACAAAAAAAATTTTTTTTTTCTAATCAAACCCCCATTTCCCCAAAACTATAATTCCGATCAAATTATTATAAACGCCATTTTAAAGATTATGTCCTTAGCTTTTATTTGTAGTACTCAGCACGTCGATTGGTTAAATAGTTTTCGAAAAATTCGAACTAATACAAATACATTTCCCGATAATTTAAAAAGAGAAATTTCAATCCAATTTTGGGGACATCAAAATTCATTTTTGACCTATGGTTTCTTTTGCATTTTTTCTTAGAATTTAGTGTAGAATAAGAATATACTATACCCTTTGGTGAAAATTTTTACCCCGAACAAATCGACCCGCCCTAACGGACATGCTCATAATTTTGCCTGAAACGGATTTCGTACTGCTCAGAAAGTTTCTATCTGTCCCCGTTCTCGGATCGGTCTCCATCATGAATACAATACTTTCCCTCTATGGAAAAGGAAACTAAAAACGTAAGTTTTACCCGAAAGAAGGCAAAGTTTTCATTAGTGTTTTCTACAACGCGCCATTTTTCAGGAACCTAACTATCTCGTATTTGATTAAAGTTTTAAGCGGGTAAAATTCCGTGATTTCGCTTCGTATATTGAAATTTTGAGCGGGTAAAATTCCGTGATTTCGCTTCGTATATTGAAACCTCGTATATCGGGGTCTTGTTTTTTTTGATCATTTTTCATGTAAAGACCTTGTGAAAATGATAGTGCTAAATATGTTGAATAATGGCAGAATTAGGAATATATTAAAAGTTTTGAAAGTTTGAAAAAATATTCAGGGTATTCACAGTCCTCTTTTAAATTGCGAGTAATTTTACCGCTCGGTAATTCAGTCAAATTTAACAGATTTTTACCGAGACGGTAATTTGGTTCATGTAAAAATGAATTACCGGATTCGGTAATTGTAGACATGCCTTGAGTTGTGTTTTCCGGCCCGGTTATTCGGTATAAAGAATCAACCGCGAGTGGCGCTAGTAATGTTTTTAGTTGTCAAATTTTCTCGCTGGTTTTTTGTTAATCTCATCGGACTGATGCAAATTTTTTCAATTTTGATAGCCGTTGTCACAATAGAAATTTAAAAGAATACATCAAACATGGATTTAAAGGTATGTGACATATTTTACAATTAAATTCGCAGTTCATGATTTGGTCACGTATCCAATAAAAGCGCTGTTCTCAAATCTGTGCTGTGGGATGTTCACAGCAGAATATTTTCAGTCTTTTAATATTATCGAAAACACCGAATACCCAAAATTAAAAGAGGACTGTGAATACCCTGATTGGGAATTTAGCGTCGTGTATCGAGACCGGGAGCAAAATACTAATTGCGGGTTTCACGAAACTTTTAGCGACCGCTTAATCGAGTTAGCAGGCTCTTTTAGCTTGAAATTCGCCCGCTAACTTGATTTAGCGGTCGCTAAAAATTTCGTGAAAGCCGTCATTAGCCTCGTAAAATAAAACTTCTTATATTGAATCGTCTTAAACGAGTGATGCCTGTCGATATAATATACTCACATGTCTACCACAAATAATATTCAATATTTTCAATCACCTGAACAAAAAAAAAACAATCCAAACACCTGCGGTGAGAACAATTCAATTTCGAGAAAAACGAATTAATCAACACCTCCATTTAAGATCTGGTTTGGCTTAAACGAGCACTCAATTTAGTTAGTTGCGATAATTAATCTAAAATGAGCAACAACAAAAACACAACAGAGGTATAAGAAACAATCGTCGGATAACCTCTCTTACCTTAAAAATTCAATTGCGGTTAACAAATGGTAGCTATTCGTTTTATGTATCTTCAAGCTCTATGGAAAAACATCAGAAAACAATAGAAACAAGCACGACGCTCATTAACTTTAAAGCGCGATTTTTTAAACTTTTTTTTCATTATTTTTTCACATAAAAAGATACAAGTATCTCTTTTAGTCTATTGTTTGTAATTTTTTTCTTCTTTTGTTGTTAAATCTTTCCATCCCAAGACAAAACGATTTTTAAATGTTGTCTTAAAGACATGCATTAAGATATCTCAGTGGATGGATAGATATTCGGATGACATGAAAACTGCAACTTCAAATTACAGATACTTAGAGATACTTACAGATACTTGAATGAGGATGAGGGGATTTTTAGATAAAATATGCAGCACGCTTGAAATTACACCCATGTTTCCATTCATCGGGTTATCCCATATAGCGAATGAACTAATCTAATTACGACGAAAGTGAAAATAATTTCAATCATTTTTTTTATTTCCAGCGAATAAACGTGTAGCATCGTTCATTATACAAAACTTAGATAACATTTTCCAATGAGAAAATCGAAGCGATATTTTATATTGTTTGTAATTTTTTTGTTTGCAAATGTGGATAGGTTGGTACGTTATCTTCACCATTTTAATCGTAAAATGAACTGATAATTGGTTAGATTTTAATTATCATACCATTTGTGGGTAGATATTTTGTGTTTTATAAACATACAACAGATATATGAGTAGCTACTGTGCGAAAATTATGATGGTCTCTCAATAAAATATTTATTCATTATGTAGTTTTCTTGCGCAATCATTATCGACATGTTAATTTGATGAGTTTTGCTTTTATTTTATTAGAAGAACCATGAATTTTATACGAAGATTTTAGTCGGACATATGTTGTATATATAATTAAATTATAGCTAACGTTACTTTTCCAAAAGTTGATGGAAAACTGCGATGTTGATAAAAGGCATTTACAAAAAATTTCAAGTTGCTATCTCAATGCGTTCTCTAGTAAAATACGTAAAACGGACAGACCAGACCGACGTAAACGGAAAGACCAGACCAGAGTCACAGATAGACAAACCGACACACAAATGCATGAAAATTAAAAAAAAAAAGTCAAAAAAATTAAAA
This sequence comes from Chrysopilus asiliformis, assembly GCA_964034945.1. Lineage (NCBI taxonomy): Eukaryota > Metazoa > Arthropoda > Insecta > Diptera > Rhagionidae > Chrysopilus > Chrysopilus asiliformis. The sequence goes on along the minus strand of OZ035963.1, from coordinate 14,246,656 downwards.
AAATATTTTTTTTTTGTCACAAAAGCTGACCAAGAAAGTGATAAAAACTGATCTAGCAAGTGACAAAAATCGAGAGAGAGAGAGAGAGAGAGAGAGTGAGGTGGGGGGGGGGAGCGAGAGGGGAGAGAGAGAGAGAGAGAGAGAGAGAGAGAGAGAGAGAGAGAAGTCAAACCCTTTTTTTCGTGTGTATGTCGATTAAGGCAAGTGTCGTTTTCACAACAAAAAATGTTCTTTTTTTCAAATCAAATTGGCGTAAATATTCTTCCTTTTTTTCAATATGGCGTAACTCAAAATTCCTGTCCCCTTTTTATACTCTATATAATATATCATATAGAAGTATATTAGATTTAGTATACCGTTTGTAACGCATGGCACCACTAATCGGACACAAAAATGAACTACGCCAGCGTGTTAGGGATGACAAATGATTTTGATTTCCGCATGTCCATCCGTCGGTCGTCCGTGAACACCATAACTTTCGAAAGGATTGAGCTAGAGACTTTAAATTTTGTATGGTTGGGTTTCTCGTAAATGGCTAAGCTAAGTTCTTGAACAGGCAAAATTGAACCATTCCTTCCCGCCCCCCTCATACAAACGAAACAGTTTTTCACAATTTTCTCGAAAACGGTGAGCCATATTGAAAAATTTATGAAGGCAAAATGTGTTTAGAATAGGATTTTATATAACTCATCTATACATCAAAATCCAATCGGACCACTGCTTCCCCCTCTCCCTTACAAATGGAATTCATTTTTCCTGTTTTCTCGAAAACTATGCATCGTATCGAAAATTTTATAAAGATAAAATGTATTTAAACTATGATTTTACATAACCAGACCTCCTCTCCTATCATATGAATTTTTGTAAATAAACATTTTGGCTGTCATTATATAGAGTATTTCACGATTGGCCCCTGGCAATTGTAGCTTTTCTTATGTTTTTTTGTTGGAAATTTGGGAACTGTAACAATGATTTTATAGGAATGACTCCCATATTTGGGCACTATACCGTTTTTCCCATAAATATGGGATTGGAGAATCAGATTTTCTGGAAACGGCTCCCATATGTTTTTTTCCGTGCAAATGGATCTGGGCCCCAAATCTCAAACATTGCGGGTTTTGCACATCCTTAGACAGTCCTTTTCGTAATAAGAAACCTAAAATTTTGAAAAAGGAAAAAATAAAATGTGGTATTTCACAACTTTTCAAATTAGTGCTAGAATGTTTTTTCGTTTTTCATATACAGTAAAAATGAATGATATTTTTATCTACTAAACCTATACTAAAAAAATAAATTGGAAAAAATATTCTCAAAACTATTAGGCGAGTACACTCATGACTAACGATGTTTAAGAACGATTTCTACCCACGTTTGATGTTTTTGGAAATGTAAATCCGCCTTTATAGCCGCAATGCCAGAAAATTACCAAAAAAAAGAAGAGAAAAGCGACCGATCCGAAAATTGCTGATGAAAATCTTCAATTCCACCCTCAAATAATACCTGCTTACATAGCAGAAAAACAAAACCCTACAGCAAGTAATGTTTTTTTATTTCTTTCCATTTTTGTCTATTTACGAGTACTAAGGATACAAAAACTCCCAACTCCCCAAACGACCGTTTAATGAAAAAAAAAAACGTAAACCGCGATCTCATCATCATCATTTCCTGGAAAACCGAAAGATACGAAACGACAACGAATCAACACAAAATACAAAATTCATCCCTTACTCGTTCACCGCACACCCTGAAAGTACGTATAGTATATCCGCATAGCAGGAGGGTGAAATGAAATAATAGAGAAAAAAGAGGACACCTTTGCGTCTCGGTGCCAGCAGATAGGTTAGATTCACATTCTGCAGAGAGTCACATATACATCTACAGAAAATAGGGCTTTGATACAGGTGAATCACATGAAAATATTTTTTCCTTATTTTCATGGACTATTTTCTCACTCAAACCATCGTTAAATCACCCACCACCTAAGCATACCACCCTCTGTGTAGACCAGGGACTATCAACATCATCATCATCATCAACTGTTAGCAATCTACCCCCACCACTCCCATTTGATGAGAGACTCGAGCTGAACTTTAGTGACTCGAACTACCCCCAAACAACCCTCCAATGTTCGAGGAAAAAAACATCCCTAAAGCGACTGGCCAAAACTAAACCTCAACCCCCATTCAATTCACGTACTCGTACGTGTGCTGCTCCTCTTCTTTGTCCTTGGGGATTTCTATCTCTCGAAACTATGAAAAAAAAAACACACACAGAATTATACTGGGGCGGTGAACCAAACCCATCCCTTTGCATCTAATTTTCCTCTGAAATTGCTCAATGCAATGAATGAAAACGGCCGTCGTCGGGGCAACGAAACCTCTAACAAAAATGAAAATGCGATGAAGAAACATCCCCGCACGACGACATACTCGGAAATTCCAGCGATGAGATTGGCCAGGATTGATACGGGTGATCGCGATGAGGGTTGATGTGCGGGGTGCTGCTCTGGAAAATGTACAGAGGGATGTCGTTCTGGTCGAAGCGATTTTCTTGTTTTCGTTCGGATTGTTTTTTTTTCAGCTCGAATATTTTTCCACCCTCCTCCATACGAAACTCGGATTTTTCTCGTGCTCAAATGAATGTTTGCTGTGCGCCAAATCTGATATTCTGTTCCAAAAACTTAGATGGAGGTCGGGGGTGTTAGCCGTTTCCCGTAATCCTAATAGGAGATGAAAATACAAAACTAGGAATGAAAGAGACGAAAAACATCACACGATATAAAATCAGAAAATGAATTCACCATTTTTTTGTGGGTTTCAAGCAGGGGGGAAAGATGATTATGAAAGGATTTCTGCTGAAAATTGAATTTGTAATATTTTCCTGAGAAGTTTTCGGGTATAGTAAGTTATTTTTACTTTTCCATTTGTAAGAAATGTAATGGAAATCTTCTTTCATCGGATAGAAATTAGACGTATTTATTATTTACTAATCCCGAAATAGACTTTCGAAACTATAAAAAAGATTTTCATTTCAGGTTTTTTTTATAAAATATAACAAAAGTATCTGAAGCTGGCTCCACACTCTTGACTAATGTTGGGCAATTCGACAGAATCTTGGCCAACCCGAGTCTGCTGTCACCTTTTTGCCAACATTCGCCAAGTCTGCCCGTTTAGTACATAATTCTTTCAATAGAAATATACATAATTTCCGTGATACGAACTATCACGAAAATGATTCCTTCACTTTGTTGTTCTTTAGTTAGGGCTCAGTTTCGTAATATTCCAATTTGATTTTTTTCCACGAAGTTAAACGTAGAACTGAACTTTTTTAGCCAATAGGACACAAGATCCAGAAACGATTCAAGAACTTAAGCACAATATTCATCGAGCTATTCCAGAAATATAACTTTAAACCATTAAAAAATGTATTGCAAAATTGGGTAGATAGGATGGGTTACTGCAAAGCTAGCCGATGCAGCCATTTGAATAAAATTATATTCCATAACTAATCGGAAGATTTACTCTTTTCAATAAAGCAACAAACTTTATATTAATTTTATTTTATAGCAATTTCAAAAAGAATCTAGTCAATGGCCCACCCCTACTCTCGTCAGCAAAAGGCCCTAAATTTACATTTCCAGTTGCGTTCGATTTAAACTGTTATCACGATCTCTGCTGTTAATGCGTTTCAACGCCTTACAAATGTCGCAATCTCAACCAATGTGAAAATTTAATTGCGAGTATTCAATGAAAACATTGTTATAAAACCCTACGGGATCCAATCCCATTTGGAGGTGTATGCAAAGAACAGAAAAATATAAGAAAATGACTTTGACAATATTTTTTTTACGACGAATCACTCCAAAAGATTATGATTTCTGTTTACCAATTTTGTTGTTGGGAAACGAATCAAAAAATGAAACGTAATCAAAAAATTCATTTGCTTAAAGCACCTGTCCGACCCAACTTCCGGTCTAATGTGTTCCTTTCATAACAATCACCCTCGATTCTGTGATATGGAAAAGGACATTTTGTATCTGATTACTGCACCAGACTGGCCCTTTTACTCCACATCAACAACCACAGCCACTATCTCGATCAATTCAATTCAATTGGAGTGTGCTGAATGTTTGCAGGACATGTTACCGTTTGTACGTATGTTTATATGCACGTCATCTACATCGTTTCGGTATCGGTTGAAGGCTTCTCCAGCAGCAACCCTCGGATGAAGGACGATATGGCAATCATGTGGCGTGAATACGGACCGGTCGATCGAGGTCCTGGCTATAGGCAAATTCAACGGAATCGAATCGGAAGGAGACAGGACTACTTGCGGAAAGCAATTTTCTGGCGACCAACGACGTCAGTATGTCTGATCTGCCTCAGTTTGCCCCCGAAGTCGTCTCCATTTCAGATAGACTTTTAATAAAACTATGGAATGGTTTAGATTGTTTGGTCGGCGACGGTATATTGGTTGATAATTTTCCCTAGCCCGGACGAAGGGCGCAAACTCATTCTGCCGTGTCCATCAGAGGAGAAGCCAAGCAGGAAGCCCAAAAGACAATGAAGGAAAATAGGGAAAAAAATCGTTTTCCACAAAAGGAGAAAAAATCAATCGAGAGAGCCTCATTTTAGATGAACATTTTTTTCAGGAATATCTAATAGTTGAAGGTGGATGTGGTTGTTGTACCTGTATTTGGGAAATTTGTCATGATTCACCGTATGCGGGAAGACTGCACAAATTCAAAATACATACGTTTTTGTATGGCTTCTGGAAAGATAAGTAGATTTTAGACACAAAGATTTGTTTTTTCATTTTATGTTACTTTTACTGTATTCTTCAAAAATGAAATCAGGATTTGATTGGCTTTCTTTCGATATAGGATTAGGCAAACACATTAAATTATTTAACATTATTTTTTTTATTTTAAAATCCATAACTTAGGGGCTGTTCGAAAAAGACGTCACACTTTTAGGGGGAGGGACCAGAAACAGATTTAGACAATCTGAGGCACAGGAAAAATTTGAAGCCCCCATGACAGTATTAGGCTCTAAAGTGTTCAATCTTTTTCTGACCATAAGGGACTTGGGATACTGGAGGCGTTGAGTTGCTTTTTAACTATGTCAGATTTTTGAAATTCGAAACAGAATGCCCTTTAAGAATAACGCAAATATCCTTTTTCCCATTTCCCCATTTTCCCCGGAAAAATTTTAAATTATTTATGGTTTTTTGGCATTCTAAAATTTATACAAAAAACTTTAAGCTGGCAACGAAGGGTCTGCTAGCAAGTATAAAAACAAAAAGCGAAAAGTTAAAAAATTACTAAAAATTGAAAAAATAATTTGCGTAATTCTGTAATGACAAGGGCGTAATTAAAGTGGTTGCTGATTGACTTTTGGTGAATCTATTATTCATAACCACACAAACCACTGAAGTAAATTTTTAAAAAAAATACATACAACATAAACAAGTCGAGGGGCACAGCAAAAAACATGTTGTCATTTTTTGTGCGAAGGGTGCAAAAAGTCAAAATGCTTTCCTGTAACCACGCATCTTCCTCCGATAATCACCATCCGCATTATCATCCCTCCAGCTACACAACAAAGACGATGTGCATTTACAAATGCGTTACAATTAAATGTATCTACTAAAATAATAATAATGCGGTGTGTGCAGACTTATACATATTTTTGTTGCCAAACCTCGTGAGGGTTAAACGAACATATTTTGAAATTTCAACACCCCGCTGTGGATTAACCCTCGACTTTTAAGGATCTTTAATCAGTCAATTTGTTAATATGACTAGCCGAACAAGGCCTCAGCTTCCATTATTTTGCTATTGTGGGCATACTGCGATAGGGGTGCGACAAGGGTGTACTAATGTGATGCGATTAACCGGAGATGACGGCAGGCTTGACTTGCACCCCAACCCAACATCATTTGAACACTTCCACCCATAAGGATTCGATTACCATTTGCATGTTTGGTTTACGGATAAATTGCGTGAAATTGAGTAATTATTTTGTTTGGAAATGAATTTTTTTCCCTGTGCACTCATGCTTAATTTGCAGGATGATTTTCGGGGTTTTAATTGACGTTATTATTGGTAACGTGTTATTATTTGTAATTTAAAATAAATTTTTTTAAACACATAATTTTGTAGTTTTAATAGCTGATTTTGAAAGCTGGTTGAAAGTTTTTTTGTGTTTTTGGAAGGCGTCTTAAACAACTGAAAATATCGGGAAGCAAAAAGACTGAAAAATAGGGGCTTTGCCCCTGGCCGCCTTGCGATCCAACTCCTAATACCACTTCGACACATTAAATCGGTTCGGTTGTTTTCAAATTACAGGCGGACAAACAGAAAAAATAATAAAGAAGGTTAACCCATGGCCTAGAATCCGCACCTTGACGACTGCTCCCCTGAAAGTTTCATACAAATCGGTTCAGTAGTTTTCAAGTTACCGGCGAACAGACAGAAAAACTAAGAAATAAAAGGTACCTACCTTAGGTCGACCCATGTTCTAAAACCACCTCAAACCGATTCGGTGGTTCTCGAGTCTTAAGCGATACCCAAGTAACCAAATAGGGCGTAAAGTGGTCGTGGCGACTTTAACATCGAATCTTTATGGTCGCGACGACCACTTTACGCCCTATTTGGTTACTTGGGTAGACATTCAAGCCTATTTATAATAGAAGATTGGCGAAAGATTTTTTTTTTAAATTTTTTAAACAATTTCCATGTTGATTATTTTAACCACGAATTTGGCACCAATTTTATTAACCAGTGCAAAACATTTTTCACCTTTCAAATCTCAATGTTTAAGCTAAAAAAAATTAAAAGCCAAATTTTCAGCTCAAGGTCCTCCTATTCCAATTTCAGTTTATAGATCAATATGATGAAAAATCTCTACACTAAATTTAGTACAAAATAAAAACCATCTCGTAATTGGATGAGATAAATGGTGCTTGAATTGCATGAGCTTAATTCGTCAACAAATTACCAACTGCTACAAAACGATGTGTGCCATAACCTTTATTATGAAATTTCATGTAACCGTCATAACAAACGCACAATAACTACAGCCATCCAACGAAAAATAAAAGAAAAACTCAATTGAAATGCGCAGAGAACAACAGATATTACAAAAATTTGTCTCACTTCCATGGACCAATTTCAACTTCCCAATAATCATATAATAATAAAAATCATATTATTTTTTGTTGCTAAGAAAACAGCATACAAAAAATAGTCGAAGCAAAAGCACAAAAAGGCATTAATTTTGATGACGTTCCGGATTTTTGAGCACAACATGTCACATGGTGTAATAATTTTAAACAGGCACTTCTTCAGATATGAAAAACCATCGACTGTTGTGCCCAGAATATGATGCGATTCGTTCGGTATCTGGAACAATTTCAAATTACGTACGCATACAATATATCACCTTTTCGCTTTATCTCGTTGAAAAGTAAGAGTAAAAGCAAAAGATATTTCGTATTGTGCATGGAAGAAGATCTTTAAGATGTTGCAACGGTCAAAAAATTTAGGGGATGTAAAAGAACCAAATCCCAATTGACCAATGTTGGAATTTTTGTACCGTGTCCAAATGTACCACGCAATTTCCCTTTATAAAGTTTAAGAATATTTGTGGGAACATTTCGAATTATGGACCTTATGGTACAAAAAGGACCATTTTCACAGGAAAAAATCTTGAATTTCCAGTCAAAATTCCATAAATCGTACCTTCGGTACTTGGTACAAGATGATTGGAAATCCAATTGGTTTTCCAACCAATTTAGTCAATTGGGATAGGGAATCTTTTTAACAAGACATATGATCAGAAGGCATATGATCAGGATAGAATTTTCAACAATTATTAGAAAAAGTTTTATCTGGCATTACATTTTTTTCCATGTTTTTGAAGTAGTTTTTCACACTAGGTTTTTTTCTGAAAGCGTTTTTCATGGTGGATTTAAAAAATCCAAGAATTTGGAGAAAAAATTTCAGCGAGTTTTTCACTATGGTGGTCTGGCCCATCTTGGTTGCGATCATCCGAAGTATCGTGGCCCGAGCAACCGACAAATTTCACGACTACTCTAGGACTTCGAAGGGATCCGACAGTTTCCTCACATGCTATCAGTGCGGACAACGAGCCTGAAATTCTACGTGTGTATTCATCGTACCGAAAGCTGAAACGAATTGTGGCTTATATCCTTCGCTTTTGTCACAACACCAAACCCCGAAAAAGTTCCCCGAAAATGCTTAGAACTCTTGGAACTGTTATTACATAGTTTTACAACTTTTTAGGTAAAATTTTGAATTTTTCTCATTCAGAATATTTTTTTTTAATAGGAGGAGGTGAATTTGCTTTACTTAGTGATTTTAGTTTAATTGATTGGAATTTTTCACCCAAACCACACATCCAGGACAGGATTTTTTTAATTGCAAATTATGTAAAATTCCATATGGTCTCATGTCACAACTTCCAATAGAACGGACCCGATTCCAAGTGCTGTGCTTGAGTTGAGGACTTAAAATTTGGCATAGGAGTTTTTCTCATAAAAATTAAGGCTAAGTTCGCTGATTAGAAAAATTGGCACACCCTCTTCAGGCATACCACACAGTACGAAAAAAATATAAAGACCAGAAATATCTCATACTCTTTCATACATCAAAACTCAATCGGCTTCATCATATCATACTAATATATAAAAATGAGTTTTTCTGTCTGTCTGTCTGTCTGTTCCTCTTTCACGCAAAAACGGCTGAACCGATTGACTTGAAATTTGGCATGAGTGTCTGTGGTAGTTCTGTTTCCAACATAGGCATACATAAAAGTAGCGCCAGGGGTGGGGGAGTAAGGGGAGGGGGTAAAGTGATTTAGAAACTTAGTTTTTGCGCTGTGTTACCCTTTCGCGGGGAAACTACCGAGCCGATTGACCTGAAGTTTAGCTCCAACATAGACCATCAAAAAAAAAATTGAAAAAACTTAACCCGGCAACGACTGGTATGCAAGCTAGTATTTACATAATACATAAGATTTTTTTACCCAAAACTGTCTTAAGAGATTATGCCTACCTGCAAGGCCTGAACATAACGGCAACTTACTACCTATGTGAACTTAGATTGCAAAGTACGGAAACTCGAAATAAAATTTGCATGAAAATATTGTACTAAATTGTACCGCATTAAAAAAAATTGTATTCGAAAGGATTCGTCAAAAATTAAAAATTGAAAACAGACAAAAAAAATCTTCCTTTGTGGTACAGTTTTAGCACAATTATTCAGCATCAACATTTTTTCCTTACGACAACTCTGCCGGCTGGTCTTTTTTCAATTTTTAATTTCTGACGAATCCTTTCGACTACAACTTTTTTAACTGCGGTACAATTTAGTACATTTTCTTCATGTAAATTTTATTTCGAGCTTCCGTACTTTGCAAGCCAAGTTCACATAGGTCAGCTTACTGTCTACTTTTGTCCATAATTCAGCTATTTTTTGTAGTTGGCTGAAAATCAATAAAAATTGTAGGTGAATTTACTAATAACTTTTTTCTGTGTACGAAAGGACCTTTTTCTGTAGGTGATTGGCTTTGAAAATTTGAATTTAGAGATATAAATATACAAAATCAACGTCTATAAATTTCAACAATACCGAAATTATTAAAAATTACTTTAATGTTGATGCAGATAACAATCTCGCAGATTGTCGTTATTAAAATTGACCTACCTAACATGATAGGTATATGTGCGTTTTTTACGTATATAAACCCCCTCTGCATCTTACAAGACACTAATTAAACGATGACGACATCTGCGAATGTTACACAATTCAAGCGTCGGATCATCAAAATTTGATCGTAAAACATCAAACAGTCACAGCAGCATAAGGAAAAAATGTGGCTAGAGAGGAAACCCATCATCAAAAGCAGCCGTAGAAGCAGACGAATGTGAGGACAAGAAGTTTGTTACATGACTTTGTCTCAAAACAAAAACAAACCAGAAAAAAATATATTCAAAAATATAAAAAAAAATGTTCTCTCAAGCATAGCATCATCATCATCACGATCAACGCAGCGCAATGTGTTCCGTCTCAAGATCTTTGGGTGAACAGATAACTGAAGGTAGTTTGAGTTCCTTGGTCGATTAGGTATCGTCAGGGACAGAAGACGCGAAATGTCTGTGAAGCAAAAACCTTTTGAACCCCATGAAAAGGACAATGGAGTTCAAAAGGTTACTGGCCGATTGGACAAAGGAGTTGTTGCTATAATAAGGCGAGCACAAGAGAGCGACAAAATGCCAATTGCTCTATTAAAATTGTCCAAATGTTACTTTTGTAATACGCAGTTAAAATGAAAAGTTTGTCTCAAGAAAACAACTTCAAGGATTTCAAATTACGTTGATTGTCGATTGCAACGAATGGATTCTGCTGTATCTAAACGATGATCATCACTCGACAGATGGCCATCACCAATTAAATAAAACTATGGTACACTCACTCTAAAGTCAAGACCTTTTATTAAGCAATTTTTTATTGATCATTGCGGTTGAATCTATTCGATGCAACTCTACATTTATACTATAGCGCTAATGAGGCGAAAATACACAACTTATAGAAATATGTATATATTGCCTTAAACACCTGGAAAAGAACATTCATTTATATAAAGGTGTTATATCTTTTGAACTTACCATAATTATAGTTCTATAATTTCGATATTGAGTTGGTGTTCATTTCAGACCTTGAATTCAAAATCTTTACATGCATCGTTGAACATCGTCTACTTATTTAATGCTAACTGACGGATAACTTTTACAAATTAAAAATATCAGTTGTGATCAACAAAAAATCTTTCATCTGCAATATTTAGTTTTGGAAAAAATAGCGTCTATTTCATATTGCCGCCCAAGTAACCAAATAGGGCGTAAAGTGGTCGTGGCGACTTTAACATCGAATCTTTATGGTCGCCACGACCACTTTACGCCCTATTTGGTTACTTGGGCGGGCATTTCATATTCCAGCTCGGCAGAGAATAATTTGATTTTACAGCCCAATATAGCTATTTTCACTGCCCTGTTATGTCAATCACTGATAGATTTTAAAAAAAGTCTAAAGCGTTTAAAATTTTATGTTTTTTCCCAAAAGCGCGTAGTTTTCGAGAAATATTCAAAAAACTATATATTTTCGAAAAAAAAACCCTGTATGGGAGGTACCCGTTATAGTTACCGTTACTTTTACAAAAGTTGACAGAAAACTACGATTTTCGTAAAACTTATTCACAAAAAATTTCAAGTCGCTAAATCAATTCTTGAGTTAGTTGAGGTACGTTCAAAGGACAGACCGATAGACAGATGCACGGACATCCTCATAATTTTGCCAGAAACGAATTACAAACTAATCAGAAAGTTTCTATCTGTCTCCGTTCTCGACAGATAGATTTTTCATAGTTATTATATATACTAGGGCTTTTGATAAGAGCCGGGTACCCGGGTAATGTTTTTAGACGCTATTTACACATGACAATTTATCCCACGAATTTTATTCTTCAACACCAAATTAAGGCAAGAAACACAATTGACGCAGTAACGACGACGCATGCATCAAACGCATGTATTCTTATGCTCCAATTACACGCGTTTGATGCATGCGTCGTCGTTACTACGTCAATTGTGTTTCTCGCCTAATGTTTCACAACAGTTTACACTGCAACATAAAATTCAAAAATTTATTCCCGAAAGACGCCCGAACTTGATTTTTTCCGTCCCCGTCCGAACAAATTCAAATTTTGATAACTTTTGCTGAGTGATTTTATTCTGCGATAGATGAATAAAATTCTCGGAACAAATTCTGAATAAAATTCGCGGAGAAATTCAAGAAAAAATAGCAAGTGTAAACGAGGCCTTAGGCAAAATTAAGACGTCAGGATTTTTTATGAACACAATACTTTAGTTGTCGACATTTTTCAACTTTTTAAAAATTCATCATGCCGTAATATCACAAGTTTGAATCTGTCGCACTTCTCTAAAATTTATATCCGGCATATTGATTTTAGGCCTGCGCCCAAAAATTTGCACAGGCATAGTTTTTTTGAAACCCGTCTTTTTAGAATCTGTCTCAATTTAAGTAACATTTAAATTAATTCATGAAATTTTCCAATTTTTTTTAACAAAGTATTTCAATATCAGAACATATGCAAATGTCACAGTAATAAAATTTCATCACACGATCTTTACATAAGACATTTTCAGCCGTCGAGCTCTTATTTTCAGTAAACATCATAAATATTCATCTGGAAATGAAAAAAACATTTCATATTCACGAATTCAATTGAGTTTGATCTTTAACCGAGAATCTGATTAATATTTTTTACCCCATTAACAATGAGACAATTTTCATACGAGAACCTTTTCATTACGTCCGTTGCCAAATGATCGGAACATTCGATGAGTTTATGTTAATCAGCGTTAATTTCATTAAAGTTCACTTAAAAGTACACCTCAATCAGAATCAAAGGTTTAAGAACTTTTAGACTCACTTCTAGAAATCAAATCAATTAAGCTGAAAAAAATGATCAAATCACTTTAGTTCAGACTTTTGTTGATTTGTTAATCAAATCCATTGCATAAATTTATCCCCGACATGATCACATCTTAACCTTTTCGATCCCGTCGGTCTTATGAATTTTTAAAAAGTTAAAAAATGTCGACAACGAAACTGAAATAAAAAAAATTGAAACATATTTTAAGACAATTCGATGACATTTTTATTGAAGGCATTGCGTGTCCTGGCATCGTAAAGAATCAACTCGAAACCCTTTTTCGAACCGAAAACCAAAAGTGGAAAGCAAGACATTTCTGGAAGCCGGCTGTGCATATCAAACCAGGAAACAAATCTTACATCCAACGACCGTAATTTCATAGCGGGATGCCATTAAATTCAGGAAGTGATGCAAGGACTTTACCTTTCTCTTAATGATTGCAGAGACGAAAACATACTATCTTTAAAACTACGACATTTTTGAACTCATTTTTTGAATTGGAAAATTTAGCGCGGATCTGAAATAAGAAAAGGATATGGAAAGATGGCACGATAAAAGTTTTCGATAAAAGCAATTCTGACTACCGGTAAAGGAAAGGAAGTGATTGTCTAAAAAAAAGGTTATTTGGGTCAATGTGAAAGTTTCAATTTTAGTTCCCAAAAATTTTCGCATGTCATTTGCTTTTTCCTTAACTAATTTTGGTTTTTAAATTATTGGTCGGTTACGTGTTGACATCGTGGATTTTTTACATTATACTAAATGTGAGATTTTTTTTAAATGCAATACAAATTCCTTTCACGATTCTCACAAAATCATTCACGATTACAAATTCAGAAATATTTGGATTTAAAAAAAAACCTGAAGGTCTGTTATAAATTACAAAGTTTATCACTGTTGCTATCAAAAATCAGAAAACGCTTCAAATGTAAAATTTTTCTCAAATATCTATGTATGAAAATAGTTAGTTCAGTACTAACTTTGATGTCCGATTTTTATTCATTGGTGTTTGACAAAAAAATATCGTAAAATTTATTTCATGTAAATAGTTTAATACTCGCTAACACGATTTACAAATGTTTACTCTAATTTGGTGATAAAATGCATCCTTTGAGGATGATTGCATTTGGATGTTAAGACAGACAGACACACGGCATCTACTAGGGACTTTACCAGTAAGGTCCCTTGAAACTTTCATCCCAATCGGTTCAGTGGTTATCGAGTTTTAAACGTATAGACAGACAGATAGACAGACAGACAAATAGAGAGACAGACAAATAGAGAGACAGATAGACAGATAGACAAATAGACAGACAGATAGACAGATAGACAGATAGACAGATAGACAGATAGACAGATAGACAGATAGACAGATAGACAGATAGACAGATAGACAGATAGACAGATAGACAGATAGACAGATAGACAGATAGACAGATAGACAGATAGACAGATAGACAGATAGACAGATAGACAGATAGACAGATAGACAGATAGACAGATAGACAGATAGACAGATAGACAGATAGACAGATAGACAGATAGACAGATAGACAGATAGACAGATAGACAGATAGACAGACAGCCAGATAGACAGACACTCAAGCCTATTATTATAAAAGATTTTATTTTTTTGTTTTATTTTATTTTAGAAAATAATTGCATGATTGGAGTTTTTGGAAAATTCTTTTGGAAATTTCTGCTATTAGAGCTAGAGAACCAATTTTCAATAAAAGCACGTCGTTTTGTGCACTTTATAAAACAATTTATTACACATAAAGAGAAATTACTGCCTCTAAAATTTCTCTGAAGTTGAGACATTAAAGACATTCAAATTGTAACGACTTTTAGCGAAAGGTGCTATTCCGTCTCGCCCTGTTGTTCCAAAAAGTGTCTTTCAACTGATAATAATTGATATAGCAAGGAGCATATGGGCATCGAGACATTACTAGAAATGACTTGGTCATAATGCATAACGAACGTCGTACGATAATTTCCTGAGATAATTTCCTCTAAGACGATGACGGGTGAACGACAAATGCGCTTGTTTCAACATAAGGTAAGTTGAGTGAAAATGGGACACCTTAAGGGTGAACACGGTGCGAGGACAACGACGTCGGTCGATTGAGGGAATAAAACACTGGCCAACAGATGATAAGAGCCAAGAAGCCGTTAAAACCTGCCACTATCCAAAGGTACTCGAAGCGTCAATAGAAAGCGACTCGCCTGCGAAGCAAAACAAACGCAACCATCCCTCGTCTTCAAATGAGAGACTTGTGTCTTCTGCAATAATCACAATAATAACGAATCATCCGAAGGAACAAGTCGAGTTGAAGTGCTTCACCTTCATCGTTTCCCATTGAATTTATAAGAGGGAGTCAAACTTGGCGGGAAAGAATCAACCACCTTGTGTCATCCACAACCTTGTATAAATGAAAGACAACAGATAGGGAGATCACCATCAGGATCAAGAGTATAGAGGGAAAATTTTCGGTTCAGTTACTACAACCTACGGGAATTGGGTTGATAAGCAGTTCCAATACCATCTCTGATCGTCTTCCTGCTAATGACCAGGGAGATGCTCATCGAAACAGAAAAATAAAAGACATTTGACTTCTATCGATTTCTAGATGTGGTCGACAACGGAACGCCTGGCAATTGAACAAATTACGGCATCCAATGCTATCAAATCGAATAATAATTGCCCCCGAGACACTGAATGAAGGTGAAACTGAATCTAATTGAAGAAGTTGAACTTCTTCTATTCTAGCTGCGGGACCATCGAGCGAAGTATAATATGGAAGTCAGGAAAACGTATAGCAAATGTCATGTGGGCACGTGCCCTCTCAACCGAAGAAACGTTAAAATATCAATTGAAGATGTGTCGGATCTAGAGGAATTTTCTTCTCTTCCCTCAGGTATCTTAAGCTTACCATTCGACTTCCCCTTACGGTTTCTTGACTTCCAGCTCATATACGGATGCAATGATATTGGAGCAGTCAAGGTGGTAAGAATGAAGGCACCCCTATGAAAAACTTACGATCAAGCCATCTAAACACACGACTGGTACATCATTCAACGCTCGATAATTCCTTTGTAAGAACAAGTAGATCTGTTCACCCAGAGAAAAATCTCATTCAATCTGACGAAAATGCTACGTATAATTAACAAATATAGCGTCAATATACGTCCAACACAACTTTGTGTTATCCTAACAAAATTGAGTTTGTTAATTTTACGTTGTCACGTTTTTCAGACGGTTACTGAAAAATCTATGTTATTCTAACAAAAACAATACGTAAACTCAACACAACTTCTGTTGCTCTTAACAAAATTTTGTGTTGTCTTAACAAAAATTGTTACGTTAATTTTACCTTGCTACTTTTCTGTAATGTTTGTTGTTTCACCACTTATCTTTCTTTCAAGCAGCTTTTTTAGTGTGTGTTGAGGGAATATTTTCACACGAACATTTTATTAGTTTTGAAGGGCGATATATTTATATGTGATTTCATTGCATATTTACTTCAAGATGGAAATATTTTTTTAAGAATGATATTCGCGTAACATAAAATTACTGAAATTTGATGATTTTTGGACCAAAAACTTTAAACGAATAAATATTCTCGGTGCATATGATAGTAATACCTCGAAAAAATACATTCCGCCTGAAGTAGTTTGCAAAAATGAGTATATTTTCAAAAAAATCTGGAAATGTGGGTTTACAAAATTTAACTTAAAATTACTCAAAATTCTTCTTAGAGAAAGATATGACCCCTAAAATAGTTTTTCTTTATCTAGGTCGATAAAAAATAAAGGTAATGTAATTTTATTGCTTTTTCAAAACTCGAATAATTATATTGGCAAGCAAACAGCCATCTTGAAAAGTTTTCCTACAACAAATTGACGAAATGTTTGAAATGTGTGAGTGTGGCGGGCGACGACGAAAATAATTTTTCAGTTTTTTAGCCGCCATTGAATAAGACAAAAAAGTTGTACCCCGAACAAACAAATTTGTTGGCTTAACAAGTTGATTATGTTGGCTTAACAAGTTGACTATGTTGGCTTAACAAGTTGACTATGTTGGCTAAACAAGTTGACAATGTTGCCAAAATATTTTTGTGTTAAAGTTCAACACAAAGTCTTTTGTTGATTTTACTAAGATTTTTCTCTGGGTGTAGGTATCAACAACAAACGATATTTGTAATTTTCACAACCTTTTGCGTTGTTACTACACAACTTATTTTCGATATACGATTTCTTTGGGTAAAAATTTAACACAAGCACTTTTGTTGGCTGCACATGGATGTACGTAAATCCTACATATTCTATGTTATTAGAATAACACAATTTTTCGTTCGGAGAACAGAACTTCCGTTATCTATACGTTTTTTCTTGTGTTAAAGTTCAACACAAAGTCTTTTGTTAATTTTACTAAGATTTTACTAAGATTTTTCTCTGGGTGTTGAGACAATTTCTTATAACGATTTTTATTAAGTTTTTGTACGCTTTTTGTTAATTTTTTGTAGGAAAAAGCAATTAAAGATCTCAGACACATGTTTTCGTTTACATTCGATGGAAACAGTGAAGCGAAATGCGACAAAAAAAAGTTTTGAAAAAACTTGGGGAATAAATGTGTTGCTCTGTAGTCCTGACACGGTAAACGTAAATTTCAGTACATTCGAATACAGAAAAGGAGTTACAGAAAATCTGATTTTTAACATTTAAATTATAGTAACAACCGATCAGTGGCGTAGCGAAACATTTAAATTTGGCACCAGGGCCGTAACTTGCCAAAACTGGGCCCGGTGAAGAGTTTTAATTTTAGACCCCCCTACAATTTGTTATTTTTTTCTTAAGAAACTCTTAAGATATGCATATTAAAAGTTTCTCCTGAATACTCACCGATAGACAAAATGGAACAAAAATTCTGAATATGATTTGGAATTTTCAGGGTTCTCTGGCTTCGGGCTATGTGCACCTTCACATAAAGCACATGCCTAATTACGACCCTGTATAGCACCCAAGGTCGCTGTTTCCCAACTGGTGAATCGTTACGCCCTTACCTAACTTTTTTGGGGTCGTCGCGATGTACGCTACTACATTTTTATACTCTTTTTGTAACTCATCGAACCAATCATGACACACAAAAATGAACCAATCCAGGGTGTTAGGAATGACAAAAGATTTTGCTTTCCGCATTTCCGTCCGTCTGTCCGTCCGTGAACACCATAACTTTCGAAAAGATTGAGCTAGAGATTTGAAATTTTGTATAGTTGCGTTTCTCGTTCTTGAACGGGTAAAATTGGACCATTTCTTCCCACTTCACCGATACAAACGAAACAGTTTGTTGCATTTTTCTCGAAAACCGTGAGTCATATTGAAAAATTTATAAAGGTAAAATGTGTTTATAATAAGATTTTACATAACTGATCCATACATCAAAATGCATTCAGACCACTGTTTCCCCCCTCTCCCATACAAATGGAATACTCTTGTTTTTTCGAAAACTATGCTTCGTATCGAAAAATTTATCAAGACAAAATGTGTTTAGAATATGATTTTACATAACCGTTTCATACATCAAAATCCAATCGGACCACTCCTTTCCCCCTCTTCTATACAAATGGATTTTTTTGAATAAACACTTATAGAGTATTTGAAGATTGGCCCCTGGCAATTGTATTTAGCTTTTCTTATGTTTATACATCCTTTTTTTAATGTAAATAGAAAAGTAACTCATCTACTAAAATACAAATCGAAGGCTTTTTCAAAGGAAACGAAGGCTTTTTCAAATGAGAAACCTGAACTTTAAAAACAAAATTAAATTTAAAATTGCCTGCCGTCCATTTCTTTTAAAGAATTTTTCGTAGCTTTTTTTTAAAAAAAATCACAGTTAGAGAAATGGGTCGCCTATCCTTTTATAATTCTAAAATTTCGAAAATGTCTCGAAATAAAAAAAGATAGGAACCGTCAGCTTTGGGAAAATATTGAAATCGATTTTCGCCTCAATTTTAACCTCGATTTTCTATCACAGACCGATGTTTGCGACTTTAAAAATGTCTCAGAAAATGAGCACAGGTTAATATCTTATATTTTTCTTACCTTGAAAACTCTCCTTAACGTAACAAAATGTCAAAAAAATGTTTACACGTAAAACCCAAAATATCAACGTATTTTTTTCAATTTTTTTTATCAGCCTCTTTAATATCTTCTTATGCTAGACATAAATTATTCTTTTTTCTCTTATAAAAATCTCCTTTAAACCTTAATTTAGTAATTTTTTCATTGACTGTGAGATGTTATATGTGCACCTGTATCAAAAATAATAGACAATTTGATAGAAATTAAGAATTTCCATCTTGTCGTTGATTCGTTGAGTTCTCGCGCGTCTTAATGGAATTGACTTTATGCTGGCTGAGCACAGAACGACAACATAAATTTTTATAATACTCTGGGAGGGTTCCATTCGCTCGAATAGAAACACAGGAAAGTCCAAAATACGTCGACCACCTCATCCTTCTGTCAGTTTCTACATGGAGACATCTATTCGCTTTTGTATCTTGTTTATATTTTATCCATTGCTTGGCTAAAATACAACTAGATTCTAACAAACTACGGTTCATATTGTTAGCTCCTATTTCGAGTTGAGGGTGGCCAAGATGATTTCTGGAAGTTGAGTACCTTTTCTTGTCCAATTGCAGAACTAATGGTGACCGATTCCAACGGAAGGAAATGTCCAGTCCAATGATCGTCTAAATGGATAAAAGTTTAAGATTCAGCGTTTTCTCATGTTGAGAGGTAGTTCTTCACTGCCCAGGTCAAGGGATTTTTATTTACCATGCAAATTTGTTACATAATTTTGCTTTTAGTAATTTCAACGGTTGTCATAAAAATTAAATTTTTTCAAAATGATGCACGCCTGTAGAAATGTGAAAAATTACCACTTTTCGAGAAAAAATCACCTTTCGTATTTACTGAGGTTAAAAATAGAGAAAAGTTGCTGTCCAAAAATTCGTCACACTTTTAAGGGGGAGGCAGCAGTAAAAAATCTCGAGAAAGCGCGATGCGGGGATGCGCGGGTGCGTAGACATTAAAATTAGCGTATTTTATGGCCAGCCTTTTGGCAAAAATGAAGCAAAAGATCTAATTCGAAAGCCAATGGACTTATTGAAGTAAAGTTTTAAATAATTGCTCCCTAGGAGTGGGGAGGGGATAGGAGAATTTGTCAAAAAAATCAAAATGTTTTCCTTACAAATCCCGAAATTTTTCGTGCAGCCTTATTGTGATTGCCCAGTGAGAAACAAGTGGAAAAACCACACATGAAATTTCTTTCATTTCTCATCATTTTCACTTCACCTTAAAACCTATTCATTTTCACTTCACCGTATTGTGATTTACCAAGTGAAAATGAAGTAAAAACTAGTACGAACCTAATCTCTCACAAAATATGAGAAACTGAAATGTCGAAGTTGCTGTTTTAGATAGATAGATAATATGAATGGAGCCGATGTACTCAGCCCCTAAAAAGCACTTAGATGCTGTTTTGCAAATTTTAACTTAATTCATAACAGTTAGTTACATTTTTTTTATATTATACTAAAAACTAATTTAGTGATGTTTACGAAAATTAAAAAAATTCAAATCTTCCTGCAGATATATTGATTGATTTGACGTTTTGCTGAGTCATATAAACATTTTAAGTGAAGTGTGATTTAATTTCTAAACCCTTAAATTTGTTTTCATTTAATAAATATTAAACTGCATTACAGACTGCAATATGAACTTCTTTTGTTCATTTTTATTTTGACAAAAATTGAGACTTTTGATAATTTTTACTTTCAAACGCCGTTCGTTTTTCTTGATAAGACTTAAGAAATTATCAATTAAGTCCTCTGAAGACAGCATTTTTCCTTCATGTTCATTTATTTCACCCAAATAAACTCACTTTTCGTTTTCGCGCCCAAAATAGGTGGCGGATTTTTTGACATTTTGAGGTGAGAAATTTCACGATGGAATTTTCACGTATTTGTGACCACAATACCAAATAATGTGAAAACTCACCTATTCTGTTTTTCTCACGCAAAAATGTTTCTCACTTGGCAATCACAATACGGCTGCTGATCTCTATTAATCAATTGCTCCTTTAAAAAGAATCGTTACACAATTAAAAGGATCAAACCGGAAAGTTGAAATTGATCCCAATTGGATTCAATTCCAATGTATTAAAAAAGTAATTTACTATACAAAATCGAGATTAATTGCCTGTTTGAATTCATTCATCGTTGAACCGTAATCCTACCTAAAAAAACACGACCAAGATCAGCAATTTAAAGATCATCTGCCGCAGCTTGCAGCCCCAACATCGATTCTTTTAGTTACATCTGATCGTGGATCCCACCTGAACGAATCTGCTCACCTTTCCAGTGGTCCTACCTGCGGCAGGCTCCATCTTTTAACCGTCTGTAGTTTAAACAACTTCAACTTCTCCGCAATTCATCGATTTTAGTCAATTGATGTTATTTCAAAGAAATTTATAAAAAGCGACTCAGGGCTTTTGGGCTCGTGCCACAGCCATCCGCGATGCGCGATGGATACGGATGGATAATAAGGTAACCGCAGCTCAGGGGAAAAAAATAACAAACGTAATAATAAGTTTTTGTTATCCCAGAAGATCAGATCGGATCTGTTTGGATTCCAAAAAAACGTAGTGGTGGTGCTGCTCCATATAAGCGAAGAGCAGACAGTTTTTCCTTTGGTCCGTGTCGAAAAACGTCCGTTTGGGACAAGGAGCACGCGCTCTTTTAACGTTGATTCTCAGTGTGTTTACAAAAGGGTAGGTAAGAAACCACCTGCTCCTCTCGGATCTTAGTTAATAAATTACCTTCAAGCAGCCGCATGTCTATAGTAAGTATTTATGCATTTAGGCCACACAGCCGTCGATTTCGTTTTAATTTAATCGAAGACAATGTCTTTCTGTTGATCTCGTTTTATTTCTGGTTTCCACATTTTTTTATTTTTATTTTTTTAAGGAATTAAGTGAAGATGCTCAGGACAAACGGTAACCCCTTTTCAATTTTTTTTAATGTGACGAAATTCTATAAACTTTATGAATAATTGAATTACTGAGTTGTATCACTTTTTCATAATTATTAAAAACGAATTTTTGCACACAAATCTTGTTTAAACACACTTTCCACCCAGGATTATTAGTTTCCCCTGCTATTGCGAGAAAGTATTGTATTCATGAAGAAGACCGACTCAAGAACGGGGGCAGATAGAAACTTGTTGATCATTCAGGCAAAATTATGAGGATGTCCGTGCATCTGTCTGTCCGTTTTACGTATCTTAAATAACTCGACAACCCGTTAGCGACTAGAAATTTTTTGTAAATGAGTTTTACGAAAATCGTACTTTCCTATTTTGAAAAAGTAACGTTAGCTATAACGGTTACCTCCCATACAATTTTTTTTTTTTGAAAAAATACAGTTTTTTGAAAATTTCTCGGAAAATATGCGCTTTTGAAAAAACAAATGCCGAAACTGAATATTGCAGAGGCAAGTTTTGTGTTGATCACAACTGATATCTTTCCTCCTTTTTCCTCGTCATGCTTTTTTGTATAGGCTTTAATATTGCCGTCCCACTACTGAATACCTTCCTTCCCCTCATGACGTGTTTTTCGGGTAGCCCCTAGGATATTAAATGCAAGAAGAGAAGGGATATTATTGTATTGCGAAATATAATTATAAATGATCAAGTTTTCAGGAAAAATCAACATTGCAACAAAAAATGTTCTCTTGAAATTTCTGTTATCTGCGCAAACTTGCTTAAAGAAACAAAAAGTCGGGGCGGAATTTTTGATTTGTTATCAAAATTCTAAAATTTGGATTTGAAGGTTCTGTGAGGATAGCGACGTGATTCTTTTTCGGAAAAATTTCCAGAAGACAACATTACACCGATTAATTATCGTAGTTTCAATTTTCAATTATTTTAAAATTTAAAACAAATGTAAAAAATGTTTGAAAAAATTTAAAAAAAAAAATTTTAAGTTAAAAAAAATTACGAAAAAATTAATTAAAAATAGGTGTAAACAAATATTTAGTTGCGTTTCTCGCAAATGGCAAGGCTAAGACCTGCCTTACACGTTTTATATTTTTGATTCAATATAGTCCTTGCACGATCAATATATTGAACACAATGAAAATATTGTTCACTATATTGAACGTGTAAGATGCCTATAAGTTCTTGAACGGGGAAAATCGGACTCTTTCTTCCCCCCTCAACCATACAAACAAAACAGTTTTTGACAATCGGCTCGAAAATGGTGAGTTGTTTGAAAAATTTATAAAGGTAAAATATGATTTTACATAACCGTTCCATACATCAAAATCCAATCGGACCATTCTGCTCTCTCCCATACGAATGGATTTTTATCTTAAAAATTTGGTCTGTCCTCAGAGTATTTAATCGTCAAATCCTCCAGGAAATTGTAGACTTTCTTATGTTTTTAATTTTTTCAATTTTTTTATGTTGTAAAAAGTTTATTCATGTTTGCGGTCCAGTTTAATGTAGAACTCAATTTTTCTTAATTGTACCTCCTGCAAGTATCTCTGCCGGTCCCACGAAATAAATCTTTTCGAAGATTTTTTGTTTTGCTTAACTTTTAGCAAGGAAGATAAAGATTTTGGAAAAGAAATCTAGCAAAAAATTAACATATCAACAGAAAACAATTTAAAATTAATAACAATTCAGAAAGAAACACGAACAAAATGCAACATTTATTCTGTTGATGTTTTTTTTTTGCTCCAATATAAAAAACCGGAGCAAAACTGAAACTGAATCCGAAACACCTCATCAGTTAATCATTTTCAACTGAATTACTTTGGACATAATTCGCACCCTCTTTCAAGCCCCAGACAACTGTTCATAGGCTTTAGTAAATTCAGTATATGTATTTTTATGTGCCACAAACGAACTGACTTATTTATGTTGACATTAGATAATATGGACTCGCTTTCATTTCACTTCATGTTAACCTGAAACCTGGATAATGAAAAAGCGAAAAGTGTTGAATTTATTGAAAGTCAATATTCAATAAATTCAACACTTTTCGCTTTTTCATTATCCAGGTTTCAGGTTAACGAGAGCAGATAAGTGATCCCGTAATGAAACCGATTTTTCCAAAAGGTATAGATAGGAATATTTGCAAGACCAAAAAATGCAATCCAAACACAAATACAGTCGCACGCAAATAGCAGGTTGATGAATAGTGAATATTGATCAGAAAAAAACATGACTCGCGAACGTAGTTCCAGATTATTTAAAAAAAAAATATGACTCACATTATTTTTTGTGGGGCTATCATAAATACGTTAATATTTTTACTTTTTCTTCTTTTTCTTGTACAACACTGTTTCAAATTGGGTGCAGCTCTAACTTTGACTTTGGGCTTATCGCGAAATTCTGGGCCATGATATTTAAATCCCTTCGTTTTTTCGACTATTATCAGCTGGTGATTTTGGAAATTCAAAAGAAGTTTGTCGTGATTAATTCTGATCTAAAGGCGTTTTTATGCCTATTTTCAAATGATGATGGCGTAGTCAATTAAGATTTTTTTTCAAAATAGCAATCATTAATTTTTTTTAAAATTTGATGACGGCGTATAAAATTACTCACAAAATTTAGTTTTTCAATTTTCTTGGCATATTTTATGGACACCTCTTAACTGCGAAATCAATTTCGCAGTTAAGAGGTGTCCATAAAATTTGCCAAGATAATTTTAGTCTTTTCGAGCCCCTCACCTCTCTTGTCCAACTTTTTCGCGATTTCGGACTCCACTTCCCCTTTTTTGTTGGCAGAATCAAACCTTTATTAAATGTGCTTTCAACGATGGATAATTCAAGACTTTTTTTAGGAGACTGAACCTCTAAAGACCATTTTTAAGCGAATAACCTTCGGAGGGTCCCAAAACGACAGTACCTCGAAGCTCACCTGTACGCCGAATTTTTACTGATTTACTCTCCAACGTAAAATATCTGTTAGCATGGCAAAATAAACTTATCGATTTTTTACACACATGTTAAGTAAAAAGGAAGCGAAAAAATTGATTTTATTTAGCATCACAATAAACAAAGTAACCAAAAACGTGGTGCGTGCGTATGTGATCCACGGCATCCACCCTATTACCAATATCCGGCCACCACGGCAGGTTTCAGTTGATTTCCAAACGAACCTTGAAAACTCAAGACAGAGCGACGAAGGCAAACGCCGAGGGTGTGGAACTTAAAAGCCTTGGACGGATGAATAGATGGATGGATGATAGAAGATGATTACAAAGCAAGCATCGCCGTGTCCTGTTCCCAAAAAAGGTGCGGCCACTTTCACAATGTAGAGACGACTTACATAACAACCACCAGCCCGGGACGTCGTGTAACCCCCTTTGGCCCTGAAGCTGGCCCATTAGGGAGATAATAGATGGAGATCCGTCCTGGTTACATAGCGGTCATCAACATCACGGAAACTCACCCCTAAGGAACAGGAAAAACGGAACTACATCAACCGCAGGACGAAATTTTTTTGTGTTGGTCTTCTATGTGGATATGAAACCGAATTCCATCTAGAATTAGAAGTGAGGGGAGAGGGACCATGATAAGAGAGGGCCTGCGAACATGAAAGATGAAAAACTTAATGTGATGAGATCATCACATTTAGTTTTTCATGACTCCCTAAATTACAGCATTTCGCCCTTTTATCCGTTCGTTCATTCTGCTGGGATAAAGGTGAGACCGAGCCCTTAAATTAACTAAATGTGAGACTAAACGAGTTGAAATCCATATTTCAAACAGGAGTCATTGGAGTTTTTACGTTTGTCCTAATTTATCTAGAGATTTTTGAATGATTTATTATGTTACCGCGGTGCCGGTTTTGTTTTTAAAGAAAATAATCGCACTTGTGGACTTTTGAAAGAGTTTTTTTGAAGATTAAATTTGTAACCTTCAAAACTTTAAATTAGCTGTCCTCTAGTTTCAAGAAAAGCCAAATCAGCCACAAACTGTCCACTCAGAAAATTAATTCCAATCATTTTTTAACCAATAATCTTTAAATTAACCAACGTCATTAGTTTTCAGAGAAATTTTATTTCGACATCCATCAGTCACGTAGCATGAATAAAAATGCAAAAAATCATTTGTTGACTTTTATTTTGTATACGGTGGTTGTGTATCGTTTTTTTTTTCTTTCTTTAATGTGTTTGATGGATTACAGGCACAGCATAAATTCATAACTAAACTGGTCACAAGAAGACCTCAGAGGTCCAATCATCATCACCTCATTGTTCGATAAATGCAAGGTGAGCTACAAAATATGTGGATTCAGGCAGATATTCCGAAGCATGTGGTAAGAAGGTTGATTTGAGGGATGGAGGGGTGACAATTGCTGATCAATTCGTTTCATCATTGGCGGCTTCTTAGTGTGTAAATCGAATGATTTCTTAATGTCGTCTTCAAACATTCCGCCATTCCAACACCAATTGCAGAAGAGCCTCTCCATATTCGAAGAGTAGGTAAATCAGCCGCAGGCCATAAAACCTGACAGAAGCTCCGGTAAAAACTCGAATTGGGCACCTATCCGCCAGCAGCTGTACTTACGTACGGTCAATCCGTTGATTTCCAATCAGATCGGATCATCAGCGCGGACAAAGTAGCGTCTTAAGATGGCATTCGAGACGTCTTTGGGTTTCAGTTAGGAAAAATTTCTTTGGAGAAAATTTAAATCCCAGCGAATGGCGAGATTTGGACGAGGGACGCGATGCGGAAGGCAGCAGAAGAAGATCCATTGGTTGGAAGAATCATTGATTGGTGTGTACGTGATTGTTGGTTACCTAGCATTCTGTATATCTAACGATCCATCAGCGATCAGCCATCAACTATCAACGATCAGTAATAACGGTAACTACATAAATACATATTTGGATTCAATTATTCTTTTTATTGTTTTTTTCTTTTATGATTTTAATTTTTATGGTTAGTCAATGAGTAGCCAGCATTGGTAGAAGACTTTTTATGTCATCCACAGAAAAACACGATGAAGGAAGAGAGATGCGATCACGATCAGTTGACGCATCCACATAACAAACAAAGTATTTCATAGACAGATACGTGGATAAATAGATAGATAGTTAGTTAGATACCTGCGCGTATTTTCAACCATTTCTGAAGACGTTCGATTGGATTCAAATAGAGGAAAAAGGCATGACCAGAAGAGACTTATGGATGATGATCGTAAGTGATCTTGCTCAAAGATGGAAGTACGGGGATCGCGGG
Source organism: Chrysopilus asiliformis (assembly GCA_964034945.1). Lineage (NCBI taxonomy): Eukaryota > Metazoa > Arthropoda > Insecta > Diptera > Rhagionidae > Chrysopilus > Chrysopilus asiliformis. The sequence goes on along the minus strand of OZ035963.1, from coordinate 14,219,802 downwards.
AAGATACCTTTCGTGACGGTAAATACACGAAGGTACACATCAAGAGCTCAATTCGATAGTTTTCTTTTGACTCATTGCACAAGAGGCACAAAACATACGCGACGACGACGCCTTAGCCATACTTAATCAGAAGCCATAGCGATCATCGGACAATAAAATAAGATCCGATCATGGAGAAGAAACTCCTCCAGACCTGACTCCAACAGCAGAGGATAAATAAATCCTATAGCTATGAACCGATATGGAAGCAAAATATGTCTCGCAGCAAAATAAAATTAAGTAATGGAAGTTCATTTGAATTCCGTGTAATGCCGGGGATCACTCACCACAGATACGAGTAAATACAGCTCACGATCGCGCGCATCGAAGTAACAGTTTGATGGACTTTGATGGATTCCTGGTGAATTCAAGCGACAAATACGCTGAGGTGTCATTGGCTGAGGGTGGATGTGGTGACTCTTCTGGGTGAGGAGAAAATCTTCGGTGTGCTGAGGCGCAGGTCAATTGAGTTTAAGAACCCTTTGGAAAGTAATGATTCAGAAGAGATCGGATTGCCATTGTAAGAATTTTATTTTTCGAATTTCATTTTTGAATGATATTTGTTTTTTTTTAAAGCTTTTATTTAGCTCGCTATCTTGTCTGTTTGTCTGTTTGTCTGTTTGTCGGGGTCAAATCTTGCAATCAAATTTTGACCCACTTCCACTTGTCCGATTGACTTGAAATTTTGCACACTTATATAAGTCCGATGACAATACAATGTTTTCACTACTTCGTCCTTGTAAGGATAACGGAAGGTCCTGTAAGGATAACGTGATTATCCTTTTCTCCAAATTTTCCGGAAAAAAATCTATTCTGGGGGTTTTTGAGGTCACTGAATCCGAATCTGTCATTAAAAAGTCTGTAAGGATAACGGAAGGTCCTGTAAGGATAACGTGATTATCCCTTTCTCCAAATTTTCCGGAAAAAAATCTATTCTGGGGGTTTTTGGGGTCGCTGAATCCGAATCTGTCATTAAAAAGTCAGTAAGGATAACGGAAGGTCCTGTAAGGATAACGTGATTATCCCTTTCTCCAAATTTTCCGGAAAAAAATCTATTCTGGGGGTTTTTGGGGTCGCTGAATACGATTCTCAAGTTAAAAAGCCTGTAAGGACATCTCAAATGTAAGGATATATATTCGAAGACTAAAAAGAACAAAATAAAAAAAAATAAAAAAATTTTTTTAAAAAAAGCTTTTATTAAAAGAGAATGCAAAAAAAGCTTTTATTAAAAGAGAATAAAAATTTATCTCGCTTTTTAAAAGCTTTTATATTTGTGATACACAGCGTCCAGAAAATTATTTTTTTCTTTTTAGTGCATTCTCTTTTAAAAAAAGCTTTTTTTAAAAAATTTTTTTAATTTTTTTTTTTGACTAAGTTCGGGCTTTAGGTACGGTAACCAGACGTCCTTTATGTCAAAGCACAGTTCTGTAATGGCTATTTGGTCCTTTATTTTACTACTTCATCCATTTTGTTCTTTGTTTGTCCTTTTTTCATTGAAGTGGAAATTTTATTAAATTCAAAGTTTCAGAAAGTTATGTCAAGTACTTTGCATTTTTTCAATTTACTGATAGGAACAAGTGCTTTCGGACCATTCCTAGCCGGCAATTTGGTGAACATCAGAAAGGTGAATTTGCACTGAATTCATGTTTCGAATGTTGAGTTCAGATCGGCTTCACTAACTGATTTGTTTCTGAAACAAATTGCAAGTGTGGTTTTTTTTAGTGCTGATACAAAAATGAAACTGACTGAACTGTTATAGTGAACGATAGTATTGTGCAATAATTCTGCCAGTTTGCTGATAATTATTGTTTAATGCAGTTCGCTTTTTTTATTCTAATTCTTTGTGACATTGGCAACACTGTCTGATTGTTTGACAGACATACTTTTAGTATTTATATACATATTATAAATGTCATTTAGGTTAAGTGTTAAATAAAATGAAAGATATCTTTCTTCTTTACTGAACCTTCGAGCTGTACACATCATTTAGTTTGATTTCTCCAGAATCATTACACTTTACAACTGTTTTTCAAACCAAATGACGCAACTGGCTAAAAATTTGACCGAAGTTAGTATCAAGCAACGTTTTTTCGCATTTATGAAAAAGAAAATTTGGGGGCAGCATCTCTTTCCTAGACCGATTACTTTTTAGGCCGGCCTCGTTTTTGTTAGTAATTGTTTTTACAAATAAAAAATCTTTCCATTTTTGTCATATATTTTTCTAAAACAGTGGTTTTTGTCCTTTATTTTCTCGAAAAAAATGTAACTGTAGATCATATTTGAACCATTTATGTGTGTCTCATGGCCACAATTGAATAATGCAACAATGAGGAACTGGAAATTTAATTTTAATTGCAACAACGAGGAACTGGAAAAGTTTTTGATAGGAAACTAAAATTTATACAATTCACATCCTCAATATAATTCGCATGTTTAAAAATCAGCCAGGGTTTGTAACAAATTACTGACATTTTAGCAACATTTTTTTTAAATAATATAATATTGTTCTGAAGTTATAATAATGCAATGTTATGCAAAACTAATATGGCTCCACGATTTCTTGCACGGCAGAGAAGGTGGTAAATGTTCGAACGAACAAAGTTTTTTATTTTCAGAATCTATAAAGTTACTGCAATACAAAGGATATTAGAAAAATTTTTATAGGTTTTTAACATAGTTTGGGATCCATGAGATGCAAGAAGCATACAAACCATCGAAACTATCATCACTGGCTCTTAAGATGCAACTGTAAATTATTATTTTAAAAAACAACCCCCTCAGAAAAAATCGCATAATTCGATTATATTCTGAAGGTGAATTTATGACTCAATTAAGCGTTTATAGCGACATTTCTTCCTTTTGAATCAGCAAAGCGCCAACCAAACTCCTAAAACGATCCAGTGATTGGTTAAAATTCCTAAACGCTCCTTCCCATCACATTGCAATTGTCCAAAGTTTGAATTATCACCTTATTACCTTTTATATTACGATCGTATTGTTTTTGATTTTGACTTCACAACAAACCTAACTTCTTTAAGTGATGAGCATTATGACATCCCATCCATACTTAATAAGTTTCTTCGTCTCCATCATCGACAATCCATCAGGGCTCTTGATTATCTTCTGGATCAATTTTGGGGCTCTAGTCGTGTCGTATATCGAAATGCAAATTAATGTTTTTGATTTTACATCATCCGCGAGGAAACCACATTTTTTCGAACGTCGTTTGAATAAATTGAGATAAACGTAATAAAATTATTGGAAAATAAAGTCCACCTGCTGAAACTTATAAATTTCGAGTAACACGGAAAAAATGTACCATTTGTGAATCTTCAGTTCAAATAAAATCTGAAATATTACGAAATATTTCGCTACTTCAATACGAAATTGGGTGTGGCTGGGCTACATACAAACAACATTTGGAAAGTAAGGAGTCTTCACCTTCGCTAGCGTGCAGCAGCAATCATTAAGAGGTATTTCAACTAAGGATAGATGGATGAAGAAATAAATGGCCGCCATAAACTGTTGACGGATTTAAGTGAGCGAAATCTACGTGAAACATGAGAAAAGTCGTGCGAAATTCCATCACATCGCTTGCGAGTCTCAAATTGGTCGCCATACACAGTAGCCCTGGTTGCATTTTAGTTTAGTTTTTTTTCAGTTTGTGGTCAGTTAAGGCGAGATTTTCATTACATTTTATTTTTAGTGAAAGATTTTATTTTTACCTTTTGGGTGCTGAAGTGATTTATGACCCATCCAGAGGCAGTTTGGCATTTAATGATATTTTAATTTACAGCACGTATTGCATCTTACAAAATCACCGTCTGTGGTGCAACAGACTCACTTTTTGGCTTTCATTGCCAAGCATCAAAATAAAAAATTTCCATTTTTTGTTATACATTTTTTTAAGACTTTGTGGTGTTTCGGATTACATAAATGAATTCGCAGCAAAGTAGAAGAAAGGCAAAAAATTGGCTGCATCTGACATTAAAAAAATTAAACAGCAATTTATTTTTAAGTTTATGAATAATAAAAAATCTATATATATTAGAAACATCCCTTAAATCCGTAGCCAAAAAGGTGATTTATGTTCTTGAAACATTTCTTTAAGAAAATTGCGTCTAAAATCGAATAAAATGCTGAAAATTCTATATAATTTTTTTTTTAATTCCACTAAATCTTTTGAAACTGAAAAAAATAAAAGAAAATTCTTTAAATAAAAGTTTTTGTCCACTTATTCCAGAATTTTCAATTTTCTTTGATAGTTTTTTCCAGTATTCCCAATAAACTGGACCAAATTCCCACATATCTTTCTCGCAAAATTAGGGTGTGGCCAAAAACAGTTATCCCATCTATATACCAAATTTCTTTATGTGAGACTTTCGTGATACCAACACTCATGAAGCTGTTCGAAATGGTTCCGCCTGATTGGATGCTGACTACATAAGAAGATGAAATCTGCCAGTGATGGAAGCGAATGGAAGTACACCAGCCACTTCCAATGTGGATTAGTCACAACCACAATTTTGATAATATTCTATGTGCGCGGAAGAAAATTGCAAAATAGGTGGAGAGATTAATTGTAGAAAATCCTTTTAAAAACTTGAGTATCTTTTGTAGAATTTTGGGTAATAGAAAATTATCTTAAAGATGTCATTGATTTTAAGATAAAATTGTGGGAATTACCAAATACCAATGACTATGAAGGAAAACTGAGGTAATGCTATTTTGTAATAATCGATTATTTAAGATTTTTATCCATAGTAATTTATTTGAACACTTTTTATCTACATTGAAAATGGTTTGCATTCATTGAGTTAACCACAAAGCGCCGGCCTTTTGATACAAATAGATCAACACTAGAATTTAAAATACGATTTAATGCATATTTCAACGAAAAAATTAGATTTTTCCTGTCCTCCATTACATTCCTGGTTGGAAATTCGAGTGTGTCTTAAAATTTACGATAATGTCGCATGTTGATTTGACCACGGCTCGGTTCCGCACTGGTAATTTGAATAAATCGCATGTTTGCAGACTAAGAATTGCACATTTCTTCGTCCCTTCATCTCAGAGTTCCTGCACACTTGAATTACGCAAAATACCTGCATCTTGATATTATTTGATAATGATGGCGAAGAAGATGCTTCTATTTATGGCGCATTAATCCAGGTGAAATAGTAATCAGTTCGGCAGAGGCATGGAATATTTGTCGCGACGCGATGTTGAAAATGTTTCAATGGATAAGCAGATAGAAGAGATGGATGGTTTGGTCGTTTTAATGTTGTTTTGGGCATCAAATGTGTGGATAATAAACGAATCTGATGATGCACGACAATCAAAGAAATAAACCCACAAGCTGTGCTTGGCTACTGTACTTGAATTTTAATTCCAAGAAGTAAATACCGATGTGTGGTTAAGAGATGATGATCGCTTCTTGTTGAATGTTTCTTCTTATAGGTGAAGATTCTTGGAAGAATGTCTGCTTCGTATATCGAGTTTTTATGCTAATTTCATGTTGGATTTATGCTAAAAGCTTTTTATTTAAGATAAATCTCGAGAATCGAAAAGAATTATTCTCTGATGTGAGATGAATTTCAAATTTAACATAGGAATTATTTTTGTGAGGGAATTTACTGTAGTTTTGTAGCATTTGGAGAGAGTTTAATTAATTCGAAAAGATTTTGGGTGATGGGATGGATGAATTATAAAATGTGAAAAAGGTTCCCATAATGTTACACAAAGTTTTTTTTATTATTGAGTAGTGGCTGCTTCGCGAGCCAACCTTTCCCCACGAGTTGACCTAAGGTCTCCTCATCCCCACCACCCATTCCTCCAATGGTTTACAACATAACTGGAATGGAGTTGCAGAGGTCCGATACAGATTCGATGGATATTTGCTTAAACAACCCATCCCGGTCACTTAACTCCCCTAAACTCCATTAAACATATGAAGGGATTTTGACCCGATTTTTACAATTTAGAATATTTTTGCCCACTAAAACCATCCCCGCACCTACCCTGTAGATCTACTATACTTTAATAGACTGTAAGCCAAGTGAAAAGTGAGGCCAAAAACTGAAAAACATTGGAAACGGGAGGCCGTGGGCTGGCATGTGTGGAAAGGGGTTGGTCCGCGAAGCGACCAAGGGCGCAACCTGTAATTTATTGATGCAAATCGGTGATCGGTATTTTTGGAAGTCGTAGTTACGTTGCTATGTTTTATTGGTGCAAAAAAGTGGATGAAATTCGATAAGGTAAAGTAAATTAAAAAAAAAACTTTTTTTTTATTTTATTTAAATTAGTTTCTTAACTCAAAATATAATTCAATGTAATGAAATATCACTTTCCATTTAATTGGATGAATTTTCCAGAAAAAACGACGGTAGTTACATTCTTACTCGTAACAATACCTGTTTTGTAACCGAGTAAGAATTTTCACTACTGGTACAGGAGGATATGTTTAATCAGAAGAAGCGTCAGAAAATGAGGGCGGATATTTCAGAAAGGTTGAAAATTATTTTACTGCACTTGTAGGATTTGTTTGAACTGGAGTGTAATTTTTCTTTGCTGGCCGATATATTTCCCATAATTTCTATATTTCGAGGCGTCCTCTTGCAACGCTGTTTGAATATGTGTTATTATAACTTGAGTACTGTGGTTGGGCAAGGAAAACCTTTTACTTTTTATCGCCGTACTCGCAGATGGTAGACCTGAATACAAAAACAAAGGATCATCTTCTAGAATCCATGTGAATTTTCCTTTCTTTGTTTTCGTCCAGCGCATCATTTGCTTTTGTCAACTGTAAAACATGTAAATTAAAACAACATTAAATAAAAGATATTTTATTGAGGGGAATTGAGAGGGGGAAGGAGGGGGGGGGTATACATGAAGTTTTTTACTAGGAAATACAGATAAATTGGTTTCTACTTCAATTGTTTTTTTAATGGCTTTGTATAGTAAATTTCAAAAAATACCCAACTATTTATTACCACACGGGGAAAAAGTTATGTTTCAGGGATAAATCTAAAGCTTTGGATTTATTCCTGAAACATAACTTTTTCCCCGTGTGGTAATAAATAGTTGGGTATTTTTTGAAATTTACTATGTTAAATTCCTCGACGATTTGATCTATTTTTTCAGCTTGTCCAGTAGCCATGTATCGCAATTTTCGTGTACTTCAATTAAGGGATTTAGAACTTTCCCTTGATTTTGGCGAACAGTTGTGGCGTCACCTTTTTGTACTCCTCGTTCGAGAAAGTATTTTCTTGTAAATCTGTTTCGTCTGAAGATTCATCACTAATTTCTGGATTATTTGACTTCGCCTTTTTAGGTGGCGATCCTTCGAACTCCTTTGGGGATGTTGAACGACTGGTCCTTTTTAGTAAAGGCCTTAATATAGAATTACTGTTATCTTCCATTCTACTCCCTAATAATTAGAAATAAGTGGTAAAATCAAAGGAACTTTTTGACTGATCAAAATTTAGCTAAAATAAAATAGAAGTCCTGTTTTTACTTTTATTTTTTGGTTTCGTTTGACATCAATTTAGAATAACTGTTTCTAAGCTTTCGTTCTACGATTGGCTTCAAATACATAAATTTAATAACTTTTCTGTAAACAAACCATATATTTTACCAGTTTGTTGTCAAACATTGACGTTTTACAATTCCAATGCCGTCAGTAAGTTCCATAGAGGAATCTCTAAACTAATCAGAACCGTTTCTGTACTCGCCAATCATTTTTCCTACCGCCACTTCGCGATTTTACATCATTTTCCATTTTCTAAGTCTTTCTGTAAAAAATGGTAGAATTTTTCGATTCTAGTGTTTCTGTAAAGAATTAAAAAAAACTATCAGTCGATTAAACATCTCATTTCGTTGACACCTGGGACGGCATTCCGCAAGCATGAATCTCTTCATTTTAACCAACCACTCACTAATACCCGTTAAAATGGGCGCCAAGCTGAAAAACGAGCGTGAAAAACTTTAAAAATTTTATTCATTGTTACAAATAATTACCAAAATAACTGAAAACGTTTTATATAAGTAAAAAACTCATGTCTTTTTTTTTAAATTCATAAGGTTCAATAAATAAATAAATAAAAATAAATTGACAAGTTATACTTGTTTTCATACATTGAAACATGGTTTACAGACTGTTCTAATCTGGAGAAAAAGCTGTTTTAACTAGTTTTAATTGGAGTTAATAGACCCTATACATGGAGCGGACCTCTAGATTTTAGGCTCTCTATGTAAGACAGTTTTTAAGTACTAATGTTCGTTCTCTAGATTATAGTCTCTCTAGTGCGGACTAGTTGGCAACGCTGCATTTCACATGTAAACAAGGAATGAAAAGGTTATCTTGCGTTTGAATTGAAGTGAACAATTCACAAATTTTTATTTTGAATGGTGTAGGATGGATGTCAAAAACGAAATAAGTGATGAATCGCTGGAAGCTAAATATGGCGAGCCACAGCAACGAAAAAGGAAACGGATTCCGGCTGAAAAATTGTTAAAAATATCAAAAGCAAGAGTTAGTTCAGATGAATAATAACAATCCTTGGCTTTAAACATGTAAATATTTGTTTTTATTTGCAGCCTGCGAGATACTGTGTAAAGGGTTATCAATCCTTTGTATACCAAGCAGTAATAGACAGAAATAAGGATGTTATTAAGAAATATTTGCGAGTTACGTGGAGTGCATTGCATCAGTTGGCAGGATTAATTCCGGTGAAACACCATGGATGGAATATACTTTTTGAAATTTCGGTTTTTTTATTCTGGCTTGCTTGTGGGGCTAGCTATCGAGTAACTGGGCAAGCGTTTATGATTTCTCGATATACCGTCCGTGATATTGTTCATAAGATGTTGGACGAATGTGTCAGATTGCTCCCCCTTGTTATAAAATATCCACCGCCGGAAACATATATCCAAATTGGGGAAGGTTTTAATAAAAGAGCAAAAACAAACATTTTTACTAATGCTGTTGGAGCTATTGACGCGACACACATTAAGATATCAGTACCAACTAAACTGCGTAACCAGTATATAAACTCGAAAAATTTTACATCTATTCAGCTACAAGCGGTTTGCGGCAGCAATGGTGGTAAATTTTATAGCATTTGCACTGGCTGGCCGGGATCAGTGCATGATCAAAGAGTACTACGCAATAGCCAGTTGTATAAAGATCATTTATTCCCTCCTCAAGGATATTACTTGTTAGGTGATAGTAGTTACGCCTGTACTTTGAATCCAATAGCGATTATTACTCCATTTAAAAGAAATACTACTCTGACAACTGCAGAAAAAAGATTCAATAATGTGCATCGCAAAGCACGAAATATTATTGAATGTTCCTTTGGTAGACTGAAACAGCGATGGCGATCGTTATTTAATGGCCCGCTTGAGTTAAAAATGATAAATAGTATCAAAGTAACCGCTGCTGCATGTGTAATGCATAATATATGCTTGAATGATGGCCTTGATTTCACGGAAGCAGAAGATAATGGAATGGATGAGGCTGATGATGCGCCTAGTGATGAGCAATTTGAGAATATTGCGGATGATGGTCCTGGTTTACATTTTAGGAATAATTTAGTACAACAACTACAAGAATCATCAAATTAATGGGATTTTTTTCTGTTAAATATTTATTTGCAAATTTATTTTTACGGTCTTGATTGTACAAACTCGGCTATTTTTCATTTTTATTGATTTGATTACAGAATAATATCAAATCAATAAAAATGAACAGAAATTAAAATCGAACGTACTTACGTATTTTTGATCTTTCAATGACAGCGAAAAATATATAAGAATCGACTACTCCAGTATTATATTATATGTGAAGAAATAAAATTGGCATAAATTCGAGTACTAAGATCGTTAGACTCTCGATTTCGAGGGTCCAGGAAATAATGAGTACCAGCTAATATTCCGTACCAAAGTCAGTACTAAGGAGCACTAGTACTTGGTGAAGAAATAACTTTACACCAATTTGAGTACCGAATTTTGGTCTAATACCGGTAATAGCGTTAGTACTCGGTGAAGAAATTGGCCGCAAGCAACCTAAAATAAGACTATTTTTAGTTTTTTTTAAATATAATTTCTTTACTTCAAATATAATTCAATAAATGCAATGTTATTGTCCACTTCATTGAATGCTTTCTCCAGAATAGATTACGTTAGTCACGTTATTATTGGAAACATTTACATATTTTGTAACTGTCGAGGCACGCGGTAACCGATTAAGAATTTTTACAACAGGTGCGGGGTGTGTTTGAACAGGGGTCGTAGGTATCGAGGAAGCAGGAGAGTTTGATTTTAAAGAGGAAGAGAAACGCGCAGGCGGTGTTTGATTGGGATAGGAGGTCGTAGGCATCGAGGAAGCAGGAGAGTTTGATTTTAAAGAGGAAGAGAAACGCGCAGGCGGTGTTTGATTGGGATAGGAGGTCGTAGGGATCGAGGAAAGACCAGGGGTTGATTTTTCCTCCACCGAAGGCTTATTAACGGAAACAGCGCTAGTTTGTGCTACTTTTGTTGCAGGCTCTTTGGCAGCATCGACATAAATTCTTGGATGATTTGTTGCTTCGCAAATTCGTGTGCTGCTGCAATAAGGAATCATCCACTCCATATCGCTTTCATATTCCCACTGAATGTTGTTACCCAGGTTGGACTTTATTAAAAGCATATCCCGAAACGTCGATGTCAATTTTCTCCAATCTGTCTTACACTCCCTGACTGTAATAAATATCATGTAAACAATGGAAAAATAATTTAAAAACTTATCTTATTTAATACGCACCACCTCGATTCAATAGTCCCGCACATATCTGCCATAAGTCCTTTAGGCGGCTTATTGTGGTACTTTTTAGGTCCGGATCGTAAAATTGAGGGAAATTTTCTCTTACTACCTTGATTAGAGATCTTTTAAAGTCCACCTCCGTATCAGATTTAATTTTTTCGGTAATTTCACCCGTTTTTAGTCGTTGAATATCATTGGATGATTTTAGAATGATTGACTCCAGATCTTTCTCAAATGGCCATTTCGGGTAGGATTGATTATTTTGTTTTCTTCTGTGGATTTCTTGCTGAGTTTCCAATAAGTAATTCCAGATTTTTTCGTATTTCTTTCCTACAAAAAATTGATGTTTTACCAACTTGTTTTACACAATTTTAGCACAAAAAAACATTTAAAATGTTAAAATTTTGTGTTGAGAACTGAGCGATGGGGTCTTTTGGTTATATTCAAAATACTTTAATAAAAAAGAGCCATATCCAGCCATAAGGGTCAGTTGATGACAGTCGCTGAGACATGATTGATCTTATCAATTGCCGTGTGCCTGACGATTAGACTTGCGCGACTAAAAATATGAGTTTTGTGTACTTAACATTCGTTTTATAAATTTGTACATTTACGAGCCTCAAAGCTTTCAACAATCCACTCTACAGACTTTTTGGTTTCTTATATGAAGTACGTAGTATCAAAAGTATTGTACAGTACACTCACGATTATATGTACAGGAAATTTTAAGCTTTTTATTTAACAGAGTATTTATTCTCAAAAAGTCTAGTTTATCCTTAGATGCTTACGCATCCTTGGACAATTTTTATGTGACAAATTTAAGAAATATTAAGAGGTATTCATTTCGAATTGCGGTCAAATTAAAAATGCTTGATTGCATCCTAAAATGTGGCCTTTAGGCAATCGCCATAAAAAAAGGCAGATTTATAGGCGTGAGAAGGAGTGGTCAAATCTAATTAAGTTGGATGGAAGAGTTGTGTAAGAGTTTTTCTAGCATTTATAATTTTTTGACCTTACTCACCATTTTCCAGAGAATCTCAAAAATATTTTCATTTGAACGAGAGTTTCTGGAAGGGTTGGATTAATTTTGCTCATCAACGAACTTAGTTTTCATTTTTGAGAAAAGCTCTTTGTTCCTAGCCAAACCTAGCACCCGGAATTGTACCCCTCAGAAAGCGTAATAAGGTCTCTAGTATATAGATGAACATTTCAACTAACAGTTGTTTTTGGGTCAAGGAATCGTGAAATGAGTTTTGATTCGGTAATCTTTGTACAAATTTATGAAACGAATGTTAAGTACACAAAACTCATATTTTTAGTCGCGCAAGTCTAATCGTCAGGCACACGGCAATTGATAAGATCAATCATGTCTCAGCGACTGTCATCAACTGACCCTTATGGCTGGATATGGCTCTTTTTTATTAAAGTATTTTGAATATAACCAAAAGACCCCATCGCTCAGTTCTCAACACAAAATTTTAACATTTTAAATGTTTTTTTGTGCGATATGGATTTTTTTTGCTCCTTTATAATTTATGAAAGTAATGACATCTCACTCTCCCTTTCGGCGCTACTAATGTCTCTCACCAGAGACAGAGATCCCTACACAGTCTTATCAATTTATTTGGGATACCGAGATCTCTCATGACTTTATAAAGTTCTACCCTGACTAGGCTATCATAGGAGGTTTTAAAGTCTATGAATATGTGTTTTACTTACCTCGCATGCGTAGAGTGCATAGTCTATCTGATACAGCTTGAAATCCGATAACAGTAAATAAGAATCGGTTTTATCAACTGCTTATATAACAGCATCCTTGTCATTGGAGAAAGCATGCTTTTCGTGTGCATTAACGAGGCGATAGACATATAAGCTTTATTTGCTTTTCTTAGGGATTCCTTAACATGGTCATTGAACTTTAAGAGCTTATTAAAATTGACACCCAGATATCTAATCTTATCCTTGGGCCGAAGTTCTCGACCACCCAGAGAGATAGAGAGGTTAGAACATATTTTGGCAGTACCCGATGGACCCCTTCCAGACGCGTTTCTAAAGTGAATTAGCTTTGACTTATTACTATTAATTGCAATGCCCCATGAGTCATAATACTCCTTGATCTCATCCAGCTGGAGCTGCACAAAACGGGCAGCGACTTTTGGATCTCTGTTTGACGAAAAAATATCAATTGTTGCCTAATATACCGTAGAGTTGTTGAAATTTTATGAGTACCAAACGAATTTAACACTCGTATTTTTTTAAAGTTGTTCAATTTAACATGCTTTTGACTGAAATGTAAAATTCGAACAAGAAAAAATAAAAAAAAAATTTTTTAAAAAAAGCTTTTATTAAAAAAAATGCACTAAAAAGAAAAAAATAATTTTCTGGACGCTGTGTATCACAAATATAAAAGCTTTTAAAAGGCGAGATAAATGTTTATTTTATTGTTTTATGCTTTATCTCGCTTTTTAAAAGCTTTTATATTTGTGATATACAGCGTCCAGAAAATTATTTTTTTCTTTTTAGTGCTTTTTAAATAAAAGCTTTTTTTAAAAAATTTTTTTTTTTTATTTTGTTCTTTTTAGTCTTCGAATCTATAGCTTTACATTTGAGATGTCCTTACAGGCTTTTTAACTTGAGAATCGTATTCAGCGAACCCCAAAACCCGCAGAATATATTTTTTCCCGGAACAATTGAGAAAAAGGATAATCACGTTATCCTTATAGGACCTTCCGTCGTCATTACAGACTTTTTAACTTGAGAATCGTATTCAGCGAGCCCAAAAACCCCAGAATAGATTTTTTTGCGGAAAATTTGGAGAAAAGGATAATCTCGTTATCCTTACAGGACATTCCGTTATCCTTACAGACTTTTTAATGACAGATTCGGATTCAGCGACCCCAAAAACCCCCAGAATAGATTTTTTTTCCGGAAAATTTGGAGAAAAGGATAATCACGTTATCCTTACAGGACCTTCCGTTATCCTTACAGACTTTTTAGTGACAGATTCGGATTCAGCGACCCCAAAAACCCCCAAAATAGATTTTTTTCCGGAAAATTTGGAGAAAAGGATAATCACGTTATCCTTACAGGACCTTCCGTTATCCTTACAGACTTTTTAATGGCAGATTCGGATTTAGCGACCTCAAAAACCCCCAGAATAGATTTTTTTCCGGAAAATTTGGAGAAAAGGATAATCACGTTATCCTTACAGGACCTTCCGTTATCCTTACAGACTTTTTAATGACATATTCGGATTCAACGACCCCAAAGACCCCCAGGATAGATTTTTTTCCGGAAAATTTGGAGAAAGGGATAATCACGTTATCCTTACAAGACCTTCCGTTATCCTTACAGGACCTTCCGTTATCCTTACAGACTTTAATTGCAGATTCGGATTTAGCGACCTCAAAAACCCCCAGAATAGATTTTTTTCCGGAAAACTTGGAGAAAAGGATAATCACGTTATCCTTACAGGACCTTCCGTTATCCTTACTGACTTTTTAATGACAGATTCAGATTCAGCGACCCCAAAAACCCCCAGAATAGATTTTTTCCCGGAAAATTTGGAGAAAAGGATAATCACGTTATCCTTACAGGATCTTCCGTTATCCTTACAGACTTTTTAATGACAGATTCGGATTCAGCGACCCCAAAAACCCCCAGAATAGATTTTTTTCCGGAAAATTTGGAGAAAAGGATAATCACGTTATCCTTACAGGACCTTCCGTTATCCTTACAGACTTTTTAATGACATATTCGGATTCAACGACCCCAAAGACCCCCAGGATAGATTTTTTTCCGGAAAATTTGGAGAAAGGGATAATCACGTTATCCTTACAAGACCTTCCGTTATCCTTACAGGACCTTCCGTTATCCTTACAGACTTAAATTGCAGATTCGGATTTAGCGACCTCAAAAACCCCCAGAATAGATTTTTTTCCGGAAAACTTGGAGAAAAGGATAATCACGTTATCCTTACAGGACCTTCCGTTATCCTTACTGACTTTTTAATGACAGATTCAGATTCAGCGACCCCAAAAACCCCCAGAATAGATTTTTTCCCGGAAAATTTGGAGAAAAGGATAATCACGTTATCCTTACAGGACCTTCCGTTATCCTTACTGACTTTTTAATGTCAGATTCGGATTCAGCGACCCCAAAAACCCCCAGAATAGATTTTTTCCCGGAAAATTTGGAGAAAAGGATAATCACGTTATCCTTACAGGACCTTCCGTTATCCTTACTGACTTTTTAATGACAGATTCGGATTCAGCGACCCCAAAAACCCCCAGAATAGATTTTTTTCCGGAAAATTTGGAGAAAAGGATAATCACGTTATCCTTACAGGGCCTTCCGTTATCCTTACTGACTTTTTAATGACAGATTCGGATTCAGCGACCTCAAAAACCCCCAGAATAGATTTTTTTCCGGAAAATTTGGAGAAAAGGATAATCACGTTATCCTTACAGGACCTTCTCTTATCCTTACAAGGACGAAGTAGAGAAAATATTGTATTGTCATCGGACTTATATAAGTGTACAAAATTTCAAGTGAATCGGACAAGTGGAAGTGGGTCAAAATTTGATTGCAAGATTTGACCCCGACAAACAAAAAAACAAACAAACCAACAGACAGACAAGATAGCGACCCAGTGAACAAAAAATGTCTTATTAAGGCATTATAAAGGCATTATCTTAATGCATTATCTTTACCTTATTGTTGCCTTATTTTTGTATAGGCCATTTCCGCTTATATAAGGCCTTACAACTAAGGCAACATTAATAGCAGATGTTTTTGCCCCGGTGATGGCGCTGATTGCTTAGATGGTAAAAATTTCTTTATTAAAACTGTCTTTAAGCCTTAATCTATTACTTTTTCTATAAAAATATTTACCGAGTCGTTTAAATTCTCCTGATAGCCAACACAAAACTTCAACAAAAAATAACTTTTTTAGTTCACTTTTCCAACACACGCATAAAAGGCGCGTTTTTCCTTCCATCTCATTTTAATTTGGAGGCTTTTATATTATTTGTCTCATGTCTTAGAGCCTGTTCACATTGGTTGAAATAGTCCGCCTAAATAGGACAGAAAGTGGCAACATTAGGGCAAGGTGAGGAAGTGGGACTGCTGATAGGAAAATCATCCTCAAAACTAAAAACTCCATTCTCAGAGTTCCGCCTGTCGTGCTCTGATTGGTTGGCTGCCACACTGAATGTGTTCCATTGTCATTATTGTTTCGGTCGTCGTCGATGCAACACGTCGCAGAGCAAAAGGCAGCCACGTATTACTTGCAATTCTTTAGAAATGTTCCGTTTCCCAAATGTTTCACGCCAGTCTGATTGCTCACAGCTACTGGTTCAAATAGTCTCAATCTGAACACGAGCAATATTTCAACCGTCCTATTTAGGCGGACTATTTCAACCAATGTGAACAGGCTCTTAAAGACACCTTAGCGATAATGCCTTAAAAATTTTTCACTGGGGAGCTAAATAAAAGCTTTTAAAAATAATTTCTACACATTGTTTGAAAATTTCATGGTTATGGTCAGGAAATAAGATTCAAATCCTTATGCTAGTTTTCCTAGAAAAGTACCGTGTCCGCATTCTGTATTTCCCACTGAAAAATAATATATTTGTCTCTTTCTAGTTTTCTGCAAAATTTTATGACGTCTGTTACCAAATTTTTTTTCGTGTAAAAATTAGAAGTAAAAGAACCATTTACCATATAAATTTTTTCCAATAATAAATTTTTTTTCCAATAATACAAATTCTTGATTTTGGAAATCTTATAGCAAATTTTATTAATATTTCTAATAGCAAATTTTATTATTTCATACAAATGTTTCAAAATTACCCGCTTATAAAATCAAAATTGCATGCCAGACACACACATAACATGTCATGCCTTAATAAGATTTCACTGGGTTTTTTTTTATTTATAATCATGCCTTAAAAGGTTTCACTGGAATATCTTAGGAAAAAAATATTGATGAAATCGGGCGAAAAGTGAAATCGGGTTTTCAAAAGTGGTACTTAGAAAAAGTGTACGCGTTTTAAAAGTGGTTTTTGTGAAAGAAGGGCATTAAAGTAATACCCTCGTGTGATTTTGAAATCGGATTAAAGTGTTAAACGCAAATAAAGTGCAAAAACGTCCAACGTTTGACGTTTCTCAACTAGTGTTCCACAAAGTAATGCTTTTGTAGTTTGGTCCTCAACACATGCCAACTACCGTCAGCATTGATTGAGCTAATCTATACAAAAAAAAAATTTACCTACGTTAGCCAGATTTTCAAATATTTCGATTTACAATTAAGGTTTATTGGTCAGTAAATTTTGAATATTTATATGCTTCTCTGAAAACCTATTTTTTCTATTAATTTGTACTGCATTTCTCCTGGTGGACGATTAAATATTTTTGAAATTATTTTGATCGCAACAAAGAAAAGGAAAAATTGTGTAGTTTAACCTCCTAGAATTGAAAGATTCTAGATTTCAAACTTTTCTATAAAAGTTCAATCATTAATTTATATTTATAAAACATGTCAATAATACAAGTGTATTCGTTGTTCTGAGTACAGAGACTAGAGAGCGGACATAAGCCCTTAATAAACTGCCCTACTGAGTAGGGCAGTCTATTAACTCCAATTAGAACAGTCTATTAGATCAGTTAGAACAGATTTTTCCCAGATTAGAACAGTCTGTAATTTTTTTTTTTCAATTTATTAAAACAACGACTTTCTAAATAACTTATTAATGAGTTTCTTACTTATATTAACCAATTTCAGTAGTTTTGGCAATTATTTGTAACAATGTATAAAAATTTTTCAAGTTTTTCGCCCTCGTTTTTTAGCTCGGCGCCCATTTTTGCACATCCTATTGTCCACTCTCTAGATTATAGGCTCTCTAGTTCTGAGGAGGGTCGAAATTTGACTGGATCACGTTCCGATACTAACTGCGGTTAGTTCGTTCCAAAATTCATAGTTTACGCGAGTAAACTTTACTCGCATTCCAAAACCCAAAGTCGAGCTGTCAAAGTTAACTTTTTCAGCTTTGCTCCAAAGCAGAGAAGAGTAATTTAATTTCACTCGGGCTTTTCCGAACGTGAGTCAAGTTAGCCGCGCTGTCAAAATGGTATTTTTTGCCTAAATCTTAAGCGAAAAACACAATTGACGCAGTAACGACGACGCATGTATCAAACGCGTGTATTCTTATCGCTGCAGACATAATTGATACGGCAGCAGCAACGCATGCGTCTGTATCGACACAGCGTTTTGAAAAATTAAAACGTTGCTGCATGCTGCAATAATGCTTATACACATATACGTGTTTTCTTTGAAGATTGAAGTGTGCGCAATCATAAATTTGTTTTCAAATTACATTTGACACTGCACTACAGTGCTGCATCAAATGTATCATCAACCAACGCTGCTGCATGCATTGCATTGCGTGAACGCACAATGCTGCAGCACGCTGCGTCAATTGTGTTTTTCGCCTTAGATTTATGTGTGTGTTAAATAAGGATTTTACGAAAATTGGTAACTATATTTAAATTTAAAATAAATGTAAAGCACAGATTTAATGACGAAAATAGTTTTAGAAATATTTTCTTAATTTAACCAAATCCCGTTCCGAAATGACGGAGTAAAGTTTAATTTATTTTCAACCTCCACAATCAGCAGTTTTAACTTTGACAAGTCCACAGTAAACTTTATTGCGGTATTTCGGAACACAACTCTGACGCTTCTTAAACAATGTTTAAATAAAAGTTTTACAAAATTTACCTGGCTCAAACATGTTTCGTGCAACGTCATTCCACATCAATTCTCCTGAACCCGAATATGAATCCTTAATCACTTGAATTAAATTTTTTATGGTTGCGATATCCTCAATGAAATCTTTGTTGTCATAATCAGGCAATGACTTATTGATGATTTCTTTGTAAATGCCTTCGACGAACCTCATATGTCTCATTTTAGATAATGAGCTCCCAATCGAAAGTAATTCGAAAAAGGCCGTCTTTAAAACTCCCCATACCGTCTTACACCGAAAAACTTGAATTTCGAAAGAAAATTTTTAAAAAATCAAGGAATATAGATAATTTAATTGTGGTGATAATAACCGTCTATCTGAAGTTTATTAGAAATTTCATTCCAAATCTCCTTACGTTCCTGAATTAAAAAATTATAATCCGGATCGAGTATGTTATAGATTTGCGGGTGTTTTTGAATCTCCTGCAACAAAACCATGATATCTAACTGGCGTTCAGTAATGTTTTCCTGTCTCAACCTGTTCAAAGATTCAGTCTTTAAAGGTTTATTGCGTGTAGATTTGAACTGCATTGTAGTAGAGTATATTTTATTCTCGGAAATTAAATATCTAATCACACCTAGTTGTTTTGCAATTTGCTTTCTCTCAGCGACACTTGAAGACTTTCGGCCATTCAGGATATCTTTTGTGTGGTTCCACATTTTCTTACAAACATCCACTGAAAAATATATTCTTTTAGCCGTTATAATAAAAGCCAATGGCGAAGCGTCAAGGTCGACAGATAGATAGAACTTAGTCAAAAAAGGAACAGAAACTATTGAAAATGTGACAATGGTAATAAATGTGTACTTTTTAGGGTGTAAATAATATTTTTTTTATCTAGCACACAGTCTGCCCTGATGTTTCGCCACTGATAAAAGCGTTATGTGATTTGATTGCTCGCTTATACCGTGTGTGGAATTATGGGAGAGTTATGTAAAATTATATTCCAAACACTTTTTGACTAACAATTTTTTTGAAAAAAGGAACCGTTTTCATGAAAATTTTAAAACTTTTTCTATTTGTGCGAAGGGGACGAGTGGTCCAAATTCTTCTATTTTTGTACGTGGGTTAACTTTTGATAAAAGCATGTTCTGTACCAAACTTCAAGTTTCTATCTCAATTAGTTTTCGAATGGTTTTGTATAGCAAATTTCAATAGAATACCCAACTTTTTATGGAGTTAAATTATATCAGAAAGGTATCATCATCTCACCGCTAATCGGTTTCAACTATAGAAATCAATAGCTTTAGATTTACCCACCACTAATATTGATTTCCTGGGCGATTTGCTGCCACAATACGATTTTGATGTTCTGTTTTTCCAGCTTGTCCAGTGGCCGAGTATCGCAATTTTCGTGTAGTTCAAATAAAGGACTCAGACCCACAGAAGAATTTCCCCAATTTGGCAAATACAGTTCCTTGTGTTCCTTGATTTTGGCGAACAGTTGTGGCATCACCTTTGTGTACTCCGCGTCCGAGAAAGTATTTTCTTGTAAATCTGTTTCGTCTGAAGATTCATCACTAATTTCTGGATTATTTGACTTCGCCTTTTTAGGTGGCGATTCTACGAACTCCTTTGGGGATGTTGAACTACTGGTCCTTTTTAGTAAAGGCCTTAATATAGAATTACTGTCATCTTCCATTCTATTCGCTAAAAATTAGAAATAAGTGGAAAAATCAAAGGAGACTTTTTGACTAATCAAAGTTTAGCTAAAACATAATAGAAGTCCTATTTTTACTTTTATTTTTTGGTTTCGTTTGACATCAATTTAGAATAACTGTTTCTAAGCTTTCGTTCTACGATTGGCTTCAAATACACAAATTTAATAACTTTTCTGTAAACAAACCATATATTTTACCACTTTGTTGTCAAACATTGACGTTTTACAATTCCAATGATGTCAGTAAGTTCCATAGTCGACTTTCTAAATTATCGAAGCAAGGCATTACTAGAGTTACTATATAAAACTAGAGTGAGGCCACCGTTAAGCCAGCTACAGATAATCAATTATGCCAATTTGATCACGGACCGGTTGGCAGACAACACCACAGACGTTAAAATCAACTCGAAGGATATCTGCTGAAACACCAGTTGAATTTTTTCCCGTAGGGATCACATCGCAGCAAATATCTGAATCCGAAGACAATCTTCCCTCTGTCGATGTAAAATCTGCAATTTTTTTTCTTATGATAACTGCCAACAGGTTGCCAAACTTCGCTACAGACGCTTTAAATATTGACAAACCAATCAGCGGACTTCTGGCCACGTCCCCAAATATCAACGAGTTTTGATATTTGACATACGTGACCACCGACCTATTGGCAAACTGCAGTTCTGTAGACTCAATGCTTTTCAACGTATTGGAACACAATCGTAAAGTCGCAAAGCCGGTGAAGCCGAAGTCGGAGTAGCTCTACTCTCTATATCCAAAATTTCCGATGAAAAGATAATACATTTTGTGTAGGAAAATGAAATTCTGTATAATAATAATTGAACGATGCTGCAAACTATTTTTCGCTCGAAGTGAGCACAACGAATTAACCAAAACAAATGCGAATCACTACCTGTCAAAATTGCTATTGTGTCAAATGAAAGATGAAGCCGACGAAGCCAACCAAGTCCAAACCTGAAGCCGAAGCCCAAAGTTCAAAATGCCAGAATTCTGTTTTTACCTTTAACTTTGAAAACATAAATAGAGATGTTATGTTAATGAAATGAGAAACTAAAGTGCTTCATTGACACCACCCGAGAATTCAAGAAATTTAAATTTTTTTCACCGGGCCCACTATCAGCTGTTGTTTTGGTTCTAGTGTCATTTAAAATTTTTTAAAAATGCTGAAATTTTAACAAAAATGTTCCAATTACTAATGAAGTCTTGTTTCGCAAGACTAACATATTCCAAAATCCGTTTTATAGTGAAAAGTGGAAGAACGTTAGAAAATTCAATAAAATATGTGATTCCCATTCACAAAAATGTTCACACAACAAACCGAATTCACGCAAAACTATTTATTGATAAAGAAAACGCCTTTGCCCATGAAGTCCTGGAGAACTATAGCAACTACAATTTGTTCCAAAAACCAACAGCTAGTCCAGCAAGTAATACTGAAACAATAGAAGCTGTGATTGGAAGAGACTTTGAATCCAGTGGAGAACTCTTACAAGCGTTGAAAGATGTGGTAAATTTCACAGCAAGTAATCAAATTTGTATATCGGAAGAACGTTTTGATGAATTCGTAGATAGATTCACAAAAGACTGCCATCAATTCACAACCGAACAACTCATAGAATGCTTGCAACTGTTGAGCCTTCTGCCGACCACAGAATCCGTAAATACTCGAAATTTTCTGGAGATATGGTCAGCACTGGACGAAGCTTGTTGTTCTCGGCTTCAAAAACTATCTGAGGATGAAATATTTATAATTTGCGACTGTTGGTATTCGCTAAAGCTGGGTAGATGCAGCCAATTTATTTGGCAAGCGCTGAAACGTATTGGCAGGAGAACTTTGAGGTTGTCGCCCCAACAGCTCGTCCAGACGTTGTTCTTTTGTAATATTGTGCGAAAGCCACTGATTGAGATGTTCGAGCTTGAGATGAATTTCAAAAAAATACTGAATTCGCTTAGTTTAGACGAAATTGCGGTGGTCTGTATGGGATTCTTCAAAACGCAAACTCCACTACGAGATCCTGACGTAATTGACACTCTCTACAGGCGTTTAATGGCTGAAGCGGGCACCGTGAAGGATATTACTTTGGTGAACATCATGAAAATTCTTCGGTATTCCTCGAAAATCCCTCAGGCTGAAATTATGGATCAACTTTTGGACAAACTCTGCCCACAAATCGAACGAGTGTCCTTCCTTAGTTGCCTTCACATCGCCTTGACGGGGTGCGATATCCAACATAGCCACGATCGAAGTATTGAATTGATAGTTAGAAGGTTTATTAGAGATATTGAACAGGCGAGGATTAAAGACATGGAGCGCATGTGCCACGTAATGGGGTTGTTTAACTTTGAAACTCCGTCTGGTATCGAGAAGGAACTTTGCGAGAAAATCCTCGCTAACATCAGAAATAGAGCGGAAGAAATTATACGCTATCCTAGGTGCCTTCCGGCTTGTCTGCATTACTTGACGCTGTGTGGCTTCCACGACGAAGAACTGATATCAACCGCACTTGATCAAAAATTCATTCAACACGCCTACGGACGAAATATGCTGTTGGGTCGGGAGATATTCTGCTTGGATTCATACGCGAAGATTAATTTGCGAGAGACATACCGAGGAAATGAGCTCCAGGACCGGCAGCGGCGCACGATGGGGAAATGTCTCACTCACTATATTCCCGATAGGACCTCCAAATACAAGCTAAATGTAACAGACAAGATTTTGTTGGAAGTCAAGGAATCTTTTGAGACTGTCTTCCGCGTCAGCAGCTTGAAGCACGTGCTTCCGCACTTTGAAAGACCAGACGTGGTTTTTTGCTTCGATAAACTGAAAAACCACGCAATTCCGTTGAGCGCTAGTTGCCCTGAAGATTACAAAGGTAGTATTTTGTCACGGGCGGACGTTCTGGGGGATAATCACAAGAATGTGAATCTGGTCAGCGTTGTTGTAGCCGTGGGTGGTTGGAATAACTTCGTGAGGAATAAGGAGAACCATCCAACTGGGCTTTTGAAGATGAAAATGAACCAAATTAAATTATTAGGACACAAACTGATTTTGGTATGTATTTTTTCATTCAATTTTTTTTTACTAAAATTGAATAGAATCTCGATTTTACGGAGAAATTAAACTCCTGTATTTTTTTTAGATTCCCTGGTTCGAATGGCGGCAATTGGAAACTTTTCAAGACCGCCACGACGCAGTGCGAAGGAAGTTATTATCAGTTTTATAGAATAAGATGAAGGCAGCGGAAGTAAGGGGTGCAAGTACCCCTGAAGTTTTCTCCTAAAATCTTCAAATTAATCCTCAAAACTTTGATCGTCGATTGAAGATTTAAAACGGGGTTTACTTTTTTGATGGCACATAAAATATTCCCGCAAGGGGAGGAGGACTGTGACAAAATTTACGAACAGCTACGAATTTTATATTCAACAAAATATTTAATAAAATATCTCTCGAAAATATTTCCTTGTTCTAAAATTAATAATTCTATCTAACCGTAGTTGTAAACATTCACAAAAACATTAAAATTAAAATAAGCTCTCCATAAACTTCTTGCTATACTCGTAAACTAGGAACAAAGTTGCCGTCGCTGGAATTGTTCGCAGGATAGACGGTAGGAGACCGTTATAAAGTGCCAGGGGTCCTTCCTTCCGGAATATCTCGAGTCCGACTTTCGTCATACTCGTTTTGAGACCCGCCACCTGAATGCGACTCTTAATTACATCCGCTGGGAATATCATCGTCCACAAAGTCACCCCACCAACGGCCCCAGCGAGCATCGTTTTAAATGGACCAATTTCGTCTTTCGTTTGATTTGGCCTGGAAGTTGAAATTAGAAATAAAATTATTTGAAATTATGAAATATTCAGGATCTACTGTCTAAGAAATTCTCGAGTGCCTTCGTAGCCTCCAAAGAAGAAGAAATATCCTGGCATTTCCCTAGCGAATGTCGATGTCAATCCCCGGAAAAGTCCCGGAACACCTAAAATATTAAAAAAGAAAATATCTATTGTGAACAGCAGAAGACTCTCTTATACAAACTCTACGTCTCTGCGCAATTTATACTATACTAAATTCCATTCAAAATTAGATGATTCATTGACTACTCTAGTCAAGAATTTCATACTTGTTTGGATAAAAAAATTGAGGTATCGAGAACTTGGCACACTTAACTGGAAGGTTTTGGCTGTGACTAACTTGATTTTTTCTATATTTCGGTCCTCCTTCAAACTTTTGTTAGGTAACTAGCTTGTTGCATCGTTTCGACTCCTTTTTATTTATTTTTTAATTTGCCATTTTGTCACAAAAATTAGTGTTTTCCCGAAATAGAACGTAGTGAATTCCAAAAAATATCACGCAATAAAAGTAATGAAGAAAACATACGAAATTAATGCCAAAAACATTCACTAGCATCCATATTTCAAATTGTTTACAATTAAACATACGTTGGGGGTCTTAACAACTTCCTTATCACAAAACGAATTAAAGTTCGCATGTTTTATTTCGCATTTTTTCTTTATCATATTTTCTGTTACATCATAGATACTCACCTTCTTTGCGGAGAATCTGTTTCGTCAGCTGATAAGGCGTAATTCGCTTCAAATTTGTGCTGCGTTCAGCGAGATTTTCTGTCTTGCTTGAGGAATCGTTAACGAATAATTGAATAGAAAACTAAATTTAAGATAAAGGTTTCAAATTTACCTCCCTCATCGCTTGTAGTTGACATTTGACCAGTTCTGTGGGGCACAAAGTAAAAGACGAGAAGAATGCCGCAAAGAATCCAGCGAACGCATTTCCAATTACGGTAAGCTCTTTTTCGTTTTTCTTTCCTTGTGCGAAGGCGACGAATCTCTGGCAGGCTCCGTAGGCAGCAAATAATACAGAATTTTCCGCTACATTAGCGATGACTGCTGGAATAGTTCCTGCGTACAAACCACGAGCGACTCCGTCCTTCCGGAAGGTTTCTCGGGTGCAATTTATCATCCCTTTGTAGAGTTTCGGAAACGCCTGCATTTTCACTTTGACCGTGTCCAACGGTTGCGAGACGTACACTAGAGCTACGCCACCTTCGATTTTTTTTGGAATTAATTAGGGACGTAAAATGAAATTATAGTTACCTAATGATCCAGCCGTAAAATCAATCAATCCAATTTTGAAGCTGCTTTTCTGCTCCAAAGTCTCAATCGCTCGAATGTCGCCCATTTTCTTTGTCTTATTGTCTTCAGTAAAGTTCCAAAATTTATAAAATGATCTCCGGATAAAGTCAAGCTTAATAAATCAAAATGTATCTCTCGTCACGGTTCAAATTAAACTAAAAAATCTGCTGCGATAGTAAACTCACAGCCAGCGACGACCAAAAGGCATATTTCTTATCTATGACTATGACGAGCGAGACTTGATAAGTTTTTATTGCTACCCGATTAATTGTGAAGAACAAATTTTAAGTTCCGACAAGAGTCACTCGATATAAATTAATTTCTTCGCATTTCTTCCCTTAGTTCCCAGCACGTAGAGATCTTTCAAGTTTTTAAACATTTTCCAAGTTTGTTTACGTTTTCACTTTGACCAACTTTGACAAATAAAACCACGTGCGCAATGGCGTTGCCAAACCATTTCTTCCAGTTTTTAAATTTTTAACAACTCAAAATTCTTACACAAAATCAATGATTTTTTTTGTACTCTATATGAGAATCATATAGAAAAATGAAATATACCAGGATGTTTGAGATGACAATAGATTTTGATTTCCGTCTGTCCGTCCGTCCATAACTCTCGAAAGATTGAACAAGAGGTTTGAAATTTTGTACAGTTGCGTTTCTAGTATATAGCAAGGCTAAGCTCACAACTTCTTCCCCCCTCCGCCATACAAATGAAACAGTTTTTTGCAGTTTTCTCGAAAACGGTGAGTCGTATTGAAAAATTTATATAGCTAAAATGTATTTAGAATGGAATTTTACATAACCCATCCATATATCAAAATCCAGTTGAACCACTCCTTCCCTCGTCCCCATACAAATGGAAACCTTTTTCCTGTTTTCTCGAAAACGGTGTATTATAGCGAAAATGTATTAGAGGCAACGTTTTTAGAATATGATTTTACAAACCGTTCCAGACATCGAATTTTTTTTACCGTGCACACTACCACATATCTTCTCCGCCTAAACGCGTAACGTGTTTTATGAACAGCCCCTTACAACGGTACCTAAACTAGTTAGTGTAAATTGTTGCGAAATTTCAAATTTAAACATAAGAAAATCAACTATTGCCAGGTTCCAATCGTCAAATACTTTATATGCGGACAGACAAAATTATTACTTAAAAAATCCATTTGTGTGGTAGAGGGGGAAGGAGTGGTGCGATTGGATTTTGATGTATGGAATCGTTATGTAAAATCATATTCTAAACATATTTCGAAACCTCCTCCCTTTATCACGCTTTTATAATAACCGAAATCGCTTAATGTAGGTAAAAAACTCATGTCTGAGGTATCAAAAAATCTTTGGAAAGTCGTAGCTGTTTTAATAAATTGAAAAATTGTTTACATATTGTTCTAATCTGTTCTAACTGTTCTAATTGAAGTCTATTAAGTGCTGATGTCCGCTCTCTAGATTATAGTCTCTCTACCTCCCATAAACGGGCAAAAATCTTGGTCCCGTGAGTGGAGCTTTTAGTGTATTTGTGCGCAAAACATACTGGAAAATGTACAAAAATATTTTGTTTTTTCATACAGTGGTTAATTTGTATATGCATCATTAACAATTGAAATGTCAAGCCTCGATAACTCGAACTTGAAAGGAATCAAGAAGTTCGAGCTATCGAGGAACAATAGTATTCACGTAAAAATCAAACACCTTAATATTTGATTAAATTTATTTCATGGTAAATAAATTATACATTTATTTTTGTGTCTTTTTTTTAATTTAATCCAGTTTTACTTCGTTAAAAATGTTTCTTTTACCTTACTTATGCTTGCATTTTTTTCTTTGTTCTTTTCTTATAATAAATTTCATTCATTTTTGTCAGTTTATATTTATAATTATAATAATCAATATATTAAGAGATATACATAATGTTTTTAAGTTTTTTGTGTATTTGTATTCAATTATTTTCATTTTTTTTTACTTAAGTTTTGTTGGTCGATGTTTTTAGTCATTCTTTAAAAATTTACTTGAAATTTTTTTCAAATTTATTAATTATCTCTGTTATGTTTAGTTTTAATTCAATAATTATTATGTTAAATAAATTTTAAACCACGTAATTTTGTGCCGAAACGATTTTACAAAAACAGGTAATGTAAACAAATTTCTTTTATCAGAGCATATTTGCTAATGTAAGTACTTTGAGTTCTTATTAATTACGTTTTTTTTCTTTCATTTTTTTCTATTTCTCATCCAATAAGTTTTTATTAATAATATTTTTTATGTGTTTTCCTTTGTACTCGTTCATTAAATTTTAATGGCTGAAATTTTACGGAAAAAGTGAATAAACGAGGAAAAACATCTGATTATGGTGTTTGATTGTTATTTAAGTAATTTAACTGTTGTATAATGAATTATTAGATTTGTAAACTAAGAAATTATATTAAATTAATTCTTGATTTTAGTATCCTTAAATTTTTGTTTGTTTGCCCTGAATTACTTGATTTTCAATTGAATTATGATTTTTTTGTTCATAAAATCAAAAATCGGAATTTTTAACATACAATTTTTTATTCTAAAGTTTTTTGTTACTAATTCTGTATTATTTTCTTTTGTATAAAATGCCTGAATTTTTCTTTTTTTATATGTTTAATGTTATACATATTTGTAAGTTTATTTTTAACAGTAGAATTTTTTGGCACATCATTTTACAAATTTTCTCAAAAAGACAATTCATTTTCTGTATTTAATTTTACAAATTTTTATTTTGGTTTTACATTTTCTTTAAGAATAATGAGCCTCTAAAATGAATTAGTGATACAACGAAATTAATTACAAAACATAAATAACATTTAAGATGGTTTGGATTAGTTATGGAAATCCTTAAAAAAGCTGAAATTGAGGGGTTCTCTGTAAAAAAAAATAAAAGATTGCGCAGTGGCGTAGTAAGCGTTGGTGGAGCAAACTAAATTTCGCAGCTTTTAAGGATTTTGTCGATACAAACTTAAATATTTTTTTTTATGATTTTTAGCCCTTTTTTTGAAATTTCCTGTGATTAGCCAAATTTTGGGTCCCCAAAAAAATACCGGGGCCTTTCCGTAACGCTACTGAATTGATAACACGCACAAACAGACCATTGCATCATGCAGGCAGACGAACATAAAACCTCGTCGCTATTAGCCATAAATTGCGATTTTTCTTTGATAGAATTCTTTTGATATCTTGGGCAAAAATGCTCAGAAAAACTATGTCAAAAAAATTTAAAAAAATCTCAATTTATGTCTAATTGAGACCTTTCGTAATTTTGTAGAATGTTTTTTCTTTGAACGAAACTACGAAACACTTTGATGTAGATCCATCTATTTTAAATATAAAAAAGGAAATAATCGCTTTAATAACTAAAATTTAAATGTTGTGAAAATAATAATTTTTCTTTTCTAAAAACTAATTAATATTTCCCTCAATTTCCGCTACATAATTTCTTTTTCTTAAACAACTCAACATTCAATAAACAAAACAAGAAAAATGTAATAAACAAAAATATTTTATAAAGAGTTTACTGATTTAGTGATATAAGTTTGCTTATAAAATAGGTGTCAATTTTTAAAATTTTTACAATTAACACAATCAATAGTTAATTTTTTCGTATCATTGATGAATGTTAATTCGTTAAATAAAATGAATGTTGTACATACATGACAGCAGATACATATATGCAAAGTTATTCTTATTATAAAGGATATAAGAAATTAATTTTTTTTTTTTTGGTTTAAATATTTATATATAAAAATATTTTCTTGATATATTACAATTTAATTTTAAATTTTTTTTGTGTCCTTCTCTCCCTTCGTAAATTCCATTGGGGTTTCTGCCGTTTTTTATTTATGTTTTTGGTTCGGAAGCGCTTTCTCGTTACTTCGCTTTCTTTTTATTTTGTAATATATTTTGGGATGGAGATTTTGTACTCGATACCAGCTTTTTGGAGTAGTAATATTATAAGTTTCAATTTTTTTTTTTACATTAAAATACATGAAACTTTATTTTTAGATGCAACTACCATAGACTTGAAACATGGTTTGAATCAAAGTTTAATAAATGAATTTTTTTGATTTATTCAGTCGGTGTTAGGCCTCTAAAACTTGAACAAAATAAACTTTTAAAAAATATCGAGCAAGACATGATATAAAAACCAAGCTTGGGATGCTCTATACCAAAGAAGCCCAAAAGCATTTCTCAAAAGCTCAAAAACTCTCTTGAGCTTTTAATGTGTTAACACTCCTGCTTTAGAACAAATAAAAAAGTGATCTTCAACGAACCGAAATGTATTTTCTTATCACCTTTTGTAATCAATAATTCTTTGTTTTGAAAATTTGCGCATTTACAGAAGCCTACGGTCAACTCTAAGTTTAGTAATAAGCTGGAAATGGATGGTAGTTCGATGGATTCGGTGTATGATGGTTCGGTGATGGCAGAACCGGCCTTGGATGGTAGTTACCGGACGCGACTTGATGATATGCGCCAAAGCCTCGTGACATGTGACGATTTTGAACGGCCGCCGATTCGCCAAGGAGCCGGGATTGATCAGCAGAGCCTAAAAGTCGATTGTTCTGTTCCATCAATAAATGGGCGGTGGGATCAACTAGAAGGCGGTGCTGTTCTGGATTCGAGGCGGCCAGGATTCGATGTTGTTCCGCCGTCGATAGAAGACGATGATGATCCAGAGTGTCGCGGCTGTTGTGCTGGATTTGAGATGGCAGAAAGGACCTGTTGTTGCCAACACCCATGTTTGTATTGGGCGTTAGATCCAGGGACACCATTCGCAACATATCGTGATGCGAGGGATGCGTATAGGGGAGAGGTGGTGGCGAGGTCACAACATAACTAGCCGTCCGGCTAAGATCCACGGAAGTTGTTTGGTCGTGATCCTGATCGGTCAACTGATCTGGCAACATGTTGTGAATCGATTGATGTTGCTGCAACGATAGCTGGCTCGAGTGGTCCTGCTGATGTTGCTGTTGTTGTTGTTGTTGTTGCTGCTGTTGTTGTTGGTGATGTTGTTGCTGCTGTTGTTGTTGCTGCTGCTCTCTTTCTGACAAAATATCGTAGATGTGATGGTGGTATCGACCTAATCCTAAATTTGTGCTTGTTGTCGACGGAAGCTGGAAGTTGTGGTGATAATTTGCCCCAACATTGGACCTCGAGGTCATATCCAATCCTTGCAGATCTGAAAGATCGTTTGCTGTACTATTTCTGAAATCGGACACTTCAAGGTCCTGACTGTTGTTGTATTTTAATCCCGGATTGTTTACATTGTCGTACTTTGAGTACATGAGATCCATTTGTGAGGATGTGAACTTCATTCGCATTTCTTCACCACTATTTGTGCTGAAATTTGACAAAAAATTGTGTCTTTGAATAAAATAATACCCTTTTGGGGACCAAATCTTTAGCAAAATTGGACCCCGATATGGGATGAACCATAAAAAAAAACAATAACTACAGTGTAGGGCTTAGATAAAAAAAAAATATGTTAAACACTACTTACCTGTTTTGTGCTATAATACTATTCTCCTCGTCACTAGACAACTGATTCTGCGCAGAAATATTATCATGTGCCCGATTCTCCTGTTCACGTTTTCGGCAGATTTCATTGCTAAAATCGTATCTCGGGATAGCTGGTGAAGACGCAGGTGATATAAGCTCATGTTCGGGATAATTTCGTCTTGGCTGAATTGACGGAAGTGGTGACGATGATATGTTGTTGGCTCCTCCATTTGCTGCATTACCAGAACCGAACATTGTATAATCCCGACCAGGAGAAATCACCTGAGGCGATGGGGGCGTCTGATGATGATTTGAAAACGCGTCCGAATCTGGAATTTGTTGGCCTCGTGGCGTTGATGCTGAGTCGACGTCAATGTCGTTATTGTTATTGGCATTATTACTACTCTGATTATTGTTGGATGTGTCCGGCGATATGTTGCACGAATTTAAATTGTTGGCTGCATTCGGAAACATCGGAAGCGGGGGAATTTGCATTGGGAAATTGTTTAAATTCTTCATCATTTTGATTTCATTCTCCAAACTTTCAATGTTGTTTATGCTGCTGTTGAAACGATTCGCTTCGACCTCAATTTGGGCGTTTATGTTACTATCACTGTCGATATTTGAGCTGTTCTGACACTGGAAGAAAGGAAATTTTAAAATAATTAGAAATTCTTTAAATATGCTTAATAAAATCATACCTTAAGGCCATTGCCTTCGTTTTCTATCATATTGCCGACTGAATTGAGGGCAGCTTCCACCAGCATACTAGCCGAAGTTGACGCAGAACTCGCTGCCGTTAGTCTAGGATTGGTGTTGTTATAGAATGAACTGATAAAGGATTGTGAATGAGTGATGGGATTCATGTGCAATTGCCCTGTATTTTCGCTGCCCTCATGAAATTGGGATATCTGGCCGGGATTATTTGAGTCGACGACATCCAAAAATGATGAATTCTCGTCCTCTTCATGCTGCACCTGGCCTTGATCCGCAGCGTTATTCATCATGAATCTAGTCAGAAAGTCTCGATTCGGGATTATTTTCCCAGCATCCTCGGCGGAATTGTCGCGCACATGGCGGTCATCGTCACTAATCCACTTTTTGCTCCCCTTGCTCACAACCAAGTTTTGGCAGGCGTGTGATGAGTCTTTTGAGTTTGTAGCTTGTCTAAAATTATTGTCAGTTTCGTGTGGAAGATCGGATTCGGGCAACTTCCCGTCATCCATGGTCGTCGTGTTTAGCCTCTGTGCGGTCGTCGACAGGAACGATTCGACCAGACTTAGTTGTGCGGCATTTTGTTTTCGTCGCGAGTTGTCCAGGCGATCATCCTGGCTGTCGTCCTCGTCCATTAATTCCTTTGATGCGCGGTACTTTCTTTTTCGCTTTTTGCCAACCTCTTTGCTGAACATTGAGGTCAGCTTGGAGGAGAGGAGCGAGAGATTCGTTTCGTTGCGACATAGGTCCTTGATACTTTTTCCCGATTTCTTGATCGTCTCGAAGATATTGTCATCGGAATAATCAGATTCGCTTTTACTATCGTCCATTAGACTGGAGCTCAACAGAGAATTTTGATCGTCGAGACTCTTTCGTCTTCGGCGGGGCGCTTGTTCTGCAATTGAAACTAGAATTCAGTAGGTATATCTTGCTATTCTTATACAAATTGATTTTCTTAACCAAAATCTACGTCCCTGCTTATATATAACCCGACGAATAAAATATTAGTACAAGAAAGTAAAAAAAACGACTTTATACTTTTCGAAGTGCTAAGCTTACCTAAGAAGTCCACTTTCATTCCACCCGAATACGCGTCGAATGTGTAAGCAACGCTTCTTTCAATTTTTGGCATTTGTTCCTGGGTATAATTGTGTACTTTTTTATAGTGGAACTGAAGACACTGTTTTGTTGTGAAAGCAGCATTGCATTCACCTTCAGCACATCTGAAAAAAAATTTAAAAAAAATTCAGCAACCCTCAAAATATTCATATTTTTATAAAAAAAATATTTTGAACTCACTTGAATGGTCGAACGCCAGAATGTGTCAACATGTGAATCTTAAGATTACTTCGATTTTGGAATAGCTTTTGGCACCTTGGACAGCTAACCACTGCTGAATTACGACTATGAACCTCCTTCGAATGCCGCTGGAGAGCCGCTCTCGAGCCTAAAAGTTTTGAACAAAGCTTACACTGAAAATCTCTTAAAACTTCAGCCATGTCTGAAACAAAAATGATTTAATTTCGATAACCAACAACATAAAACGAATTTCAAAAAACAATTTAATCTTTCATTTTTTTTGAACGTCTAAAATCGAATTTCCACTTACCACTATGCATCCTTTTTATGTGAACCTTCAATTTTTGTGGTTGGCAGAACTTGCGTCCGCAAAAGTCGCACAGTGGACGAGCCCGCTGAGGATTTGCACTGCAACCGTAGGTTCGGTGCATTTCCAGGTAGTTTAGCCGCAGGAAGAATTTCTTACAAAATTGGCATTGATAGGCGCCTTTGCCGTCATGCATTTGGGCGGCATGTTTCATGATATTCTCCTTGCCCAAAACCGCCTCCCCGCATATTTTGCAATGATATTTTCGTATCGTTAGACTAAATGTTGGATCGTGGAATACGGAACAGTGCGTTCGGTAGTGCAACGGATGGTCGAATTTTATATTGCATCCCCCACAGTCTGAAAAATACAAAAGAAATATTATTAACAAGTAATTTGCCTACTTTTAGGTACTTTAGAAACAGTATTACTACTTTATGAAACACCTGAAAATAGATTCTAACTCCAAGTATATTAGTCGATAGAATCTATGTCGAAGTTCTGCCTACATTTTGTCTACCATAGTTTTCGAGTTTTTTCTCACACCCCATATTTTTTAAACAAATTACTTACTAATTTTATCCGTTTGTTTCTTTTGCCAAGCGGAATTGCATTCGTCACTCCAGTATAGAAGTTCACAGCCAACTTTTAGCTCCGTACACGTTACAAAATATGCCCTTCTCTCAATACACACCAAGTTCAAATTTCGATCTTCGTAGGTGGGAGCGGGTCGAACATATCTCATCCAATTGGATGCATTCCGGTTTTCTGTCGAGATAAAATCAGACTTGGTACCATCGAAAATTTCGTAAATATTCTGCATGTTGCAATCTTCCGGAATATCAACAGCCAAAGTAGTTTCCCCGATCAACGGTCCAAGCCGGGTCAATTTTGGCACTTCGGCCTTCACAAAAACCCCTATAACTTCCGGATTTATGTTCCGGACTTCAAATTGGGCCGGAACAGAAACCTCGGAATACGTCAGAAATTCTAAGGTGGGCTTTGGCATTCGTTGGGTGTTTTCCGAACTCTGCGTCGACTCATCATCATCATCATCGTCCTCCTCTCTATTATTGTTTTCCGCCTTGATGGATGCCTGCATATTTTGCTCCTTCCAGAAGTGCAGTTCCAGAGCGTCTCGAATGAAGTCGCCGGCGTTTCGCAGCGGACAGTTCTCGTACTCATGCGAAAAGGTGCAATCCCGGCAAGACTGATTTATCCGCACCCCATTCAACTTTTCACCGTCCATCAGGTCCTCATCATCCACTTCCGTATCATCGGGCCTCTGCAAATTGCTGTTTGCGTCTTCATCCCCGCGATCTTCGTTGAGTTTTCCGTTGAGCGGAGCCTTTCGAATGTCGTGTTTCTTCCGGGATCTGTCCCGGATCCGGAAATGCCGATTCGGGTCCTCTTCGTCCTCGTCCTCCTCGTCGTCATCGTCTTCATCGTCCTCTTCATCGTCATCGTCCTCTACTTCACTTCCGCTCATTTCGCGGACACTTTCTTTGGTTTTCTTTAAGCAAATAGCACCTTTGTTACAACTTAGCTTCGCATCCATGAATTTATCACAACCGCTCGCCGATTTCTGTTCCAATTCGTTTTTGATCTTCTCCGCTATCCGACAGTCTAGGACTTCATCGTCCAAACTGCTGCTGATCGATTGGTCCTGGGCGTCGTGTTTACGATGTTTCAGGGTGAACGTTGAAAAATCCTTGGATTTCATAAATCCATTGAGCGAGTCTTGAAACTGGACACGTTTTGGCAATTTTTTCGTGGCGGGCAGATAGTCACCGTTCTCTGATTGACTGTTACTGAATTCCTTGACGCTCAAATTCGGCTCAAGTTTGAATGTACCGAAGGACTTTTGTGATGATGACAGTGGCGGTAGACTAAAAATATAGAAAAAAAACACTTTATTAGCAAAATTTGAATTTTTTTTTGCAATAAGTTTAAGAAAAAACTTATAGCTATATCTTTATTCTGAGTTAATGCCAGTCTAATTAATAATTTTTTTCATTTTAAGGTAACTAACTTATAGCCATTCAAAAAATAATGGATAAAATTTATAATACTTTATACATTAAACCGTAATAGTATTATTTTTATCCATTATTTTTGGTAGGCGAATGAAATCGCACAAAATGACCGAGTATTAATAACTTTTTTTTTTTAATTTCATAAAATCGAGACTTCAAAGGGGTAATAAAATAGAGTTACTCTTCTCTGGCAACTGTGAGGTTTTCAACTCGGCGGCATATTTAACGTTCGTACTCAAAAATTTTTGCTTGCGGCGCACTTTTTATAGGATTTTCTGGTCGCACGAATTTTTTTTTATTAAAGTTTTCAACTGTTTTCTATAAAATTCGCCTGTGGCCAATTTTTATTGCAATAATCACCAAGAAAAATTGACAGTATTTTTGGTGTGTTAACCTTCAATGCAAAATAATTTGAATAAAAAAGTTAATTCCCAAAAACATTAAATTTTCTATGGCAATAATAAATGTTATTTAAAAAAAATTTGTGATATTGAGTGATAAATCCTGAAAATCGGTTTTAAATTGCCAAAGGTTAGGGCATGAAATGAGGCATATAATTTTACTATTCTTCTGTTTTGGTGTGTCATCCGAAATATGACTCAAATTCTCTTGATATCAATGAAATTTCGTAAACCGGAAAGGTGGAATAATACTTGATGACTCATTGAACGTTTTATTGCATAATTTCGAGAGAAAAACGATCACTCTTAGAGCAATAAAAAGTTTCAAATTGACTCTTTCGCGATTTGTTTTAAAACCGCCGTCATATTTCTGCCCCTCCTCCTCCCCGTATATTATGCACAACCCTTTATGTTAAATTGAATAATTTTAACATAAATAGATTTTTTTTATTGTAAAAACCGTTACAGTAAATTGAAACAAACGAATGAAAATTTTTTAAACTTAGATTTGAAAAATAACATTTTTCCAGTCAGAACACCTCAAAAAAAATTCTACCTCCCTGCGAATTTCGAAACAACTCTAACTTTGTTACCATTTGGCAACAATTAATAATATCTGCACCTGAGATTTTTGTAATTGTCATTTGCAATTCTTTAATCAGCAAATAGTAATCACTTTAATTAAAACACGTAGCAAAAAAAATTCATTAAATTTAGAAATGATTGCCAGCTGTTTCCGTTTAAAGACAGTAAAGCTATATTTCTAACAGCCATGTCACGTCATACCACCGTTAAGGGCATGTGAATTACAGTGAAACTCGCAAATAACATAAAATGTAGGTTCTTTCATTATGGGACTCAAAAAAATCGCCAGCCAACTAAAAGTGCCAGAAAAGCGGAAATGAAGTAAGTTAACTGGTGAAATAAAGAGAGGGAAAGCAGTTGAGAGGGTAGAAAAACGATATATGTATGTCAAGCCCACAAACTACGATTTCAAGTCAAATAACTGTCAGCAAGTTTACAAATACAATCGTATAAAACATATCAGATAGCAAAAATGATCCCAGTATTGCATAAATACAGGCGAATAGCATAAATATAGGCACCACCAGAAGGCTCCTTCATCATCACCGCCGCTTGTGTATTCTCAGCCAGAAAATAGGCAAAGTCCAAAAGAATACAGGAAAATAATCAAAATGCGCGCGTATAAATTGAAACGAAACTTGAGGCCATGTTCCCACCCGTCGCCATAAAAACAAAAATAATGGATAGATTCAGTCGTTTACAGAGGGATGGAAATAGCCCCAGCAGGTCCACATCCTGCCAACCACCAGTGCCACCACAGTCAGAGTCAGAGCACAATAATCATACTCGGGAAAAAAAAGAAAACCTTCAGGAAAACATACAACTCGTTCCTACTTTTAATTGATTTTTCTCTTCTCACAAAAACATCCCAACGCAACACAGTCACATCTCAAACAGAGCAGACCAACATTTGTACAATCAAAGCGAAAAAAATAAACACAAAAAATAGGCAAAAAAAAATCCCAAAGAAAAACGGAAAATGAATTTTCCTAGCATCATCATTACTGACGTCGTCATCAAAATAAAGTATTATATGGAAATCCCAAATTTAGACTTTCGAAGTTTTCCAACTACCTTTGCAAAACATCGGTCCATTGCATCATAAAAGGGATGGGAGTTTCGGAAAACTTAAAACACGAGACTTTTCTACGAAATGTGAGGAACATTCCTAGCAAAATGGTTAACTTTCAGTTTCGTTGTTGATCTAGAAAAGTAACAGAAGCACAACTTTCACCCGATGTGTACATGAACTTCCATCGTATCCAATCATCATTCCCGCACCAACCCCAATAGAACCCATTTGTTCAGGGACAATGTTGAAAGCCCTCAGCTATCCACCCACATTTTCCAGAAATGAAAAAAAAAAACACTTTTTCCATCTAGCAACTAGCCATCATCCGATCTTAAGAGATGAACCTTTAATTTAGATGGTACGACTCGAAGTACGAAATGGTAACCAACCACTTATTTTTGATCCTACCCTCTACGTTTCTTACCTTGAACTCCGGTCGGTATCGTTTTCGGCTAATTTAAGTAGATATGTTACGAACTCTACATCGTTCTTAAACGCTAAACGTTGTCTGGTTAGGTCCCATTTTTCAGCATTTTTCGTTCCAATATAAATATTTTTGCTATAATTCTGATGACGGTATTTTTTCGAATGTCCAAGCCCGCCGCCGCTACCTGCGCCAGCGGCAGAGCCGCCCCCTACACTGGATCCGGTGCCTCCGCCACTGCCATAGCTGCCAGGACCACCACGGCTAGTAGTGCCAGTTGCTGGCCCCACCCCGCCACCCGGCACTCCTCCGCCGAGGCCGACAACACTCCCAACGCTGCCACTTCCGGAACCTCCTGAGGCCGAGCCCAGGGGCAGAGTATTTCCCGACAACGAACCTATCGACGATTGCAATCCGCCACTATTTCCAATATTCTCGGAAATATCATTGCCTGAAGTTGCGCCACCACCAACTCCTGCTCCTACTCCACCTCCACCACCACCCCCGCCTAATCCACGATTTAAGAAACTTCTCTGGCTTAAACTGGTATCGTTCACATTGAAATCAAATTCATTTAAATCACTTGGTTTTGGCATTACTACTGAAAACACTTTCACATCTTACGCATTTAGCCCCGAATATGCAATTCAACCATAATTCAGCCAAAAAGTATGCAAACGGCGAAAAAACACCTCTATCTCACTATCACTTTTTTCTCTCTTTCGATTTCAATTCAATTTAAATTCTTTTTACATCCGTAATTCTTTCAGAGATTCAATTATTCTGCAATTTAATTGAAGAAAATTCAATAATCCCAAACAAGATGAAACACCAACCATTAAAAGCAAATTTTTTGTATTTCCGAATTTTTCCACGACACGCCGGATGTCCTATCGAAAATATTTTCAGTACTTTTAGGCACAAGAAGCGAAGTTGCTGGGAAAAAAATCGACGGGAAAAAATGAGAAAAAAACCAAACGATATGGCCACGAAAAAATACAGAAAAATACCAAGAGAGACAAAAAAAATGAATTCCAATTTTTTCGCACACACAAAACTATTCTGTATTATTCGAATTCGAGAAGCGCCTACAACGTATGCAACAATCCGATGTGAAAATAAAATTCGCGAATCAAAAATATATTCTTGTTATCTAAAGCGGGATTCACCATAATTCGAGCCGTTCATTTAGGAATGACCAGAAACCTTTACCGGAATTCACACAAGTATCTTAAATGTAATCCTTATTTGAGTCTACTTTAATTTTATATGATTTTTTGCAACTAGGGAAAAAACTTTTATTTATGTTGGGCAAAAGTTGCTGTCAGAACGAAAGTTTGTTTCTCCGTTATGTTTTTTTTTTCTTATGTTCTTCAACTTCTCGAATTTTTTTTCTATAATTTCTCTCTCTGTGTTATCAGAAAATTCTCTGAATCAGCACCGTTGCGACTGTATACGTGCAAGGACTCAACGTTTATCCTTGTTCGATGTTTTCCGTTTGTAGAAAGCAGTTAGATTTTCTTACCCACACAATCAAGTGCAAGGACAACAAAAATATTATTCACACGAACATGGAGGACATTCAAATATCCATACACATAAGCGCATATTGAGGGAAAACTGAAAAACATTTTCCGAAGCACTGATGGTTGTCCTTGTTCACGCATGCATTTATTGATGTTTCACCCTCCCCTGTACCGAAAGCCATGATTTTGGGAAGGAAGACGGAAAAGGCTTCCCTCCTAACAGGATGTGAACTTTTTTCTTTTGCAAAATTCAAAAAATCTTTTGCAAAACTCAAAATCCTAACAAAAATGTTCCCATTTTTTAAAAATGTCCCAATAATTCGCAAAATTTTCGAATCTTTACGCAACTATCGCAAAACTTTTTGTGATCCTGTGTAAATTTTTGTGAAAGTGAGGTTAGTTGAAAGGATCCTGATTTTTCAAGGAGCGACTATTATGAATTAGTTTTTCCATTCGTCATTGTTCGTTGGGAGGAAACATGTTAAGGATGGTCAAGCACATGATTTCCGCCGTTGCTATGGTTATATCCTTTATGAGGATTCCATACTAAAACGAGACACAT
Source organism: Chrysopilus asiliformis (assembly GCA_964034945.1). Lineage (NCBI taxonomy): Eukaryota > Metazoa > Arthropoda > Insecta > Diptera > Rhagionidae > Chrysopilus > Chrysopilus asiliformis. Next base: position 14,179,876 of record OZ035963.1, on the reverse strand, counting down.
CTATTCGCATTTTATGCTCCATCATACATGGAAAAGTCCTTTTCTTCCTCTCGTGCCTAAAATTGTCCACGTCCCCCGTTCCCCTTCGACATTTTTCGCTTCTTTTCGTGGATTTCCTGTTCCTGAATGTCGCATGCGCGTAGAGTCGGTTAATTGAGGCAGAAATATGGAATTCGAATTTGTGAATACTAGAAAGGGCTAAGTGTTGGTCTGAAATTGTATGAAATATGCAAGTAGAATACAATAGACGAATATTGCATGGATCTCGACTATTTCAATATGTGTTTCCCTTGTAGATTAAGGGTGAACTGGATTTTGTAGTTTTCTTATGAGGTTGTTGTTCTTGAAATTCTCCCACATTATTTTTATTAAATATGACGACGACATGTGCTTTTCGATAATAAAGGAATTTTCGGCGGGAAAATCGTTGATATTTGAAACTTTAGAACAAGATTTAGAAAAATTGTGGCTGAAAACTATGGCAAACAGAAAGAAATGTTTTTAGCTAAAATTCATAAAGTAAATTAAGCTTAAATGAAAATCTTTTGATCGAAGTGGTATGTATGTATTTACATCACGTATTTAAAGCACGTATGACAGAAAATAGTATTAACGTGTGCTAGCAAATCACAAAGAAGTCTTCAAATTTTCGCTCGAAAAACCTATAAAAATTGCCAATTTAAATTTAAACCAGACCTTCAAACCGGGTATTTGTTCGCTCCGGTTTTCGGTTTCGCTCTTTCATTTGTTTCGCTTCTGATGGCTCTTGGGGTTAAAAAAAAACAGATATCGTTCCGGTTACGGGAACTGGTGTGGAAGCAGTTTTTTGTGGTTCAGCTAAACATCGAAAATGGGAAAAATAATCAAATTATATAAAATTTATTAAATTTGTACCGTTAGGAAAAACTACAAGGTAGATAACTCTCTAAAATTTTCACGCGAAAAAATAGATGAGGAAAGTTTACATAAATCTAACGAGTTAATTCGAAATTTTTTAATACTTTTTCTATTAAATTTAAATCCTCTCAAGTAATTAACTACATTTTCAATCAAATTTGTACTGTATTATTTTTCAATATTTTTTTTTCGGGTTTGATTGTAATAAAAACGTATTACATTACAGTATTTTTTTCAAGAAATTAAATTTTAATAAAAAAAAATTATACTTTTTTGAATAACATTTCAATAAAAAAAGATTTGAAAATATTAATCTATCGCGAGATTAAATTTTAATCTTTTTTCTGTACACAATACGATTAAAATTTAGTCCAGAAATGTTTACAATGTAGGAAATATACAGTGGCGTGCAGATAATTAGAAACGCTATGGTGCCATACCTTAGTTTTTACCATGTGACTGTAAATTGCATCAGCCGAGGAAAATTTTCTGTGGACCAATAGTGGCCAGCGTGATTAATCGAAATGGCCGCCAATTGGCACAAAATAACGGTACTTCTATGAAAGTGAGAGCTTAGTAAGGAAGTTTGTTCAAAATTGATCGTGCAGATAATTAGAAACGAGTACAGTTTGGAAGCGTTTATTGAAGTGCAAAGTTCCTATTTACATTGGTATTATAAAATATTTATTTTATTTATGCTGTGTTATTACCTTATAGATAAAGATTTTTTAACAATGGGCAAGAAACGATCATGCGACTTAGGAGTTCGAAAAGTGATTGTGGACATGTGGAAGGAGGGAAAATCGTATAGTGACATACCTGCGGTTATAAAATGCTCCAAGAAGATGATTTTCAACGCTGTCCAGTATTTTTTATCATACTAATATATAAAAATGAGTTGGTGTCTGTCTGTCTGTCTGTCTGTCTGTCTCTTTCACGCAAAAACGGCTGAACCGATTGACTTGAAATTTGGCATGAGTGTCTGTGGTAGTTCTGGTTCCAACATAGGCATACGGAAAATTAGCGCGAAGGGCGAGGGAGTAAGGGGAGGGGGTAAAGTGATTTCGAAACTTAGTTTTTGCGCTATGTTACTCTTTCGCCGGGAAACTACAGAACCGATTGGCCTGAAATTTGGCATAGATGTTCGTCCGGGGTCTAGCCCCAACATAGACCAATTAAAAAGTAGCCCGAGAGGTGGGGGGAGTAAGGGAAGGGGTAAAGTAATCTCGAAACTTAGTTTTCCCTCTATGTTACCCTTTCGCGGGGAAACTACCGAGCCGATTGGCCTGAAGTTTAGCTCCAAAATAGACCATCAAAAAATCATATAAAACTAATATTTTTCTGAGTGGAATTTTGCTTACTAAATCATGTCAAAAGTTTTACTAGATTAAAAAACGCGATTTTTTGTGGACATTTGCATTTTTCAAAAATGGGTTCAATATCCTGCCTACTAGTGTATAAAGTATATTTCTCATATAAGATTTTTTTTTTATTTGTTACAACGATTTTCATACAGTTGTTTTGAATTATCAAAACCATTTTTCATACATTGCAACAATTGCGGTTTTTCAATTCTCAAAATATTTTGAAAAAAAATACGTTAAAGATGACATATAAAGATTGAAGACGGTTTAAACAACAAAATTCGTATGAAAACATAGATTTCCTGTGAAAAACCATTGAAATGTAAATTTCAATAATGACAAGAAAACCTTAACTACAACACGCCGATGGTTTAGGATTTTGTCCAGATCTTTTTGTAATCTTCAAAAGTGTAAATTCTCTGGCGACTGTTGGGAAAATCCCGACGGTGTTACAAATCTCCTCTCTGGTAGAACCACTTTTGAGGGCAGCAGCGTATCCCTGAATAACTGTCGCTGCATTCGGACCATGAAAATGCATTCCAAGAATTTTTTCTGGAGATTTTCGCAAGCAAATCATTTTCAAATAGCATTGAGTGATCGGGGTTTGCGGCACAGAAAATTCAAGTGGTTTCATATAACTATGAAAAACGTCAATCTCATCCTGCTCGTGACGTTGGAAAGCCTCTTCCTCTGTTAATCCAACAAATGCGTAGTCCAATTTACCACGAATCACACCAACCACGTCGTAAATGTTGAAGACGTTTCTCATATCTCCAAAAAGGACACGTGCTAAATTCTTTCCAATTTGAATGGAAGTTAATGGATTATCTTGTAACCTCGGATTGCATTTTCCAATTGCGTAAACATTTCTTATTTTCGTTTCAAATTTCTCGTTTGTTTTAATGTACTGTCCTTTGGCATCAAGATAAAATTCATTTAACCCCAATGTTTTCAAATTACAGCATTTGGTTGTTGTGAATATCACATAATCGAAAATTGCTTCATTTTTCCAGTCTTGAGTCAATTGAATGTATTTAACGATTAATCTACCTTCGTCATTTTTGGTTATTTCAGAAATGATACATTTTAATAAAATTTTCAAGCGATTAATTTCTAAAGATTTCGTAAATAATTCAACCATTTGGCGGTCATAGTGTTTAGCGATTTGCCTTTTACATAGCAGCGTTACATCATACCCAAGTTGGACTAAGGAAGAAATTAGTTGCAGTGCTGCAACTGAAAAGAAAAATTGAAAGAAAATTACGAAAATGTAAAATGGTTCTTACTATTTTCTCCTACAACTAAAATTCGGCCTCCAAGTTCTTTTAAAGTCAATAAGTCATTCAGGAGCATGCCATATTTTTCAGCACCAGCGATATTTGGGTAATTCTGACTTTCTGGTGGAGCAATTAATGTATATTTTCCCTGGTGGTAATTTAATCCTTTCGGAAAGTCAGCGTCAAAAACTTGGCCGAAATGATTGATTCGAGGATTAAAATTTATTAACTTCACTTCACTAGAAATAAAATTTTAACAGTATTTTTTGTAAATTTATTTTCGGTTTAATAAACGCTTTCTAATTAAATCGAACAGCATAACTATTACTAATCCGCTGCGCGATACGCAGAGATATTATTTTCTATACATACTCATCGAGAAATTTTTTTAATCTGTCCTGTATGTAAGGCAATTTTGATGTTTGCAGTTGCTTCATAAAAGTTTTCCAATTTATCTGGATTTTATTTTCATTTCCGACGGTCCAGCCATAATCAATCGATTCCTACAGGTTAATTTAAAATTGTCAGTAGATATTTAGAAGAAATATGTCCTTTTGTAAAAATAATCTCTATCAAAAAAAAATTCCGGGACATAAAAATCGATTGAATACCAAAACAGGGTCAATAACGGAGATGTAGAATTTGGAAACATATGGGATACAGAGGAACCAAATGCGAAAATTTGTGAAATAGAGAATATTTTAATGCATTTATGAGATGAAAACCGTCTATCAATTGGGTCCAATCTTTAAAAAAATTGAAAAACTTCGGTACATTTTTGTATAAAATTTTACCTTCAATTCATTGCCATGCTTGACCGCTTGATGCAAAAAATTCAAAAAATGTTCTTCTTCAAATAATTTTTGTGGGTGCCATTTTGAAATAACACAAACTTTGGCGCCTAACTTTGAAGCTTCTTTAGCACATGCCAATCCAGGGAGTGAGGTTCCGACCACAACCAAATCAAAGCTTTTCTTCAAAAAATTCATTATAAGATTAAAAAAAAAACACATAAAAGAATTATCCAGTAATTGTGTTATTAATTGACAAAACATTGAGACAATATTTTCCCGGGTATTTCAATTTGAAATAATTTTTCAATTCGATCAAAAATTGAATAATTCCACATTTTTTGTTGGGTTTCCTATATAAAATGTAATAAAATTCTGATTAAATAATTTTTTTATCAAATATTTTTGCTACCCCTGCAAAATTTATGATTGCCAATAATTCCACCAGAGGCACTCACATACGTACCACCCTTAAAAATATCTTTCCGCCACCCCCAGCGAAAACAATATAAAAGGAGAGAAATAAAAAGATACCAAAACAGAGACAGGATTAAACTGCCACCCCATTTTATTCATTGTGTTCGAAAATTGATACCCTTTTGGTTTTCTCTCTTTCTCTTTCAGCTTTCGCTCCTAGCCGAGTTGCATGTTTGTACCATCAGAAAATCGTAATCTCTTCCACAGGCCACACACATACGAAAACGTTGACTGGTTTTAATGCTGAAATCTGATACGTGTTACGGGGCTAGGAACCGTACATAGCCAAGAATAATGATACATCAAGTGTTTTCGTGTATATCGCAGCCTTAAACATGTGTACGGGAAACACGTACACTGTTTGCAATTCCGTTGCTTTGCTGCCCTTAATATCACCCTCTCAGTTAACTCGCCGGATATTCATGTTCAACATATTCAGCAGAGGCTATAAAACAACGTCTGATCCCGTTCACCCCCCATCCTGTTTGATATTTGTGTTGGGTAGAATATTAGGGTAGTCTTGCATATAAGATTTCTCTAATTTTAAAAGAAAATCAACTCAATGAACGTTTTTTTAAAAACACGTATACTATTCGTTATTTTAACAAACAAATAGTATACGTTAAACTTTTTGTTTACAGACACCAAAGAGAAACTCAGATTTAAAATTTTCTGTATTTTCTTGTAATTTTTGGGAGTTTGAATATTTTTAAAGATTTATGTTTTATTCTTTAAAAATAAAGGCAAAGAATTTACTTTATTCCAATCTGTCAGACGAAAAAACCCTGAAAATAAAAAATAATTACATTCGTACCACAGAACTATATAACATAGAACAACTGTCACCATACAAAGCTCTGCTGAAAAATGGTCCCAAAAGTATTTCCCTCTTTATCGTACTTGAACGCATCCACTGAACTGTATAAGGTCGCGAAATTCAAATTTAGTTTGCCGCGAAATTCAAATTTTACAAGTTTGAGACTAACTTTAGGCGCAAACAAATAACTTTAGGCGCAAACACCATTCCGAAAGTCTATTTTCTTTTGACAGCTCACGGTTTAAACGAGAGGACTCTATTTATTTTCATACGGTTATCTCGCTCTTACTTGACTCGTTTTGATTCATTGAACTGTATTGAAATGGGACCATTTGAGACAGCAAATCGAGCGATCTAGTATATCTATGATTCGTACGTTCTCAGACGACTATTTTTTTTTACAGAATACAGTCGAGACAGTTGGAATCTGAGATTTCTGCGTGTGAAAAACACTATGTAGGTTTTTTATGTTCTTTTTTTTGCATTCTTTAAACAAACTTTTAAAATTAAAAAAATATAAACTCGCCGGAAACGAATCACTCTACCCTATTTCTCTCAACTGGTACTATTGGCATGGACGATGTGGTTAAGGCACGCGGCAAATTGTGGGCAAAAGTTCATATTCAAGTCGTTGTTCAGCCACCTCCTTCTAATAACGTGGAAATTGCCACAGATACATGCATGCCCTGTACGTAGGCAGTAAAACTAATGATACTAAAGCAAGTAGAAATAGTGGGTAAAAAAGGAAGAAATGAACGAACCGCCGCCACAAAACGAAAAAAATCAGGAGCCATAGACGATGTTTTCCTTGGAGTATCGCTTGCTTCGCTCAGCGATTTAGTCGCTCCGCAGATACAACCGGAAACACGTACGGCGGACGGTCATTCTAAAGTAGTCAAAGTAGTCCCGCATTCACCTATTCATTCTCTTACACACACCTTGTCGACTACATACCACGATCTGATTAAAAATTATTATTATTTATTCTCTAAGTTGTATTAAGTTCGCTAGGTTATATTACGCCACCCTCCCA